>CM042685.1:123582972-125027972 GCA_023614405.1 Avena insularis | reverse complement strand
CCTTGGATTTTTCAAGGCAAACCAAAGAAACAAAGAAAACAAACCAAGAGAAATAACTAAAATATTTTTGGTATATTTGTGTTTTAAGAAAAGTAAAATAAAAAAACCAAAAAGAGCAAAAACAATGGATATACAAAGAACCGGAATTCTAAATATGATATATAGACAGTGATGTCGATACCTCCCCCCAAGATTAGGGGCTTTGGCCTGGTGCAGTTTTGCTAATCCCATGGTGCCCAAGTAGGTGCACCTCGTGAGGCATGACGAGGAGGCCTCGCCCGGCATTTAGCCGAGGTCTCCGGTAGTATACAACAGGTCGTGAGTGAGGCGCCTCCGAGGCAGTGCCTTCCATGGAAGGTAAGAGAGTGCATCTGTCCATCTCTCCTTGGAGCGTGACAAAGGTCCCTGAAACACTGGAACAAAGTGGTTTAGGTGAGGGATTCTCTCTTCCTCACAATAAACAACATTTTGTAGACCAAGTTCAAGGGTAGAGATAGTGGTGACAAAGTGGTGTGTCATGCTAAGATCAAGCCTCTCGAGGAGCCAAATTGTATTATTTGATCAACAACAATATCCAAGGAAGTAGCAACACAAAAGTAGCAATACCCCCATAAGTCGGGTCCCCTAATGTTAAGCTTAATTTGAGCAATGAGAGAACCAAGATTGTACTTAATATCATTGTTGAGCGCAGCAGCCTACAAAAGCCAAATGATAGGGGTGGAAATATTTACACTAGTGTTCTCCTTACCAAGAACACTAGTGGCAAGATAGTAAGTGCGAAGTTCTATTTTCATCGGTCGAATGTTTTATCTTCCTATTGAGTTCTATTTACATTATCATTGATTATTCCAACGATATAGCCTCCAACAAATTCCTGTTGCTGAGCTGGAATCTTCTTTACGAACCAGCATCAACCCTGTAGCCTTGCCAAAATTTCTCTTTAATGTCATATGGTAAGACCCGCAATAAAATTTGAAAGAAATGATCTCGATTGAACATTCTTCCGTTAGTAAAGAGAAGCTCTCCACAATGTTTTAGTGATCGCGTTGCACGCCTCATCCTCGCATAAGTTTGTTAGTCTAGCCTCCCAACCAAGGTCAGCAAATCATCAAGAATCCCAAGAACCCGCAAGAAGGTTTGGCAAGGAGTACAGGGTGCGATACTCTTTCATCAATCGCTGGAGGAGAGATCCCTACCAGGAGGGCCTAGCACGGAGGTCCAGTTCTTCCAGTACCGGATTGATCAACTGAGATAAAAATACTAGAAGAAGCAAAGCAAACCAAACCAAACTACAAGTTCTAAGACACTCTAACAAGAAAAACAACCAACAAAAACCAAAAGCTAAAGTAAAAGAAAGGCAAGACTAGAATGAGAAAAGTAAAAAGAAAGCGTATAATCACAAAGTGAAAACATATTTTTGTTCATTAAAATCCTTTGTTAACAAGGTTAATCAAGTCTGTTACCAAAATCTTATATGAAACACTTTAACTCCACAAGGTGATTATGTTACTCAAATTGATAGCAATGGTCCCAATCATAATAGTTTCAAAAATTTCTTGTGGATGGGACAATATATTTCTCCAACCTCGATGCTCTCTAATATTTTCAATGGAATTCAAGCAATAGCTTTAGCAACCTTCTTGGGGAAATAGATGTATGCTCTTGTCATTAATTTTGAACGCATTTTCCTTGATTACAATTGATGACAAGACCTGCGATAAGAAAAGGTTCCAAGAATATTATATATATTATCATCTTCGTGCATCCTGCTAATAAATAAAATCGCTAAAACCAAGCAATTATGAGTCACTTCTGGAATATGAACATCCCTCACATATACCAATAGGAATAGTAGTTGACTTATCAGCTATTTGCAGTAAAGATATACTACCGGTATCAACTTTCTAGCTGGAGTCTCTTGTAGAGAGAAAAGGCATAACACTAACGCTGCCCTAAGTCACATAAAGCAAAGTCAATACGATTTACTTATTAGAGCAAGGAATAGTTGGTATAACGATCTACCAAGTTTTTGGGACCTACTATTGAAGGAATAATTAGCAAGCAAAGTAGAAATTTCTCATTAGGAATCTTTCCTTTATTAGAGACAATATCCTTCATATACTTTGAATAAGGAGGCAACTTAATAGCATCACCAAAGGAATTTCAGAAATAAAGGATTCATCCACCAAAAAAAACTTGTTGTAGTGTTCTTCCTCCTTTGACTTAAAGTTTTTACCCAGAAAAGGCATAGGTTTCCTTGCATTCCAAGGTTCTCTTTACCATGTTTATTAGCCGTATAAAATCTTCCTTTTTGTACCTAGTGTTCTTGGAAGGTGCTTCTCAGTTCTTCTCACCTTCCTCCTTATCGTGAGCATCATTTTTATCATTTCCACTCTCAGCTTCAGCATCGTGACATATATTAGTTAGAGTATCTCCACTCGCTTACCTGTGAGATGCCGATCCGACAAATTAGGTCCGGACGCTGGCACCGCCCGGCCGCACCTGGGTGGAATTGCTGGTCCGGATTAGTATATTTTCGTCCAGCTTCTGTACGCAGATTTAACCCAGGTTCCCCGGTACGCCATGGGGACGCTGGACACCGCGAAGTATGCGGGCTGGCCTGCCGGCGTAGACAGCTCATTCTACCCACCCACTTCGCGGCAGCATCATGCAAAGAGTTTCCAACGCCTCGTCGCCATGACTTTCGGCCGGTGATCTCTGCCCGGTGACATGCCCACGCCCAGATGACGCCGCCAGAAGGCCGCCCATCTCCACGCTTTTCTCCTCCGCTGCCGCTGGGCTGACCGAAGCCATTGTAGTTTCTGCTTCGCTGTGCCTCCCACCACCACGCCCGCCAAATAAATTGGCATTTGGCCGATTCATGGACTGGCGACGCATTTAGATATCGCCATGGACTCACGGCTAAGTGAGATGTTTCGCTGTACCCTGAGGAGGAGAGCGCCGAGGTCGCCAAGGTGAAGAGCACTTTGCGCATCTCGCATCGCTTGCCCAACGCATACGCAAGTAACGTTGCAGCGCGGTTCGCAACGTCAGTGCACAGACAAAGGATAGAGGTCTAATGCATGTTGTATCGCCGAATTATTTCACGACCAGCCCACCTATGGAGAGAATGGTTTCGGCCGGCTGCTTTCAGATGAGCCAAGCTCTTCCTCAAGATTGTGCAGTATGCCATCCGGAGTTCTATCCATATTTCATTTGCAAGAAGGATCGCATCATTAAGCGCCTTTAACTCAGGCGTAATCACCGCAGATGAGGTTGCTTGCATATGGAGCGCCTGCTGATGCTACTCGATGACTATCTCCGCATCGCCGAGTCCACCGCCATTGATTAAGCCAGGCTGTGTTCTGTAGGGCGCTGATTAAAAGTGTTCGTGAAGAGTACTTGAGATCACCCATCGCCAAGACACCGCCGATCCTCGGCTGCAACAATGAAAGTAGAGGATTTCCCGGTATGCTGGAAGCATAGATTGCATGCATTTGGTGGAAGAACCCGCCCATTTGCATGGCAAGGAATTTACAGGCCAAGAAGTTGAGGATGCACCAGATACTTCTGAGGTAGTTGCCACATGATCTGGATCTGCACTTTCTTGGCATGGCAGATCGAACAACAACAACATCAACGGCCCCTCAACTCCTCAATCGTTTTTCCAAGCTTGTTGAGGACAGCCCCCTGGATTTGAGATCGCGACACTCACTACAACAAGGGATACTATCTAGCGTGATGTCATCTAACCAAGAGCGCCAACATTGCAGCATATCTCAAGTCCAATGCTCCCCAAGCATTCTTTACTGCTGGGCGAATAGGAAGCAGGGTGAAGGACGTAGAGCGGCATTCATGTGCTCCAAAGCAGAGGGTTTGCGCTTGTCCTGCTTCCTCAAGCAGACTCGGGTCGAAGATCGGAGGAAGGATATCTGCTGTGTGGCTCTGCACAATACGATTATTGGGATGAGAGGAAGGATTCAGCGAGTTTGCTCGAGGAGAACGCCATACTACATATTGTGGTCCTCTTTGTCGGAAGCCCGATCATCAGTGCCTCCAACATGGCCGCATTCATCGCCAGCGCGCTGAGATCCGAGACCATGGGTGCATGTAAACAGCTGCGGATGATCTTGTTGAGCACCTATGGATATGCAAGTAACACGACGTAGATGCTAAGCATGAATCGCTTAACTTGGTTGAAATATGTTGTACTTTCACCGCAGTTTAACTATGTTTACATTTGTTAACTTGTTTAAAAATTTGCCGAATCCTTGGCTTAAATTGTTTTTGTATTTATTGTATGCTAAACTATGCCGAAATCGGATGATCTTGGAGCCGAATTTGAGTTGAATTTCAGCATAAACAAAGTAATTCAGAACTCCTTGCCAAATGAAATCAAGCATTTAGGTCAAATCTGGCTTCGTCTCTAATTAAAGTTTATCGGATGGCTCGGGTACGCCTAATGAGTGGAGATGCTCTAGGATCTACATCGTGTTCAAGTGGTTCTCAACTTTATGTTTCTTTTTTATCTACTAGGACTACCACTAGTTTTCACTATTGAGAATCTCGCCAATCTTTTTAGTGTCCTTCGGTGATAAAGGGATCTTGAGTAGCCATGCTACCCACTCCTAGTTCTAATTCCATAAGCATGTTTATCTCCAAGTATTAACCAAAGATATCCTTTTTTAAAAATTTTAGCAAGTCGACTGTTAAGGTTTGAACCATTTTAAAGTGTTTACAAAGAATTTTAATATCATTGTAGTTCTTTTCCATAATATCTTTCAACTCATTAATAATTTAGAGTTTTCTTAATAAATGATTTTGAAACTTGTTTATTAAAATTACTCTGCTTAACAATAAAATTTCAAATTCCTAAGCATCGATCAGAGGTTTACCATAAGGAATATCAACTTCACAAAGTGTTGAGAGAGTGTACCAATAGGGATGAGGGGGAATTGACTCATAATTCTTCTATAGGAGGTAGATTCTTTACATCTTCGTACTCTAATACCTTTTCCTTTAGGGCGATTTCTTAGCTTCTTCATCACTTCATCATTTACGCAATAACTCCCCCATTCTTTTGGTGTTCAAGGTCCGGTTCGTAATAACCGGGTTCAGAATAATAGTCTCAGGTGCATTAGCTCAATCAAGTCCAATCATCATAATTTGCTTATCTTAGCCATTAATTCTTTAGCATCTCAGAGGAGTTGTTTTCCTGAAAACACAAATCAAGAAGCTATCTAGGTATTCAGAATCATCAAATATTTAACCATTATAATAAATATCAAGAAGCTCATTCTTAGGTAATGGACATCCAAGATGTGCATGAATCAAGGCAGAACTCATCTATGACTCGCAATTTCTCTTCTTCTCCCTGCTTAAAAATCAAAAGGTCTCAAGAAAGAAGCATGTCTAGTACTTGTAGAAACATCGAAGAAATAAGCAATCGTATGTATCAAATAATCAGGAGGTAATCTATTAAACCAAGCCCTAGCTTCTCCTTTAGTGAAAAAGGGAAGATCTTAGTAACAAAGTACTTCACGCATCTTAAAATCATCGAGAATAAAGCACCTGTAGGGAAGCCTATTCATATGAGCCACAACACTCTCACTTTCGGCCCCACAAAAAGGTTCTTTTTCAACAATATTCAAATAGGATAAATCAAGAGAGAAATCTCATAATCTTTATCTTTAATATCTATGGAGAGGTAAAACCTAGGATCGTGAGGACAACTTAGAATAATGGTGTCTATCAAGGACTCTAATAGCACTAGGCACCATGTGTGTTTTAAAGACTCTTCAACAAATTCATCAAGAACCCAATGTAACCATCATTAATATCATAACTCCCACTAGACTCGTGTGAGCTAATGTGTACCAAAGTTGTCTTCACACTAGGAGTTTTATTTCCTGGATCAGCCAGTAGCATCTAGGAAAGGACCCAAATTAACCACCGTGATCAAGCAAAGGAAATACTAAGGAGTACTCGGTGCGCTTAGATTCAGCAGAAGTAAAGGTAAAGATGTATGTGGTGGTAGGACAAGCTACTTATAACAAGATTTTGAATCAAGAGCAACAAAGGTAAGTTTAGGATGTATCTCTTCTTTGTAGTGGATGGTAAAATAGAAAATTCCATCACGAGACTTCCCCATGATGAAAGGAGTAAAGGAAGGAACAATAGTAGATCCAAGTGATCTTACAAATACCCATGCTCTGTTAATGCATGCTGTAAAATAGTCTTGATGACCCACAAGTGTAGGGGATCGCAATGCCTTTTATGATAGTATTACCCAATTCTATTGATCTCGACAAGGAGCTAAAGAATACTTGTAAGCCTTAACAACTGAAAGGTCAATCAAATGACTCGAAATAAGCTTTTGCCATAGAAGTTTATCAAGAAAGGGCCGCCAGCTAGGAACAAAAAGCAACAATAATAAAGGAAATAAGAGCAATAATAATAAGAATGTAATAGTAGGATTCGAGTGGCAGTATGGGGATGGATGGATCAAGCGCTGTATGGACGAGTCTAAACATGTAACTCTTCAAGATCTAGGCATTGCGTATAAATAACAACCATCCAAGTACTAAAACAATCCTAGGCATGTGTCTATATAGTCATACGCGCTCGCAATGAGAACTTCTGCACAACATCTTCTCGTTCAGCCATCATGCGTAGGGGCCTCTAGAACTATCGGTTTAAATTAAGGTGCTCCTTTAATAGAGCACCCGGAGCAAAGCATTAATATTCCGTGAACACATGATCCTCAATAATTACGTAATTCCTCCTGCTGTCCCAATTATTGTCACTTCGGGCCTTTATATCCGCATAATGATATGTGTACACAACTTCGGTGAGCAAGATCACAAACAATAGTATCATACCGATTCAATAATGTTCCGGGATCCGAGATCATGGCACTGGACCCAGTGTCGCTAATAGTACAACAAGCTGCAACAAGGTCAAATAGCACTAATAGAGATATCAACCATGCCCACACCTATTCGACACATGATAGAACTCATCCATCCCTCCCATCCCTGCTTCACAACGGGATTACCACCATGGATGAGGGAAACATCGATGGTCGATGAGAGGCTATATTGACGCCATATGATCCTCTCTGAATCCCCGTCCATAGGTGCGTGAACGGAGTTTCTCGATCCGAATCGGTTTCGTGGCGGCAATGAAAAGTAACTCTTCAAAAATCATCCAACCCTCGGTTTTGTGGTCGGTAGAGGCAACTTATAGGCGCGAGAGGGAAAATGCCGAGGGGTGCCTGGGTGGTCAGACTCCCCTCAGGGCGCCGGGGCGCAGAGGTGGGCCCGCTACCGAAGGTGTGGGCCTCCGTGACCCTCCAAATCGTGTTCGGGCTCCATGGATCTTCCTCGTGAAATAGGATTTTCTGTGATATTTTCTCGGATTTTCCGATAGTTGATTTTCCGTGACAAAACTAGACACCAAGGCACCTGATAAAAAGAAGGCCAAATTCATGTTAGTTTCATCCAAATCACACAAGTCAGAGGAGAAACAATATAAAAGTGTTCGGAAAGTAGATACCATGGATGATGATCCTCCACATCCCATCCTAGGTGAGTTTCGAACATTTCTAGGTGTTCTGTATGCTCCACTCTCCGATCCAATGCATGGGTTGAAACTATTTGAGGAGGAGGTGTTGGGCGCCAACTATAAGACGGGAACCATATGGTCAAGTTCTCCCGCCACATACAGTTGGTCGTTAAACCCTCCTCGTGTCCTACAATCGCTTTGGGTGTTCTTCTCGGGTTATTGATATTTCAATTTAACATTTACTTTGTTATTGACTTTTCGGGTTTAGTACAACTAGTCCAAGAGTTGTGTCCATATATCCATCGATGTCCCGATCCCGTGAAAATAAAACATATAAGGTGCAAAAGCGAACGCCAAAATAACCAAGATCCTACCCACTACAAAGGTAAAATAATAATATAAACATATGCACTCATCAACTTCCTGCTTAGACTATTGCTTGTCCTGAAAGTAAGGCTAACTTAATGAATGTGATCCTCATTCATGTGAAGTCGAAGTCATAAAATAAATAAGGTAGTTGCATGTGTTTATCATATAAGATATAAGAATAAATTCATGAATAATACCTACTCAATCCATCCTAATAATATTAGCAAAGCCCAGACCTTAGTGACTGCTAGTTTACAAAAGATGAATTTAACATAATGTAAAGTGTTTCTTGCCTCGACCGAAATGAGTTAATGTAGGTAGTCCCAAGTGTTTTAGGATTAACTTATTCATTTGGGCCAGACCAAAATTCAAACGCTTTTGTCTTTACCACAAGACAAAGGTGCTCGGCCTGGCTTTTGCACATTAGCTCTTTTTCTTATTTCTTTTCTTTGTTTTTATATATGTTCACACCTTGTTTAAGTGTTGTGTAAAGGAGCCAGCCATACATTCCACTTCATGTAGGGATTCAAAGTCTAACGACCAATTATCAAATTCCAATTGTATATGGTGCTAATTTTATGGCTTAAAGACTCTACCCTAATTGCTCACTCTAATTTGATAGCACTTCTAATTTTCCTTTGTTCGCCTTTTCTCAACTCTGACTGATTAGATTACTTTTCCTTTCTTTAAATCAAACTAATAAATCCTACAACATATTGACCAAATTGATCTATATATGTTCCATTATCACCAATGGTGTGGAAGATCATTGCTACCATCAAGCAAAAGTAAAATTATACCTGCCATTCATATCCAATAAGAGAAGAACAAACTCAATAATGCTCCATATATAATAATAAACTCGTAATCCTTACAATGGACTGACTATTCTTAAAGGGGAATTCAAATGATGCAAACCCTATTTCTAAGCTCAAACTAATGCAAAACTAAAAATAGTAATATAAACTTATAAGATAGATTACAAGGTCTTAAAGATCTCCAAGCTTAGAATCGTCAATGATCTAATAACTCCTTGTTGGTACCCCATTCCTCCTCCTGCAAGAAGAGCTCTTCTTCCCTTGTGTTGCAAACTTTAGCTATAAGCTTGCAGGCTTGATGATGAGGCCGGACATACGATTAAGCCCAAAATTTTCTTCCGATGAATTTATTCTCATCTTTCAACTCAAAACAGCTTTAATCAAGAAACCAACTCTAACCATCGGAGGTCATTGATATTTTCTCAAGGTCATTGCTCATCATCCAAAGAGAGTCAATCCCCTCCAATTGTTTCAACATGCCTTTGAATTGCTTCCCTGATAGATCTTATCATGAATCTCATCTTGCCGCACTTTCAGGGGATTAAGAGATGATGACGTAGAGGTTGTTTCTTTATAACAAGATCCCATGTTGTGACGAAGCAAGGATTTAGGGAGATACTCATCCTGCTCCTTTCTCTCGCTCCCTCATCATCTCCATCCTTATGTGAACATGTCCTCCCCAATTTGGGGAGAGGCTTGATTCCCAGCCAGATGACGAAGGATGCTTCTTAGGTCCTACTTCCTCATTCTCTTCACGGGATTATATTCTTTCTTCCTACAAATCTTATTGACATGGAGAAAGGTCAGATGGCTTCGGTCAAGCACTTGGATACATTGTTAGAAGGCTTGTATGGTATGACGGTGATTTTTCGAGGCTAGAGGCTGTAGCTCCTGAAAACTTAATGAAAAAGGTTGATGTAAATATACCACCTTTTGTGTAATATTATTGTTATGTTTGACATTGCATGCATGCATAACACTTGCACTTTGGTTTAATCAAGAAAGAACCAACAAAACCCAAACCCTAACTCCTCTGCTTAACAACAACAAATGGGTTTTATATTTGAAATCATCAAATGAATGGAATCCAAAGTGAATAAAAGGGTTCCACATTATTTTATATATTTCGTAAAGTTCCCGTAATTTGAAATTAAAAAAGATTTCATAAAAAGAAATTCAGAAACAGAAATAGAAAACAGTTTTGAAAAAATCTATCTAACCTGAAGTACTCTACGAGCCCACTTCTCTCTCTTCTTTCGCCAAGTACTCAATTTCACTGGGCTCCAGCCGCCTAGTTTGGTCTGGGACATTCCTTCGGGCCTTTCCTGCTCTTCTTTCTTTCTCTGTCACGCAGCAATGTCAAGGTCACGCTCGCCATCGATCCTCACACGCTGGTGACACTCGTCACGCCTCTAGGACGTGTGGATAAGAACCATTGCCCATCCTCTCCCAATACCCATTTTTTCTTCTTCTATCCTCGCGTAACGCTTGCTACCGATGAACCCTAGCCGCTACCGTCGGCTCGCTTATTCGTCATCACCAAGCTAACGCCATCATTGAACCGGGCCAGGCTCACTCTCCCTACGTTTTTCCTCGCGAATTAATCGAGTGAATCGAAGTTCGCCGCTTGCCTCCGCTTTATCCGCCACCCCGAGCTCGCTTCTTTGCTCGGGCCGCTAAGCCCGGTTTGTTTCATGGTGAGTCGATCCTCATGTTCTCTCGCTTCTCCATCTCCTCTGTCGCCTTCCCCGCGACAGCCGCCGCCGCCGTTGAGCTTATTGAGCGACGCCCGGTGACCAATAACGAAGGCTTACCGCCTAGCTTTCTGCTGTATTGCGTCAACGCTTCTAGTTTGCTTTGGATCCTGCGCTCAATCGCCGACCAACTCTGATCTAAGGAGGAGCACCATTGCCGGCGTCATGTCGACATCAAAGATGATGCAATAATCCTTTTTTTGTTTTTAATTGTTTTGTAAATGATTTCTATAAATAATGTATGAAAGGTAATCACCGTATTTTAATCATTTCTCGTAAATGTTTCTTCCTCAAATTAATAAAGTCTCGATACATGTAAGCCCATGTTTGGAAATTATTTCAACATCTAAAAATGATTTAAAATGAAATTAAATTTGGGAAATTCATAACTAATCATTTTAAATCTAAAAATACAAATAATATACAAAATGATCGTAAAAAATGAAACCGTCTAACTAAGCTATAATCATACATTGTTTAATCAACTTGATTGCAAGTTTAATTAGAAGAATCCAATCGAACTTGTGTGATTCCAGGATCCCTGCTTCAGGGTTTGGACCTTGAATCTCCGCTGAAATGACTACATGTTATAGGGTTTATTCTAAACATTATTCAACTTGTCATATCATCCAGTATTAGAAGGAGCATTACACATGCGATGTTGATTATTGCTTTCTCTTCCCAGAATTGAATCTCAATAGGAACCGAACCCGGTCAAGTCAATGCTAATCAAGAAAATCAGTCCAAATGACAAGGCAAGCGTTCCACCATACATATGAATCCTAAGTTTACAAAGTATTTCTTCTTTCTCGCCATATGCATTCGTTCAATAGTCTTTTATCAAGAGATAGAGTAATCCTATCATGCATGTTTCTCCTTGTGAACTAAATACTTGATCCACCGCCTCCTAGCATAAATTAGGTTTGGCTTATGAGCACCGCTTAGTGCCACAGTCACCAAGCTTAGTAATGCTTAAGTGGTCCGATGTCGACTATTCGTGAAGTATTGAAGATGCGAATGAATCTATTATGGTAGGATGTGGTGATGTGATCGGGGAGATGATGATAAATACGTTAAGGTTGTATGGGGAGTGCAATAATGGGTCAGGGTTTTGTAGTCCCATACTTCAAGCACCCTTTAGACCCGAAGGTTCTTGCCTCTGAACCAATACGAAGCAAGATAACCAATAACGCAAATCGGAAACCCCCGACTACCAACTTGCCTAGTAGATTCCATGAGTCACATAGTTTAGGATTTCCATTCGACATAATGCAGATCTTGGTTGTTCTTGAATGAGGTGAAGGAGGCGTATTTGCTGTAGGTAAGCGTGGGTCAGAACAAGAGATGCCCGACATCCTAATCTTTGAACCCCGCAAGACATCATTAGGGACCAAGCTGACGACCTTATGGCGTATATCTCAGTGCGTGAGTCATGGTCTGATTTAAAAGCAAGGTAAAGGTCGGGTCAACTATCATTGCCTTCCAAGGAAGAGGGCTAATAATTTGGCATTAAGAATCGGTTGGTACGCAGGGTAAGTTGTGCACCCCTCACAGGTTAACTTTGAAAAGCACTGCTAAGGGACTTAATTGGGAACAAACATGAAGATCATAGAGAACTAGAACCAATGCCAAACTTAATAACTAGAAAGTGAGATCTAATACTTCTGGTTGCTGGAGGGGTGGGCCCGGGAAGAGAGAGGTTCAGTTGGTGATGATACTTGGTGGATATCAAAGATGATTCTAAGAGCTGAGTTGAAGTCTTCTTATCCCCTATTTGAAAATGATCCAATAGAGACGAAGTTTCTTCTCCTTGTTTCCGAAAACAAAAGATGGCTTTATGCAAAATAACCCACTAGCCATAAGTCTCATGAGTACACCCCCGCATCAGCCTTGCTTGATGTTTTTCTACGTATGATGCTACCCCAACCGAAGGTGGTTTCTACTTCAAGTCGATGAGTATCGGGGCTCCCGGCAAAGAAAGCTCATAATCTATAGAATACCAGCATTTCCGTTATGCCTAGAAATTTTATTAAGTTTGTTGTTTGTAACAACTTGTTTGCTTCCGCTGTTTGATGTAATGATAACCGTAACTTCGCTTGAAGGAATATTATAACCTCTTAAGAGTTTACCTACAATGGGTTATGGTTTGTATGTTCGTAATGTTACCAGCTTTCCCAAGCACAAGCCGAATTTTTAGGTTAGGGCTTACACGTACGAGGATCTCGTATTAGCCCCGATCCCGGTCGCGACATTAGATACGATCAACCTTAAAAGGGGAGGTCAAAACCCAGTCAAGCCGCTCATAACGAGCAACTATAGATGGCGCCGATCGAGTAGTCCCGCCATATAGCGAATTAACCTAGATTTATTTTTCCTTGTAGGGTGGTACCAAGCACACCATTAACTATACGGGCCGGGAATTTTATTCCTACTGTGATATTGGTCGTTAAACCTCTATATCTTTGGAATAAAATTCTCGGGATGGGTGGAAAACTATATGACCGTTATAATTATATGACCGGAAATTTAATCTCTGTCAGATAGTTGGTCGTTAACACCACCGATCCATAAAAATTACCTCGCTTCTAAGAATTCTTTATTAATTAAGTTTAATAAAATACCAAGTTTTAGCGTAAAATGACATCTTTAAATTTTCACCAACATTAACATCCATTGAACGGGATTTTAGCACAACAAAACTTCTTCTACCGCTAGAGTTTTAAATGTTCTTTATGCAACAAACTTAACTAAAAACTCAATTGAAAATTTAAAACTTACTCAAACCTTTATTTCATATGATTGGGCTTCCCATGAAGCGCTCTTTTATGGTCAATAACACCATAGTGTCGCTTTCATTTCGCCCCTGGGATTGTGGTATCCTCTTCTTGCCGTTTCCATTCCTTGTATATCTTTGCTCAATCACTCTTCTAGGGTGATCACACATATGGTGACTTCACTTATATCTTATTTTGCTCGACAGTGCTTTTAAGTGTTCTCATTAACCACCCATGAAGAGATGGTGTTGCCCCTGAGCCACCTGCCCGATGAATAATCTTTTGAACTATAGGGCCCTACTGACCGAGCTTCCTCGCTGAAACAACTTAATACTAGACAGAGGCAACACCTTGTTCTACTTTTAAAAACCTGCTTTATTTTTCTATCATGACATATTTTAAAATTTTCTTTAAACAATCTAGAATTTTCTATAAGCCTCACTTAAACTCATCTAAAGCTAATATCTAATAAACGTTCTCCCCGGGTGGATACGTTGAAATGCATCTATAATTTTTGATGTCTATGTCGTTAGTATCTACTTTGCTTTACTTGTCCACACTTTGAGGATTTTCTTACATGTTTTCTAGTACTAACTCATTAACAAGTTGCAACAATGCTGTATGTCCTGTCATCGTTTTTTGTTTCGCATAAGTTAGTAAAGAAATATTCTTGTCTGATGGTACAAACGCCAAAGTCACAATCAGGGGAACAAGAAGTCTAGGATGGGAGTCAGGAAGGGTACCGTAGGGCCATTAATTTCTGTGTGGCTATTAGGCGGGTTTCGCGCCTCGGGTTAGGTGTAAATTTCGCCAATCGCCTAAGCCTCCTTCACCTATAAGAAGCCTCGATGCAAAACCCTACACCCGATCAATCATCGGGTTTTCAGAGTCACCATTGTCCCTAGAGATCTGGGAATCGTTCTTCCTTGACCCCGTCAGAGATCATCCCTGAGGCTTCTCCGTATATGATGCGAGTAGTTCCACCTGACTATGGGTCCATGTAGCTACATGGTTGTATTCTCCTAAAGTTTACATAGATATTGTCACCATGATCAAGATCTAATCTATATGTAATAATGACGTTGTGTTCATGAGGATCCCATGGATATTGAGATTATTATGTTGTTTGATTAATGGTTTTGTCTTGCTTGATTCTATCCCATTCGTTGTTTGTGATCTGCATGCTCCGCTGTTATAGCCATTCCTGGCCAAGTAGTCGCTAGTGACTCCAAGGTCAGTATTGTAGGCTGAGCAGTGGGTTCTATGCTCTAGTTTCAAGGAATGACATAAATTCTTTGGTTGTAGATGTGATGCTGCCGTGAGGGAAGAAAAAATCTCTTTGCAGGTATGGAACATGTAAATTTTTTACTCACACACTCCTTGCTTAAATCAGTCAGTTCGTTGCTTGCAACTTAATAATCGAGGGTTCGATGATAACCTCGGCGCGGACTTCTAGTCAGATGCAATTGATGGCGTATCTATGTATCTTTGTTGTATTACCCAATCGAATCTAATAGGATCTTTCCTGACCAGTAAATTGCATTGTTATGCCTTGCTCAGTTCATGTCAATTGCCCACCGTAATTTGTTTACCCTTCATGCTACAAGTTATTTATCTAAGGAGCACTTAGTGAACTATGGACCCCTACCACCTTTTTTACCATTGATACATCTTTCATCAAGCATTTACTATTTGTTGCGAAACCATTACCTTCATTAATTATATGTTTAATCTTTGTTACAGCAAAACTGATCTGATGCCTCACTGGATTCGCTGGGGGCAAAGTCTTGATTCAGGTTGTAGTAGTTCTACGTGTCAGCAGCAACATGTGTGATGCCTTCCTCCTAATGTGGGTTCGAGCAACGCTTACCGAGGGAAAACTTTCTGCTGTGCTGTCACACCTTTGCTCTTGGGTTCTAATAGGCTCACATAAGCTAAAAGTAGCCATCAAGATTTTCCACACGTTGTCGGGGAATAAAGAAGAAGCTCCCACGCCAACTAGGCACCATCAACAAGCTTTTCCGGGCGACGCTGTCGTAGGAGGCCAAGGATCGCCTCACTAGGGGAGTCCTTCACTTCCCTTTCTCTTTACTTTGTTTTTTTCTTTTTGCTTTGTTTTTGTCAGTTTTGTTTGGCTCTCTTTGAAAAAAACTCAAAAATAGTCTAGTTCGGTTTACTTGCTTATTCAAAAACACAAAAAAATTAGTTCTCGCTTTCTAATGTTGTCATTGCTTTTTGCTTGCCCATCTTTTGCCAAATGAACTCGCTGAGAACACCTGTTGTGTGGACTTCATCAGCACCAACAACAATGATTTCCCAAGCACCCTATTGGCTCCAGCACCTTGCTCCTCGATGCTACCTTTTGCGAAATTAAGCCCGCTGGTCGAATCTTTGTGACGAGAGAGCAATTTCTGGAAGTCGGTTCTCGATGATCCTGTCAGCTTCATCTTTAATATCTTTGTTGAACTTTGTGTGATGCAAAGTATAAGGATGTAGATGGAGATATTATTAAGCTCAAGCTTTTTTCCTTCCGAGAGGAAAAGATAAAGAATGGTCAGCTTTTATTTGCCTAAAATAGTATCGCTTGGACTATGAAAGATGCTTATTGGAAAGTACTATCCTCCCCGCTAAGATTGCATCTATGAGAAGTGATATTATGAAATTTAAAACTTGATAGTGAACATGTTGTCTACTAGGGAAATAATGAAACCTTTGGTTAAAAGTTCTACCCTGGACTCACCATTGGATGATTATCCACTTTTTATGCAAAGTTTAAACTTCCTCAAGAAATCAAGGATTCAGCTACTGGAGGTAAATTTTAAGGGCCCTACTTTGGTGCTTCCAACAGGCTCCTTGATAATATGATGGTTAACTATCAATGGCATGTTGAGAGCTCCACATGGTAAGAAGGTAAATTATGTTGAGGAAACTTCCTCTTTGAGTGAAAAGATTGATGTTATTATGGCTATGCTTGTTAATGGTAAAGATCCTTTAGATCCTAATAGTGTTCCCTTAGCCTCTTTGGTTGCTCAAGAAGAGCAAGTTGATGTGAACTTCATTAGAAACAACAATTTCAACAACAATGCCTATAGGAACAATTTTGGTCGCAACAACAATTATAGGCCTTATCCTCCTAATAATGGCAATTCCTATGGAAACTCTTACAATAATGCTAGAAGTGCCCCTCTGAACTTGAAGTCATGCTCAAAGACTTTATTAGTAAACAAACCACTTTCAATAAGACTATAGAGTAAAAGCTTTTAATTTTGTGAAAAATATATCCTCTTTGTCTCAAGCTCACCCTTTGATTAATAAATGGCTGCTAAACCTGAAGCCATGGAAAATACCTTTGATACTTCTCATGCCATACAAGTTACTATTGATGAAAATGTTAGGCTGTTAGCTCAACTTCATTCTAAGTGGGAAAGGGAAGCTGAAATTGATAGAAACAATAGTGTGTGCACCATCACCACTAAACCACAAGTAGTCCCTATTCCTCCTCCTACTATGCCTAAGCCTATTGAGCCTACTACTAGTGATGCCAAGTTTGACTTTGATATTGATGGTTGCAATATTTCAAGTGATTATGTTCTACCAAAAGCTTGCTAGAAGTCCGATGCTAGTGATATGCATGTTGCCTTTACCAAACACATTACGATGCTCTTGTTAAGATGAAGGAAGAGAAGCTAAAACACAAAGCTTCTATTCCTAAAGTAGAAGATAGTTGGGAACCCATTATTAATATGCAAGTGAATGACTTTGATCTCAAAGCTTCATGTGATCTTCGTTCTAGTGTCTCTATTATGCCTAGGAAGATTTATAAAATGCTTGATTTGCCACCTTTGGAAAATTGTTATTTAGATATCCCACTCAATGATAATGCTAAAAGAAACTCATGGGGAGTATTAATGATGTTCTCATTATGGTTAATAATGCTTATGTCCCGTGGATTTATATGTTTTGGATGTTGAATACAATGCTTCTTGTCCTTATTACTTTGGGAAGACCTTTTCAGAACACAGTTGGTGTCATCATTGATATGAAAGAAGGCACCATTAAATATCATTTTCCATTCAAGAAAGGTAGCAAACACTTCCCAATGATAAGAGAGAAGTTGCTCTTTGCTCCCCCCTTGAAAGCAAGGTTTGATGTTAATGCTTCTTCATTTGAAAATACTTGATTCTTCTTTCTTCTTGTGCCTAACTTAAAGGCGTTAAAGAAAAGTACTTGTTGGGAGATAACCCAAGAGTTTCCTTGAGTCTTGGAAGTTATTACTTCAGTAATGACCTCTCATTATCCTTTTTGTTTTCTTTTTGTGCCAAGAATGACCTCTAATGAGAGGGAAGTAAGATTTGCGGAGTTGATGTCCCGAAACAGATTTCTGTCCTCCACTAAAATAATTCGTGAGGAGTCTCTGTAACTCGGATTGAGCTCAAAATTTATGAATAAATCCCCCAGTATGTTAGATAACGTTCTTTAGTTCGGCACTTTTTTATTTCAGCAATAGAAGATGTTCGAAAAATCGGTTTTTACATGCTGGTCTGTTTTGACAGATTTCTGCCATTATTTGCATTTGTGTGGCATCCCGCAAAACCACTACTAGAAAATCGCGTTGAATTTGTGCATTGCATCGTCATCATCATGTGTTGTTTGTCTAAAACTATTTTTGCAAAGCCCATTTGTTTGAATTATTATCGGTGCATTTAAAATAAATAAAATAATGAATTATTTTTAGTGGGGCAGTCGAACGGGCCGAATCGACCCGAACGACCACCCCCATAATAAACGGTCCATTTAAAACGGTCCACCTAAATTCCTAAACCTACCAGTCCTATTCTACCCACCCCTCCTCCACCTCACCCCGGCCAATCCCCACCCGACACGTCACCCTAACCCAAGCCCCTACCCACTCCTAATCTGCCACATCACCCCACCATCCAGCACACACGCGCCCATCTCCCCCCCCCGGATCCCACCTCCCCCTGGACCTGGTCCACTCCCTCCACCCGCGTGACCCCTGGCCCACCAGACCCCCCCACCTGTCGGCCCTCCTCACGCCCTCTCTCCCCCCGCACGCTCCCTCCTGCCTCCACCAAGCTCGCCGCGCTCCTCTCGAGCCAGGCTCGACCGCCGCCAGCGTCCCCGCAGGAGCCGTCGCTCGCCCGTCCGCGTCCTCGCCCGCGAGCCCCGCCCCGGTCGCCGGCCCCCACGTGCTCTGCGCCTGCGCGCCGCCCAGACACCTCCGCTGCCGCCGCCCTGGGCCCGAGCTCCTCTGCCCGTCGTCGGCCGCCTTCCCCTCGGCTCCTCCGCCCACGGCCGTGCTCGCCTCACCGCGCCCCCGCTCGGCCCCCTCCGCCGGCCTCTGCCCTCCGCCGCCCGAGCTCTCCTCGCGCCCCGCCACCGACGCTCGTCCGGGCCCCGCCACCGTCAGGCCCGCCTACCCCGTCCTCCTCGCCTCCGGTCCTCCTCGTCGGCCGCCGCCCTGGGGCACCGCACCCGGCCACTGTGGCCCCCGTCGCCCCGGACCCTGAGCACGCCGGCCTCCGCCCGAACCCGACCTCCGCCGCTCACCCCTCTGCGTCCGGCCGCCCTGCTCGGCTCCCGTCGTCCCGGTCCCCGCTCTGCTCCGGCCAGAGGCCGCCTCGCCGGACTGCCTCTCCCCTCTGCCCCGACGACCACCTCCGCCCGTGCCCGAGCGCCCTCCCCGCCATCTCTGCCGTCCGCCGGCGTCGCAGGCCCTCCGTCGCGGTCTCCGTCTTCCCCGGCCTCTCGTCGCCCTCTCGCGAGCTCCGGCCCTGCTCACCGTCGTCCGTGCCGCTGAAGTCCCCGGGCCGCACCTAGTACCGCCCCTTTGCGAGTTTTCCTCTGTTTCCTGGCCGAGACCAAGAGCACCGCACTGCTGGAACCTCCAAGAAGTTCGTCTTGGAACCGTCAAGTTCAACCGATGACAAGATACATCAAGTTCTTCTGCCGATGCCGCAATGATATCGGGCCCAAGTATGATCGTTAGCGCCGGTGCAAGGTCTACTTGGAGCCAAGACTACGGGACACCAAGTACTCCTATATGGTACCGCCGCCAAGTCCTCCGTCACCGTTAGGTGGTAACCCAAGATCGCCCACAGGATCAAGGTCCGAGACCAACTCGCTAAAATGCTTCAGACGACATGATCTTCCTGCCTTCGACATGGAATCGCCAAGATCCACCGCGCCAAACCTAAGACCGACATCGCCACCCGAGAACTCGACAAGAAACGCCAGTCCTTCAAGACCGACTGGATGGCGCGACAAGAGCTTCAGAACGACAAGCACGACACCGACCCGGCGAGTCCGATGCCCCGACGCGCACAAGTGCTTCCTCCCGGACGCCAAGATCTACTCCGCTTATCCGAGAACATTTTCGTCGAACCACGAACCCCGAGACCCGACCTCAACCGAACCCCAAGTTCACGAACCCTAATGTGTGAACCTTTTTCCGAGCCCCTATTTTATAAATGCTAAATATAAAACTGATATTGATCATTCATCTCGCATGCATATTTGTGTGGTTTGGGGCCTTATGCGTCAATCACCTAATAATTAAATATGGGGCCCATATGCGCAAATCTAGTCTTATATTGGCCTCATCTAAATTTGTGTAGAGAACCCGTGCTATCTTTTGCCATGCTAATACAACATTAAATTGGGGGTATCTAAATAACTTGAACTGTTAATTAAATATCGGACCTTTGCCCGCTTAATATGACCTAATTGCATCGCATATTTTCCATGCCATACATCATTCATGCTTCATACCGATCTTTACCGTAGTATTAAATATTGCATCCGTGTTTATTCTAGTGTTTTGCTTCTTCGCGGATAAGGCCGTTGAGTTGATGTGAGCACCGTTCTTGGATGAACCTTCGACAATGTTTTCAAAGCAGCATCTCCCCTTTCTACCTATCTTACCTTTACGATTATTTATTCCTCCTGTTGATCTATTGCTATCCGTTGCGTTGCTCTAGTTTTACCCGTGATATCCCTTGCGACCCTATATTGCCTTGGACACATCCTATTATTGTTTGGTAGATAGTTGGACTTATGCTGTCAGAAGTCGCTTGCTCTTGCGTGTCGTCAAGTGCCACGCTTGTTGGTGTATTACCGCATGTTTGATGTTGGAGACGACCATGGCTTTACTTATCGCTCACTTTAATTCTGCTTTAACAACTAAAATTGAAGTAAGTAAGGAGGCATCGGGTGATAGATAATATTTGGTTTCGACGATCACCACTTGTGTCCTCCAGAGGACCCCGAGTACTTGATACTCTTGATTTATCGCTATCCACATCCGGAGGCTTATGGACCCCCGAGCCGAGCTTGATTCATTCTTATTTCTTGGGGCCACAAACTAGTTTGAGGTTTTATTTACTATCTATGCCATGCTTTACCGCTTTATTTAAATTGTGCGATGGATAGCACATCATCGTTTAGGTAAGCGGAGTGTTTGTGTCGACAAGCCCGTTTGGGTTCCTCGTCACGTACCATTGGCGCAACCTTGAGTCCGCCGAGTCACTAGCCGTTCTATGGTTCACTCAATGGGGTGGCCCCTGAAATATTTCAATCCTGTGATCGCTTTGTCGGATTGCCTCGTTGGGTTTTGATTTGGTTTTTCCGAGGCATATCGAGTGTGTTGCTATTTGTGCACCTGGCCGGGTTAAAACTTTCAAAGTGTCCGCGGTTATGGACGACTTGGACATGATTCTCGACTAGACAAGCATAACTAAAGTTTATTGCTATAAATTTGACTTTATAATGACTAGTAATCCTTCACTATAATGGAATGGCTAAATAAAACCGCCAACAATTGCTTGTCATCGCCAAAGAACCATTGTATCCGACTAGTAAGTATTGCAACTACAACTAATGGCTGAATAAAAGTACCAACAACTGGGTTTTGGGGTTATCTCATGCTAATTGTATCTCGACTAGTAAGTGTTGCCACTATAACGGAATGGTTAACTGTGCCCATGCTTACTTTACCGGGGATTATCTAAACCTCGACTAGTAAAGTGCCGCAACTATAATCGGATAATTAAAACGCCAACCGTAGGAGTTCCTCGGTTGACTTCTCGACCGGTCTCGAGGGAAACACCAGATGGGTTTGTTTGATTAGGTCTTTCTTACCCCTCTCGATTTTGTATCGAGTCTCTATAGGTTGATTAGTGCCATTATACCTATGTAGGCGAGGAAATTCTAGACTCGCTGTAATCGGCCTCAAGATCGACGCCCTCTTTTTTCCTTTGCCCTTTGTCGGCACCCTTTTGTTTAAGCAGGTTTTGAGATCGACGTCGTTAAGGTGGTTACCCTTCCGCTTGGCTCAGGCAGGTTATGGACGCCATTGGTTATTCTTCGTGGCTCTTAGCCCCATTTGCATCTTGTCCGTAGTCGGACGCCTATCATTTTCAAGGTGATTTGGATCTTTGTATTTTACATCGTATTCTTGACTCTTTGAGTCAGTTGTATATCTCTTCGTGGGTCCCATCGAGGTGTGTAATGTTATTACTTGCTTTCCACCCGCATTGAAAGTGCCTGGTGGGCACCTTTGAATCGTTTCTATGCGGGTTTGGCGGGTTTCGTTAAAACTTGCATAGGTCCGATTCTGAGGGTGTTACAATTTGCTTCTTATTGATTCCTTTTTGAGTTCTCTTTAGGTGAATTGAGCTTTTTGAAGGAGTTACTACGATATCTTGTGTTTTTAGTGAAAATCCTTGCTGTTCCAAAGCTTTT
This sequence comes from Avena insularis, assembly GCA_023614405.1. Taxonomy (NCBI): domain Eukaryota; kingdom Viridiplantae; phylum Streptophyta; class Magnoliopsida; order Poales; family Poaceae; genus Avena; species Avena insularis. The sequence continues at coordinate 125,005,928 of CM042685.1, read as the reverse complement.
CCATAGGTCTAATATCTTTTGAATACAATAATGTTGCTAATGAAGATTGTGTGAAGTTTTGTATGAAGGAAAAATTTAAGGTGTAAAGAGAGAATGATGCAATGAGATGAAGAATGAACAAAAGCTCAAGCTTGGGTATGCCACCATGGTGTCACCCCAAGAAATATCCAAGAGGTACAAGCGTCAAAGCTTGGGGATGCCCAAGGAATCCCCTTCTTCATCAATAAAAAGCTCAGGTATGTCTAGACACTTTGTTTTTATTGTTTCATGCACAATTGTGTTGTTCTTGGAGCATCTTAGATTTCGTTTGATTTGGTTAGGTTGTTTAGTTTTCTTGAATAAAGTAGTCTGGACCCCCGTTCTTGATGTGTTGTTTTACAAATAAGTTGCTTGGTGTTGGAAAGGAGTAGTAAGTTCTTGCTTATAAGTGCAAGAGGAGCTTGCATTGGCTGTGACTTAGACTTTAGCATGACATGCTAGGTGTTGTTTTGACCTTATGCTTAGTGATTATTGATGTAGCGTGTCTTGTTCCAAACAATTGGGATTTCTTAGTGTGCTTTGAAGAAATTATGCGTTGTTTTAGCATGCAAAAGCATAGTATTGTGGTATTATCCTATGATTCTTTCTTGGATCTTGGCACATGCTCACACCATGTTATGACTATGGCAAGTCACCATTAGCCTCTATGATCATTTAGTCCTTGACTTATAGTACCACTCTTTACTTTGATTAGTATGTTTTGTTGCGCTGCATGATTATGGCCATTATTGCTCTCTTAGTTGGTTGCTCCCAGTCTTTTGCTAGCCTCCACTTGTATGAGTAACTTCTACTCTTTCCTCCAACTCCCAAAAAAAACCAAGTTATTCCAAGGTGTCCACTATAAACTCCTATGCTTGGTGTGTTACACCATTCCAAGTATATTCTTGTTTTCATCTATCTTCCAATTAAAAACTATTTTGTTATGTGAAAACTTAGTGATTAAAGCCCTCACGAACTTGATGGCACACTTTATATTCTTTGCCCTAATAAACTAGAACCATTGTGACAACTTTGTTGTATATGATTGCACTTATAAGTTGGAATTAAACCATGTCACGGAGAACGCTTTTCAACATTGCACATTGTACTTTGTACTCAGTTGATATCATGTTCTTTGTCTATGGATGTCACGGGTGTGAAATAAAGAGGGAACTTGTAAGTCCATGGAGTTCGTATCCTGTGTTAGAGAAACGCCTGGGCCGCTAGCCTAAGCCATGCCTAATTATGGCGGAAACTTGCAGAATCACCATAGTAAGCTATCTATGAAGCATCCTCAATAAAAAGCTATGCATATGGTAAATAAAAAGATTGCTGAGATGCTCATTGTCTGCTTGCCTTGTCATTTTGGTTATGGGAAAGCTCCTGTACCATGTGCAAGGGGTACCCCGTTGGCGGTTCTCAATGATATGCAAATACTTACAATGACAAGAACTTACCTACCCAAAGTTGAGTATGCATGAGGTGTGGCCTTGTATTCAAGGGACTTGAGATTGCCAACTTATATAAACTCCAGCTTTGCCACTTTAACCTTAACCACTTCAAGATGCTTATGATAGGGGCAATGAGGGCTGAAAACTAACAAGTACCATAATTTTTGGAAGCTCTTTTTGAAACTTGTAATCCCTGCTTCCTTTACAAAAAGGCCTTTCTTCCACCATTATTTGAGTCTCCACCTTCTACCTTTAGGCACCATTAAGAGAGCATAGTTGTCATTCATGTGCGTGTTCCAAAGCTTATTAATTGATGCATATTGTGTTACTTGTTCTTGTGCTATTTGTTTCTAGTCACCCTTGTGAACTTTGAAGGTGTCCTATGCATCTATTGCTACTCTATGAGGGACAAGTTGATTGCCACTTGCTATGTTTCTATATGTGAAACAAACAAACATTTTTCTTAATGCATATTATCATATGATCTTTGTTGTAGCTTGTCATATGGTAATGTATATTTACTTTGTCCCATTTTAAACTCCATCTTTCAGTGCACATGTTTATAGTTCTTTGATCCTAGCTTTCAATGCTTGCAAGTGGTTGGATCTTATCACGTGTGCATGCCACCTCAAAAATTATTATTTTGTTCACTACCCACTGAGGACTATGTGAGTTGCTTGGGGGTGTTGATACTTGGAAACAGCATTCTATAATTTTGATGCTCCATGCTTGTTTAGTATCTACTTTGTTTTACTTGTCCATGTCTTGAGGTGCTTTTTTACATGTTTTCTGCACTAAACCAATAAGTTGCACAGTGATGTATGTCTGCTTTCCCAGGCTGGCCTGTGTTAAACAAAATATTCTAATTGGACAGAGAACGTCAGCTAATAACTTTCCAAATAAGAAGTCCGTGAGGGGAGCCTGGAGGTGAGCCAGGGCCACACTGCCGGGCCACAGCGGGTCTGTCAAGGCGTGGGCCCAGCCAATCCTCACCTCCCCTTCACGCCATAAGAAGCCTCTGATGTAGAAAACCCCAAGCACCATCAAATCTCCACGAACCGCCCTCAGTTGCCGCCACACCATCGGCCCCTAGATCGGGATCTAAGGTTCTTCCCGCACTTATCGAGGAGATCATCCCGCGGCCTTCTCCTATATAAGTGAGTAGTTCCACCTGACCATGGGTCCATGTAGTAGCTAGATGTGGTTGTATCTTTCAGGTTTTCATGTATAGATCTTGTGAGTCTGCTCATGATCAAGATTCAGTCTTACCTGTAATCATGCATGTTGTGTTTGGTGATCCGATGGATATTGAGATTATTATGTTGGTTTGATTAATGGCTTGCCCTTTTGTGATTATATCATGTCTGGGTGGTTGTTTCAGGATCTTGCATGCTTCCGTTGTTAGTAGCTATCTTGGCCAAGTAGTCGCTTAGTGACTCAAGAGTGGGTATTTATGCTCAATAGTGGGTTCATGCCTCTAGTTTCCAAGGGAATCATGTAAATCTCTCCGATTATAGACGTGATGTTTCACTAGAGAAAATAAACGTCTCTTGTTCATGGAACATGGGTATCGCTTAATTTTACATACTTTTGCTTTTCTTAAAGAAGTCAGTTCTGTTGCTTCTGCAACTTAATAACGTAAGGGGGGTCTTTGATGAGAACTGAAGGTGGGACTTCTAGTCATGTATGCAGTTGGATGGCTACTATGTATCTTGTTGTATTGCCCAATCTAATCTCATAGGATCTTTTCTTGATTGCAACCTGCATTGTTACGCCTTGCTCTGGCCTCATGCCAATTGCCCCGCTGTAATTTGTTTACCCCTTCATGCCATGTTGTTTATCTAAGAGAGCACCTCTAGTGAACTATGGACCCTGTCCAATCTTTTAATGATCGATACATCTTCCACTCATATTTGTTTACTTGCCGTAAACCTATTACTTCCACACCATAATGCTTAATCCTTTGTTACAGCAAACCGGTGCTCGACAACCCTAACAATTCGCTAAAGTGTGTCTGAGTTTATGTCAGGTGGCCCATGTGTTGCTAGCAACACATGTGTGATTTTCCCTCCACAGCCCACAATCCGGTTTCATCAAGGAAAACTTGCTGCTATGCTTCTTCACACCTTGCTCTTGGGGTTCCCAATGCATTCACATAAGTTGCAAGTAGCCATCACCCTAACGCTTTTAAAATCATAGTTTAAGTTCTTTTGATCGCCTAAAAATCTCTATGTTCCAATTAAAGTAAATGACACGCCCATCAGAGACTATCTTTATATGGGGTCATACCCATTGATTTAAATCAGTATGGTATGTCCAAAGAGGTCATTTAACTTGTATGGACAATCTTTTCTTGATTTTCCACCGCCTTCTCGAGTATGGTCTTTAATTCTCTATTTGAGAGTCCACTTGACTACTAGTTTGAGGATGATATGGTGAAGCAAATACGGTGAGTTACTCCATATTTATGAGATTTTCTGAAAGTTTCTCTTTTCTATAAATGAGAACCACCGTCATTAATTAAAAAATCTAGGGACTCCAAAACCTCGAGAATATGGCATCCTTGATCATCATCTTTACCGAAGTAAGGCGCATTTTCATGGCTTGTTGGAATAGAGTTCAACCCATTTAGTGACATAATGGCGACAAAGAACAAGAATATGAGTGTAACCCATTTGATCTCCACAAGGTCCCATGTAATCCATTTCCAATACATCAAAGGGTTCAATAGCAAGACTATAATTCTATAAGGGTTCATAGCATGGAAAACAAAAAAATCTACCACATGAACACACAAGCCAACATCTAATCTACTAGATCGGAATTGCAACAAGTTGATAGAGGTAATAACTCCTCGAAGATTCCAGAAGCGGTTAACGTAGATCGGATTCTACGTAAGTGATGTAGTTGTTCACTTGCGATCTCAAGATTTCATCAAGCGATCCTTCCTTGCGTTCACAGCCCTAACAGTTCTTCACCGTAGTGATCACACGCTCGATACTGATGAAGACCTTCCTCTCCCTTGTTCCAAGAAAGGCAGCGGAGGTTGTAGATCTCTCCTCGATTCTAGCGACGCAACGGTGGTGATGGAAGTAGAGGGAAATCCGAGGCTCCGCCTAAGCCGGGCGGGTATGGTGGAGTTGAAGAGTGCCTATCGACCTAGGGTTTAGAGGGCCAAGGGTTTAGAGGTGGTGGCGGCTAGGGTTATCTAGCGGGGGTTATTGGAAGTGCTAGAGGGGCTTCTAGCGTGGCGACTTGAGAGGGGAAGGACGCATGACTAGGGTTTCAAGTGGGGGGAAAGTGGGTGCCCCCTCTATTTATGAGAGGGAGAGGCGGTTTGGGGGGAGGGGAGTCCTCGCCCAACTCCTCCTTGTGGCTGGCGGCAAGTGAGGGAGGGAATCCTTTCCTAAGTGGGGTTCCTTCCCTCCCTCCACTAGACAACCATGTTGGGATTTGAATTTTTCAAAATGGCGTTTGACTTTGAAACTAGAGTTTGATTTATATCTTCCCATTGCCCAGCCAAGTGACCTAGGACATGATGCAACCATTCTACTTTGGTATGACACATCTATGTACCCTTCCCACTCCAGGGTGATGGAGCTTCTAGACCCTTCTAGAACATTCTGGTGAAAACACTAAAACCATTCCTAAACTCCGGAATTGGACTTTCCTTATATGAAACTTATTATCTGGACCATTCCGGATCTCCTGGTGATCTCCCGGATCCAATCCGAGACTCCAAACAACATTCGATCTCTTTACTCACATACCATATCTACGAAACAACATCAAATCCTTAAGTGTGTCTCCCTATGGTTCGTGAATTATGTAGACATGATCGCTAATTCTTCTCAGATCAATAATCAATAGAGAATCTGGAAATTCATATGGCTCCCACATATTTCTATGAATACTTCATCATCGAATGAACCACTTATGAATACGATACCAATTTCTTGTCTCACGATACTTACTTATCCGAGGTTTGATCGTGTCTGCACATACCTAGTTCAACCTCGTTACCGATAAGTACTCTTTACTCGTTCCTCTAATATGTGATCCCTTGTGAGCCAGTCACATGCTTGCAATCCAATTGGATGACATTCCACCGAGAGGGCCTAGAGTATATCTATCCGTCATATGGATGGACAAATCCACTTGATCCATGTGCCTCAACACATACTTTATGAATACTCAATGCCACCTTTATGACCACACCTGGGGCTACAAAGGGTGTTTGATGTCATCAAAGCGTCCATCCGGTGATGGTGATTAAGATGATCTCATGGTCTAAGGATTTAGGTTACTATATATCCGAAGCTTATAGCAAACAAACTATTGAAATGACTTGATCTTATGCTACGCTTAACTATAGGAGTATGTCCATCACATCATTCTCCTAATGATAAGATCTTGTTATTAATAACAAAAAATGTTCATGATTAGGAAACCATAATCATCAATTAATCAACAATATAGTATTACAAAGAGTCTTTACTAGGGACTCTTACATGTTTACAAATAACAAAAGTATTAATTTTTACGGTTAATACAATTATAGCATGAATGAAGATTTATCATAAACACAAAGATATAATAATAACCACTTTTATTATTGCCTCTTGGGCATATCTCCAACAGGTCTCCCACTTTCACTAGAGTCAATATAGATTACATGGTAATATACCCTAACACCCATGGTGGTTTGGTGTTATCATGTTTTCCCTTGGGAAAGGTTTAATCAATGGATCAAGCCACATTCGGATCTGTTTGTACTTTTGCAAATCTTTATGTCACCATATGCTCGTGAATAGCGTGAAAACGTAGCTTGATATGCTTCAGCTTCTTGTGTGACCTTGGCTCCTGCGCATTGACTATGGAACCCATGTTATCACAGTAGATAGCCATTGGGTCCAGCGCACTGGGAACCACACCAAGCTCCGCAATAAACTCCTTCATCCATATCGCCTCTTGTGAAGCCTCTGAAGCAGCTATGTATTCCGATCTAGTTCAAGATCTCACCATAACACTTTGCTTTGCACTCCTCTAGCTCACTGCTACACCATTGAAAGTAAATGCGTATCCAGATTGAGATTTAGAATCATCGGATCGGTGTTCCAACTAGCATCGGTGTAACCATTTACAATGAGCTGTTCATCACCTCCATAAGAAATAACCATATACTTAGTCCTTCTCAAGTACTTTTAGGATGTCTTTTACCGCTATCTAGTGATGCCTCTGGATCACTTTGATATCTAACTAGTCAAACTAACTGCATATGCAATATCCGGTCTTGTACATAGCATGTCATACATGATAGATCCTATGGCTTAGGCATAGGGAGTCTTACTCATCCTCTCTCTATCTTCTGCCTTAGCGGGACTTTGAGTCTTACTCAAGGTCGTATTGGGCAACATGGGAAAGAACCCTTGCTTGATATCTTCCATTCCAAACCTCTTTAGAACCTTGTCCAAATATGTACTTTGTGAAATCACTATTAAGCATCTCGATCTATCTCTATAAATCTTTATGCCTAATATGTAAAAACTTCGTAAGACCCTTCATTGAAAAACTATTATTCAAATAATCTTTGACACTTTTAAGAAGGTCTATATCATTCCCAATCAACAATATGTCATCTACATATAGTACTAGGAATGCTACAGAGATCCCACTCACTTTCTTGTAAATACAAGATTCTCCATATGTTTGTATAAATCCAAAACTTTTGATTACCTTATCAAAACGTTGATTCCAACTTTAGGATGCTTGCTTCAATCCATAAATGGACCATTGAAGTTTGCATATACCTTGTTAGCATATTTAGGATCGACAAAACCTTTGGGTTGTACCATGTACAACTCTTCATCAATGTCTCCATTGAGAATGCTGTTTGACATCCATCCGCCATATCTCATAATCATAATATGCAACGATTGCAAACAAAATCCTCACAGACTTTAGCTTTGCTACCGTGAGAAAGTCTCATCGTAGTCAACTCCTTGAATTTATCAAACCCTTTCAAGTCTAGCTTTATAGACGATTACATTACCATCAACATCTATTTTCTTCTTGAAAATCCATTTGTTCTCGACAGCCTTTCAGCCATCCGGTAAGTCCACCAAAGTCCATACTTGGTTTTCGTACATGGATCCAATCTCAGAGTTCATGGCTTCTCGCCATTTATTGGAATCTGGGCTCATCATCGCTTCCTCATATGTCGCAGGGTCGTCGGTGTTTGTAACATCCCAGGATTTTAGAATTTTGGATTTAAAAAAATTGCATTTCATTCATCATTGCATCTCATGAAAAATCTTGATTGAAAACCTTGTGTCAAGATCCTATTTTACCTTTTCAATATTGCCATATGGAGCATTATATGCAATCAGCATATTTGAAATTTTATCATTAGTCAAAATTGTTCTCTATAAATCTCATGGTGTGTATTTTGAATTTACAAAAAATTAGAAATTTGAATCATTCCATTTGGAGCTTTAATTCAAAAGATATTAAATAAATCAGGAAATGAAAAAGAACAAAAAAAATAAAATAAAAGAGCAACCTAATCTATCGGCTAGGCCCAGCCCGATCCACCCCTCCCCCACCTTCTTTGCCACGCGCGCTGCAGCTAAACGGACCATCGGCGCAAGGAGAGCAGCAGCCCACCCCTCCACTTGTTTTTTCTCCAAACCGCGGACCATGATTCAGCCACCTCGACACGACATGTGGGCCTGCTTCTCATCTTCAACCTCCAGCCGGTTTCCACACATGGCACGATCCTGATCTTAACCCCGCGAAATCAGGCCGATTTCGTTCGCCTGTCTGCCTCTATCGCACCTATTCGACCCCATATAAACCCCTCCCCTCCGATTTGTTCTTTTTTTGAAATCCCCAAACCCTAGCGGCCAAAGACCCGCCGATTACCAGATCTCGAGCTACCGCCAGGAGGAGCTCGCAGTCGAGGTTCCCGACTACCCCGACCCTTCCTATCCCTCTGGTTATCCTCCCCATACACCGCTGCACCCTCCTGACCTATCCTTCCTTTCCACAGAGGAAAATGATTCCCATGAAGCATCGCGGACTCGCATCACCCTCCGCCTCCGTCGTCCTTCACCGCAGCTTGAGGAAGCGACCAACACGGAGAGGTTACTCCGTGACAGGTCATCGTCCTCTTCACGCGCCCACCTTTCCGCGCCGAGAGCATGAGCGCTATACCGTCACATCCGAACAACTGCGCCGTTGTCTCCACGTCGACGTCGATTGCTAGCCGCAGCTCCCTCATCATCAACTACAGAAGCCGTAGGATCTGATCTTGATGCACAAGATCAAACCGACCTCAGCCATAGCCGAAGCTCTAGCCTAGCCTGGACTCAAGCCATGCCACTGTACAAGCCGCATCTCCGTGCCGTCCGATCCAGATCGAGTGGCCGAGAAAAAATCACTAAACCGAAGAGGTATGGACCAATAGGAACACGCCACGTCACAGCCACGTCTCAGATTCTTTTGAAATCGAATTAAATAGGCAGAATACTGGGCAATCTTATAAAATTCATATAAAATTGAATAGTTGTCCAAAAATTGCAAATGATATACTATTGGATTCATAAAATTGTGTAGAACATTAATACGAGATTATATCAAACTTTTACACCACATATTTACTGTACTAAATTACAAAGTTTAATGGAAAATTTAGACTAAAAAAATCATAGAAAATTATCCGTAGATCATAAAATACAAATAAAGTGTCTATGGATTCCTAATGTCATATAAAACAACAATATACTCTTGTATCCAACTTTTGCAGTGTAGAATAACTTTAGTAATTTAAATAGTTTTAATGGTCCTTTAGAGTATTAAATTCATAGTAAATAATTCATAGATCATAAAAATATGAATAATATGTCCCTGGAATCATAATCTCGTGTAGATTACAAATATGGTTTTAGTTTTAATTTTAGACAAAGTAAATCATTTATGTGATTTAAACTCTATTAAGTAGTATTGAAATCACAGAAAATTAACCAAAACTCCAAAATTAGTGAAATCAATTTCTACTGTTTTGTATCGATAATATCTATCGAGAAATTTTTTGTGCCAAATTATTTGGTACTCTTAGAATAGAAGTTCATGCAGAAATCTTTAAACCCATTGCAATAGTATTTTAATCATAAGAAAAGATCTATAACTCCTTTTTAGGTGATTCAGATTGCTCACGGCTATAAATTTTATTACATATCCATTTTTATTTAATTAATAATTTAATATGATAGAAAAATCAGTAGTTGAATTAAAGTGAGAGAAACCATATTACATTGATATAACTTTAATAATAAAAGCTTTAGTGCATTCAACGACTTTCCACATGCATCATGTGATATAATAATGTTCATAGAACTAAATACAACCATTGTGACATATTAAATCATCATTCATGCATTTGTTCATCATTGTTTTATTGTATTGTGCATCGTTGCATTGTTTGAATGGTGTGATTGTTGTGCACTTGTTTAATCGATAGATTGCGAGGAGTGCAACATTTGTGAGTGTGATGAGTGCAACGATTGAAATTGTGAGGATTGTTCGAACGACTACATCAACTAAAGAAAGTGGCACTATCATAAAACTCTTATTTATTTTCCCTATGCATTGTAGTTGTTTTTAGTAGAAGTGCATGTGTAGAGATATTTTATACTATATTCTATGCTATGTCCTATTTTGGATACCTTTTTGTATATTTATTAGTGGAAACGTCGTAGTTGTAATATGCTTAGCCGCTATAGATTTGGGGTGGAATATCATGTCATGAGTATTTTGAGGTATTGGAAAAGCTATGCTTTTATATAATAAAACAAGTACTTAATGAATCACCTGGGTGGAATATTGTTGTTGTTGAGTATTGAAGAAGTGGCAAGGAAGAATTGCCGTATCTTTGGCTACCTCTCGCATGTGCCTTTGGAAGAAGACCACCTAGGCATCATAGAGATTGACATGTTTCTGCATAATAGCTTCCAGTACAGCCACATGCTAATATGGGCTCTGCTTAGTTAATTACATAGGAAGACCCTTTGCATTGGTATATCTTCACTTAATTGGAATCGTATTGGGTTTATATCCTTGCATTGGTGCTTAGATGTGCTAGTATTGTGTATTGGGAGGACTTCTATGGAAAGACTTCGTCACATTCTCGATCCTTTGTATACCAATGGGTGTATACTAAACCAGCGGCCACTGGTGGCTTCAAGACAAGATTGTGTCATGTGGGTAAAGTGTACAACTTCTCTAGAATATATAAATCTAATCGACTAGCCGTGTCCCCGGTTATGGACAATATTGAGAAACTGAGGCTTGAAGCTTATGATTGATATCAACATTCCAATTTGTTAATAAAATTTGATGGTTTGAACAAGGGAGTAGGACCACTTGGTATTGGGAAATGTGTTCATATAATTTTCAGAAAGAATTAAAACTATTTGGAAATGTTAGGATAAATCTATTGATTTATGCAAATGAGCCTGAAACTCCACTTAGCCAAATATGCATGTAATTGATAGGTTCCATTTATATCCACATATTAGTAACACTTGCCAATACATTCAAAGTATTAACCATTATACGCAATGTTTCATGTTGTAGGTTATATCATTTCGAGTGATCGTTATAGGTCAGACTCCACTCAACAATTGTTCGCCTGTGGCACATTTGAAGAATGGTGATCTATCTTGTTATTGTTTCCGCTGTGTACTTGAATAAATAATGTAAATTATGGATCATATTCGTTGTATTTATGATGCACAGTTATATTTGGTATTATTTTGTACTATGTGTGCCAGCGAACTGATTGAAGGATTGACACTATACACATGAACTCGGCCTTATCAGGGAAGAGTGTTACAAGATGGTATCGAGTTGTTATTGACTATAGGATCGTGACCTTAGAAATGTATTAGTAATATAAGACCTCTATTAGGAGAACTATCATATTTTCTATTTATTAGAGCTCTTATATTTCGTTCTATCTTTTCCAACAACATTCAAATTTTGTAGTTGTCCATTCATTTGATACCTGTATGAGAGTTAGTCTATAAATAAAAGAACAAATAGGATGACATAAATGAACATATCATCATGTTGTTAGATTTGTACCACCATGCTATATCTCTTTAGGAGATCATCGTCATCGTGTTAGCATATTGATCTTACCAACTTATGTGGTATGACAATATTAGTTGTTTGCTTAGTTGTATTGAGCTATTTTGTGTGATGCTTTGTTTATGATTATTTATTTTTGAACTATAAAGTTTCTAAAAAAATTGTGAGGTTTTAAAATTAGTTTAATTGTGTCAATTGATTAAAATTCGTGAGATTACTACTGCAGTTTTTTGCTGTATCTGTTGTACTTGTGATTTTTGATATTTTACTAATAACTCGGAAAAATCTGAAAATTAGGATCTGGCGTAATTACCTGTACTACAAGCAAACAAATTGGCTAAAATTGTGATGAGTTTAAGTCGGTTAGAAAAATTCGTGAAACTTCTTTGGTTTGACATATTTTGTTTATTGCTTATTTGTTGCTCTATTCTACTCTAGTATTGTCCCCAACATTTTCCAACTATTTTTTGGTTATATACTGCTAGGTTTAAACCCCTGTAACGATTTTATGCAAGTGTTTTCTTGTGTGTTTATTGCTTATGATTTTTTGCTTGGTGGTGACATTGATTGCTTCATATAGTCATGGGTAGAAATTCTTCTCTTAGTCCTCTTCTATCTATACTCATCTATGCTATCCCAAACAGATGCCACCGTCAACACTGAGATGGAGCAACTGATATCCACAGGCTCAACTAGCACAAGTGGTTGCTCAGTTCATATCAAACAACAACAACCCAAGCCAATTGGATGAACTCACTAGATTTCTAAAACTGCGGCCTGCAAAATTCTCTATCGCACCTAAGCCTATGATTGCACTTGATTGGTCGCTTCGGTGAATAAGGACTTAGTAAGTTGGATGCACAGATGAATAAAAGTGAGATTTGCTGCTCACCTACTTCAAGGACAACGACTACTTGGTGGATACCTTTGAGATCACCCACCCCATTGATACAATCACCTGGGAGATGTTTGAGGAAGGATTCAAGATAAACCATGTCTCGTTTGGAGTTATGATCCTAGAGAGAAAGGAATTTCGTGATCTACACCAGTACGATCGCACAGTGTCAGAGTACATAGAGGAATTCACCAATATGTCTCGCTATGATCCGGAAGATGTCGGCACTGATGATAAAAGGAAAGAGAGATTTCTGGATGGACTGAGTGATGAGCTCTCGGTTCAGCTATCAGTAGTTTACACTCCCACTTTCTAGGATCTAATGGATAAAGCTAAAATTCTTGAGGAAAACAGAGGCAAGTTGAGAACCGCAAGAGGAAGCACAAAACAAGCGCAACTCATGATCATGTCGAGAATCACCTTCCATAACACGAATGAAAACTCTGTAGATCACATGTATGAAGGCAACGGACACCATCAGCATGGAGGGAATGAACATGACCACCATGGGCTCAAGGACCATAACAACAATGATGTGATTGTAGGGGTTCGTAGCATGGAAAACAAAAAAATTCTACCGCATGAACACACACAAGCCAAGATCTATCTACTAGATTGTAGCAATGAGTCGATTAGAGTACTCACCCTCGAAGATTCCAAAGCGGTTTAAAAGAGCAGATTCTCGTGGGTGATGTAGTCATACACTTTTCGATCTCAGGATCACATAGATGATCCTTCGGCCTTTGCGTTAAAGGCGCTTCCACATTGGTCACACATTGATTTTCGATGAAGACCTTCCTCCTCTTGCTCTAGCAGCACAAGGTTTTAGTTATCTCCTCGCGATTCGGTAGACGTGGTGTTGGAAGTAGAGGAGGATCCCGCAGGCCGCCTAATCCAGTGGGTTATGGTGGAGTATTAGGGTTTCCCGTGATCTATGGTTTATAAGCCGGAGAGGAGGAGGTGGGGCGTGGCGGCCAGTGCTACTTGGGTGGTGGTGGTGTTGTGTGGAGGGGCAGCCCCCTCCCCTCTATTTATGAGAGGGAGGGGCAGCTTGGGAGAGGGGAGTTTGAATCCTTCTCCAACTCCCTCTCCTACTAGGCTTATGGTGGAGGAGAGAAGGATTCTCTTCCACCAGGAAACATTGTCCCAGTTTGACTTTTCAAACATGCCTTTTGACTTTCAATTTCGGAGTTTAATTTTACTCTTTATTTGCACAGCCCTTTGAACTAGGACATGATGCAACCATTCCACTTAGTCATGACACATTCATGCACCCTTCCTCTTCAGGTCCGGTGAACCTTCTAGACCCTTCTAGATCATTCCGGTGAAAACATTGGAATCATTCCTGAACTCCGGAATTGGACTTTCCTTATATGAATATTATTCTCCGGACCATTCTAGATCTCCTAGGGATATCCTGGATCCCATCCGAGACTTTGAACAACATTCGATCTCCCTACTTACATTCCATATCTACTAAACAACATCGAATCCTTAAGTGTGTCTCCCTACTGTTCGTGAATTATGCAGACATGACCAAGACTCTTCTCCGATCAATAACCAATAGAGGAATATGGAAATTCATATGGCTCCCACATATTTGTACGATTACTTTGCAATCTAATGAAGCATTTACATACGATGCGAATTTTCCTTTATCTTGCAATATTTTACTTATCTGAGGTCTGATCGTCGGTATCTCTGCATACCTAGTTCAACCACATTACTGATAAGTACTCTTTTTGTTCCCGTGATATGTGATCCCTTGTGAGACACATGCTTGCAAGCTAATTGGATGACATTCCACCAAGAGGGCCCAGAATATAACTATCCGTCATATGGATGGACAAATCCCACTCTTGATCCATGTGCCCCAACACATACTTTCCGAACACTCAATGCCACCTTTATAGCCACCCATTTACGGTGTGGTGTTTGATGTCATCAAAGCATCCATCCGATGATGGTGATTAGCATGATCTCATGGTTAAAGGAATTAGGTTACTATGTATCAGAAAGCTTATAGCAAACAAACTATTGAAATGACTTGATATTTATGCTACGCTTATCTATAGGAGTATGTCCATCACACCATTCTCCTAATGATATGATCTTGTTATTAGCAACATCTCAATGTTCATGATCCAGAAACCACGATCATCTATTAACCAACAAGCTAGTATTATAAAGAGGCTTTACTAGGGACTCTAATTAGTTTACAAATCACACAAGTATTAATGTTTCCGGCTAATACTATTATAACATGAATGTAAATATTTATCACAAATACAAAGATATAATAATAACTACTTTTATTATTGCTTTTAGAGCATATCTCCAACAGCGATCACCAATGGCGATGAGGATAGTCAAGACAATGATGGAAATAGTGACCTTAACCTTCATAAGAAGTCCAAAAAGAGGGATATAAGCCAGCTACAGTGCTATAATTGCAAGGAACTAGGGCACTATGCATTAGAATGCCCTAAGATGAAAAAGAAGAAGGCTGCAAAGAAAAGGAATGCTGGCAACTCTAATGGGAACAAGCCCAATCCATTCCAAAACAGGAATGTGAATCTCCTGAACATTGAACACCTCTTCGAGGGAGGAGTCGTTGAAGAGCTGGATGAAGATGATATATGATAATTGGTAACAACTTTGGTATGCCAAGAAGCTCACATATTTCCAAGAGAACACTGGAGAATCAACCTAGATAGTTTCCATTTAAGGGTGGTAGAACCCTGATGTACCTCAGACCTATTTATTTCTATCCTTCTCAAATCTCGGGATGAGATTTATTTTAAGGGTGGTAGTCTGTAACATCCCAGGATTTTAGAATTTTGGATTTCAAAAAAAATTGCATTTCATTCACCATTGGATCTCATGAAAAATCTTGATTGAAAACCTTGTGTTAAGATCCTATTTTTCCTTTTCAATATTTCCATTTGAAGCATTATATGCAATCGGCATATATGAAATTTTATCATTAGTCAAAATTGTTCTCTATAAATCTCATGGTGTGTATGTTGAATTTACAAAAAATTAGAAATTTGAATCGTTCCATTTGGATCTTTAATTCAAAATATATTAAATAAAATAGGAAATGAAAAAGAACAAAAAAATAAAACAAAAGAGAAACCTAATCTATCGGCTAGGCCCAGCCCGATCCACCCATCCTCTCCTTCTCTACTGCTACTGCAGAAATCACTTCGGCCCAAGGAGAGTAGCAGCCCACGCTCCCTCCACTTGTTTTTTACTCCAAAACACAGGCCCGCGAGCCAGCCACCGTCCCGACACCGACATGTGGGGCCCACTCCTCTTCTTCAACCTCCAGCCGGTTTCCACACATGGCACGATCCCGATCTGAACCCCGCGAAATCAGGCCACCCTCGTTCGCCTCCGCCTATCGCACCCATTCGACCCCATATAAACCCCTCCCCTCCGATTTGTTATTTTTTTTAAATACCCAAACCCTAGCGGCCAAATCGGAGCCCGCCAGATATCGCCGGAGCTACCGCCAGGAGGAGCTCAAAGTCGAGGTTCCCGACTACCCCGACCCTTCCTATCCCTCTAGTTATCCTCCCCATACACCACTGCACCCTCCTAACCTATCCTCCCTTTCTGCAGAGCACCAAGATCCCCAAGAAGCATCGCTGGAGTCTGCGGCACCCTCCTGCCTCCGTCATCTCTTCACCGCAGCTTGAGGAAGCGAACAATGCCATAGAGGTTATACCGTGACTGGTCGCCTTCCTTCACGTCGCCCACCTTTCCATCGCTAGCCGCAGAATGCTGGCCACCGCCACATCCGATCGTTCATTGCCCGTCTCCTCCACCGGCGGTCGCCAGCCGCAGCACCCTCATCATCGACGACAGCAGCCGTAGGATCGGATCTTGACGGACAGGATCAAACCGAACAGCAGAAATAAGTCGGCACTTAGCCTCGACCTGCCAAGCCACTATACAAGCCACATCTCCGCGCCGTCCGATCCATCTCGAGTGGCCGAGAACAAATTACTAAATCAAAGAGGTATGGACTAATAGGAACAAGCCACGTCACAGCCATGACTCAGATTCGTTTAAATATAATTAAATAGGAAGAATATTGGGCAATCTTGTAAAATTCATATAAAATTGAATAGTTGTCCAAAAATTGCAAATGATATACTATTGGATTCATAAAATTGTGTAGAACATTAATACGAGATTATATCAAATTTTACACCACATATTTACTGTAATAAATTAAATAGTTTAATAGACAATTTAGACTAAACAAATCGTAGAAAATTATCTGTAGATCATAAAATACAAATAAAGTGTCTATGGATTCCTAATGTCATATCAAACAATAATATACTGTTGTATCCAACATTTGCAACGTAGAATTACTTTAGTAATTTAAATAGTTTTAATGGTCCTTTTAGAGTATTAAATTCATACTAAATAATTCATAGATCATAAAATTATGAATAATATGTCCCTAGAATCATAATCTTGTTTAGATTATAGATATGGTTTTAGTTTGAATTTTAGACAACGTAAACTATTTAAGTGATTTAAACTCTATTAAGTATTATTTAAATCACAGAAAATTAACCAGAACTCCAAAATTAGTGAAACCAATTGCTACTGTTTTGTATCGATAATATCTATCCAGACAAATTGTGTGCCAAATTATTTGTTACTGTTAGAATAGAAATTCATGCAGAAAACTTTAAACCCATTGCAATAGTATTTTAATCATAAGAAAAGATCTATAACTCCTTTTAGGTGATTCAAATTACTACTGCCTCTAAATTGCATTACCTATCAAGTAGTATTTAATTCATAATTTAAGATCATAGAAACATCAGTAGTTGAATTAAAGTGAGATAAACCATATTACAATGATATAACTTTAATAACAAAAGCTTTAGTGCATTAAATGACTTTTCACATGCATCGTGTGATCTAATAATGTTTATAGAACTAAATACAACCATTGTGACATATTAAATCGTCATGCATGCATTTGTTCATCATTGTTTTATTGTATTGTGCATCGTTGCGTTGTTTGAATGGTGTGTTTATTGTGCACTTATTTAATCGATAGATTGGGAGGAGTGCAACATTTGTGATTGTGACGAGTGCAACAATTGCAATTGTGACGCATGCTCGAATGACTACATGAACTAAAGGCAAGTGGCACTATCATAAAATTCCTACTTATTTTCCCTATGCATTGTAGTTGTTTTTAGTAGAAGTGCATGTGTAGGGATATTTTATACTATATTGTATGCTATGTACTATTTAGGATACCCTTTTGTATCTTTCTTAGTGGAAACATCATAGTTGTAGTATTCTTAGCCCTGCTATAGATTCGGGGTGGAATATCATGTCATGAGTATTATGAGGTATTGGAAAAGCTATGCTTTTATATAATAAAACAAGTACTTAATGAATCACCTAGGTGGAATATTGTTGTTGTTGAGTATTGAAGAAGTGGCAACGAAGGGGACCATATCTTTGGCTACCTCTCTCATGTGTGCACTGGAAGAAGACCAACTAGGCATCATAGAGATTTCCATGTTTCTCGTAAAGTAGATTCCAGTACAGCCACATGCTAATATGGGCTCTGGATTAGTTAATTACATAGCGGAAGACCCTTTTCATTGGTATATCTTCAGGTGAACTGGAACCGTCTAATGGAGGTTATATCCTTCCATTGGTGCCTGTTAGACGTGCTAGTATTGTGTATTGGGAGGACTTCTATGGAAAGACTTCGTCACATTCTCGTTCTGCCGGTATACCAATTGGTGTGTACTAAACTAGTGGCCACTGGTGGTGTCAAGACTAGATTGTGTCGTCTGGGTAAAGTGTACAACTTCTGCAGAAGATATAAATCTAATCGATTAGCCATGTCCTCGGTTATGGACAATATTGAGAAACTAAGGCTTGAAGCTTATTGTAACATCCCAGCATTTAGGAAGCAACAGAGGGTAGATTTAAGAATTTGTGCATATGCATGCATTCATCTGTAAAATATGGGTAAAGTTTTCTCCAAATAAAAACCTAAAGGGATCAGAGTTTCTTTCACTGTCTAGGTGTAGGAAACTGTCTAGGTGTAGGAATAGCTCTACTCTAGAGAATGATCGTTATAAAATTTGACATGATCTTTTTGAATTGAGGTGTTTTGGGGGGAAGAATTTGAATTCAAATTTGAACTTTGAGTTTATATTTTAAAATTAAGAATTGATATTTTAGAATGAATTTCAAAATGATTTAGTAATATTATTTAATTTAATCAAGAAATAATAATAGTAATAGAAATTCAAATAAGAAATGAATCTTTTATTCCTTATCTTTATTCCATGAATAAGTTACAAAGATTAACTCATTGAGTCAATAAAGGTTCATTACAGTAAGGAAATTACAAAAAGAGAAATATATCTATATGAATAAACTATTACACATTTCTTACAAAAGAATGAAATAAAAATTATAAAGGAAATTATTTATCTAAAGTAATCCTATACTAAATCTTGAATCTTCAGATCTTGTACCTGCAGAATACAAAACAAACAAAAAGGAATATGAAAGTTTAATTCCTAATATTACTCTTGAGAGTAGTGAGTTACCGCTCAAGATTATATCATTGTGTAATTGTATAGGGGCAAGTTTCACCAATATGAAAGAATTTGATCTTTCATAATAAATAAGACATAAGTCAAATGATCATAGCAAGTAAAAGGGGCAAATTTCACCTGGAAGGTTCAGTAAAAAGATTAAAGGGTGAGACACCTCACTGATCTGATCCACAACCATGTACCAGGCACACATGCAGCACAATCACCAAATGTATGGTGAGTGTTGTCAAAACAGCAACAACAACTCACATAAGTAAAAGGAGCAAGCACATCCGTGGGCAGCTCCATAAGTTCATCTTTGTATCTCAAACACCACACCAAGAACACTCATCTTAGCAAATCTTAGGAAAGCCAAGCAAATCACCAGCCAAAACCACACATCAGATCATATTGGCGTCACCAGATGGTGACATAAGGAAGGGGTGGATCAGGTGGATAGCAAGGTCAAGTGGCAGGAGCTAGGAGGTACAAGGCTAATCAAGGCCAAGCACATGATGCCAGCAACACCCCCATCAAAATCAAGCCACCACAATCATCAACTGTTGTGGTGAGTATCATAAAACTTCCACATGATTTGTTCATCTTAGCCAAATAGAAAAGTATGTGTTGTTTTATAAGTTAACCTCTCAGTGATCACCCAAGTGGGGTGAACCTATCCTAGAGGTTTTAAATATAAAGGATAGATTAAATCTCTAAGAAGTCCACCAGAATCTAAGACCACATTGTCAACACCGGATTTTTAATCCCGGATGCTGTTATGCCATACATCGTAATCCCAGGATTACCATTTTAAGAGACATAACAGAATTGAATACCATAGTACATCATCCATTACAAACCGTATAAGTTATTACACAAATAGGGATCTCATGATCCAGTTCTTAATACAACCGCAGCGGAATACGTAATAATAACGGTAGCGACGCCAAGCTCCATCTTCGGGTCACAGCAATGACGATGGGAGATGATCCTAGTTGTCGAACCTTCCGGGGTCCATCCTCCGGTACTCCTCTTCATAGTCCGCCATGGGAATAGCTGGGAAAAGCCATGAGTACTCTTTAAGTACCGCAAACTAATACTAACAAGTAAAAGGGTTTTGGATAATAGGACACTAGGCTCTAGGTTGTTTTGCAAAAGATTTATATCTACTAAGTGCAAAAGAAAGAGCTAATTGAAGTTTATAACATCTAAGTGGGAACTTGTATCTCATGCCACAACCTGTTGTGGTCAAGTCAAAGTCTCTTCATTTCACAAGTCATTTTGAAAAGTCCGACGGGGAACAATATGGCCACTCTAATCGTCCATAATCATGACGCGCTATTCGAATAGCTTGACAATGCAGAGATTGTACACTTTCACCACAACATTCGATACATCCGTCAGGAGAAAATCCTGAATTCACCATACTCATTATGCGGATAATCAATCCTAACCTTTCAATTACATGCCCTAGTATAAGAACCTCTCCTGTGAGTTTGGCCTCCCAACCATGACCAACTGTCATCTTGGGTACTGCACAGGTGGACAATCTTCACAAGGTAGCCTCAGCTCAGCCCTTGGCCATGAGGGAACTAATACTCCCTCTGTTTCAAATTACTCCGCCGGCGCGCTTATGTAGGTGAACTAGTACTCTCATTTTCATTCAAAAATCATAATTTTTGAAATAGATAGTATGAAATATGTACTACTTATACCAAAAAATTCTAAGAACTTTTTGATGAAAAATGAGAGAATACTAGACCACCTAGGTAAGCGTGCGCGCGGAGTAATTTGAAACAGAGGGAGTACTAAGGTATATAAGTTTCCAGTCAAGCCCTACCCAATTCTTGGGTATTGTGGTTGTACAATAAGATTGGAATGGTATCGCATCCAGACAACCATCAGTTTTATAAAGGGCTAAGGCTCATGCCTCAACATTTTCATCACCAAAATCATCAAGTGTTCAGAAACACTTATTCAAAGCATTTCAATAGAATGATCCATCATTCCAAGGTTTTCATAACCATTTTTCCACCAAGTATTCCCATCTAAAGTTGATCAAGTTTTATGCTTAGCACTAGCATCTACAAGTGGGGGTAAGCACTAATGAGGGGTGGTACACTAGTGGGGTTTCAACTAAGTTCAATCTCATGCCTTAGGATGACATCAAGATTATCTAGCTTAGGCCAAGTTTTATGCTCTTTATGTAACCTTCAATTATCTTTCTAATATCTAGTGTTTACTTAAGTAAGCTCTAAGTACTAGCTTTGATAAAGAAATAAAGTAATAAAGCTTGTAAGTAAAACTAGGATTGGTTTATCAAGTGGATATGATCACATATGCTTAAGGCATATAGTGGGAATAGTAACAAGTAGTGGTTTGTTGCATCAGAGTATATCTTGCATTGGTCCACTTGGTTAATAAAGCTTGCACATTCACTAGTAGTATTAGGCTTGCATCAGTGTCAATATAAGCTTGCCTTGCGCAGAGCAGTGGTTGAAGTTCTCCTCGGCTTCTTCTTCGTAGTATCCTCCTTCCTCCTCGTATCCTTGGTCGGTACTAGCGTCTATAAATAAATACGATGTACACAATCACCAACCAATACTTAACTACTTGCAATCATCACACAAAAGGGTCCTATATATGATCTAACATCATCACTAACATTACAAAATTAAAGTTTGGTTTAATTCCTTTTATTTGTAAAAAAGTAATTTCTACTTATTGAAAAACTACTTAAGATTTAATATTCTCCAAACCAAACATGGGATCATGTTGACACATGTCATCACCACATATTTTAGTCCATGGGAATATGATTTAGAGTGGTGTCACAATTTAATAAGGTTTTACCTTTTTATTTTAATTAAATAAAGTGACTAGAAATGCCTGTGTAGCATTCTTTTATTACTTGAACATTATTTCTGTAAGTAAACCTATATATTTTTATATATTCTGAAAGGTATGGTTAAATGTGATTTTTGAGAGTTGGAATCAACTCAAAAGCTATTATGGTTTTAATTTGAAAAATGTTTAAATGCAGAAAAGCTTCTGCCTTATTATTTTTACCATGGATGATCTATAGATCCAAATGACTTGAATCCAACGGGCTTGGATTCAGCACTTCCAGAACTTTCTAAGAAAATTGGTTTCATTCAATTTGGTTCAATGAATCGACCTGGGTTGATTTTTGAAATTGGGTACAGTGTGTTTGAAATAAAATGGAAAAGTTAAATTCAAATAACTGGGGTGAAAGGTTAATGGGCCCAAGGACACCGCAGCTGGGCTCAGCTAATGAGGGGTTCCACCAGTCAAGGATCTTTAAACGTGAAGCGATGCACAGGCAATATCACACGATCTAAGTCTAATCCAACAGCTGAGGGTCGTCGTCCACGTCGGGCAACTCCGGTGGGACTGAAACCTAGCGGCCAGTGGGGGTCGTTGGGGGCTCACCGGGGTTCGGGCGAGGGTCGGCGAGGCGGGCGAACGACGAAGTCGACGACGGCGAACTCAGGGGTGGTCACGGCAACTCCTGGGGTGGACCAAATCGACGGCGCCCTTCTTCTCCAGAGGCGGCCTGCTCCGGCGCAATTACGGTGAAGTGCTGATCGCCTTGCTCTGGGACTAAGGTGGGGTGGTTCTGGGTGAGAGAGGAGTGGAATGGTGTGAAGAATTCGAGCGGGGGAGGCCTCTATTTATAGTCGCGACGGTGAGACCGAACGGCATGGGCAGGCGATGGTGGCGACATGGCTACGGGCTGCTAGAGGCATGGCCGCTGGTGGCGATCGCCAGTGGTCTCTGGCGATGCTCCATGGCTTTAATGCGCGTGTAGGGGCGGTGCGGTTTGGTCTGGAACACGCGACGCTCTGCACGGCAGTGGCGGCGTCTTCGACGGCGAGTGGTGGCTATGGGGCACGGGCGGTGCAATGGGCATGTCTGGCGTGTTCCTGGGATGGTGGCGATCGTGTATGCACGCGGCGAGGGCGGCACGCGGTCTGTGGACTTCGGTCGAGCGTGGCGCTCTGGCGCATGCTCATCACGGTTGGCAGAGGCACGGGCGCGGTGTTCCTGGGTGCTGTGTTCGACGTCTTCGAGGCAAGGCTGGTCGAGAGGGGCGGTGAGGCATGGGTGATCTTTCAGACAAGGTTGGGACGGCTAGTTTCCTTCCTAGCTTGGTGTCTACACTGGGGTGGCAAGGGTGGCTTCAGCTGTTCACCATTGATGGCATTGGCAAGCTCACAGTGGTGCTAGTGCTTGGTTTAGTTAGCTAGATGATCTACTGAGGTTGCTGTGAGCTAGAGAGGGAACAAGTTAGGCAAGAATCACTGCTCACAATAGTGTTTGGATTTTGTTTGATTTGTGTCTGCAATGTGTTTGATGAAATGGCCGCAAGAATTCAAGTTTTGAATTTTGAAAATATTTTTGGTGAGTGTGCTGGGTTGGTGCTGGTGAGTCTGCAGATGCTTGGGTTTTGAAAGTTGATCTTGTTTGAGTGGTTTTTGAAAAAGTGGGATCTTCCCATATGATTAAGATTCAATTTTGAACTGTCATTTAAACTATGCATTTGAAAGTTTCTGGATGATCACAAAGTGGGCCTTCATACTTTGTTATGAGTACAATCAAGGGGTGTAAAGATCTAGAAAAGTTTCTGTTAAGTTCTGAAAGTTTGAGACAGACAAAGTAGGCATGGGAGTTAATTTGGTCAAAATGACCATTCACTCATTTAGCTTTGTTTTGATTTATTTGTCTTTGAGAAAAGTTTGGGAACTGTTTAGATGATGTTTATTTCACCTAAGAAAAATTTTACAAGCAAAGAAACACATAAACATGGCAATTCAAAAGAATTCAAAATGGGATGCATACACACATGCATGCTTTCATATTTTTATTTAGAAAAGTTTTTGTTAACCCTAAATTTGATGATTAGAGTTTGATGATCCAAGTTTAGTATTTTTGGGATGTTACAAACCTTCCCCCCTTAAACAAAATCTCGTCCCAAGATTTTAAAAAGGACGAAAAAGATTACCTAGGATTTGAAGAGATCGGGAAACTCTGTCCTGATGTGATCTTAGCGCTCCCAGGTAGCTTCCTCTTCTGTGTGGTTGCTCCACTGAATCTTGAGAAACTTGATGCTTCAGGTTCGGGTAGTTCTGAAAGCTTCTTCCAATATACGGATGGGTACTTCTAGATAGGTCAGGTCATCATTGATCTCTATGGTCCGGTGGTCGATATTTTTGAACACTTCGGTCTTCTCGGGAACTTCGAGACACTTGCGAAGTAACGAGATATGGAACACATTGTGCACGGCTGACATCTCTTCGGGCAGTTCCAATTGATACGATACTTCTCCTCGACGGTTCAGAATCTTGAAAGGTCCGATATATCTAGGGGATAACTTTCCTTTGAGTTGGAAACGTTGCATTCCCTTCAATGGCGACACTTTTAGATAAACAAGATCTACTATGTTGAAGGCGAGGTCTTTACGTCTCTTGTTGGTGTAACTCTTCTCGTCTGGGCAAGGTCTTGAGGTGCTCACTTAATCTTGTGAACCTTCTCTTCTGCTTCTCGTAGGATATCGGGTCCAAAAATCTGACTCTCTCCTACTTCCGACCAGTTCAAAGGGGTGCGACACTTCCTTCCGTACATGAATTCAAATGGGGCCATTTGCAAACTGGCTTGATAACTGTTGTTGTATGAAAATTTTGCAAACAGCAGACAGTCTTCCCACTTGGATCCATATTCTAACACACATGCTCTCAGCATATCTTCGAGTATTTGGTTTACTCGCTTTGTCCATCTGTCCTCGAGGGTGATACGCGGTGCTGAAATCTAGGCGGGTTCCTAAACCTTCTTGGACTTTCTTCCAGAATCCCAAGGTAAACTGAGTTCCTCGATCCGATACAATGTTCTTGGGGACTCCATGCAAACTAACTATTCTAGCGATGTACAACTCCACTAGCTTCGAACTCTGATATGTGGTCTTGACGGGCAAGAAATGGGCGACTTTGGACAATCTGTCCACTATGACCCAGATAGAGTCATTTCCCCTACTAGAGGTAGGCAATCCAGTGATAAAGTCCATTCCAACGGAATCCCATTTCCATTCCGGAATCTACAAGGGTTGCAACAATCCAAATGGGTCTTTGATGTCCCGCTTGACTCACCGACAAATATCACACTTGGATATAGCTTCTGATTTCTCTCTTCATCTTATGCCACCAAAATTGCTCTTTTAAATCTTGATACATCTTAGTTCCTCCAGGATGGATAGAATAAAGAGTATCATGAGCCTCCTTCAGAATAACTTCTTTCAACTCAGAATCTGCTGGTACACAAAGGCGTCCTTTGTACCACAAAACTCCTTCTTCGTCTTCGGTGAATCTAGGTACTTTCCCTATACCGATACGATGCTTGATTCCGTCGATACTAGCATTCCTCTTCTGCGCCTCTTTAATCTGACTGATCGAAGTGGGATAGAGTTCTATGCTAGCCAAAAATCCTTCACTTACTAATTCCATTCGAAAATCTTCCATCTCTTTGTGCAAACTTGGTTGCTCCTTCAAAATCATGGAGTTCAAGAGGCACGGCAATCTGCTAAGGGCATCTGCTACCACATTGGCTTTACCAGGATGATAGTGAATGTCCAGATCGTAATCCTTGATTAGCTCAATCCATCTTCTCTGTCTCATATTCAGCTCGTTCTGAGTGAATATATACTTCAGACTCTTGTGATCCGTATAGATCTCACAACGGTTTCCCATCAGGTAATGCCTCCACGTCTTCAGGGCTAGAACTACGGCTGTGAGTTCGAGGTCATGGGTTGGGTAATTTTGCTCATGTTGCTTCAGTTGTCGAGATAGATAAGATATAACTTTGCCTTCTTGCATTAGCACACATCCGAGACCGATCTTGGATGCATCATAATACACATCGAAGGGCTTCGTGATATCTGGCATGATCAAGATTGGGGCTGAAATCAATATCCTCTTGAGTTCTTGAAAACTCGCTTCACATTTGTCGGTCCATTCAAACTTCTTGTCTTTCTTCAGCAATTGGGTCATGGGTCTGGCGATACTCGAGAATCCTTCTACGAATTTGCGGTAATATCCCGCCAATCCGAGAAATGCACGAACTTGGGTTTGAGTGGTTGGGGCTTGCCAATCAGCTACATCTTTCCCTTTGGCAGGATCAACGGCAATTCCTCCGGCTGATACAATGTGACCGAGGAATCCTACCTCCTGTAACCAGAATTCACATTTGCTAAACTTTGCATACAGCTGATGCTCTCTAAGGGTTCCAAGAATTGTCCTTAGGTGTAGCTCATGTTCTTCTTCTGATTTGGAATAAATCAGAATGTCGTCGATGAAAACAACGACAAAATTATCCCGGAAGTCCATAAAAATTTTATTCATGAGATTCATGAAATAAGCGGGGGCATTGGTTAATCCAAAGTACATAACGGTATACTCGTACAATCCATATCTGGTGGTAAAGGCAGTCTTGGGAATATCCTCTGCCTGAATTTTGAGTTGATGATAGCCAGTCCTAAGATCAATCTTAGAAAACACTTTGGCACCGGTAAACTGATCAAACAAATCTTCTATCTTAGGCAAGGGGTATTTGTTCTTGATGGTGACATCATTCAACTTCCTATAATCCGTACACAAACGGTTACCTCCATCCTTCTTGTCCACAAACAAGACAGGTGATCTCCATGGTGACGCACTTGGTTGAATCAATCCTATTTCCAGCATGGCATCTAGTTGCTTCTTTAGTTCTGCTAGCTCTGACGGGTTCATACTATAGGGTCTCTGGGCTATGGGTCCGGTTCCGGGGATTAGTTCAATGATAAAATCGATATCCCGATCTGGGGGCATACCGGGCAAAACATCTGGAAATACATTGGGGTATTCACAGACTATCCGGACTTGGTCAATATTAGGTTGGACTATACTCTTGTTACACTTGAATTGGTGAGGTAAGGTTTCAGATATATGCTCGACTGATATTCCGGCTGTACTGGTCATGGTTATGGCTTTCTTGGCACAGTCAATCAGTCCTTTATGTTTGGACATCCAATCCATTCCTAGTACTACTTCCAAACCTTTAGTTCCAAGTACTATCAGATTAGCATAAAATTCTATGCCATGGATTCGGATAGGGACGGCTTTGCAAATTTGCCTAGCCTTGGTGGTTGATCAGGGAATTTGAACGATCATAACATGCTTCAGTTTTGTTGGTTGAATTTTACTAGCGCATGCAAATTCTTGATGACAAATGAGTGCGATGCACCAGAATCAAACAACACTCAGGCAAGTACTGAATTAATGTAAAACATACCCATCACGACGTCTGGCGCTTCTTGAGCTTCAAGATGCATGAGAAAAGACGGCCATTGCGGTTGAGCGAATTCTGGGAAAATCTTCTTCCGGCGTAACACGACTATTTATTGAGCTGGGGCATTGGCATTGGGTGCTGCGACATTCTTCTTGTTGGGGCACTTTCGTTGAATAGTGGCCTTTATTTCCAAATATAAAAAGTCACTGCGACTTGTCCTTGTCTTTACAGCACAACATTGCTCCACCCCTCGGGCGTGTTGGTGTTGGTGGTAGCATTGTTGTTGTTGAACTTCGGTGGGGCACGGTTGAAATTGCTAGAGTTTCCGGGGCTGTTGTGATTTCCTCCGGGTCTAGGGTTTCCACGGTAGGGATAGGACGGACGGTTCGTCGGGGGTCTGTTGGTTCTTGGGGCAAATCCTGGAGATGGGTTAGGGCGAAACTTTGGGGTCTGATGGGTTCCTGGCTGATGCATCATGCGACACTTGTGTTTCTCATTGGCTTGGTTGATCTTTCCTTCCATCTGGATAGCAGAGTCGACAAGGGCTTCAATATCAGCAAAGGGGATAATGTTTAACACTGTCTGCATCTCATCGTGCAGACCTTTGAGGAATCTTTCTTTCTTCTTGGCTTCGGTGTCGATCTCATCCGGGGCATACCTAAATAATGACAAGAATTTGTCACGGTATTCTACTACAGTCATCCGTCCTTGCTTCAGTTCTCTAAACTCGTCTCTCATCCTCTTGATCAAACCCGGTGGCACATGGGTTCTGCTAAACTTGACCTTGAATTCCTCTCAGGTCATCATCTGGCCTCTGGTCATTATGCGAACACTGTTCCACCATGCCCTGGTGTAACATCCCAAAAATACTAAACTTGGATCATCAAACACTAATCATCAAATTTAGGGTTAACAAAAACTTTTCTAAATAAAAATATGAAAGCATGCATGTGTGTATGCATCCCATTTGGAATTCTTTTGAATTGCCATGTTTGTGTGTTTCCTTGCTTGTAAAATGTTTATTAGGTGAAATAAACATCATCTAAACATTTCCCAAACTTTTCCCAAAGACAAATAAATCAAAACAAAGCTAAATGAGTGAATGGTCATTTTGACCAATTTAACTCCCATGCCTACTTTGGTTGTCTCAAACTTTCAAAAACTAACAGAAACTTTTCTGGATCTTTGCACCCCTTGATTGTACTCATAACAAAGTATCAAGGCCCACTTTGTGATCATCCAAAAACTTTCAAATGCATAGTTTAAATGACAGTTCAAAATTGAATCTTTATCATATGGGAAGATCCCACTTTTTCAAAAACCACTCAAACAAGCTCAACTTTCAAAACCCAATCATCTGCAGACTCACCAGCACCAACCTAGCACACACCCCAAAAATCTTTTCAAAATTCAAAACTTGAATTCATGCGTCCATTTCATCAAACACTTGGCAGACACAAATCAAACAAAATCAAAACACTATAGTGTGCAGTGTTTTGAGCCTAACTGATTCCCTATCTAGCTCACAACCAGCCCAGTAGATCATCTAGCAATATTAACCAAGCACTAGCACCACTGTGAGCTTGCCAAAACCATCAATGGGGAACAGCCGAAGCCACCCTTGCCTTCCACATGACGACAACAAGCTAGGGAGGAAACTAGCCGTGCCAACCTTGTCTGGGAGATCACCCATGCCTCACCGCCCCTCTCGACAGCCTCGCGCACATCAGCCAGAACCGCCAGAACGCCGCTCGTGCCTCGCCAACCGTGCGAGCATGCGCCAGCGCCACGCCGATCGAATCCCGCATCACAAGGCCACCCTCGCCAGGCATACACGATCGCCACCATCCCAGGAACACGCCAGACATGCCCATTGCACCGCCCGTGCCCCGTAGCCACCGCTCGCCGTCGAAGATGCCGCCTCTACCGCGCAGAGCGTCGCGTGTTCCAGACCAAACCACACCGCCCCTACACGTGCATTAAAGCCATAGAGCATCGCTAGGAGACCACCAAGCGATCGCCACCGCCGGCCATGCCTCTAGCAGCCCGTAGCCATGTCGCCACCGTCGCCCGCCCATGCCATTCGGTCTCACCGTCGCGACTATAAATAGAGGCCTCCCCCGCTCGAATTCTTCACACCATTCCACTCCTCTCTCACCCATAACCATCCCACCTCTGTCCCGGAGCAAGGCGAGCAGCGCATCACCGGAATTGCGCCGGAGCAGGCCGCCTCTGGAGAAGAAGGGCGCCGTCGATTTTGTCCACCCCAGGAGCTGCCGCGACCACCCGTGAGTTCGCCGTCGTCGACTTCGTCGTTCGCCCGCCTCGCCGAGCCTCGCCCGAACCCCGGTGAGCCCCCAGCAACCCCCACTGGCCATGCTAGGTTTCTGTCTCGCCGGCGTTTCTCAACGTCGCTGATGACTCTCAGCCGTTGGATTACAACCAGATCGAACGTCCCACGTTGCCCTGTACCGCTTCGCGTTTAAAGAGTCACTGACTGGTGGAACCCCCTGTCAGCTGAGCCCCGCGCCGTGGGGTGTCACTGGGCCGACCCGTTAACCTTTCTTGCGCAGCCCAGTTATTTGAATTTAATCTTTTCCATTTTATTTCAAACACACTTCTGTACCCAACTTCAAAAATCAACCCAGGTCGATTCAATGCACCAAATTGAATGAAACCAATTTTCTTAGAAAGGCCTGGGAATGCTGAATCCAAGACCGTTGGATTCAAGTCATTTGGATCTATAGATCATCCATGGTAAAAATAACAAGGCAGAAGCTTTTCTGCATTCAAACATTTTTCAAATTAAAACCATAGTAGCTTTTGAGTTGATTCCAACTCTCAAAAATCACATTTAACCATACCTTTCAGAATATATAAAAATATATAGGTTTACTTAAAGAAATAATGTTCAAGTAATAAAAGAATGCCCCATAGGCCTTTCTAGCGACTTCAATTAATTAAAATAAAAGGGTAAAACCTTATTAAATTGTGACACCACTTTAAATCACATTCCCATGGACTAAAATATGTGGTGATGACATGTGTCAACATGATCCCATGTTTTGGTTGGGAGAATATTAAATCTTCAGTAGTTTTTCAATGAGTATAAATTACTTTTCTAAAAATAAAAGGGATTAAACCAAACTTTAATCTTGTAATATTAGTGATGATGTTAGATCATCTATAGGAACCTTTTGTGTGATGATTGCAAGTATTTAAGTATTGTTTGGTGATTGTGTACATCGTATTTAGTTATAGACCCTAGTACCGACCAAAGATACGAGGAGGAAGGAGGAAGCCGAGGAGAACTTCAACCACTGCTCTACACAAGGCAAGCTAACACTTGCAATTTAGCAAGCTTATACTGATATTGTGCAAGCCAATACCTGCAAGCTTTATTAATCAAGTGGACCAATGCAAGCTAACACTTGCAAGATACTCTACTGATGCAACAAACCATCACTTATTACTATGCCCACTATATGCCTTAAGCATATGTGATCATATCCACTTGATAAACCAATCCTAGTTTTACTTACAAGCTTTATTACTTTATTTCTTTATCAAAGCTAGTACTTAGAGCTTCCTTAAGTAAATTTTAGATATTAGAAAGATAACTGAAGGTTGCATAAAGAGCATGAAATTTGGCCTAAGCTAGATAATCTTGATGTCATCCTAAGGCATAAGATTAAACTTAGTTAAACTCCACTAGTGTACCACCCCTCATTAGTGCTTACCCCCACTTGTAGATGCTAGTGCTAAGCATAAAACTTGATCAACTTT
Source organism: Avena insularis (assembly GCA_023614405.1). NCBI lineage: Eukaryota > Viridiplantae > Streptophyta > Magnoliopsida > Poales > Poaceae > Avena > Avena insularis. Next base: position 124,974,684 of record CM042685.1, on the reverse strand, counting down.
AGATGGGAATACTTGGTGGAAAAATGGTTATGAAAACCTTGGAATGATGGATCATTCTATTGAAATGTTTTGGACATGTGTTTCCGAACACTTGATGATTTTGGTGATGAAAATGATGAGGCATGAGCCTTAGCCCTTTATAAAACTGATGGTTGTTTGGATGCGATACCATTCCAATTTTATCGTACAACCACAATACCTGAGAATTGGGTAGGGCTTGACTGGAAACTTATATACCTTAGTATTGGTTCCCTCACGGCCAAGGTCTGAGCGGAGGCTACCTTGTGAAGATTGTCCACCTGTGCAGTACCCAAGATGACAGTTGGTCATGGTTGGGAGGCCAAATTCACGGGAGAGGTGCTTATACTAGGGCGTGTAATTGAAAGGTTAGGATTGATTATCCGCATACTGAGTATGGTGAATTCAGGATTTGTTCCTGACGGATGTATCGAATGTTGTGGTGAAAGTGTACAATCTCTGCAGAGTGTCAAACTATTCGAATAGCCACGTCCGCAGTTATGGATAGTTGGAGTGGCCATACTGTTCCCCCGTCAGATGTTTTCAAAAGACTTGTGAAATGAACTGAGACTTTGACTTGACCACAACAGGGTTGTGGCATGAGATACAAGTTCCCACTTAGGTGTTATAAACTTCAATTAGCTCTCTTACTTTTGAACTTAGTAGAGATAAATCTGGCTTTTTGCAAAAAAAACCTAGAGCTTAGTGTCCTATTACAAAAACCCCCTTTCACTTGTTAGTATTAGTTTGTGAGTACTTAAAGAGTACTCATGGCTTTGCCCCTGGCTATTCCCGTGGCCAGACTATGAAGAGGAGTACCTGGAGGATGGACCCCAGGAAGGTTACGACAACTAGGATCATCTCCCATCGTCAGCTTTGCCTGTGATCCCGAAGATGGAGCTTCGCCTACGCTACCATTATTATTACGTATTTCGCTGCTTGAAGTTGTATTAAGAACTGGATCATGAGATCCCTACTTGTGTAAGAACTTATGTACGGTTTGTAATGGATGATGTACTGTGGTATCCAATTCTGTTATGTCTCGCAAAAATGGTAATCCTGGGATTGCGATGTATGGCATAACAGGCATCTAGGATTAAAAATCCGGGTGTTGACACTTGGCATCTCCGGCTAGATAGTGGGTGGCGAACAAACCTTTCTCGTTGGCTTCCAGTCCGGCGACTTCTAGGTTATTTTCCATGGTTTGCAGCCAATCATCGGTGTCTAGGGGTTCTTCCGACTTTGTGAAAACAGGTGGGTTGGTATTCTAGAAATTCTTGAGCTTAGATCCATGGTTGTCCTGATTTCCGTGGCCTTGATTGTTGTGGGATAGCTGGGCTATCTGCTGCAGGGTGGCTAGGTTGGCTTGACGTTCTGCTCTTTCAGCTTCGCGGTCAGAAGTCAACATTTGCAGAAGCTGCAACATCGGGTCCGGGAATGAACCACTTCCTCCACGTGGCATCTGAAGATTGAGATAGATCGTGAGAAAAGAGGGAAATTTCTAAGGTTTTGGGTCTTTGAAAAGTTTATAAAGTTTGACTCAGATTTTTCTAGCAACTTGCTTTTTCATTCATTCCTTCATAGCACCCGATACAACACACACCACAACAAACAAAAACAGATGGTTTTAATAACCATTCTGAAAACTACGATATAGTGGGACCGAATACTACTCACTACGCTAGTGATCAAGTGCTACTACTCCTCGGAATCTGTGGCTTCGTCATCTTCATCGTCATCGATGAAGGAGAAATCATCCTCATCAGTGAAGAAATCCATAGCCTGGTCCTCCAGAAAATCATCATCATCGCTGAGGTAGGAGTAGGGTTCTCCACGGAGATCCTCTCCGGCATTCTCCCTTTCCTCTAACTGCATGTCTCCCTCGTGGATGGTTTCCTCCAAACGCGAGATACGATGGCGAAGACGGGCAATTATGCGCTCCTTCTTGTCGAGCTGACGGCGGCGAGACTTGCGATCCTTTGCTAACATGGCAATGGTCTGATCCTTCGTCTTCATGATGGCAGACTTGTGGTTAGAGTAGTCATGGCAGTTATCGAACTCCTGCTGTCGATCGTACATCATGAAGCTAAGGTGCTCCAATTGAGTCTTCAGTTCGGGGTGGTATGGTGCTTCCAGTGGTTGTCCATTTGCATCACGCCTCGGGCAAAACTCAAAGCGAGTACCCTTGATCCGATTGATGCTCTATCCACACAGACGGGGAAGAGCTTCCTGCATGGCCCTGGCAAGTCCATCGAGCCAGTTGTTCTCTCTTAAGGTAAACTGAATTCCTTCCGCAGTGGGAGGTTCAATCTTTCCTCGGAGACTTGCAACAATTAGCCACTGCAGATCTTCTCCTCCTTGATCATTGAGCTGAGCTCCGAAGAACTCGGGGTGCGGACACTCCAGAAGTTCCGAAAGCTGGTCCAAATCCCTCTCAAAGATAAGGTCTCCTCCATTCCCCAACTGATAAAACTTAATGTACTTCACGTCCATCTATAAGAATATAGGATGAGTAAGTTAGTAGAGTGATTAAGTGTGTTAATATTTTATGTATATTGCAAGAGTTTTTGAGGAACATGAATTTTCATGAAAGAATCAAAGGGATAAGAATAAGAATAAGTTTTTGTAAATATTTGTTTTCTTTGGTTTTGAAACTAAGTTTTTGATTCAGCGTCCAATCTAACTAGGGTCTCCTATGGTCAGGATGGCTCTGATACCAACTTGTCAACACCCGGATTTTTAATCCCAGATGCCTGTTATGCCATACATCGCAATCCCAGGATTACCATTTTTGCGAGACATAACAGAATTGGATACCATAGTACATCATCCATTACAAACCATACATAAGTTCTTACACAAATAGGGATCTCATGATCCAGTTCTTAATACAACTTCTGGCAGCAGAATACGTAATAATAATGGTAGCGTAGACGAAGCTCCATCTTCGGGGTCACAGGCAATGCTGACGATGGGAGATGATCCTAGTTGTCGTAACCTTCCTGGGGTCCATCCTCCAGGTACTCCTCTTCATAGTCTGGCCATGGGAATAGCCAGGGACAAGCCATGAGTACTCTTTAAGTACTCGCAAACTAATACTAACAAGTAAAAGGATTTTTGGATAATAGGACACTAGGCTCTAGGGTTGTTTTGCAAAAGCCAGATTTATCTCTACTAAGTTCAGAAGCAAGAGAGCTAATTGAAATTTATAACACCTAAGTGGGAACTTGTATCTCATGCCACAACCCTGTTGTGGTCAAGTCAAAGTCTCAGTTCATTTCACAAGTCATTTTGAAAAGTCTGACGGGGGAACAATATGGCCACTCCAACTGTCCATAACCGCGGACACGGCTATTCGTATAGTTTGACACTCTGTAGAGATTGTACACTTTCACCACAACATTTGATACATCCGTCAGGAGCAAATCCTAAATTCACCATACTCAGTATGCGGATAATCAATCCTAACCTTTCAATTACATGCCCTAGTATAAGCACCTCTCCTGTGAGTTTGGCCTCCCAACCATGACCAACTTTCATCTTGGGTACTGCACAGGTGGACAATCTTCACAAGGTAGCCTCAGCTCAGACCTTGGCCGTGAGGGAACTAATACTAAGGTATATAAGTTTCCAGTTAAGCCCTACCCAATTCTCGGGTATTGTGGTTGTACGATAAGATTGGAATGGTATCGCATCCAGACAACCATCAGTTTTATAAAGGGCTAAGGCTCATGCCTCAACATTTTCATCACCAAAATCATCAAGTGTTCGGAAACACTTGTTCAAAGCATTTCAATAGAATGATCCATCATTCCAAGGTTTTCATAACCATTTTTCCACCAAGTATTCCCATCTAAAGTTGATCAAGTTTTATGCTTAGCACTAGCATCTACAAGTGGGGGTAAGCACTAATGAGGGGTGGTACACTAGTGGGGTTTCAACTAAGTTCAATCTCATGCCTTAGGATGACATCAAGATTATCTAGCTTAGGCCAAGTTTTATGCTCTTTATGCAACCTTCAATTATCTTTCTAAAATCTACAGTTTACTTAAGTAAGATCTAAGTACTAGCTTTGATAAAGAAATAAAGTAATAAAGCTTGTAAGTAAAACTAGGATTGGTTTATCAAGTGGATATGATCACATATGCTTAAGGCATATAGTGGGCATAGTAACAAGTAGTGGTTTGTTGCATCAATAGAGTATCTTGCATTGGTCCACTTGGTTAATAAAGCTTGCACATTCAATAGTAGTATTAGGCTCGCATCAGTGTCAATATAAGCTTGCCTTGCGCAGAGCAGTGGTTGAAGTTCTCCTCGGCTTCTTCTTCGTAGTATCCTCCTTCCTCCTCGTATCCTTGGTCGGTACTAGCGTCTATAAATAAATACGATGTACACAATCACCAACCAATACTTAACTACTTGCAATCATCACACAAAAGGGTCCTATAGATGATCTAGCATCATCACTAACATTACAAAATTAAAGTTTGGTTTAATTCCTTTTATTTGTAGAGAAGTAATTTCTACTTATTGAAAAACTACTTAAGATTTAATATTCTCCAAACCAAACATGGGATCATGTTGACACATGTCATCACCACATATTTTAGTCCATGGGAATATGATTTAGAGTGGTGTCACAATTTAATAAGGTTTTACCTTTTTATTTTAATTAAATAAAGTGACTAGAAATGCCTATGTAGAATTCTTTTATTACTTGAACATTATTTCTGTAAGTAAACCTATATATTTTTATATATTCTGAAAGGTATGGTTAAATGTGACTTTTGAGAGTTGGAATCAACTCAAAAGCTATTATGGTTTTAATTTGAAAAATGTTTGAATGCAGAAAAGCTTCTGCCTTGTTATTTTTACCATGGATGATCTCTAGATCCAAATGACTTGAATCCAACGGGCTTGGATTCAGCACCTCCAAGCATTTCTAACAAAATTTGTTTCATTCAATTTGGTTCACTGAATCGACCTGGGTTGATTTTTGAAATTGGGTACAGAAGTGTGTTTGAAATAAAATGGAAAAGGTTAAATTCAAATAAGCTGCTGCAGGAAAGGTTAACGGCTGGCCCGGTGACACTCCAGCAGAAGGCTCAGCTGACAGGGGGGTTCCACCAGTCAGTGGCTCTTTAAACGCGAAGCGGTACGGGGCAATATCGGCCACACGATATAAGTCTAATCCAACGGCTGAGGGTCGTCGTCCACGTCGGGCAACTCCGGCGGGACTGAAACCTAGCACGGCCAATGGGGGTCATTGGGGGCTCATCGGGGTTTGGGCAATGGTCAGCTATGCGGGCGAACGATGAAGTCGACGACGGCGAACTCAGGGGTGGTCGCGGCAGCTCCTGGGGTGGACGAAATCGACGGCACCCTTCTTCGGCAGAGGCGGCCGACTCCGGCGCAATTCCGGCGAAGTGCTGCTCGCCTTGCTCCGGGACTGAGGTGGGGTGGTTCTGGGTGAGAGAGGAGTGGAATGGTGTGAAGAATTCGAGCGGGGGAGGCCTCTATTTATAGTCGCGATGGTGATACCGAACGACATGGGCAGGCGACGGTGGCGACATGGCTACGGGCTGCTAGAGGCATGGCCGGTGGTGGCGATCGCTTGGTGGTCTCCTGGCGATGCTCTATGGCTTTAATGCGCGTGTAGGGGCGGTGCGGTTTGGTCTAGAACACGAGACGCTCTGCACGACAGAGGCGGCGTCTTGGACGGCGAGCGGTGGCTACGGGGCACGGGCGGTGCAATGGGCATGTCTGGCATGTTCCTGGGATGGTGGCGATCGTGTATGCACGCAGCGAGGGCAGCACGCGGTCTATGGACTTCGGTCGAGTGTGGCGCTCTGGCGCATGCTCGGCACGGTTGGCAGAGGCACGGGTGCGGCATTCCTGGGTGCTGTGTTTGACGTCTTCGAGGCAGGGCTGGTCGAGAGGGGCGGTGAGGCATGGGTGATCTTTCAGACAAGGTTGGCACGGCTAGTTTCCTTCCTAGCTTGGTGTCTACACTGGGGTGGCAAGGGTGGATTCGGCTATTCACCATTGATGGCATTGCCAAGCTCACAGTGGTGCTAGTGCTTGGTTTAGTTAGCTAGATGATCTACTGAGGTTGCTGTGAGCTAGAGAGGTAACAAGTTAGGCAAGAATCACTGCTCACAATAGTGTTTGGATTTTGTTTGATTTGTGTCTGCAATGTGTTTGATGAAATGGCCGCAAGAATTCAAGTTTTGAATTTTGAAAATATTTTTGGTGAGTGTGCTGGGTTGGTGCTGGTGAGTCTGCAGATGCTTGGGTTTTGAAAGTTGATCTTGTTTGAGTGGTTTTTGAAAAAGTGGGATCTTCCCATATGACTAAGATTCAATTTTGAACTGTCATTTAAACTATGCATTTGAAAGTTTCTGGATGATCACAAAGTGGGCCTTGATACTTTGTTATGAGTACAATCAAGGGGTGTAAAGATCCAGAAAAGTTTCTGTTAAGTTCTGAAAGTTTGAGACAGCCAAAGTAGGCATGGGAGTTAATTTGGTCAAAATGACCATTCACTCATTTAGCTTTGTTTTGATTTATTTGTCTTTGAGAAAAGTTTGGGAACTGTTTAGATGATGTTTATTTCACCTAAGAAACATTTTACAAGCAAAGAAACACATAAACATGGCAATTCAAAAGAATTCAAAATGGGATGCATACACACATGCATGCTTTCATATTTTTATTTAGAAAAGTTTTTGTTAACCCTAAATTTGATGATTAGAGTTTGATGATCCAAGTTTAGTATTTTTGGGATGTTACAAGCATCATAGATCTGGTGATACCAAAACAACATATATATTCCATCATTTGTTTATATAAAAATCTAGCACATCTCCTAAAAGAGTATCAGCTCAGATTTTATAAGTTACAAACAAACCAATCATCTTAAACCAACTAGGATCCAAGATCCAGTGAACAACCATGATGCTTAAGCATTTCTAGGAGGGACAGCAAAATAGGAACTTAGTTCCTATGCCTCAGACCAACATCATAGGCATTAATCTTTAAAGAGAGAAGCTTTCAACTTATTTTTAGGCATCTTTCCAATCTCAAGTATGACCATAGTAAAGCAAGTAGTAGAATCAAATTGTGTGCCATTCTAAGATGGTGTCACAAGAAAAATCCTACAACCAAGCCAAACAATTACTTTAGATTTCATGAATAAACCAGTAAGCCAATACTTATCATTTCCCGGAGATTACACTCAGAGATCATATAACATATCCATCTATCTTCAAAGTAACATTAGACTCCAATGATTAAGTTCAATCTATTGATGACCATACAATCCAACAGCCACTGATGCAGTGAATCACCACTGATAGTGTTACTGTCAGTATAAAAGTACTGATAGTAGATGAACACACTAAGCAACAATTTCACCAATCAGATTTCACAATTATGCCATTAGGATAACCAAGCTTAATCACTAATTAGAGGCAACACTATGAACCACAAGCATCAAATCAATAAAAGCATTAGATCAACAACAGTATCAGATAATCAAAGCATAACAGCAAGCACTGAGGTGTAGTGAGCACAATCCTCACTAGTCATCACTACCAGAATAAAATCACCATCTTACAAGAACACAAAGGGTTGAACCCTAGAACCAGGGATGAACCCTAGAACCAGTATGAACCCTATTGAAGGATGGCCACTAGTTACACATAGATATACTCAGAGACAACAGATGCACGGGTGTTAACCAGGAACCAACTCACCTGTGGTGCTCGCTGGAGAATTGAAGAGGAAGAAGGGGGCCGACGAGCGCACGGCAGCCCGTGGAGCACCAAGAAGGCACTGCAACCCGCACCTAGCCGCGGCCACAGCAGCACACGAGGATGCACGAGCACCTCACCAGCACCACTAGAGCATCAACGGCGCCGTTAATAGAACACCACCCCAAATCCTAGGGTTCGGGACGGGGCTAGCCTGGCCATAGGAGGGCCCCAGAACCAAATCGGGTCAGAGCAAATGAAGGAGCATGGTAGACAACCTCGCCATACACCACGGCGGAGGCCAGGGAGGACCACGGCGGCGGACATCGCACGGTGGCGGCGCCAGCGACCACGGGGTCGAGGAGAAGAAGAGATAAGGTCGAGAGAGGGAGAGGCAGAGAGTTGGGCCGATAGGGTCAGAACCCCTTCGGGGAGGGAGTTTGACAAGGACACTTGGGTCAAGTTTGGCCCAATAAGCCCAATGGGTTGGCCCAAGAATTCTAAAAGAAATTTTAAAAATTTATAAAAGCCCAAAATAACCCTAGAACTGAATAAATTCTATAAAATAAAATAGAAGTCTGAAAATACAAATAATATATTTTTAGATTCATAATAATCCAACCTATTTAACTAAATTAAGAAATAATTTTTTATATATATAATTTTTGGTCAAGAATTTTATAATATATATATTCCTTATGGAATTTTATAAAATTAAAGAAAGAGGATAAAAATAAGTAAAAATCACTTTTATTATATTTTGTTATTGTAGTATTTTAGCAAAATACTAAATAAATATTTAGAGTTACCAAAATAAATTTCCTTTTATTTAAATGCTAATTCTTAAAAGAATTATTAAACAAATAAATACAAGAGTTCCTATTAAATAAGTTTTTTAGATTTTAACTCTATTAATAATATAGTACATTATAAAAATAGTGAATGTAATATTTATAAAATATTAAAATGTTATCCTTTAATTTTTTTTACTTACAGTAATTCCAGAAACTAAAATATTGGGTAAAACACACAAAGAAGATAAATAAAAAATAATGCATTACATTACTATGCATATTCATTTTTCTTCTTTAAATTTTGTCCTTACCGGGCAATAATGATGTTTTGTAGACATAGAAGCTGAAGGTGATGTGCAAGTGTAGAGGTCCCAACCTGATAATGTAGAGATCCCTATGTTTACAATGCTAGTCCCTGGATCAATAGCTAACATCCATAGTTTAAGATGTAATATCAAGAAACAAAGGTCATAATACACCTTTATAACCAGGAATAAAAATAATACATTACATCTTACATAGCTCATTTGGCTATCTCATTACAATGCAGCAGAAATAACTATATAGCATGGAGTCCTTCATCTTCAATGTGCCATAGGCAATCATGTTGGTTCTAGACTTGTAATCCTATTCAACACACTTCACTAACATCAAACAAACCTGCAACATAATAAGTTATAGCCACAAGGGTCAATACATTTGAATTATATTGGCAAGTGATACTATGGTAGAATAGTGGTATCTATCATCTATATGTATTTGGCTAAGTGGAGCTTAGGCTTGCTTTGCTCAAAATAGATTTTACTTATCATTTGAAAACACTAAGTTTTTGTTTGTCAAATCACCCAAGGAACAACCAATAGGAATTGGTTAACCTTTACCCTTGTTCAACCACAAGCTTTTAACTCAGAAATTGGGATGAGGAGATCCTTGATAGCTTCCATGTCTTGATGCTCAAATTGTCCATTGCCGGGGACATGGCTAAGTACTTAGATTTTTCGTTCTCGAGAGGTGGTGCACTTTCCCCACAAGACTCGACATGCATCGAGACAAGATCTTTCAGAAGCCTTCCCTTAGACCAAATGGACGTGTTCCATCCTATCACCTCCTACCACCTTCTGTCCATCTGGCTAAGTTATTGCAACCTATATGATCCAGGCAGAGCCCATATTGCCATGTGGCTACACTTGAAGCTTCTCAACATTTGACATCTCAAATATCTTTGTTCCTGGGTTGCATTCCACAAGTGAGATACACAGGGTAGGCCATAAAAATGTGGCCCTGGTAACCACTCAACAAAAATCCATCCAAGCAATTACCATTCCACCCAGGTGTTTCATTCACTTAGTTGTTTTATTAAGCAAAAACATAAGTCCAAAGACTTAGTAAAATTTCCATAGCATGTGTATATAAACCACCCTTGTTTGCTACTATCTAGGCTAAGCATGATATCAACAAGTATCTTAACTTAGAGTATAACTCTAACAAGACTACAACTACTAGGATTACCCGTAGCATGGCATATAGATACTTAGTAAAAATTTCATGCAAGCCATATACAAAATATCACTAGTGCATAGTCAAAAATAATGGGACAAATACATGAAGCACCACTTTCCTTTTAGGTAGAGAAACTAGGTTCACTCCTTGATCTTGTAAATGTCACACTCTTCAAAGTTCACTACAATTCAATCACGCAAGCACATATTCAAACTAGCATTCAAACAATTCACCACATAAGATAAAGGAAAAAAATGCATGCAAGCATGCAAAAGATTGTTTTATTGTAAAAGTAGTTTACACTAAGTCTATAAACATTTTAAAACACCTATTGGTCATTTATAAATGTGACAAAACCATTTGCAAATAAGTTAGTGAAAATAGGCCATTTAAATCACTTTTGTTTTTTTAGAAATGATTTTATTCAAAGACTAATTTCTAGTGTTAGACAAATATGTTTTTAAACAGAAATGTTAGTGTTTATGGTCAAAGTGTTTCAAACAAATCTATTTGCAAAAGTTTTCACTCAAAAACCATTTTTAATCTTAGCAACATTTTTATTTTACTAGAAATGCTTTTATTCAAAGTAATACTTTTCTAATGTTAACAAAATATATTTCTAAACCCAATAGTTTGAGTTTCTGGCCAGTAGGTTCAAAAAAAATCATTTGCAAAAGATTTTCCCAAAAATCATTTTTAGAATAATTTTTATACTCAAAATAGGCCTATAAATGTTTCTGCAAAAACAACTAATTTTCCAGAAGCAAAATACTAAACTAAGGGCATGGTTACAAATATTACATTTTTCTAAATCCAGTGATATAAAATTTCTAAATTTTGGAGGTCTGGATCAAAAGTTATGAATTTTACAAAATCTAACAACTAATAGAAATGTTTCTGTTTTTAAAACAAAGTCTGTGCCACGCGTCATGTTTTCATTTGCTGGTACCGGTTCGCATGGATCGAGCTACGCGGTGCGTTGGATTTAATTGAGATCACACGGATCAGATCATCTCATACCGTTTCGACTAGATCTAATCCTAACCACGAGATTCACATCTAACGGCCTACAGCTACTAGCCATTGTCTGGCGGCACTGGCTCGACGGTGCGAGGCGGCAATGCTCTGGTGGCGATGTTCCGGCGATTACAGGAAGCGAGGAAGAGGGGGAAGAATCTCACCGGGTTCATAGTGGCATGGGGATGCTCGACGTGCTTGTTGTAGACGAAAGGGCGCACGGAGTGGCTGGAGATTGCTCACCGGAGTTTGTGGTAGCGTTGGGTGAGCACGGTCATCGACGGAGGCGATGATACAGGGCGTGCTAAGACAAAACAAGGGTGCCATTAGATGCGGGTGAGAGAGGCGAGTATGTGAGTGTCATCGAGAATGAGGGGGTGGTCAAGGTTTACTGGGGGAGCTTGACGGAGTTGCAGCAGACAGCGGCGGCCCTCTGTCATCGTCGTTGCTGACGCTATGGGGCGCGCACGAGCAAGCTGAGGGTAGTGGCAGGTGCGGGTGATGCTGGCGAGCAAACTAGCATGCACTAGGGGGCCAGGGAGGGTCTGGCTTAACCGGAATTCGCACTGGACCTCGTCAGAGTCAGTGGGGTTGCAGCGAGCAATTTGAGCAGCCCTGGGGTAGGGAGAGGGGACGTGGGCGTTTAAGAGGGCGTGGTAACTGGCGAGAATTGATCGGCCATTAACGCGAATTAACTGCGAAATCAACGCAGAAACGACGAGGAATTTGGGGGGAAGAACGGGTCACGGGGTGAGGACGGCGAGATGACGTGGCGCTAAGTTGGCGTGGAGTTGCGTTGTCAATGACTAAGAGGGGTAGATGCGTGGGTGAGAAAAGGGGGCTCGCGGGCAAGAGAGGTGGGTTGCACTGGGCTAGCTAGGCCCGCTGGCCTGGGTTAGGTTAGTGGGTTTGTCTATTTTTCTATTTTTTTTCTTTCCTGATTCTTTTTCTTTTTCTATTTTATTTTTCTGTTTTCAAATAATATTTATTATGGCTTTAATATTTATTTACAAGAGGCTCTTGTCTTTATTTAAATAATTTGAATATGGTTCCAAACCATATAAATTTTATCTAATTAGTCCTTTATTCTTTTTAAGTTAACTAGGTAACTTTTAATCCGACTTGGTTATTTCAAATATTTATCTCATGATTTAATTAGTCATTTATATTAGGAATTTTGTCTTTAATCAAAATATGGTTAAGTACATATAAGTTTTTTTTAAATAATCTTTATTCCTTTATTTTATTTGGTTTATCTTTATTCCATTTGCTTATGGATTTAATTCAAGGTTTAAATTGTCTTCTAAATAATTTTCTTGGGATTTATTATTTAGTTTAGGAAATTTGTATTTATTTTAATAAAATGGAGTATGGTTTAATCCATATGATTGTATTTAAATAATCCTTTACTCCTTTTTATTATTCAATAAACTTTCATTTATTTATGGATTTGGCCAAGATTCAATTTGGCTTTTAAATATTCCTTATTTATTTATTTATTTATTTATTTATTTATTTCCTTCTTCATCTTATAAAATCCATATCTTTTTATTTATAGATCCAAAATTGGTGATTCCAATTTGCATAATTTTATTTAATATTTGTTTATCTCTTTAAATCCTTTTAGGATTACTTTGCTATTAATTTAGTATGGATTTTAGATAGGAGCTTTTATTAGCTTTGGAAATTATTTCCTTTTAACTTATTATATTCATAAGTTTTTATCCATGGCTCCAAATTAAATGAAACCAATTTCTATGGTTTTATAATATTTTTGTTTATCATTTTTGATCATCTATAAATGTTTGTTGCTGGATTTTTATATGCATCAAATCCATAGTCTTAGAGAGATCTTGGAAATGATTTCTTTCACTAGGGTTTTAGGGTTTCCCAAGTGTTTAAATTCAAGATTCTTTCCATGCATAAAATGCATTTGATCTTTGGAAGTGTTTTATTTAATTAAGATTTGGGGTTTCGGTTTAACTCTTCCAAAGGTTTAAATTTCAAGATACATTCATTAATGAATGCATTTCACTTGATTGAAATTTTGTTGGATTCCCTTTTCATTCAAATTTTGTTCAAGAAGGGTTTTGATGTTTCCATTTAGAAACAAAAAGTTTCTTTTCACCCTAAATTTCAACAATTGTTTCTTTTGTTTATTTATTTTCACATTTCAAAATTTGGAAAATTTTGGGATGTGACAACAAGCATCCGACTTCACTACCTTGCAATCACAAGGCAAGTTCATCACTTTCTCATGTCCTTTGAAGAGTATTTACCAAAGTATTTGTAAATTGTGTGTTATCATCTATGTTTCAAGGAAAGAAAATATTATTTTCTCAAGTAAATAAATGGTTGATAACATCCTAAGTGATGATAAAATGAAGCAATGGAACTTAGGTTTCTATTTGCAACAATGATAATCACGTAGGAAATTAACAACCCATGACATCAGTGATTCTAGCGCCATATATAACACGTTAGCCATGATATTTGGAATGGGACAGAAAAGTCAGTTGTATCCTTTTCCATTCATATGGAGGAAAGACTACCTTAACGTGACGTTGTGATTCCTTGTGCGGATCCAACATATGGGTGGGCACCCTTAGGCCCCACATTTTTGGTGTCTAGATTATCTATGAGTGGCGGTCGGAGGTTTAGCCGGACCTATAAGGTACTTGCCAGGGGCACCACCAACTCATAGTCTTCGGGAACTCATCAGGGTTTTAGACTGCTCGGAAGGTGGATTAATGGAGGTGAGCCAGACCCGAAGGACTGTAGACATATGGGGTCGCGAAAAGGGTAGTGATTGTCTTGGACCACCTACTTGGCCCCACATCATGGAATTGTGGACAGGAAGGTACGCCCAGTTGTGCAACAAGGAGTTGATCTCTCATGGGTAAAGTAACACACCTCTACAGAGTGTAAGAATTGTAACTTGTTACTCCCTGTTCCGGGAAGGAGCTACAAACGTGGCAGGAAAGGAACTCCATGAAAGTTCTGTTAAACCTGTGAAGGCTGATGGGCATAGATTTTCACAATAAAATCAATCTTTGAAGAAAGATTTACAAAAACTGCATAGAGCCAATGAATTATAGTCCGAGGTGGTAGATAGAGCATCAAACTTCCCACCTTGCATATAATGAACTTGCTGGGTAACACTGTTACTCACCATTTCCTTTGATCCCCTCCTTAGACTTTGAGGATCTAGAAGAAACTCCAATGTATGCAACTGAAAGCCAAGAGGAGGTCTTCTATGAAGATCCCGATATGTACGGTGTCGTAGAAGGGGTGGACTATGATGTCGTCTACGGAGGAGAGCACCATGAGTCCGATTAATTACCATAGTACTAGGAACCAATTGAACCGAGAAGCATGAACCTTATATAATAAGTTGCTGAGCTCAACTCTGAGGTGAAGTTGTTACTTTAAAACTTCCACTGAAACACTTTATATATATGGTTTATAATTTGAATCTTATGAGGTCTTGAACTTCTGGTATTGTCATAATAACAATGTTTGTAATATGGACCCGCAATGTTTCTGTTGTACCACTCCGAGGGATGTGATATTTACGGAACGGTGTTCTATGGATGTCATGTCAACGACTATAGTGTACTACACATGCAGTGATATGTTGGCTCACCCCAGTTGATATCAGAGAAAATTGGTTTGACCTTAGGTTGGAAACCTAGTAAAGGGTATTACCTGTAGGAGTGTATAGCAACGATAATGAATTCTCTAAAAGAGTATAATGGGTATTCAAATGAGAATATTCTGTTGTATATTTTAGTGCAATAATTCTTTGTTATGATGAAATATATTATTTATTACTAATCAAAATATTTTTTGATATACAGAGTTATGGCACCAAAGTTTCCAAAACAAACTTTGGTAAGGAAAGAAGAGAGTCTCGGTGATTACCAAGGATCATTCACTGATCAGCTTCGTTAATTCTTAAGGATTTTTAGTTGTCCAACAAAAATTCCGGTGACTACCATAACCTATTATGATGGTTGTATGTTATCCAAGTATCGTGTGAGTATCCAACTTCCAAAGGAGCTTGGATTATATCAAGATTTACCTATAGGTGAAGGTAGGAGTCATTTAGCAGCATACCATGTTGCTGTTGTGGAGGCGATAGCCAGTATCCGGGAACATAATGCCAAGGACTTAGAAGGGAGCACCTTTTCTATGATTCCTCATTATTCTATAGACTCGAAGCCAGTACCAGATCATCTTACTTTGGTAAATAAGCATCCTAAGTTAGTTTACAAGTTTATGGATCGATATCGAACACTTATTGCATCTTTTTATAAGACACATCAAGTTATTGTTGATGATAAAAATGACATGTTAGAGGATCTAACTGATCCAGAAAGAAGGAAACAATTAGCATTCCAGTTGGAGAAAGAAGCAAGTAGTATTGCAAAACCAATCTTTAAGGATATACCTATAGATCCCGAATCTTTTACACCATATCCTTATTCACCCAGACCAGAACCTACCTATGATCGTACTTTAGATATGAAGTATCATGTACCACATGGTTCGGTGGAAGGGTCTGATTCAGAACTCCCTATCGAGAATTCTGATGGTTGGAGAATGGGATCATTTGAAGGATCCCAAGGGAATCAGATGTCCGTAGATGGGTCTGATAGAGATGTTGGACAGTCTAGTTGGATGGGTGCAAGAACCAATCCTAATAACAATAGTAGATATACCATACTCATAGATGATCAAGATGAGGAAGAAGATCCTGAGGAGAGAGTGATTGAATCATCAACACCTTCTCAAAATCCAGGGAATATACATTATCCAGTGTTTAATTACCTTGCCCAACAGAGCACCTGGGGAGCAGCAGAATCTGTGAATTCCATTGACAACTCTAGGAATGAAGCTCAGGAGATGCAAGTGGGTGACAATGCTGAACAGGATTCTCAAGACTTTTTAGCTGACCTGGATGGAGTCACTGCACTCAGGCTGAGTAATGACTCAAGGCCTGATACTTCAGATACTGAGTATGTTCCTACTGGAAGGCCATTTGTTCCACAAACTGTGCGACAAACTTTACGTCTTCACGGTTGGACTTCAGGCATGTATGATGAGCATCGCGGATACTAGGAGCAGACTACTTATTAGGAAGTATTGGGTATTGCATATTGTAACCAAAAACTAGGTGTAGATAAATAAATGAGGAAGTGTTGTTAATTTGTTAGTGTACCTATATGGTACATGTTGTAATGACTTTGTATTACTAAGTTGTTTGTAATGTATAATATGTAAAATGCATATTTGGATTTTGATTTCCATTGTGTGACTAGTTCTATGCGTAAAGTTGAGCTTACAACACATGTGCATAATGTAATTATGAGTATTCGCTTTATGTTGCAGGACTAGAGGGTCATGGAATCGGGCATAGAATCTGAGCAGCAGCGCATGGAGCACGAGGCCAAGGAGAAGGCGGATGCAGATGCTGGAAATCAGGGAACATTACCACCACCACCAATGAGGCCGCTAATGGAGCAGAACTTCATGCAGTACATGCAAATGATGCAAGAAAACCAAAACAAATTCATGGAAGAGTTGTTGGGACGAGTAGGAAAAAGAGAGCACCTTAAGGTGGAGGAGTGAGTCTTTCCGACTTCTAAAATGCAAGGAAGTTGCCTTTTGCATCAGCTCCAGAACCAATGGATACAGAAGATTGGTTAGTAGGTACAGAGAGAAAGCTGAAGACTATAGGTTGTAATGATGAGGAAAAGCTGAGGTATGCAACTCATCTTTTGACTGGACCTGCAGCATCATGGTGGGAAAATCAGTTAGCCATGCAAAAACTAGGAAGAGTGTATACTTGGGAAGAGTTCAAGTAGAGGTTCCGTGAGTATCATTTTCCTGAAAGTGTGATGGAGTTGAAGCGTAGAAAGTTTGAAGAGCTTCAACAAGGATATACTAGTGTCATGAAGTACATCCGGGATTTAGCCAACTATCTCGTTATGCAGAGGAAGAAGTCAGCATTTAAGATAAGAGGAAGAAGCATTTTCTACGAGGGTTAAATCCATTCGTGAAGATGCAGTTGAGGTTAGCCAATAAACAAACCTATCAGCAGTTACTAGATGCAGCCATCACTTTTGCGGATGATTACAAGAATGTCCAAGAGGATCGAAGGAAGAGAGCCAAGAAGGAAACTAAGAGGATTCAGGCAGGTAAACCCAAGCCCAGTCTGGAGTTCAAGCCAAGGAATAGACCTTACAACAACAACAATTCCAACTAGAGTGCAAATCCAACCGGAAGGAATATTATATGCCATAATTGCAAACTTCCAGGGAATATAAGCAGGGATTGCCAGAAACCAATAATAGTTTGACATGGTTGTGGCCAGAGGGGTCATATAAAGCCAAATTGCCCGAGTAAACCACAAGGTGGTTGGCCTGTTAAAAGTCGAGGACAAACCAGTGGAGGCAATGGACAACCCAATAAAGGAGGAAATTTTGTCAAGAACAATAATGGCAAGAGGAACAGACCTACCGGAATGCTGAATTGTGCAACCCTGGAGGAGGTGGATAACTCAGAGCATGCAGTGATAGGTACGCTCAATATCCTTACCAATCCTAGAAAACTTCTATTTGATACTGGTGCAACTACTTCATTCATTTCTAAAGAATTCTGTGATAAATTTGGGATTAGAAGGGCAGCCTTAGAAAACCCTATGACCGTAGTTACGGCAGGGGGAAATGTAGTTGTATGCCACATTAAACAAGATCAGGTTATCTCGATCAGTGGTTGTACCTACTTTGCGGACCTTTATGTGATTCTTTTGAAGGGAATTGCAGTAGTGCTGGGTATGGATTGGATGACTGAACATGGGGCTCAGATTAATTGTGAGGATAAAACTGTCTCAATCAAGACTCCAAGTGGAGCAAGGATAGTTTATCAAGCAGATAAGCATAGTCATATCATGGTGGATCTTTAGTTGAACTCAATGAAGGAGGTGAAGTTGGAAGATATTCCTGTAGTAAATGAGTTTCAAGATATTTTTCCAGCAGAGTTACCAGGAATGCCACCAGATCGGGAAATAGAGTTCACTATTGATCTAATTTCGGGTACAACACCAATAGCTCAAGCACCATACAAGATGGGTCCGAAAGAATTAAAAGAACTTAAAGAGCAAATTGATGAGTTAAGCAGAAAAGGATTCATTCAAGAAAGTGTATCTCCATGGGGAACCCCAGTGATCTTTGTAGATAAAAGAGATGGAGGAAGAAGGATGTGTGTGGACTATAGAAA
The DNA here is from genome assembly GCA_023614405.1 of Avena insularis. Classification (NCBI taxonomy): domain Eukaryota; kingdom Viridiplantae; phylum Streptophyta; class Magnoliopsida; order Poales; family Poaceae; genus Avena; species Avena insularis. The sequence goes on along the minus strand of CM042685.1, from coordinate 124,956,317 downwards.
TCTCAAATATGTTACCATCAAGAATAAGTATCCATTATCTAGAATTCAGGATCTGTTTGATCAAGTTAAAGGAGCTGGAGTATTTTCCAAGATTGATCTGAGATCTGGATACCATCAAATAAAAATCAAATCGGAAGATGTTCCCAAGACAACATTTGTCTCAAGGTATGGACATCATGAGTATCTTGTCATACCGTTTGGTTTGACCAATGCACCAGCAATATTCATGAATCTGATGAATAAAATCTTCATGCCATACTTGGACAAGTTTATCATAGTGTTTATTGATGATATCTTGATATATTCAAAGAATAAGGAAGAGCATGCTGATCATTTGAGAATAGCATTGCAGATCCTAAGAGAACATAAGCTTTATGCTAAGTTTAGCAAGTGTGTATTTTGGCTAGATGAGGTAGAATTCCTAGGTCATGTTGATTAGTAGGGATGGGATTGCTGTAAATCCATCCAAAGTTCAATCAATATTAGAATGGACTGCACCAACCAATGTGAAACAAATTTGAGGTTTCTTGGGTATGGTTGGTTATTATCGGAGGTTCATTGAAGGTTTCTCCAAGATAGCTGGACCAATGAACAAATTGTTAAGGAAGAATACACCATTCATATGGGATGAGAAGTGTGAAGCAAGCTTTCAGGAGTTAAAGACTAGATTAACTACCGCTCCAATTCTAATAGTTCCTGAAACAGGGAAGGACATTATAGTATATTATGATGCATCTAAATAAGGTTTGGGTTGTGTATTAATGCATGATCGTAAAGTAATTGCTTACGGATCAATACAACTAAAACCACATGAAGTCAATTACCCAACCCATGATTTGGAATTAGCAGCAGTGGTCTTTGCGTTGAAAGGATGGAGGCATTTCCTTTATGGAGCCAGGTGTCAGTTATACACTGACCACAAAAGTGTCAAACATTTCTTCACTCAAAAGGAATTGAATATGAGACAGAAGCGTTGTTTAGAGCTAATCAAAGGTTATGATCTAACAATTAATTATACCCCTAGAAAAGCAAATGTTGTAGCAGATGCTTTAAGTCATAAGAGCGCAGATATTCAGCCTAGCAATCGGGTGTCACATCTCAAGATTTTCCAAATCTTGTAATTTGAAAAATAAATAAACAAAATAAATAATTGTTGAAATTTAGGGTGAGAAGAAACTTTTTGATTCCAATTGGAAACATCAAAACCTATTTTGGGTCAAATAAAATCCTAAAAGGATTTCAAAAGATAAACAATTAATAAATAAAGTTAAAATAGTTGGAATCACTATTTTTAGATCTTTTAATAAAAAGATTTGATTTTTCAAAAGCAAAGGTAGAATTATAAATAAAGATTATTTTATAAAGCCAAATTAGATCTTGGCCAAGCTTTTGAAATAAAATATGTCTATTTGGTAAAAAGAGTAAAGTTTTATTTAAATAAAATAATGAGGATTTGTTAATATCCATTTTTATTAAAGTAAAGGTTTTTCCATTTCAAATAAACACTAAAACTTGTTAATTTATTTTAAATAAGATTTACAAGTGTTTTGGTTTTCCAAATGAAACCTACTGAAAATATTTTGATATTATTTAGATTTCAAAAAGAGTTTTAAAATAAATTAAAACCTATTTGAGTTAAAGACTATGGACTTTTTATTTAATTATTAATAGATCTTAAAAGAATAAAAGCATTATTCTATTTTGAACTTTGAAATATGTTGATAAACAGAATTAAGATTCACCCAAAGTTTGGTGATGATTTGAATTCAAATGGAGATTTAGAAATATTATTAAGTCTTATTTAATTAAAACTAGAGCCTATTTTAAATAATTAAAAGACCCCAAAAAAGAATAAAGTTTTATCCCCAAAATTGACTTCAGAATATACTATTAATTAGTATTTGAGTCTTCACAAAATTTGGCAAAGATTTGAATTCAAATGAATGTTTAATTGTTTAAACAAAATCAAAACAGAATATTAGAAACAGAAAAAGAAAAACAAAGCTGTACAAAAAAATGGAAACGAACCCAGCCAGCGCAGCTAGCCCAACAAGGCCCAACAAGTCCATTCCCCACCCCACTAGCAGCGAATCATTTTCACTTAGAAATCGACCCGCTGAGTCACCGACGCGTGGACCCCATCTCCCCTATTCCTCTCTCGCTGACGCCAGGCCCCACCGCCAGCTCCCTTCGTCCTCACCCGTGCGCAAACCTCGCCGGCGGTTTCTGCAGTTAAAAGCTCGCGTCAATACTCGTTACTACCACGTTTAATCCACGCCGTGACACGCAGTATTAAGCGCCCATTTCCTCTCTTCCTTTTCCCCCAAACCTCACGCCTCGAGAGCCACCAGGCTGCTCGGAATAATCTCCGAAGCTCCACTGCCTACGACGCCCTCCGGCGACAATTCCGGCCAAACCCTGCTGCCCCTCGCCTCCTCGAGCACCCGAGCTTGACCCCCAGACCCTGGCACTTCTCTCTGCACCCCCGACTTGCTCGCGCATGCCCCCCAGCGTCGGCAACGACGACGACCAGCAGCGCCGCCGTCTGCTTTTTCTCCGACGAAGCCTCTAGGTAGCCTTTGACCGCGCCACCCCCTCTCTTTGAAGCTCCCACACTCCCTATTCTCTTACGCGTCTAACACACCCTTTATTTTGCATTGGCGCGCCTTGTAGCCTCGTCCCCGACAACGACAGTGCGTGCCCGTCGCCAGACATCTCTCCGGCGAGCAATCCACGCAACTACAGCGCGCCCCTCGACAAACAGCAGGCACGTTGAGCTTCCCCACGCCACGACAAACTTGGTGAGCATCTCCCCTTGCTCTCTCACTTCCTGTAGCGTCGACACCGCCACCGTCTGACCGTTCCGCCGCCACCTGCCGCCGCCAGCGCCACCCAGCTCTGGCAAGCATGCTGAGCGCCGTCCGATCTCAATCTAGTGGCTAGGAAAGAAACCAACCTGAAGGGTTACGAGAGCCTCTGAGCCGTGCGATGTAATTAGATCTAATGGCTGTGTTTGCTGATCCGTGCGAAACGGTACGCACCAGTAGGAAAGCGCCACGTGGCCCTGTCTGTTTGAATAAAAACAGAAATGTTCTATTTGATATGCCAATTTGAAAAATTCATAACTTTCAAACCACATGTCCAAATTTTGCAAATTTTATATCCATGGAATCAGCAAGACAAGTACTTTCTGACCATGCACTTTGTTTAGTAAAATGCTTCCGCTGAATTGATTGTTTTTACAGAAACTTGTGTATGCCTATTTAGAATATAAAAATTGTTCTAAAATGATTTTTGAGATAAAACCTTTGGAAAATGGTTTGTTTTGAACCTACTGACCATAGAAATCAATTTGTGGTTTCAAAAATATATTTGGTGAAGCAAAAGAATAAACTTTTGATTTAAACCATTTCTAGTCAAATAAAAATAATGTTTATTTGTTAAAAATGCTTTTTGAAGAAAACCTTTGGGAAATGTTTTGGAATAAACTCTCTGACCCCAAACACCAAGTTTTATGATTTGAAAATGTATTTGGTGAACCCTATAAAACTATTACTTTGCTAAAGACATTTTCAACCACATAAAATAATGACTTGGTTTAAAAATGGATTATGAAGTGAAATCTTTTACAAATGATTTTGCCACTTTATAAAATGATCATTAGGTGTTTTCAAATGTTTATAACCTATTAGAAACCACTTCTACGAATAAAACAATCTTTAGCATGCTTGCATGCATTGTTTTGTTTCTATCATTTTATGTGATGTTTTGCTTGAATGGTAGATTAAAAATATTGCTTGCTTGATTGAATTGTAGTGATTTGAAGAGTGTGAACATTGCAAAGATCAAGGAGTGAACTTATATTCTCTACCAAAAAGTCAAGTGATGCTTCATACTTTTGTCCCATTATTTTCACTATGCATTAGTGATATTTCTAAGTAGGACTTGCATGGAATTTTTGCTAAGTGTAAACTATGCCATGGGAAATCCTAGTAGATGAAACCTTAGTAGAATCTCCTAAGTTAATATTCCTACTACTATCATGCTTAGCTTAGCTAGTAGAAAACAAGGGTGGAATATATATTCATACTATGGAATATTTCTAAGTCAAGGACTTGTGTTTTGTTTAATAAAACAACTAAGTGAATGAATTACCTGGGTGGAATGGTTGTGAATGGGTTATGTTGAGTGGTTCACAAGGCCCATTTCTATGGTTTACCTTGTGTATCTCACTTGTGGATGGCCACCCAGGAACAAAGAGATTTGAGATGTCAAATGTTGAGAAGCTTCAAGTGCAGCCACTTGGCATTATGGGCTCTACCTAGATCATATAGGTTGCAATAACTTAGCCAAATGGACAGTTGGTGGTAGGGGATTGATAGGTTGGAGCGCGTCCATTCTGGTCTAAGGGAAGGCTTCTGAAAGATCTTGTCTTGGTGAAACCAAGTCTTGTGGGGAAAGTGCACCACCTTTGAAGAGTGTAAAATCTAAGTACTTAGCCATGTCCCTGGTAAAGGACAATTTGAGCATCAAGACATGGAAGCTATCAAGAATCTCCTCATCCCAATTTCTAAGTTAAAATCTTGTGGTTGAACAAGGGTGGAAGGATCACCAATTTCTATTGGAAGATGCCTTGGGTGATTTTTGTCAAGCAAAAACTTAGTGTTTTCAAATGATAAGGAAAATCTATTTTGAGCAAAGCAAGCCTAAGCTCCACTTAGCCAAATGCATATAGATGATAGACTCCACTATACTACCATAGTATCACTTGCCAATACAATTCAAATGTATTGACCCTTGTGGCTGTAACTTATTATGTTGAAGGTTTGTTTGATGTTAGTGAAGTTTATTGATTAGGATTACAAGTCTACAACCAACATGTCTGCCTGTGGCACTTTAAGATGAAGGACCCCATGCTATTGTTATATTCTGCTGCATTGTAATGAGATAGCCAAATGAGCTATGTAAGATGTAATAAATTATTTTATTCATGGTTATAAAGTTGTATTATGACCTTTGTTTCTTGATATTACATCTTAACTGTGGATGCTAGCTATTGATCCAGGGACTAGCATTGTAAACACAGGGATCTCTACCTTATTAAAGGTTGGGAACCTTACAGATGGTATCAGAGTATTGTGTTGCCTGTAGGTTTGTAACCCTAGGATTGGACAAAACCCCTTAGAAAAATAGGAGTTGTATTTGTTCCAAAACTTATTTACAAACAATCTTGTAAACTCTTTCCTCAACCATTTTGGTTTTGATTCTACATCTCTTCTATTTCAAACTTGATGGACAAAGCCTACCCCATGGCCAAAGACTTCACCATGTGCAAAGGACTTCATCAACTCTAATGACTTCAACATCTTCAAGTGATTTCAACCTATTCTCAACAAGGACTTCAACCTTGGATATCAGTAAGGACTACAAGTGAGACAAGAAATGTTACTCAAGACTTGAAGACTAAGGAAACACAACTTGGGAATCATCATCACCTTTGAAGTTTTTGTGACCAAGAATTTTCCCAAGGAAACCATGATCTCATTCAAGAAGAATCCACCAAGAAGGATAGAATGATTTCAAGTGAACCATATAGTTGGACCACCATATTTAGATTAAATCAAACCCACCAACTTAAGTGGTGTAACAAAAATATTTTTGGTTGCCTAAAAATATGCTTGAAACTTGTTGTTTGAGTGGAATGTTTGTTTGTGATTGCTTGCACATTACTTGTGTGAATTGTGATGTGTGTGATTAGAATTATTCCAAATCTTTTGCCTATTTTAATCCCAATCCAACCCAAACAGATGACTACTCCAAGGAACTCCAACATCAAGAATGGTGACAACAACAACAAAAACCAAGAGGACAACATGAGAGAACTCATAGTAACCAAAACCCAGTTGAACCAAGTGACAACTCAATTTTTAGCCAACACCAGTGAGTTAGATCCAACCATGCAAAGGTTTTTGGAAACTCAAACCCAATTGTTGCATAAGGTGACAGATCAAATGATCAACATGGGAGACAACTATTCTCAAGGAGTTTGTGACAACAAGGATGTCAAGGATGATATTCTAGAAGGAACCCAAGCTTGCAATATTTGTGGAGACAAGGATCACACTTCCAAAGAGCATGAAGATCAATGCCCCAATTGTGAAGAGAAACATCCAACCAATCAATGCCCCACATCTCAAGCTACTTGTTTCCTATGTGAAGGAAATAATCATGCCCCTATTCAATGCCCCATTTATTCCATAGTTCAACAAAGGAAACAAGGTGGAGTGCATCAACAGATTGTAAACCCTCATCAAGGAACAACTTCTACCAATAAGGATGAAGGCAAAGTCAAAACTATACACCATAAGGCCAAATCCATAGTGATCACAAAGTGTTGCTACTCTTGTGAAGAAGAAGGTCATATCTCTAGTAACTGCCTAAGAAGAGACAAAGATTTCCCACCTTTGTGGTGAAATATGAAGAGCATGAACTATAAGAACTCCTAGATTTGGAGAGACCCAAAAAGAAGAAGAAGAAGGACAAAATCCAGTTGCAATGTTATGTCAACACCCGGATTTTTCAATCCTAGATGCCTATTATGCCATACATCGCAATCCCAGGATTACCATTTTTGCGAGACATAACAAAATTGGATACCATAGTACTTCCTCCATTACAAATGATACATAAGTTCTTACACAAATAGGGATCTCATGATCCAGTTCTCAATACACATCAAGCAGTGGAATACGTAATAATAACGGTAGCGTAGGCGAAGCTCCATCTTCGGGGTCACAGGCAATGCTGACGATGGGAGATGATCCTAGTTGTCGTAACCTTCCTGGGGTCCATCTTCCAGGTACTCCTCTTCATAGTCTGGCCATGGGAATAGCCAGGGACAAAGCCATGAGTACTCTTTAAGTACTCGCAAACTAATACTAACAAGTAAGGGGGTTTTTGGATAACAGGACACTAGGCTCTAGGGTTGTTTTGCAAAAAGCCAGGTTTATATCTACTAAGTTCCAAAGCTAGTCACAATTTTATAACTCCTAAATGGGATCTTGTAATTTCACAACTCTGTTGTGGTCAAGTCAAGGTCTCAATTAATTTCACAAGTCATTTTGAAAAGTCTGACGGGGGAACAATATGGCCACTCCAACTGTCCATAACCGCGGACGCGGCTATTCGAATAGTTTGACACTCTGCAGAGATTGTACACTTTCACCACAACATTCGATACATCCGCAGGAACAAATCCTGAATTCACCATACTCAGTATGCGGATAATCAATCCTAACCTTTCGATTACACGCCCTAGTATAAGCACCTCTCCTGTGAGTTTGGCCTCCCAACCATGACCACTGTCATCTTGGGTACTGCACAGGTGGACAATCTTCACAAGGTAGCCTCAGCTCAGACCTTGGCCGGGAGGGAACTAATACTAAGGTATATAAGTTTCCAGTCAAGCCCTACACAATATTCGGGTATTGTGGTTGTACGCTAAAATTGGAATGGTATCGCATCCAGACAACCATCAGTTTTATAAAGGGGCTAAGGCTCATGCCTCAACATTTTCATCACCAAAATCATCAAGTGTTTGGAAACACATGTCCAAAACATTTCAATAGAATGATCCATCATTCCAAGGTTTTCATAACCATTTTTCCACCAAGTATTCCCATCTAAAAGTTGATCAAGTATTATGCTTAGCAGTAGCATCTACAGGTGAGGGTGGTACTAATGAGGGGTGGTAACTAGTGGAGTTTCACTAAGTCCAACATTATATCTTAGGCTGATATCAAGGTTTCTAGCTTAGGCCAAATTTTATGCTCTTTATGCAACCTTCAGCACAACTGTCTGGTATCTACCAAACTCTTAGGTAGACTCTAAGTAAGCTTTGATAAAGAAATAAAGTAAGAAGCTTGCCATAAAACTAGGATTGTTTTAACAAGTAGGTAGGATTGCAAGTATGGGTTTGTGGCATCAGTAGGGTATCTGGCAAGGGTTAGCTTGCATCAGTGTCAATATAAGCTTGCTAAATTTCAAGTGTTAGCTTGCAAGTATGGGCTTGCACATTCAACTAATAGTATTAGGCTTGCCTTGTGCAGAGCAGTGGTTGAAGTTCTCCTCAGCTTCCTCTTTGTAGTATCCTCCTTCCTCCTCGTATCCTTGGTCGGTACTAGCGTCTATGAATAAATACGAGGTACACAATCACCAAACAATACTTAACTACTTGCAATCATCACACACAAGGGTCCTATAGATGATCTAGCATCATCTCTAACATTACAAGGTTAAAGCTTGGTTTAAATCTTTTATTTATTTTTTAGAAAAGTAATTTCTACTCATTGAAAAACTACTTAAGATTTAATATTCTCCAAACCAAATATGGGATCATGTTGACACATGTCATCACCACATATTGTAGTCCATGGGAATGTGATTTAAAGTGGTGTCACAATTTAATAAGGTTTTACCCTTTTATTTTAATTAATTAAAGTGGCTAGAAATGCTTATGAAGCATTCTTTTATTACTTGAACATTATTTCTACAAGTAAACCTATATATTTTTATATATTCTGAAAGGTATGATTAAATGTGATTTTTGAGAGTTGGAATCAACTCAAAAGCTTTTATGGTTTAAATTTGAAAAATGCTTGAATGCAGAAAATCTTCTGCCTTGTTATTTTTACTATGGGTGATCTACAGATCCAAATGACTTGAATCCAACGGGCTTGGATTAAGCATTCACAGACCTTTCCAACAAAATTGGTTTCATCCAATTTGGTGCACTGAATCGATCTGGGTTGATTTTTGAAGTTGGGCACTGAAGTGTGTTTGAATTTAAAAAAGAAAAGGTTTAATTTGAATTGCTGGGCTGCGCGGGAAATTCTAACGGGCCGGCCTGCTAAGCATAGGGCTCCCGTGGGCTGCTTAAGTGGGTGTCCCCACTCGTCAGTGACATGGGGCTGGGCGAAGCAGTATGGGGCGATGTGGATCGTTCGATCTAGTTCTAATCTAATGGCTGAGGGTCATCGTCGACGCGAGACAGCTCCGGCGAGAACGAAACCTAGCACGGCCAGTGGGGTGTGCTGGGGGCTCACCGGGGTACGGGTGAGGGTCGGCGAGGCGGTTGAACGACGAAGTCGATGACGGCAAACCTCCTGGTACCGGTGGCTTCTCCTGGGGCGGCTCCAATCGCTGGTCCCTTCTTCTCCGGCAGCGGCAGGCTCCAGTGAAATTCCGGCGAGGTGGTGCTCGCCTTGCTCTGAGAACGGTGTGGCACGATCCGTGAGGAGAGTGGAGTGAGATGGTGTGATGAAATCGTGCGGGGGTGGCCTTTATTTATAGTCGAGCGAGGGGACCGTCGGGGCGCACGGTGAGCTCGTCGGGGGCGACGTTACATGCGGCTAATGGCATGGGCAAGGGTAGGGGACGGTGCCGTGTCTCCTGGCGATGCTCAACGATATGGTCGCGAGGCATGGGGCGGTGTGGTTTGGTCTGGAACGGCTGGTGCTCTGCGCGGCAGAGGCGGTGTCTTCGACGGCGGGCGATGGCTGTATGGCACGGGGCTGCTAATGGGGATGTCTGGCGGTCTCCTGGGTCGGTGGTGATCGTGTGTGCGCGCGGTGAGGGCGGCGCGCGGTCTGTGGATGCTGGTCGAGGGTGGCGCTTTGGCGCATGCTTGGCATGGTCTGGGCGCGGCTTGTGCGCGTGGTCCAGGGCTTGGCAACGCTCGCGGCTGGGACAGTGAGTGGCGGTGGACGGTGGGCTGCCTCCCAGACAAGGTTGGCACGGCTAGTTCTTCCTCTAGCCTGCTGTCCACACTGGGGTGACATGGGGGTGCTCGGCTGTTCACCATTAATGACAATGGCAAGCTCACAGGGGTGCTAGTGTTGGGCTAATCTTTCTAGATGATCTACTGAGTTGTGTGTGAGCTAACTAGGGAACAAGTTAGGCAAGAATCACTGCACACTATAGTGTTTGATGTTTTTTTTATTTGTGTCTGCAACCTGTTTGATGAAATGGCCGCATGAAATCAAGTTTTGAATTTTGAAATGAATTTTGGTGGGTTTGCTAGATTGGTGCTGGTGAGTCTGCAGATGCTTGGGTTTTGAAAGTTGAGCTTCTTTGAGTGGTTTTTGAAAAAGTGGGATCTTCCCATATGAAGAAGATTCAATTTTGAATTGTCATTTAAACTATGCATTTGAAAGTTTCTGGATGATCACAAAGTGGGCCTTGATACTTTGTTATGAGTACATTCAAGGGTGCAAAGATCCAGAAAAGTTTCTGTTAGGTTCTGAAAGTTTGAGACAGCCAAAGTAGGCATGGGAGTTAAATTGGTCAAAATGACCATTCACTTAATATATTTGTTTTGATTTACTTGTCTTTAAGGAAAGTGTGGGAAATGTTTTAGATGATGTTTATTTCGCCTAAGAAACATTTTACAAGCAATGGATCACCCAAACAAGGTGGTTTTTAAAGAAATTAAAAATCCATGCATACACATATGCATGCATTCATGATTTTATTTACAAAAGTTTTTGTTAACCCTAATCTTTATGATTAGTGTTTTGATGATCTAAGTTTGATATTTTTGGGATGTTACATGTTACAATTGCAAAGAAATGGGACACTATGCCAGTGATTGCCCAGAAAAGACGAAGAACCAAGGAAACAAACAAGAGGCAATGATACCAAAGGAAAAGAAAGATATCAGCCAAGTGATGTGTTTCAAATGCAAAGAGCTAGGCCATTATGCAGACAAGTGTCCAGAGAAGTTTCAACAAGATCCCAAGCAATCCAAGAAGTAATCTAGTTGGAAAATTTTTAAGGGTGGTAGTACCCTAGTTGTTTTGAGCCAACTTGTAACCCCTAGCCTTCCCAAATCGCGAGACGAGATTTATTTTAAGGGTGGTAGCCTGTCACATCCCAAGATTTTCCAAATCTTGTAATGTGAAAAATAAATAAATAACATAAATAATTGTTGAAATTTAGGGTGAGAAGAAACTTTTTAATTCCAATTGGAAACATCAAAACCTATTTTGGGTCAAATAAAATCCTAAAAGGATTTCCAAAGATAAACAATTAATAAATAAAGTTAAAATAGTTGGAATCACTATTTTTAGATCTTTTAATAAAAAGATTTGATTTTCAAAAGCAAAGGTAGAATTATAAATAAAGATTATTTTATAAAGCCAAATTAGATCTTGGCCAAGCTTTTGAAATAAAATATGTCTATTTGGTAAAAAGAGTAAAGATTTATTTAAATAAAATAATGAGGATTTGTTAATATCCATTTTTATTAAAGTAAAGGTTTTTCCATTTCAAATAAACACTAAAACTTGTTAATTTATTTTAAATAAGATTTCCAAGTGTTTTGGTTTTCCAAATGAAATCTACTGAAAAGATTTTGATATTATTTAGATTTCAAAAAGAGTTTTAAAATAAATTAAAACCTATTTGAGTTAAAGACTATGGGCTTTTTATTTAATTATTAATAGATCCTAAAAGAATAAAAGCATTATTCTATTTTGAACTTTGAAATATGTTGATAAACATAATTAAGATTCACCCAAAGTTTGGTGATGATTTGAATTCAAATGGAGATTTAAAAATATTATTAAATCTTATTTAGTTAAAACTAGACCCTATTTTAAATAATTAAAAGACCCCAAAAAAGAATAAAGTTTTATCCCCAAAATTGACTTCAAAATATACTATTAATCAGTATTTGATTCTTCACAAAATTTGGCAAAGATTTGAATTCAAATGAATGTTTAAATTGTTTAAACAAAATCAAAACAGAATATTAGAAACAGAAAAAGAAAAACAAAGCAGTACAAAAAAAATGGAAACGAACCCAGCCATCCTAGCTAGCCCAACAAGCCCATTCCCCACCCCACCACCCATGAATCGTTTCACTCGATGTCGACCCGCTGAGTCACCGACGCTTGGACCCCATCTCCCCTCTTCCTCTCTCGCCGACGCCAGGCCCCACCGCCAACTCCCTTCGTCCTCACCCGCGCGCAAACCTCGCCGGCGGTTTCTGCCGTTAAAAGCTCGCGTCAATACTCGTTACTGCCACGTTTAATCCTCGCCGTGACCACGCAGTATTAAGAGCCCGTTTCCTCTCTTCCTTTCCCCCCAAACCTCACGCCTCGAGATCCGCCAGGCTCCTCGAAATCATCTTCGAAGCTCCACTGCCTCCGACGCCCTCCGACGACAATTCCGGCCAAACCCTGCCGCCCCTCGCCTCCTCGAGCACCCGAGCTTGACCCCCAGACCCTGGTGCTTCTCTCTGCACCCCCGACTTGCTCGCGCGTGCCCCCTAGCGTCGGCAACAACGAAGACCAGTAGCGCTGCCGTCTGCTTTTTCTTCGACGAAGCCTCCAGGTAGCCTCTTACCGCGCTGCCCCCTCTCTTTGAAGCTCCCACACTCCCTACTCTCTTACGCGTCTAACGCACCCTTTATTTTGTATTGGCGCGCCTTGTAGCCTTGTCCCCGACAATGACAGTGCGTGCCCGTCGCCAGACATCTCTCCGGCGAGCAATCCACACAACTCCAGCGTGCCCCTCGACAAACAGCAGGCACCTTGAGCTTCCCCATGCCACGGCGAACTTGGTGAGAATCTCCCCTCGCTCTCTCGCTTCCTGTAGCATCGACACCGCCACCGTCTGACCGTTCCGCCGCCACATGCCGCCGCCAGTGCCGCCCATCTCTGGCAAGCATGCTGAGCGCCGTCCGATCTCAATCTAGTGGCTAGGAAAGAAACCAACCCGAAGGGGTACGAGAGCCTCGGAGCCATGCGATGTAATTAGATCTAATGGCTGTGTTTGCTGATCCGTGCGAAACGGTACGCACCAGTAGGAAAGCGCCACGTGGCCCTGTCTGTTTGAATAAAAACAGAAATGTTCAATTTGATATGCCAATTTGAAAAATTCATAACTTTCAAACCACACGTCCAAATTTTGCAAATTTTATATCAATGGAATCAGCAAGACAAGTACTTTCTGACCATGCACTTTGTTTAGTAAAATGCTTCTGTTGAATTGATTGTTTTTACAGAAACTTGTGTATGCCTATTTAGAATATAAAAATTGTTCTAAAATGATTTTTGAGATAAAACCTTTGGCAAATGGTTTGTTTTGAACCTACTGACCATAGAAATCAATTTGTGGTTTCAAAAATATATTTGGTGAAGCAAAAGAATAAACTTTTGATTTAAACCATTTCTAGTCAAATAAAAATAATGTTTATTTGTTAAAAATGCTTTTTGAAGAAAACCTTTGGGAAATGTTTTGGAATAAACTCTCTGACCCCAAACACCAAGTTTTATGATTTGAAAATGTATTTGGTGAACCCTATAAAACTATTACTTTGCTAAAGACATTTTCAACCTCATAAAATAATGACTTGGTTTAAAAATGGATTATGAAGTGAAATCTTTTACAATTGATTTTGCCACTTTATAAAATGATCATTAGGTGTTTTCAAATGTTTATAACCTATTAGAAACCACTTCTACAAATAAAAAAATCTTTAGCATGCTTGCATGCATTGTTTTGTTTCTATCATTTTATGTGATGTTTTGCTTGAATGGTAGATTAAAAATATTGCTTGCTTGATTGAATTGTAGTGATTTGAAGAGTGTGAACATTGCAAAGATCAAGGAGTGAACTTATATTCTCTACCAAAAAGGCAAGTGATGCTTCATACTTTTGTCCCATTATTTTCACTATGCATTAGTGATATTTCTAAGTAGGACTTGCATGGAATTTTTGCTAAGTGTAAACTATGCCATGGGAAATCCTAGTAGATGAAACCTTAGTAGAATCTCCTAAGTTAAGATTCCTACTACTATCATGCTTAGCTTAGCTAGTAGAAAACAAGGGTGGAATATATATTCATACTATGGAATATTTCTAAGTCAAGGACTTGTGTTTTGTTTAATAAAACAACTAAGTGAATGAATCACATGGGTGGAATGGTTGTGAATGGGTTATGTTGAGTGGTTCACAAGGCCCATTTCTATGGTTTACGTTGTGTATCTCACTTGTGGATGGCCACCCAGGAACAAAGAGATTTGAGATGTCAAATGTTGAGAAGCTTCAAGTGCAGCCACTTGGCATTATGGGCTCGGCCTGGATCATATAGGTTGCAATAACTTAGCAAAATGGACATTTGGTGGTAGGGGATTGATAGGTTGGAGCACGTCCATTCTGGTCTAAGGGAAGGCTTCTGAAAGATCTTGTCTTGGTGAAACCAAGTCTTGTGGGGAAAGTGCACCACCTCTGTAGAGTGTAAAATCTAAGTACTTAGGCATGTCCCTGGTAAAGGACAATTTGAGCATCAAGACATGGAAGCTATCAAGAATCTCCTCATCCCAATTTCTAAGTTAAAATCTTGTGGTTGAACAAGGGTGGAAGGATCACCAATTTCTATTGGAAGATGCCTTGGGTGATTTTTGTCAAGCAAAAACTTAGTGTTTTCAAATGATAAGGAAAATCTATTTTGAGCAAAGCAAGCCTAAGCTCCACTTAGCCAAATGCATATAGATGATAGACTCCACTATACTACCATAGTATCACTTGCCAATACAATTCAAATGTATTGACCCTTGTGGCTGTAACTTATTATGTTGTAGGTTTTTTTGATGTTAGTGAAGTTTATTGATTAGGATTACGAGTCTATAACCAACATGTCTGCCTGTGGCACTTTGAAGATGAAGGACCCCATGCTATTGTTATATTCTGCTGCATTGTAATGAGATAGCCAAATGAGCTATGTAAGATGTAACAAATTATTTTATTCCTGGTTATAAAGTTGTATTATGACCTTTGTTTCTTGATATTACATCTTAACTGTGGATGCTAGCTATTGATCCAGGGACTAGCATTGTAAACAGAGGGATCTCTACCTTATTAAAGGTTGGGAACCTTACATCGGGAGCTACCATAAGAACTACAGAACGATTTGGAAAGATTGGAACTTCAATTTATTAGGACAGAGACTCTTGGAGGATTAGCTACCATGTAGGTAGTGGCAGAACAAAATAGTGATCTCAGGCACGAAATTTTTAGACATCAAGCTGATGATCCTTTTATTGCTGAAGAAATTCGGAGGATATCACAAGGACAAGCATCAGTGTTTCATTTAGGAGATTATGGATCTTTATGGTTCCAAGATCGTCTTTGTGTTCCAGATGTGTCAGAAATTCGTGAAGTGATACTTCAAGAGGCACATGAGACACCATATTCCATTCATCCAGGAAGTACCAAGATATACATGGACTTGAAAGAATTATTCTGGTGGAATAATATGAAAATAGACATTGTGAAATATGTGTCGGAATGCCATACTTGCCAAAGGGTAAAAGCTGAACATCAAAGTCCAGCAGGACCATTACAACCCTTGGAAATTCCTGAGTGGAAATGGGAGGAAATTGGTATGGATTTCATCACAGGATTACCCATGACACCAAAACGGAAAGATATGATATGGGTGATTGTTGATAGACTCACTAAAAGTGGACATTTTATTCCGGTAAATCAGAAAGATAATGCCAATAAGTTAGTAGAAGTTTATATCAAGGAAATAGTAAGTAAGCACGGAGTTCCCAAGAAGATCGTAACTGATAGAGGATTTGTGTTTACTTTAGCATTTTGGAAACAATTACATGAAGCACTTGGTTCAAATTTGGATTTCAGCACATCCTATTATCCAGAAACTAGGGGTCAAACTGAAAGAACCAATCAAATATTGGAATACATGCTTAGGGCTTGTGCATTAGATTTTGGAGGTTCGTGGGAAGATCATCTACCATTGGCAGAATTTTCTACAATAACAGCTATCAGAGTACTCCCAAGACAACTTCATATCAAGTGCTCTATGGAAGAAAGTGTAGATCACCAATATGCTGGTATGAGCCTGGTAGTAGCAAAGAATTTGCGCCAGACTATATCAATGAAAGGCAAGATATCATTGATGTAATCAAAGATAGATTGAAAATAGCTCAAAGTAGGAAGAAAAGTTATGCTGATCTAAGTCGAAGATCATGGCATCCTGAAGTAGGAGACATGGTATATCTCAAAGTAAGCCCAATGAAAGGAGTTAAGAGGTTCAGAGTTAAGGAAAATTAAGTCCAAGATATATAGGACCATTCAAAGTACTGAGTTAGAACAGGACCATAGCTTATGCTTTAGAGTTACCATCAAGATTGGCTCAAGTTCACAATGTTTTCCATGTGTCACAACTCCAGAAATGTCATAAGGTTCGTGATGATGCAATCATACATCAAGAGGTGGAATTAAAAGCAGACCTGACTTATGATGAGGAACCCTGTAAAATTCTGGAAGAGAATTGGAAAAGATTGAGAAATAGGGCAATCAAATACTATAAGGTACAATGGGAGCATCACCCTAAGAGGGAAGCCACATGGAACAAAGAAGATGACTAAAGAGAACCCTATCTAGAATTATTCAGGTACACTTCAGCAAACTTCGGGACGAACTTTAATTTAAGGGGGGAAGTCTGTAACATCCCAGCATTTAGGAAGCAACGAAGGGTAGATTTAAGAATTTGTGCATATGCATGCATTAATATGTAAAATGTGGGTAAATTTTTCGCCAAATAAAAACCTAAAGGGATCAGAGTTTCTTTCACTCTCTAGGTGTAGGAATAGCTCTAGACAATGATCATTATAAACTTTGACATGATCTTTTTGAATTTATTTGTTTTGGGGGAAAGAATTTGAATTCAAATTTGAACTTTGACTTTATATTTTAAAATTAAGAATTGATATTTTAGAATGAATTTCAAAATGATTTAGTAATATTATTTAATTTAATTACGAAATAATAAATAGTAATAGAAATTCAAATAAGAAATGAATCTTTTATTCCTTATATTTATTTCATGAATAAGTTACAAAGATTAACTCATTGAGTCAATAAATATTCATTACAATAAGGAAATTACAAAAAGATAAACATATCTATATGAATAAACTATTACACATTTCTAACAAAAGAATGAAATAAAAATTACAAAGGAAATTATTTATCTAAAGTAATCCTATACTAAATCTTGAATCTTCAGATCTTGTACCTACAGAATAAAAAACAAACAAAAAGGAAAATGAAAGTTTAATTGTTAATTTTCCTCTCAATAGAGAGCAGTGAGTTGCACTGCTCAAGATTACATCATTGAGTAATTGTATAGGGGCAAGTTTCACCAATATGAAAGAATTTGATCTTTCATAATAAATAAGCCATAAGTCAAATGATCACAACAAGTAAAAGGGGCAAGTTTCACCAGGAGGTTAACAGTAAATAGATCAAAGGGTGAGACACCTCATTGATATAATTCAAAACCATGTACCCGACACACAGGAAGCACAATCACCAAATGCATGGTGAGTGTTGTCGACACAGCAACAACAACTCACATAAGTAAAAGGAGCAAGCACAGTCGTGGGCAGCTCCACTAGTTCATCTTTGTATCTCAAACACCACACCAAGAACACTCATCTTAGCAAAGCTTAGCAAAGCCAAGCAAATCACCAGCCAAAACCACACATCAGATCATACTAGCATCACTAGATGGTGACATAAGGAGAGGGTGGATCAGGTGGATAGCAAGGTCAAGTGGCATGAGCTAGGAGGTGCAGGGCTGATCAAGGCCAAGCACAGGAGGCCAGCAACACCACCAGCAAAATCAAGCCACCACAATCATCAACTGTTGTGGTGAGTATCATAAAACATCCACATGATCTGTTCATCTTAGCCAAATAGAAGAGTATGTGTTGTTTTATAAGTTAACCTCTCAGTGATCACCCAAGTGGAGTGAACCTATCCTAGAGGATTGAAATATAAAGGCCAGAATAAAACTCTACCAAGTCCACCAGAATCTCAGACCAGCATCATAGATCTGGTGATACCAAAACAACTTATATATTCCATCATTTGTTTATATAAAAACCTGGCCACATCTCCTAAAAGGTAAGCACCTTAGATTTTATAAGTTACAAACAAACCAATCATCTTAAACCAACTAGGATCCAAGATCCAGTGAACAACCATGATGCTTAAGCATTTCTATGAGGGACAACAAAGTCGGAACTTACTTCCTATGCCTCAGACCAACATCATAGGCATTAATCTTTAAAGAGAGAAGATTTCAACTTATTTTTAGGCATCTATCCAATCTCAAGTACTGACCATAGTAAAGAAAGTGGTAGAATAAACTTGTGTGCCATTTTATGTAGGAAAGGCAGTGGCTTTATTTTTCACACTCAAATTATGAGAATACATTGTTTCAACCAAAAAGGTTTGAATGGTGATTCCAAAGCTTGTTCAAAGTTTCAAAACAAAAATCTAAATTTAAAACCATTTATATACCTATTATAAATATCTAATAAAGGCATGGTTTTAATCCTATTTTTAATTTGACCAAATAGTTTGTGATCAAACAACAAGGTTTTATACACAAATATATGCTTGGAATAATTTACAAAAATCTAGAAGAAATTTGAATTCAAACTCATTTGAATAGCATTAGAAAAAGATTTCAGAAAATCAAACCAGAAATAGAAAAGGAATAAAGAAAAAGAAAAGGGCCTGCGCCAGCCTTTCGGCCCAGCAACAGAGACATCCCAACAACCAGCCCACCCAGGTTCCCCTCTCCCCTCCGATTCTCACGCGCGCGTGCACCCCCCTCTCACTGATGCTCCGGTCCCACCTGCCCCGTCATCATCGTCCCCAAAGCCCGCCCACGACCGAGCCCTCCGCCGTTTCCTACCTCGCGTCACTGCCGTTGATTGCACGAGTTATTGCCGTTGATTCGCTGAGTAACTCCCCGCCCATCTCCAGCTACTTAAACCCCACAGCCCCCGCTCCATTTCACCCCACTCAATTTCCTCTGAACGCCGCCAGGCTGCTCGCCTTTCTCTCCACATCGCCGCTGTCCCGACGAACTCCAGCGACCGATTGTGGTAAGCCTCGTGCGCGCCTTGCTCTCTGATTCATGCAAGCTTGTCCACTATCACCTTGCGCATCTCCTGACGTTCTCCGTTTGCTTTATTTCGCACCAGAGTGTCGCCTTCGACGACGACCGTGAGCACCCGACGCCAGGCTTCACTCCGGCGAGCGATTCCGTCCGTGTTCGTGCACCCTACCCTCGTCAACAACCATGTCGAGCTTCACCTCGTCTTTGCGACCTCAGTAAGCCCCTAAGCCCCCTTCCTTGCTCTCTGGCCTCGCCGGAACGCCGTCGCCATACGCGCAGCCGCCGCTCTAGAAATTTGCGCCGCCACTCGATGGTTAGAGCATCGTGGACCGTTAGATCTAGATCTAGAGGTTAGGCTTAGAAGTTAGCGCGAAAAAGTATGGACAGATCTGGACCGCAGGATCCCACTTAGATCCAGCGGCTCGCGAGTGTGATCCGCACGAAGCGATACAGGCCAATCATATGGCGCCGTGTGTCAGGATTTCTGTTTTAAAATTTAGATTTGAATCTATTAGTTATTCAAAGTTGTAAATTCAATAACTTTTGTTCTGTTTATCCCAAAAATACAAATAATATATCATTGGAATCACAAAAATAAATCCTACACATTTGTAGGCTTAGTTTTGTATTTTTCTTCTGTTAAAATAGAATTTTATGCAGAGACATTTGTAGGCCTAAATTGTGTATAAAAATTATTTGGAAAATGTTTTAAAAGACCAATTAAGTTTATTTGGTGTATAAATGTTTAGTTTATTATTCAGTACTGTTTTACTTGTTTTGTTTGGTTTAGAAAAATCATCACATGGCATTTGCATGCATTCATATATTTTTGCTTGATTATTTGAAATATGAATTTGGTGCTATCATTTTATGTCTAGATTTTGGTGCTAGTGGTGATTATGACTGTGAGGATTGTTGTTACTCCCCCAACTACTAAGGCAAGTGGTGCTTCATATTTTTGTCCCAATATTTTGACTATGCATTAGTGATATTTTATATAGGGCTTGCATGATAATTTTTGCTAAGTATCTATATGCTATGCTTGGGAAATCCTAGTAGTTGTAGAATTGTTAGAATTTTCTCTAAGTTAAGCTACTTGCTATTGCCATGCTGTAAGATCCCTCCCCTTTATAAAGGTATGGATCCCTGTGATTGCAATGCTAGTCCCTTGATCAATGCTAGCATCCACAGTTTAAGATGAAGTACACAGAAACAAAGGTCATTATTACATATCATTCCAGAGACAAACATAGTCTTTTACAAACTCCATGGCCACAGGCCTAATACAAGAGTTCAAATATATAATAAGATAAATAAATCTTCATCTTCATGTGCCACAGGCAAGCATGTTGAGTGTAGACTCATAGCCCCTAATCATCATCAGAATAACCTGCAACATCACAAGTTACAGCCACAGTGGGTCAATACATTGGAATAGTATTGGCAAGTGATACCTTAGTATAATTTTAGTAGACTAGATACTATATGCATTTTAGGCTAAGTGTAGCTTAGGCTTGCTTTGCTCAAAATAGGTTTACCTATCAGTTGGAAACACTAAGTTTTT
This sequence comes from Avena insularis, assembly GCA_023614405.1. NCBI lineage: Eukaryota > Viridiplantae > Streptophyta > Magnoliopsida > Poales > Poaceae > Avena > Avena insularis. The sequence continues at coordinate 124,935,744 of CM042685.1, read as the reverse complement.
CTTTGTCAAAACCTTCCCAAGGAAACACCAATAGAAATTAGTGTTCCTTCACCCTTGTTCAACCACAAGCTTTTACTTATAAATTGGGATGAGGAGATTCTTGATAGCTTCCATTTCTTTATGCTCAAGTTGTCCAATACCAGGGACATGGCTAAGTACTTAGATTCTTCCATCTGCAGAGGTTGTGCACTTTCCCCACAAGACTTTATTTTCACCAAGACAGGACCTTTTAGAAGCCTTCCCTTAGACCAAATTGACGCCCTCCAACCTATCATCCCACTACCACCAACTGTCCAAATGGCTAAGTTATTGCAACCTATATGATCCAGGCAGAGCCCATAATGCCATGTGGCTACACTAGAAGCTTCTTAACATTTGGCATCTCAAATCCCTTTGTTCCTGGGTGGCTTTCCACAAGTGAGATACACAAGGTAACCCATAGAAATGGGCCTTGTGTAACCACTCAACACAAACCATTCTTTCCATTCCACCAAGGTGATTCATTCACTTAGTTGTTTTATTAAGCAAAAATATAAGTCCAAAGACTTAGAAATATTTTATCATAGCATGAATATATAACCACCCTTGGTTGCTATTAGCTAGGCTAAGCATGCCATTGATAAGCATCTTAACTTAGAAATTTCTAGCAATTCTACAACTACTAAGATTTCCCAAGCATAGCATATATAACAAAATATTCATGCAAGTCTAGCAAAATATTTCTAGTGCATAGTTGAAAACATAGGAATAAAATCATGAAGCACCACTTGCCTTGGTAGTTTGGGGAGTAGCAACAATCCTCACAATCACTATTTGCACCAAAATCTACACATAAAATAATGGCACCAAATCACATACAAAATATATACAAACAAAAATATATGAATGCATGCAAAATGCCATGTGATGATTTTCTACACCAAACAAGGCAAGTGCACAGTACTGAATCATAACCAAGTTCAAAACATGCTAAATAAACTTTATTTGAACAACAAAACATTTTTCAAATAATTTCTATACACAAAATATACCTACAAATGTTTCTGTAAAAACAACCATTTTTACAGAGACAAAACATTAAGCACATTGCATAAATAGAAAGGATTTTCTCTCCTGATTCCAATGATATAAAATTTGTCAAATTTGGACATGGGAATCAAAAGTTATGAATTTTACAAGTTTAAACATCTAATAGATCTAAAATTATGATTTTAAATCAAACCCACAAACACGCGGCGTGTTCTGATTGGTTGATACCATTTCGCGCGGATCGGCTAACGTGAACCGCACGATCTAAATGAAATAGCACGGCCAGATCTACTCCGTACCCCTTCGATAAGTGATTCTATCAGATTCGTTGGATCTAGATCTAACTGTCCTGGATCATGCGACAAAAGTTCGGCGGCACTGGCGACGGTGGCGCGGCGGCGGCGCTCTGTCAGCGATGCTCCAGCGAATACAGAGAGGGCTGGGGTGTGTGGCGTGGCTTACCAGACTCGCACGGTCACGAGGAAGCTCAACGTGGTCGTTGTTGGTGAAGGGGCGCACCGTGCATGTCGCTGGAGCTCGTCGGAGTTGTGCGCGGCGTCGGGTGCTTGCAGACGTCGATGTTGCCGAGGCTCTGCATCGCCCTAGCACGAGTCAGTGGTGTCAAGAGCTGCACAAGAACAGGCGAACTTGACAGTATGCACGCGGGGTCAAGGGCCGCTCGATTCTTACCGCTATTGCTCGTCGGAGTCGAGCGGCGGTTCTGGTGGTTGCGGGCGTGAACAAAGTCGGTGACCTGGGTCATGAGCAGGCAAATCAGGGATGTTAGCAGATGCACAAGGACGTGGCGGTCACGCTCGTTTGAACCAGAAGCAGAGGGGCGGTCAGAGCTTACCGGAATCGCCCGCCGGAGTGGCTCGGTACAGCGGCGGTGCAAGTGCCATTGTGGGCAGCCTAGTGGCGGAGTGCTGGCGCCGAGTGAGGTGAAATGGTCGCAGAGGGGTGGGGGTTAAGTAGGCGGAGCAGGGGCGGGAATCTCGCGAGCAATCAACGCCAATTAAGCGCATTTGCGTCAGGGAGGAAACGACCACGGCGAGCAGGTCTTCATCGCGAGATTGACGACGAACTTGACGTGGCAGTGGGTCCATGGTGTCAGTGAGTGGGTGTGTGTGAGCACGGGTGGGGAAAGACAGAGAGAGGAGTGGCCCGGGTGGGCTGCTTTGGCTGTTGGGCTGAATAGCTGGCGCCAGGCCTAGTTGGGTTTTCTATTTCCTTTTCTTTTTCTAAGTTGATTTTCAGGAAACATTTTCAAACAAATTCAAAAGCATTTGAATTCAAATATTTTCCTAGATTTTGTAAAGTGTAAACTTCATACTTTTGGGCATAAAACCATGCTGTCTCTCTGCTCTAGCTTGGTCCTTTGAATAATCAAAACATACAGTGCCTTAGTTCATGATTGGAAGATGTTTTGAAAATGATTTTAAAACCATATTTGTTTTGTAAATTTTTGTCCAAGCCCTGGCACACAACCAAACCAACTTAAGAGCAAACTAGTCTTGGTTTAAAACAGATATATTCTCATTTGAGAGTGGCATTATATTAATGCATGCTCACATAAAATAATAGCACTTAAAGCTTCTGTTTTCTTGAAATGGGTTTGATATTTGATCCCTAAATGATATGCATGCATGAATGATATGTAATCTTTGAAAACATGATTTTAAGGATGTTACACATGCTTAGCCTAGCTAGTAGCAACCAAGGGTGTATTATATATATATGCTATGGAAAAATATTGCTAAGTCTTTGACTTGGGTTTTGCTTAATAAAACAACTAAGTGAATGAAACACCTGGGTGGAATGGTTGTTTAGGTTATGTTGAGTGGTTACACAAGGCCCATATCTATGGTTAGTTTGACTTTCTCTTCAGCCTCTTTGATTAGTTCTGGTCCGAACAAACTTCTTTCTCCCACACCATTCCATAGCAATGGGGTGGTACACTTTCTTCCATAGAGAAATTCAAATGGTGCCATCTCAATACTGGCTTGATAGCTGTTATTGTAAGAGAATTCTGCGTAAGGCAGTCTTTCATCCCAACTGGCTCCATAGTCTAGGGCACATGCCCTCAACATATCTTCAAGAATCTGGTTGGTCCTTTCTGTTTGTCCATCAGTCTGAGGATGAAAAGCAGTGCTGAATTCCAATCTCGTTCCCAATGACTCATGTAATTGCCTCCAAAAATGAGAAGTGAATTGAGTTCCCCTATCTGACACAATACTCTTGGGTACTCCATGCAGACATACAATCCTGCTCATGTAGATCTTTGCTAACTTAGCACTTGTATAGGTTGTCTTCACGGGTATGAAATGAGCCACTTTAGTTAAACGATCCACTACTACCCAAATAGAATCATATCCTGACCTGGTCCTTGGCAACCCGGTGATGAAATCCATGCCAATCTTGTCCCACTTCCAATCAGGAAAAGGTAGTGGTTGTAACAACCCTGCTGGTTTCTGATGTTCCGCTTTCACTCTACTACATACATCACACAAAGCAATATGTTTGGCGATGTCCTTCTTGAGATTATTCCACCAAAATCTTTCCTTCATATCCATGTACATTTTGGTGTTACCCGGATGAATGGAATACGGTGAGTTGTGTGCTTCTTGTAAAATCAGTTTCCGAAGTTCCGGGTCTTGTGGAACACAGATACGTTTTCCATGCCATAAAGTACCCTGTTCATCTTCATGGAATCCTTTGGCTTTTCCCTTGCCAATCTTTTCCTTAATCTCTTCAATTTCCTTATCTGTCTTTTGGGCTTCTTTGATTTTGTCCAACAAAGTGGGTTGAACATACAATGACATGAGATGTCCTTCAGGCACAATCTCCAATCTGAGATCTCTAAATTGGGCACACAGATCATCTGGCAATTCTCTCTTAGTAAGGCCATTCACAAACACCTTATGGCTTAGAGCATCCACTACAACATTTGCTTTACCGGGGTGGTATTGCAAACTTAAGTCATAGTCCTTGATAAGTTCTAGCCATCTTATTTGTCTCATGTTAATTTCTTTCTGTGTGAAGATATACTTCAAACTTTTGTGATCTGTGAACACTTCACATCGCTTTCCCAAAAGATAGTGTCTCCATGTTTTGAGTGCATGGACAACAGAGGCTAACTCTAAATCATGAGTAGGGTAATTTACCTCATGAGTTTTGAGTTGTCTCGAGGCATAAGCCACAACTTTCCCTTCTTGCATAAGTACTGCACCTAATCCATGATGAGATGCATCACAATACACTTGGAAATCCTTCTCCAAATCTGGCAGACATAAGACTGGTGCTGTCACTAGTCTCTTCTTTAATTCTTGGAAACTGAGTTCACATCCTTCAGACCAAACAAATTTCTTGTCTTTCTTTAGTAACTCTGTCATTGGCTTAGCTATCTTGGAAAAATTCTCAATGAACCTTCTATAGTATCCTTCCAAGCCAAGGAAACTACGAACCTCTTTCACTGACTTAGGAGATTCCCATTCAGTTACAGCTGAAACTTTAGCAGGATCAACTGCTACACCATCTTCTGACACAACGTGTCCAAGAAATCCAACTTCATTCAACCAAAACTCACACTTACTAAATTTGGCATATAGCTTATGCTCTCTAAGCTTCTCAAGTATCAAACGCAAATGTCCTTCATGCTCTTCTTTGCTCTTAGAGTAGATTAAAATGTCATCGATGAATACGACAACAAACTTGTCAAGGAACTCCATGAATACCTTGTTCATCATGTTCATGAAATAAGCTGGGGCATTGGTCAAACCAAAAGGCATCACGGTGTACTCATACAATCCATACCTAGTGGTGAAAGTTGCCTTAGGTATGTATTGTTCCCTTATTTTGAGTTGGAAATATCCTGATCAAAGATCAATTTTTGAGAACACACAGGCTCCTTCTAGCTGATCAAACAAGTCATTGATTCTAGGCAAAGGGTATTTGTTCTTGATAGTCACCTCATTGAGTGAGCGGTAATCTATGCATAACCTTTGACTTCTATCCTTCTTTTCCACAAACAAAACTAGTGCTCCCCAAGATGAAGAACTTGGTTGAATAAATCCTTTTTGTAACTGTTCTCCAAGTTATTCCTTGAGTTCTTTCAACTCATCAACTGACATCTTGTATGGTCTCTTTGCTATCGGTCCAGATCCTGGTAGCAAATCAATAAGAAATTCCACATCTCTATCTGGTGGCATTCCCGGCAATTCTTCCGGAAACACATCCGGATATTCACTCACAATTGGCACACTATCTATGCTAACCCCCTTAAGAGAATCTAGCTTACTCCTTTTCGATTCAAAGTTGGACTTGAATCTTATCCGTTTCTTTTCCGGGGTTGTGAGTGCAACAGTTTGATTGGCACAATCTAATACTCCTTCATACTTGGTCATCCAATCCATTCCCAAAATTACATCCAGTCCTTGGGAATCTAGGATTATCAGACTCACTGGAAACTTATGCTTTCCAAACTCTATTACTAGATCCCAGCATCCAAGACTCATTATCATATCTCCTCCTGGAGAACTTACTTTTATTGGACACCCAATGTTTTCAGTTGGAAACCCATTTCTATCAACAAATGCTTTTGATATGAATGAATGTGATGCACCAGTATAAAAAAGAACAAGTGCTGGAATAGAATTGAGTTTGAACTTACCAGCCACAACATCTGACTCTTCATAGATTTCCTCCACATTGATGTGGTTCACTTGCCCTTTCTGGAAAGGGTTGGGATTGTTGGGTCCTTCAACTTTATTTTCTGGGCATTCATTTGCATAATGCCCCATCTTCTTGCACTTGAAACATTCAACCTGACTAAGATCCTTCTTGACAGGCTGGCTTCCACTACCACTTCCACTTCCATTGTGGTGGCTCTTATATCCACTCTTGTGATTCTTGTACTTGTCATTGTCATGACTACGGTGATGTTTGTTGTCATGATGACGGTTGTGGTTGTGGTGCTTGTTGTACTTCCCATGCTTGTGGGATCCAGAATTCCCACTATCATCATAATGGGAACGCTTGTGAGACGATCCCGAGCGTGCTTGTCTGAGTGCTTTCTCTTCCTGCTTTCAACCTGTTCTATTTTTCTCTCCAAAATAGCAGCCTTGTCACAAAGAGACTGATAAGTGGGAACATAGGCCACAGATAGCTGCAGGTTCAGTTCATCATTCAATCCTTCGAGGAACTTCTCCTTCCTCTTAGCATCAGTGTCAACTTCATCCGGTGCATAATGCGCCAGATTGTTGAACTCCTCAATATACTCTGCCACGCTGCGGTGGCGCTACTTCAAGTTATGAAACTCTTTCTTCTTCAAACTCATCACTCCGGATGAGATGTGAGCAGTACAGAACCCATCTTCAAAGATAGCCCATGTCACATCCGCTATGGGAGTGGTGATCTGGAAGTTATCCCACCAAGTGGTTGCTGGTCCTTCCAACATGTGTGCTACAAATCTGACCTTCTCTTCATCAGTACAACCAATAGTTACCAAGTCCTTGTTCACAGAGCGTAGCCAATCATTGGCCACCATAGGATCAGTAGTTCATGAGAACTTTGCTGGCCTCAGTCTTAAGAATCTGGTAAGCATGTCAAAACCCGGTGGGTTGTTCTGATTGTTGTTGTTGTTATTATTATTATTATTATTATTGTTGTTGTTTTGATTCTATATGAACATGGTCATCATTTGCATCAGCTGCGTCTGAGATGTCATCATCTGCTGCATCTTGGGGGTGATATTGTTGTTGTTGTTAGGGTTGGGATTGGCACGTCGGGGAGGCATCTGTGGTTTTCAATAGAGATAAGAATGAGATACCCATAGATGCTATCATGCACAATACATCACATAAACAATCACCAAACATGCATCATAGTAGTAAAAGTTCAACAACAAAGACAACAAGTTTTGAAAAGTAAACACACCAATAGCAAGCCATCCACATGTTGGATGGTCATTGCGACTCAATAATCAAAGGCATGGTAAATGAAGTTAAATGAGTAGTCATCACTACTCCTCTGCATCAACCTCCTCATCAACAAGTGTAAGACCTGCATTCTCCATAGCGGTCTTGTACTCCTCGACATTGGTGGTCAAGGTCTCTATTTTGGCTTTGAGAGCCCTCTTCTGTGAACGAAGTCTCTCAATCACCACCTGCTGATGCTCGAGCTCAAAGTCCTTGGCTTCTAGTTCTGCAGTCATGTCTCGAATCCTCTTGTTCCTATCTTGGACTCTCTTCTCTTGACTCTTGAACTTTCTATCCTGACTCTCAAACTTGGCCTCCATTTCTTTGACTATCTCATCTTGCTCCGCGAAGAGCTTGTCCTTCTCACGAAGCTGCACCTAGAGTTTGTCATTGCTGAGCATGACGTTGGTCCTATCAGTATCTAGGTGCCTAAGAAGAACCTCTAGGTCCTGGAGGTATAGACGAATCGGCTCTGCCGTCTCTCTCGAAGTATCCTCGAAGTCAATGGCCTCACCATCCTCATCACGTCTACCGAAGGCATGGAAGTTAGTACCTCTAATCTCCCGAGAGTGTCTCCCTAACAAGCGTCCAAGCAAATCATGCATGACTACCTCTAGGCCTCTCTCCTTGTCATCATGCATGAGCTTGAAGGTGATGGCCTCCGTGGCTGGCTCAGTCTAGCGTCCTGGCTGAGTAACCTTGAAGCCCCAAAGGTCCTTCCTCTCGAACTTGGTGAGGGGAAGCATCATGATGGTAGGTAGTGGGAGATTAAGCAAACTAGTGAGCTCAATAATACGAGTGCCAAAACGAGTTCCCTTGAACTCTTCAGCCGTGCTGATAGTAACATTAGGCATCTATTTTATAAGATAGAAAAAGTTAGAATCAACACAGTTAAAGATAAATCACAAGACAAAGCATCACATGCATATTTTTGACAATCAAAACATTCAAGTCATGGCATACATAAAATCATTACAAACATCCACGGTTCAACTTATTTTAAACAACATTTGGGAAATAAAATGATAAGTGTGGTGGTCCAACTAACGAAGTACGTTACAATCCCATCTCACTTGCCAAGTTGGCTAACAGGGCATCCCTAGAGGCAATCTGTCGATCCTGATCACATGACTCAATGGCTAAGTCTATGATGTCCTCTCTTAAACGTTGGTTGGTAGCCTCTAACTCTTGGGTATGCTTCTTTTCTTCCCTAAGGTCATTATGGGTATTGAGCATTCTGCACTTGATTCTATCACCAAGCTCTTTGATGGCCTTCCAAGCTGCATCCCTTGATGAATCAAAGAATGTGGTGTGCATCACTGAGTTGGTGACCATGCAGAATCCTGAGTCCTTGTGGTTGTCTTCCTTGTTTTTATACAAGTGAAGTTGCACCCACCAGTACTCTACTCCTTCATCCATCACAGGAAAACCTTTGTACACAGCTGCACCATGTATTCCCATGGCAACCATGAGGTCCTTGAGGGCCTTGGGGAATTCTGTCTCACATTCCAAAGTCATAGTCATGAGTGGTCTCTTCCTCATGGATTCATTGATGGAGTTCATCTACAAATAGAGATGAGGAAGAATATTAGAAAAGTTTACGAGAAGAAAAGACAAGTGTGGAAGTTGTTGAAATTTTTTTCCTTAGTGGTTTCCAATCCTAGGGTCATAATCCTACAGGCAACACAGTGCTCTGATACCATCTGTAAGATCCCTCCCCTTTATAAAGGTAAGGATCCCTGTGATTGCAATGCTAGTCCCTGGATCAATGCTAGCATCCATAGTTTAAGATGAAGTACACAGAAACAAAGGTCATTATTACATATCATTCCAGAGACAAACATAGTCTTTTACAAACTCCATGGCCACAGGCCTAATACAAGAGTTCAAATACATAATAAGATAAATAAGTCATCTTCATGTGCCACAGGAAAGCATGTTGAGTGTAGACTCATAACCCCTAATCATCATCAGAATAACCTGCAACATCACAAGTTAGAGCCACAGTGGGTCAATACATTGGAATAGTATTGGCAAGTGATACCTTAGTAGAATTTTAGTAGACTAGATACTATATGCATTTTTGGCTAAGTGTAGCTTAGGCTTGCTTTGCTCAAAATAGGTTTTACCTATCAGTTGAAAACACTAAGTTTTCTTTGTCAAAACCTTCCCAAGGCAACACCAATAGAAATTAGTGTTCCTTCACCCTTGTTCAACCACAAGCTTTTACTTAGAAATTGGGATGAGGAGATTCTTGATAGCTTCCATGTCTTTATGCTCAAGTTGTCCAATACCAGGGACATGGCTAAGTACTTAGATTCTTCCATCTGTAGAGGTTGTGCACTTTCCCCACAAGACTTGATTTTCACCAAGACAGGACCTTTCAGAAGCCTTCCCTTAGACCAAATGGACGCGCTCCAACCTATCATCCCACTACCACCAACTGTCCAAATGGCTAAGTTATTGCAACCTATATGATCCAGGCAGATCCCATAATGACATGTGGCTGCACTAGAAGCTTCTTAACATTTGGCATCTCAAATCCCTTTGTTCCTGGGTGGCTTTCCACAAGTGAGATACACAAGGTAAACCATATAAATGGGCCTTGTGTAACCACTCAACACAAACCATTCTTTCCATTCCACCCAGGTGATTCATTCACTTAGTTGTTTTATTAAGCAAAAATATAAGTCCAAAGACTTAGAAATATTTTATCATAGCATGAATATATAACCACCCTTGGTTGCTACTAGCTAGGATAAGCATGGCATTGATAAGCATCTTAACTTAGAAATTTCTAGCAATTCTACAACTACTAGGATTTCCCAAGCATAGCATATATAACAAAATATTCATGCAAGTCTAGCAAAATATTTCTAGTGCATAGTTGAAAACATAGGAATAAAATCATGAATCACCACTTGCCTTGGTATTTTGGGTAGTAGCAACAATCCTCACAATCACAATCACTATTTGCACCAAAATCTACACATAAAATAATGGCACCAAATCACATACAAAATATATACAAACAAAAATATATGAATGCATGTAAAATTCCATGTGATGATTTGCTACACCAAACAAGGAAAGTGCACAGTACTGAATCATAAACAAGTTCAAAACATTCTAAATAAACTTTATTTGAACAACAAAACATTTTTCAAATTATTTCTATACACGAAATATACCTACAAATGTTTCTGTAAAAACAACCATTTTTACATAGGCAAAACATTAAACACATTGCATAAATGGAAAGGATTTTCTCTCCTGATTCCAATGATATAAAATTTGTCAAATTTGGACGTGGGAATCAAAAGTTATGAATTTTATAAGTTTAAACATCTAATAGATCTAAATTCTGATTTTAAATCAAACCCACAAACACACGGCGTGTTCTGATTGGTTGATACCATTTCGCATGGATCGGCTAACGTGGACTGCATGATCTAAATGAAATCGCATGGCCAGATCTACTCCATACCCCTTCGATAAGTGATTCTATCAGATTCGTTGGATCTAGATCTAACAGTCCTGGACCATGCGACCAAAGTTCGGCGGCGCTGGCGACGGTGGCGCGGTGGCGGCGCTTTGTCAGCAACGCTCCAGCAAATACAGAGAGGGATGGGGTGTGTGGCGTGGCTTACCAGACTCGCACGGTCACGAGGAAGCTCAACATGGTCGTTGTTGGCGAAGGGGCACACCATGGATGTCGCTGGAGCTCGTCGGAGTTGTGCACGGCGTCGGGTGCTTGCAAACGTCGATGTTGCCGAGGCTCTGCGTTGCCCTAGCACGAGTCAGTGGTGTAAAGAGCTGCGCAAGAACAAGGCTAACTTGACAGTATGCACGCGGGGTCAAGGCGCCGATTCATCGCTATTGCTCGGAGTCGAAGTGGTTCCGTGGTTCTTGGCGTGAACGAAGTCGGCGACCTGGGTCACGAGCAGGCAAACCAAGGATGTTAGCAGATGCAGAAGCACGTGGCGGTCACGCTCGTTTGAACCAGAAGCAGAGGGGCGGTTGGAGCTTACCGGAATCGCCCGCCGGAGTGGCTCGGTACAGCGGCGGTGCAAGTGCGATTGTGGGCAGCCTGGTGGCGGAGTGGTGGCGCTGAGTGAGGGGAAATGGTCGCAGAGGGGTGGGGATTAAGTAGGAGGAGAAGGGGCGAGAATCTCACGAGCAATCAATGCCAATTAAGCGCATTTGCGTCGGGGAGGAAACGGCCACGGCGAGCAGGTCTTCAGCGCGAGATTGACGACGAACTTGACGTGGCAGTGGGTCCGTGGTGTCAGTGAGTGGGTGTGTGCGAGCGCGGGTGGAGAAAGAAAGGGAGAGGAGTGGCCTGTGTGGGCTTTTTGGGCTGAATAATAGTCCGCCAAGCCCAGTTGGGTTTTCTATTTCCTTTTCTTTTTCTAAGTTGATTTTCAGGAATCATTTTCAAACAAATTCAAAAGCATTTGAATTCAAATCTTTTCTTGGATTTTGTAAAGTGTAAACTTCATACTTTTGGGCATAAAACCATGCTGTCTCTCTGCTCTAGCTTGGTCCTTCGAATAATCAAAACATACAGTGCCTTAGTTCATGATTGGAAAATGTTTTGAAAATGATTTTAAAACCATATTTGTTTTGTAAATTTTTGTCCAAGCCTTGGCACACAACCAAACCAACTTAAGAGCAAACTAGTCTTGGTTTAAGACAGATATATTCTCATTTGAGAGTGGCATTAGATTAATGCATGCTCACATAAAATAATAGCACTTAAAGCTTCTGTTTTCTTGAAATGGGTTTGATATTTGATCCCTAAATGATATGCATGCATGAATGATATGTAATATTTGAAAACTTGATTTTAAGGATGTTACACATGCTTAGCCTAGCTAGTAGCAACCAAGGGTGTATTATATATATATATATGCTATGGAAAAATATTGCTAAGTCTTTGACTTGGGTTTTGCTTAACATAACAACTAAGTGAATGAAACACCTGGGTGGAATGGTTGTTTGGGTTATGTTGAGTGGTTAAACAAGGCCCATATCTATGGTCTACCTTGTGTATCACACTTGTGGAAAGCCACCCAGGAACAAAGGGATTTGAGATACCATATGTTAAGAAGATTCTAATGCAGCCACATGGCATTATGGGCTCTGCCTGGATCATATAGGTTGCAATAACTTAGCCAAATGGACAGTTGGTGGTAGGGGGTGATAGGTTTGGAGCGCGTCCATTTTGGTCTAAGGGAAGGCTTCTGAAAGGTGTTGTCTCGATGCATGTCGAGTCTTGTGGGAAAAGTGCACCACCTCTGCAGAAGGAAGAATCTAAGTACTTAGCCGTGTCCCCGGCAATGGACAATTTGAGCATAAAGACATGGAAGCTATCAAGAATCTCCTCATCCCAATTTCTAAGTTAAAAACTTGTGGTTGAACAAGGGTAAAGGTTCACCAATGTCTATTGGTGGTTCCTTGGGAGTTTTGCCAAACAAAATCTTAGTGTTTTCAACTAATAGGTAAAACTTATTTTGAGCAAAGCAAGACTAAGCTACACTTAGCCAAATTCATGTAGAAGCTAGATACTATTATTCTACTAAGGTATCACTTGCCAATACTATTCCAATGTATTTACCCACTATGGCTGTAACTTGTGATGTTGCAGGTTACTCTGATGAGGATTAGGGTTACGAGTCTACCCTCAACATGCTTGCCTATGGCACATGAAGATGAAGACTTTTATTTATATTGTTAAGTTAAACTCTTTGTACTAGCCTATGGCTATGGAGTTGTAAAAGACTATGTTATCTCTGGAATGACGATGTAATAATGACCTTTGTTTTTGTGTACTTCATCTTAAACTGTGGATGCTAGCATTTGATCCAGGGACTAGCATTGCAATCACAGGGACCTTTACCTTTATAAAGATGGGGTCTTACAGATGGTATCAGAGCACCGTGTTGCCTGTAGGATTATGACCCTAGGATTGGATGAGACTAAGAAACCACGAAGGAAAATTTCAACACTTAAAAAAATTTCCACACTTGTCTTTTTCTTCTCGTAAGATTTTCTAATCTTCTTTCTCATCTCTATTTGTAGATGAACTCCATCAACGAATCCATGAGGAAGGGACCACTCATGACCATGACTTTGGAGTGTGAGATTGAATTTCCCAAGGCACTCAAGAACCTTATGGTTACCATGGGGAAACATGGTGTAGTTGTGTACAAGGGATTCCCTGTGACGGATGAAGGAGAAGAGTATTGGTGGGTGCAACTTCACTTGTACAAAAACAAGGAAGACAACCACAAGGAGTCAAGATTTTGCATGGTCACCAACTCTGAAATGCACACAACATTCTTTGACTCTGCAAGAAATGCAGCTTGGAATGCCATCAAGGAGCTTGGTGATAGACTCAAGTGCAGAATGCTCAACACCCAAAATGACTAAGAAAAGAAGCATACCCAAGGATTAGAGACTACCAACCAACAACTAAGGGGAGACATCATAGACTTAATATGGGAGACTTGTGAAAAAGATAGACAGATGGCCACTAAGGATGCCCTGATAGCTATTTTGTCTAGTGAGTGAGAGTTGTAACGTACTTTGTTAGTTGGACCACCACACTTATCGTTTTTACTTCCAAAAATTTTTCTAAGTTATGTTGAACCTTTGATGTTGTAATGGATTTGTGTATGCCATGACTTGTGTGTTTGTTGCTAAAAGATGTGCTTGCGATATTTTGTCTTGTCAATTTTCTCTACATGTGTTGGTTCTAAATTTTCTCTATCTTATAAAAATAGATGCCTAATGTTGTTATCAGCACGACCGAGGAGTTCAAGAGAACTCGTTTTGGCACTTGTCTCATTGAGCTCACTAGTGTGCTCAACCTTCCACTTCCTAGCATCACGACACTTCAGCTCACCAAGTTTGAGAGAAAGGACATATGGGGCTTCAGAGTCACACAGCCGGGACGCCAGGCAGAGCCACCCATGGAGGCCATCACTTTCAAGCTGATTGTAAGATCCCTCCTTTGTAAAGGAAAAGGATCCCTGTGATTGCAATGCTAGTCCCTGGATCAATGCTAGCATCCACAGTTTAAGATGAAGTACATAGATACAAAGGTCATTTATTACATCCATTCCAGAGTTTAAACATAGTCTTTACAACTCAAGGCCACAGGCCTAATACAAGAGTTTGAATAAGTAAATAAATATAAGTCTTCATCTTCATGTGCCACAGGCAAACATGTTGAGTGTAGACTCATGACACCTAATCCTCATCAGAGTAACCTGCAACATCACAAGTTACAGCCACAGTGGGTCAATACTTTGGAATAGTATTGGCAAGTGATACCTTAGTAAAATTTAGGTGGACTACATTACTATATGCATTTTGGCTAAGTGTAGCTTGGCTTGCTTTGCTCAAAATAGGTTTTTCCTATTAGTTGAAATCACTAAGTTTTTCTTTGTCAAAACTTTTCCCAAGGAACCACCAATAGACATTGAGGTCCTTCACCCTTGTTCACCCACAAATTTTACTTAGAAGTTGGAGTGATGAGATTCTTGATAGCTTCCATGTCTTGATGCTCAAGTTGTCCATTGCCATGGACTTGGCTAAGTACTTAGATTTTTCCATCTGCAGAGGTTGTGCACTTTCCCCACCAGACTTGGTTTCCCAAGACAGGACCTTTCATAAGCCTTTCCTTAGACCAAATGGACGCGCTCCAACCTATCATTCCCACTACCACCAACTGTCCAAATGGCTAAGTTCTAGCAACTTATGTGATCCAGGCAGAGCCCATATTGCCAAGTGGCTGCACTATAAGCTTCTCAACACTTGGCCTCTAAAATCCCTTTGTTCCTGGGTGGCTTTCCACAAGTGAGATACACAAGGTAAACCATAGCCATGGGCCTTGTGTAACCACTCAACCAAAATCCACCAATCAAGTCCCATTCCACCCAGGTGATTCATTGACTTAGTTGTTTTATTAAGAAAAACATAAGTCCAAAGACTTAGAAATATTTTCATCATAGCATGTATATATTTACCAACCCTTGTTTGCTACTAGCTAGGCTAAGCATGGCATAGGTAGTAACTTAACTTAGAAATTCCCTAGCAATTCTACAACTACTTAGGATTTCCCAACATGGCATTTGGCAAAAATAGTAACATGCAAGACTTAGCAAAATATTTCTAATGCTTGTATGAAAATATAGGGATAGTAATATTCATGAAGTACCACTTGCCTTGGTAGTTGGGAGAGTAGCACTCTTCACAATCACAATCACTAGCACCAAAGTCTACACAAAGAATATAACCACAATCACATACAAGTCATATACAAGCAAAAATATATATGCATGCATGCAAGATGCTAAGTGATGATTTTTGAAACTCAACCAAGCAAGTGCATAGTACTGAAACATAAACAAGTCAAAAACTTGCTAAACCAAGTTTATTTGACACTAAAACAATTTCCTAAACAATTCTTATACTCAAAATAGTCCTAAACAAGTTTCTGCAAATCAAATCATTTTAACAGAAGCTAAACACTAAAAACATTGCATAAACAGAAAGGGCTTGTCTCCCTGATTCCAACAGTATAAAATTTGCTAAAATCTAACGTGGAAATCAAAAGTTACAAGCAAATCAAATTTGGATACAAATCTGATTTCAAATTCTGTTTTAATTCAAACCCTAGCCACACGTCCTAATCTTACTGGCGCGTACCGGTTCGCGTTGGATCACGCACGCGAGCCGTAGGATCTAAGTGGCGATGCACGGTTCAGATCAAAACGTAACGCTTCGCTAAGTGGTTCTATCGCACGCGTTGGATCTAGATCCAACGGCTCTTGATCAAACGACCAAGGTCTGGCGGCGTGTGGCGACGGCGAGCGGCGGAGCGCTCTGTCCGTGGCGGTGCCGGTGTTCTAGGTCGCCCGGGGAGGAAAGAGTGTGCTCACCAGAATCGCAGGGTCGAGGCGAAGCTCAACGTGGAGGTGTCTTGGCAAGGGGCGCACGGCAGGGGCTGCTGGAGCTCGTCGGAGTCATGCACGGCATCGGGAGGTTACAGACGATGTAGTTGCCGAGGTTTTGCGTCGCCCTAGAACGAACCAGATGGATTAGGAGACGCGCAAAACAGTGGCGAACATCCTCGTATGCAAGAAGGGGCAAGGGGCGCGCTCTGCTTACCGTAATTGGTAGCCGGAGTTAAGCGACGGCTCGGTCGATTGCGGGCACGAACGGGGACGGCGTCCTGGGTCACGAGAATGCAAACGAAAGGTGTCAGGAGATGCACGAGATCACGCTGGGTACGATAGTTTGAACCAGGGAAAGGGGGGCGGTCGAAGCTCACCGGAATCAGTCGCCGGAGGTCGTCGGTGCTGCGGGGTTTTGAGGTCGAATGCACGCAGCCTGGTGGCGGAGTGAGCGAGGAAAGTGGGGGGAAATGACCGCAGCGGCGAGGGGTTTAAGTAGCCAGAAGCGGGGCGAGGATTACGCGCTGAATCAATGGAGATTAAGCGAGTTTAATCGCGGCGTCACTGCACGGTGGTAACGGCGGAGCGGTTTCTGCGCGCGAGAAATTGGGGAAGACGACGCTGACGTGGAGAGGGCCCAGTGCTCAGCGAAATAAGCAGAGGGAGGGGTCCAGTGTCGACTTCGTTGGGTGTGTCCGCGCGTGCGAGAGAGAGAGAGGTGGCCCGGGTGGGCTAGCTGGGCCGGTTTTGCTGTTGGGCTAGAATAGGAGCGCCGGCCTTTTTCTTTTTCTTTATTCCTTTTCTATTTCTGAATTGATTTTCTGGATTGAGTTTCAAATGAATTCAAACTCTTTTTGAATTCAAATCTTTTTGGGATTTTGTAGTGTGCAACAGTCACAAAACTTGGCATAAAACCATGTGGTCACTTTGAGTTGGCTTGGTCATTTTTGGAAAAACAAATAACAGGGACATTGCACTTGGTTTGCAAATGTTTGAAAATGGTTTTTGGAACCATTTCTATTTTGTAAAATTTTGTTCAAATTCCACACTCAATCCAATCAACAAGGGAAGCAAACAAACTTGGTTTAAAACATTCAAGCTCTCAAATGGGGATGGCCATTTGATTTAAGTTTGCTCACATAAAATGATAGCACTATGTGCTTCTGATTTCTAGGATTGAGTTTGAAATTGATCACAAATCTATATGCATGCATGAATGATATGCAAACTTTGAAATCATGATTTTAGGGATGTTACAAATCTAACCCCCTTAAGGTGAATCTCGCCCTCGAGATTCAGATTGGCTAGCAAATAGGTGAGGGTGGTCTTTGCGGAGATCATCTTCTCTTTCCCATGTTGCTTCCTCTTCGGAATGATGGTTCCACTGCACTTTGCAGAACTTGATAGTATTAGTCCTTGTGACTCTTTCTGCAGTCTCAAGAATCTTGATAGGTTTCTCTTCATAGGTGAGATCACTTTCCAATTGAACCTCCTCCAAAGGTATAGTATCCTTCAAAGAAGTTTCTTCCATTTCTGGGTGACATTTCTTAAGCTGACTCACATGAAACACATTATGGACAGCTGATAGAGATTCTGGCAGTTCTATTTCATAGGCAACTTCTCCTTTGCGACTTAGAATCTTGAATGGCCCAACATATCTTGGTGCCAATTTTCCTTTGACTCCGAATCTTTTCACTCCACGAAGTGGTGACACTCTAAGATAGGCTCTATCACCAACTTCGTAGGTGACTTCTCTACGCTTAGGATCTGCGTAGCTTTTCTGTCGGGACTGTGCTATCTTCAACCTGTCCTTAACCAATTTGACTTTCTCTTCAGCTTCTTTGATAAGATCTGGTCCAAATAAACTTCTTTCTCCCACACCATTCCATAACAATGGGGTGGTACACTTTCTTCCGTAGAGAAACTCAAACGGTGCCATAGTCTAAGGCACACGCCCTCAACATGTCTTCAAGAATCTGATTAGTCCTTTCTGTTTGTCCATCGGTTTGAGGATGAAAAGCAGTACTGAATTCCAACCTCGTTCCCAATGATTCATGTAGCTGTCTCCAAAAATGGGAAGTGAATTGGGTTCCCCTATCCGACACAATACTCTTGGGCACTCCATGTAGACATACAATTCTACTCATGTATATTTTGGCTAACTTAGCACTTGTATAGGTTGTCTTCACGGGTGTGAAATGAGCCACTTTAATTAGGCAATCCACTACTACCCATATGGAATCATATCCTGACCTGGTCCTTGGTAATCCGGTAATGAAATCCATACCAATTTTGTCCCACTTCCAATCAGGAATAGGTAGTGGTTGAAGCAAACCTGCTGGTTTACGATGCTCGCTTTCACTCTACACACATCACACAAAGCAATATGTTCGGCGATGTCCTTCTTGAGATTATTCCACCAAAATCTTTCTTTCATGTCCATGTACATTTTGGTGTTACCCGGGTGAATAGAATACGGAGAGTTTTGTGCTTCTTGCAAAATCAGTTTCTGTAGCTCCGGATCTTGTGGAACACAGATACGTTTCCCATGCCATAAAGTACCATGTTCGTCTTCATGGAACCTTTTGGCTTTTCCTTTGCTAATCTTTTCTTTAATCTCTTCGATTTCTTTATCAATCTTCTGGGCTTCTTTGATCTTGTCGAACAAAGTGGGTTGAACATCCAAAGACATGAGATGTCCTTCAGGCACAATCTCCAATCTGAGTTTTCTAAATTGGGTACACAAATCATCTGGCAATTCTCCTTTGGTAAGGCCATTCACAAATACCTTACGACTTAGAGCATCTGCTACAACATTTGCTTTACCGGGATGGTATTGCAAATTTAGGTCATAGTCCTTGATAAGTTCTAGCCATCTTCTTTGTATCATAATAATTTCCTTCTGGGTGAAGATATACTTCAAACTTTTGTGATCTGTGAACACTTCACAACGCTTTCCCAAAAGATAGTGTCTCTATGTTTTGAGTGCATGGACGACAGAGGCTAACTCTAAATCATGAGTAGGATAGTTTACTTCATGAGTTTTGAGTTGTCTCGAGGCATAAGCCACAACTTTACCGTCTTGCATAAGTACTGCACCCAGACCTTGATGAGATGCATCACAATATACTTGGAAATCATTTTCCAAGTCTGGCAGACACAAGACTGGTGCTGTCACAAGTCTCTTCTTCAACTCCTGAAAGCTGAGTTCACAACCTTCGGACCAAGCAAACTTCTTGTCTTTCTTTAACAATTCAGTCATGGGATTAGCAACCTTTGAGAAATTCTCAATGAACCTTCTGTAGTAACTTGCTAAGCCAAGGAAACTACGAACTTCCTTCATTGACTTGGGAGATTCCCATTCAGTCACAGCTGAAACCTTAGCAGGATCAACTGCTACTCCATCCTTTGTCATAACATGACCAAGAAAACCAACTTCTTCCAACCAGAACTCACACTTGCTGAATTTGGCATAAAGTTTATGCTCTCTTAACTTCTCAAGTATCAATCGTAAGTGTCCTTCATGTTCTTCTTTGCTCTTGGAGTAGACTAAGATGTCATCGATGAAAACGACAACAAACTTGTCAAGGAATTCCATGAACACTTTGTTCATCATGTTCATGAAGTATGCTGGAGCATTGGTCAAACCAAAAGGCATTACGGTATACTCATACAATCCATACCTTGTAGTGAATGTTGTTTTAGGTATGTCTTGTTCTCTTATCTTGAGTTGAAAATAGCCTGACCTTAGATCAATCTTTGAGAACACACATGCTCCTTCTAGCTGATCAAACAAGTCATTGATTCTAGGCAAAGGATATTTGTTCTTGATAGTTACCTCGTTGAGTGAACGGTAATCTATGCATAACCTTTTACTTCTATCTTTCTTCTCCACGAACAAAACTGGGGCTCCCCAAGATGAAGAACTTGGTTGAATAAATCCTTTCTGCAACTGTTCTCCAAGTTGCTTCTTGAGTTCTTTCAGTTCATCAACTGACATTTTATATGGCCTCTTTGCTATTGGTCCAGCCCCTGGTACCAAATCTATCAGAAACTCCACATCTCTATATGGTGGCATTCCCGGCAATTCTTCCAGAAACACATCCGGATACTCACTCACAATTGGCACACTGTCCATGCTAACCCCCTTAAGAGAATTTAGCTTGCTTCCTTTTGATTCAAAGTTGGACTTGAACTTAATCCGTTTCCTTTCCGGGGTTGTGAGTGCAACATTACGATTAGCACAATCTAGTACTCCTTCATACTTAGCCATCCAATCCATTCCCAATATTACGTCCAGTCCTTGGGAATCTTGGATTATCAGACTCACTGGAAATTTATGTTTTCCAAACTCTATTACTAGATCCCGGCATCCAAGACTTACTATCATATCTCCACCCGGAGAACTAACTTTTAATGGACACCCAATGTTTTCAGTTGGAAACCCATTTCTATCAACAAATGCTTTTGATATGAATGAATGCGATGCTCCAGTATCAAAAAGAACAAATGCTGGAATAGTATTGAGTCTGAACTTACCAGCAACAGCATCAGGCTCCTCATAGACCTCCTCCACACTGATGTGGTTCACTTGTCCTTTCTGGAAAGGATTGGGCTTGATAGGTCCTTCAACTTTCTTTTCAGGGCACTCGTTTGCATAATGCCCCATATTCTTGCATTTGAAGCATTCAACCTGACTGATGTCTCTCTTAACAGGCCGACTTCCACTTCCATTACCACTGTGGTGGCTCTTATGTCCACTCTTGTGGTTCTTGTACTTGTCATTGTCATTACTGCGATGATGCTTGTTGTCATGACGGTTGTGGTTGTGGTGCTTGTTGAATTTCCCATGCTTGTGGGATCCTGAGCTTCCACTTTCATCATAATGATATCGTTTGTGAGACGATCCCGAGCTGTGCTTGTCGAAGTGCTTTCTTTTTCTACTCTCAACTTGCTTTATTTTGTTCTCCAAAATAGCAGCCTTTTCACAGAGCGACTGATAAGTGGGAACATATGCCACAGCCAATTGCAGATTCAGCTCATCATTCAAGCCTTCCAGAAATTTTTCCTTTCTCTTGGCATCGGTGTCAACTTCATCCGGTGCATAACGCGCCAGATTGTTGAACTCTTCAATGTATTCAGCCACGCTGCGGTGGCGCTGCTGAAGATTGTGGAACTCTTTCTTTTTCAGACTCATCACTCCTGATGAGATATGAGCAGTGCGAAAGCCATCCTCAAAGATAGCCCATGTCACTTCATCTATGGGAGTGGTGATCTGGAAGTTGTCCCACCAAGTGGCGGCTGGCCCTTCCAGCAGATGTGCTGCAAATCTGACTTTTTCAGCATCCGTACAGCCCACGGTCACTAAGTCCTTGTTTACAGATCGTAGCCAATCATTGGCCACCATGGGATCAGTCGTCCCTGAGAACTTAGCTGGCCTCAATCTCAAGAACCTGGTGAGCATATCAAAGCCTGGAGGGTTGTTGTTGTTGTTATTGTTGTTGTTGTTATTGTTGTTGTTGTTGTTATTGTTTTGGTTCTGGATGAATGTTGTCATCATCTGCATCAGCTGTGTTTGAGCAGTCATCATTTGTTGCATTTCTGGAGTGATGTTGTTGTTGTTGTTGGGGTTGGGGTTTGCACGACGGGGAGGCATCTGTGGTTTGTTCAAATAGAGATAAGAATGAGATACCCATAGATGTTTTCATGCACATTACATCACATAATCAAACACAAAGCATGCAACACAAAAGTAAAAGTTCAACAACAAGATAACAAGTTCACAAAGTAAAACACACAAGTAGCAAGCCATCCACATGTCGGATGGTCCAATAACAAGTTCTCAAATAACAAGTATGATAATAAAAGGTAAACGAGTAGTCAAGTCTACTCATCGGCATCAATCTCCTCCTCGACAAAGGTAAGACCTGCGTTCTCCATCGCGGCCTTGTTCTCCTCAATGGTAGTGGTCAAGGACTCTATCTTGGCCTTGAGAGCCCTCTTCTGGGAACGAAGCCTCTCGATCACCGTCTGCTGCTGCTCTAGCTCGAAGTCCTTGGACTGCAGTTCTTCAGTCATGTCCCGGATCTTCTTGTTCCTATCCTGGACACGCTTCTCCTGACTCTTGAACTTCCTGTCCTGGGTCTCGAACTTCGCATCCATTTCCTTGACTATCTCGTCCTGCTGCGCGAAGAGCTTGTCCTTCTCGCGAAGCTGCACCTAGAGTTCGTCATTGCTGAGCATGACATTGGTCTTGTTCGTGTCCACGTGCCTAATGAGAGACTCTAAGTCCTGGAGGTACAGGCGTATCCGCTCTGCTGCGTCCCTCGAGTCGTCCTCGAAGTCGATGGACTCTCCGTCCTCATCACGTCTTCTGAAGACGTGGAAGTGGGTGCCTCTAACCTGTCGGGAGTGTCGTCCTAGCAGACGTCCTATCAGATCCTGCATCACTACCTTAATGCCTCTCTCCCTGTCATTGTGCATGATCTTGAAGACGATGGCCTCCGTAGTAGGCTCTATCTGGCGTCCGGGCTAGTTCACCTTGAAGCCCCAGAGGTCCTTCCTCTCGAACTTGGTGAGGGGATGCACCATGATGGTGGGAAGAGGGAGATTGATCAAAGTGGTAAGCTCAACGATACAAGGACCAAAGCGGGTAACCTGGAACTCCTCAACAGTCCTGGTGGTAATAGGCATCTATTTATAAGATGGAAAAGTTAGAACAACACAATCATGATAAAACAAAGACATAACAACACATACATATCCTTGGAAAGCAAAACACACAAGTCATGCATACATGAAACCATTACAATAACCAAGGTTCAATCTTATTTTAAGGCATCATTTTGGAAAATACGGTGATAGGTGGTGGTCCAACTAACGAAGTACGTTTACAATCCTATCTCACTGGATCTGTTGGCTAACACAATGTTCCTAGAAGCAATCAGCCTATCTTGCTCACATGATTCCATCACTAAGTCTATAATGTCTCCTCTTAAGGTTTGGTTGGTAGCTTCCAACTCTTGAGTATGTTCCTTCTCTTTCTTCAAGTCTTTTTGGAGGTTGAGCATTCTGCACTTGACTCTAGCACTAAGTTCCTTGATAGTCCTCCAAGCTGCTTCTCTTACTGACTCAAAGAATGTGGTGTGCACCACAGTGTTGGTGTACATGCAGAATCCTGTTTCTTTGTGGTTGTCTTCCTTGTTTTTGTACAAGTGAAGTTGCACCCACCAGTACTCAACTCCTTCATCCATCACTGGAAAGCCTTTGTACACAGCTGCACCATGTATTTCCATTGCCACCATGAGGTCCTTGAGAGCTTTGGGAAACTTTGTCTCACACTCCAAAGTCATGGTCATGAGTGGCCCTTTCCTTACGGCTTCGTTGATGGAATTCATCTACAAATAGAGATGAGAAAGAAGATTAGAAAAGTTTACGAGAAGAATAGACAAGTGTAGAAGTAGTTGAATTTTTTTTCCTTAGTGGTTTCCAATCCTAGGGTCATAATCCTACAGGCAACACAGTGCTCTGATACCATCTGTAAGATCCCTCCTTTGTAAAGGAAAAGGATCCCTGTGATTGCAATGCTAGTCCCTGGATCAATGCTAGCATCCACAGTTTAAGATGAAGTACATAGATACAAAGGTCATTTATTACATCCATTCCAGAGTTTAAACATAGTCTTTACAACTCAAGGCCACAGGCCTAATACAAGAGTTTGAATAAGTAAATAAATATAAGTCTTCATCTTCATGTGCCACAGGCAAACATGTTGAGTGTAGACTCATGACACCTAATCCTCATCAGAGTAACCTGCAACATCACAAGTTACAGCCACAGTGGGTCAATACTTTGGAATAGTATTGGCAAGTGATACCTTAGTAAAATTTAGGTGGACTACATTACTATATGCATTTTGGCTAAGTGTAGCTTGGCTTGCTTTGCTCAAAATAGGTTTTTCCTATTAGTTGAAATCACTAAGTTTTTCTTTGTCAAAACTTTTCCCAAGGAACCACCAATAGACATTGAGGTCCTTCACCCTTGTTCACCCACAAATTTTACTTAGAAGTTGGAGTGATGAGATTCTTGATAGCTTCCATGTATTGATGCTCAAGTTGTCCATTGCCATGGACTTGGCTAAGTACTTAGATTTTTCCATCTGTAGAGGTTGTGCACTTTCCCCACCAGATTTGGTTTCCCAAGACAGGACCTTTCATAAGCCTTTCCTTAGACCAAATGGACGCGCTCCAACCTATCATTCCCACTACCACCAACTGTCCAAATGGCTAAGTTCTAGCAACTTATGTGATCCAGGCAGAGCCCATATTGCCAAGTGGCTGCACTATAAGCTTCTCAACACTTGGCCTCTAAAATCCCTTTGTTCCTGGGTGGCTTTCCACAAGTGAGATACACAAGGTAAACCATAGCCATGGGCCTTGTGTAACCACTCAACCAAAATCCACCAATCAAGTCCCATTCCACCCAGGTGATTCATTGACTTAGTTGTTTTATTAAGAAAAACATAAGTCCAAAGACTTAGAAATATTTTCATCATAGCATGTATATATTTACCAACCCTTGTTTGCTACTAGCTAGGCTAAGCATGGCATAGGTAGTAACTTAACTTAGAAATTCCCTAGCAATTCTACAACTACTTAGGATTTCCCAACATGGCATTTGGCAAAAATAGTAACATGCAAGACTTAGCAAAATATTTCTAATGCTTGTATGAAAATATAGGGATAGTAATATTCATGAAGTACCACTTGCCTTGGTAGTTGGGAGAGTAGCACTCTTCACAATCACAATCACTAGCACCAAAGTCTACACAAAGAATATAACCACAATCACATACAAGTCATATACAAGCAAAAATATATATGCGTGCATGCAAGATGCTAAGTGATGATTTTTGAAACTCAACCAAGCAAGTGCATAGTACTGAAACATAAACAAGTCAAAAACTTGATAAACCAAGTTTATTTGACACTAAAACAATTTCCTAAACAATTCCTATACTCAAAATAGTCCTAAATAAGTTTCTGCAAATCAAATCATTTTAACAGAAGCTAAACACTAAACACATTGCATAAACAGAAAGGGCTTGTCTCCCTGATTCCAACGGTATAAAATTTGCTAAAATCTAACGTGGAAATCAAAAGTTACAAGCAAATCAAATTTGGATACAAATCTGATTTCAAATTCTGTTTTAATTCAAACCCTAGCCACGCGTCCTAATCTTACTGGCGCGTACCGGTTCGCGTTGGATCACGCACGCGAGCCGTAGGATCTAAGTGGCGATGCATGTTTCAGATCAAAACGTAACTCTTCTCTAAGTGGTTCTATCCCACGCGTTGGATCTAGATCCAACGGCTCTTGATCAAACGACCAAGGTCTGGCGGCGCGCGGCGACGGGGAGCGGCGGAGCGCTCTGTCCGTGGCGGTGCCGGTGTTCTAGGTCGCCCGGGGAGGAAAGAGTGTGCTCACCAGAATCGCAGGGTCGAGGCGAATCTCAACGTGGAGGTGGCTTGGCAAGGGGCGCACGGCAGGGGCTGCTGGAGCTCGTCGGAGTCGTGCACGGCGTCGGGAGGTTGCAGACGATGTAGTTGCCGAGGTTTCGTGTCGCCCTAGCACGAACCAGATGGATTAGGAGACGCGCAAAACAGTGGCGAACATCCTCGTATGCAAGAGGGGCAAGGGCGCTCGCTACCGTAATTGGTCACCGGAGTTGGCGGCGGCTCGGTCGATTCTTGGCACGAACAGGGACGGCGTCACAGGTCACGCGAATGCAAGCGAAAGGTGTCGGAGATGCGAGATCACGCTGGGTATGATAGTTTGAACCAGAGAAAGGGGGCGGTCGAAGATCACCGGAATCAGTCGCCGGAGGTCGTCGGTGCTGCGGGGTTTTGAGGTCGAATGCGCGCAGCCTGGTGGCGGAGTGAGCAAGGAAAGTGGGGGGGGGAGAATGACCACGGAGGCGAGGGGTTTAAGTAGCCAGAAGCGGGGCGAGGATTATGCTCTGAATCAATGGAATTTAAGCGAGTTTAATCGCGGCGTCACTGCACTGTGGTAACGGCGGAGCGGTGTCTGCGCGCGAGAAATTGGGGAAGACGACGCTGACGTGGAGAGGGCCCAGTGCTCAGCGAAATAAGCAGAGAGGGAGTGGGGTCCGAGTGTCAACGACTCGTTGTGTCATGGCGTGCGAGAGAGAGGTGGCCGGGTGGGCTAGCTGGGCGATTTCTTTGTTGGGCTAGAATAGGAGCGCCGGCCTTTTTCTTTTTCTTTATTCCTTTTCTATTTCTGAATTGATTTTCTGGATTGAGTTTCAAATGAATTCAAACTCTTTTTTAATTCAAATCTTTTTGGGATTTTTGCAGTGTGCAATAGTCACAAAACTTGGCATAAAACCATGTGGTCACTTTGAGTTGGCTTGGTCATTTTTGGAAAAACAAATAACAGGGACATTGCACTTGGTTTGCAAATGTTTGAAAATGGTTTTTGGAACCATTTCTATTTTGTAAAATTTTGTTCAAATTCCACACTCAATCCAATCAACAAGGGAAGCAAACAAACTTGGTTTAAGACATTCACGCTCTCAAATGGGGATGGCCATTTGATTTAAGTTTGCTCACATAAAATGATAGCACTATGTGCTTCTGATTTCTAGGATTGAGTTTGAAATTGATCACAAATCTATATGCATGCATGAATGATATGCAAACTTTGAAATCATGATTTTAGGGATGTTACACTGATGCATGACAACAAGGAGAAAGGCTTAGATGTAGTCATGCAGGAGTTACTTGGGCGCCTGGTAGGGAGGCACTCCAAAGAGCTTAGAGGTCTTTACTTTCACCCCTTCGGGAGACGCAACAAGGAGGGTGAGGCTATAGAGTATGAGGATGCTACTAGAGAGACGATGGTGCCGATTCGTCTGTACCTTCAGGACCTAGAGGGTCTTATTATACACCTTGATACTGATAGGACCAACGTCATGCTTAGCAATGATGAGCTCCAGGTTCAGCTACGGGAGAAGGACAAGCTCTTCGTGGAGCAAGACGAGATTGTCAAGGAAATGGAGGCCAAGTTTGAAAGCCAGGACAAGAAGTTCAAGAGCCAGGAGAAAAGAGTCCAAGACAGGAACAAGAAGATCCGGGAGATGAAGGAAGAGTTAGAGGCCAAGGACTTCGAGCTTGAGCACCAGTAGGGAGTGATAGAGAGGCTTCGCTCACAGAAGAGGGCTCTTAGGGACAAGATTGAGGCCTTGACTAATAGTGTTGAGGAGTACAAGACCGCCATGGAGAATGCAGGTCTTACCCTCGTTGATGTGGAGATTGATGCGGAGGAGTAGTGTAGACTACTCGATTATCTTTCATCTACTGTACTTTGATTATTGAGTCGCAATGACCATCCAACATGTGGATGGCTTGCTATGGTTTTTTTGCATTTTCAAAACTTGTTGTTTATGTCGTTCAAACTCTATGTTATTTTGATGCTTGGTTATTGTGATGGTTCTATGTGATGTATTGTGCATGTTAAGCATCTATGGGTATCTCATTCTTATCCTTATTAAAACCACAGATGCCTCCTCGACGTGCCAACCCCAACCAAAACAACAACAACAACGTCACTCCCGAGATGCTACAGTTGATGACAGCACAAGCTCAACTGATGCAGATGATGACAACGTTCATGCAGAACCAGAATAACAACAACAACCAGAATAATCCGCCAGGATTTGACATGCTCACCAAATTTCTAAGACCAAGGCCTGCAAAGTTCTCGGGAACAACTGATCCAATGGTAGCCAATGATTGGTTATGTTCAGTGAACAAGGACTTAGTGACTGTTGGTTGCACCGACGAAGAAAAGGTCAGGTTCGCAGCACATCTGCTTGAAGGACCAGCAGCAACCTGGTGGGACAACTTTCAGATCACCACTCCCATTGAGGATGTGACTTGGGCTATCTTTGAGGATGGATTCCGTACAGCTCTCATCTCATCCGGAGTTATGAATTTGAAGAAAAAGGAGTTCCACAATCTGAAATAGCGTCACCGCAGTGTGGCTGAGTACATTGAGGAATTCAACAATCTGGCGCGTTATGCACCGGATGAAGTTGATTAAGATGCCAAGACGAAAGAGAAATTCCTCGAAGGACTGAATGATGAGTTGAACCTGCAGCTGTCTGTTGCCTATGTCCCAACCTACCAATCACTTTGTGACAAGGCTACCATCTTGGAGAACAAGATGAAACAGGTTGAGAGCAGGAAAAGGAAGCATAGCTTTGATAAGCACAACTCGGGATCGTCTCACAAGCATTCCCATCATGATGATAGTGGGAGTTCTGGATCCCACAAACATGGAAAGTACAACAACCACCACAGCCACAACCGTCATCATGACAACAAGCATCACCGTAGTCATGATAATGACAAGTATAAGAACCACAAGAGTGGACACAAGAGCCACCATAGTGGAGGTGGAAATGGAAGTCAGCCTGTAAAGAAAGGTCTTAGACAGGTTGAATGCTTCAAGTGTAAGAAGATGGAGCACTATGCTAATGAGTGCCCGAAAAGAAAGTTGATGGTGCCAACAAGCCCAATCCCTTCCAAAAGGGACAAGTGAACCACATCAATGTGGAAGAAATATATGAGGAATCTGATGCTGTGGCTGGTAAGTTCAAACTCAATTCTATTCCAGCACTTGTTCTTTTTGATACTGGCGCATCACATTCATTCATATCAAGAGAATTTGTTGATAGAAATGGATTTCCAACTAAAAATATTGGGTGTCCTATAAAAGTAAGTTCTCCCGTTGGAGATATGATAGTAAGTCTTGGATGTCGTGATCTAGTAATAGAATTTGGAAAGCATAAGTTTCCAGTTAGTTTGATAATCCTAGATTCCCAAGGATTGGATGTTATTTTGGGAATGGATTGGATGACCAAGTATGAAGGAGTACTAGATTGTTCCAATCGTACTGTCACACTCACAACCCCGGATAAGAAACGGATTAGATTCAAGTCTAACTTTGAATCAAAAGGGAGTAAGCTAAATTCTCTTAAGGGGGTTAGCATAGACAGTGTGCTAATTGTGAGAGAATATCCGGATGTGTTTCTGGAGGAACTACCTGGAATGCCACCAGATAGAGATGTAGAGTTTCTGATTGACTTTCTGCCAGGATCTGGACCAATAGCAAAGAGACCTTACAAGATGTCATTTGATGAGTTGAAGGAACTCAAGAAACAACTTGGGGAACAGTTACAGAAAGGATTTATTCAACCAAGTTCTTCATCTTGGGGTGCACTAGTTTTGTTTGTTAAAAAGAAAGAAGTCAAAGGTTATGCATAGATTATCGTTCACTCAATGAGGTGACTATCAAGAACAAGTATCCTTTGCCTAGAATCAATGACTTGTTTGATCAGTTAGAAGGAGCCCGTGTGTTCTCAAAGATTAATCTCTGGTCAGGCTACTTTCAGCTAAAGATAAGGGAACAAGACATACCTAAGGCTGCTTTCACCACTAGGTATGGATTGTATGAGTACACCGGTGATGCCATTTGGTTTGACCAATGCACCAACCTACTTTATGAATATGATGAACAAGGTGTTCATGGAATTTCTTGACAAGTTCGTTGTCGTTTTCATTGATGACATTTTAATCTACTCCAAGAGAAATGAAGAGCATGAATAACATTTGCGATTGATACTTGAGAAGCTTAGAGAGCATAAGCTATATGCCAAATTCAACAAGTGTGAATTCTGGTTGAATGAAGTCGGATTTCTTGGACATATTGTGTCAGGAGATGGTGTAGCAGTTGATCCCGCAAAAGTGTCAGCCGTAACTGAGTGGGAATCTCCTAAGTCAGTGAAAGAAGTTCGTAGTTTCCTTGGCTTGGAGGGTTACTATAGAAGATTCATTGAGAATTTCTCAAAGGTAGCTAAGCCAATGACGGAGTTACTTAAGAAAGACAAGAAATTTGATTGGACTGAAGGATGTGAACTCACTTTCCAAGAGTTGAATAAGAGACTAGTGACAGCACCGGTCTTATGTCTGCCAGATTTGGAGAAGGATTTCCAGGTGTATTGTGATGCATCTCACCAAGGATTGGGTGCAGTTTTGATACAAGAAGGGAAAGTTGTGGCTTATGCCTCGACACAACTCAAAACTCATGAAGTGAATTATCCTACTCATGATTTGGAGTTAGCCTCTGTTGTCCATGCAATCAAAACATGGAGACATTATCTTTTGGGAAAGCGATGTGAAGTGTTCACAGATCACAAAAGTTTGAACTATATCTTCACTCAGAAAGAAATCAACATGAGACAAAAAAGATGGCTAGAACTCATCAAGGACTATGAATTGAGTTTGCAATACCACCCCGGTAAAGCAAATGTTGTAGGGGATGCATTAAGCCGTAAGGTTTATGTGAACGGCCTTACTAAGGGAGAATTGCTAGATGATCTGTGTGCCTAATTCAAAGATCTCAGATTGGAGATAGTGCCTAAAGGACATCTCATGTCATTGGATGTTCAACCCACATTGTTGGACAAAATCACGGAAGCCCAAAATATAGACAAGGAAATTGAAGAGATCAAGGAAAATATTAGCAAGGGAAAATCCAAAGGATTCCATGAAGACGAACATGGTACTTTATGGTATGGAAAACGTATCTGCATTCCGCAAGATCCGGAGCTTTGGAAACTGATTTTACAAGAAGCGCACAACTCACCATATTCCATTCATCCGGGGAACACCAAAATGTACATGGATGTGAAGGAAAGATTTTGGTGGAATAATCTCAAGAAGGACATCGCCAAACATATTGCTTTGTGTGATGTATGTAGTAGAGTGAAAGCTGAACATCAGAAACCAGCAGGATTGTTACAACCACTACCTATTCCTGATTGGAAGTGGGACAAGATTGGCATGGATTTCATCACTGGACTGCCAAGGACTAGATCAGGATATGATTCTATTTGGGTCGTAGTAGATCGCCTAACTAAAGTGGCTCATTTCATACCCGTGAAGACAACCTATACAAGTGCCAAGTTAGCCAAGATTTATATGAATATGGTTGTGTGTCTGCATGGGGTACATAAGACTATTGTGTCTGATAGGGGAACTCAATTCACTTCCCATTTTTGGAGACAACTGCATGAGTCATTGGGAACGAGATTGGAATTCAGCACTTCTTTTCATCCACAGACTGATGGACAGACAGAAAGGACCAACCAGATTCTAGAGGATATGTTGAGGTCATGTGCCCTAGATTATGGTGCTAGTTTGGATGAAAGTCTGCCTTACGCAGAATTCTCTTACAACAACAGCTATCAAGCCAGTATTGAGATGGCACCGTTTGAATTTCTCTATGGGAGAAAGTGTACTACACCATTGCTATGGAATCGTGTTGGAGAAAGAAACTTATTCGGGCCAGAACTAATCAAGGAAGTTGAAGAGAAAGTCAAGTTGGTAAAGGACAGATTAAAGATAGCACAGTCCCAACAAAAGATCTACGCAGATCCAAAGCATAGAGAAGTCACCTATGAAGTGGGTGATAGAGCTTATCTTAGAGTGTCACTTCGTGGAGTGAAGAGATTTGGAGTCAAAGGAAAATTGGCACCAAGATATGTTGGACCATTCAAGATTCTGAGCTGTAAAGTAGAAGTAGCATATGATATTGAATTGCCTGAATCATTGTCTGCCGTTCACAATGTATTTCACGTAAGTTAGCTAAAGAAATGCCATCCGGAGATGGAGGAGACTTCTTTGAAGGATATTATACCTTTGGAAGAGGTCCAATTGGAAAGTGATCTCACTTATGAGGAAAAACCTATCAAGATTGTTGAGACTGCAGAAAGAGTTACTCGGACAAAGACTATCAAATTCTGCAAAGTTCAGTGGAACCATCATTCCGAGGAAGAAGCAACATGGGAAAGAGAAGATGATCTACGGAAAGACCACCCTCACCTATTTGCTAGCCAATCCGAATCTCGAGGGCGAGATTTACCTTAAGGGGGTTAGATTTGTAACATCCCAAAAATTATGAATTATAAAGTTTGCATATCATTCATGCATTCATAAGCATTTGGATCATTTTCAAATAAGATTTCAAAACAGAAGCAAATTGTTGCCTATTATTTTATGTAGGAAAGGCAGTGGCTTTATTTTTCACTCTCAAATTATGAGAATACATTGTTTCAACGAGAAAGGTTTGAATGTTGATTCCAAAGCTTGTTCAAAGTTTCAAAACAAAAATCTAAATTTAAAACCATTTATATACCTATTATAAATATCTAATAAAGGCATGGTTTTAATCCTATTTTTAATTTGACCAAAGAGTTTGTGATTAAACAACAAGGTTTTATACACAAATATATGCTTGGAATACTTTACAAAAATCCATAAGAAATTTGAATTCAAACTCATTTGAGTAGCATTTGAAAAAGATTTCAGAAAATCAAGCCAGAAATAGAAAAGGAATAAAGAAAAAGAAAAGGGCATGCGCCAGCCTTTCGGCCCAGCAATAGAGCCAGCCCAACAACCAGCCCACCCGGGTTCCCCTCTCCCCTCTGATTCTCACCCGCGCGTGCACCCCCCTCTCACTGACGCTCCGATCCCACCTGCCCCGTCATCATCGTCCCCAAACCATGCCCACGACCGAGCCCTCCGCAGTTTCCTCCCCCGCGTCACTGCCGTTGATTGCGCGAGTTATTGCCGTTGATTCGCTGAGTAACTCCCTGCCCAGCTCCGACTACTTAAACCCCACAGCCCCGCTCCATTTCCCCCCACTCAATTTCCTCTGAACGCCACCAGGCTGCTCGCCTTTCTCCCCACATCACCGCTATTCCGACGAACTCCGGCGACCGATTGTGGTAAGCCTCGTGTGCGCCTCGCTCTCTGATTCATGCAAGCTTGTCCGCTATCACCTTGCGCATCTCCTGACGCTTGTCGTTTGCTTTATTTTGCACCAGAGCATCGCCTTCGACGACGACCGTGAGCACCCGACGCCAGGCTTCACTCCAGCGAGCGATTCCGTCCGTGTTCGTGCACCCCACCCTCGTCAATGACCACGTCGAGCTTCACCTCGTCTCTGCGACCTCAGTAAGCCCCTAAGCCCCCTTCCTTGCCCTCTGGCCTCGCCGGAACACCGTCGCTAGACGCGCAGCCGCTGCTCTAGCCATTTGCGTCGTCACTCGATGGTTAGAGCCTCGTGGACCATTAGATCTAGATCTAGAGGTTAGGATTAGAAGTTAGCGCTAAGGGGTATGGACAGATCTGGACCGCAGGATCCCACTTAGATCCAGCGGCAGGCGAGTGTGATCCGTGCGAAGCGGTACAGGATAATCAGATGGCGCCGCGTGTCAGGATTTCTGTTTTAAAATTTAGATTTAAATCTATTAGTTATTCAAACTTATAAATTCAGTAACTTTTGTTCTTTTTATCCAAAAAATATAAATAATATATCATTGGAATCACAAAATTAAATCCTACACATCTGTAGGCTTAGTTTTGCATTTTGCTTCTGTTAAAATAGATTTTTTTGCAGAGACATTTGTAGGCCTAAAATGTGTATATAAATTATTTGGAAAATGTTTTAAAAGCCAAATTAAGTTTATTTGGTGTATAAATGTTTAGTTTATTGTTCAGTACTGTTTTACTTGTCTTTTTTTATTTACAAAAATCATCACATGGCATTTGCATGCATTCATATATTTTTGCTTGATTATTTGAAATATGAATTTGGTGCTATCATTTTATGTGTAGATTTTGGTGCTAGTGGTGATTGTGACTATGAGTATTGTTGTTACTCCCCCAACTACTAAGGAAAGTGGTGCTTGATATTTTTGTCCCAATATTTTTACTATGCATTAGTGATATTTTATATAGGGCTTGCATGATAATTTTTGCTAAGTATCTATATGTTATGCTTGGGAAATCCTAGTAGTTGTAGAATTGTTAGAATTTTCTCTAAGTTAAGATACTTGTTATTGCCATGCTTAGCCTAGCTAGTAGCAACCAAGGGTGGATTATATATATATGCTATGGAAAAATATTGCTAAGTCTTTGACTTGGGTTTTGCTTAATAAAACAACTAAGTGAATGAAACACCTGGGTGGAATGGTTGTTTGGGTTATGTTGTGGTTACACAAGGCCCATATCTATGGTCTACCTTGTGTATCACACTTGTGGAAAGCCACCCAGGAACAAAGGGATTTGAGATGCCATATGTTAAGAAGCTTCTAGTGCAGCCACATGGCATTATGGGCTCTGCCTGGATCATATAGGTTGCAATAACTTAGCCAAATGGACAGTTGGTGGTAGGGGTGATAGGTTTGGAGCGCGTACATTTTGGTCTAAGGGAAGGCTTCTGAAAGGTCTTGTCTCGATGCATATGTAGTCTTGCGGGGAAAGTGTACCACCTCTGCAGAAGGAAGAATCTAATTACTTAGTCGTGTCCCCGACAATGCACAATTTGAGCATGAAGACATGGAAGCTATCAAGAATCTCCTCATCCCAATTTCTAAGTTAAAAACTTGTGGTTGAACAAGGGTAAAGGTTCACCAATGTCTATTGGTGGTTCCTTGGGAGTTTTGCCAAACGAAAACTTAGTGTTTTCAACTGATGGGTAAAACTTATTTTGAGCAAAGCAAGCCAAAGCTACACTTCGCCAAATTCATGTACAAGCTAGATACTATTATTCTACTAAGGTATCACTTACCAATACTATTCCAATGTATTGACCCACTATGGTTGTAACTTGTGATGTTGCAGGTTACTCTGATGAGGATTAGGGTTATGAGTCTACACTCAACATGCTTGCCTGTGGCACATGAAGATGAAAACTTTTATTTATATTGTTAAGTTAAACTCTTGTACTAGCCTATGGCTATGGAGTTGTAAAAGACTATGTTATCTCTGGAATGACGATGTAATAATGACCTTTGTTTCTGTGTACTTCATCTTAAACTGTGGATGCTAGCATTTGATCCAGGGACTAGCATTGCAATCACAGGGACCTTTACCATTATAAAGGTGGGTTCTTACAGTATCATTAGACTCCAGTGATTAAGTTCAATCTATTGATGACCATACAAGCCAACACCTACTAATGCAGTGAATCACCATTGACAGTGTTACTGTAAGTATCAAAGTACTGAAAGTAGATGAACAAACTAAGCAACAATTTCACTAATCAGATTTCACAATTATGCCATTAGGATCACCAAGCTTAATCACTAATTAGAGGCAACACTATGAACCGCTAGCATCAGATCAACAATAGCATCTGATCAATAAAAGCAATAGATCAACAACAGTATCAGATAATCAAAGCATAACAGCAAGCACTAAGGTGTAGTGAGCACAATCCTCACTAGTCATCACTACCAGATCAAAATCACCATCTTACAAGAACACAAAGGGTTGAACCCTAGAACCAGGGATGAACCCTATAACCAGTATGAACCCTATTGAAGGATGGGCACTAGTTACACACAGATATACTCAGAGACAACAGATGCACATGTGTTAACCAAGAACCAACTCACTTGTGGTCCTCGCTGGAGAATTGAAGAGGAAGTAGGGGCCGACGAGCGCATGGCGGCACGAGGAGCACCTAGAGGGCGCTGCAACCCGCACCTAGCCGCAGCGGCAGCCACAGCAACACACGAGGACGCACGAGCACCTCACCAGCACCACTAGAGCATCAACGGCGACGTCAACAGCACCACCCCAAACCCTAGGGTTCGGGACGGGGCTAGCCTGGCCACAGGAGGGCCCCAGAACCAAATCGAGTTGGAGAATACGAAGGAGCGTGGTCGAGAACCTCGCCATACACCATAGTGGCGGCCAGGGAGGACCACGGCGGTGGGCATCGCACGGCGGCGGCGCCAGAGACCACATGGTCGAGGAGGAGAAGAGATAAGGTCGAGAGAGAGAGAGAGGCAGAGAGTTAGGCCGATAGGGTCAGAACCCCTTCGGGGAGGGCTTTTTACCAGGCCACTTGGGTCAAGTTTGGCCCAAAAAGCCCAATGGGTTGGCCCAAGAATATAAAAGAAATTTTAATAATTTATAAAAGACCAAAATAACCCTAGATTCTAGAAATTAAAATAGAAGTCTCAAAAATACAAATAATATATTTTTAGATTCATAATAATCCAACCTATTTAATTAAAATAATAAATAATTTTATATGTATATAATTTTTGGTCAAGAATTTTATAATATATATTCCTTATGGATTTTCATAAAATTAAATAAAGAGGATAAAAATAAGTAATAATCAATTTTATTATATTTTGTTATTGTAGTATTTCAGACAAATACTAAATAAATATTTAGAGTTACCAAAAGAAATTCCCTTTTATGTAAATGCTAATTCTTAAAAGAATTATTAAATAAATAAATACAAGAGTTCCTATTAAATAATTTTTTAGATTTTAACTCTATTAATAATATAGTACATTATAAAAATAGTGAATGTAATATTTATAAAATATTAAAAGGTTATCCTTTAAAATAAATTTCTTTATTACTTAAAGTAATTCCAGAAACTAAAATATTGGGTAAAACACACAAAGAAGATAAATAAGAAATAATGCATTACATTACTATGCATATTCGGTTTGGTTCTTTAAATATTGTCCTTACCGGGTAATAATGATGTTTGGTAGACATAGAAGCTCAAGGTCCTGTGCAAGCATCTGACTTCACTACCTTGCAATCACAAGGCAAGTTCATCAGTTGCTCATGTCCTTTGAAGAGTCTTTACCAAAGTATTTGTAAATTGTGTGTTATCATCTATGTTTCAAGGAAACAAAATATTATTTTCTCAAGTAAATAAATTGTTGATAATATCCTAAGTGATGATATAATGAAGAAATGGAACTTAGGTTTCTATTTGCAACAATGATAATCACCTAGGAAATTAATTAGCCATGACATCAGTGATTCTAGCGCCGTATATAACTCGTTAGCCATGAGATTTGGAATGGGACAGAAAAGTTAGTTGTATCTTGTTCCTTTCATATGGAGGCAAGACTACCTTAATGTGACATTGTGATTCCTTGGGCGGATCCAACATATGGGTGGCACCCTTAGGCCCCATGTTTTTGGTGTCTAGATTATCTATGAGTGGCTGCCGGAGGTTTAGCCAGACCTATAAGGTACTTACCAGGGGCACCACCAGCTCATAGAGTCTTCGAGAACTCATCAGGGTTTTAGCCTGCCCGAAAGGGGGCTTAACGGAGGTGAGCTAGCACCGAAGGATCCTGTAGACATATGGGGTCATGTAAAGGGCAGTGATTGGCTTGGATCACCTACTAGGCCCCACGTCATGGAATTATGGATGGGAAGGTACGTTGGGTTGTGCAACAAGGAGTTGATTTCTCATGGGTAAAGTAATGCACCTCTGCAGAGTGTAAGAATTGTAACTTGTTACTCCCTATTCCGGGAAGGAGCTATGAACGCGGCAGGAAAGGAACTCCATGAAAGTTTTGGTAAACCTTGAAGGCTGATGGGCATAGATTTTCATAATAAAATCAATCTTTGAAGACAGATTTACAAAAATTGCATAGTGCCAAGGACTTATAGTCCGAGGTGGTAGATAGAGCATCAAACTTCCCACCTTGCATATAATGAACTTGCTGGGTAAAGCTGTTACTCACCTTTTCCTTTGATCCCCTGCGTAGACTCTAAGGATCCAGAAGAAACTCCAATGTGTTGGAGATATGCCCAAGAGGCAATAATAAAATGGTTATTATCATATCTTCATATTTATGATAAATGTTTACATACCATGCTATAATTGTATTAACAGGAAACATTAATACTTGTGTGATTTGTAAACTGAAATAAGAGTCCCTAGTAAAGCCTCTTGTTAAACTAGCTTGTTGGTTAATATATGATCATTGTTTCCTGATCATGAACATAGAGATGTTATTAACAACAGGGTCATATCATTAGGAGAATGATGTGATGGACATACTCCTATAGATAAGCGTAGCATAAAGATCAAGTCATTTCAATAGTTCAATTGCTATATGCTTTCTGATACATAGTAACCTAATTCCTTCGACCATGAGATCATGCATATCACCTTTACCGGATGGATGCTTTGATGTCATCAAACACCACACCATAACAGGGTGGCTATAAAAGTGGCATTGAGTGTTCGGAAAGTATTGGTTGAAACACATGGATCAAGAGTGGGATTTGTCCATCCATATGACGGATAGATATACTCTGGGCCCTCTCGGTGAAATGTCATCCAATTAGCTTGCAAGCATGTGACTGGCTCACAAGGGATCACATATCACGGGAACGAGAAAAGAGTACTTATCAGTAACGAGGTTGAACTAGGTATGCAGAGATACCGACGATCATAACCTCGGATAAGTAACATATCGTGAGACAAAGGGAAATTGGTATCGTATGTAAGTGGTTCATTCGATCGCAAAGTAATCGTAGAAATATGTGGGAGCCATATGAATTTCCAGATTCCTCTATTGGTTATTGATCGAAGAAGTGTCTCGATCATGTCCGCATAATTCACGAACCGTAGGGAGACACACTTAAGGATTCGACGTTGTTTGAGTAGTTATGGTATTATGAGAAAGAGACCGAATGTTGTTCGGAGTCTCGGATGGGATCCGGGATATCACGAGGAGATCCGGAATGGTCCGGAGAATAAGATTCATATAAGGAAAGTCCCATTTCGGAGTTGGGGAATGGTTCCGGTGTTTTCATCGGGAACATTCTAGAAGGTCCCGGAATGTCCGGCACTCCGGGGGGGAAGGGTACATGAATGTGTCATTGTAAGTTGGAATGATTGCATCATGTACTAAGTGTTATTGCTGTCCCAAATAAAGGATTAAATTAAATCCTAAATTGAAAAGTCAAACGGCTAGTTTGAAAGTCAAACGGCAATTTTGGGAAGTGGGAAAAGAGGAGGAGGTGAAGCCGAGTTGGGGAGGGAGTCCTCCCCAAGCCGGCGCCCCACCCAAGCCGAGTTGGGCAGGGACTCCACTCCCTCCCCTTGGCCGGCCAGCCCCTCCCACCTTTATAAGGAGGGGCAGGGCTCCCTCCTAGCACACACAAGTTTCCACCTCTAATCTCCGGTTTGGTTTAGAGCTTCTAATTGCTTTAGCCAGCGTTTAGAGCCTTCTAATTGATTTAGAGCCTTCTAATTGGTGTGTCTAATTACTAGACCACTAATAGCCTCTCTCATAATCTCCACCATACTCGCACCTGCTTAAGGCGAAGCCTGGATTTCCTCTACTTAGTACCACGCCACAGTCGCCGGAATCGCGAGGAGAGTGCTACAACCTCCGCTGCTGCTTGGAACAAGGAGAGGAAGGTCTTCGCCGAAAATCAACGTGACCGATCAAGGGAGCGCTGCTGAACGTATACCGAAGGATCGTCACGCGATCTTGAGATCGGAAAGAGTACCACATCACCCACGAGAATCGCTCGTTAACCGCTTTGGAATCTTCGAGGGTGAGTTCCTCTATCGACTGCTGCTACAATCTAGTAGATAGATCTTGGCTTGTTTGTTTGTATGCGATAGAAAATTTTGTTTTCCATGCTACGAACCCCTACAAAGGGTATCGAGCCGTGTCTATATGTAGATCTGTTGACGAGTAGAACACAATGGTCATTGTGGGCATTGATGCTTTTATTGTAGATTGCTTTTTGTGTACTTTGCATCTTGCGGTATGTTGGGATGAAGCGCCCGGCTAACCTTACATGACATCGTTCATGAGACTTGCTCCACGCTTGACATGCAACTTGTATTGCATAAGTGGCTTTATGGTGCCTGCTTTCTCCTAGCATAGTAAAGATCCAATTTACAACGGTGATCAACAATGCTAGTATCAATGTTGTGGTTCTTGTTCGTAAGTTAGAACGACACTTATTGAAAGCCCCAAACCACGTAAAATATGCAAAGAAAGTAGAGGCGTCTAACTTTGTTTTGGGGGTGTGCTTGATGTGATATGGCCATGATTGTGATTATATTTGATGTATGCAATGTTCCTTATTGTAAGTTGGCAACCGGAGCCATACGGTTGTCTTTAATTTCTGTTAAGACCTGCGTGTCTATTCAAAATAGTTGTAATAGTTGAAGCTGGTGGACGACAACCATGAAGAAGCGTCATTGACCTTGATGCAATGCCGGTGATGATGGAGATCATGTTCGTGCTTGAAGATGGAGATCGGAAGCACAAAGAAGAAAGGCCATATCATATCACATATTATGAATTGCATGTGATGTTAATCCTTTATGCATCTTGTATTGCTTAGTAGACGACGGTAGCATTATAAGATGATCCCTCATGCACATAAATTTCAAGTTCTAAAGTGTTCACCCTTAGTATGCACCGCTTGTAAAGCTTGTCGCTCAAGCACCACGTGATGATCGGGTGTCTTTGATTCATGGTGAATACAACGTAAGCAAGCCAGATTTGCTTATGCGGTAGCTAAGGTTTGATCTTGACGAGCCTAGCATGTACGGACATGGTCTCGTGGAACACGGATCACCGAAAGGTAAAGCATGAGTCATATAGTAGATATGATGAACATGTTGATTGTTCGCCATTGAAGCTACATCAACTCTCGTGATGATCGGTTTTGATGTGGTGGATTTGGTTCGTGTGATCACTAAAACAATGTGAGGGATGTTGTTTTGAGTGGGAGTTCACCGGATTAATTTAATTATTAATTAGAACTCAATTTATCATAAATTAAATCAAAGTGTATTTGCATAGTTGTTGTAGTCATTGGCATCCGCTTACCACCTTGCGCTTAGTTATAATTGAGATGATAGAACTATAGAATTCTGGTTAGTTACTTTACTTAACTGGTATCGTATTGTTTTGAAGTGTTAATCTAAAGTTTAAAAGTCCTATTGCAAACTTTCAATTTCCGTTACTCCATAAATTTTAATAATTAGTATTAAAACAAGAGTGACAATTCCAAGTGTTAGTGTTTGAGTATCATGTTTGTCTCCATGATTCTTGATATTCAAAGGATTGTCTTAATATCAAGGTTATCTAGGATCTGAAAGAGTTGTTTCAGAAACCATGATGTGTGGAAGATATTGTGATATCTGAAATGAAGTTTTGGTTACAACATGATAGAGTATAATATGGCAAAAGTCATGTTCTCATATTTGATGAGAATTTGCAAAAGGTTGGAGACACTAGTTGTCCTAATCTTCCAAAAGGTTTTGGAGAGCAACATTATACTCGCGATTCACCGTTACAAGCTAAAAGTAGTTAGATCATGGATAAATCCATGATGAGGGTGAATATTTGATGTAAGTAAAATGTTTACTACACCAAGAGATTACTAAAGAAAGGAATTTTAAAGAAACACCAAATATTTGATAATGGTGATCTACTTCAAAGTGTAAGTCCAAAGACATTGGTATTTAACTATACACGCTTTGGACTATGTGTCATATGTATGACTCCACTATTGATGTTGATAGATTCTTTCAAATGTAAAAGGAAATACGAAAGAGAATCTCATAAGTATATGGCAGAAAAGAAAAGACTAGAATTGTTCAGTTTAAGTATATAGATGATATACGTGTTATGGCTATATTCTTTGCTTATTAAACAATGTGGTTCTTAAGTATTTGATACTGAATTTGTTGGTGTGAATCGTCATACGAAACAACACAATTCATGAACTACAATGGCCTAAGTAACTAGCAAAAGAATATGTGATGATGTTCATCGAAAACAAATAAAGGGTTATTGTGTTGCTCGTTAAACATCAAAGCTTGCCTTCAGGATTTGTTTTATCAGGTATTATGAGAACAAAAGGGTTGTTCAAATAATTGCCGTAATCCATAAAATATGGATGATTCACAAATCTCGTTGGATAAATCACATCCATAAAACTAGTGCTAAAATTGTCGAAAGACAAATTGATTGAAAGATCACTTAGGAAGTGACATCGCCGTTTAAATTATATTGGAAAGAAAACATGAAGAAACTCCATGTGGATGGAATTTTGGAGTCTTTTGATTTTTTATAAAATTAAGTTTGTGAAAATTTACTAGAGATAATTAAAACTTCGTTCATAGGCCAAAAGGGAATGAATGACTAGCTTATTGGAACTTGTGCATATTGTTGTACGAACTCCATTATGTGTAGTCAAGAGCGATGGATTTCAACTTCATATGCTTTCTCCGAAAATTTGAGTGAATATGTGAATATTTACTTAATAAGGATGAAGTGTGAAATATTTGAAAAGTTCGAAAGATTTTCAAGATGAAGTGCAAAATCATTGTAACAAGAATATAAATAGTTTATGATAAGATCATAAAGGAAGATATTTAAGTTACAAGTTTAGCATAATACCTAAGATTTAAGGAATCGGTCCGTGGATTTGCATTTCCCGAAACACCATAAGAGTATGGAGCGTTCGAGATATGGAATTGAACCTTGTTTGACATGGTAAGATCGAAGGTATAATTCATAAAACTGCTATTATATTTTAAAGATTAAAAGCTTTAGAGACTACCGCTTTTCCACTAAAAGAGCTCCATCATAATCCGCTGAAATGACACCATATAAGGTTATGGTTTGGGATAAAACCCAAGTAGTCCTTTCTTAAACATTGGTATGCTATGCATGAGAAAGATGTTTGCAACCAAAGTCGGATAAACCTGTCTTTGTATTACTGTTAAGTATTCCTCCATAAACACCGGAGACAAAAGTGTTTGTCGCTTAGAACGTCAAGTTTCTTTGAGAAGGAA
The DNA here is from genome assembly GCA_023614405.1 of Avena insularis. Classification (NCBI taxonomy): domain Eukaryota; kingdom Viridiplantae; phylum Streptophyta; class Magnoliopsida; order Poales; family Poaceae; genus Avena; species Avena insularis. The sequence continues at coordinate 124,893,005 of CM042685.1, read as the reverse complement.
TTTTTCGTGAAAAGTTAAGTGGGAGGACAATAGAACTTTGATAAGGTTAAAAGAACCTTAGCTATATGTGCAAAGTTGCGCAGACCTAAAAGTGTTCCGAGGCAAAGAATAATGCTCATGGCTCACGTGCCTCAAAGGTTGTGGTCACGGAGGTCTAAGTTTCTATTGAAACAAGTAGGTCGGATGAACAATCAAATACCAAGATTTGAGGGTTGAATCATTATTTGAGAATAATGAACCTACTACATGCAAAGAAGCGATGATGGGCCCCGACTCGTCAAATGGCTTGAAGCCATATAATCCGTGATAGTTCCATACACGAGAAATCAAGTTTTGAACTTGAAGGACCCTCGAAAAAGGTGTAAGACCTTGCAATTGTGTTTGGATCTATAAAGAAGTAGACATGGATGTTTCACATCTATGAAATAGTCGACATGTTGGGAAAGAGTTCACAACAATGTTCAAAGGTTGTATATGACAAGATTTGATCTTTCATAGCGATTTTTAGTCTAGACGGATTAATGTAGCAACCACTACATATAATTTGTTATGTGGTAGTAGAATAAACAAAACAAGTTCTTCTAATAGAATGGTTACCTAGGACGTGTGCATGACACGGTCCAAAGGGTTTTGTTAATTCAAAGGATGCTAAAAGCATATGCAAACTTCAATGGTTGAAGTAAGCATAGCGGAGTTGGAATCTTCACTATGATGAAACTGTTAAAAGAGTTTAATTTCATCGAGACAATGAAGATGCTTGCATTTGCAAGAAATTAAGTGGGAGCGCTTAAGACATGTTTCTAATACATTATGTGGAAGACATATTGTTGATTGGAAATAATGTATCTTTTATTAACACATATTAATAATTTCATCCCGATGAAAGACTTAGGCAAAACCCAAATATTTGGCATCAATAGACGCTAATATGGTTGTGCCGTAGTACATAGACGAGATATTGAATGAATTCAATATAGAAACTACAAGAAAGGTTCTTGTTGCAGAAAGGATTGAAAGAGTTCAATGTTGATGATATATTCAAGTGTATTGGCACTTGGTAAGTGAAACAAAGATTCAAGTATAGATTGATACTTGATGTATGAAATCACAAAGAGTATTTATATCAATCATACTGTGATATGTACAAATCCAGATATGTCCTATGCTATAAATATTATGAGCATATACCGTAATGATTCATAAGATGATCATTGACGATAGTAAGGATATTCTTATGATCTTTTGGAAGAACTAAGAGTATATTATTTGTAGAAGTGACAAATAGATGGTTAGTTCATTGTAAAAGTACTACATTGATACTAGTTTTGTCACAAAGTACAAATTAAGTTTATCTCAATCTAAATTAAGGGTGGCACAATATAATGGAAAGTGAGTTCCATAATGGATTTGGATGAGTTCCAAAGTTAAGACATTGTGACAGATACTTCAACAAAAGGCTAAGTATATGACTGCTATTATAAAGAGGGCATTTGTGTCAAGTAGTTTGTTATCAAACTAGGTGTAGTTCACAGCGGGATAATACTATGAAGATATATTGTGCGACAATATTATCAACATGTTTTAACCCCAAAGAACTAAAGGTCACACCGAAAGACCAAATCATACAAAGCCATCTCATTAGAGAATGAGTGATGCGAGAGACGCAAAGACATGCAATTACACACGGACTGGAAGTGTCGATCCGGAGATCGCTTAACCACTAGCAATCGTGGTACATACAACACCGTAAAGCCATAGGTGTTGAAAACACAAAGGTTTGAAACTAGATTATTGACTCTAGTGCAAGTGGGAGACTGTTGGAGATATGCCCAAGAGGCAATAATAAAATGGTTATTATCATATCTTCATATTTATGATAAATGTTTACATACCATGCTATAATTGTATTAACAGGAAACATTAATACTTGTGTGATTTGTAAACTGAAATAAGAGTCCCTAGTAAAGCCTCTTGTTAAACTAGCTTGTTGGTTAATATATGATCATGGTTTCTCGATCATGAACATAGAGATGTTATTAACAACAGGGTCATATCATTAGGAGAATGATGTGATGGACATACTCCTATAGATAAGCGTAGCATAAAGATCAAGTCATTTCAATAGTTCAATTGCTATATGCTTTCTGATACATAGTAACCTAATTCCTTCGACCATGAGATCATGCATATCACCTTTACCGGATGGATGCTTTGATGTCATCAAACACCACACCGTAACAGGGTGGCTATAAAAGTGGCATTGAGTGTTCGGAAAGTATTGTTTGAAACACATGGATCAATAGTTGGATTTGTCCATCCATATGACGGATAGATATACTCTGGGCCCTCTCGGTGAAATGTCATCCAATTAGCTTGCAAGCATGTGACTGGCTCACAAGGGATCACATATCACGGGAACGAGAAAAGAGTACTTATCGGTAACGAGGTTGAACTAGGTATGCAGAGATACCGATCATAACCTCGGATAAGTAACATATCGTGAGACAAAGGGAAATTGGTATCGTATGTAAGTGGTTCATTCGATCGCAAAGTAATCGTAGAAATATGTGGGAGCCATATGAATTTCCAGATTCCTCTATTGGTTATTGATCGGAGAAGTGTCTCGATCATGTCCGCATAATTCACGAACCGTAGGGAGACACACTTAAGGATTCAACGTTGTTTGAGTAGTTATGGTATTATGAGAAAGAGACCGAATGTTGTTCGGAGTCTCGGATGGGATCCGGGATATCACGAGGAGATCCGGAATGGTCCGGAGAATCAGATTCATATAAGGAAAGTCCCATTTCGGAGTTGGGGAATGGTTCCGGTGTTTTCATCGGGAACATTCTAGACGGTCCTGAATGTCCGGCACTCCGGGGGGGAAGGGTACATGAATGTGTCATTGTAAGTTGGAATGATTGCATCATGTACTAAGTGTTCTTGCTGTCCCAAATAAAGGATTAAATTAAATCCTAAATTGAAAAGTCAAACGGCTAGTTTGAAAGTCAAACGGCAATTTTGGGAAGTGGAAAAAGAGGAGGAGGTGAAGCCGAGTTGGGGAAGGAGTCCTCCCAAGCCGGGCGCCCACCCAAGCCGAGTTGGGCAGGGACTCCACTCCTCCCTTGGCCGGCCAGCCCCTCCCACCTTTATAAGGAGGGGCAGGGCTCCCTCCTAGCACACACAAGTTTCCACCTCTAATCTCCGGTTTAGAGCCGTTTTGGTTTAGAGCTTCTAATTGCTTTAGCCAGCGGTTTAGAGCCTTCTAATTGATTTAGAGCCTTCTAATTGGTGTGTCTAATTACTAGACCACTAATAGCCTCTCATAAGCTCCACCATACTGCACTTTGGCTTAAGGCGAAGCCTCATGGGATTTCCCCTACTCTTAGGTACCACGCCGTCAGCCGGAATCGCGAGGAGAGTGCTACAACCTCCGCTGCCTGCTGGAACAAGGGAGAGGAAGGTCTTCGCCGAGTACAACGCAGACCGATCAAGGGAGCGCTTGGAACGTGGCGCTGAAGGATCGTCACGCGATCTTGAGATCGGAAAGAGTACGACTACATCACCCACGAGAATCTGCTCTCGTTAACCGCTTTGGAATCTTCGAGGGTGAGTTCCTCTATCGACTCGTTGCTACAATCTAGTAGATAGATCTTGGCTTGTTTGTTTGTATGCGATAGAAAATTTTGTTTTCCATGCTACGAACCCCTACACAATGTATGCAGCTGAAAGCCAAGAGGAGGTCTTCTATGAAGAGCCCGATATGTACGGTGTCGTAGAAGGGGTGGACTACGATGTCGTCTACGGAGGAGAGCACCATGAGTTAGAATAATTACCATGGTACTAGGAACCAATTGAGCCGAGCAACATGAACCTTATATAATAAGCTGTTGAGCTCAACTCTAAGGTGAAGTTGTTACTTTAAAACTTTCGCTGAAACACTTTATATATATGGTTCGTAATTTGAATCTTATGAAGTCTTGAACTTCTGGCATTGTAATAATAATAATGTGTGTATGTTTGTAATATGGACCCGCAATGTTTCTATTGTACCACTTTGAGGGATGTGATATTTACGGAACGGTGTTCTGTGGATGTCATGTCAACGACTATAGTGTACTACACATGCAGTGGTATGCTGGGTCACCGCACTTATGGTTGATCTCGACATTCCAATTTCATAATAAAATTTTATGGTTTGAACAAGGGAGTAGGAGCACTTGGTGTTGGCCAATGTGTTCATATAATTTCCAGAAAGAATTAAAACTATTTGGAAATGTTAGGATAAAACTATTGCTTTATGAAAATGAGCCTGAAACTCCACTTAGCCAAATATGCATGTAGTTGATAGGTTCCATTTATATCCACATATTAGTGACACTTGCCAATACATTCAAAGTATTGACCATTCGTGGCTGCAACCTTTCATGTTGCAGGTTATATCGTTTCTGAGTGATCGTTATAGGTCGCGAGACTCCACTCAACAATTGTTCGCCTATGGCACATTTGAAGAATGGAGATCTACCTTGTTATTGTTTCTGCTGTGTACCTGAATAAATAATATAAATTCTAGATCATATTCGTTGTATTTATGATGCACAGTTATATTTGGTATCATTGTGTACTGTGTGTGCCAGTGAACCGATCCAGGGATTGTCACTATACACATGAACTCAGCCTTATCAGGTGAGGGTGTTACAATATTGATCATGTGGAATTGTTTCATTGTGATACAATTTACATACACATGCCATGCTATACATCTTTTATGTATCCTCCAATTTCTTCGGACTTGCCTTGTCATGCTATTCATTTAATTTCTCCCGTTGCTTGCGATGAGATGAATGCTTGCTATTTCACTTGTTTTTCTTGCAACAATATTGATCATATGCGTTATAATGAGATGGCCCCCATAGCTTTCTCAATTTTTGGAGATTTTGATGATTTCCATGATAAGAATGTTCCCCACTTGCATACTCACCATGCATCTATTTCATATTTGATTGACATTAATGGTAATGTGCACAAGAAGAGATACATCATGATGGATGATGTGTATCTCTACCATGCACACACGTTCTTCCTTTTGTGTATGATGTGTGTAGGTTCCCGCACTATCATGTCAACCTCGGTTGAGCACGAGTTGACAAAAGGAGCTCTTGAGAGCATCCCACAAGTGAGTTCAAGATTGAACCTAGCTCTGATACCTTTTGCATGCTTTGCATCTTTCATGTTGACAAATTGCACTTTCCAATGGTTTGATTGTAAGCATGTTGATGGTATTATTTCACCTTGTGACATTTATGTTTCTTTGCTATTGGACATTGCTGCTTTGTGTGTTGCAACAAAAAATGTTCAACAATTTCTCTTCCCGATGTTTTGTGTGCAACCATAATGCCATTAAGAGAATGTATTGTCATGAGAGCTTACAAGTATCTCAAATAGTTTGCAAACATGTTTCTTTGGATTCCGCTTGGGATACTCATATTCCCATGATATTTGCTTTTGATGATTTATGTGTGACATCCAACATGTCGAACAATTTCTCTTTCCAATGGTTGGTTTGCACACATAGTGATGTAGTTTTGGATATTCTTCCTCTTGTGTTTTTGCCGAATTCTCCTAGCTTTGCATCAAAGATGTTGATCAGTAGTTTAGTCAATTGCTTTGAGTGCCACAATAAGATGTTATATGGAGTTTTTGAGTTCTCACATTTGGATGATGTTCAAACAATTTACATGCACATTGACCTTGCATATGCACCCCCATTTGCTATCCTTTTGTGATAATAGTGTTGTGAAAAAGAATGGACATGCCACAAATGACATGCTCCTCTTTCACGCGTGGAAATACTTTGCTTGGTGTTTGTTGTGTGAGGTACAAATTCTTACACGTCACCCTCTACCAACCATGAGTTGACAAGAAGAACTGAAGAGAGTTACCTATGGCTACCCTTCATCGAGATATCTCTACAAGCTAAGGGGACTTCCTTCTACTTGAGGACTCATGCGATAATCTTCATGAATTGGCTATGCTTTGAGTGTTGCTTCGCTTTTGTTGTGAGCTTTGTAGGCTTCATGGAAGGTGAAGGAACATTGAAGTGTTGTCAAGTCAATCTTCCCGAGGACGACTATATGGTGAACCCTAGGATTAAGAAGGTCTCTCGACCTCTTCTACTTTGTGATGAACATGTAGAGTCGAGGACGACTCTTTTTGAAGCGGGGAGCTGATGCAGCCCGACCTACGGTCGTTTCCACATCAAGGTCTCCAACTTATGCCAAGTCGTCATGGACTCCACAGGTGAATCCTATCCTCTTTGAGATCCCACTTCCTACCCTATTGAATGGTATACTACTTCATTCTCTGTCCTATGATCATGATAGGTTCACACCGACAAGTACAGAGACGAGGGAGGAAGCCCGAGGACTCGCGCCCGACAAGACGGAGGCTTGGAAGTGGAGACGGAAGAAGATCCAGCCGGAATCAGCGACAGAACCGGTGAACTGGAGCCACCGCCGAAATCTCTGGCGATAGCACCGGCGAACCGGGCGCACCGCCAGAAATCCTAGCACCAGGACCGGTCGACCGGACCCACCGACGGGGACACTCTTTGTATGCTGTTCCGGTGCGCGACCGGAATATCCGGCAACGACCGGAAATCTCGGCACTAGATCCGGCGCCACCGAACTTACTGCTGAAATACCCGGTCTGCACATGGATCCGTTCGATGCCCTGGAATATTCCCTTTACTTACCACTTTGCCTAGTTTATCCCCAAACTACCCCTTGTTTAGTGGATGGCCTATAAATAGAGGCCCCACCCCTCATGTATCCCTTAGGCATAGATGATAGACTAAAGACAACCCCCTTGTGTGGAATCTCTAGTTTTGCCTCATCCCCTTACAAGGGGACCGAATGTCGTCACCAACCTTGATTGGACTTTGCATCACGCATCCATTGTTGAACAAGGCCTTGGAGTTGGTGTCTCATCTCCAAGTTGTCAAGACCCTCCCCAAGGTGTTCCTCCCTCTCCGATGTGGATTTGAGGGAGCATGTTGACCGATCTTTCCTTCCGAGGATTCTATCAGACCGGTGGCCGCCGTTCGGGAGCAATCGGCCTTGTATCGTGTGAGTTTTGTGTGTGTTCATCGTGTTGTTCGCGAGGTGTGTGTTCTCTTCTACTACCTTCTCCCTTTCCCCTCGCTTTCCCATCAATTTGACCACGAGATCCGTGAAGATCGGGCCACCCAAGAGGTTAACCACTATCAAAGAATATACCATCTATCAAAGGTGCATGACCATAAAAGATATTACTCATATAAATAGAATAACCATTATTCTCAGACTTAAACAAGTAACCGTCTTGCAATAAACAAGATCCTGATATAATGTTCATGATCAACGTAGGCACTAAATAACAATTATATAAGTATAAAACTAATCCCGATGGTAGATGAAGAGGTAGCATGCCGACCGCGATCACATCAACATTTGAGCCATTTCCAACATGCATCGTCACCTCGTCTCTCGCTAGTCTTCGTTTATTCTGTAGCACTTGTTTCAAGTTACAAATATGAGCAACCAAACCAGTATCAAATACCCAGGCACTCCTACGATTACTAGTAAGGTACACATCCATAACATCTATATCGGATATACCTTTCTTCTTGATGTTGTTGTTCTTCAGATCTGCCAGGTACTTGGGACAATTCTGCTTCTAGTGACCTTCTCCCTTGCAGTAAAAGCACTCAGTATCAGGCTTAGGCCTAGCCTTGGTCTTCTTTGCAGGTGTGGTAGATTTCTTACCGCCCTTCTTGAAGTTACCCTTTTTCTTAGGATCACATTGCTTCTTGAAATTGGTGGTCTTATTGACCATCAACATTTGGTGCTCTTTCTTGATCTCCACTTCCGCAAACTTCAACATAGACAAGAGTTCTGGTAACGACTTATCCATGCGCTACATGTTGTAGTTCATCACAAAGTCCTTATAACTTGGTGGTAGTGATTGGAGGACACGGTGAATCCCTAATGCATTAGGAATCACTATCCCCAAGCTTTGGATCTTATTGGTGTGCCCAGACATCTTAAGCACATGCTAACTGATGGATTTTCCCTTTTCCATCTTGCAGTTAAAGAACTTTTCAGAAGCCTCATAACTTTCAACTATCGCGTGTGCCTCAAATATCATTTGAGTTCATGGATAATATCATGTGGTTCAAAGTTCTCAAACCTTTTTTGAAGCTCTGATTCTAAACCATACAAGATAGCACACTGAACTATGGAGTACTAATTCTTCCAAGTAAGGTAAACATTTTTCACCTCATCGGTAGCATCAGCTGCAGGAGGGTCACCTAGCGGTGCATCCAACACATAGGTCAACTGAGCAGCATTGAGGACAATCATCAAATTGCAGAACAAATCCACGAAGTTGCTTTCATTGTTTTTCAACATTTCTTTCTCTAGGAACGCATTAAAATTGATGGTAGGGTTCACCATGATCTACAACATATTTGCAATAGTTTAGACTAAGTTTATGACAAATTGAGTTTAATTAATACTTAAATTAACTAGGTGAACTCCCACTCAAAAAATATATCCCTCACATTGTTTTAGTGATCACACAAACCAAATCCACTACATCAAGTCCGATCATCACAAGAGATGATGTAGTTTCGAAGGCGAACAATCAACATGTTCATCATATCTACTATATGACTCATGCTTTACCTTTCGGTATTCCGTGTTCCGAGGACATGTATGTACATACTAGGCTCATCAATGTCAACCTTAGTATCCGCATGAGAAAATCTGGCTTGCTCCCGTAGTATGCACACGTAGAATCTATCACACCCGATCATCATGTGGTGCTTCGAAACGACGAGTCTTGGAAATGATGCCTAATAAGGACGAACACTTTATTACTTGATATTTACTGAGAGGGATGATCTTACAATGCTACTGTCATGATCTAAGCAATACAAGATGCATAAAAGGATTAACATCGCATGCAATTCATAATATGTGATATGATATGACCTTTCTTCTTGTGCCTTCGATCTCCATCTCCAAGCACGAACATGACCTCCATCATCACCGGCGTGGCATTGATGACCCACAATTATAGGGGGTGTATCATAGTAATTTCGTTAAATAGGAGTGTCGATCCCAACGAGGAGCAGAAGGTGTTGACTAGTGGTTTGGAGCAAGAAATCTCTGTAAATACTTAGCAAACGGATTTTTAGGGGTTTTTGATAAAGCAAGAAAATAAAGTGCAAGTAAACAAAGAAAACAAATAATTGCAGCAAGTGGCCCAATACTTTCTTAGCAAAGGACAAGCCGGTTGTAATACTTATTAGGACCAAACGTTCTCAAGGAAACATGGGAATACTGTCAAGTGCTTTCGTTTCATATAGTTGATTAGCCTTCTTTGGTTTGATAAGTGTTGTGTGGGTGAACATGTGCTAATGTACCGACCTTACTAGGACTAATACATACTTGTGATTAAACCCCTTGCAAGCATCCGCAACTACAAGAAAGTAATTAAGATAAAAACCTAACCACAGCCTTAAACTCTGAGATCCTACTCTCCCTTGTGCAAAGGTTTCCTAACGGGGGTTCAGGTTTCTGTCACTCCGGCAACCCCACAATTAGTAGCCAAATACACAATGCATTCCCCTAGGCCCATAAATGGTGAAGTATCATGTAGTCGATGTTCACATGACACCACTAGAAGAATAGCACCACAACTTAAATATTAAACCATTGAATAATACCTCAACACAATTCCACTACTAACAACATGACTTCTCCCATGTCCTCAAGAACCAAACGAACTAATCACGAGACATCATGTGGATCAATATCAGAGATGATATAATGATGAATAACAATCTGAACATAAACAATAATTCAATGGTTCCACTCACAAGCATCAACTACAAAAGTAGTCAACACCGGGAAAGTTTCCCCTAAGAACTATGCAAGATTCAACACAATTGTTACAGCGGGATGGAGTGGTGAAGATGGTGCAGGTGGAGATGGTGGTGTGGATGATGATGATCCCAATGAAGTCTAGCTTGATGATGGTGTTGATGGCGACGATCTCCCCTCTCTGGTAAGGAATTTCCCCGGCAGAAATCTATCTGCTGGAGAGATTTTTCTCTCTCTGTAGTTTCCGCCCCGCAGAGGCGACGAAATATTTATGTGGTTGCGCCCCTTGTATTAGGGTTTCGTGAAGAATATATAGGCTAAAGGGAGGAGAAGGAGGTGGGACAGGGTGGCCACACCACCTGGTGGCCCTCGCATGGGTGGTGTGGGCCCCTTGTGGTCCATCTCAGCCTCCCCTTCTGGCTTCCTTTGTCTTTTGGAAAAATATGATTTTCCATATATTTTCTGGTATTTTCTGATCTGCGCGAAAATTGCATCCAAACACCGCTTTTTCCATCAGAATCCTAACTCCAGCAGTTCATCCTTCAAGAATCATCCAACATGCAAAAATATATGAAATAACATAAGTATCACCTCTAAATATGAAATATATCAATGAATAGAAGTAAATTATGATATAGAATAGTGATGCAAAATGGACGCATCAACTCCCCCCAAGCTTAGACCTCGCTTGTCCCCAAGCGAAAACTGAGCTCGGTAAACATGTCCACAGGTTTATGGAGTGAAGTGTCGATAAAAAGAAAACGAACAAGAAGGATCACACTTACCAATACACAAATCATAAAAGAAAGCAACTCACCATTATATAACTTAACTTGCAACAAGTATGGGAGTCACAATAAACATGCATAAAGATAAATCATAATTGGTAATGGCAAACTTTGTTCTTGGTCAGAGAACAGTTCACAAATCACAGATAGTTTTCAAACAAAACTTTTGTAAAGAAGTTTATAACAGGAGTCCTTTTTTCTCAAACATAAAAGGCTTTTCACAATGATGGCTTTCAAACTAATATTCATTCAGATAAGAACAATGTGCAAAACAAGGAAGATAAGGAACATGATTAAATAAATCATCATATGAATGATTGAAACACAAAAACTCAAATGCTTGCTGGAGATAGAGAGGAATATGTTTACTGACTCAACTAAGAAGTGAAAGAAAGGCCCTTCGTAGAGGGAAGCAGGGATTTCAAGTTTCATAAAGAGCTTTCAAAATATTATGGTACTTACTAGCTTTGAGCTCTCATTGCCCCAATCATAAGAATCTTGAGGTGATTAAGGTTAAAGTGAACAAAGATGGAGTATATGCTTGATGAAATATAAGTTGGCAATCTCATGTCCCTTGAGTACGAGGGACGCTCCTCATGCTACTCAACTTTAGTTACTTGTAAGTTCTTGTCATAGTAAGTACATGTGTATCATAGAGAACCGCCAACGGGGTACCCCTTGCCCCAAGATACAGGAGCTATCCCATATCAAAATGACAAGGCAAGCAGACAATGAGCATCTCAACAATCTTCTTATTTACCATGGAAAAATGCTTCTTTTTTCTCTTCTTTCCTCTTTTCTATCTCTCTCTTTTTTTATAAGAAGAATGCTTCATAGATTGCTCACTATGGTGATGCTACAAGTTTCCACCATGATTAGGCATGGCTTAGGCTAGCGGCCTAGGCGTTTCTATAACACTTATACATAACTCCTGGACTTACAAGCTCCCCTTTCATTTCACAGCGATGACATCCATAAACAAAAGAGCATGATATCAACTAGGTAGATATTTATAGGTGTTGAAAGCGTTCCCCGTGACAGCATGGTTCTACTAATTCCCAACTTATAGGTGCAAGCATATACAACATAGATGACACAATGGTTCAAGTTTATTAGGGGCAAGAAAAATAAGGTGTGCCATCAAGTTCGTGAGAGCTTTACTAACCAGTTTTCACATAACAAAAGAATTTTTAATTTGAAAGATTGATGAAGCTTGAGAATTTTCTTGGAATAGCAATAATGCTAATAGGTTGATATGGTGGACTCAAATGACATAGGTTTTGGTTTAAAGGATTGGATGCACGAGAAGTATTCCTCTCAGTACAGGTTTTTGGCTAGCAAGGCTGGGTAGCAAGCAAAAGATTTGAAGGAAACAAGCAAACATACAAGTGATAAAGACAAACATGAAATCTTCCTTGAAAACACAAAATATCTTAAATAAAGAATACTAAGCTTATGAGACAATCAAGAAATAATAAAAATGATATAAAATACCTATAAGTGCTTTTCTATTTTCCTTTCAAACCTTAAAAAGTGTTGCTACTGATCAGAGCTCGGTTTGCCAAAACCAATTTAGATTTACTTGATGATCCCAAAGTGATACCAATACTAATCAACAAGATGAATCATATAATAGAGATTGCAAACTAAAATAAGATGTGCAAAAAGTAAAAGATGAAGCTTCTCATTAATATTCCATAAAGGCACTCACACCAAGGTATACATAGATAACCAACCTAAGGAGAGATACTTCCAACCATCCAATATGATAACTTCTCTAATAATGATATGACTCTACTAAAAAGGTAAAAAGATGATAGATAATGATGTGATACCGCGGCACTCCGCCAAGTTTGGAACAAACCAAGGGGATGCCAAAACCTATTTGATGAATTACTCCTTCGGTGGTGGTGGTGTTTTGTTCAGGGTGAGAAAACCCTCCAGCATCTTATGAAGCATGTTATTCTCCTCTTGAAGTATATCCACCTTCCTCCTTAGAGCTTGGTACTTATCACAAAACTCATGAGTGGTTAGAAGGGCTTCCACTGCCTTAGGGCAGGAACCGAGGTCTGGAACGGAGGTCATCATCCCCTGCATATTATGAGAAAAAGCACGTCCAGTGTTAATTGCCCCTACAAAAGTATTTTTTCTTTCCCTTGATCCCGTGGAAGTTTGTCCCTTCATGCCTGCTGACATATTCTTTACTTCCTCCTCGACGCTCCAATCCATGTCTTCGCGCCTAGCAGCGGCCCTTTATTCTTCCACGGGCTCCTTGCCCTTGTCATTGGAGGAGACCATGGTGCCTCTAAACTTGAGAATATTTCCCGACAAAAATAGATCGAAATGAAAACACGACGAGGACACGGTATACGAACCTCGGGGGATCCGGGTGCTTATATATTACGAAGTTATACGACATAAGGAAGGTATAGGGAGAATACGGGACGGAGACGGTCTTCAGGGTGATCACACCCCTGGTAGCGAGCCCAGGCTGGGTCAGCACCACTGGGAGGTGTGGCCCACCCAGGCTCTGTTTTTGCCTCTTTTCCGTCTCGTAACTTTCCATGTGGAATAAAAACAACAAAAATATAAAGAGAACCTTCTGTTTTCACCACTTTTACCTATTCGGAACCGGACTCTGCAGATTCCTTCTCTCCAAAACTTGAAAGTTCCTTTCATACAAAGCCTCACACAAACTTCATTAGCCACATTAGTGTATGCAAAAACAATAAACCTTTGGGTTCAAATTTCAACTGAAATCCAATAAAACATAAGCTACTGTAGCAACTCCTTTCAAAAGCCCGAAATAATCTGGAAGGAAATCCATTTAAGAGGCAAATGCAAATGATGGCAGAAATCTGTCAAAACATACCAGCAGGTAAAGATTGATTTTTTGGAAAATTTTCTGTTGCTCAAATCATAAAAGAAAGCAACTCACCATTATATAACTTAACTTGCAACGAGTATGGGAGTCACCATAAAGATGCATAAAGATAAACCATAATTGGTAATGGCAAACTTTGTTCTTGGTTAGAGAACAGTTCACAAATCACAGATAGTTTTCAAGCAAAACTTTTGTAAAGAAGTTTGTAACAGGAGTCCTTTTATCTCAATAATAAAAGGCTTTTCACAATGATGGCTTTCAAACTAATATTCATTCAGATAAGAACAATGTGCAAAAAAAGGAAGATAAGGAACATGATTAAATAAATCATCATATGAATGATTGAAACACAAAAACTCAAATGCTTGCTGGAGATAGAGAGGAATATGTTTACTGACTCAACTAAGAAGTGAAAGAAAGGCCCTTCATAGAGGGAAGCAGGGATTTCAAGTTTCATAAAGAGCTTTCAAAATATTATGGTACTTACTAGCTTTGAGCTCTCATTGCCCCTATCATAAGAATCTTGAGGTGATTAAGGTTAAAGTGAACAAAGATGGAGTATATGCTTGATGAAATATAAGTTGGCAATCTCATGTCCCTTGAGTACGAGGGCCGCTCCTCATGCTACTCAACTTTAGTTACCTGTAAGTTCTTGTCATAGTAAGTACATGTGTATCATAGAGAACCACCAATGGGGTACCCCTTGCCCCATGATACACGAGCTATCCCATATCAAAATGACAAGGCAAGCAGACAATGAGCATCTCAACAATCTTCTTATTTACCATGGGAAAATGGTTCTTTTTTCTCTTCTTTCCTCTTTTCTATCTCTCTCTTTTTTTATAAGAAGAATGCTTCATAGATCGCTCACTATGGTGATGCTACAAGTTTCCACCATGATTAGGCATGGCTTAGGCTAGCGGCCTAGGAGTTTCTATAACACTTATACATAACTCCTGGACTTACAAGCTCCCCTTTTATTTCACACCGATGACATCCATAAACAAAAGAGCATGATATCAACTGGGTAGATATTTACAGGTGTTGAAAGCGTTCCCTGTGACAGCACGGTTCTACTAATTCCCAACTTATAGGTGCAAGCATATACAACATAGATGACACAATGGTTCAAGTTTATTAGGGTCAAGAAAAATAAGGTGTGCCATCAAGTTCGTGAGAGCTTTACTAACCAGTTTTCACATAACAAAAGAATTTTTAATTTGAAAGATTGATGAAGCTTGAGAATTTACTTGGAATACCAATAATGCTAATAGGTAGATATGGTGGACTCAAATGACATAGGTTTTGGTTTAAAGGATTGGATGCACGAGAAGTATTCCCTCTCAGTACAGGTTTTTGGCTAGCAAGGCTGGGTAGCAAGCAAAAGATTTGAAGGAAACAAGCAAACATACAAGTGATAAAGACAAACATGAAATCTTCCTTGAAAACACAAAATATCTTAAATAAAGAATACTAAGCTTATGAGCCAATCAAGAAAGAATAAAAATGATATAAAATACCTATAAGTGCTTTTCTATTTTCCTTTCAAACCTTAAAAAGTGTTGCTACTGACCAGAGCTCGGTTTGCCAAAACCAATTTAGATTTACTTGATGATCCCAAAGTGATACCAATACTAATCAACAAGATGAATCATATAATAGAGATTGCAAACTAAAATAAGATGTGCAAAAAGTAAAAGATGAAGCTTCTCATTAATATTCCATAAAGGCACTCACACCAAGGTATACATAGATAACCAACCTAAGGAGAGATACTTCCAACCATCCAATATGATAACTTCTCTAATCATGATATGACTCTACTAAAAAGGTAAAAAAGATGATAGATAATGATGTGATACCGCGACACTCCGCCAAGTTTGGAACAAACCAAGGGGATGCCAAAACCTATTTGATGAATTACTCCTTCGGTGGTGGTGGTGTTTTGTTCAGGGTGAGAATACCCTCCAGCATCTTATGAAGCATGTTATTCTCCTCTTGAAGTATATCCACCTTCCTCCTTAGAGCTTGGTACTTATCACAAAACTCATGAGTGGTTCGAAGGGCTTCCACTGCCTTAGGGCAGGAACCGAGGTCTGGAACGGAGGTCATCATCCCCTGCATATTATGAGAAAAAGCACGTCCAGTGTTAATTGCCCCTACAAAAGTATTTTTTTCTTTCCCTTGATCATGTGGCAGTTTGTCCCTTCATGCCTGCTGACATATTCTTTACTTCCTCCTCGACGCTCCAATCCATGTCTTCGCGCCTAGCAGCGACCCTTTATTCTTCCACGGGCTCCTTGCCCTTGTCATTGGAGGAGACCATGGTGCCTCTAAACTTGAGAATATTTCCCGACAAAAATAGATCGAAATTAAAACACGATGAGGACACGGTATACAAACCTCGGGGGATCCGGGTGATTATATATTACGAAGTTTTACGACATAAGGAAGTTATAGGGAGAATACGGGGCGGAGACGGTCTTCAGGGTGATCACACCCCCTGGTAGCGAGCCCAGGCTGGGTCAGCGCCACTGGGAGGTGTGGCCCACCCGGGCTCTGTTTTTGCCTCTTTTCCGTCTCGTAACTTTCCATGTGGAATAAAAACAACAAAAATATAAAGAGAACCTTCTGTTTTCACCAGTTTTACCTATTCGGAACCGGATCTGCAGATTCCTTCTCTCTAAAACTTGAAAGTTCCTTTCATACAAAGCCTCACACAAACTTCATTAGCCACATTAGTGTATGCAAAAACAATAAACCTTTGGGTTCAAATTTCAACTGAAATCCAATAAAACATAAGCTACTGTAGCAAATCCTTTCAAAAGACCGAAATAATCTAAAAGGAAATCCATTTAAGAGGCAAATGCAAATGATGGCAGAAATCTGTCAAAACATACCAGCAGGTAAAGATTGATTTTTTGGAAAATTTTCTTTTGCTCAAATCAAAAAGTGCAAAACTAACGAAATCTGGATAACAACTTGGGGAACAAGCACAGAAAATTACAACTCCATCCGACGTACTGAGATCTTTCACAAATTTTTACAATGCAGCACAAAAATCTGTCCTAGGACAACAACTTTTCACAACCCCTCTACTTCTCAAAAGAGGTTAATCTTGTCACGAGAACCAAACAAAAAAAGGATAAGGAGTGGTTATTACAGAGGTAATAACTTCCAAGACTCAAAGAAACAAAAACCAAAATCAAACTAAAATAGTTTGTCTCCCAAAAGCTCTTTATTTATAGCCATTAAGATGGGCATGATAATTTCAATGATGCTCACATAGGAGATATAGATTTGAAGTGAAAGGGAGCATCAAGAAGAAAATATCCAACACATTTGAGTCTAACCCACTTCTAATTAAAGGGGGTTTCATAAGAAAACAAATTATTGAAACAAAAGGTTACTAGCATAGGAAGACAAAACAAATGAAACTTCAAAACTTTCAACATAAAGCGGGGAAACTTAATATTATTGAGATGCATAAAATCATGTTTCCCTCTCTCATAATAACTTTTAGGAGCACTTTGAATAAAGTTGACAATATAACTGTCACGAGAAACAACTTTATCATCAGAATGAGCATACTTACAATCATCAAAAAGAGGTCTAAGGTCATAAATTGGATCAATAGAAGCAAGTTGTTCAACCCTAAAATCCTCATTAGGAAAACTATTTTCATAAGGAGCTTTAGCAAATTTGGAAAAGTTAAACTCATAAGATTCTCCATCAAACTTAGTTAAAACTTTCTCCTTCTTAAAACCTATAATAGCTCCACAAGTGTTCAAGAAAGGTCTTCCAAAAATGATAGTACAAGCTTTACTAGCCGCTGAACTAGATACTATAAAATCAGCAGGATATTTAATCTTACCACAAAGAACTTCCACATCTCTTACAATACCAATAGGGCAAATGGTTTCTTTATTATCAAGGTGAATAACCACATCAATGTCCTCAAGTTCATTGTCCTTTGTCGATGGAATTTTGCAACTACCAATAATGTGCAAGATTTATTTCATTGTCCTTTGTCGATGGAGGCAATGTTGGAATATCAAGATCTATAGTAACAACTTCATTCAGTACAGTTTCAGGAAGAAGTAAATGAAAAATTGATATACAAGTGGGGGGAAAAATTTACATCTAGAAAATATTACAAGTTCTGTTTTTGACTGCTTGAACCTCCAGAACTATTTAATTGGATATGGGCATCTAAACTTTGGCCAAAATTAAAGGTTTTCTCCTGGTTTCTACTGTCTAATAGATTGAACACTATGAATATGTTAAAGCGCAGACATTTTAATGTGGGTCAGGGCCAGAAGTTTGATTGCTCTCTATGCACCCTGGGTGTATAGGAAACTTTAGAGAATTTATTTTTCTTCTGCCCTTTCATTAAAACGTGCTAGCATAGACTCAACATCTCATGGGATAATTCTACATGTAGATTTACTCTACTTAGCCGAGCAAGAGAAGAATTCCAGCATCAACTTTTCTTCGAGATTTTTGTCATAGTAGCCTAGGGGATCTGGAAAGAATGGAATAACCTCATCTTTAAAGGAACCAGACAATCTTTAAACTCCTAGAGGTCTAGAGTAAGACTGATTTGGATCTACTTAGGTTCAAGGTTAACCAAAACTTGGAGAACATCATAGATTTGTGTATAGACAGAATCTAGTGTTGTGTTTTTTTATCTTTGTAACTTGATGCTTCATGCATCTCTATGTAACTCTATCTTATATTAATATAGTACCACAGTAGGAGCCTCTCCTACTGTTTATGGTCAAAAAATTCCCTCAAGTTCACAAGGACCAATTTCATGCATAATCTCCTTGTAAAGCTCATAAGGAATAGCACTAGAACTAGCACCAATGTCACATAAACCATAATAGCAATGATCACCAATTCTAACAGAAAGCACATGGACACTAGCTTTTCTAGCTTTACTAGGATGATAGACAATATTAGAAGCATCTTCATAAAAGATAATGTGCCCATCTTCTACATTTTTATTGACAAGGTATTTCACAATGGCTACTACAAGTTCAATATTTATTTGTTCATCAGGTTCCACAGCTTTCTTTGTACTTTTACTAACCACATTAGCTATAATAGAATGTTCCTTTACCTTGGCAGGGAAAGGTATTTTCTCAATATAGGGTTCAGGAAAAATAGGATCAACAGTACAAACTTCAGTGTTTCTAACAGGAACATGATTAATAACATCTTTATAAGGTACATGGTACTTGTTCCACTTCTTTTTGGGAATTTCTATATAACAGGCAAAGGCCTTAAAATAATTGGCAATACTTTGAGAATCAAGACCATACTCAGTACTAATATCATGAAAGTCATCAGTTCCCATGAAAGATTTAATACATTCATAATCATAATTTATACCTGACTTTCTTCGTTTGTCATTCTCCCATGCTTCAGTGTTTTATTTAATACGTTCTAGAAGATCCCATTTAACTTTTTCCTTCATATGTGTGAATGATCCAGCACAAGAAGCATCTAATAAATCTTTATCATGAAGAGAAAGCCTTGCATAAAGTTATTAATAATAATATTATTAGGGAGTTCATGAATAGGACATTTAAGCATTAATAACATCAATCTCCCCCAAGCTTGGGATGTACTCTCTACATCACAAGGCCAAAAGTTATATATTTGATTCCTATCCTTATGAATCTCACTGGGAGGATAGAATTTAGAATAAAAGAGAGGTACTATTTCCTCCCATTCCATAGATTGTCCATTCTTCAGCAACTTATACCATTCTTTAGCTCTTCCTTTCAATGATATAGAGAGTAACTTCTTCTTAGCTTGTTCTGTAGTGATACCTGCACACTTAAATAACCCGCATAATTCATCGATAAAAATCAAGTGATCACCAGGATGGACAGTTCCATCCCCAAAATAAAAATTATCCATAACACGATCAACAATTCTTGTAGGTATCTTAAAAGGATCTATCTCAACAAGTGGTGGTTCATATACTACCCTAGCAGTGGTAGTAGCTTTCCCAAATAGGAAACCAAGTCGGTTATCCATATTGGAAACAAAGTAACTAATACGTTGGAAATGTATCTATAATTTTTGATGCTCCATGCTTGTTTAGTATCTACTTTGCTTTACTTGTCCACACTTTGAGGTTCTTTTTACATGTTTTCTGGTACAAACCTATTAACAAGTTGCAACAGTGCCAGATGCCTGTTTTCTGCTGTTTTTGGTTTCAGAAAAGTTAGTAAAGAAATATTCTCGGAATTGGACGGGACGAAGGACAAAGTCAATAACTTTTCGTGGGGAACAAGAAGTCTAGAAGGGAGCCCAGAAGGCCAGCCAGGGGGCTAGACCCACCCTAGGCACGGGTGGGCCCAGCCCCGCGCCTCGCTAGGGTTTGGGCACCCTGGCCGCCTCCTGGTCTCGCCCCTTTGCCTATAAGAAGACCCCGATACAGAAACCCTGAGTACCCGATCAGAAATCCACGAAACCGTATGTAGCCGCCCTGTGACACCCCCGGGATCAGGGCTAAACAAATCCCAGACCTTCGTATGACATAAGGTTAACCTTGAGCTCGAGAATATCCAGTGAAGAATCAGTAACACAACAGTGACCCTACGACACAAAATTTATTACAGCAAGCTCATAACTGAGTAGGGAACCAAATTATTACAAGTAGAGGTCACTGACCACAAACATCAAACAACGGAAGGAAAATTATGCTATTAAGTATAGCAAACTTAACAAATGGCCTAAGAGGCCTGAAGCATAACGATGACGTCCCAGCCCATAGATTCCGTGTCGCCGTCGGAACCCCAAGCTACTCGTCGATGTTGATGTAGTACAGAACTCGTCTTCAGGTGAACACTTACTCTGCCAAAAGTATCAACAAAGCAAGGGTGAGTACAGGGTGTACTCCGCAAGACTTATGGCTCGTGGAGTTGTTTTGCATAAAGCCATATTTGTTTGTAAAACAAGAGGGATAAGAAGCTCGTCTAATCAGAGTGTTTTAAAAGGGGATAAGAGAGCGACATCTCTGAAATATTGATCATCATCTTTTGATATCCACCGAATCATCATCATCTACCAACTAGGATCACCCCCTCGTACCCATGAGGAAGTATCCTTAACAAACATTAGTTGCCAAGTCTTACGATTAGGTTCATGTTCTCTATGATCTCATGTTCGTTCCCAAGTCGTCCATAACCGTGGACACGGCTTTCCGAAAGATTATTACCCTGCAGGGGTGTACAACTTTACCCACACGTACCAACCGACTCTTGATGCCACTTGACACACTTCCTTGGTGTGCTGACAGAGGGTGTGCTTGGACACGACCTTTACCTTGCCTTCACCGAGACCATGAGTCGCGCAGTAAGTATGGTTCCACCTTAACGGGTCAAATCCCGAAGCCGGTACTTAAATATGTGAGGCGAGGTTGGTTTATCAGGGGCGCCATCTACCCCAAGCAACCCGGTCCATGCTTACCTACCTGTTATGAATGCACCTGCACCCGCCAAATCTTTCAAAAGGTTTTCTATGCATATGTCGAATGGAACGCCTGAACTATGTGACTCATGGAATCTACTAGGCAAGTTAGTCAATCATGGGGTCCCCATTTACCCCGTGTGGTTGTACGCTCGTCTTGGCTCAAGAGGCAAGAACCTAGGGTCCTAAGAGTGGCGAGCATGGGACTAGAAAAACCACATCCCACCGTGGCCTCCCATACAAGCCTTAGCATGTTTAATCTCATATCACCTCTGATCTCACCTTATCATGTTCTCCTGTCATACTAGATTATATGCATCTAATACATCGTCTAGATGAACCAGACTCAATAGCTAAGCATGGCTAAGCAGGACACAGATATAAGCTCTAGCAGTGCACACACGCCAAACCTAGTTATGCTAGGAGCAGTGGATCAGGTAATATAAGCTCAAAGGGAGTATGCAATAGATAGGATACTCTATCTATCGATAAAAGACCACAGTAGAATCGTATGCAACATGGAAGAATTGAAATGCTTTCCAAATCATAGGATTATATCATGGTGGGGCTATGCTTGCCTTTGCCTGTTGATAGCAGATAAGCAGATCTTCGGGAGCCTTGTACTTGACTTGGTTACAGTTGGTCAAGTATTGTTCATCGATCTTCGATCTTCGATGGTGTTGTCCTCGGGCTTTGATCTTGATCACGATCTCGTATTCTACCAGGAAGAACCAAATACCGGAAAGAAAGGGAAACAATCAACACATGGTATTGATCCAATGCTCAAGCAAGTATGATGATATGACAAGTTAATTTGTATTGAAATGTAACCCTAAGGCATGCTCAACAATTTAATCGGGGTTCCGAGGGGTGAAAACCCTAACTCGGGGAAACTTCGGATGTATATGAGAGGGGTTACTATGTTCTTCTAATTATACTTGTCATTTAAGTTGCTCAACAATGCATGATTATAGCTTAATTTGGTAGAGCTCATTTTTCTGGTCATTTTGATATATTATTTGTATTTTCTGAATTCTAGATTAAAAGTTATTTAATTTACAATATTATACCAATTTTAGAAATTATTAAACCATTTAAATTGTTTTACTGCGTCATGCTGACACAGGGCTGATGTCAGCTAGGGGGTGGGGGCATTTGTTACCGGGGCAGAAGCTAGCCAGAGAGGCTGACCTGTGGGCCAGAGGCCACATAGGCAAGCCACGCAGGCAAAGTGGGTCCCTGGCTGGGTTTGACCGGGTCTGACCTGTGTGCGCTGACGTCATCACAATGTCGGCATGACATCAGCCGGCGGTGAGTGACAGATGGTGAGTGCCGGCGACACGACAGGGCAAGCCAGCTCGCGTGGTTGGTCTTGTTCGGACGAGGGCGACGCAGGGAACCTAAATATGCAGGCGCCGCTCCCTAATGGTCAGCGGACCATGGCCGACGACGGCGGACAGTGGCAGCGGCGGCAGACGCACGGCGGCGGAGCGATTCTGAGCGAGAGGGAAGAAGCGGAGGGCACTGCTATGCTTAGGGGCTCACCACGATTCGGGTAGTGGGGTCGGGGAGGCCGTAGGAGCTCTAGGTCGGCAGTAATGGCACCGGCGGTGGTCGTCGGTGGCGGGGAAGAAGAGGTTGTTGCCATTGATTTTAAGCTTCCTCGATCGATTCCTTGGGCTAGTCGAAGTAGGGGAACATGGCGGTGCTGGTGGCATGCTCGGCCGAGCTTGGGGGTGGCCAGAACAGCGATGAGCCGGAGCTAGGGTTTCGGGCTCGCGGTGGGGAACTGCAGAGAGAGGCCGAGAGAGCGGGCGAGAGAGACTGATAAGGATGGTCACGGCGCTGGGGTCTTATCCTTGTCCGAAGCGCCGGCGAGCATTGTGGCGCAGCACGCATCGCAACGCTCGGCGACGATCACTGCAGCGCTAGCGAGCTGCTTCCTCCGTCGCGAGGAGGAAGAAAGGCGAAACACGTCTGGAGGGGTATCGGGCCGGTGGGCTGGTTTGGGCCTGGGGTGGGCCGCGAGGATCTGCTGGCTGCGAGCTGACCGGCAGGGTGAGAGGAGAGGGAGGTGGGCCGGTCTGGATAGGTTAGCTCCTGCCTCTTTTTTTTAACAAAAGCTTTTTCAAGTTCTGTTTTTCATTTCCCTTTGTATTTTCAGTTCAAATTTGTTTTGGGTAATTTAAAAATTACCAGAGATTGTATAGAATATATAAAATACTGCAGTGACCCCTTAATCCATTTGGGCTCCACACTTTTGTAGTTTTCAAATATTCAAAACCTTTTGAAGGTGTTTCAAATAGACATGAAGATTCGGGTTTTAGGGTTTTGTTTATTCTTTCTTGCATTCATTAATAGAGATGATGCTTATGATGCACAAAACAAACCCTAATATAGATTAACTAAAACTAGGGTGTTACAGCTCTATCCCCCTTACGAGAATCTCGACCTGAGATTCCAAAGGTAGGAAGAGAGACAGAGAGAAAAAGAACAGGGTCACTCTAAAGATAAGAGGGAAACACACTATACAGCACACAGAGTATCTCACGGTCAACTCATGGATAGATTGTTCAGAAAAACTCTGAGATGACAAACATGAAACACGCCAAGGTAACGGAGGAAACAAGAGGAGATGGTTTCAAATTATTAGATAATTGGTCTTCATAAGGATTGAGACCATGGAATTTCAGAAGAGTTTAAGCTTCTGAACAGGAAAGCTTCCAACAGAAAGATCACAACGCAGACTTTGATAGAGAACCTATACTAAACAGCATAAGTAGAGATTTTAGGTTGCAAAGATATGGATCAACAAAACCAAGCTGTTGAACTACTTTGACACAGAAGGTCACTTTTTCATTCAATAGAAGGCCAAGACAGAAAGGTGTTTTGGTGGAGAGGACTCATAAGAGTCTCAAGAAACATGTAACAAGAGAAAGTACAGATTACCAAAATCATAGCCGCTCTTCAAACATGTTTGAAAGAAACGAAGGAAACTCTTTATTCATCCAGGTATATCAAAATCTTCGCCAAAGATCATGATATCACTTTACACCACTAGATGAATAGGGAAGAAGATTCCTGAGGACACATGAAAAAGAAACTTCATTCTCAGACTTCAATTACTTGGCACAACAACAGTTGCCAACATAAAAGGTCTAGAGAATGGACCGAGAGACATTTAGCAACACTACTTTAAATGTTCTCCTTGATATTCGAGAAATCAGACATCAAGTGAAGGTCGGACTTCGGAGACAAAGGAAACCATGATCACAACTCCTATAATCAAATTATATAGAAGCCTCGTGAGGAGTGGTTATTATTTGCTGAATCAAGAGAATATAACAAAAGGTCTTTCCGGCTAAGTGTGTCAACCATTACATCAATCTTGCCAGACTTACAAAGAAACCTATGTCAAAACCTTGAGGAACACCAACCATCCTTGCTGCTTGAGATTCATCTTTGGTTAGGTAAAATGATATTTCAGACTCAGCATATCTGAATAGATAGTTTGCGACATTTACCGTGAAGGTAAAGTTACTAGATTCTCAAGATAGGGACTACAGTGTCAAGCTCTAAAAGATGGAGCTAGATTGCTAGACCCATGTATTAGCATCTTGTCAAAAGACAATGGCACACACATGAATTACTAACAATAAAACACACATGCATCCTCAAGGAACGGAGACAACTCTTCTTGAGTCCACGGCGACTCAACAATTGCACGTGAACCAGAGAAGGTTACTTCTAACATCCAGAACACATACTTCGAGATGGCACGAAGATGGTTCTTGAATTTTTCCAACATTAATGCCAAATGTTCCATATGAATCAAATCTATTATGGAGAAGATGAGGATGTCATCGATGGCTCAACAACAAACTTATCAAGACACTCCAAGAAGATGGACTCATATGTCGCGTGAACAAGACAAAGATACTAGTCAGATCAAAGGACACGAAGATGTACTCAAGTGAAACATCACAAGTAGCAACATCATCAAGATAGTCCTTGGAACTGAGTTTGATTTGACGATAACCCAAATCAAATCAAAGGTGGGGGGAAGATAAAATATCCACAAAGGAAATACTATATTTCTTCCAAATGAACAAAACTAGACAACCCTTTAAGAAGGAACAAAGTCGGATATAACTTTTGTCTTACAACTCTCCAAGTTGTTGTTTAAGCTCAACCAACTAGTCCAGGGGTATCCAATTACGGGTCCTTGGAGATAGGAGTAGTTTAAAGAACTTACTTGCTCAAGAACTTCATAACACGGTCATGTGGCAACATGGAGGTACTTCTAGTAGACATCTAGAATATCACGAACCACCGATATGTCACTTAGCTCGAGAGAAAACTTGCTTTGTAAGGCAAGAAGACATAGTCTCAGAGTTTTGGCCTAAACCTAACTCTTTGACTGAAGAGAGTGCACCTGGATAACGGACTTGGTAGCATAATCAGACTTCGCTTAGTGATAGGATTAACCAATCACACTAAGAATGATGAAAATGTCTTTAGAGTTCAAAACAATAATAATTGCTAAGAACCTCAGATAGCCACATTATTACGCACACGCATCATTCACGAGCGCAAAGGCTCGAGTAAGGGTGGGTAACGATGTGTAAAAGCATCACTTCTTTAAGGGTTCATAAAACTCAGCACGACCTCTTAGTATAAAAGAGTGTGACACTTTAAGGTAGAGCAGACATGACCTAAATACCACTTCTTGATCTGCGAATTACAACACTTTGACCTGGTCCTAGATACGACGAGGTACTGGAGTTTGTTTCTCCTAGACATTCCGAAATGGTTTGTCTTGACGGACCACAAGAGTATCTTACATCGGAAGACACCGATGCACATTTACTACTTGGCTACCAACAGGTAGACTAAGGTCGGAAAACAACAAGAGAAAAAGGAACGTGCTCAGGATAGAGTCCCGAGATGTAGATGCATGGATTAACAATCTTCCGAAAACCAATGCAAAGAATAGGTAAGGTGTGGCAGAGTCATGAGCATAGATGCGAGAATCTCGAGGAGTACTCTTGCCGTGATCTGTTTGGTTCCATTAAAGAACATCTGCCATAGCATGGGGTAGGGGAAGTCATTCATTGTCACAATTTAATCGCGACAAAAACCACAAGCTTGAAGACTAGAATGGTAATACCAGCCATCCTGGGGTAATGTGGGAATATTAACGACAGGGGTCAAAAGGAACGGATCTTGGGTTAAATATCAGCGTCATGTACAAGATTCACAACGATAGAATCCAGCACAATCAGGGATCTTAGTTCAAGTCCAAGGGTTAAAACCCGAGAAAGGAATAACTATTACTTGAGTGACATAGCATGCACTGCAAGGTAGTAATCACGAGGTATCTTCCCAAAGAAGACACAACTTCTGAAGTACCCGAACAAGTGAAAAGGAGGCACACAAGGCGAAAGGAAACCTCGAAGCCTAGAACAGAACACTATGGAACAAACAATATACTATTGTGGGTCCAAAAAGTAGAGAGATCATGATAGAAAGGAATCTCTCAGATGAACAAGAGCAAGGGGAAACAAGGAATTCACAACACACACAACTCTAGAGAACTCAACACTAGGTCAACTGGCTCAGAAACGGCATGCCCAGAAGGCACCTAAGCTTTGAAACACAAGAAGAGATATCGAAACTTTTCCAAAATCAACACCATATAAGATAACCCAGAGTTAGAGAGAAACTGGATAAGGAGTAAAAGAAGCATACTAGAATTTTCACAAATACTTTTCAGCTTTTAAAATAGTTTTCACAAACACTAGACTCAACATCGACCAATAGCAAGGTTTTCCTACGGTCGGTACTGCTCTGATACCAAAACCTGTGACACCCCCAGGATTAGGGCTAAACAAATCCCAGACCTTTGTCTGACATAAGATTAACCCTGAGCTCAAGAATATCCAGTGAAGAATCAGTAACACAACAGCGACCCTACGACACAAAATTGATTACAGCAAGCTCATAACTGAGCAGAGAACCAAATTATTACAAGCAGAGGTCACTGACCACAAACATCAAACAACGGAAGGCAAATTATGCTATTAAGTATAGCAAACTTAACAAATGGCCTAAGAGGCTGAAGCATAATGATGACATCCCAGCCCATAGATTCCAGGCTGCCGGCCGGGAACCCCAAGCTACTCGTCGATGTCGATGTAGTACGGAACTCGTCTTCAGGTGAACACTTACTCTGCCAAAAGTATTAGCAAATCAAGGGTGAGTACAGGGTGTACTCCACAAGACTTATGGCTGGTTGGAGTTGTTTTGCATAAAGCCATCTTTGTTTGTAAAACAAGAGGGAGAAGAAGCTCGTCTAATCAGAGTGTTTTAAAAGGGGATAAGAGAGCGACATCTCTGAAATATTGATCATCATCTTTTGATATCCACCGAATCATCATCTACCAACTAGGATCACCCCCTCGTATCTATGAGGAAGCATCCTTAACAAACATTAGTTGCCAAGTTTTACGATTAGGTTCATGTTCTCTATGATTTCCCATCCATTCCCAAGTCATCCATAACCGTGGACACGACTTTCCGAAAGATTATTACCCTGCAGGGGTGTACAACTTTACCCTCACGTACCAACTGACTCTTAATGCCACTTGACACACTTCCTTGGTGTGCTGACAGAGGGTGTGGTTGGACACGACCTTTACCTTGCTTTCGCCGAGACGATGAGTCACGCAATAAGTATGGTTCCACCGTAACGGGTCAAATCCTGAAGCCGGTACTTAAAGATGTGAGGCGAGGTTGGTTTATCAGGGGCGCCATCTACGCCAAGCAACCCGGTCCATGCTTACCTACCTGTTATGAATGCACCTGCACCCGCCAAATCTTTCAAAAGTTTTTCTATGCATATGTCGAATGGAACGCCCGAACTATGTGACTCATGGAATCTACTAGGCAAGTTAGTCAATCATGGGGTCCCCATTTACCCCGTGTGGTTGTACGCTCGTCTTGGTTCAAGAGGCAAGAACCTAGGGTCCTAAGGGTGGCGATCATGGGACTAGAAAAACCACATCCCACCGTGGCCTCCCATACAAGCCTTATCATGTTTAAAATCATATCACCTCTGATCTCACCTAATCATGTTCTCCTGTCATACTAGATTATATGCATCTGATACATCATCTAGATGAACCAGACTCAATAGTTAAGCATGGCTAAACAGGACACAGATATAAGCTCTAGTAGTGCACACACGCCAAACCTAGTTATGCTAGGAGCAGTGGATCAGGTAATATAAGCTCAAAGGGAGTATGCAATAGATAGGATACTCTATCTATCAATAAAAGACCATAGTAGAATAGTATGCAACATGGCATAATTGAAATGCTTTTGAAATGCATCATGTTGGGTCTATGCTTGCCTTTGCCTGTTGATAGCAGATAAGCAGATCTTCGGGAGCCTTGTACTTGACTTGGTTACAGTTGGTCAAGTATTGTTCGTCGATCTTCGATCTTCGATGGTGTTGTCCTCGGGCTTTGATCTTGATCACGATCTCGTATTCTACCAGGAAGAACCAAATACCGGAAAGAAAGGGAAACAATCAACACATGGTATTGGTGCAATGCTCCAGCAAGTATGATGATATGACAACTTAATTTGTATCGAAATGTAACCCTAAGGCATGCTCTACAATTTAATCGGGGTTCTGAGGGGTGAAAACCCTAACTCGGGGAAACTTCGGATGTATATGAGAGGGGTTACTATGTTCTTCTAATTATACTTGTAATTTAATTTGTTCAACAATGCATGATTATAGCTTAATTTGGTAGAGCTCATTTTTCTGGTCATTTTGATATATTATTTGTATTTTATGAATTCCAGATTAAAAGTTATTGAATTTACAATATTATACCAATTTCAGAAATTATTAAACCATTTAAATTGTTTTACTGCGTCATGCTGACACAGGGCTGACGTCAGCTAGGGGGGTGGGGGCATTTGTTACCGGGGCAGAAGCTAGCCAGAGAGGTCGAATGGGCGAGGCCACATAGGCAAGCCACGCAGGCAAAGTGGGTCCCTAGCTGGGTTTGACCGGGTCTGACCTGTGTGCACTGACGTCATCACAACATCGGCATGACATCAGCCGGCGGTCAGTGACAGACGGTGAGCGCCGGCGACACCACATGTCAAGCCAGCTCGTGTGGTTGGTCTTGTTCGGACGAGGGCGATGCAAGGAACCTAAATATGCAGGCGCCGCTCCCAAATGGTCACCGGACCATGGCCGGCGACGATGGACAGTGGCAGCGGCAGCAGACGCACGGCAGCGGAGCGATTCGGAGCAAGAGGGAAGAAACGGAGGGCACTGCTATGCTTAGGGGCTCACCACGATTCGGGTAGTAGGGTCGGGGAGGCCGGACGAGCTCTAGGTCGGTAGTAATGGCGCCGGCGGTGGTCGTCGGTGGCGGGAAAGAAGATGTTGCTGCCGATGATTTGAAGCTTCCTCGATTGATTCCTTGGGCTAGTCAAAGCAGGGGAACATGGCGGTGCTGGTGGCATGCTCGGCCGAGCTTGGGGGTGGCCAGAACGGCGAGGATCCGGAGCTAGGGTTTCGTGCTCGCGGTGGGGAACTGCAGAGAGAAGCCGAGAGAGCGGGCGAGAGAGACTGAGAAGGATGGCCACGGCGTTGGGGTCTTATCCTCGTCCGAAGCAGCGGCGAGCATCATGGCGCGACACGCATTGCGGCCTTCTGACAGTCCTTCACAGCGCCTTGTAGCTGCTTCCTCCGTCGCGAGGAGGAAGAAAGGCGAAACATGTCTGGAGGGGTATCGGGCCGGTGGGCTGGTTTGGGCCCGGCGTGGGCCGCGAGGATCTGCTGGCTGTGAGCTGAGCGGCAGGGTGAGAGGAGAGGGAGGTGGGCCGGTCTGGATAGGTTAGCTGCTGCCTCTTTTTTTGAACAAAAGCTTTTTCAAATTCTGTTTTTCATTTCCCTTTGTATTTTCAGTTCAAATTTGTATTGGGTAATTTAAAAATTACCAGAGATTTTATAGAATATATAAAATACTGCAAGGACCCCTTAATCAATTTGGGCTCCACACTTTTGTAGTTTTCAAATATTCAAAACCTTTTGAAGGTGTTTCAAATAGAGAGGAAGATTAGGGTTTTAGGGTTTTGTTTATTCTTTCTTGAATGCATTAATAGAGATGATTCTTATGATGCACAAAACAAACCCTAATATAGATTAACTAAAACTGGGGTGTTACACGCCGCCACCATCGTCCCTAGATCGAGGGGGTCTGAAGTTCTTCCCGGCACCCTGCTGGAGGGGAGATCATCCCGGAGGCCTTCTCTCCGGTATGATTCGTGAGTAGTTCCACCTTGGACTATGGGTCCATGTAGTAGCTAGATGGTTGTATCTCCTCCTTTGTGCTTTCATGTATAGATCTTGTGAGCTCCATTCATGATCAAGATCTAATCTATTTGTAATCATGCATGTTGTGTTTGCGGGGATCCGATGGATATTGAGATTATTATGTTGGTTTTATTAATGGTTTTATATTTATGATTCTATCATGTATGTGTTGCTTGTGATCTTGCATGCTCTCCGCTGCTAGTGGTTATCTTAGCCAAGTAGTTGCTAGTGACTCCAAGAGGGAGTATTTATGCTCGATAGTGGGTTCATGCCTCTAGTTTCCAAAGGAAGTGACAATAATCTCTTCGGTTGTAGATGTGTTATTGCTACTAGGGAGAAAACAACGGTCTCTTGTTCATGAAACATGTGGACTGTTTACCTTACACACTTTGCTTAAAGCAGTTGTATGTTGCTTGCAACTTAATACTGGAGGGGGTTCGGATGATAACCTGAAGGTGGACTTCTAGTCATAGATGTAGTTGGATGACGTTCTATGTATATTGTTGTATTGCCCAATCAACCTCATAGGATCTTTCTAGCTAGTAATTGCATTGTTATGCCTTGCTCAATTCCTGTCAATTGCTCCACTATAATTTGTTTACCCTTCATGCCATGTTGTTTATCTAAGGAGAGCACCTCTAGTGAACTATGGACCCCGGTCCAATCTTTACCATTGATACATCTTCCACTATTACTTGTTTACTTGCTGCAAACCACTACCTTCCACACCATACGTTTAATCCTTTGTTACATCAAACCGGTGAGCTTGACAACCTCACTGATTCGTTGGGGCAAAGTCTTGAGTTTGTGTTGTGCAGGTCTCCGCGTTGCTTCCAACACCTGTGTGACGTTTCCTTCCTCCTTCTGGTGAGGGAAGACTTGCTGCCGTGCTGCTTCACACCTTTGTAAGGGTCCCAACCTTTAATAAGGTAGAGTCCCCTGTGTTTACAATGCTAGTCCCTGGATCAATAGATAGCATCCACAGTTAAGATGTAATATCAAGAAACAAAGGTCATAATTCAACTTTATAACCAGGAATAACATAATTTTATTACATCTTACATAGCTCATTTGTCTATTACATTACATTGCAGCAGAATATCTATAAGCATGGGGTCCTTCATCTTCAAAGTGCCACAGGCAGACATGTTGGTTGTAGACTTTGTAATCCTAATCAACACACTTCACTAATCAATCAAACCTGCAACATAACAAGTTAGAGCCACAAGGGTCAATACATTTGAATTGTATTGGCAAGTGATACTATGGTAATATAGTGGAGTCTATCATCTATATGCTTTTGGCTAAGTGGAGTTGAGGCTTGCATTGCTCAAAATAGATTTTCCTTATCATTTGAAAACACTAAGTTTTTGCTTGATAAAAACATTTCTCCCAATCAAAAGATTGAAGATCCTTTAACCCTTGTTCAACCACAAGTTTTTAACTTTGAAATTTGAATGATGAGATTCTTGATTGCTTCCATGTCTTGATGCTCAAATTGTCCTTTACCAGGGACATGGCTAAGTACTTAGATTTTACACTCTGCAGAGGTGGTGCACTTTCCCCACAAGACTTGGTTTCACCAAGACAAGATCTTTCAGAAGCCTTCCCTTAGACCAAAATGGACGCGTTCCAACCTATCAAACTCTACCACCAACTATCCATATGGCTAAGTTCTTGCAACCTATATGATCCAGGCAGAGCCCATAATGCCAAGTGGCTGCACTTGAAGCTTCTCAACATTTGACATCTCAAATCTCTTTGTTCCTGGGTGGCCATCCACAAGTGAGATACACAAGGTAAACCATAAACATGGGCCTTGTGTAACCACTCAACCAAAAACCACCAAGCAATTACCATTCCACCCAGGTGATTCATTAACTTAGTTGTTTTATTAAACAAAACACAAGTCCTTAGACTTAGAAATTTTTCCATAGTATGGATATATATTCCACCCTTGTTTTCTATTATCTAAGCTAAGCTTGATAGTAGTAGGAATCTTAACTTAGGAAAATTTCTACTAAGGTTTCATCTACTAGGTTTTCCTATAGCAAGGTTTATACTTAGCAGAATTCCATGCAAGTTTTACTTAGAAAAATCACTAATGCATAGTGAAAGTAATGGGACAAAAGTATGAAGCATCACTTGCCTTTTTGGTAGAGGATATAAGTTCACTCCTTGTCCTTGCAACAATCATACTCTTCAAGTCACTACAATTCAATCAAGCAAGGCACAAACTCAATCTACCAATCAAGCAAAACATCACATAAAATCATATAAACAAGATAATGCATGCAAGCATGCAAAAGGGTTGTTTTATTTGTAAAAGTGGTTTCGAATGGTTAATAAACATTTGAAAACACCTAATGGTCATTTTATAAAGTGGCAAAGTCATTTGCAAAAGGTTTCACTTTATAAACCATTTTCAAAACAAGGTATCATTTTATGTGGTGTAGAAATGTTTTTACTAAGGCCTTAATCTATAGGGTTCACCAAATATGTTTTCAAACCATAAAACTTGGTGTTTAGGGTCAGAGAGTTTAAAACAAAACATTTCCCAAAGGTTTTCCTTCAAAACCATTTTTACTAAATAAACTATATTTTTATTTGACTAGAATTGGTTTTAAATCAAAGGATCATTCTTTTCCTTCACCAAATCTATTTTAAAACCACAAAGTGATTCCTATGGTCAGTAGGTTCAAAATAAACCATTTGCAAAAGATTTTATCCCCAAAATCATTTTTGAACAATTTTTATAATCTAAACAAGCATACAAATGTTTCTGCAAAAACAAACATTTTTCCAGAAGCTTTTTACTAAAAAAATGGCATGGTTGGCTAGGGCTTGTCTTGATTATTCCATTGATATAAAGTTTGTAAAATTTGGACGTGTGGATCAAAAGTTATAAGGTTTTCAAATCTGCATCTAAATCAGATTACAAATTCTGTTTTAAATCGATCTGTGCCACGCGGCGTGTTCTGCATACCGCTTCGGCCGGATCACGTGCCGTAGGCCGTTGGATCTAACTGATATCGCACGGCGCAGGCTCATCCTTACCCCTTCGCTCTCTTTATATCCTAGCCGTTGGATCCTAATCGCACGGCACCTAGCACATTTGCCAGAGACGGGCGGCGCTGCGGTGGCTACTGGCGGCGCACGCTCGGGATGCGGTGGTGCTGGCGGTACAGGAAGCAAAGGAAGGTGAGGAGATGCTCACAGTGATCGCAGGGCGACGCCGAAGCTCAACGTGGAGTCGTCTTGGCAAGGGGCGCACGGGGACAGGAGGAATCGCTCACCGGAGTTGGTATGGGCGGCGGTGCTCTCGGGTCATCGTCGCTGGCGTCGTTTGGAACCATGCTAAGCCAAAAGAGAGGCACGGTTAGATGCGCACAAGGTTCGCGAGTAAGGTAGCATCATCGGGAGGTGCTGGGGCGGTCAAGGCTTACCAGGGGAGTTCGTCGGAGAAACGGCAGACGGCGGTGGCAAGTTGAGGTTGACGAAGCCGACGTTACGGGGCACTCGCGGGCGAACCAGTGGCACGGGGAGATGCGCCAGGAGGTGAGGAGCGAGCTCGTGTTCAGTGGGAGGCGAGAGGCGGCGGGGTGTGGCCGGAATTGGAGCAAAGGCTCGTCGGAGACCGCGGTGGTGCGAGCAACAATGGGAGCGGCCTGGGGGCAGAGAGTGGGTGGTTCCTGGGGGCAAACGGAGAGGAGGAGCAGGGGTTTAAGTGTGCGTGATCGGGGCGGGATTTTACTCCAGAATTTAGAGCGAATTTAACGGATTGATTTCCGGCCAGAAACGGCAGTGAGGAGAGGGGCGAGGTCATCGGCGGGAGAAGACGATGGATACGTGGCGGTGGGGTCTATCTGGCAGTGAGGGAGAGAGAGAGGGGAATGGGTCCACTTGTCATTGTCTTAGTGGGTTTCTTTCGCGGTAAGGAAAACGTTTCGAGGGCGAGGGGATAGGTGGGCTGACTGGGCCAGGTGGGCTTAGCTGGGCTGGGTCGTTTGGCTCTATTTTTTTCTGTTCTGAATCTTTTTCTTTTTCTCTTTTGATTTTCTGTTTTGAAATTCAAACAACAAATCAAACATTCAATACAATTCAAACATTCACCACACTTGTATTGAGTTTTGGTTCTGTTTAACAACATAAACCAAAGTCCAAAACAAAATAAAATAATTTTATTCTTTTTAGGATCTATTTAATAATTAAATAAAATAGTCCTTAATTATTAATTCAAATAGGTTTTGATTTATTTAATAAAATCTCCATTTGAAAACTAAATATTAACAAAACCAAATCAGTAGGTTTTATTTGAAAATATAAGATACTTGGAAAACTTGTTTAAAATAAAATAACATTTTTATTTTAGGGTCCATTAATAATTAAATAAAATGGACCTTAGTTATTAAATCAAATAGGATTGGTTTTATTAAAATCTTTATTTTGAAATCTAAAATAAAAACCAAAAACACTTCAGTAGGTTTTAATTGAGAATATAAAATACTTGGAAAACTTATTTAAAATAATTTAATAAGTTTTAGTGTTTATTTAAAATGGGAAATGCCTTTATTTTTAATAAAACTGGATATTAATAAATCCTCATTATTTTGTTTAAATAAACCTTTACTCTTTTAATCAAAGCAAAACCTTTTGTTTCAAAATCTTGGCCAAGGTTTAATTTGGCTTTATAAATAATCCTTATTTATAAATCTACCTTTTCTTTTCAAAACCAAATCTTTTATTAAAAGATCCAAAAAAAACTTAGTAATTTTAAATATTTTTTAAGTTTTATTGTTTATTTATCTTTTTAAATTCCTTTAGGATTTTTTTGATCCAAATAGGTTTTGAAAGTTCCCAATTGGAATCAAAAAGTTTCTTCTCACCCTGAAAATCAACAAAGTTTTATTTTATTCATTTATTTTTCACATTACAAGATTTGGAAAATCTTGGGATGTGACAGGCTACCACCCTTAAAATAAATCTTGTCCCGAGATTTGGGAAGGCTAGGGTTACAAGTTGTCTCAAAAGCATCTAGGGTACTACCACCCTTAAAAATTTTCCAACCAGTTTACATATTGGCTTGCTTGGGATCTGGATGTAACTTTCCTGGACAGAAGTTTGCATAGTGGCCTATCTCCTTGCATTTGAAACATGTGATAAGGCTGAGGTCTTGAGGTGGCTTCTCTGGAAAATATGATGCATAATGTCCTAACTCTTTGAAGTGGTTGCACATCACTTGGCTAAAATCCTTCCTCATCTTGGGTTTCACTAGCTTTTGTTTGTCTTCTTGTCTCTTCTTCTTTTCTGGGCATTCACTGGCATAGTGTCCCATCTCTTTGCAATTGTAACATTGCACTTGAGTAATATCCTTCTTCTTTTTGGGTCTCTCCAAGGCTAGGAGTTCTTCTAGTTCATGTTCTTCATATCTCACCTCAAAGGTGGGAAATCTTTCTCTCTTCTTGGGGCATTGATCTTCATGCTCCTTGGGTGTATGATCCTTGTCTCCACAAATATTGCAAACTTGGGTTCCCTCTTGAATAGCATCTTTGTCATCCTTGTTGTCATTAGCTCTTTGGGAAAAGTTTTCTCCCATGTTGATCACTTGAGTAACCAATCCTTGCAACAATTGGGATTGAAGTTTCAAAATCCTTTGTATGGCTGGGTCTAGTCCCTTGTTGTTGGCTAAAAGCTGAGTTGTCTCTTGGCTCAACTGGGTTTGGGTTGCTATGAGTTCTCTCATGTTGTCCTCTTGGTTGTTGTTGGTGTCACCATCCTTGATGTTGGAGTCTCTTGGAGAAGTCATCTGTTTGGGTTGAGTTGAGATTAGAATAGGCAAAATATTTCTAAGTAATGATTCTAATCACACACATCACAATTCACACAAGCAATGTGCAAGCAATCACAAACAAACATTCCACTCAAACAACAAGGTTCAAGCACATTTTTAGGCAACAAAATATTTTTGTTACACCACATAAGTTGGTGTGTTTGACTTAACTAAAATATGGTGGTCCATCTATATGGTTCACTTGTGATCTTTCCTTCCTTCTTGGTTGATTCTTCTTGCATGAGATCATGGTTTCCTTGGGAAAACTTTTGGTCACAAAAACTTCAAGTGAAGTGAACTCCTTCTAATTTTGCATTTCCTTAGTCTCCATATCTTGAGCAAGATTTCTTTGTCTCACTTGTAGTCCTTAGTGGTATCCAAGATTGAGGTCCTTGGTGAATATGCTGAAGATGTTGAAGTCATTGGAGTTGAAGAAGTTGAAGTCATTAGAGTTGAAGAACTTGAAGTCATTAGAGTTGATGAAGTCCTTTGCATATGGTGAAGTCTTTGGCCATGGGGTAGGTTTTCCATCAAGTTGAAATAGATGAGATGTAGAATCAAAACCAAAATGGTTGAGGAAAGAGTTTACAAGATTGTTTGTAAATAAGTTTTGGAACAAATAAAACTCCTATTTTTCTAAGGGTTTTTGTCCAATCCTAGGTTTACAAATCCTACAGGCAACACAATGCTCTGATACCATCTGTAAGGGTCCCAACCTTTAATAAGGTAGAGTCCCCTGTGTTTACAATGCTAGTCCCTGGATCAATAGCTAGCATCCACAGTTAAGATGTAATATCAAGAAACAAAGGTCATAATTCAACTTTATAACCAGGAATAACATAATTTTATTACATCTTACATAGCTCATTTGTCTATTACATTACATTGCAGCAGAATATCTATAAGCATGGGGTCCTTCATCTTCAAAGTGCCACAGATAGACATGTTGGTTCTAGACTTTGTAATCCTAATCAACACACTTCACTAATCAATCAAACCTGCAACATAACAAGTTACAGCCACAAGGGTCAATACATTTGAATTGTATTGGCAAGTGATACTATGGTAATATAGTGGATTCTATCATCTATATGCTTTTGGCTAAGTGGAGTTGAGGCTTGCATTGCTCAAAATAGATTTTCCTTATCATTTGAAAACACTAAGTTTTTGCTTGACAAAAACATTTCTCCCAATCAAAAGATTGAAGATCCTTTAACCTTGTTCAACCACAAGTTTTTAACTTTTAAATTTGAATGATGAGATTCTTGATTGCTTTCATGTCTTGATGCTCAAATTGTCCTTTACC
Organism: Avena insularis; assembly: GCA_023614405.1. Classification (NCBI taxonomy): domain Eukaryota; kingdom Viridiplantae; phylum Streptophyta; class Magnoliopsida; order Poales; family Poaceae; genus Avena; species Avena insularis. The sequence continues at coordinate 124,855,377 of CM042685.1, read as the reverse complement.
AGGGACATGGCTAAGTACTTAGATTTTACACTCTGCAGAGGTGGTGCACTTTCCCCACAAGACTTGGTTTCACCAAGACAAGATCTTTCAGAAGCCTTCCCTTAGACCAAAATGGACGCGTTCCAACCTATCAAACTCTACCACCAACTGTCCATATGGCTAAGTTCTTGCAACCTATATGATCCAGGCAGAGCCCATAATGCCAAGTGGCTGCACTTGAAGCTTCTCAACATTTGACATCCCAAATCTCTTTGTTCCTGGGTGGCCATCCACAAGTGAGATACACAAGGTAAACCATAAACATGGGCCTTGTGTAACCACTCAACCAAAAACCACCAAGCAATTATCATTCCACCCAGGTGATTCATTAACTTAGTTGTTTTATTAAACAAAACACAAGTCCTCAGACTTAGAAATTTTTCCATAGTATGGATATATATTCCACCCTTGTTTTCTATTAGCTAAGCTAAGCTTGGTAGTAGTAGGAATCTTAACTTAGGAAAATTTCTACTAAGGTTTCATCTACTAGGTTTTCCTATAGCAAGGTTTATACTTAGCAGAATTCCATGCAAGTTTTACTTAGAAAAATCACTAATGCATAGTGAAAGTAATGGGACAAAAGTATGAAGCATCACTTGCCTTTTTGGTAGAGGATATAAGTTCACTCCTTGTCCTTGCAACAATCATACTCTTCAAGTCACTACAATTCAATCAAGCAAGGCACAAACTCAATCTACCAATCAAGCAAAACATCACATAAAATCATATAAACAAGATAATGCATGCAAGCATGCAAAAGGGTTGTTTTATTTGTAAAAGTGGTTTCTAATGGTTCATAAACATTTGAAAACTCCTAATTGTCATTTTATAAAGTGGCAAAGTCATTTGCAAAAGGTTTCACTTTATAAACCATTTTCAAAACAAGGTATCATTTTATGTGGTGTAGAAATGTTTTTACTAAGGCCTTAATCTATAGGGTTCACCAAATATGTTTTCAAACCATAAAACTTGGTGTTTAGGGTCAGAGAGTTTAAAACAAAACATTTCCCAAAGGTTTTCCTTCAAAACCATTTTTACTAAATAAACTATATTTTTATTTGACTAGAATTGGTTTTAAATCAAAGAATCATTCTTTTCCTTCACCAAATATATTTTTGAAACCACAAAGTGATTCATATGGCCAGTAGGTTCAAAATACACCATTTGCAAAAGATTTTATCCCCAAAATCATTTTTGAACATTTTTTATAATCTAAACAAGCATACAAATGTTTCTGCAAAAACAAACATTTTTCCAGAAGCTTTTTACTAAATAAATGGCCTGGTTGGCTAGGGCTTGTCTTGCTGTTTCCATTGATATAAAGTTTGTAAAATTTGGACGTGTGGATCAAAAGTTATAAGGTTTTCAAATCTGCATCTAAATCAGATTACAAATTCTGTTTTAAATCGATCTGTGCCACGCGGCGTGTTCTGATTCGTCCATACCGCTTCGGCCGGATCATGTGCTGTAGGCCGTTGGATCTAACTGATATCGCACGGTGCAGGCTCATCCTTACCCCTTCGCTCTCTTTCTAACCTAGCCGTTGGATCCTAATCGCACGGCACCTAGCACATTTGCCAGAGACGGGCGGCGCTGTGGTGGCTACTGGCGGCGCATGCTCGGGATGCGGTGGTGCTAGTGGTACAGGAAGCAAAGGAAGGTAAGGAGATGTTCACAGTGATCGCAGGGAGACGCCGAAGCTCAACGTGGAGTCGTCTTGGCAAGGGGCGCACGGGAACGGGAGGAATCGCTCACCGGAGTTGGTATGGGCGGCGGTGCTCTCGGGTCGTTGTTGCTGGCGTCGTTTGGAACCATGCTAAGCCAAAAGAGAGGCACGGTTAGATGCGCACAAGGTTCGAGAGTAAGGTAGCATCATCGGGAGGTGCTGGGGCGGTCGAGGCTTACCAGGGGAGTTCGTCGGAGAAACGGCAGACGGCGGTGGCGAGTTGAGGTTGACGAAGCCAAAGTTACGGGGCACTCGCGGGAGAACCAGTGGCACGGGGAGATGCACCAGGAGGTGTGGAGCGAGCTCGTGTTCAGTGGGAGGCGAGAGGCAGCGGGGTGTGGACGGAATTGGAGCAAAGGCTCGTCGGAGACCGCGGTGGTGCGAGCAACAATGGGAGCGGCCTGGGGGCAGAGAGTGGGTGGTTCCTAGGGGCAAACGGAGAGGAGGAGCAGGGGTTTAAGTGTGCGTGATCGGGGCGGGGTTTTACTCCAGCATTTAGAACGAATTTAACGGATTGATTTCTGGCCAGAAACGGCAGCGAGGAGAGGGGCGAGGTCATCGGCGGGTGAAGATGATGGATACGTGGCGGTGGGGTCTATCTGGCAGTGAGGGAGAGAGAGGGGAATGGGTCCACTTGTCATTGGCTTAGTGGGTTTCTTTCGCGGTAAGGAAAACGTTTCGGGGGCGAGGGGATAGGTGGGCTGACTGGGCCAGGTGGGCTTAGCTGGGCTGGGTCGTTTTGCTCTATTTTTTTCTGTTCTGAATCTTTTTCTTTTTCTCTTTTGATTTTCTGTTTTGAAATTCAAACAACAAATCAAACATTCAATACAATTCAAAAATTCACCACACTTGTATTGAGTTTTGGTTCTGTTTAACAACATAAACCAAAGTTCAAAACAAAATAAAATAATTTTATTCTTTTTAGGATCTATTTAATAATTAAATAAAATAGTCCTTAATTATTAATTCAAATAGGTTTTGATTTATTTAATAAAATCTCCATTTGAAAACTAAATATTAACAAAACCAAATCAGTAGGTTTTATTTGAAAATATAAGATACTTGGAAAACTTGTTTAAAATAAAATAACATTTTTATTTTAGGGTCCATTAATAATTAAATAAAATGGACCTTAGTTATTAAATCAAATAGGATTGGTTTTATTAAAATCTTTATTTTGAAATCTAAAATAAAAACCAAAAACACTTCAGTAGGTTTTAATTGAGAATATAAAATACTTGGAAAACTTATTTAAAATAATTTAATAAGTTTTAGTGTTTATTTAAAATGGGAAAAGCCTTTATTTTTAATAAAACTGGATATTAATAAATCCTTATTATTTTTTTTAAATAAACCTTTACTCTTTTAATCAAAGAAAAACCTTTTGTTTCAAAATCTTGGCCAAGGTTTAATTTGGCTTTATAAATAATCCTTATTTATAAATCTACCTTTTCTTTTGAAAACCAAATATTTTATTAAAAGATCCAAAAAAATAGTAATTTTAAATATTTTTAAGTTTTATTGTTTATTTATCTTTTTAAATTCCTTTAGGATTTTCTTTGATCCAAATAGGTTTTGAAAATTCCCAATTGGAATCAAAAAGTTTCTTCTAAACCTGAAAATCAACAAAGTTTTATTTTATTCATTTATTTTTCACATTACAAGATTTGGAAAATCTTGGGATGTGACAACCTTGCTCTTGGGGTTTCCAACGAAGCGCTCCACGTCAAGCACCGGGCACCATCATGTTTTTTGGCACCGTTGCTGGGGAATCTACTTCAACCTCTTCCTCCCATCGAGTGCCATCAACAAGTTTTCTGGCGCCATTGCCGGGGAGGCTAAGGACGTCTTCACTAGGGGAGTCCTTCACTTCCTTTCTCTTTACTATGTTTTTAGTTTGCTTTGTTTCTTTTGTTTGGTTTTGTTTGCCTCTTTCCAAAAAACCCAAAAAAAATAGTCTAGTCTGGTTTGCTTTCTTTATTTAAAAACACACAAAAAATTAGTTCCTGCTCTAGCTGATGCTGCTATTTTTGGCTTGCCCACCTTTGCCAAAATGAACTCTGCTGAGAACACCAAGTTGTGTGACTTCACTAGCACCAATAACAATGATTTCCTAAGCACACCTATTGCTCCACCTGCTCCTGATGCTATTATTTATGAAATTAGGCCTGCTTTGTTGAATCTTGTGATGAGAGAGCAATTTTCTGGTGCTGGTTCTTGTAGGGTTCGCAGCATAGAAAACAAAAAATTTCCTACGATGGGAACTATGTACCAAGATCTATCTACTAGATACAAACAACGGGCGGATGTATATCCGTAGAGAACATACCCTTGAAGACCGACAAAGCTTAACGAGTTCAACTCGTGGTTGATGTAGACGATCTCTTGCCGATCTCAAGATCGAGAGGAAGTCCTAGCGCCGCAAATCAGCGGTGCATCCGTTCGCTACACACGTTCGAGGCACCGAGCAACCTCCGCCTCCTCGCTCCAGCGATGCAGCGGAAGCACAACTCTTTCTTGCCGAATAGCCACCGGGAACATGTATCTCGCTAGTCCGAGACCATGGGGGATAAATTCTAGAGGGGGAGAGAGATCCTTCACGAGGAGGTGTGAGAGACAAGTGAGGAGGGGGGCTCCTTTTATAGGAGGAGGGGGGCACCCAAGGGGGTGGCCGCCGGCCATGGGGGCTGCCCCCTCCCCTCCTTCATTCATGTGGGTGGACACTCCACTCACAAAATGCCCTTTAAATTTCCTCCACTCAAAAGTCCACTCAAATTCCCATTAAATTTCCACCAAATTTAATGCAAACTCTCATTAAATAAAACTCTTTTATTTTATTCAGAATTTTGTCAATTACTTTAATGACAAACATTCACAAATAACCCCTTGCTAGAATTCCATTTCACATGCATAACCACTTTATGCAATTTCACCCGAAAACCTGTTTCGGTATCTAGTGAAATAAATTCCTGCGCTTGTTCATTCTTTCGGCATGAAACTTTTGCTCCAATTGGATGTCGATTGTCTCTTAAGTGTGCCACCCTACGGTTCGTGAATAATGCGGACATGATCGAGACCCTCTCGGATCAATAATCGAAGCGGGATCTGGAGACCCATATTGACTCCCACACATTCAACGATGACTTTCTTGTGATCGTCGGAACCTTTTACGCTAGTATCTTAATCCCTTTGTTTCACGATATATTACATGTCCGAGATTCGATCATCGGTATCTCCATACCTAGTTTGATCTCGTTACCGACATGCACTCTTTTCTCGTTCCTGTGATATAACATTCTAGTGATCAAATCACTTGCTTGCAAGCTAATCAATGTGATATCACCGAGAGGGCCCAGAGTATATCTATCCGTCATCGGGATGAACAAATTCCACTCTCGATCCATGAGCCTCAACATAACACTTTATTAGTTCTGAATCCATCTTTATAATCACCCTGTTACGGTGTGACGTTTGATGTTATCAAGAAACTCTTCCGGTGTTAGTGATTGACATGATCTCATGGTCTAAGGATTAGGATCACTTCGTAAGTTGTTATAGCAATATAAACTCAATGACTTTGATCGTAATGCTATACTTCGGATGAATGTTCATCACACCATTACACTAATGTTGTGATCCTGTTATTAACAACATCCAATGTCCATGATCAGGAAACCTTGATCATCTTGTTAATCAACGAGCTAGTTTATGAGAGAGGCATAACTAGGAACTTTCATTTGTTTATTAAACACACATGTATTAACGTTCCGTATTAATACAATTATAGCATGCAAAATAAACATCTATCATATACTTGGAATACACATAATAAACACTTTATTATTGCCTCTCGGGCATATTCCTTCAGTCCCACTTGCACTAGAGACAATAATCTAGTTACATGGTGATAAATCTAACACCCATTGAGTTCTGGTGTTGATCATGTTTTTCTCTAGGGAGAGTTTTAGTCAACGGATCTGCTACATTGAGATCTGTATGTACTTTACAAATCTTTATATCTCCATCCTTGACATGCTCGCGGATGGAGTGAAACCGGCGCTTAATATGCTTGGAATGCTTGTGAGACCTTGGCTCTTTGGCATTGGCAATGGCATCATTGTTGTCACAATAGATCACCATTGGGTCCAACACGTTTGCCACCACTCCTAGTTCGGATATGAACTCCTTCATCCAAACTGCTTCTGAGCCGCTCAAGCGACAACATATTCGACCTCCGTTGTTGATCCCGCTACCACAGGTTGTTTGGAGCTCCTCCAACTAACCGCCCGCCATTCATGAGAAATACGATCCGTATTGAGACTTAGATTCATCCAGATCGGTGTAAAAGCTTGCGTCGACTTAACTCTTAGCTACGAGCTATTCTTCACCTCCGTGACAAAGAAACATATCCTTAGTTCTTCGTAAGTACTTAAGGATATTCTTGACCGCTATCCAGTGTTCCGAACCTGGATCCGATTGGTACCTACTAGTCAAACTAATAGCATGTGCCACATCCGGTCTTGTACATAGCATGGCGTACATTATAGAGCCTATGGCTGAAGCATCGGGACTTTGTCCATTATCTCTCTTTCTTCCTTGAAGCCGGACTTTGAGTCTTACTCAATGTCTTGCCTTGCAACATAGGTAAGAACCCTTCTTACTTCCGTCCATTTTAAACTTCTTTAAAATCTTATCAAGGTATGTACTTTGCGATAGCCCTATTAGGCGCCTAGATCTATCTCTATAGATCTTTATGCCTAATATGTATGACGCTTCACCTAGGTCCTTCATTGAAAATTTGCTGGTTAGATAACTTTTAACACTGTTTAAAAGATCTATATCATTTCCGATCAATAATATGTCATCCACATATAATATCAGAAATGCCACATTGCTCCCACTCACTTTCTTGTAAATACAAGCTTCTCCATAAGTTTGGACAAATCCAAACTCTTTGATCACCTCATCAAGCGGAGATTCCAACCGTGATGCTTGCTTCAATCCATAGATGGATCGCTGAAGCTTGCACACCTTGTTAGCATCCTTAGGATCGACAAAACCCTTTGGTTGTATCATATACAACTCTTCTTCAACATTACCATTGAGAAACGTGGTTTTGACATCCATCTGCCATATCTCATAATCGAAATATGCAGCAATTGCTAACATAATCCTAACTGACTTTAGCATCGCTACGGGAGAGAATGTCTCATCGTAGTCAACTCCTTGAATTTGTCGAAACCCCTTTGCGACAAGTCGAGCTTTATAGACGGTCACATTACCATCAGCATCAGTTTTCCTTTTGAAAATCCATTTGTTCTCCACGGCCTTTCGGTCGTGAGGTAATTCCACCAAGTTCCAAACTTGATTTTCATACATGGATTCCATCTCGGATTTCATGGCTTCTAACCATTTGTTGGAATCCGGGCTCATCATCGCTTCTTCATACGTCGCAGGGTCATCATTTTCATCAACCATGAAATTCATGACAGGATTTCCGTACAGCTCGGGAGCTGCACGCATCCTGTTTGACCTGCGAGGTTGATAGTACTCTCTTCGGAGTTTCATGATCATTATCATTAGTTCCCTCTTCAACAGGTGGAGCCAACTCCGGAACAACTTCCGGCGCTGCGCTACTCGCCATACTTTGAAGAGAAGGTTCCACAACCTCTTCGAGTTCTACCTTCTGACTACTCACACCTTTCACGAGAAACTCTTTCTCTAGAAAGGATCCATTCTTGGCAACAAAAACCTTGCCCTCGGATCTGTGATAGAAGGAATACCCAATAGTTTCTTTAGGGTATCCTATGAAGACGCATTTTTCCGCTTTGGGTTCGAGTTTATCCGGTTGAAGTTTCTTCACATAAACATCGCATCCCCAAACTTTAAGAAATGACAGCTTAGGTTTGTTTCCAAACCACAATTCATACGGTGTCTTTTCAACGCATTTAGATGGTGCCCGATTTAAAGTGAATGCAGCAGTTTCTAGTGCATAACCCCAAAATGACAACGGCAAGTCCGTTAGAGACATCATAGATCGAACCATATCTAATAAAGTACGCGATTCTGACGTTTGACACACTATTTCATTTGTGGTGTTCCGGCAGGTGTGAGTTGTGAAACAATTCCACACTCTTTCATGTGAGTGCTAAACTCGTAACTTAGATACTCACCTCCACAGTCGGACCGTAGAAATTTGATCTTTCTATTACGATGATTTTCCACTTCATTCTGAAATTCCTTGAACTTTTCAAAGGTTTCAGACTTGTGTTTCATCAAGTAGATATAACCGTATCTACTCAAATCATCCGTGAAAGTAACAAAATAACGATATCCACCTCACGCCGACACACTCATTGGACCACATACATCAGAATGTATGATTTCCAATAAATCTGTCGCCCGTTCCATTGAACCGGAAAACGGCGTTCTAGTCATCTTGCCCATAAGGCATGGCTCACATGTATCAAATGATTCATAATCAAGTGATTCCAAAAGTCCATCCGAATGGAGCTTCTTCAACGCCAATATGACCTAGACGGCAGTGCCACATATATGCGGATATATCATCATTAAGTTTAATCCTTTTAGCATCAACATTATGAATATGTGTAACATTATCATCGAGATCTAATAGAAATAAACCATTCATCATCGGTGCATGACCATAAAAGATTTCATTCATATAAATGGAACAACCATTGTTCTCGGATTTAAATGAATAACCACTTCACATCAAACACGATCCAGATACAATGTTCATGCTCAGTGCAGGCACCAGATAACATTTATTCATGTTTATAACTAATCCCGACGGTAAGTGGAGAGGCAGTGTTCCGACGGCGATCACATCAACGCTTGATCCATTGCCGACATGCATCTTGACCTCACCCCTTGCTAGCGGTCACTTGTTCCGCAGCCCCTGATTCGAGTTACAAATATTAGCAACTGAACCGGTATCAAATAGCTAGGTGCTACTGCGAGCACTAGTCAAGTACACATCAATAACATGTATATCATATATACCTTTGTTTGCCTTGCCGGCGATTCTTGCTTCGATGGCAGTCCCCTTACAATAGTAGCACTTTCGGAATCGGACTTAGGTCCAACTCGGGTTTCTTTTCAGCGCGGCAACGGGCTTGCCGCCCTTACTCCCTTCCGCTTTTCCTTCTTGTCTTTCTTGAAACCAGTGTTCCTATTGATCATCAACACTTGATGTTCCTTTTGATCTCCACTTCGGTTTTAAGCATTGATGTAAGCTCGGGAGAGACTTCTTCATGCCTTGCATATTATAGTTCATCACGAAGCTCTTATAGCTAGGTGGCAGAGACTGTAGAACACGATGGATGCCTAAGTCAATGGGAATCGATATTCCCAACGAAACAAGCTTATCGGCGTAACCTGACATCTTGAGTACATGCTCACTAACGGAGCTGTGCTGTTCTATCATGCAGCTAAAGAACTTTTCTGAAGCGTTGTAGCTCTCTACAGCAGCATGTGTGTCGAAAATCATTTTCAACTCACCCATTGTATCAAATGCATTGCCGTTTTCGAAACGCTTTCGAAGTTCTGGCTCTAGCCCATACAATATGCCGCAATGAACTAAGTTGTGGTCCTCCTGACGAGTCTGATAGACATTCTTCTCCTCGTCAGGGGCATCATCTAAAGGTGGGGGGCCTAACGGCGCTTCTAGCACATATTGCTTTTGTGTAGCAGAGAGGAGAATCCTCAAATTCATGGCCCATTCGGTAAAGTTGCTACCATTCGTTGCTAGTTTCTCTTTCTCCATGAACACATTGAAATTAAAAGCAGGTGGTGCCATCTACAACAGAATTTGTAAAGTTTAGACTAAGTGTATGATAGATTGAGTTCAACTAATCCATATTACGAATGAACTCCCACTCAAAACGACATCCTCGTGCCTTTTTGGTGATTACATGAACCAAATCCACTACACCAAGTCCGATCATCACGTGAGTCGGTATAGCTTCAAAGGCGAGCATCAAATGGGCATCATATCAACTATATGACTCATGCTTAACCTTTCGGTCCGTGTTCCGAGGCCATGTCTGTACATGCTAGGCTCGCCAAGTTAGAACCTTAGTATTCGCGTGTAACTGCTTTTACACCGAAATATGGTCGTGGATCCAAGAACACCCGATCATCACGTGATGTCTTGGAGCGATTTAAAACATAATCGATGCATACTAAAGGAAGAACACATTCTTATCTTGATATTTAAATGAGGGATCATCTTATTATGCTAACAAAGCGCTAAACAAGCAATATAAGATGCAATCAAACATCATATGTTTATTAGTGAAATGATATGGTTCCCGCAGATGATCTCTATCATGTACATCGTGGTATGATCACTATCAAACCTATATGTGTAAATCCAAGGTCAATGGATTTTACACGCTATGTGTGTTGTAAGAGTATCATCTCATACTTCTACTTACAACACTAACATATCATAACACTAGCCCAGCAACAATCTAAACTAGACGCCTCTAATTTATCCATTGCAAGTTTTACGTGGCTTAGGGCTTTCGAGATAGAACCATTCTTACCTACGAACATGAACCACAACGAGGATAATCAAATTGTTGACAACTCGCTTGCAAAATAGATATTGACTATAGTAGGAGAGACAGACACCCGCTAGCCACTTATGCAAACTAGTTGCATGTCAAGCGTGGAACAGGTCTCATGTGCGAGGACATGTAAAGTTTGTCCGGGCCGCTTCATCCCACTATGCCACCAATATCCAAAATTACAACAAAGGAGCAACAACATGATCATCATCGCCCACATACTCATATGTGTACTACCCGTGTAAAGTATCTACACATAGATCCGGCTCTGATACCACTGTAGGGTTCGCAGCATAGAAAACAAAAAATTTCCTACGATGGGAACTATGTACCAAGATCTATCTACTAGATACAAACAACGGGCGGATGTATATCCGTAGAGAACATACCCTTGAAGACCGACAAAGCTTAACGAGTTCAACTCGTGGTTGATGTAGACGATCTCTTGCCGATCTCAAGATCGAGGGGAAGTCCTAGCGCCGCAAATCAGCAGCGCATCCGTGCTCGCACACACGTTCGAGGCACCGAGCAACCTCTGCCTCCTCGCTCCAGCGATGCAGCGGAAGAACAACTCTTTCTTGCCGAATAGCCACCGGGAACATGTATCTCGCTAGTCCGAGACCATGGGGAATAAATTCAAGAGAGGGAGAGAGATCCTTCACGAGGAGGTGTGAGAGACAAGTGAGGAGGGGGGCTCCTTTTATAGGAGGAGGGGGGCACCCAAGGGGGTGGCCACGCCATGGGGTGCCCCTCCCTCCTTCATTCATGTGGGTGAACACTCCACTCACAAAATGCCCTTTAAATTTCCTCCACTCAAAAGTCCACTCAAATTCCCATTAAATTTCCACCAAATTTAATGCAAACTCTCATTAAATAAAACTCTTTTATTTTATTCAGAATTTTGTCAATTACTTTAATTACAAACATTCACAAATAACACCTTGCTAGAATTCCATTTCACATGCATAACCACTTTATGCAATTTCACCCGAAAACTTGTTTCGGTATCTAGTGAAATAAATTCCTGCGCTTGTTCATTCTTTCGGCATGAAACTTTTGCTCCAATTGGATGTCGGCGTCTCTTAAGTGTGCCACCCTACGGTTCTTGAATAATGCGGACATGATCGAGACCCCTCTCGGATCAATAATCAGAAGCGGGATCTGGAGACCCATACTGACTCCCACACATTCAACGATGACTTTCTTGTGATCGTCGGAACCTTTTACGCTAGTATCTTAATCCCTTTGTTTCACGATATATTACATGTCTGAGATTCGATCATCGGTATCTCCATACCTAGTTTGATCTCGTTACCGACATGCACTCTTTTCTCGTTCCTGTGATATAACATTCTAGTGATCAAATCACTTGCTTGCAAGCTAATCAATTTGATATCACCGAGAGGGCCCAGAGTATATCTATCCGTCATCGGGATGAACAAATTCCACTCTCGATCCATGAGCCTCAACATAACACTTTATTAGTTCTGAATCCATCTTTATAATCACCCTGTTACGGTATGACGTTTGATGTTATCAAGAAACTCTTGCGGTGTTAGTGATTGACATGATCTCATGGTCTAAGGATTAGGATCACTTCGTAAGTTGTTATAGCAATATAAACTCAATGACTTTGATCGTAATGCTATACTTCGGATGAATGTTCATCACACCATTACACTAATGTTGTGATCCCATTATTAACAACATCCAATGTCCATGATCTAGAAACCTTGATCATCTTGTTAATCAACGAGCTAGTTTATGAGAGAGGCATAACTAGGAACTTTCTGTTTGTTTGTTAAACACACATGTATTAACGTTTCCGTATTAATACAATTATAGCATGCAAAATAAACATCTATCATATACTTGGAATACACATAATAAACACTTTATTATTGCCTCGAGGGCATATTCCCTTCAGTTCTGATGATCCTGCTGCCCATCTTAATAACTTTGTTGAACTTTTTGAGATGCAAAAGTATAAGGATGTAGATGGAGATATTATTAAGCTCAAGCTTTTTCCTTTCTCCTTGAGGGGAAAGCTAAAGAATGGTTGCTATCTTTGCCTAAAAATAGTATTGATTCTTTGACTAAGTGCAAAGATGCTTTTATTGGAAAGTACTATCCTCCTGCTAAGATTATTGCTATGAGAAGTGACATAATGAAATTTAAACAACTTGATAGTGAACATGTTGCTCCTGCTTGGGAAAGAATGAAATCTTTGGTTAAAAACTGTCCCACTCATGGACTCACTGCTTGGATTATTATCCAGACTTTTTATGCAGGTTTGAACTTCTCCTCAAGAAACCTGTTGGATTCTGCTGCTGGAGGTACTTTTATGGGACTCACCTTGGGTGCTGCAACAAGGCTCCTTGATAATATGATGGTTAACTACTCTGAATGGCATGTTGAGAGAGATCCACATGGTAAGAAGTTAAATTTTGTTGAGGAAACTTCCTCTTTGAGTGAAAAGATTGATGTTATTATGGCTATGCTAGTTAATGGGAAAGATCCTCTAGATCCTAATAGTGTTCCCTTAGCCTCTTTGGTTGCTCAAGAAGAGCAAGTTGATGTGAAATTCATTAAAAACAATAAGTTCAACAACAATTCCTACAGGAATAATTTTGGTGGCAACAACAATTATAGGCCGTACCCTCCTAGTGGAAATGCTTATCAGGATAGATCTGGAATGCCTAGTGAAGAGAGGATTCTAGAAGTTGAGAGATCCACTAAAAATTTTATGCAAATGCAATATGAGCAAAACAAGATTTTCACTAAAACTATGGAGGAACAATCTATTATCTTGAAAAACATTAGTCTTCAGCTTGAGAATTTCAATAGAGAAATTCCTAGTTTACAGTCAAAAAATTTGAGTGCTGAGAAAAATATATCCTCTTTGTCTGAAGCTCAAACTTCCTTGGTTAATAAAATGGCTGCTAAACCTGAAACTATGGAAAACACCTTTGCTACTGCTCATGCCATACAAGTTACTATTGATGAAAATGTTAGGCTGTTAGCTCAACTTCATGCTAGGTGGGAAAGGGAAGATGAAATTGATAGAAACAATAGTGTGTGCACTATCACCACTAAACCACAAGTAGCCCCTGTTCCTCCTCCTACTATGCCTAAGCCTAGTGAGCCTATTACTAGTGATGCTAAGTTTGACTTTGATATTGATGGTTGCAATATTTCTGAAGTGATTATGTTCTTGCAAAAACTTGCTAGAAGTCCTGATGCTAGTGATATGCATGTTGCCTTTACCAAACACATTACAGATGCTCTTGTTAAGATTAAGAAGAGAAGCTAAAACACAAAGCTTCTATTCCTAGGAAAGTAGAAGATAGTTGGGAACCCATTATTAATATACAAGTGAATGACTTTGATCTCAAAGCTTCATGTGATCTTGGTTCTAGTGTCTCTATTATGCCTAGGAAGATTTATGAGATGCTTGATTTGCCACCATTAGAAGATTGTTATTTGGATGTCCCACTCAATGATAATGCTAAAAAGAAACTCATGGGGAGTATTAATGATGTTCTCATTATGGTTAATAATGCTTATGTCCCTATTGATTTCTATGTTTTGGATGTTGAATACAATGCTTCTTGTCCTATTACTTTGGAAAGACCTTTTCTTAGAACAGTTGGTGCCATCATTGATATGAAAGAAGGCACCATCAAATATCATTTTCCATTCAAGAAAGGTATTGAACACTTCCCTATGAGGAGAGAGAAGTTGCTTTTTGCTCCTCCTTTGAAAGCAAGGTTTGATGTTAATGCTTCTTCATTTGAAAATACTTGATTCTTCTTGCTTCTTGTGCCTAACTTAAAGGCATTAAAGAAAAGTACTTATTGGAAGATAATCGAAGAGTTTCCTTAAGTCTTGGAAGTTATTACTTCTGTAATGACCTCTTCTTATCCTTTTTGTTTGCTTTTTGTGTCAAGAATGACCTCTAATGAGAGGGAAATAAGATTAGGGGAGTTGCTGTCCCGAAACAGATTTCTTTCCTCAACAAAAAAAAATCGTGAGGAGGCTCTGTAACTAGGATTGAGCTAAAGCTTAACGAATAAATCCCCCAGTATGTTGGCTAACTTTAGTTAGTTCAACACTTTTTGATTTGAGCAACAGAAGATGTTCGAAAAAATTCGTTTCTACCTACTGGTCTGTTTTGACAGATTTCTACCATTATTTGCATTTGCTTCTATTTGATTCCTTTGTGAGCTCTCTTCAGGTAAATTGAGTTTGTTTGAAGGAGTTACTACAATATATTGTGTTTTTAGTGAAAAGCCTTGTTGTTCCAAAGCTTTGCCAGTGGTCTAATATCCTTTGAATAAGCTAATGTTGCTAATTAAGATTGTGTGAAGCTTTGTATGAAGGAAAAATTTCAGGTGTAGAGAGAGAATGGTGCAATGAGATGAATAATGGACAAAAGCTCAATCTTGGGGATGCCACCATGGTGTCACCCCAAGAAATATCCAAGAGGTACAAGCGTCAAAGCTTGGGGATTCCCAAGGCATCCCCTTCTTCATCAATAAAAAGCTTAGGTCTGTCTAGACACTTCACTTTTATTGTTTCATGCACAGTTGTGTTGTTCTTGGAGCTTCTTAGTTTTCGTTTGCTTTGCTTACTTTGTTTAGTTTGCTTTAATAGTTTGGACCCCTGCTCTCGCTGTGTTGTTTTGCAAATAAGTTTGCTTGGTGTTTGGAAAGGAGTAGTAAGTTCTTGCTTGAAGTGCAAGAGGAGCTTGCATTGACTGTGACTTAGACTTTAGCATGACATGCTAGGTGTTGTTTTAGCATTATACTTAGTGATTATTATTGTAGCATGTCTTGTTCCAAACAATTGGGATTTCTTAGTGTGCCTTGAAGAAATTATGCGTTCTTTTAGCATGCAAAAGCATAGTATTGTGGTATTCTCCTTTGATGTGTTGCTTGGGTTGATTGGCACATGCTCACACCATGTTATGACCATGAAAAGTCACCATTAGCCTCTATGATCATTTAGTCCTTGACTTGTAGTACCACTCTTTGCTTTGATTAGCTTGCTTTGTTGCATTGCATGATTTTGGGCATTATTGCTCTCTTAGTTGGTTGCTCTTAGACTTTTGCTAGCCTCCACTTGTATGAGTAAGTTCTACTCATGCTTCCAACTCCCAAGAAACCAAGTTATTCCAAAGTGTCCACTATAAACTCCTATTCATGGTGTGTTACACCATTCCAATTATATTCTTGTTTTCAACTATCTTCCAATTATAAACTATTTTGTTATGTGAAAACTTAGTGATTAAAGCCCTCATGAACTTGATGGCACACTTTATTATTTGACCCTAATAAACTTGAACCATTGTAATAACTTTGTTGTATATGCTTGCACTTATAAGTTGGAATTAGCAGAACCGTGTTGTCACGGGGAACATTTTCAACATTGCACTTGTACCTTGTGGTACTCAGTTGATATCATGTTCTTTTGTCTATGGATGTCACCGGTGTGAAATAAAGAGGGAACTTGTAAGTCCATGGAGTTTGTATACTGTGTTAGAGAAACGCCTGGGCCGCTAGCCTAAGCCACGCCAATCATGGTGAAAACTTGCAGCATCACCATAGTGACATCTATGAAGCATTATTATTATAAAAAAAAGAGACACATTGATAAAAGAGGAAAGAGAGAAAAAAGCACCATATTCCCATGGTACATAAGAAGAATTGCTGAGATACTCATTGTCTGCTTGCCTTGTCATTTTGGTTATGGGAAAGCTCATGTACCATGTGCAAGGGGTACCTTGTTGGCGGTTCTCAATGATATGCAAATACTTACAGTGACAAGAACTTACCTGGACCCAAAGTTGAGAATGCATGAGGTGTGGCCCTCGTATTCAAGGGGCATGAGATTGCCAACTTATACTTCGTCAAGCATATACTCCAGCTTTGCCACTTTAACCTTAACCACTTCAAGATGCTTATGATAGGGGCAATGAGGGCTGAAAGCTAACAAGTACCATAATTTTTGGAAGCTCTTTTTGAAAATTGCAACCCCTTCTTCCTTTACAAAAAGGCCTTTCTTCCACCATTATTTGAGTCTCCACCTTCTATCTTTAGGCACCATTAAGAGAGCATAGTTGTCATTCTGTGTGAAGTGTTCCAAAGCTTATTAATTGATGCATATTGTGTTATTACTTGTTCTTGTGCTACTTGTTTCTAGTCACCCTTGTGAACTTTGCAGGTGTCCTATGCATTATATTGCTACTCTATGAGGGAGAAGCTGATTACCACTGTGCTATGTTTTCTGCATGTGAAACAAACAAACGTTTTTCAATGCATACTATTCATGATCTTTGTTTGTAGCTTGCCATGTTGCATGCATAGTTACTATGTACTATTGTTAGAACTCCATCTTTCATGCACACGTTTAGAGTTCTTTGATCCCAGCTTTCAATGCTTGCAAATGGTTGGATCTTTATTGTGAGGGTGCATGTAACCACAAAAATTATTCTTTTATCACATACCTACTCGAGGACGAGCAGGAGTTAAGCTTGGGGATGCTGATACGTTGGAAACTTATCTATAATTTTTGATGCTCCATGCTTGTTTAGTATCTACTTTGCTTTACTTTGTCCACACTTTGAGGTGCTTTTTACATGTTTTCTGGTACTAACCTATTAACAAGTTGCAACAGTGCCAGATGCCTATTTTCTGCTGTTTTTGGTTTCAAGAAAGTTAGTAAAGAAATATTCTCGGAATTGGACAGGACGAAGGACAAAGTCAATAACTTTCCATGGGGAACAAGAAGTCCAGAGGGGAGCCCGGAAGGCCAGCCAGGGGGGCCAGACCCACCCTAGGTGTGGGTGGGCCCCGCCCCGCGCCTAGCTAGGGTTTGGGCACCCTGGCCGCCTCCCGGTCTCGACCCTTTGCCTATAAGAAGCCCTCGATACAGAAACCCTGAGTACCCGATCAGAAATCCATGAAACCGTCTGTAGCTGCCGCCACCATCGTCCCTAGATCGGGGGGATCTGAAGTTCTTCCCTGCACCCTGCCGGAGGGGAGGTCATCCCGGAGGCCTTCTCTCCGGTATGATTCGTGAGTAGTTCCACCTTGGACTATGGGTCCATGTAGTAGCTAGATGGTTGTATCTCCTCCTTTGTGCTTTCATGTATAGATCTTGTGAGCTCCGTTCATGATCAAGATCTTATCTATTTGTAATCATACATGTTGTGTTTGCGGGGATCTGATGGATATTGAGATTATTATGTTGGTTTGATTAA
This sequence comes from Avena insularis, assembly GCA_023614405.1. NCBI lineage: Eukaryota > Viridiplantae > Streptophyta > Magnoliopsida > Poales > Poaceae > Avena > Avena insularis. The sequence goes on along the minus strand of CM042685.1, from coordinate 124,837,751 downwards.
TGGTTTTATCTTTATGATTCTATCATGTCTGTTCTGTTTGTGATCTTGCATGCTCTCTGTTGCTAGTGGTTATCTTGGCCAAGTAGTTGCTAGTGACTCCAAGAGGGAGTATTTATGCTCAATAGTGGGTTCATGCCTCTAGTTTCCAAGGGAAGTGACAATAATCTCTTCGGTTGTAGATGTGCTGTTGCTACTAGGGAGAAAACAACGGTCTCTTGTTCATGGAACATGTGGACTGTTTACCTTACACAATTTGCTTAAAGCAGTTGTCTGTTGCTTGCAACTTAATACTGGAGGGGTTTCGGATGATTACCTGAAGGTGGACTTCTAGTCATAGATGCAGTTGGATGACGGTCTATGTATATTTTTTGTATTGCCCAATCAACCTCATAGGATCTTTCTGGCTAGTAATTGCATTGTTATGCCTTGATCAGTTCCTGTCAGTTGCCCCGCTGTAATTTGGTTACCCTTCATGCCATGTTGTTTATCTAAGGAGAGCACCTCTAGTGAACTATGGCCCCTGCTCCAATCTTTACCATTGATACATCTTCCACTGTTACTTGTTTACTTGTTGCAAACCACTACCTTCCACACCATACGTTTAATCCTTTGTTATAGCAAACCGGTGAGCTTGACAACCTCATTGATTCATTGGGGCAAAGTCTTGAGTTTGTGTTGTGTATGTCTCCGCGTTGCTTCCAACACCTATGTGACGTTTCCTTCCTCCTTCTGGTTTGATAACCTCAGTTTCTACTGAGGGAAGACTTGCTGCTGTGCTACTTCACACCTTGCTCTTGGGGTTTCCAACGAAGCGCTCCACGTCAAGCACCGGGCGCCGTCAAGTTTTCTGGCACCGTTGCTGGGGAATCTACTTCAACCTCTTCCTCCCGTCGAGCGGCATCAGTAACAAACAGAAATAAAAAGCAATACTCATAGTAGAAGTTTCCTTTACCAGTTCCACTCTTCAATAGCACTTCACTCCCCGACAACGGCGCCAGAAAATAGTCATGATGACCCACAAGTATAGGGGGTGTATCGTAGTAATTTTGATAAATAGGAGTGTCGATCCCAACGAGGAGCAGAAGGTGTTGACTAGTGGTTTGGAGCAGCAAATCTCTGTAAATACTTAGCAAACGGATTTTTAGGGTTTTTTGAAAAAGCAATGAAATAAAGTGCAAGTAAACAAAGACAACAAATAATTGCAGCAAGTGGCCCAATCCTTTCTTAGAAAAGGACAAGCCGGTTCTAATACTTATGAAGACCAAACGTTCTCGCGGACACATGGGAATACTGTCAAGTGCTTTTGTTTCATATAGTTGATTAACCTTCTTTGGTTTGATAAGTGTTGTGTTGGTGAACTTGTGCTAATGTACCGACCTTACTAGGACTAATACATACTTGTGATTAAACCCCTTGCAAGAATCCGCAACTACAAGAAAGTAATTAAGATAAAAACCTAACCATAGCCTTAAACTCTGAGATCCTACACTCCCTTGTGCAAAGGTTTCCTAACGGGGGATCAGGTTTCTGTCACTCCGGCAACCCCAAAATTAGTAGCCAAATACACAATGCATTCCCCTAGGCCCATAAATAGTGAATTATCATGTAGTCGACGTTCACATGACACCACTAGAAGAATAGAACCACAACTTAAATATTAAACCATTGAATAATACCTCAACACAATTCCACTACTAACAACATGACTTCTCCTATGTCCTCAACAACTAAACAAATTACTCACAAGACATCATATGGATCAAGATCCGAGATGATATAATGATGAATAACAATATGAACATAAACAATAATTCAATGGTTCCACTCACAAGCATCAACTACATAAGTAATCAACACCGGGAAAGTTTTCCCTAAGAACTATGCAAGATTCAACACAATTGTTGTAGGGTTCGCAGCATAGAAAACAAAAAAATTCCTATGATGGGAACAACTATGTACCAAGATCTATCTATTAGATACAAGCAACGGGTGGATATACATCCATAGAATACATACCCTCGAAGACCGAATAACATTAACGAGGTTATACTCGTGGATGATGTAGACGAACTCTTGCCGATCTCAAGATCGTGATGAAGTCCATCTGGTCCAGCCGGTCCAGCACGATCAAGTCCAGCACCTCAAAGAAGTGGTGCATCCGTGATCGCACACACGTACGGGTACCCCGACAACCTCCGCGCCCTCGCTCCAGCGAAGCAGAGGAAGCAACAAATCCTTCCAGAAAAATCCACCGGGAACATGTATCTCGCTGATCCGAGACCATGGGGAAATTCTAAAGGAGGGAGAGAGATCCTTCGCGAGGAGGTGTGCTTTGAGAGGAGGAGAGGGGGGCCTTTTATAGGGTAGAGGGGGGCACCCAAGGGGCATGGCGCCCAGCCATGGGGGCTTCCCCCACCTCTTCCACATTCATGTGGGTGGAGCTCCCACTCAAAATGAAAAGCCTCCACTCCCATTAAAAAGCCTCCACTCAAAATCCACTCACATGCATTAAATTTCCACTAAATTTAATGCAAGCTCTCATTTAAATAAAACTCTTTTATTTATTTATTCAGAATTTTGTTAATTACTTTAATTAACAAACATTCACATAAAACCCCTTGCTAGTATTCCATTTCACATGCAGAACCAGTTTCAGCAATTTCAACCGAAACAGTTCCGGTGTCTAGTGAAATAAATTCCTGCGCTTTCCTTTTCTTTTTCTGGCATATCATTTGCTCAGAATGATGTCGGTATCCCTTAAGTGTGTCACCCTAAAGTTCGCGAATAATGCGGACATGATCGAGACCCTTCTCCGATCAATAATCAGTAGCGGGACCTGGAGATCCATCGGCTCCCACATTCAACGATGACTTCTGTGATCGTGTGAACCTTTTACGCTAGTATCTTAATCCCTTTGTTTCACGATATATTACATGTCCGAGATTCGATCATCGGTATCTCCATACCTAGTTTGATCTCATTACCGACATGCACTCTTTTCTCGTTCCCGTGATATAACATTCTAGTGATCAAATCACTTGCTTGCAAGCTAATCAATGTGATATCACCGAGAGGGACCAGAGCATATCTATCCGTCATCGGGATGAACAAATTCCACTCTCGATCCATGGGTCTCAACATAACACTTTAGTAGTTCTGAAGCCATCTTTATAATCACCCAGTTACGGTGTGACGTTTGATGTCATCGAGAAACTCTTCCGGTGTTAGTGATTGACATGATCTCATGGTCTAAGGATTAGGATCACTTCGTAAGTTGTTATAGCAATATAAACTCAATGACTTTGATCGTAATGCTATACTTTGGATGAATGTTCATCACATCATTACACTAATGTTGTGACCTCGTTATTAATAACATCCAATGTCCATGATCAGGAAACTTTGATCATCATGTTAATCAACGAGCTAGTTTATAAGAGAGGCATAACTAGGAACTTCCTTTTTGTTTATTAAACACACATGTATTAACGTTTCCGTATTAATACAATTATAGCATGTAAAATAAAAATTTATCATAAATAAGGAATACGATAATAACCACTTTATTATTGCCTCTCGGGCATATTCCCTTCAATCTCCCACTTGCACTAGAGACAATAATCTAGTTTGAAAACTTTGCGTATTGAACACCTATGGCTTTCTGGTGTTCCATATATGCAACTGCAAGTGGTTAACATAATCTACGGATCTGATGCTTTCAGGTCCGTGTGTATTTGCATGTCTTTGCGTCTCCATGCATCACTCATTCTCCAATGAGATGGCATTGTATAAATTTGGTCTTTTGGTGAGACCTTTAGTTCCTTGGGGTTAAACCATGTCGATACTATTGTCGTACAACATATCTTTAGTGTTAGCCCGTTGCGAACAACACCTTAGTTTGATAACAAACTACTTGACACAAATTCCCTCCTTTGCCGCTACTATAGCAGTCATATACTTAGCCTTTTGTTGTAGTATTCATCACAATGTCTTAACTTTGGAACTCTTCCAAATCCATCATGGAATCTCCTTTCCATTACATTGTGCCACCCATAGTTTAAATTGAGATAAACTTAATTTGTATCTTGTGACAAAACTAGTATCAATTTAACTCTTTACAATGAACTATTTGTAATTGTTTGTCACCTCTAGACAAATATATTCTTAGTTCTTCCAAAAGATCATAAGAATATCCTTACTATCGTCCAGTGATCATTTTATGATTCATTCTGGTATATGCTCATAACACTTAGAGCATAGGACATATCTGGATGTGTACATATCATGGTATGATTGATCAAAACATTCTCGTGATTTCACTCATCAAGTGTTAAAGCACTTGAATCTTGTTTCACTTATCAAGTGTCGATACACTTGAATCTTGATTCAATTCCTTTCCATGCGACAAGAACCATTTCTTGTTGTTTATATATTGAACTCCTTCAATATCTCATATATGTACGTTTGGCACAACCATATTAGCGTCACAGTCTATCCACTATAGACATTCATGCTAAATATTCGGGTTTTGCCTAAGTATTTCATCGAAATGAAATTCTTAACCTTTGTCAATAAAATATACATTATTTCTAATCAACAAGATGTCCTCCACATAACGTATTATAAATATGTCTTAGCGCTCCCACTTAATTTCTTGCAAATGCAAGCATCTTCATCGTCTCCTGATGAAAACTCTTTTTCATCATGGTGAAGATTCCAACTCCGCGATGCTTACTTCAACAATTGAAGTTTGCATGCCCCTTTTTTTAGCATCCTTTGAATTAACAAAACCCTTTGGATCATGTCATGTACACGTCCTAGGTAACCATTCTATTAAAAGAACTTTGTTTTGTTTATTCATCTACCATATACCAAATTATATATAGTGGTTGCTACTTTAATCCGTCCAGACTAAATATCGCTATGAAAGATCAAATCTTGTCATAGTCAACTCCTTGAACATTGTCGTAAAATACTTTACGACATGTCGACTATTTAATAGATGTGAAACATCCATGTCTGTTTCTTTATAGATCCAAATACGACCGATAGGTTTTTACACCTTTTCGGAGGGTCTTCCACGTTCAAAACTTGATTTCTCGTGTATGGAACTTTCACGGATTTTATGGCTTCAAGCCATTTGACGGAGTCAGGGCCCATCATCGCTTCTTTGCATATAGTCGGTTCATCATTGTCAAACAATAATGATTTACTCTCAAATCTTAGTATTTGATTGTTTATCCGACCGACTTAGTTCAATAAGGACTTAGATCTCCGTGACCACAAACTTTGAGGCACATAAGCTATGAGCATTATGGCAGCCTCCGGAACCATTTCTGGCGCTGCGCAACTCAGCACATTTAGCTAAGGTTCGTTAACCTTATCAAAGTTCTATTGTCCTCCCACTTAACATATATGAAAAATTCCTTCTTCAAGAAACTTCATATTTCAAGCGACAAACCCCTTTGTCCTCGGTGTTATGGAGGAATAACCAATTGTTATTCGAAATAACCTACAAAGACATGCTCATCCGACTTCGGTTGTAAACATCTTACTTATGTTTAGCATACAAAAATTTAAGAAATGACAACTTGGGTTTTACCCCAAACCATAACTTCCATGGTGTCATTTCAACGGATCAAGATGGAGCTCTTTTCAGTGTAAAAGCGGAAGTCTCTAAAGCTTTAATCTTTTAAAACATAATGGCAGTTTTATAAATAACACCTTTGATCCAACCATGTCAAACAAGGTTTCATTACAAATCTCACACTCCATATTCCTATGGTGTTTCGTGAGATGTAAATCTAGGTGTTTTGCTAAACTTGTAACTCAAATAAATCCCTTTTAAGATAAAATCATAATTCATTTATTTTTCTTGTTACACTTGTAACTCAAATAAATCCCTTATGATAAAATCATAAACCATTTATTTTCTTGTCACAATGATTTTCACTTCATCTTGAAAGTCTTTGAACATTTTCAAATATTTCACACTTCTTTCTCATTAAGTGAATATTCACTCAAATTTCCAGAGAAAGTATATGAAGTTGAAACCCATCGCTTACGACTACACATAATGGACTACATACATCGATATGTATAAATTCCAATATTTTAGTCGTTCGTTCTTCTTTGGCCTTTGAACGAAGTTTTAATTATCCCGAGGAAAGTCTCACAAGCGTCACTTGATCAAATCAAAGACTCCAAAAATCCATGAAAATGGAGATTCTTCATGTTTTCTTTCCAATATAATTTAAACAGCGATGTCACTTCATAAGTGATCTTTCAATCATTTGTCTTGCGACATTTTAGCATTAGCTTTATGGATGTGATTTCTCCAACTAGATTTGTAAATCATCCATCTTATATGGAATACGGTAATTATTTGAAAAACCTTTATTCTCATAATACCTGATTTAAATAACAATTATTAAAACAAATCTTGAAGTCAAGCTTTGATGTCAACGAGATATACAAACAACGGTTTGTTTGTTTTCGATGAACATCATCACATATTCTCTTGCTAGTTACTTAGGCCATTGTGGTTCATGAATTGCGTCGTTTTGTATGAAATTTCATACCAACCAATTCGGTATCCAATACCCAAGAACCACATTGTTTAACAAGCAAAGAATGCAACCATAACATTTATATCATATATATACCTAAATTGGATATTTCCAATCTTTTCTTTTCTGCCAAATATATTTTATATATTCTCTTTCAGCATTTCCTTTTTACTTTTTAAAAGAATTTATCAACATCAATAGTGGCGCCATATACATGACACATAGTCCAAAGCGTGTATATTCAAATAATAATACCTTTGGACTTGCACTTTGAAGTAGATCACCATCATCAAAATGATCGGTATTCTTTCAAAATCCATTCTTTAGTAATCTTTTAGTATAGTAAACACTTTACATACATCTTCTATTCATCCTTATCATGACGACTTTCATGATCAAGCTACTGTAGCTTATAAAGGTGAATCGTGAGTATAACATTACTTTCCAAAACCCTTTTTGGATGATTAGGATGTCTAGCATCTCCAACCTTTGCAAATTCTCATCCAATATGAGAACATATATTATACTCTATCATATTGCAACCAAAACATTGTTTCAGATATCGTTATATCTGTTACACATGATGGTTTCTGAAACAATTCTTTCAGCTCCTAGATAAACTTGATATTAAAACAATCAAGAATCATGGAGGCAAACATGATACTTAAGATACTAACACTGGAATTGTTACTCTCGATTTAATACTAATTATCAAATTTCATGGAGTAAACAGAGTTTGCTGAAAGTTTGGAATAGGACTTTAAACTTTAGATTGACACTCAACACAATATGATACCAGTTCGTAAAGTATATATCTAGAATTCTATAGTTCTATTATCTCAATTACAACTATGCATAAGGTGGTGAACGAATGCCAATGACTATAACAAATTATGCAAATTCACTTTGATTTAATTTATGATAAATTGAGTTCTACTAATCCAAATTATAAATGAACTCCCACTCAAAAACGACATCCCTCGTGTCTTTTTGGTGATTACATGAACCAAATCCACTACACCAAGTCCGATCATCACATGTGTCGGTGTAGCTTCAAAGGCGAGCATCAAATGGGCATCATATCTACTATATGACTCATGCTTAACCTTTCGGTCCGTGTTCCGAGGCCATGTCTGTACATGCTAGGCTTGCCAAGTAAGAACCTTAGTATTTGCGTGTAATCGCTCTTACACCAAATATGGTCGTGGATCCAAAAACACCCGATCATCACGTGATGTCTTGGAGCGACGAGAACATAATCGGTGCATACTAAAGGAAGAACACATTCTTATCTTGATATTTAAATGAGGGATCATCTTATTATGCTAATAAAATGCCAAACAAGCAATATAAGATGCTATCGAAACATCACATGTTTATAAGTGAAATGCTACGGTTCCCGCATATGATCTCCATCATGTGCACTGTGGCATGATCTCTATCATACCTTTATGTGTAAGGCCAAGGTCTATGGAACTTACACGCTATGTGTGTTATAAGAGTATCATCTCATACTTCTACTTACAACATCACCATATCATAACACTAGCCCAGCAACAATCTAAACTAGACGCCTCTAATTTATCCATTGCAAGTTTTACGTGGCTTAGGGCTTTCGAAGATAGAACCGTTCTTACCTACGAAAATGAACCACAACGAGGATAACCAAATATTGACAACTCGTTGCAAATTAGATATTGACTATAGTAGGAGAGACAGACACCCTCTAGCCACTTACTCAAAACTAGCTGCATGTCAAGCGTGGAACAGGTCTCATGTGCGAGGACATGTAAAGTTTGTCCGGGCCGCTTCATCCCACTATACCACCAATATCCAAAGTACAACAAAGAAGAAATAAAATGATCATCATCGCCCACATACTCATATGTGTACTACCCGTGCAAAGTATCTACGCATAGATCCGGCTCTGATACCACTGTAGGGTTCGCAGCATAGAAAACAAAAAATATCCTACGATGGGAACAACTATGTACCAAGATCTATTTAGTAGATACAAGCAACGGGTGGATATACATCCATAGAATACATACCCTCGAAGACCGAATAGTGTTAACGAGGTTGTACTCGTGGATGATGTAGACGAACGCTTTCCGATCTCAAGATCGTGATGAAGTCCATCTGGTCCAGCCGGTCCAGCACGATCAAGTCCAGCACCTCAAAGCAGTGGTGCATCCGTGATCGCACACATGTACGGGTACCCCGACAACCTCCGCGCCCTCGCTCCAGCGAAGTAGCGGAAGCAACAAATCCTTCCAAAAAAAGCCACCGGGAACATGTATCTCGCTGATCCGAGACCATGGGGAAATTCTAAAGGGGGGAGAGATCCTTCACGAGGAGGTGTGCTTTGAGAGGAGGAGAGGGGGGACTTTTATAGGGGAGAGGGGGGCACCCAAGGGGCATGGCGCCCAGCCATGGGGGTTGCCCCCACCTGTAACACCCCGGTTCTGAAAAGACCGTGGCCTCTATGTGACATGCCAATCCCTGGATCGGTTCATTGGCCCACAATAGAGTAAGATGAATAACATAGCAAAATATCCAGAGTACCATTATTACAATAAAAGCTTAGCCCAAAGCTAGCTCAAATTATTCAGGTAGCAACATAAATAATGTAAATCCTCCATTCTTCAAATTTTCCACAAGTAAACAAGTGCCGAGTGGAGTACTGTGACCTAAATCGATTACTCAGAATCGGAATAACCTGCAACATGAAACGTAGCAGCCCCGAAGGGTCAATACATGGAATGTATGGCAAGTAGAGCTAGTAATGGAGACAATAGTACTATCATCTACATGCATATTTGGCAAGTGGAGCTGTGTCTGGCTTGCATTTGCAAATACCTTTGTCCTAATTTCATAAACAGTTTTTGATTTTCTTTGAAAAGATCACAATTAAGTTAACCCAAAAATATTAAAACAATTATGAAATTAGAATGAGCGAGATACATGTCATGGAATCAATATCAAGCAACTCAGTTGTCCATAACCGGGGACACGGCTAATCGATTAGATTATACACCCTACAGAGGTTAGTACACTTTACCCATGTGACTTGGCCAGCCCAGCTCGTACCATCACTCTCATTTTGAGTGGTGATAGGGAGAAGTCCAAGTTGAGACCGTTCGAGAAGTAGCTCCCCAATCCCGACGCGCACCGGTCCAACCTACCAAATTTCTACATCTCTGGATACGCGGGTTCAGGTCACCACGACCTACTAAGTCCAACCAACCGCCCATTCCATTATTGGCACATGGTTGTACACGTAAGCTACACAATAAAGAAGACAATCATTCTCTCTTGATACCTGGGTGCCTTTCCGCAATGAAACCACCAAAAGTTATCAATACCATCACACCCAGGAGATTCATTGATTAAGTTGTTTTAGTTTTCACAAACCAATACTTTTAGAAATAAGTCTCAATGATGTAACCCAGCCCTCGATCTTCATAGCATGGCTAAGCACATCTATCAACGGTGGTTCATCTACAAGGAAGGACCTACCACATAATAGGACATAGCATAGCGATAGTATCATCCTACACATGCAACTACAAAATACACGACAATGCATTGAAAATAGCAGGATGATAGCATAAACAAAGTAGCATCTACTTGCCTTGGTTGTAGCGGTCGGAAGAACAATCCACACACGAGCAAGCGTTGCACTCGTCACAATCTACACGATACAATTGCATTCATAAACAAACAATCCACAAGCATATGCAACAAAGATGATGCATGTAGGTATGCAAGGCAAGTGAATTGGTGCTACAGCTGCACCACATAATCCTAATCAATAATACTATCGATTGCATGCATGGAAAATAGTTTTTGCGCTAGGAAAACTATTACGCAAAAAGTAATGCTCAAAACTAGAGCTAGAACTCAAATAATTCACTACCGGTAGTATACTGTTTGTAAAATCTTGAGAAAATTCTACCGCGTAGGAATCACTGATTAGAAACAGTACCAACTGGAATTACTCAGAAAGGAATTATAAAACTCCCCGAGTAATTAAAACACTGCAGAAAGCCACTAGACAGTTTCTGCAGAAGTTTTTACTGTAATCCTATCTTTTTAATTCACGATGAGATTCCCCTCGTTCCACTGAATCCAGGGACATATCATACGCGAATTTTGGAGCTACGGATCTTTTTCTACGAATTTATTACTCCGAAGAGGCCACTAACTAGATTGATTAAACTGTACTAAACCTTGCTGCAAAAGCCTGAATCAAAGGTACAGCAAGATTCTACACGACTCACTGAATATACACATATTTTATTTGCAATTTTTGGCCAAGCGGTTTAATTTCTACGCAATTTACAAGATTCTACCGAAATCTGTCAACTAAAAGGATTAACAAAATTAACTACCAATCGTTCTGACTGATCAAAGCGTCTGCTGACTGGGCGCTGACTGGGTGTCTGACTAGTCAACGCCTGAGTCTGACCGGTCAACGAACGATCTGAGCCGCTGATCTGAGATCTGACAGTGGCTGCAATCTTACCGGAAACAAACGGCGAAACGGACGGCGCGGCGGCGCGCTGCAGGTGGCGAAGGCGGCGCGCAGCGAGCTAGCGGCAAGGCGCTGAAGCGCCGCAAGCGGCGGCGGCGCGCGGCGGCGCGGCAAGGCGCGGGCGGCGGCAGCGCGGCGGCGGTGATGGCGGGCGCGGTAGGCGCAGGCGGCGGGCGTTTGGCGGCGGGCTGGCGGGATGGCGCCGGGCGCAGCGGAAAGCGGCGCGGCGGCGGGGCAAGGTGGCGGCGGCGGCGGCCTTACCTGGCGTCGGGGTCGGCGATGGCGGCGGCGGCGCGGGGCCGAAGGCGGCGAGGTGGCGGGGCGATCGAGGCGACGGGGCGGTTTTCCGAGGCGGCGCGATCTACGAGGCGGCACGAAAAACGAGGCAGGGTCGACGGCGGTTCGGTCCCTTAAGTGGGGCCCTGCGCGGGTCCTACTCCAATTCGGCGCAGAGTTAGACGCGGATTCGGAAATCGGTCCAAAATTCGACCGCTTTTCCGATCTCTTCATAAACGACCACAATTTCTCCGTACGAGCTCCGAATCGAGTGATTCTTGATCCTACGGTTTCGTACAATTGAGGGGAACAATCTAGGGTCAAGGTTTGAGCGAAACCATTAGTCTACAAGGGTGGTCAACGCTAGCCCTACTAAAGCCTCCCGCAGGAGCCTCGTAGCAAAAAAGAATAGGGTTTTGCAAATGGCGTTTCGCCGAACCTTTTCAATCGACGGTTTTGCATGGAAAAGCATGATGCAATGATATGAATGATATGCAAGACCAAATCAAAAATTTGTGATGCGACAAGACTAACCCCCTTAAGATGAATCTCGTCCTCGAGATTTGGCGCGGCTAGCAAATAGGTGTGGGTAGTCCTCTCGGATGTCATCTTCACGCTCCCAAGTGGCTTCCTCTTCAGTGTGGTGGCTCCACTATACCTTGCAAAACTTGATTGTCTTGGTACGGGTAGTCCTCTCCGCTGTCTCCAGAATCTTGACCGGTTTCTCTTCATAGGTCAAGTCGTTCTCAAGCTGAACCTCCTCTAGCGGTACAGTGTCTCTCAATGGTGTATCCACCATCTCCGGATGGCACTTCTTCAGCTGGAATACGTGGAACACGTTGTGAACAGCGGACAGAGCCTATGGCAACTCCAACTGATAAGCAACTTCTCCTTTGCGTGCTAAGACCCGATACGGTCCAATAAACCGAGGTGCCATCTTACCCTTAATTCCAAATCTCTTGATTCCACGAAGTGGCGACACTCTGAGGTATGCTCTATCACCTATCTCATACACCACTTCCTTGCGCTTGGCGTCGGCGTAGCTCTTCTGCCTTGATGGTGCTACCTTCAGCCTGTCCCTAATCAAGGCGACCTTCTCCTCAGCGTCCTTGATCAAATCAGGCCCAAACAACTGACGCTCTCCTACTCCATCCCATAGCAATGGAGTCCGGCACCGTTTCCCATACAGTACGTCGAATGGTGACGTCTTGATGCTGGTTTGATAGCTGTTATTGTAGGAAAACTCAGCATACGGAAAATTCTCATCCCAACTAGAACCATGAGCCAAAGTGCAAGCTCTCAGCATATCCTCCAAAATCTGATTCACCCTCTCGGTCTGTCCATCAGTCTGTGGGTGAAACGCTATGCTAAACTCCAATCTAGTACCAAGTGACTCGTGCAGCTGGCGCCAGAAGTGTGAGGTAAATTGGGTGCTTCTATCAGATACGATACTCTTGGGAACTCCGTGTAGGCACACAATCCTGTCCATGTAAATCTTGGCCAACTTCGCACTCAGTAGGTTGTCTTCACTGGAATAAAGTGGGCTACCTTGGTCAAATGGTCGACCACTACCCAAATGGAGTCATATCTGACCTGGTCCCGGCACACTGTGATAAAATCCATTCCCACTCTATCCCACTTCCAATCCGCACGGCAATGGCTGTAGTAGTCTTCGTGTTCCGCCTTCACTCGCTGCACACATCACATAGGGCAATATGCTTGGCGATGTCTCCCTTCATGTTGTTCCACCAAAATCTGCTCTTCAGGTCCATATACATCTTTGTGTTACCCGGATGTATGGAATATGGCGAAGTCATGGGCCTCTGCAGAATCAACTCCCTTATCTCCGGATCGCTGGGCACACACAAACGATCTCCATACCACAAGGTACCATGCTCATCCTCGAATATCCTTTTCCGATTCTCCTTCATCTTTTCCTTTATCTCCTCTATTTCTTTGTCTCCCACTTGAGCCTTTATGATCCTGTCCTCAGGCGTTGGTTGGACTTCCATCGTAGCCAGGTATCCTTCAGATACTACCTCCAGTCTAAGGTCCTTGAATTGCTTGCACAAATCCTGGGGCAATTCACCAATTGTCAATCCATTGGCATAAACCTTCCTGCTTAGAGCATCTGCTACTACATTGGATTTTCCTGGGTGGTATTGTAGATTCATATCATAATCCTTGATAAGCTCCAACCATCTCCTTTGCCTCATATTCAGTTCCTTCTGTGTAAATATGTATTTCAGGCTCTTGTGGTCGGTGTACACATCACAGTGTTTTCCCATTAAGTAATGCCTCCATACCTTGAGCGCATGAACCACTGATGCTAACTCCAAGTCGTGTGTGGGGTAATTCCGCTCATGGTGTTTGAGTTGTCGCGAGGCATATGCCACTACTCTCCCATCTTGCATCAGCACACTCCCAAGTCCCTGTCGAGAAGCATCACAGTACACTTGGAAATCCTTCTGAAGATCTGGTAAACACAGAACAGGTGCGGTCACTAGTCGACGCTTCAGTTCCTGAAAGCTGGCTTCACATACGTCTGACCATTCAAACTTCCTCTCCTTCTTCAGAAGTTCAGTCATCGGCTTAGCAATCTTGGAAAAGTTTTCAATGAACCTCCTGTAATATCCAGCAAGTCCCAAAAAGCTTCGAATCTCTCCTGCATTCTTGGGTGCTTCCCACTCAGTTACTGCAGTCACTTTGCTTGGATCAACAGCGACTCCTTCTCCTGACACTACGTGTCCAAGAAACCCAACGGTGTTAAGCCAGAATTCACACTTGCTGAATTTGGCATACTGGTGTTCCCTCAGCTTCTCCATAATCAGTCGCAGATGTTTCTCATGCTCAGCATCATCCTTGGAATATATCAGTATGTCATCAATAAACACCACCACGAACTTGTCCAAGTACTCCATAAATACCTTGTTCATCATGGTCATGAAATATGCCGGGGCATTCGTTAGTCCAAAACCTAGTGGTGAAGGCGGTTTTTGGTACGTCCTCCTCCCGGATCTTCAATTGAAAATAGCCTGATCGCAGATCAATCTTGCTGAACACCGTTGCTCCTTCCAGTTGATCAAACAAATCATTTATGTTCGGCAGAGGGTACTTGTTCTTGATGGTTACCTCGTTCAGCGAGCGATAGTCCACCACTAATCTCTTGGTGTTGTCTTTCTTCTCCACAAAGCGAGCAGTGCTCCCATGACGACGAACTAGGCTGAATGAATCCCTTTTCAGCTGCTCTTTCAACGCTTCTTCAATTCCTTCAGCTCATCCACATCCATCTTATATGGTTTCTTTGCTATTGGTCCTGTTCGGCATCGGTCGATAAGAAACTCTACTTCCTGTCGGTGGCATCCACAGCAGCTCTTGAAACACGTCGGGGTAATCCCTAATCACTGGCACTGTATCCATGCTAACCCCCTTAAGAGAATTCAACTTACACCTTCCTGGTCGTACAGCTGACTTGAATCTAATCCTCTTACCATCCGGGGTTTTGAGTGAAACAGCTCGCTATGCACAATCTATGTGTCCCCCATGCATAGACATCCAATCCATACCCAGAATAACGTCTAATCCCTGTGATTCCAACACTACCAAATGTGCACTGAAATTGTGTGTTCCAATCCTCAGAGTTAAATGGCGGCATGCCGCGCTAGCTATCATATCTCCTCCAGGTGAACTCACTCTAAAAGACCTTAGCATAGACTCAGTAGGTAGCTTATACTTATCCACAAATGCCCTTGATATGAATGAATGCGATGCACCAGTATCGAAAAGTATAAGTGCAGGGTAAGTGTTAATTGGAAACTTACCAATCACAAGGTCAGGCTCATCTGGAATCTCCTCCACAATCATGTGGTTCACTGTGGCCTTCTCATTGTTGGTTGGCTTTAGTCCTTTCCTCTCCGGACAGTTGTCAGCATAGTGTCCCTTCTGTTTACACTTGAAGCACGTCACCTCACTCAGATCCTTCTTCACAAAGTTGTGATCGCGGTTGCGGTCATGTCCACCGTGCCCTCCAGAGTGGTGAGAGTGTCCTCCCTTGTGGCTGTGGTGGCTGCTCTTGTGGTTGTCATGGCGATGTCCATCGCCCCCATGGCGGTTGCGATCATGGCTCCCATGGTCACTCCCTCCATGCTTGGAGTATCCATCATATGAAGTGCGAGACTTGTGATGTGAACCAGAGTGGTGATTGTTACTCTTTCTCTTGCGGTTCTCCACCTGTTTGTGCTTCCCTTCCAAGATCCTGGCCTTGTCCATAAGCTCCTAGAAAGTGGGGCAGTAAACCACCAGTAGCTGCACTGAAAGCTCATCACTGAGGCCATCCAGGAATCTCTCCCTCTTTTTTGCATCAGTGTCAACATCCTCCGGTGCATAACGGGACAGGTTGTTGAACTCCTCAATGTACTCGGCCACGGTGCGATTGGTTTGGCACAAGTTGCAGAACTCCTTCCTCTTCAGGCTCAGAACTCCTGAAGACACGTGGTTGGTCCTGAATCCTTCCTCAAACATTGCCCAAGTCACAGTATCCAGCGGGTGGGTGATCTGAAAAGTGTCCCACCAAGAAGCGGCTGGTCCCTCCAGTAGGTGAGCGGCAAACCTCACCTTCTCGGCATCAGTGCATCCGACAGTTACCAGATCCTTGTTGACTGAACGCAACCAGTCGAGAGCAACCATTGGTTCCATTGCAGTAGACAATCTTAGTTGGCCTTAACCTCAGAAATCTGGTGAGAGCATCGCCCTGAGGCTGATTGTTTCCATTGTTGTTGTTCTGAGCTGCCGTGAACTGAGTCATCACTTGGGTCAGCTGTGCCTGAGCTGCCATGAGCTGCTCCAACTCAGTGGGTTGACGGCGGGGAGGCATCTGTGGTTCAGCACAGGTAAGTTTAGAAAGAATCAACTACGACAATAGGATTCTACCCATGCATATGATCAAACAACAACAAACAATAGCAGACAATCACAAGCAAGCAACACATCAACAAACAAGTGATCCAGCAACATTCCAGGGATTATCATAGCAGTATATACCTACTGAAATAGTTTTACAAGAGTTGGCAATGGTTAACTAAACAGTTGATCAACTAAATAACAAAACAGCAATCTGCCAGAACAGTCCAGCAGCATTCGCGAATTTTTCCGCCTGACTTAAGCTCGTCAGAAAAATTAGCTGATTTTTGCACATATAGTACAGAGAGTTTCGCATCAGTCCAATTTTTTTCAGATTTGTCCGAGTTACCAGAAAAATATGAAAAATCGTACAGTACTGCTGTATCAGCAAAAAAACTGCAGCGAAAATAACACAGATGATAACCAAACTTGCCATAACTCTTTCATTAAAGTTCGCACAAATAATTCCTGGGATATTGGAGTACACAAATAAGCAACTAATCACTCTTAAACTAACACGAACTAAGCTTCACAACGATCGAGACTAATCCTAACGAATTTGCCTAACGAGGACTAATTGGTGGACTTCTATCTACTTCTTGAAGAGGTTGCAGTAGGTCCTTGCTGTCATGCGTTGACGCTTCGGCTCGCGGTACAAACATGGCGGCGGAGTGTACACCTCTCCTGAATCATCACTTGAGATCTCAAACTCCACCTCTTCTGGATCCTCCTCTTCTTCTTCACTCTCAGCTGCAACTGCAACAGCTTCATCTCCTCCACCATCATCGTCTCCATCATCATCATCCTCGTCCTCATCATCATCGTCTCCACTATCATCATCATCCCCATTGTTGCCATCATCTCCATTGTCATCATCAGAGGGTGGATTCACTTGGAGAGCGGCAATCTGGGCTGTCATAGCTTCAATAGTTTGATCCCTTTCCTGGACGGTCCCTTGCAACTGTTGTATGTTCTAGGTGTTCTCCTGCATAGTACCATGAAGATGAGCTATGGTTGCATCTCTGGCTATCAGGGCATTCTCCAGAACTCCCACAGCTTCATGCAGGGTGTCAATCTCCTGTCCTTGGACCACCATACCATTGCTAGCAAAGTCTGCAATCTCCTTTATCATCATCACTTTCTCAGCTAGAGCTCCATTCTCCCTTTCCATGTCCTCTATGTGCCTCCGACGGGGCGGCATGTTGTTCCTGTCGCCCGGGGTAACCACAATGTGCCCATCTTCATCACGCCTCCCATAGTCACGGTAGGGTGAATCTGCTGGCAGTAGGTGTCGGACATTATGGCCTTTGGCAGACAGGCTTCATGTATGGCCAAGTTGATTCCAAGTCCCCAGTTGCAGTATGTCTTGGTGTAGATCAAGTGCACGGGGTTTGGCAAGGCGGCATCTCTGAATATGAAGGTAGTGATCTCCCATGCATCCTCTCCATATCCATAGGTGTACAGCCTTCTTCCCTTGAACATGGGCAGCGGCAATCCCAATGACTACGAGAGCTGAGCTAACTGCCTTGCAAAGGGTCTTGGTGACTCTATGGTGGCATACTCGGTCCTGACTTCTCCCATCTATCAAGTAAAAGAGGAAAGTGTGAGAATAGCATATGGTAAGGATTTACGAGGGTGAAAGGCATAAGATGAAAGACAGAGTTAATATAGGCTTTAATAAATCTATGGCTTCCTAATCCAATTCTAGGTCACGATCCTACAGTCGACAAACGGGCTCTGATACCATCCTGTAACACCCCGGTTCTAAAAAGACCGTGGCTTCTATGTGATATGCCAATCCCTGGATCGGTTCATTGGCCCACAATAGAATAAGATGAATAACATAGCAAAATATCCGTGTATCATAAATAACGAATATCCAGAGTACCATTATTACAATAAAAGCTTAGCCCAAAGCTAGCTCGAATTATTCAGGTAGCAACATAACTAAAGTAAATCCTCCATTCTTCAAATTGCCCACAAGTGAACAAGTGCCGAGTGGAGTACCGTGGCCTATATCGATTACTCAGAATCGGAATAACCTGCAACATGAAACGTAGCAGCCCCGAAGGGTCAATACATGGAATGTATGGAAAGTAGAGCTAGTAATGGAGACAATAGCACTAACATCTACATGCATATTTGGCAAGTGGAGTTGTGTATGGCTTGCATTTGCAAATACATTTGTCCTACTTTCATAAACAGTTTTTGATTTTCTTTGAAAAGATCCCAATTAAGTTAACCCAAGAATATTAAAACAATTATGAAATTAGAATGAGAGAGAAACATGTCATGGAATCAATATCAAGCAACTCAGTTGTCCATAACCGGGGACAGGGCTAATCGATTAGATTATACACCCTGCAGGGGTTAGTAAACTTTACCCATGTGACTTGGCCAGCCCAGCTCGTACCATCACTCTCATTTTGGGTGATGATAGGGATAAGTCCAAGATGAGACCGTTCGGGAAGTAGCACCCCAATCCCGACGCGCACCGGTCCAACCTACCAAACTTCCACATCTCTGGATACGCGGGTTCGAGTTACCACAACCTACTAAGTCCAACCAACCGCCCATTCCATTATTGGCACATGATTGTACACGTAAGCTACACAATAAAGAAGCCAATCATTCTCTCTTGATACCTGGGTGCCTTTCCGCAATGAAACCACCAAAAATTATCAATACCATCACACTCAGGAGATTCATTGATTAAGTTGTTTTAGTTTTCACAAACCAATACTTTTAGAAACAAGTATCAATGATGTAACCCAGCCCTCGTTCATCATAGCATGGCTAAGCACATCTACCAACGGTGGTTCATCTACAAGGAAAGCCCTACCACATAATAGGACATAGCATAGCGATAGTATCATCCTACACATGCATCTACAAAAATACACGACAATGCATTGAAAATAGTAGGACGATATCATGAACAAAGTAGCATTTACTTTCCTTGGTTGTAGCGGTCGGAAGAACAATCCACACACGATCAAGCGTTGCACTCGTCACAATCTACACGATACAATTGCATTCATAAACAAACAATTCACAATCAAATGCAATAAAGATGATGCATGAAGGTATGCAAGGCAAGTGAATTGGTGCTACAGCTGCACCACATAATCCTAATCAATAATACTACCGATTGCATGCATGAAAAATAGTTTTAGCGCAAGGAAAACTATTACGCAAAAAGTAATACCCAAAACTAGAGCTAGAACTCGAATAATTCACTACCGGTAGTATACTGTTTGTAAAATCTTGGGAAAATTCTACCGCATAGGCATCGCTGATTAGAAACAGTACCAATTGGAATTACTCAAAAAGGAATTATAAAACTCCCCGAGTAATTAAAACACTGCAGAAAGCCACTAGACAGTTTCTGCAGATGTTTTTACTGTAAGCCTATCTTTTTAATTCACGATGAGATTCCGCTCGTTCCACTGAATCCAGGGACATATCATACGCGATTTTTGGAGCTACGGATCTTTTTCTACGAATTTATTACTCCGAAAAGGCCACTAACTAGTTTGATTAAACTGTACTAAACCTTGTTGCAAAAGTGTGAAACCAAGGTACAGCAAGATTCTACACGACTTACTGAACCTACACATATTTATTTGTAATTTTTGGCTCAGCGGTTTAATTTCTACGCAATTTACAAGTTTCTACCGAAATCTGTCAACTAAAAGGATTAACGAAAATAACCAGTCGGTGTAATACATTGTGGTGGTCAACGCTATTTGTTGGGCGTCGACTAGTCAACGCTGAGTCTGACCGGTCAGCGGCTGATCTGAACCACTGATCTGAGATCTAACGGCGCTGCAGGCTTCCGAACGAAGCGGCGAAAGCAGACGGCGAAGTTCCGGACGGCGACGATCGATTCCGCGGCAGTGCTACTGCGAGAGGAGATGGTCGGCGTGTAGCGAACGGTCAACAACACGGCAACGGCGCGTGCGACACGGCATGGACGAGCGGCGCGACGCTAGAAGGCGCGCGTGCGTGGGTAGGTGCACAAGGCGCAGCGTGTCGTCTTGGCGGCGCCAGCGCGTGCGGCAGCCAGCCTTGTGCAGGCAGCAGCGGCAGCGGCAGCACGCGACAGCAGCGAAACAAGCGCGCAGCAACCGCAGCGGCGCGCAGCATAGCCGGCAAGCGCAGCAGCGGCTCGGTGGCGATGGCGATGCTACGGTGGCCTTGATGCGCGGGCTGGCGGAGTGGCGCGGCTGGCGGCCTTGAGGCGGCAGCAAGCCGGCGAGCAGGGGCGGCTCGGGCCTGGTGGGGTCCCTTTTGTGGGGCCCCACGCGGAATCCTAGGCTGATTCGGCGCAGAGTTAGACGCGGACTCGGAAATCGGCCCGAAATTCGGACCGTTTTCCGATCTCTTCATAAAACGGCCGCAACTTCTCCGTACGAGCTCCGAATCGAGTGATTCTTGCTCCTACGGTTTCGTAAAGTTGAGGGGAACAGTCTAGGATCAAGGTTCGGGCGAAACCACTAGGCTACAAGGGTGGACAACGCTAGTCCTACTAAACCCTCCCGCAGGAGCCTCGTAGCAAAATAGAATAGGGTTTTGAAAATAGCGTTTCGCCGACCCTTTTCACTCGACGGTTTTGCATGGAAAAGCATGATGCAATGATATGAATGATGTGCAAGACCCAATCTAAAATTTGGGATGTGACACCATTCCCGAGCGGCGCAATCACTGTGAAACTCAGCGTCAAGCACTGAGTCAGAAGGCAGCCAAACCCGCGTGCCCGCA
This sequence comes from Avena insularis, assembly GCA_023614405.1. Classification (NCBI taxonomy): domain Eukaryota; kingdom Viridiplantae; phylum Streptophyta; class Magnoliopsida; order Poales; family Poaceae; genus Avena; species Avena insularis. The sequence goes on along the minus strand of CM042685.1, from coordinate 124,816,706 downwards.
CACTCTCAAATCAAAGATAAAACCACGATATGAGGATCATCCATGGATGATGTCAGCGTGACATCACGCTGATGTCATATTTCTGTTTTTTATCATTTTAGAAATTGTGTTAATGTTTTCTGTAATAAATAAAATCCTCAGATATGACATGGCATATGACCCACTAGTTAGTGACTTGGGTTAATAATAGACCCGGTGAGAAAAACCTTTCACCCCATGCCGACATCAGCATTACATCATAAACCATTTAGTTATTTATTTTAATTCCAGAAACTGATTAAATCTTATAAATTCAATAACATTTGTTTTATAATTCAGAAAAAAATTAATATATGAAAATGTTTAGAAAACTAAAATCAAATAACTTAAAATTATTATAAAACAATATTATGTTAACTATTTAAATAATTATTATTGAATAAAGATTTTATAAGTAATAAAACTTTGAAAATTCATATTTTAATAATGGTAATTGATAAAAATATAAATAATATACCAAAATTCTTATAAAAATAAGAACTATAATTTAATACTATAATCATGTATTATAATTTCACTTAATTAAATATATATTATTTATTAAATTTTTTATATAGTAATAAATCTTATAAAATCATATTTTATTATTTATAAATCACAAAAATAAACGTAATATACCAAAATGACCATAAAAATAATACCTACATGTTAAAAATATAACATTCCACTTTTGAAGTAAGTACAAATTTAGTACCCTAATAAATTGAATTCAAACTTATTTCCTTAGTTGATAATTCATATAAGGATAAAAAATTCTAATATTACTAAAATTATTCCTTTGAGGTCTAAAAATGATATTAGTCCTTGAGATTCTTATGAAATTATAAAATATTCAAGAATAATATATTTTGGATTAATAAAAATTCTTACCATTGTTTCACTCACAACTTTATGAAAGGATTCAAAACCAAAGATAATTCATAAGTAGTCAAGAAATGTTGTTCCCATGCTATGAATTATAACCACCCATTATTACGAAGACAAATGATTCTATTCAATTATTATGTTAAGAAAACATGACTCAAATAAAAGTACTGCCAATCTCAATTAACCTTAAAATAATAATATGAAGTGAACAAACTATAATACCATCTAATGACCAAGATAGATAAGTCTCAACTACTAGTGTGGTTATTATCCAAATGAAATAATTGTTTCTTGCTTAAGAACTATAACTTTTAAGAACACTTAAGAATGTTAACTTAAAGTTTAAATGCTTTTGTTTAGTTAAGTAATATTTTCTTCAAAAGTTATTCTTTTAAGACACATTATAACGCAAAACATAAGCATTCATATAAAATCTCTAAATGATGAACAACCCTTATATACACAGTCTTTAGATACATTCCACATTTGAGTGCTCTATTATGATGAGTACTTTATTATATTTACATGTTGTTTCACACACACTCACAAGCCGTAAGAAGAAGCACAAGTGTGAAACTTATCTAAGAGGATAACACATTCCAAATAAACCATTTCCAGTTCCAAACCCTAGATTGACGCTTATTCCGGGGATTCAGGTTTATCAAATTGCATTACATTAATATGCATAAAAGCATCTTGCTTCTTTAAACATTATTCCTTACCGGAACAATGATGCTGATTTCAGATATTGGATCTTATATTGTCTCGAAGACCGTGAGTGCATAATCTTGCAATCACAAAAGGCAAGTTCACACATGCTCATGTCCTTTGATTATTTTTCTATCAAATGTTTGCAAAATGTTGTGTCATAACCTGCATTTCAAAAAGGTCGAAAACACTATTTTCATAATTAACTTGAAGTACCGGTTACTGATCCAGGGTGATCAGCTAATCTATTAAATCTGGTAGTTGGAATATCAATGCACAGGAATATATCATCTATGACTTAACAACCAATGTCGCTAGTGATTCTTGTGTCGCATATTATGCGTTAACCATCAGATTTGGAGTGGGACGGAGAAGTCAGCTGGATTGACTCCCTCTCGCATGCATCGGACACTGTTCTGGGCATTTGTAAGTTGCAGATCATGGGTGTAGACGTTTTATACGAGAAAAGTCTACCGTGGATCTGGGCTTACAAAAGAGAGATTTCTAGAGTTAATGGTTGTTGTGTGTATCAGACTAAGGTATAGCCTTTTTATATGGGGAAAAGTCTACCTTAAGTCTGTGCATACAAAAATTGAGCTGTATGCTGGGTCGCGGAGAAGGAGAGTGATTGGCTTGGATCATCTACTAGGCCCCACACCATAGAAAGTGTGGACGGTAAAGATCGCCCAGTTGTGCAACAAGGATTTGATCTCTCATGGGTGAAGTAACGCACCTCTAAAAAGTGTAAGAACTGTAAATTGTTACTCCCTGTTCCGGGAAGGAGCTGTGAACGCTGCAGGAAAGGAACTCCATGAAAGTTCTGGTAAACCTGTGAAGGCTGACGGACATAGATTTTCAGAATAAAAGCAACCTTTGAAGAAATGTTTTCGAAAACCTACATATCCTACGAACTATTTTCTGTGGCTGGAGCTAGTGCATCAAACAATCCTTCCTAGTTAACTTGCTGAGTACGCTCGTAGTCAACGTATCTTCTTAACCCTTGCTAGATTCTGAACCCAATACATACGACGTCAACAACAAATTATGCTCCATGGAATCGTCATTAATATCTCAAGTTCTTTAATAAAGTCAATGAAGTCAAGATATACATAAACTAAAGAGAAGACGAGGTTGCTGATTAGATTTGATTTTCCCACCACCGCAAGCCAACAAGGAGAGGGAGTTGGGGAAGCATACAAATTCCCCTCTCCCAAGATGCACTCCCTCTCATAATTAGAGGGTAGGGGTGCCCCAAGAGACACACAATACTAGCCCCTGCCCACCTAGCCGACGTGCCGCCACTGTGCTGCCTCATGCAGCCTGCATCACTTCCCTCAAATGCATGCCATGCCTCCTCCTCTCCGGCCCTCTAAACCCTAGATCGCTGGAAACCCTAGATCCACCATAACCTGCTCCGGCTTAGGCCAAGACCTGTAGGATCTTCCCTCTACTTCCGACACCACGCCGTCATGCTGCCGGAATCGCGAGGGGAGAACTACAACCTCTGCTGACTTCTGGAACAAGGGAGAGGAAGGTCTTCATCGAGTACCGAATGTGTCACCAACTGCGGAAGTGCTGCTGAAATGCAGCGTCAGAAGGATCATCTACGCGATCTTGAGGTCAGCAAGTGTACGACTACATCACCCACGAGAATCTGCTCTCATTAACTGCTTTGGAATCTTCGAGGGTGAGTACTCTAATCGACTCGTTGCTACAAACTAGTAGATAGATCTTGGCTTGTTTGAGTTCATGCGGTAGAATTTTTTTGTTTTCCATGCTACGAACCCCTACAGTGGTATCAGAGACGTGTCTATATGTAGATCTGTTGCATGAGTAGAACATAATGGTAATTGTGGGCGTTGATGCTTTGTTGTCGATTGCTTCTTGTGTACTTTGCATCTTGCGGGATGGTGGGATGAAGCGGCCCGGGCGAACCTTACATGACATCGTTCATGAGACTTGCTACATGCTTGACATGCAACTTGAATTGCATAAGTGGCTTTGCGGGTGTCTGTTTATCCCAACATAGTGAAGATTCAATTTACAACGGGTAATTGACAATACTAGTATCAACGTTGTGGTTCTTGTTCGTAAGTTAGAATGACACTTATTAAAAGCCCCAAACCACGTAAAACATGCAAAGAAAATTAGAGGCGTCTAACGTTGTTTTGTAGGGGTGTGCTGTGATGTGATATGGCCATGATTGTGATTATATATGATATATGCAATGTTCCTTATTGTAAGTCGGCAACCGGCAGATCCTTATGGTTGTTTTTTAATTTCGTTAAGACCTGCATGTCTATTATTCAAAGTAGTTGTAATAGTTGATGCTGGTGGACGACAACCATGGAGCGGTGCCATTGACCTTGACGCCACGCCGATGATGATGGAGATCATATTCGTGCTTGAAGATAGAGATAGAAGGCACAAGAAGAAAGGTCATATCATATCACATATTTTGAATTACATGTGATGTTAATCCTTTTATGCAGCTTGTATTGCTTAGATCGCGATGGTAGAATTATAAGATGATCCCTCTCACAAAATATCAAGTTATAAAGTGTTCATCCTTAGTAGGCACCATTGCCAAAGATCGTTGTTTCGAAGCATCACGTGATGATCGGGTGTGTTAGATTATGCGAGTGTATACAATGGGAGCAAGCCAGAATTTGCTCATGCGGAAACTAAGGTTAAATCTTGATGAGCCTAGCATGTATAGACATGGTCTCGGAACACAGAATACCGAAAGGTAAAGCATGAGTCATAAAGATGATATGATGAACATGATGATTATTCGCCTTTGAAACTACATCATGTCACGTGATGATCGGACTTAGTATAGTGGATTTGGTTCATGTAATCACTAAAACAATGTGAGGGATATTGTTTTGAGTGGGAGTTCAACAACAATATGATTAAAAGTTGAACACTATTTATCATAAATTAAATCAAAGTGAATTTGCATAGTTGTTGTAGTCATTGGCATCCGTCACTACTAGAGAAAAGCTTATGCGAGGCGCACCTAAAAGCTTATGCCTCTAGCTTTGAGCCTCGGCTATTTTTTATGCGAGGCGTATATGATATGCGCCTCCTATAATTCACATATGCGAGGCGCATACCGATATGCGCCTCCTATAATATATAGGAGGCGCATATCGATATGCGCATCGCATATGTGAAGTATAGGAGGCGCATATAATATGCGCCTCGCATATGTTTCACAATGCGCCTCGTATATTTATAGTATATGCGCCTTCTATAGTGTCCTATATGCGCCTCCGGTAATATTTTCGAAATTCAAGTTTTACAGACCACTATAAATAATAATATACAGATATTCAAATATACAATATAGTCTAGAATACAGTATAAAGAGCACAGAATTTTTCAGAAACTTGGAATTTGCCAAAGCATAATAGAACCAACATGAATACAATACATTACACATCAATCATGACATACAAGTTCATACATCAAGTGTTTGTGCCACAAGTTCACACCTCCGAGTACAAGTTCACAATCATATTACAAGTCCAACGACGTAGCTCTACCTAGATGAAGTAGAACACATAACCTACCATGAAGAGCAACAAGGTGGTGATCACGAGGAAGTTCCTCCACTTCTTGCTTCCATGCCTCCTCCACTTCTCTTTCGCCACCTCTCTACTCTCATAGCCTTGGTAGTTATTGCCCGAGAAGTTGTTCACTTGTTATGGCAGTCTTTCCACTCCTCGTACACACCTGGAACCCGACCAATGTACACGGCATAACACTTCTTCGCCATCTCCTACACATAATAAAGATGATATTACTTATGTCAGTGGAAAGCAATAGCTAGCAGTTCACAAGATAGAATCATGCATATATATGGGTGCAACAAAATGTAAGAAATCACGTTCTAATCATCGGCATTTCGAAGAAAGACCAAAAAAAAGCAAACGAAGAATGACTTGGATTAGTACCTCATACTTAGGTGGGGCACGGAAATAATAATGCTCGTTGTTCGATCTTCTGCGTCAAGTAGAATATATATGCCCAAATTACTAGTCTACTTGGCACACCAGATCCGCCATAACATGTTCTAATCATCGATATTTCGAAGAAAGACAAAAAAAGCAAACCACAAGAAGTAGGGAAGCAATGACAAATGAAAAGCAACAAGCACTTAAAATAGTTCGTAACACAAATAACTAGCTAGTGTCTCTCACAATCAAGTTCAACGGTTGACGAAACATATATGTTCACAGTATGATTGTGCGCACATTACAATAATAAAATCAGAGATCACAAACCAGGCTAGTAATTTTACACGCCAACACAAGAACCGATAGATATTGTGCTGTATACTAGAACAATCATGGAGCTAATAGATGTGTTTCAATCGGCACAAAGAGGTACCTGATCAGTACACCTGCAAGTGAAGAGGTACCAGATGAATACGGAAAAGTACCGTGGTTTGCTCAAGTAACCCATATTCTAAACAGATCTCAGCATTTTTTTACTTCTGATGATTCAATGCATATCATCATTGTAGATCTTCTCAAGCACATGATTTTCAGGGAAGCAAAAAACATGATTTCCACTTTCCAGTGAACCAAGATCACTATGGGACATAGCAGATGCAGAAAAATGCAAATTAAAGGATGTAGCTGTATGTATACAACTGATGCGATCTGCGAGACATGACATATGAGGTGTTGATGGCATCTTTTGCATTACCATGTACAGAAGCAGATGGATGGATTGGCATGCTAGGAACATTACAAAGGATCGTGGAGACATAGATCCTAGAGACTTCACATTATATGTTTCAATCAAGCGCAAAAAGGTACTACTAGATTCATACATCTGGGAGCAGATTTAACAAATTCACAAACAAAAACATCAATTTTCTAGTCTAGTAACAAAGAATCGGATGGCAGTGGCTATTATATCAACATAACAGCTTTACATATGAAAACCGCCAAACATAATTTGTTCATAGTATGATTGCAGACTTTACAATGTGAATGCATAAATATGCATACAGCAGATGTCATCTGTGAGACAGGACAAGAGAGGTGTTGATGGCAATCTTTTGCATTGCCTTGGCATCATTTGCATTACCATGGGGAACAGATGAATGAACTGACGTGCTGGAAGCATTACAAATGACTGTGGAGACGTATATCCTGTTATACGTTCCAATAAGCAGAAGAGACACTACTAGATTCATATGTCTAGGAGTAAACGAGGCACCAAATTCACAAATCTAAGTGCTTAAAAGCGCCATTCTCTGGTCATCTAGTAAACAAGCAGATCAAAATAAAGAACAGCTTTACATGTGAAAAACTTCAAAAAGTATATATGTTCATAGTAGGATTGCACACAGGGGAAGAGGGATAGGGGGAAGGGGAAGGAGAGGGGAAGGGGGTCGGGGCTCACCTCGACGAAGCTCTTCTTGGCCTTGGACGGGGTGGCAGCGGCGGTGGCCCATCCACGGGCAGAGTCTTCAAGCAGCGCCAGGCTCCTCCTCGACGGGACGGCGGCGGGCTCCTCCACGAGGCGGGCGGCGTCGGGCTCCTCCTTCCACAGGGCGGGCAGGTCGCGAGGGCGAGGTGCTCCTCCACGGGTCACAGATGAGGTGCTCGTCGACCCCTGTGGATGGTGGTCGAGATGTCAGGGAGAGGGGAAGAGGGATAGGGGAAGGTAAAGGAGAGGGGAAGGGGGTCGGGGCTCACCTCGACGACGGGCTGCTGCAGGCGCGGACGGGGTGGCCGGCGGCAGGCGCTGTCCACGGGCAGCAGGTCTTCAAGCAGAAGCGCCAGGCTCCTCCTCGACGAGGCGGTGACGGGCTCCTCCTCCATGAGGCGGGCGGCGTCGGGCTCCTCCTTCCACGGGGCGGGCAGGTCGCGAGGGCGAGGTGCTCCTCCACGGGTCACAGGTGAGGTACTCGTCGACTCCTGTGGATGGTGGCCGAGATGTCAGGGAAAGGGGAAGAGGGATAGGGGAAGGGGAAGGAGAGGGGAAGGGGGTCGGGGCTCACCTCGACGACGGGCTGCTACAGGCGCGGATGGCGGGCTGCTGCGGGCATGGACGGCGGCAGGAAGAGGACGACGGCGGCACGGCAAAAATGTTAGGTTACTGTGTGTGTGAGAGAGAAAGAGGAATCTCGTTGGTCCTTATTATGCGAGGTACCAGCTTATGCGAGGCCCATCTGGCAATAATGCGCCTCGCGTATTCTACAGACCTATTCAAATAGAGCAGTGCCCTCTTTCTGTCAAGAAACACATAGGAGCCCATTGGTTACATGCCTTGTGCTAATTTGAACCATGGCCACCCAGGTTCGAATCCTGGTGGCAACAGATTTTTTGGAATTTTTTTAAAAGCCATTTTTCTTGTAAAAACATTGTCCAAACATAATATAAACTATAAAATATACTACTCAGTTTTTGGAATTTTTTTAAAAGACATTTTTCTTGTAAAAACATTGTCCAAACATAATATAAACTATAAAATACTTGTCTTAGTGGAGGAGGAAGAAGTGAGACAAGTGAGTGGGGTGGTAGTGATTCCATGTGCCAAAAGATGGAAAAAAGGTGGTGTCAGGTTATAGGAGACGCATATTGCACAATACGAGCCTCCTATAATTCAAACTATAGGAGGCGCATATAGCAATATGCGCCTCGCCTATGCGGCCACCTACGTCCACCCGGGCCCGCAGGGGTTACTTGAGGCACATATGACTATATGCGCCTCGCATATTATCAAATATAGGAGGCGCATATAACCATATGTGCCTCGCATATTCGTGCACCTACCAACACGCGGGCCCACACAGATTATGCGAGGCGCATTCTGCCCATATGCGCCTCGCCTATCTAATATATAGGAGGCGCATATGACTGGAATGCGCCTCGCATAATATGGGGCTGCTAGATTTCGAAATGCAGGGGATTATAGGAGGCGCATTCTTATCATATGCGCCTCGCCTATTTTTATACTAGAGGCGCATGGAGAAGGAGTGTGCCTCGCCTATTTTATAGGAGGCGCATATGGTCTAAATGTGTCTCGCATAAGCATGTCTCCTATAGCCTTTTCTCTAGTAGTGCGTTTACCACTTTGCGCTTAGTTATAATTGTGAAAATAGAACTATAGAAGTCTGGTTAGTTACTTTACGAACAAGTATCATATTATTTTGAAGTGTTAATCTAAAGTTTAAAAGTCCCATTGCAAACTTTCAGTAGGTTGTGGTTACTTGTTGAATTTTAATAATTACTATTAAATCAAGAGTAACAATTCTAGTGTTAGTATATAAATATCATGTTTGTCTCCATGATTCTTGATATTCAAAAGATTGTTTTAATATCAAGGTTATCAGGGAGCCGAAAGAATTTTTTCAGAAACCATCATGTGTGAAAGATATTGTGATATCTGAAACAAATTTTGGTTGCAACATGATAGAGTACAATATGGCAAAAGTCATGTTCTCATATTTGATGAGAATTTGTAAAAGGTTGGAGACGCTGGTCATCCTAATCCTCCAAAAGGTTTTGGAGAGCAACATTATACTCGCGATTCACCGTTATAAGCTAAAGTAGCTTGATCATGAATAGTTCCATGATAAGGATGAATATTTGATGTAAGTAAAATGATTACTACACTAAACAATTAATAAATAATGGAATTTGAAAGTGCAAGTCCAAAGACATGTTGGACTATGTGTCATGAGTATGGCGCCACTGTTGATGTTGATAGATTCGTTTGAAAGGATCAAGAAATATTGAAAGAGAAATCTAAGAAATATTTTGCAGAAGAGAAAAGACTAGAATTTTTTAGCTTAGGTATATAGAAGATATACATGTTATGGCTATATTCTTTGCTTGATAAACAATGTGGTTCTTAAGTATTGGATACTGAATTTGTTGGTGTGAATCGTCATATGAAACAACATAATTCATGAACTAAAAATGGCCTAAGTAACTAGCAAAAGAATATGTGATGATGTTCATCGAGAACAAATAAAGGGTTGTTTGTGTTGCTCGTTAATATCAAAGCTTGCCTTCAATATTTGTTTTATCAGGTATTATGAGAACAAAAAGGTTGTTCAAATAATTTCTATATTCTATGAAAGATGGATGATATACAAGTCTGGTTGGAGAAATCACATCCATAAAACTAGTGCTAAAAATGTCGAAAGACAATTGATTGAAAGATCACTTAAGAAGTGACATCGCTGTTTGAATTATATTGGAAAGAAAACATGAAGAAACTCCATGTGGATGGAATTTTGGAGTCTTTTGATTTCAATCAAATAAACGCTTGTGAAACTTTCCTAGAGATAATTAAAACTCCGTTCATAGGCCAAAAGTGAACGAATGACTATCTTATTGGAACTTATGCATATAGATGTATGAAGCCCATTCGTTGTATTCGAGAGCGATGGATTTCAACTTCATATGCTTCTTCCGAAAATTTGAGTGAATATATGAATATTTACTTAATAAGGATGAAGTATGAAACATTTGAAAAAGTTCGAACACTTTCAAGATGAAGTGCAAAATCAATGTAACAAGAAAATAAAGAATTTATGATAGGATCATAAAGAAAGATTTTTTAGTTACAAGTTTAGCATAACACCTAAGATTTGAGAAATCGTTTCGTGGATCTGCGTTTCCCGAAACACCATATGTGTATGGAATAATCGAGATATGCAATGAAACCTTGTTTAACATGGTAAGATCAAAGGTGTAATTCATAAAACTGCCATTATATTTTAAAGATTAAAAGCTTTAGAGACTACCGCTCTTTCACTGAAAAGAGCTCCATCATGATCCATTGAAATGACACCATATAAAGTTATGGTTTGGGATTAAACACAAGTTGTCCTTTATTAAACATTGGTATGCATAAGTAAGATGTTCACAACCAAATTCGAATGAGCATGTATTTGTAGGTTATTTCGGATAATCGTTGGGTACTCCTCCATAACACCAAAGACAAAAGTGTTTGTCACTTAGAATGTCAAGTTTCTTGAGAAGAAATTTTTCGTGAAAAGTTAAGTGGGAGTACAATAGAACTTTGATAAGGTTCAAATAACCTTAGCTATATGTGCTGAGTTGCACAGCACTGGAAAGCGTTTCGGAGGCAGCAACAATGCTCATGGCTCACGTGCCTCAAAGGTTGTGGTCACGGATGCCTAAGTTCCTATTGAACCTAGTAGGTCAGGTAAACAATCAAATACTAGGATTTGAAAGTAAATCATTGTTGTTTCACAATGATGAACCGACTATATGCAAAGAAACGATGATGGGCCCTGACTCCATCACATGTCTTTAAGACATAGAATCCGTGATAGTTCCATACACGAGAAATCAAGCTTTGACCTTGAAAGACCCTCGAGAAAGGTGTAAGACCTTGTAGTCATGTTTGGATCTATAAAGAAATAGACATGGATGTTTCACATCTATGAAATAGTCGACATGTTGGGAAAGAGTTCGCAACAATGTTCAAAGGTTTACTATGACAAGATTTGATCTTTCATAGCGATATTTAGTCTAGATGGATTAATGTAGAAACCACTACATTTAATTTTGTTATGTGGTAGTTGAATAAACAAAACAAGTTCTTCTAATAGAATTGTTACCTAGGACGTGTGCATAAAACGGTCCATAGGGTTTTGTTAATTCAAAGGATGCTAAAAGCGTATGCAAACTACAATGGTTGAAGTGAGCATCGCGGAGTTGGAATCTTCACCATGATGAAACTGGAAAAGACTTTAAATTCATCAGAGACGATGAAGATGCTTGCATTTGCACGAAATTAAGTGCGAGCGCAAAGACATATTTCAAATACATTATGTGGAAGACATATTGTTGACTAGAAATGTTGTATATTTTATTAACACATGTTAAGAATTTCATCTCGATGAAAGACTTAGGCAAAATCCAAATATTTGGCATCAATATCTATATAGATAGATTGAGACGCTAATATGGTTGTGCAAAATGTATATAGATATTTAATGAGTTCAATATGGAGATGACAAGAAAGGTTCTTGCCACACAGAAAGGATTAAATCGAAATTCAAGTGTATCGACACTTGGTAAGTGAAACAAATATTCAAGTATTGATTGATACTTGATGAATAAAATCACAAAGAGTATTTTTCAATCATATGTGATATGTACAAATCCAGATATGTCCTATGCTCTAAATGTTATGAGCATATACCAGAGTGATTTATAAGATGATCATTGGACGATAGTAAGGATATTATTATGATCTTTTTGAAGAACTAAGAATATATTATTTTTGTAAGAGGTGACAAATAGATGGTTAGTTCATTGTAAAAGTACTACATTGATACTAGTTTTGTCACAAAGTACAAATTAAGTTTATCTCAATCTAAATTAAGGGTGGCACAATATAATGGAAAAATAAGTTCCATAATGGATTTGGATGAGTTTCAAAGTTAAGACATTATGACAGATACTACAACAAAAGGCTAAGTATATGAATGCTATTATAGCAACATAAGAGGACATTTGTGTCAAGTAGTTTGTTATCAAACTAGGTGTAGTTCACAGTGGGATAGTAATATGAAGATATTGTACGACAATATTGTCAACATGTTTTAACCCTAAGGAACTAAAGGTCTCACCAAAGGACCAATTTATACAAAGCCATCTCATTAGAGAATGAGTGATGCGTAGAGACGCAAAGACATGCAAGTACACACGGACCTGAAAGTGTCAGATCCGAAGACCGGTTGACCCCTAGCAATCGTGTACATACAACACCATAAATCCATAGGTGTTGAATACACAAAGATTTGAAACTAGATTATTGTCTCTAGTGCAAGTGGGAGACTGTTGGAGATATGCCCAAGAGGCAATAATAAAGAGGTTATTATCATATCTCCATGCTTATGATAAATGTTTACATACCATGCTATAATTGTATTAACCGGAAACATTAATACTTGTGTGATTTGTAAACATAAAAGAGTTCCAAGTAAAGCCTCTTGTTAAACTAGCTTGTTGGTTAATATATTATCATGGTTTCCTGATCATGAACATCGAGATGTTATTAACAACAAGATCATATCATTAGGAGAATGGTGTGATGGACATACTCCTAAAGATAACCATAGCATAAAGATCAATTCATTTCAATAGTTCGTTTGCTATAAGTTTTCTGATACATAGTAACCTACAGATAAGCATAGCATAAAGGTGGCATTGACTGTTTGGAAAGTATGTGTTGCGGCACATGGATCAAGAGTGGGATTTGTCCATCCATATGACGGATAGATATACTCTGGGCCCTCTCGGTGGAATGTCATCCAATTTGCTTGCAAGAATGTGACTGGCTCACAAGGGATCACATATCGCGGGAACAAGAAAAGAGTACTTATCGGTAACGAGGTTGAACTAGGTATGTAGTGATAGCGACGATTAGACCTTAGATAAGTAAACTATCGCGAGACAAAGGGAAATTGGTATGGTATGTAAGTGGTTCATTCGATCGCAAAGTAATCGTATAAATATGTGGGAGCCATATGAATTTCCAGATTCCTCTACTGGTTATTGATCGGAGAAGAGTCTTGGTCATGTCTGCATAATTCACAAACCGTAGGGAGACACACTTAAGGATTCGATGTTGTTTAGTAGATATGGAATGTAAGTAGGGATACCGAAAGTTGTTCGGAGTCTCAGATGGCATCCGGGATATCACGAGGAGACCCGGAATGGTCCGGAGAATAAGATTCATATAAGGAAAGTCCAATTCCGGAGTTCGGGAATGATTCCGGTGTTTTCACCGGAATGATCTAGAAGGGTCTAGAAGGTTCAGACCAGAAGGGGAAGGGTACATGAATGTGTCATGAATAAGTGGAATGATTGCATCATGTCCTATGTCAATTGGTTGGGCATTTGTAAGAAAGAAAGCCAAAAGGCAAGTTTGAAAAGTCAAACTGGGACAATGTATCCAGGTGGAGAAAGGAAAGAATCCTTTTTTCCCTCGACCACAAGTCAACAAGGAGAGGGAGTTGGGGAAGGATTCAAACTCCCCTCTCCCAAGCTGCCCTCCCTCTAGTAAATAGAGGGGAGGGGGTGCCCCAAGTACACAGCACTAGCCCCTCCCAATCTAGCTGACGGTTGCCACCGTCATTGCCACTCTCCATCGCCGCCCTAGCAGCTGCTGACCACGCCTTCTCCTCTCCGGCCCTCTAAACCCTAGATCGCCGGTAACCTAGATCCACCATAACTTGCTCTAGCTTAGGCGAAGCCCTGCATGATCTTCCCTCTACTTCCGACACCACGCCGTCATGCTGCCCGAATCATGAGGGGAGAACTACAACCTCCGCTGCCTGGTGGAAAAAGGGAGAGGAAGGTCTTCATCGACTACCGAACGTGTGACCGACTGCGAATGCGTGTCACATCCCAATATTTTCCAAATTTTGTAATGTGAAAAATAAATAAACAAAATAAATAATTGTTGAAATTTAGGGTGAAAAGAAACTTTTTGTTTCTAAATGCAAACTTAAAATCCCATCTTGAACAAACTTGAGTAAAGTTTGAATCCAACTAAATTCAAATCAAGTGAAATGCATTCTTCATAATTGCATCTGGAAATTTAAACACTTGTAAAATAAACCAAAACCCTAAAACCCTAATAGAATAAAATCATTTCCAACGTATCTCTAAGACCATGGATTTGACCCATATAAGAATTCGTCAACAAACATTTACAAATGATCAAGAATGACAAATAGAAATATTATAAAACCATATGAATTGGTTTCACTTAATTTGGAGCCATAGATAAAATCTTATGAATTTAATAAGATAAGGGAATTCAATTTCCAAAGCCAATAAAGCACCTATCTAAAATCCGTACCAAATGGTTAGCAAATAATCCTAAAGAGAATTAAAAGGATAAACAACTATTAAATAGGATTATACAAATTGGAATCACCAAGTTTGGACTTATAAATAAAAAGATATGGATTTTATAAGATAAAGAAAGAAATATTAAATGAGGAATATTTAAAGACCAAATTAAATCTTGGCCTAATCCATAAGCAAATGGAATGAATATAATCCAAATCCAAATAAAATAAAAGGATAAATAATTTACAAATAAAGTAAAATGGCATTAACCAAATTCTACTTCCATTTGAATAAAGACAAATACCCAATTTAAATGATTATTAAATCATATTAAAAATATAACAAATAATTGAAAGTGAATTATTTGACACCCTAATAAATGAATAAAACTTACTGAAAAGGTTTTGTGAAAAATTGAAATTAAATAAGGGTTAAAAATATATTTGATATTAATTGAATTTAAAGCAAGGGCTTTGTTTTAAATAATTAATATACCCTAAAAAGAATAAACATATTATTCTAAATTTGACTTTAAAATATATTAATAAGTAGTATAAGAATATACACAAAGTTTGATTGAAGTTTGAATTCAAATATGTGTTTGAAATAATTAAACAAAATCAAAACAGAATAAAATTGAACAAGGCCAAACCAGCCCAGCAGACCAGTCTGGCCCAGTTAGCCCATTTACCTCTCCCCGCGAGAAAAACAATTCGCACCGTTAGTTCTACCCGCAACCTCGCTGACATCTTGACCCCACCTCCTTTTTCTCTCTCTCGCTGACATCTGGACCCCACCGGTCAGATTGTCGTCTCCACCCCGCGCGCTAACCTCGCCGGCAGTTTCTGCCCGTTTTATCTCGCTTAAATCCTCGTTACTGCCGCGTTGAATTGGCCAGTAATCACGCAGGTTAAATCGCCTCGCCCCCCTCCTCCTTTCCCCTTAGATCTCACCCGACCGGAGCCACTAGGTTGCCCAAATTTCAGCCTCGACTGCCCGTGTCTCCGACGAGCTTTGCGAGAAATTCCGGCAGCTCCTCGTCGCCCCTTGCCCCTCGACCACTCGAGCTTGCTCGCCATCACCGTACGCGTCTCCCAGTACCCCAACCTGCCCGCGCTTGTCCCAGAATGTCGGCAAGGACGACCACTGCACGTCGCCACCGTCTGTCACTTATCCGACGAGCTCTCCAGGTAAACTCCGGCCGTGCCTCCCCTTCTCGTTGACACTCCTGTACTCGCCACATCTTTGCGCATCTAATGGAAGCTTCCTTTTCCTCTAGCGGGCACTGTATCTTGACCAACGACGACGGACAGAGAAGCCCGACACCAGGGACAACTCCGGCAAGCGATTACTGTCAACCCCGTGCTCCCCCTGCCCAGCAACGACAACGTTGAGCATCAGCATCGCCCTGCGAACCCAGTGAGCTACCTCTCTCCCTTCCTTGCTTCCTGAATCGCCGGGAACGCCTCCGTCTGACCGCATGCCATGATCGCCTCGCTTGATTATTTGGTTCTTGGTCAAGGCGTTGAGGACCGTAGGATCTTGATCTGACGAGTGTGAATAGATTTAACCCGAAGCGGTATGGAGCTACCTGTGTTGCATGATCTCATTTTAATCCAACGCCTCGCATCTGTTGATCCACGTGAAACGGTATGGGCGAATAGAAACACGCCACGTGGCTCAGACTTTGTTTTAAAAACACTAACATTTCTATTAGATATGAGATTTTGTAAAATCTATAACTTTTGGTCCACACGTCCAAATTTCACAAATTTTATATCAATGGAATCAGAAAGACAAGTACTTTCCAACCATGACCTTTGTTTAGTAAATTGCTTCTGGTAAAATGGTTGTTTTTGTAGAAACTTGTGTAGGCATAATTTGAATATGAAATTCTTTCTAAAATTATTTTTGTGATAAAACCTTTGTGCAATTAGATTGTTTGAACCTACTGACCATCTAAACCAACTTGTAGTTTCAAAAACATATTTTGTGAAGCAAAAGAATAAATCTTTGATTTAGAACATTTCTAGTCAAATAAAAATAATGTTTATATATTAAAAATGCTTTTGGAGAAAACCCTTTGGGAAATGTTTTGATTTAAACTCTCTGACCCTAAACACAAGGTTTTATGATTTAAAAATATATTTTGATGAACCCTATATATTATTGCTTAACTAAAGGCATTTTCAACCACATAAAATTGATTTGGTTTAAAAATGATTTATAAGTAAAAATCTTTTGCAAATGATTTTGACACTTATATAGAATGACCCTAGGTGTTTTAGAATGTTTATAACCTATTAGAAACCACTTTTCCAAATAAAACAATCTTTGGCATGCTTGCATGCACTGCTTTGTTTCTATTATTTTATGTGATGTTGCTTGAATGGTAGATTGAATTATTGCTTGCTTGATTGAATTGTAGTGATTTGAAGAGTGTGAATATTGCAAGATCAAGGAGTGAACTTATATTCTCTACCAAAAGGAAAGTGATGCTTCATACTTTTGTCCCATTATTTTCACTATGCATTAGTGATGTTTCTAAGTAGGACTTGCATGCAATTTTTTCTAAGTATAAACTATGCCATGGGAAAACCTAGTAGATGAAACCTTAGTAGAAATTTCCTAAGTTAAGATTCCTACAACAAT
Organism: Avena insularis; assembly: GCA_023614405.1. Lineage (NCBI taxonomy): Eukaryota > Viridiplantae > Streptophyta > Magnoliopsida > Poales > Poaceae > Avena > Avena insularis. The sequence continues at coordinate 124,799,565 of CM042685.1, read as the reverse complement.
CATGCTTAGCTTAGCTAGTAGAAAATAAGGGTGGAATATATTCATACTATGGAATATTTCTAAGTCAATGACTTGTGTTTTCTTTAATAAAACAACTAAGTGAATGAATCACCTGGGTGGAATGGAAGGAATGGTTTGTGTTGAGTTGTTACATAAGGCCCATTTCTATGGTTTACCTTGTGTATCTCACTTGTGGATGGCCACCTAGGAACAAAGAGATTTGAGATGTCAAATGTTGAGAAGCTTCAAGTGCAGCCACTTGGCATTATGGGCTCTGCATGGATCATATAGGTTGCAATAACTTAGCCAAATGGATAGTTGGTGGTAGGGGATGATAGGTTGGAACGTGTCCATTATGGTCTAAGGGAAGGCTTCTGAAAGATCTTGTCTTGGTGAAACCAAGTCTTGTGGGGAAAGTGCACCACCTCTGCAGAGTGTAAAATATAAGTACTTAGCCATGTCCCTGGTAAAGGACAATTTGAGCATCAAGACATGGAAACTATCAAGAATCTCCTCATACAAATTTCTAAGTTAAAAATTATGTGGTTGAACAAGGGTTGAAGGATCACCAATTTCTATCGGGAGATGCCTTGGGTGATTTTCTCAAGCAAAAACTTAGTGTATTCAAATGATAAGGAAAATCTTTTTTGAGCAAAGCAAGCCTAATCTCCACTTAGCCAAATGCATATAGATGATAGACCCCACTATAATACCATAGTATCACTTGCCAATATAATTCAAATGTATTGACCCTTGTGGATGTAACTTATTATGTTGCAGGTTTGTTTGATGTTAGTGAAGTTTATTGATTAGGATTACAAGTCTACAACCAACATGACTGCCTGTGGCACTTTGAAGATGAAGGACCCCATGCTATTGTTATATTCTGCTGCATTGTAATGAGATAGCCAAATGAGCTATGTAAGATGTAATAAATTATTTTATTCCTGGTTATAAAGTTGTATTATGACCTTTGTTTCTTGATATTACATCTTAACAGTGGATGCTAGCAATTGATCCAGGGACTAGCATTGTAAACACAGGGATCTCTCCCTTATTAAAGGTTGGGACCTCTACAATGCGCTACCGGAACGCAGCGCCAGAAGGATTGTCTACACGATCTTGAGATCGACAAGTGTACGACTACATCACCCACGAGAATCTTCTCTCGTTAACCGCTTTGGAATCTTTGAGGGTGAGTACTCTAATCGACTCGTTGCTACAATCTAGTAGATAGATCTTGGCTTGTTTGTGTTCATGCGGTAGAATTTTTTTGTTTTCCATGCTACAAACTCCTACAATGAGATGGTCACTCTAGTGTCAGATATTAGATCAAGCTTAGGTAACTTTTTTAGGGTTTGTATTATTTATATTTCTTGATCCTAAAGGATGAGCTGCTAGGGTGGCTCATGATACTCCCTAAGCAATCAAGTCAATCATCAGATCAAAGCAATTCATCAAATAGCAGATAAAGACAATTCATCTTAGCAACTACTCAAACTATTACAAGGGTTACCATCAAGCGTAGTTTTGAGGTAAATATGGATATTTTGAGAAGGTTGTGTTTTGAAGTAATATATGGATTTATAAAGGGTTTTGGGAAAACCTAGAGGTAAGGGTAGTTGAATCTTCTGTCTTGAAAACATAAGGAGACTATATTATATAGTTGTCCATAGTTTTGATAAATTGAAGCTAAGAAATAGTTGTTGTTAAAAGTACATCTTGGCTCAGGTTTCGAAATGCCAAAACATTTGATAATATGTAAAAGAAGCCAAGATAGTTTTGTTAAATAGCTTTTGTCAACTAAGGGTGACGTAAGGAGTATATCATCTGCTACTCAATCAGATGCATAAGCACACACAATTAAACAAGCAAACACTGCATCATTTAACAAGAAAAAGTTTTTGTTCCCCTTGATTTTTGCATTCTAGACAAAAAAATTAGGATTGCTGAAATTGGGATGTTACATTACCGAGATTAGGTGAAAATTTTGAACTATAAGTAAATTGTATGTTTCTTTGAAAGTTTACGAAAAATATTTTGGAGGTACCCATCAGGGTGTCACATCTAATATATCAGACACCAAGATTTTAGACGACGGGTCCAACTTCTTGCTAAGATTTTTCATCTTGACAATTAACAAAATTTGGTCAAACTTGAGCTATAAAAGTAAACACGATAGATTTCTCTTGACTTAAATGTATTTTTAGAGGTAAATGGGTGTGTCTTCTAGCAGTAAACAATGTCATCAGTGTGAGTTTGGAACTATGGGGAAAGAACATTCAATTCTCAATTTTTCGAGTGATGACAACATAGTTCTTTTCCATAAAGAAAAGTTCGAAAAATATTGGATCTAAATGCCACAAGCCAAGTTTACAGATATATATATTTGAACAACATGTCAAACTTATGATTCCCTTGTTTTATGAGTTTTCAAACTTCCTAGCTAACTGAGCCCACTTGAATGAATTTATGTCGTTTTATCGAAATTAGGTCAAATTTCAAACTACAAGTAAATTGTAGGTTTCTTTGAAAGTTTTCCAAAAATATTTTGGAGGTACCCCTCGGGGGGCATAATTAATATATCAAACCATTAAGAGTTTTGATGATAGCTTCAACTTCTTGATAAGATTTTGCATCTGGACAATTTAACGAAATAAGGTCAAACTTGAGTTACCAGTAAGCGCGATAGATTTCTCATGAATTAAATGTCTTTTAGGAGATAAATGCTTGCATCTTATTGTATTAAACAATGCCGTCAGTGTGAGTTTCCAACTATGAGGAAAGAACATTCTCAATTTTCCGAGTGATTACAGGATTGTTCTTTCCCGCAAAGAAAATCTGAAGAACATGGATTTGAACACCACAAGCCAATTTTTTAGACATATATAGTGGACCAACATGTTATACTTACGATTTCCCATGTTTTACGAGTTCTCAAACTTCCTAGCTAAGTTCGCCTACTTGAATGACTTTATGCTGATTTGTCGAAATTAGGTCAAATTTTACTACTTCTAGTAAATTATATGATGCTTTATGAGTTTTGTGAAAAAGCATTTGGAGGTACCCGTCGGGCGGTTAATTAATATATCAGAAACCACCGAGAGTTTTGACGACTCGTTTGACTTCTTTCTAAGATTTTGCATCTTGACCATTTTGAACCCCTTTTGGAAACGATCACATGAAATTAAGAAAAATATATAAAAAAGTTAAAATATTTACGCATGACACGCCCTATCATGTCATGTGCGCTACTTTTCATGAAAACGTTAACCATGGGATTTGATGAGTTTTAGAAAAAACAGCTTTACAGTATTGTTCTACCATGTATACTCATTATTGGGTTTCAACCCGAATGACCAAGGCTTATGAATGTGCAAAGAACCAAATATAGACCCATACTTTATATATGTGGCTCAGTTTTATAAATGTTTTGAGATTTACCTATTATAATTAAATATAGTGATGATATGTCATACTTCTGTATATTATGTGAGTCTCATGTGCAAGGCACATGCAACTTACTAGTACTACAAGGAAGAGCATGGATCAGCCACCGGATTGTAAAACTGAGTATATTGCACATAGCAGTGTTAGTACTCGAGGGAAAAATTGAGTACAACCAAAATTCCAGTGTTACTCTCAAGGGTATAACTGAGTACACATAACTCGCTAGGGTTTTAGACACAAGGAAAAAAACATGACCACGGTATGCGTGTCACAGTGCACGGAGCGTTATTAGCGGACGTATGTGTCGTGCATTGTTTAGTAGCATACACTGTTATGCGGTGCACGATGGTGCAATGAAACATCCCTTCAATTCACCTTTGTTATGGACGCCCTCTCCATATCCCTCTCCACCTCCCCACTCTCACTCACGGACTTACGTAACCGTCTCCACTGTCCCATCAGATTCTGCAAACCCCCAGGAAAACCCAAACCGCGCTGGCAATGGAGAAGAATGGCGTGTTGGCCATCGTCACCTCCAAATCCGCCGGCGAGAATGGCGTGTTGGCCATCCCCGTCCTAGCCCCCATCCCTGCTAACGATGTAGCCACCATCGAGGAGGCCCCCGTCTGTTGCGAGAAGATCCCGCTTGATTGGGACCCCTACGAGGAGAAGGAGTACATATGATAGAGAAGCCCTATGGCACCAGCATCATCGACCCATGGTGGAGATAACTAGGGTTTTCTCCCTTCCCTTGTTCTTCCCCCATTTCCATCATTGGATGCTAGATCATGTGTTATTAGGGTTCGGCTATTTGCATTTTCAATCGTTGGATGCTAGATATTTTTACTGAAGCTAATGCTCTTGTGTTTCGATGAATACCCCTATTCGTATTTCAGTCCTATTTTATTTGTCCTCCAAGTTGTAGTTAAGGGATTCCCTAGTTGGTACTAGTGCTGATCTATAGTTGGGATCAGTATTTGATTTTGTTTGAGATTTGGGGATTGGGGAATTTAACCCACTCGCTTAATTAATGCAAAGCATCATGGGATCTCAATTGGTTAATTTGTGCCAATAATCAATCCCAATAATCTAGGGGGGTCTCAATCATGTCCTTATTGCGTGCTACTATTTTTTTCTAACATGTGCATAGCAGCGACGTCTACAGCGATGACAAGTCCAAGCACACCAAGGCTCGTCAGGTGTTGAGGAGGCTGAAGTCTGGCTAGTACAATGACTACTTCGCCGGCGATGTCTACATGTGCCCCTTCTACGAGAGGAGACTCCATGCCACCGAATTCAACTGCCTCATCGATCATGGCGAGGACGTGACCACCTGTGGCCACACCATGAATGTCCACGCCTTCAGAGCCAAACACAAGGTGCTCGGCTCTCACCTGCGCAACATCCAGAAGGTGGCCATTTAAGAGGGTCGCATGACCCCGAACAAGACCAAGGAGCAAAAGTGCTGGAGATATGCCCAAGAGGCAACAATAAAAATGGTTATTATTATATCTTTGTGTTTATGATGAATGTTGACATCCCATGCTATAATTTTATTAACCAGAAACATTAATACATGTGTGTTTTGTGAAGATAAAAGAGTTTATATAAAGCCTCTTGTTAGACTATCTTGTTTATTAATAGATGATCATGGTTTCCTGATCATGGACATTAGATGTTATTAATAGCAAGATCATGCCATTAGGAGAATGATGTGATGGATAAACTCCTAGAGTTAGCATAACATAAGATCAAGTCATTTAGAGTTTGTTTGCTACAAGCTTTCAAATACATATTAACCTAATCCTTCGACCACGAGATCATGTTAATCACCATCACCGGATTGATGCTTTGATGACAACAAACAACACTTCTATAACTTGGTGGTTATAAAGGTGGCATTAGGTATTCTGAAAGTATGTGTTGAAGAACAGGGATCAAGAGTGGGATTTGTCCATCCATATGATGTATAGATATACTCTGGGCCCTCTCGGTGAAATTTCATCCAATTTCCTTGCAAGCGTGTGACTATGTCACAAGGGATGTCATATCACGGAACAGGTAAAGAGTACTTATCAGTAACGAGGTTGAACTAGGTATGGAGATACTGATGATCAAACCTCGGATAAGTAAAGTATCACACGACAAAGGGAATCAGTATCACATGTAAATGGTTCATTCTTTCACGAAGTCATCATAGAAATGTGTGGGAGCCATATGGATTTCCAGATCCCTCTATTGGTTATTGATAGGAGAGGTGTCTCGATCATGACTCCATAGTTCACAAACTGTAGGGAGACACACATAAGGATTCAATGTTGTTTAAGTAGATATAGAATGTGAGTTGGAAACAGAATGTTGTTAGGAGTATCAGACTGGATCCAGGACATCATGAGGAGATCCTTAATGTTCCATAGAATAAGAATTATATAAGTAAAGTCAATTTTCGGGGTTCGGAAATGTTTTCAGTGTTTTGGCCAGAAGGTTCTAGAATGTTCTGGAAGGTCCACCAGCCCGGGAGGTGCACTTGGGATGCGACATTCCCTAAGGGGCTAGCCACACCAAGCCCAAGGGAAACTTGGCCAAAGACTAGGAGGAAAGGGTCAAACCCTAGGTTGAAATGTCAAATCCTAGTTTGAAAAGTCAAATCCTAGTTTGAAAAGTAAAATCCTAGTTTGGGAAGGAAAGGGAAAACTTGAAAGGCAAGTTTCTAACTCTCCCCTTCCTAGCCAAGTTGGGAAGGGACTCTCCCCTTCCTAGTCGAGTTGGGGAGCAACTCGGCTAGGGTCGGGAGGCCCTTGGACGTCGGCCCCTCTCCCATATAGGAAGGTGTAGCGCACCACCCATTGGCCCCTTGCCAGTCGTCGCCTAAACCTAGATGCCGCCTCTCTTTTCTCTCATCCACCGTCCTACTCCGGCTTAGGCAAAGACCTGCAGAAATATCTCCTCCTCCTCCACCACCACACCATCGTGCTATTGGGATTCTGAGGAGATCTACAACATCCACTACGCTGCTAGAACAAGGAAGAGGAAGGTCTTCATCGACTACCGTACATGTGACCGACTGCAGAAGCGCTGTCGAAACGTGGCGCCAGAAGGATCGTCTACACGATCTTGAGATCATCAAGTTATCAACTACATCATCCACGAGAATCCGATCTCGTTAAACACTTTCGATCTACTAGAGTTAATTCTCTACAATCTCGTTGCACCGATCTCGTAGATTAGATCTTGGCTTTTCCATAGATTAGATCTTGGTTTTATGCGTTCTTGCGATAGAATTTTTTTCCATGCAAGGAACCCTTACAGTGGTATCAGAGCCAACTCTATGCGTAGATCTATTGAACAAGTAGAACACAATGGTTTTTTGGGCATTTATGCTTTTGTTGTTTCTTGCTTTTCGTGTACTTTGGATCTTGCGGGACGGTGGGATGAAGCGGCCCGGGCTAAACTTACATGTCGTCGTACATGAGACTTTCTCCATGCTCAATGTGAAACTTGTATTGTATAAGTGACTTTGCGGGTGTCTGTCTCTCCACCATAAGATTCAATTTGCAACAGGCACTTGACAATACTTGTATTAGTGTTGTGGTTCTTGTTCGTAGGTAAGAACAGTTCTTATTCGAAAGCCGCAAGCCACGTAGAAACATGCAAAGAAAATTAGAGGCGTCTAACTTATTTTTGCAGGGCATGTGATATTATTGTGATTATATTTAATGTATGAAATGTTCCTTATTGTAAATTGGCAACCGGCAGGAGCCTTATGGCTGTCTTTAAATTCATTAAGACATGCGTGTCTATTCATCATGTAATCGCTTCATTCCAAGTAGTTGTAATAGTTATTGTTGGTGATGGATAATCATGAAGCGGCGCCATGGACCTTGACGCCATGCAGGTCATGATTGATATCATGTTCGTGCTTTGGAGATGGAGATCAAAGGCACAAGAAGAAAGGCCATATCATATCACATATTATGAATGGCACGTGATGTTAATCCTTTTTATTCATCTTGTATTTCTTAGATCACGACGGTAGCACTATAATATGATCCCTCTCACTAAATATCATGTAATAAAGTGTTCGTACTTAGTAGGCATTGTTGCTAAGACTCGTCATTTCAAATCATCATGTGATGATTGGGTATGATAGATTCTATGTGTGTATACAACGGGTGCAAGCAAGATTTGGACATGAAGATACTAAGATTAATCTTGACGAGCCTAGCATGTACAAACATGGCCTCGGAACACGGAATATCGAAAGGTAAAGCATGAGTAATAGGGATGATATGATGAACATGTTGCTTGTTCACATTTGAAGCTACATCATCTCTCGTGATGATCGGACTTGGTGTAGTGGATTTCATTTATGTAATCACCAAAGCAACTCGAGGGATATTGTCTTGAGTGGGAGTTAAAAAAGTAATATTATCAAAGTTGAACACAATTAATCATAAATTAAATCAAACTGAATTTGCATAATTGTTGTAGTCATTGGCATCCGTTCAGCACATTACGCTTAGTTATAATTGAGATAATAGAACTATAGAATTCTGGATAGTTACTTTACCTTTCGGTATCGTATTGTTTTGAGGGCCAATCTAAAGTTTAAAAGTCCTATTGAAAGATATCATGTTTGCCTCCATGATTCTTGATATTCAAAAGACTGTTTTTAAATATCAATGTTATCTAGGAGCTGAAAGGATTGTTTCAGAAACCATCATGTCTGGAACATATTGCGATATTTGAAACAATGTTTTTGGTTGCAAGATGATCGAGTATAATTTGGAAAAATATATGTTCTCATATTTGATGAGAATTAGCGAAGGTTGGAGATGCTAGACATCCTAATCCTCCAAAATGTTTTGGAAAGAAACATTATACTCGCGATTCTCCTTTATAAGTTATGGTAGCTTGATCATGAAAGTTTTCATGATAAGGATGAATAGAAGATGTTGGTAAAATGTTTACTACACTAAAATATTACTAAGGAATGGATTTTGAAAGAACGCCAAACATTTGATGATGGTGATCTACATCAAAGTGAAATTCCAAAGACATTAGTATTTGACTATACACACTTTGGACTATGTGTCATGTGTATGGCGCCAGTGTTGATGTTGACAGATTCTTTTAAAATGAAAAGGAAATGTTGAAAAAGAATATCAAAAATAGTTGGCAGAAAATAAAAATGCTGGAATTGTCCGGCTTAGGTATATAGATATATATGTTATGGTTGTATTCTTTGTTTGTTAGACAATGTGGTTCTTGGGTATTGGATACCGAATTGGTTGGTGTGAAATGTCTTGCAGGACAACACAATTCATGAACTGCAATGTCCTAACTAACCAGCAAGAGAATATGTGATGATGTTCATTGAAAATAAACAAAGTGTTGTTGTGTTTCTCGTTGACATCAAAGCTTGCCTTCAAGATTTGTTTCAATAATTGTTATTATGATCAGGTATTATGAGAACAAAAGGTTGTTCATAATAATTACCATATTCCATATAATATGGATGATTTACAAGTCTGGTTGGAGAAATCATGTTCGTAAAACTAGTGCTAAAAATGTCGAAAGACGTATGATTGAAAGATCACTTAAGAAGTGACATCTCCATTTAAATTCTATTGGAAAGAAAACATGTAGAAACTCCATGATGATGGAATTTTGGAGTATTTTGATTTTGATCAAATGACGCTTTTGAGACTTTCGTGGAGATAATTAAAACTTCGTTCAAAGGCCTAGAAGAACGAATGACTAACTTATGGGAATTTGTACATATTGATGTATGTAGTCCATTATGTGTAGTTTTAAGTGAGAAATTTGAGTGAATATATGTGTATATTTGCTTAATAAGGAAGAAGTGTGAAATATTTGAAAAAGTTCAAAGACTTTCAAGATGAAGTGAAAAATCATTGTAACAAGAAAATAAAGAGTTTATGGTTGGATCATAAAGGAAGATATTTGAGTTACAGGTTTAGCATAATGTGGCACCCCTAATTTACGGTCTAAGAATACCTGTTATGCATACAATTCATGTTCCCATGATCAGTGAGTCATGAGCATAACCGACCAGTATCATTACATCATCCAGAAAGTAATGATTACAAAACTTACAAAGTGGCCATTATGGCAATTACAAGACAAGTAGCAAACGTCTTCAAACGAAGATCCCATGTCATGCCTTAACCTACAGGCAGCTGACTGGAAAGACGGCCTAGCTCGCATACACGTCAACACCTTCATCACTTCTTAACATCTGCAATCTGGCCAAGTAAATAGCCAGGGACAATGCCAATGAGTACTTTGAATGTACTCGTAAATCACCGAGACAAGGTAACAAAGATAATGCATATTGGGTTGTGGCGAGATAGTTCTACACTATAGTTGTTTCTGAAAATCCTAACATTGGCATCTCTGTATCTTTGTTGAAAAAGATTTTTTATAAAATATGCCTCCTTTTAGAATGTTCGGATATCCCCATATCCTTGTTAAAAACTTTGGAAACAGTTTTATAGTAAAACCCTTTTTAAATCATCTTTGACCATCTCTGGTCAAAACCAAACTCATTCTTATCTTTCTTCGTGACCAAGTCACATCCTTTTTATTCATCTCCAACATACCCCAAGGGTACTCATAGCAATCACCTTTCCAACCGTCCTTGACCGTGGACACGGCTATTCGAATAGATTGGACTCTGCAGAGTTTGTGCACTTTCCCACAAGAATCAATAGATCCGCCGGGATACAACCACAGCGCGCTACACACTGTAGATAGGGGTTTGGATAATCAAACCTAGCTTTTCATTTGTCCATCCCTAGCAACAGCGGCTTTTCCTTTTGGGTTGTTCTCTCCGGCATGAGTATGTGGCACGATGGGCATAGTCCTCTCTTTCGTATAATACTATTCCCCAAACCGCAGTTTGGCATATAGTTGTTTGACTCCACTTCCTTCCGTACAAACAATAAGTCATACCGTCCGCGAGAGACCCAATTGTTGCACCGGTACCTTGTCCACAATAGTCCGGATTTCAGGGGATTTCTCCCCTTTAGAAAGTACGAGCAGACCCCGCTAAAGACCACAAACTACGAGCTAAGCTCTAGCGACTGGGGTAGTGTGGTTGCATGGATAAATTGTTCCGGTAAAGGCGTAGAACATCCCTTCTCTTTATCTTACTCAACTTTCTCATTATCCTCCTCATATCTTCTTTGGTAAAACGTCCACTCAGAAATGATGCCTCTTTCCAAGGGTTTTATTTTGATAACTTTGAGGTAGGGTAAAACCCAAAATAGTTTTATCATTGAAAATCCGTGGTTTCCAAGAGGGAAGATGTTAAGCATCTTAGCCTAGATATAAACGGTAAAAGTGGGTGTCAACGAGGGTAAGTGTCCAAATGGACACTCCATCATAACTTGGAGGAGCCAAGGTACTCATGCCTTTTATTTGAAACAAACCATGCATTTAATCATGAGATCCATAAATGAGATATAAAAAATTGATAAAAAAAGGAGTAGGTTAATATAGGAGTTCAGTGATGGTGGCTTGCCTATGACCAGAGATATGTCCCGTGAATCCTTTATAATACCAGAAAACCAATAATAACAATAATAAGAATAACCTGATGCTTCCTTCTTCTTGGCGTCTCACAAACGCAAATATCATTGTTATCGAGTCTACATGCAAACAAACAACACCACCATTAATACAATGCATACAAGCCTCAAACCATAAAGCAAGCAATTCACCAAACAAGTTAATAGATCAGTGAGGATTGATGATTTGGTTGGGGATTGCAAAGGAATGCTTGGGTTGCATGTGGGGATTCCCTATTGAAGATTTAAGGTCCAAAACCACTTAGATAAAGGGTTTTGGAGAAAGATTTCACTATTTTATCAATTTCCAAAGATTTTTAATGATTTTATAGTCGATAAGGCTCTAGTTTTAGGAAATAATTAACTAGACAATTTCTGGAGCTCCAAATTTTTTTCCTTGGGTGATTAGGTAGTATTTAGCGGACTTATTCAAGAGGTGTTGGAATCACCTCAAAACAATTACCAGAATGCCCTTGAGAAATTCCCAAAGACAGTATTGGATGAGATTTGTCTTTTTCATCGTATATAATTTACAGAGGATTTTTATGTGACTCTAAGAACACTTGTTAGGTACTGAAAATAGCTTTCTGTATAAATTTGAATAAACCTTTTTGGAATTGTAGAGCTCCTGCTATGAATTTATTGGTGATTAAAAATACACATAATAGTTTAATTCACAAAAATTCAACAGGGGTTTCATAAAATTATGGGATTCTGGATTTTGAGGGATGTTGATATCTAGGTGTACAGGGAGTTGGAATTAGGTCAAAATCTCATTTGGTTTGACCTAGAGAATTTTCTAAAGGTAGAAAAGGCTTGATTTTGTTATTTCTACTAGAGACAAACTATAAAGCAATGGACTAGGGGGGCAGGGTGGTATGCAAGGTATGGTCAATACCTTGCAGTACAAAAAGGATTCATCCAAAAAGGAGTTGTGAAACTATCTGTAAGAATTTATTTGTCCAAAGGAAATCTAGGGTTTGATGATTTATTGTAATTATTCTGGATATTATTTGAGTCAGCTTAGGACACTACATGTTAGATAAAACATTAAGGTACAAGTTAGTATTTTTTCTGGGGACATACATATACCTTCCATTTTTAATTGGAAATAAAGTAACTGTCTATTTTCTAGATTAGAGAAAAATGATTAAAAGTAGAGCAGGAGGCCCGTTGGCCTGGGGAAGCGAAGGGGTAAGGGGCAACCCTGGATGTTAGATCTAGGACAGATCGATGGTGGCCGGTGGTCTTCCTCGCAGGGACAGGGAATTCTCAGGGAAACCCTAGGTGGGCGCGGGGGAGGACCAGGGGATCATACCAGCGCAGGAGATTTGACGGGGAGGTGCTAATGCGACGAGGCGTACTCCAGCGACCTAGGGGACGGGCGAAAGGCAGGGGTTCGACGCCAATATTGGTGTCACGAAGATAGCCGCGGGGAATGCTCGAGAGCTTGCCGGAGGACGTCCCTGAGTGCATGCATGTCAGTGATAGAGGTAAGGGTAGCTCGGGCGGGTCTAAATGATTATGCCAGAGAAAAAATGGGGAGGAAAGGAGCAGTGTGGCCCCTGCACGGCCTTCCTCTTCCTTGCAGCTCCATAGGGGAGAGCTTCGGGTTCCTAGGTCAGGGAAGAAAGGGGAGGGGTGAGGTGGACTCTGGAGTGGTGAGTGGGGTGAGAGGAGAGTGCTGAGGGGTGGTAGTTGAGGTCCTGGCCATATCAACCGAGGAGATAGGTCCATGGTGGAATTTGTCCACTAGGGAAAGGGAGGGAGGAGTTGTCTAGGGATTGGGCGACGCGGAAGGTGGGGGAGGTGTGTGTGGGCCTAGGCACGACCAGAGAGGACAGGGGAGTGGTTGTTGTTGTTGCATGAGCTTAATGAGCAAAGAAAAAGGTGTGCCCATTGTCTCTCCTTCAAACAAGCACAAAAGAACAAGTGCTAGGGTTTGATATAGTGCAGTGGTACTGTGCTGGTCGACCAGGGAGGAGTGGTTTTGGTGTGGTGGAGTCCTTGACAAGGTTTGATGGGGTTTTGAGTTGGTTTGAAACAAGTTTTGCTTGGTTTTGCAAAATTGATCAATTTGGTGTTTGTGAGGGAAGTTGAAAATTCTCCATTGAGCAAGATGAGGGGAAGGTACTGGTGTGTGGATAGGGTCATAGCTTAGCCCTGAGAATTATTTGGGATTTTTCTAATGATTAAAAGGTGCACTTAAAATCAAATATTCAAATAGTCCAGAAGTAGTTTTTAGAAGCTTATTTGATATTTTTACATTGATCAAGGGTGGTTTATGCTGTGTTATGGTCCTGAATACCATATTACACATTGGAGAATTTTACTAGAATTTATTGGAATGGGAAAGTATTTTTAAGGAATTATTTCTTGTTTGTGCCATTTAAGAAAAAGGGCAAAAAGAAATAATAAAGAATCCCAAAAATATTTATTTTGAGTTGGAAAGATGGTATATGATAAATAGGCATCAAATGTTCCTTGAGTTGGCAAGGTGATTTAGACAAAAACAAACTTGCCTTTATAGACAAAGATTTTGAGACTTTTGCAAGATAAAGAATTTAATTTGTTTGATGATCCAAATAATTATTGGAATTATTTGGGATGGTTAAATTCAATGGTGGAGGTTTTATACTTGATTTATACCTCAATGACATCTTGGTTATTGAGGAGTTTTGGGTGAAATGGGAAGAAACTAGGTTTTAAGGAATCTAGGGTTTGGTTATTTTTATGCCACCTAAACATGGTTGGATTTGGGAGCTTAGACTTCACCTTGGTATAAGGGGTATATGGATAGATAGACCAGGTAATATAGATGATCATGGAAGCAATAGTTGGGCTTGGTTGGATTTGAGGTGGTGTAGGAGTAATGGAAAACTTTGATGAAAATAAAGCTGCCATAGCAGGATTGTCCTGATGCCAAATAAACCAGGTGGGTTTAAGATGCACAAGGTTCCAAAGGTAACAAGTGAAGTAGGGTTTGATAAGCCATGGTTAGTAGATCATAACCATGCAAGGAGTTGGTCAAGGGGAGGTGGCATATAGATGTGTGCTTCTGCCAAACTAGGGAAGATGATAAGATTTGTAGAAAAGATTATTATCTTGACTACAAAACCATCAGGGATAATTGGGAATTAAAATGGCTTAGCCAAGGGAAAGAGTGGTCTTTGGTAGTACTGAAGATGTACTACAATATGGTTCAGGTACATTCTCAATAATGCACCTAGGTTGGAAAAGGTAGAGCTCCAAAGATTAAATCTAGCTAAGAAATCCAAACTTGGTCATTTTGGCAGATTTGGGGAGTTTTACTAGTATGTAAGAGGGAAACATTTGAGAGGGTGGAAAGGGTTTATCCTTCCCATTAAGTGGTTGGTGTTGAGGTATAGATTGAATATAGGGGATCCATGCTTGGATTGGTTCTTCACTAAGTTGGAAACCATCAAGAGGGATTATCCCTGGATTGATCTGATTTGGAAGATGAGATGGCCATTTTGGTGGCTTAGGGTAGATTCCAGATTTGGGTGTTTGGTCTGAGATTGATGATTACAAACCAAGGTTGGGTCCTAGGGATGAGCTACTAGATTATCTCACTCTAGTTTCTAAGCAACTAAGCCAATCAACAGATCAAGGCAATTCATCTTATCACTTATCCAACTATTAATAGGGTTACCATCAAGCCTAGATTGAGGTAAGGATGGGTATTTTGAAATGGGTTATTCTTTGAAGTAAGGTAAGGACCATCTTGGAGTTTTTACCAAGATTGGAATTAAAAGGTTTTTATTAAAGGTTTTGGAAAAAATCGAGATAAGAGTAGCTGGGAGTTCTGTCTTGAAAACATAAGGAGATTATATATATGTCTCCATAGTTTTGTTAATATAACTAGTAAAGGATTTTATTGTGTCAAGGTTATCTTGGATCAGGTTTTAAAATGCTAGAACATTTCAGAATACAAGGATGAGCCAATACATATCTTTTGTTAAATAGCTTTTTGTAAACTAGTGTTGGGTTGAGAAGTATATCACCTAGTACACAAACAGTTGCATGAACACAAGCAAACAAGTTGGCAAACATTGCACACTTAACAAGAAAAAGTTTGTGTTCCCCTTGATTTTTGCCTTTTGGACACCAAAACAGGGTTGCTGAAATTGGGATGTTACACATAACACCTAAGATTTTAGGAATCGTTCCATGGATTTGCATTTCCCGAAACACCATAGGAGTATGGAGGGTTCGAGATATGAAATGAAACCATGTTTGACATGGTGATATCAAAGGTGACAGTTATAAAAATGCCATTGTATTTTAAAGATTAAAGCTTTAGTGACTATTACTTTTTCACTGAAAAGAGAACCATCGTGATCCATTGAAATGACACCATACAAGTTATGGTTTGGGATAAAACCCAAGTTGTCCTTTCTTAAACATTGGTATGCTAGGCATAAGTAAAATGTTTACAACCAAAGTCGGATGAGCATTTATTTTTAGGTTATTTCGAATAACCATTGGGTATTCCTCCATAAACATCGAAGACAAAAGTGTTTGTCGCTTAAAATGTCAAGTTTCTTTAGAAGGAATTTTTATGAAAAGTTAAGTGGGAGGACAATAGAACTTTAGCTAATATGTGCTGAGTTGCGTAGCGCCAGAAAGTGTCCCGAAGGAAGCAACAATACTCATGGCTCACATGCCTCAAAGGTCTGTGGTCACGGAGGTTGAAGTTCCAATTGATACAAGCAGGTCAGGTAAAACAATCAAATATTAAGATTTGAAAATAAATCATTGTTGTTTGACAATGATGAACTGACTATATGCAAAGTAGCGATGATGGGCTCTGACTCCGTCAAATGGCTTAAAGCCATAAAATCCGTGATAGTTCCATACATGAGAAATCATGTTTTTTGAACTTGGAAGACCCTCTAGAAAGGTGTAAAACCTTTTAGTCGTATTTGGATCTATAAATTAATAGACATGGATGTTTCACATCTATATTCGACATGTCGAGAAAGAGTTCACGACAATGTTCAAGGAGTTGATTATGACAAGATTTAATCTTTCATATCGATATTTAGTCTGGGCGGATTTATGTAGCAACCCCTACATATAATTTTGGTATATGGTAGTTGAATAAACAAAACAATGTTCTTCTAATAGAATGGTTACCTAGGATGTGTGCATGACACGATCCAAAGGGTTTTGTCAATTCAAAGGATGCTAAAATTGCATGAAAACTTCAATGGTTGAAGTAAGCATCGCGGAGTTGGAATCTTCACCGTGATAAACTGTTAAAAGTGTTTAATTTCATCGGAGACGATGAAGATTCTTGCATTTTCAAGAAATTAAGTGGGAGTGCTAAGACATATTTATAATACATTATGTGAAAGACATATTGTTGACTGGAAATGATGTAACTTTTATTGACACAGGTTAAGAATTTCATTTTGATGAAAGACTTAGGAAAACCCCAAATATTAGGTATCAATGTCTATATGGATAGATTGAGACGCTAATATGATTGCACCAAATGTACATAGATGAGATGTAGAATGAATTCAATATGGAAACGACAAGAAAGGTACTTGTCACACAGGAAGGATTGAATCAAGATTCAAATGTTTTCACACTTGGTGAGTGAAATCACAAGAATATTTTGATCAATCATACTGTGATATGTACAGATCCAAATATTTCCTATGCTCTAAATGTTACAAGCATATACCAGAATGATTCATAAAATAATCATTGGATGATAGTAAGGATATTCTTATGATCTTTGGAAGAACTAAGAATATGTTATTTATATAGAGGTGACAAATAGTTCATTGTAAAGTATTACATTGATGCTAGTCTTGTCACAATGATGGGGATATGCAGAATGGGGTATGCCTAGCAGGACATTTTCAACTGGACTGGGCCCCTTGCAAGTGGGCCAGCAGGATGGCGACTGGATCACGACAGAAGGAGGAACCTGGTGATTGGAAGATGCAGGCCCAGAAGCGTAGATAAGCCCAGTTGGATTAGGTCAATCCTCTGAGTCCTTAACTGACTCGGTTGTATATGTGTAAACGCTAGAGAGGTACCCCTATATAAACCTCCCTAGGATACTCTCTCGACTCACATTCCATCATACACCCCATCGACTCGCTGCCTAGCCGCCGAGTTGACCACTATTCTACTCAAGCAATAATACAATTTAGCACGAGTAGGTCTTTAACCGATGCGGGGCCGAACCTGGGTAAAACCCTGTGTCTTTTCCCTCATCTTGCTTCGCAGATGGCTGATCGCTCTTCCCCAAATCCTACTACTCTCTACCCCTAGTAGCATCTGCCGTGGCCATTCCCACGATAGTATCGCCCACCATGGGACATGGCCGATCCGGCATGAGTTCTACAACGAGACCCTATTCGCCAATCAACCGGTCGATCACCAGTGGCTACATCATCACGTGCGGCCAGATCCTCCAGATCTTGCCTAGAAGCTATGTCCCGGCATCGCGCCTAGTCACGCACAGCGCCATAATGCTGGCCGGTAACATCAATCTGTTTGTTGGCTTCACGGATGCCATCGCCTCTGAGGAAACAGCGATCGTCGGTGGATCGCTGCAACGCGATCTGCTCTCAAAAGGCCAGATTCGCACCATCCACCGTCTCGCCTCCGAGTACGACTTGGCCACCAGCAATGCGTCTGTGTCGTCCTCCATGACGACGCCGACTCGGCGACCCCTGCCTCGGTCGACGAATCCATCACCGCTGCGTCGCCTGAAGGCGCCATCGCGCGAGTCTCCAATGCTGGGGATTTCGAGGATTCGTCATCTTCGACTCCGACTCTAGGTCGGAACTCTACGGCGACCTCCGTGCCAGATCCAGTCGCTTCGTCGCGACCTACATGGTGGGAAGCACAAGCGACCCGCCAGATCCCTTCTCCACGCTGATCCTGCCACCCACAATAGAGACGGAGGTCGAGGAAGCCCGCATGCGACAGGAGGAGGCGGCACGCAAGGAGCAAGCCGAGCGCGAGAAATTCTGCCTCGAGCAGGAAACGATGCAGGAGCTGTCGCTCTACCACTAGAGCCGCATCATGAGCCGCCTGAATTCCAACATTCAGGGCCAGCGATGGCAACGACCTCGCCCGCGCGGCCGACCGCAAGTTCTGCGAGAACACGACACCAGGAGGCAGCAATCGCCCCCACCCGGATCACCAGCGTCTCGAGGTCCTCCGCCACCCTCGGGTCGTGCACCCCCCCTAACTAGCCAAGGGTTATCATCTCTCCACAAGCCCGTGACGTGAATTGTCTCCCGTTGTACTCCACCCTGATGGACAATGTCATCGCGGGGCTGGCAGCGGTTGCCAACCTCAACATCATGGGAGAGGGCACACTGCAGGTCACGTACGCCCAGGCCCTACTCGCTAGGGCCGTCGAGCAGCAAGCTGCGGGAGTCGACACGCAGGGACGGATGTAATCCTGCTCGTTAGGAAGCAGGGCAGCCTCGAGCAGTCACCCAACGCGTGAACGCACATAATCAACAACCAAACCTGGCGGACATGACATCCCAATGACCTGAGGCACACCCTCACCAACCATGGCGACCCCGAGCCAAGAGGCTCCCTCAGCCGAGTCGGCCCCTAGTGCTTCGGACCAATGATCCGAGGCGAGAAGTACCCCTCCAACTTCAAGACGCCAAAGGAGATCAAAAAATACGACCCAATGTATGATCCAGCGGTGTGGCTCGACAAATACCTCATGGGATGGGGATCATAGGACACACCGACCTACTCGCCGCTCGCTCCGTCCCCCTAATGATGAAGGGAGCGACCAGGCAATGGATCAACACCCTCCCGGCAGACAGCATCGACTTGTGGGAGGAGATGCGCGAGGCCTTCGTCAGGCACTTCGAGGGCTCGTACACTCGCACCACCACCATCGAAGACCTGGAGCGCTGCATTCAGGGACCGTGTGATTCGACCCACCGCTGGGTACAGCGGTGGCAGGACCTGTGGATCAACGCCTCCGGCATCCACCCGGACACAACAATCCACTGCGTCAATAATGTGTGCCAGTACAATCCCTTGGTCTCCAAGATCAAGAGGGTCTACCAGACACTTGACAACATCCCCGACCTCCTCGAAATCGCCAAGGGATACGCGGAGCAGGACCCCAACCAAGACTCTGACGACGAGTCGAGTGGAATAAGCCGCGCAAGCGGCCACGACAACGGGAGGCAGCACGAGATGCGCTATAGCAGCACTCGCCTCACCGGCAAGCACCGTGGTGACGGGTGACTTGACTTGGTTGCCAACACTGGCTATGCGCCACGTGACCTGAAGAACCTCCGCCATGACGAAGGAAAATACCGAGACAGCGAAAATTACCGCGCGAGGCCGAAATTAAACCACGCAGCTCTACTCAACTAGCCCTCTGTCTACCACAGCAGGGAGGGGAAACCCTCCAATCACACCACCACCGACTGCCACTCCCTAAAGGAGTTCGAGAAGGCAAGGTGAGAAAGGGAAGGCCCCAACAACAACCCGCCAAACGACAATGCCGGTGGGTTTGGCAACAATGTCGGCTCGCTGCACACATTCACTAGGCTCAGCACCAAGCGCGAGAAGAATGTGCTCTCCCGCGTAGTCTCCGTGAACGCACTCAAGCCGACACCCCCCTCTTCCTCAACTTGTCCGAGGAGCGCATCACGTGGATCCGCGAGGACTGTGTGCCACAGATCGAGTATCCTGGGAAAGTCGCCCTGGTGGTCAATCCCAAAGTGGCTGAG
This sequence comes from Avena insularis, assembly GCA_023614405.1. Lineage (NCBI taxonomy): Eukaryota > Viridiplantae > Streptophyta > Magnoliopsida > Poales > Poaceae > Avena > Avena insularis. The sequence continues at coordinate 124,779,752 of CM042685.1, read as the reverse complement.
TACTGGCTCCCCAAGACACTGATGGACGGCGGGAGCTTCATCAACATCCTCTACCTGGACACGTTCAGACAGCTGTAGCTCCCACAGTCGATGGTCGAATAGACCCTCACCACATTCCACGACATCATCCCACGTCGGAAGGCCTACCCGATCGGCAAGGTGACGCTACCTGTCACCTTCGACATGCCCTCCAACTTCCACACCGAGCGGATCGTCTTTGAGTTGGTGAACTTTCACAGCCCCTACCACTACGTCCTGGGGCGACAAGCATTTGCCAAATTCATGGTGGCACCGCATTATGCGTACAACATGATGAACCTCCTAGGGCCATGCGGAATCAACACAATCCACGGCGACCCCGATATGGCTGTTGAGTGCGAGGAAAAGGCACTAAACTCACGGACGCCGTCATCGCCGCAGAAACCAACCACGCCGATGAACTCGCCAAATACGCAAGCGGCATCGATAAGGAAGACCCCATAATCCTAAAGAAGCCCAACGCAGAAAACGCTGGGTCGACGGCATTTGAAGCTTCCACACACACCCGCACCATCGAGCTGGTCCCGGGTGACTCCGGCCAGACGATCACCATTGGGACAGGCATGAGCCCCGCATAGGAAAGCGCGCTCATCGAGTTTCTCCGTGAGAATGCATGGAAACCATCTGACATGCCAGGTGTCCCGAGGGAACCTACTGAGCACAAACTTAATGCCGACCCAAAAGCGCTACCTATAAAGTAGTGGCTAAGGCCCTTCAATGAAGAGTGTCGCTGAGCAATCACCGAAGAAGTGCAGCGTCTACTCGCTGCGGGCTTCATTCGGCCCATCAAGTACTCCAAGTGGCTGGCAAACCCAGTCCTGGTCATGAAAAAGAACAAGACTTGAACAATGTCATCGACTAGACCAACCGTAACAGCGCATGCCCGAAGGAGGAATTCGTGATCCCGTGCATCGACCAGACCATCGACTCGGTCACAGGATTGGAGTCGATATACTTCCTCGACGCTTAGTCTGGTTACAACCAGACCATCGACTCGGTAACAGGATCGGAGTCGATGTACTTCCTCGATGCTTACTCTAGTTACAACCAGATCAAGATGGCAGTCGAGGAAGAGGAGAAGACGGTGTTCATCACGCCATTTGGCGCCTACTGCTACACCACCATGACGTTCGGCCTAAAAAATGCCATCGCGACCTACCAGCGGTGCATGTAGGATTGCCTCGTGAGCCAAATTGGCTACAACATCCACGTCTACATAGACAACATGGTGGTAAAATCCACTCGCCAGAGTGACCTGCTCGCTGGCCTGGCTGAAACCTTCGCAACTCTTTCGAGGTACAAGATCAAGCTCAATCCTGGGAAGTGCACCTTCGGCGTGCCCACCGGACAGCTCCTCGAGTATGTGGTCTCCAAGCGGGGCATCAAAGCGAACCCCACCAAGATAGATACCATCGCGCGACTCGAAAAACCTGAGTGCCTCCACAACGTCCAAAAACTGGCCGATCGAGTCGTGGCCCTCAGCTGCTTCATCCCCAGCTCAGTGAGAAGGAAATGCCTCTCTACCGCCTAATGCGCAAGAACCCCACGTTCCAATGGGACAAGGAAGCGGACAACTCGCTCAAAGCACTCAAAGAAGTGCTACTTGCGGCACCGCTACTCGCCGCCCCTGTCGACAAGGAGACAATAGTCATCTACGTCGCGGCCACCACACAAGTCGTCAGCATCGTGATGGTCGTCGAGCAGCCAGAGGAGGTCAAGGAACGCCCAGTGCAGCGCCCGGTCTACTACATCAGTGAAGTCCTAACGGACTCACGATAGGGCTACCCACAATACTAGAAACTGGTATACGTGGTATTCAGAACCCAGCGATGGCTCGGGTACTACTTCTAGGAGCTCCCCATCACGGTAGTCTCCTTCGTGCCACTGCAGGACATCATCCGCAACCGCGACGCGACTGGGCGAGTTTCCAAGTGGGCCGTCGAAATCGGCGTCCACAACATCAGGTACGAGCCTCGGAAAGCGATCAAGTAGCAAGCCTTGGCAGATTTTCTCGCCTACTGAGAAGAAGCACAACATCCGGAGAAGCTGCCCTACCTCCATTAGTGGTCGCTCTACTTCGACTGGTCCAAGAATACGAACGGCGCAGGGGCTGGGATCGTACTCATCTCCCCCAAGGGCGACAAGCTCCGCTACGTGCTACACCTCTACTTCGCGCCCTGCACCACCAACATGGCCGAACATGAGGCCCTCCTTCACGGAATGTGGGCAGCCAAGGAGATGAACGTTAACCGCCTATGGTGCTATGACGACTCTAACCTCGTCGTCGCACAAGTTGCTGGAACCTGCGACGCCATCTCCCCCACCATGGCAGCATACCACCAAGCGGTGGACCAGCTAAGGGGCCACATCGCTGGCTACTCTGTCGAGTGGATCGGCAGGCACAAGAACGAGGAGGCCGACGCCCTCTACCCATCGGATCGGCTCGGCAAACCCCACCCGCAGGCGTCTTGCTCAACACCATCCATAATGCCTCAGTTTCCCTGCCGAAGGAGATTGACATCGGGATACCTCTACAACCCTAGCCCGCCCTGGTCGCCATGGTCTCTCAACCCAGCGACTGGATCGCACCATACCTCGCCTACCTCAAGAGTGGGACTCTGCCTTCGGACAAAAAGGAGGAACGCATGATAGTGCGATGCTGCAAATCCTTCGTCATCATCAACGGCAAGCTGTACAAGCGCGGAGTGATCGGTGTGTTCCAATGCTGTGTGCAATCAGGGGAAGGACGCAAGATCCTCCAGGACATCCACGTAGATGACAGCGGCCACCACGCCGGCGCCCGGTCTCTAGTCATCAAAGCCATGTGACATGGCTTCTACTGGCTCACTGCGCATGCCGACGCCATTGACATCGTCCAGCGCTGCATCGGGTGACAGAAGTATGCCAACCATACGCATATCCCTAGTTCGGCACTCAAGACAATCCCCATCACCTGGCCATTCGACGTATGGGGCATGGACATGGTAGGCCCCTTAAAAAGGCTCTGTATGGCTACACCCACCTCCTGGTCGTAGTTTACAAATTCACCAAGTGGGTCGAAGCCAAGCCGGTCGGGAAATGCGATGGGAAGACCGCCACCAAGTTCCTCCACGAGATCATCTACTGGTATGGGTTCCCGCATAGTATCATCATGGACAATGGCACCAACTTCGCAAAAGGCGCCATGGCCGAATTCTGCGAGGAGCACAACATACGGCTTGACCTCACCTCAGTCGCCCACCCGTAGTCGAATGGACAAGCAAAGCGTGCCAACCAAAGCATCCTCCACGGCCTCAAGTCACGGCTACAGGTTCCCCTCGAGCGAACCACGGGATGTTGGGTCGAAGAACTCCCCTCCGTCGTAAGGGGCATTTGCACCTCCGTCAACCGGTCAATAGGGTTCACACCCTTCTTCATGGTGTATGGCGCCGAAGCTGTCATTCCAACCGAACTGGAACATAACTCGCCTCGGGTCGTCAACTATGCAGAGGATCGACCAGCTCGATGAAGCACGTGACCTAGCTCGCTCCCGCACCGCCATCTACCAGCATGGACTCCATCGCTACCACATCCGCCGAGTCTAGACTCGCACCTTCCAGGAAGGCAACCTGGTCCTGCGACTCATCCAGGACAAGAAGGGCATGCATAAGCTCTCTCCCCCATGGGAGGGACCATTCACCATAGGGCGATTCCTCGACAATGACGCCTACTACCTCATCTACATGCGAGGTGAAGGCCAACTCAATGTCAAGCGGCCATGGAATGTAAACCTCCTCCAAAAGTTCTACACATAGAAATTAAACTTCTACTCCTCCACCATACAATGAAATAAACTCGGCTCGCACAAATTGTTCCTACTTTCCAAACTCTTGTGCCAATCGCACTCGTACTTTTATCAATACGCTACCCACGGAAGTCAACCCTTTGTAGAGCGACCGACATGGCTAAGTAGTGTGGCACAAGGGCACCAAAAGTATTCGGGCCTTGCGTCGTCCACGAAAACGCCACCCGAAGACACCATCAGAGTCGCCTAGCTCGATTGTCCCACCGGGCCAAGACAACTGCACACACTTCATACAGTGACCGGTCCTCCACATCCTCGTGCATAGCGACTCAAACGGTTAAGATGCACGAGGACTTGCCCAAGTCTAAACCCACGTGGCTCGGGAACACACCAAGTATGAGAGGGTGCCCGGGACTCGCCACGTTACTGTCTTTCCAAGTCAGGTGGAGAGATGCGTTACCAACAATGAACCATGTCCTCACCTATCTAGGGCATGTGACTAGAACGGTAACTAACACGCTCAGGGACTCACCTAACCGACCCCGTTCGCGTCCGAGAAAACAGCCACGTATAGAGCACCCCTTGAGGTCGCCAAGCCACTAGCTCTACGAGCCACGACATGTCGACTCTGACTAAACTAACAGTCTAACACAAACAAACTTACACATATGTGAGGTAAACCCCATTAAAGGGCGGACGTGCTTGGGGACTCGCATAACATATAGAAATCACAAATCAATGCAAAGCGATTTATGTCTTTACATTTCCTCACCAACAACATACATTGTTCATTATCAAGGTTTCATACAAAAGCATCCAGTCGATACCACTAAGATAACGCCCCAAGGCAATTGTCTACCCCGCAGGCTACAAAGAGGAGGAGCCGGCACCACCCCTGACCCGGTTAAAGGGTTCCCAAGGGTTCATCGGATACATCGTCAAGATCTTCGCCATCGCCGACCGGAAAGGTTGCTCTGACATCATAACGCGATGTTGTGGCTCGGGGTCAATCGGCGCCACCACCATCTCCTGTTACGGCAACAAGTCACCCATGACCAACACCCGCTCGGTGTAGGGAGTCACCTTGGCGATCACCTTCAGCACCTCCACGATCTCCACCGATCCAGTCGCCGAGGGATACCCGCTGGTGACGTCGTCGCGGTCGAAGTTGTCAGGAACTGCGCGAGTTGAAGACTTAGTGCAGTCGTGGCCCCGCAACGAAAGGCCGACTGCGCCATCCATTCAACCATGACAGGCGCTTCCTCGAGGTAGCACCACACCTCCGTCAACCCGCTAGGGATCACTTCGATGGGCGAGATCCCTTGAAGGATGGCATGGACACACGTCGCCGAGAGGGTGGCCGCAACCACCACTACAGTCACTCACTGCATGGCGTCGTATGTCTGCACCTTCGGCTCCCCTTAACAAATCGCACCTGCAACATCAAAATTAAAATCGGCAAGGAAGTGCACCTTTGAGACCAGCTCTCTCAGGGACACACCCACTCGGGGACTCTCCCGCTCAGGTCTTGCCCGCTCGGGGACTCACCCGCTCTAGGACACGCCCGCCACTGCCAAAAGGAAAACGTGGAAAAGGCACTCACCAAGAAGCGAACGGCAGCGCTCTGTGACGAAATTCTCCAACGTCGACAGCTGATTTTGCAAACCAGCAACAAGCGCGTCAGAGACTTTCTGCCCACCCTTCGCCTCAACGATCATGGACTTGGCCCTCTCTTCCAACGAGGTCATCTCCTTCTTCGCCGCCTCCAGCTGCTTCGTCAACGAGGCGATCTGCCCCTCCACCGTGGCTAGCGATGTCTTCTCGGACTCTAGTTCGGTGACCGGAAAATAACCCTCACGGGCCTTGGCGATCACGGCAGTGTGGTCCTCTAGCAGAATGAATAATGCAGTCAAATACTCGCACAACAACAACAACAAGAATACATGATAATAGAGGTGTCCTCAACTCACCTGCAGTCGCCTGCAACTGCTGATTAGCATATTACGCGGCCCGCAGGTCACGCTCCAGGCGTTCCCTCATGACACGGATTGGCAGACTCCTGCTGAAAACCCTGCAAACAGAAGACCATATCTATACTACTTATAAAAGAGCAAACATGAATTTACCTACACGCACCCCACCAATTGTACACAAACAGACTAAAACCACATACTCAGGCCCACTAATCAGATCCCGTTAGCAATTATAAATACTGGACGGACTACTTATCCCCGTGCTTCGCTGCTTTTCAGAAAAGAAAAAAAACGACCACAACAACTCATATGGAAACTGATCACTGCATCTCAGGAAAATAAGAAAACTGATCACGCCAATCTAGGACTATTATCCCCCCATAGCAAAATAAAACGCCCAGCGCTTAGCTGCTTAAAAAAAACTGATCACAGCAATCTCAGGAAATAAGGAAACTGATCATGACAATCTCAGGAAATAAGAAAACTGATCACGGCAATCTCGCCATCAACCCTCGCGATCGACCTATCGCAACCTTCTACGGTGTCCTATCCAAGATCCAGTACGACTCCCTCGCACAGAACCTTGACGACACCATATGCGCCGCATTCCTTGACGATTCCCTCTGCCCATGTCGTCTTCCAGGGCGCCGCCCTCGCCATGACAGCTTAACCAGGCCGCCGCTGCCGGAATACAACTTAACCATCCCCCATCGTTGGAGTTTCTCTCCGCTGGACAGAGTCATATTGCAATCGGCACATTGCAATCGCTGTTGTGGTGTAATACGTGGCATTCAGGAAATTCGATTGATGATGTTTGTCTTTCCAGTTGAGTCCATTTGCTTTCTTACCGTGGCCTTGCTGCAAGTATAAGTCCCTCTGTATAGTCAGACTTGTACTTTCTGCATGTAATATTATTCGATTGATGCTCTTGTTAATTCTGAATTGCTCTAAATAAATATAGAAAAGCATGTATCAGCTATTTTGAATTAGGTGCACGGAATATAGAACAGCATGTGCACTATTTTGAATTACATGCAGATATTGCAATGGATGATCTTCCAAATTTTGATTTTTCATACCAACCTTTTTGTTTTCCAAAACTTCATACCATCCTTTTCTACGCAGCTATCTTCGGATGTCGATGTTGGAGGTAAACGAGTCAATATTGTTTACAGCTCACCATATCCGTAGTTATAATTTCCCCATGGTACTAATAAAGCATGGGTTTAGTTTTTAATAATAAGTACAGATTCATTTTATTGTTGTTCCTTTCTTTCTGTATAACTAAGCTTCTTTAATGTTTGATGTCAAACATAGTTTGCTATTTGATTTATTATCTCTCCTTCCTAACCAACGGGGTAAGTTTTTTCTGAATTTGTTTAGATCATATATAGAGTTTACAAGGATTTATAAGAAAAGAAGAAAAATACTAGAATTATGCAAAAGGAAGGATAACAGAATTGCAGGAACATTCTACTTTGGTAGGTGTACTAAACCAATAACCCCTGCATAAGAATGGAAGAACAGTAGCCTAGAGAAAACATAGAAACTAGGTACCTCTTGAGGTGGCAGTAGTTTTCAAATCAGTGGTGCTTGGCTTGATGGGTGCTATGCAAAGGTGCATCACTGGACATGAAGAGCATGTGAAGGAGGTGGTGGCGTAGACGCCCAAGAAGACACTACATGCAAAAGATTACTGTAATCAAAAGATTATAATGTCAAAGGTATATCTCATATCTATGCTGATACACACCACTCAAATATACACACATTCTAATTCCTGACGTGGGTGCTACTATATACAACGTTGGGAATCAGCTAACTACTTATTTTGTGTTAAAAAATCTCTTCTCTCCAAACTAAGCTAACTGCTAAGTGAACACGATTTTGTGTGAGATGCATATACAGAGATAATGTCCCCCTACCGATCCTAAACATCTTAGTTGTACTCACGCTACTCCATAGTAATGATGCTGGTAAAAACAAGCAGCTGCCCCTTCCTGGTCTAGGTGATGAAGCTCAGGAGAATTCGATGGTAGACGCAAGATTAGAGTATAATCAAGTGGGAGAAAAGAAGCGTAAGGTGGGCTCTTTTCACATTTCAGCATACAAGTCTCTTGTACAGTTGTATTACTGTCTTAAGTATTTTCCCTTTCTCTTTCAAAGTTGGAGATACTAGAGAAGCAGTACATCGGATGATTCTATTAAACAAGCTGGGGATGACGCTGCTAATAAGGGACGCCCAAGACAACAGTGCACACAAGAAGTTTCAACTTGAAAATATTTCAATACTTGATATGGATGCTGCAAATCATGCTTTGAGAAAATAACTGTACAATAGGATACCATCAGATGTTATGGTTCAAATAGGTTTGATATTTTCAGACAAATGGTCATCTTTAGCTGATTGACACTGCCATTGTATAGGTAACAGAACACACACAACATCATATGGTTCTTGGATTGACAAGGGTGCATGCATGATTATTCAACCGACTAAACTGTCATCGAGCATAGGATTCGTGTGTAATTTAGATTAAATGGTCGAGTATTCAAAAAAATCACGCTTTCTGGATAAATTTGCATACGGACTGAAGCTGGCGATATTAGCAGGTGCAACCCTTTGGCCTTTCCACCGGATATTTTCTACTTATGTTTTTTCCATGGGTACAAACAGTGGGAGCAAACAAAGTATCACTGACCTAGGGGGTTCCAGAAGTGCTTCGGAAGAAAAAATTGTTGAATCTCCTTTGCCTCATTGACTAGAAACTATGTGGCATACTGCAAACTGATTAACGTCAGTTATTCACCAGTTATTCACCACCGATGAAGATACCACTATGTGCTGATTCACTTGCTCCATTTTCAAGCAAACAATATCTATTAACTGGAGAAGAATTGAGACGAAGGGGATGACAAATTACCACTCCTGAGCGAGGTCGAGAGGGGCGTCGACCGAGAAGCTTGCGACACGGCCTAAGGTGAACGGCGGCAAGGCAGGGAAGGGACCGTATATTGCAGCGTTGGCGGGGAGGCAGGATAGGGGGAAGCCACTTGAAGGCAGGGGAAGGCCCGATCTTGGTGTCGGCGGAGGGAACGAGGGGAGGTGTCGGTCTTGGCGCCGGCGGAGGGAAACCTGGGGAGGAGCCGGTCCTGCCGCCAGCGGAGGGGAACCTGGTGGGATGCTCCGCCGATGGTGGGGAGGCAGCGGCAACGGCAGCGGTCGACGAGACCAGCTCTTGGGAGGAGGAAGTAAAGACCAGCAGCGAGAGAAAATTGGAAGGGGAGGAGTACGAGTAGTGAGTGGGAGGTCACTCCTTTTCTTCGGTCACTCCTTTTTTTCTACGGTAACTCCATAACAGATACATCAATTTCATTGGATCAAAGAAAGTACATGACTTTTGTAACTAATTATTATATTTTTTATGATCATGAATTTTATGTTAAGACATATGTATAGATTGTGTGTTACACACATGCTCACATTGTTAGGCATGAGATACATTTAAACGAATAGCTAAAAAAAACTCGCCAGCAGATAAATGGGATTCACAATAGATGTTTTTATTACAGATTTAGAGACGTGTGTGCACGTACAGGCTTACTAGTATAAGAAAATGACTAAAGTTCTAAGTGCCTAACCGCTGAAATTCAGCGAATAGGCACTCAGGGACTGGACAACAAAAGATTTCAGAATCTAGTCGCTGAAATTCAGCGACTAGATCCTCGGAGACTGGACATACCTAGATGGCAGCACCTAGCATGCTGTGGAGCTCGATTGCATCAGCCAAAGGGAACACGAACTATGTACGCCTGCGTCGCTGCCCGGCGTCACCGTCGACGACTTCAAGAACTTGAGGCGACTGTGTTCCAGCAGTCACGATAGATGCCCTCGCCATGAAGCGAGGTAACGTCGTGGTCATCATCGCTGGAGCACTACCGCGGGCACCGATGCCCCTGTAGGCGAGGTCAACTCTCCCAACTGCGAGCTCGCGATTACATCACCTCCCAAGGCAGCGGTGGCCCGAATGGCGCCTCGACTGGCCCTTTCGTCATAGCAGCGGAGTCGCCCTCCTTCTTCTTCTTCGTGCCCTCTATTGGCACCTCGGCTGCATCACTCTTACTCTTTTTGGAAGGGTCGGTCTCCCCTCCAGGGGAGATTGGCGGAACCATGGCCACCAAAGGGTGACCAATCTTCCTAGCACCGGTCCTGCAAAACAACACGATCAGCACTCTAGCAAACGACCGTAAAAAAAACTGCGGGTCACCCGACACAAACTTAATTGGCGATGGGAATGAACCACATGTCGGTGCTGATGTGAGCCACCTTCTCCAACTCCGGGCCCAACTTGCGAGTGAGTCCCCTCTCGAACAAGCTCGAGGCCCACGACACCGCAGGCTTCTTTGATGACGAGGACGCGAGCACTTCTGGCCTAGGCGATGCAGGCGCCCCCCCCCCCCTCGGTGGCGAGGACCTCGACTCTATGGCCATGGAGCCCCTAGCCCCGGTACCACCGAAAATGGCGATGGGATCGCCACGAGCGGGACATCGCCCTCCACCACGGCCTCGACCCTCGATCCCTTCACTGGACCAGGATACTCCGGAATCTTTGTCGAAGCCCCGGTCTCCATGTCGGCAGGCTCTTCATCCCACTTGAAAACCGCCACCGATCTAGGCAGCAACGCCGCCTTCGGTGTTCTCTTCTTCGCGGGCGATTTCGCCTTCTGCGTGGTCTTCGCCAGCATAGCCACGTGCCACGAGCTGTGTTCCAGCACGTCTCCTTCATCACTTTCGCGCTCCTCGAGGCTCCGACTCGCCTCAATTTTGCGCTGCTTCCCCCCGCTGGTCTTTTGAGCCACCGATGCAGGCGTCGCGACCTCCACCACCTCATCCTCATCATCGGAGGACTCGTCTGAATCCTCTCCAAGCTCCTTCGAGTTCTCTTCATCGATAGGAGGGAGCGAGTTCTCCAAGACCTGAAACAACTAACGAAGACGAACAACATCAAGAAACCACGACCACACCCCTGCGACTACGAAGGCAATGAACAGACCCATTGATGGCGCCTAGCGTTTCCCCGTGGCGCTATACAGAGCGAGTACGGCCTTCGGGTCGGTGTACTCTGCCTCCATAATCTTCTTCAACACAGTGGCATAGTTGTTGGCGTCCCAATTCACCGAGCACGCCTTTGTTCCATCGTTCCTAACTGTGTACTACTACATCCAGTGGGATCGACTGGCGACGGCACTAGTCGCCGCCCAAGCCAACAATTGTATAGTTTGATGGTTTCTAGACCCTCCTTCTTGAGCGTCTCGATCTGCGTTAGCATTTCCTCCACGACCATCCTCTGGTCTTTGGGAATCTTGGTAGTCAATAGCCGGCGTGGCTTGCTCCTCTCAGAGCTATACATTGGGAGCGACACCTCGCCGTCCATCGTAAAATTGTTCACATAAAACCAGCTCTTCTTCCACTCGCTGGCGGATTTCTTAGGGAGCATGAGGTCCAGGAAGGTGGCCATGGTCTTCAATTGGAAGGTAATGGCGCCCGACACTAGGATTGGGCCGCCTGCCCATCGCGGCTTACGTGGCCATGGAACATATCCAGCCACAGGGGAAAATAGGCGCGACAACCTAAGTAGCATTCGCAGAACACCACAAAAATGGCGAGATGCTTGATGTTGTGCGGCCCCAGGTCCGAAGTTTTGATCGCGTAATACGTGCAGAACCGCCAAAAGAAAATCTATGTGGGAAAGCCGATCCCCCTCTCCAGGTGGATCAAGAAACAGATTAACTCCCCGGGGCGGGCCTTGGTCTCCATCTCCCCGGCCGCGGGGATTCGCCAATTCCCCTTGCAAAGAATCCCCGCTTTCTGGAAGGATTTCAGCGAGGCCACGGTGCATTTGGATTCACCCCACAGATCCTTTGGAGGCTCCATCGATAAGATCAAGACTTCCTCAAGCCGAAAATTCTGGATCGGGAGAGAGTGGAAGACTAAGGATGCATGGGGTCAGAGAAATGTGAAGCAAGATTCGCAGCTTTCCCCTGTCACTCTCCTAATGAACGGGTGCTTCCCGCCAATTTCGGAAGAGCCGTTACGCCGCGGTAATTACGCCAATATTATCGTTCGGTTACCCAACGACTAGTTTTACCATGTTGACGGTCCAACTTCGTTCACTCGACTCGCCTACCCACTCACCAAAATCGGCGATTTGACTGGTCGCCAATGCTGGGACTAGAGAAACATGCAAGATATTCCCTCCTTCATTGAGGGAGTCCACACCGATTCGACTGGGTGTCCAAATTAGACCCGCATACTATGACTGCACAAGAACATGTGCACCGAACCAATGATGGCCTCGGGGACTAGTGATGGGGATATGCCAAATGGGGTATGCCCAGCAGTACATTTCTGACTAGACCAGGCCCCTTGCGAGTGGACCTGCATGACGGCGAATGGATCACAACTCAGGGAGGAACCTGGCGATTCGAAGATGGAGGCCCAAAAGTGTCAAAAATCCTAGTCGGATTAGGTCAATCCTCTGAGTTCTTAACTGACTCTATTGTATATATGTAACCCTAGTGAGGTACCCCTACATAAACCTCCCTAGGATACTCTCTGGACTCACATTCCATCATACACCCCATCGACTCGCTGCCTAGCCGCCGAGTTGACCACCATTGTACTCAAGCAATAATACAATCTAGCAGGAGTAGGTATTTACCCTACGAGGGGTGAACCTGGGTAAAACCATGTGTCTTTGCCCTCATCTCACTGCACAGATGGTTGATCGCTCTTTCCCCAAATCCTACTAATCGTTACCCCTGGTAGCATCTGCCGTGGCCATTCTCACGACACACAAGATACAAATTAAGTTTATCTCAATTTAAACTATGGGTGGAACAATGTAATGGAAAGAAAATTCCTTAATGGATTTGGATGAGTTTCAAAGTTAATACATTGTGATAGAAACTACAACAAAAGGCTAAGTATATGATTGTTATTGTAGCATCCAAAGAGGGCATTTGTGTCGAGTAGTTTTTATCAAACTAGGTGTGGTTCACAGGGACTAGTAATATGAAGATATGTTGTACGACAATTGTATCGACATGATTTAACCCCAAGGAACTAAAGGTCTCACCAAAGGACCAAATTTATATAGTGCCATCTCATTGGAGAATGAGTGATATGTAGAGATGCATAGACATGCAAATACACACCGACTTGGAAGTGTCAGATCTGAATATTATGTTTACCACTAGAAATCGTGTATATACAATAACAGAAAGACATAGGTGTTGAATGCATAAGTTTTTCCAAACTAGATTATTGACTCTAGTACAAGTGGGAGACTGTTGGAGATATGCCCAAGAGGCAATAATAAAAATTATTATTATTACATATTTGTGTTTATGATGAATGTTTACATCCCATGCTATAATTGTATTAACCGGAAACATTAATACTTGTGTGTTTTGTAAACATAAAAGAGTCCCTAGTAAGCCTCTTGTTAAACTAGCTTGTTGATTAATAGATGATCATGGTTTCCTGATCATGGACATTAGATGTTATTAATAACAAGATCATGTCATTAGGAGAATGATGTGATGGACACACTCCTATAGTTAGCATAGCATAAGATCAAGTCATTTAGAGTTTTTTGGCTACAAGATTTCAAATACATAGTAACCTAATCCTTCGACCATGAGATCATGTTAATCACCGTCACCGTATGGATACTTTCATGACATCAAACACCACTTCCATAACTAGGTGGTTATAAAGGTAGCATTAGGTATTCAGAAAGTATGTGCTGAAGCACGTGGATCAAGAGTGGGATTTGTCCATCCACATGACAGATAGATATACTCTGGATCCTCTCGATGAAATGTCATCCAATTGTCTTGCAAGCATGTGACTAGGTCATAAGGGGTGTCATATCACGGAACGAGTAAAGAGTATTTATTGGTACGGAGGTTTAACTAGGTATGGAGATACCAATGATCAAACCTCAGATAAGTAAATTATCATTCGACAAAGGGAATCAGTATCGTATGTAAATGGTTCATTCGATCATGAATTCATCATAGAAATGTGTGGGGGCCATATGGATTTCCAGATACCTCTATTAGTTATTGATCAGAGAGGTGTCTCGATCATGTCTGAATACTTCACGTACCGTAGGGAGACACACTTAAGGATTCGATGTTTTTTAAGTTGATATGGAATGTGAGTTGGAGACCAAATGTTGTTCGGAGTTTCAGATTGGATCCAGGACATCACGAGGAGATCCGGAATGGTCCAAAGAATATGATTCATATAAGCAAAGTCAATTTCCGGGGTTCGGAAATGTTTTTGGTGTTTTAATCAGAACCTTCTAGAATGTTCTAGAAGGTACACCACCCTGGGAGGGGCACCTGGGATGCAGCATGACCTAAGGGGCTAACCAAACCAAGCCCAAGGGCAACTCAGCCAAGGAATAGGAGGAAAGGGTCAAATCCTAGTTTGAAAAGTCAAATACTAGTTTGAAAAGTTAACTCCTAGTTTGGGAAGGAAAGGGAGAAATTGAAAGGCATGTTTACAACTCTCCCCTTCCTAGCCGAGTTGGGGGGAAACTCGGCTAGGGCAGGGAGGACCTTGGTCGCCGGCCCCTCTACCATATAAGGAGGTGTAGGGAGCCACCCCTTGGCCTCTTGTCCATCGACGCCTAACCCTAGCCGCCCCCTCTCTTCTCTCTCGTCCACCGTCCTGCTCCGCCTTAGGCGAAGCCCTGCAGAAATCTCTCCACCTCCACCACCACCAGACCATTGTGCTATTGGGATTCCGAGGAGATCTACAACCTCCGCTGCTCTGCTGGAACAAGACAGGAATGTCTTCATCGACTACCGTACGTGTGACCGACTGCAGAAGCGCTGTCGGAACGCGGCGCCCGAAGGATCGTGTGCAAATCTTGATATCGGCAAGTTATCGACTACATCAACCACGAGAATCCGATCTTGTTAAAGACTTTGGATCTATGGGGGTTAGTTCTATACAATATCGTTGCACCGATCTCGTAGATTAGATCTTGGCTTTTCCATAGATTGGGTCTTGGTTTTATGCGTTCTTGCGATAGAATTTTTTTGTTTTCCATGCAACAAACCCTTACAAAAAGGTCAAGGGAATGGGAAACAAGAAGTGGAGGAAGCGCTGGAGAGAGGAAGTGGATGACAGGAGGTGCCGCCGATCTAGTGTGCTGCTGCTGCTCCTGTAAAGCAGCTTCTTTTGTATTGTCTATGTTGAACTTGTCCATTGCTGCTGCTAAGAAGCCTAATTGTCAAACCTCGTTAAGTACCATACTATATATCCTATATTAGCTTATTTGCCTACATCTGCTTTTTTTACTTAATGTGATGGTTAGATTTGCTTCTCTAGATTTGCTACTAGATTGGGTAAAAATGAGGGCCAAAAGGAAGAATGAATGATGAAGAGAGAAGCTGCTCCAGAAGAAGAGGGATATTAGATAAGAGAGAGGGAGGAGGAGAAGAAGATGAGAGGGATGACAGGTGGGCCCTAGGTCCATGTCATTGCTTATTTGTGAGCCTATCATGTTAGTTTAGTTGTTAAAATGCGATTAGCCAAAAAATATTTACCTATTTGAACCAGCTCTCCCCAAAAGCGGTACGTATCCGCAAAATATTGCAAAAGTGGCACTAACCTGTTACCCTGGCCCAAATTGGGGTACTAAATGTAATTTCCTCAAGAAATGTGGGTTCACGTCCTTTCCTGAAACACAATAAAACTTATTTATGGTATTATTTATGGCTAGTCTGTGTGATGAGACAATACAATACTGAGCCAGGACGTGACCTCTTGCTAGTCTAGCTATAACTCTAGTCGGCATCCTTGATACAGTTGCGAACTTCAAAAGACCAATGAGGAAACACACAAACATCCCTCGTTCAAACAGCCTCCCATCTTCTCCATCTCCGTCGATCCCCATTTGGCCGATGCTGGCTAGCCGCATTTTGGATACTCTCGAGCGCGCACTTCGCAAATTTTCCTAGCCTTTTCTCACCCACCGCATCAATTCTTGCAGGTCGCCATCACTCTCCTCCAAGAAACCCTAACAATAATATTTGAATCCTCCCTTGCCCCAAGTCCATCCAGACATAATGGCAGATTCGATGCAGAACATTTGGTACGGTGGCTGGAGCAAGTTCGGCGATAACTCCTTAACAGAAATATCTATTCATATGGACACTACCAGGACTGTACGGCTGTCCGCATGATCCAAGGAGTTGTGCCGCCAAGTCGCTGGCGAAAACGGTAGAAGATTCCCTAATGACAGCTGTGGGACATTGGTAGCCTTCCACGACTTACTCAACCACAAGATGGTGTGCCTGCATGGCCCATGCAACTGCCCTAAGTCTGGATGTGAGTTCCCCGCCCCGCCCACAACGCTCATCGCGCACCTCGAAAAATCCCACTCGATGGAATTACACAGTTTCCACTATAGTGTGGAACACAGGTAGATCTCTCAGCCTTTGCTGGCACCTGGCTCAAGGAGAGTAGAGACCATCGTATCTGGGGACGATAGTACTGTGTTCTCCATGCAATTTGACATGCTCCACTGTGGCCTCGCCATATTCATCTAGTGCATCAGGTCGGCGGCGTGCTTGTTTCTGCGATACATGGTGGAGTTGCACTTATATAAACCTTCAATGATGGGAGGGGACCTGGAGGAGTTCGTTGAAGATAGCCTGTTTTTCGAGCCGAAGAGCAACGCGTCGCCGGCCGCCGTCAGGATTACTAAAAATTTATGGAATTTTCTAATTAATAAACATGATAGGTTCATCCTGGATTACTCATTCTGCATCCACAAGGTGTAAGATGATAGAATTAAACGTTTTGATTTTGATGATCTGCCATTCAAATTTGGGATTAAATATTGATGTTGATTCTAGTCGAGGGTTTTAGTGTGTCGAAAATAAGGATTTTGGCTGCAAAGTAGTACAATACAGTATATTGTTTCTAGTTTTCTTGTGCTACAGTATTTTGCAGTATGTACTGGTGGTACTGTTTGGATCAAATCGTTGAAGATGACCCAACATTTCCTTTCAAACATGGATCTGTACTGGGATCTAGCACTACTTTCTTAGATCAAATAGCTTTTCCTTTGAAACAATGGCCTTGCACATGTACTCCGTAGATACTTCCTCCATTTCAAAATAGATTCAAAGGATTTGTGGAACACATAAATAAGAAAAATACAGGCATATAATGACACGACACTTGAAATCCTATAGGAATAAAAACTATAGGGATAAGTAAAATTAGCTGTTTGATTGCACCGCAGGAAAAATAGTGTAAAATTTTAGGGTTTAAGCACATGGCATAGTTGTCATAGACACATAGGAATTTTTCCAAGAGGTCTCACCTCTTCTTAGAAATCCTATTGGATTGTAGTGTAGGAAAACAATGTATAGAAATTTTGTAGGATTCATTCCTTTGAAATAAACATACTGTGGCCTCCTTTGATTATCAGAATTTCCTTACTTTGATTATCAGAATTTCCTTAGAATGATATAGTATTCAGACCCTAAGGAATTTTTACTTTTAGAGACATTTGATTCAGGGATTGCATCCTATAGGATTAGTTCCCATAGGAATTTCATGGTTCATTTTTTGTAGGAAATTTTGCATGAGGTCAGACCTCATGGTAAAAATCCTTTGCTACAATCAAACATCCATGCATGAGATTCCTTCAGCCATAGTATCCAAATAGACAAGGAACTCCAATCCTTTGCATTTCTTATTCCTCTGAGTTTCCTACCCAATGAATCAAATTAGCTATAGGCAAAATTCCTATCGACATATAATTCCTCTAGAAATCTTTGAATCAAACATGCCCTAAGATGTTTTAGCTTTTGTGAAACAAGTATATCTAGACTGTTTTTAGTGTGTAGTTCGAAGTGAACCCATATACTATATAGGGGTCTAGATACACTTCACAAAAGCTAAAACATCTTATATTTTGAAATGGAGGGAGTACTACATATTTTTTGTCGCAGTCATATTACCCATATTTACTTATAATATTTCACATGATGCAATTTAGTCTGCCGATTCTTACTTCCTTTAGATAACTCCAGGCACATCTCTCAGCCGATGTTGGCACCGCACTCATCGATAGTAGATAAGATCGGATGAGGGGATGATGGTATGGTGTTTGCTGTGCTATTTGACATATGTGAGTCGGGCGACTTGATCGTACCTATCGTGTGCGTTAGGCAAGACGCGTGCTTATCGCCCTTGTACAATATGAACTTCACTGCCTATAACCAGTCAACAAAGATGGGGTTTTGGGATATAATCTGTAGTTCCTCCATTCCTAGGAACAAGACGATCTCGAACATCATGCAGAAGGAAAAGCATTCCATGGTGTTGTACCATGAAACATCTTATATTATCCAGGGTGTGTATTACTCAATATGCATCAATTGCGGGGGAGAACCCCTAGTTGACAAAGAATTGGAAGAAAGTGAGGCTAGCCATGAAGAAAATGAGGCTAGCCATGAAGTAGTACTAGTATAGTACTAGTTCTTGTACTTTAGAGTATTTTGTACTATATAGTGGTAGTACTTGTTTAGGTCAACGACAGGAGATGGTCTTGCTTTGCCTTTGTTCTGTAATTGCTATTACCAAAGTATTTTCTAGACCAATAGTGATGTACTGTTACCTATTTAGATCAAGTGCAACAGATTGTCTTTCTTTTCCTTTAAAACCTAGCATTGTCACAATTATCTAGACGAGTCTTGGGAATTTCGGGTTGCATATGGGGGGTCACACAGGCATTAAGGAAATGAGGTGGTATTCGAACAGAAGCAGACTTGATCGTCATTTTTTCTTGCTCCAATGATCGAGTCTGTTGGGAGAACAGGGCAAACTAATCGTGCGTCAAGGTTTTTTGAGCTGGAAAGAACTTATTCTCTCTGTAGCGCTATTGAATTTCAAGCAGGAAAGTTATTGAATCGCTCAAATATTCTGTCGTTGGTATTACTAAAGCATTTTGTGGAACTAATATTGATGTACTAGTACTTGTTTAAATCAAGGGTAGTCGAAAGTCTTGCTTTTCTTTTGAAACATGTCCTTGTCACAATCTAGATGAGACTTGGGCATTTTGGGTTGCATATGGGGGTCACACATGCATTGATCGTTAGTTTAGCATGCTCCAATTGTCGAGTGTGTTTGGATAAAAGGGCAAACTGATCAAGTGACAAGGTTTTTAGAGCTGAAACAAGAACTAGTTCTGTCTACACTGCTATTGTATTTCAGTGTCAGTATTGCTGAATTGGTCACTTTAAATTGCTGCTGAATTAGTAAAGTGCTACTGAATATGAAATGTGAATCCTTCAATAATTTTTTATCTTATTTTGTACTACTAAATTTTTACATGAATACTGTATCTGCCAAAAAGGATTATCGCTTTCCCCCTCCCTCTGTAAAGTCTTTGTTTAGAATCTGGCCGAGCCATAGCACAATGCAATTTTTATTAACCAGGAGAAGAAATCTAGCCATTCGGCCCCTCTTTAGCCCAAACCATTCTAATTTGGCCTTTTCGGGGTCACAAGAATGCTGAGCACATCCCAGAGAAATTTGAGAAAGGAGCCATGGAGCATAACACAGAACATCTTCATTCGTCCTTTCAAGGGTCAGGGGACTACTGACCACATCCATGAGAAATTTGAGAAAGGAGCCCATGGAGCATAGCCCTGAACATTTAAGTTCAGCCATTTAGGGGTCAGGGGACTGTAAGCGCATCCCAGTGAATTTTAAGAAAGGATCCCATGCACCATACCCTTTGTAGTATAACCCATGTAGATCAGCCCATGCAGAATAGCCAAACTCTTTTTAATTCGGACTTTTTGGCATTACCCCCAACCTCTCAACATAAAAAAACTATGCATGCCCATGTTTTAAACAAACTACTCAATTTTGTGGAATTTTATAATTGACATGCCAGGAGCACCGTCCCCCTCCCAATTTTTTTCTCCTACCTATATTTTTGTGTAGAAACTATTGCATATTTTAAGGGAGATAATCATAGACAAATGAAGTCTTCTGAAGGAGATAAATTCGTGAGTTATAGGAGTACCGTTTACCGCTTGTACTGTATAAACTGTGTATTCCGCAGTGGTAAGGAATGCAGTTAACAGCTACAAGGTCTCGAGTTTAAATCCTAGTCAATTTGCTCTATTATTATATAGTCACATTTTTTGTACTATGAGGATGACATCTGGGACACAAATAAACTGCTGATGCATCTAGCAATGTTTCCAATGTCAGAAAGGCGGACTTGACATGAAAAAAATTCCAGCATACACATGGTTCTATCAAAATAGATGTTGACACCTAGGACCCAGCATAGACACGTTTCCTGCACAGAGGAGGCTGACATGTGTGACCCAGCAATGGACCAAGGTCAAGATAGCACTTGGGGAAATTTATATTATTATATATACTAAGGCTGACATGTGGGATCCAACAATGGAGTATATAGATTAACATTTTTTCTACTCTAAGGATGATACCTAGGACACAGATAAACTGCTTCTGAATCTAGCAATGTTGCCAAGGTCAGAACGATGGACTCGACCAAAAAAATAGTCCAACATACACATGTTTATTATAAATAGAGGATGATATCTGGGACCTGGCATAGACACGTTTCCTCCACAGAGGTTGCTGACATCTGGGACCCATCAACAGACCAAGGTTAGAACAATCGAGGTGGCCGAAAAAAGTCCATCATAGCATGTTTTATTTACAGAGAGGCTAACATGTGGGACCCACCAGAGAGACATTATACAAATGCTGCATCGAGCAACGTTGTCAGTTCGAATAAGGGAGGCGCGAGCGAGAAAAAATTCCAACATGCGCACGTTTATTCTAATAAGATGCTAACATGTGGGACCCAACAGTGTGAGCAAACGGCAGATTCGTCGAGGAACTCTATCCAGTTCGAAATAGGGTAGTGCTAGAGAACAAAAATAATTCCATTATATACACATGATTCTTCTAATGTGAGGATGACATAGGAGACCCACCAGCCTGGATAAACGGCTGATGCAGCTCACAACGCTATCAACTTAACACGGAGGCATGAGCCAAGGAAAAAATCCATCATGCACACGTTTCTTCTAATGTGAGGATGACATGTGGGACCCATCTGCGTGATTAAGCGGTAGATGCATCTAGCAACCCTGTCAAGTTTGGAACAGGGTGGAGGGAGCAAAGGAAAAAATTCTATCATAGACAAGATTTTTATAATGAGAGGCTCATATGTGGGACCCGACATCTTGAATAATGACAGATATATCAAGTAACGTTATCGAGTTCAAATCAGGGAGGAACAAGCCAAGGAAAAAATCCATCATGCAGACGTTTCTTCTAGTGTGAGGATGACATGTGGGACCGAGCTGCCTAATTAAACGCCAGATGCATTGATGAGGTTATACCAATTGGGATATCCATGAAGGCAGGTAGTGACTGGCCCAGGACAACGCCGAGTGGGCCAGCGGTGATGGCGATTGAAGAGAAGGCTTTGAATAAGACTGGCGACTGGACACGGAGGCCCAATACTGTAGATAGTCCGAGTCAGATTAGGTCAAACTCCTGAAACCATTACTGATGTTGAGATCCTATAAAACCCTAGCTAGGCACCCCTATATAAGCTTCCCTAGGGTTCCTTTTGTACTCATGTGCTATTAGCTACCCCATCTAAGCGACTCTCCGCCCTTACGCCGAGGAATCCGCCCTTGTAATTCACCTACCATCAATACAAGCAAGCAGGAAGTAGTCCCTTACCCTACAGGGGACGAACTTGGGTAAACCATGAGTCTCACTCCCAATCTCGACCCGCAGATGGTGACTCGCTCTTGCCCTACTTTGAATCAATCGCTACCCCCGGCAGTGACTGCCGTGGCCATTCCCATGACAGTGGCGCCTATCGTGGGGCTTGACGAGTCAAGCCTTAGATCTGAAGCAAGGACCTTCACTCCAACTCTCCACCGGCCGCATGATCGCCACCAGCGGATTTCTCTAGATCCTGCCGAGCAGCTACATGCTGGCCTCGCGATCAGTCACGAATGCCATCGTTATAACTGTCGGCTCCATCAACCTCTTCGTTGGGTTCACCGACACCATTGATCCGGCGGATACCACCTCATTCGCTAGCACCGGATTTCCCCCGTGCGATATACTCCCGGAGGAGAAGATCCAGTCGATCTCCCTCCTCGCCTCCAAGTACAACTCTACCAAGGAAGGCTCGGTCGAGAGCAGTGACACCCTCTGTGATGATGCCGACTCGGAGGCACCCACGCTAGTCGCAGATCCTGACGCCCCCACGTCCAAGGCCAGCTCCATCACCAAAGTCTCCAACGCTGGGGACTACGAGGACGATTCGACCCTCCAACTCATCGACTATGATTCTAGGTCGGAGTCTCCAGACGAGGGCTACCTAATCGTCCATCATGCCATCTACATGGCAAACGACACTGAACCACTGGTGAATCCTTTCACCATGCCCCTCCCACCCACCGCAACTACAGCCGATATCTAACAACATCGCGTGGCCTTGAACAAGGACAGGGAGAAAGAAAAGGCCGATCACGAAAAATTCCTCCTCTAGAAAGAAACCGCACAACAACTATCGGTGTGTGGTGACCCAGCATACCACTACATGTTGTAGTATACAATAGTCGTGGACATAACACTAACGGAGTACCATTCCACAAATATTACATCCTCAGAGTGGTACAATCGAAACAAAGAGGGTCCACAATATACATTAGCATTATTACAATCAGAAATTACATGACGACTTCAAGATCCTCCTAGGTCCATAGAGGTATCCCGATGACTCAGGGCTAAACTACAATAACTCGGAGAACAAGATAAAACAACAACTAAAATTTATGGCTTATACGAGAGTGAATATATATAGAGGATGGAGATCTATGCTACTAGACATGATCTCCATAGATGACACATCTACGATTCTGATACTACGGTCTCCATTCCATAGATATTTTCGTAATTGTCCCCTTCGACGCTTATGAATATTTATGGTTCCTCATAGCGGAATTCTTCTTGGTCGTTCAATTGGATATAGTATTTCCTCTTCCTGATCTCTAATGTCTTTAGAATCTAGCAAGGGTTAAGAAGATATGTTGAGTACGAGCGTACTCAGCAAGTTCACTAGAAAGGAGTGTTTTATGCACTATATCTATAGCCACAAATCATAGATCGTAGGCAATGCAAGTTTTTGTAAACATTTCTTCAAAGGTTGCTTTTATTATAAAAAACTATGTCCGTCAGCCTTCACAGGTTTACTAGAACTTTCATGGAGTTCCTTTCCTGCAGCATTCGCAGCTCCTTTCCGGAACGGGGAGTAACAAGTTATAGTTCCTACACTCTGCAGAGGTGTGTCACTTTACCCATGAGGTATGAGTTATAGGAGTACCGTTTACCGCTTGTACTATATAAACTGTGTATTCCGCAGTGGTAAGGAATGCAGTTAACAGCTGCAAGGTCTCGAGTTCAAATCCTAGTCAATTTGCTCTATTATTATATAGTCACATTTTTTGTACTATGAGGATGACACCTGGGACACAAATAAACTGCTGATGCATCTAGCAATGTTTCCAATGTCAGAAAGGCGGACTTGATATGAAAAAATTCCAGCATACACATGGTTCTATCAAAATAGATGCTGACACCTAGGACCCAGCATAGCCACGTTTTCTGCACAGAGGAGGCTGACATGTGTGACCCAGCAATGGACCAAGGTCAAGATAGCACTTGTGGAAATTTATATTATTATATATACTAAGGCTGACATGTGGGACCCAACAATGGAGTATATAGATTAACATTTTTTCTACTCTAAGGATGATACCTAGGACACAGATAAACTGCTTCTGAATCTAGCAATGTTGCCAAGGTCAGAACGATGGACTCGACCAAAAAAATAGTCCAACATACACATGTTTATTATAAATAGAGGATGATATCTGGGACCTGGCATAGACACGTTTCCTCCACAGAGGTTGCTGACATCTGGGACCCATCAACAGACCAAGGTTAGAACAATCGAGGTGGCCGAAAAAAGTCCATCATAGCATGTTTTATTTACAGAGAGGCTAACATGTGGGACCCACCAGAGAGACATTATACAAATGCTGCATCGAGCAACGTTGTCAGTTCGAATAAGGGAGGCGCGAGCGAGAAAAAATTCCAACATGCGCACGTTTATTCTAATAAGATGCTAACATGTGGGACCCAACAGTGTGAGCAAACGGCAGATTTGTCGAGGAACTCTATCTAGTTCGGAATAGGGTAGTGCTAGAGAACAAAAATAATTCCATTATATACACATGATTCTTCTAATGTGAGGATGACATAGGGGACCCACCAGCCTGGATAAACGGCTGATGCAGCTCACAACGCTATCAACTTAACACGGAGGCATGAGCCAAGGAAAAAATCCATCATGCACACGTTTCTTCTAATGTGAGGATGACACGTGGGACCCATCTGCGTGATTAAGCGGTAGATGCATCTAGCAACCCTGTCAAGTTTGGAACAGGGTGGAGGGAGCAAAGGAAAAAATTCCATCATAGACACGATTTTTATAATGAGAGGCTCATATGTGGAACCCGACATCTTGAATAATGACAGATATATCAAGTAACGTTATCGAGTTCAAATCAGGGAGGAACAAGCCAAGGAAAAAATCCATCATGCAGACGTTTCTTCTAGTGTGAGGATGACATGTGGGACCCAGCTGCCTAATTAAATGCCAGATGCATTGATGAGGTTATACCAATTGGGATATCCATGAAGGCAGGAAGTGACTGGCCCAGGACAACGCCGAGTGGGCCAGCGGTGATGGCGATTGAAGAGAAGGCTTTGAATAAGACTGACGATTGGACACGGAGGCCCAATACTATAGCTAGTCTGAGTCGGATTAGGTCAAACTCCTGAAACCATTACTAATGTTGAGATTCTATAAAACCCTAGCTGGGCACCCCTATATAAGCTTTCCTAGGGTTCCTTTTGTACTCATGTGCTATTAGCTACCCCATCTAAGCGACTCTCCACCCTTACGCCGAGGAATCCGCCCTTGTAATTCACCCACCATCAATACAAGCAAGCAGGAAGTAGTCCCTTACCCTACAGGGGACGAACTTGGGTAAACCATGAGTCTCACTCCCAATCTCGACCCGCAGATGGTGACTCGCTCTTGCCCTACTTTGAATCAATCGCTACCCCCGGCAGTGACTGCCGTGGCCATTCCCATGATAGTGGCGCCTATCGTGGGGCTTGACGAGTCAAGCCTTAGATCTGCAGTGAGGCCCTTCACTCCAACTCTCCACCAGCCGCATGATCACCACCAGCGGATTTCTCTAGATCCTGCCGAGCAGCTACATGCTGGCCTCGCGATCAGTCACGCATGCGATCGTTATAACTGTCGGCTCCATCAACCTCTTCGTTGGGTTCACCGACACCATTGATCCGGCGGATACCACCTCATTCGCTAGCACCGGATTTCCCCCGTGCGATATACTCCCGGAGGAGAAGATCCAGTCGATCTCCCTCCTCGCCTCCAAGTACAACTCTACCAAGGAAGGCTCGGTCGAGAGCAGTGACACCCTCTGTGATGATGCCGACTCGGAGGCACCCACGCTAGTCGCAGATCCTGACGCCCCCACGTCCAAGGCCAGCTCCATCACCAAAGTCTCCAACGCTGGGGACTACGAGGACGATTCGACCCTCCAACTCATCGACTATGATTCTAGGTCGGAGTCTCCAGACGAGGGCTACCTAATCGTCCATCATGCCATCTACATGGCAAACGACACTGAACCACTGGTGAATCCTTTCACCATGCCCCTCCCACCCACCGCAACTACAGCCGATATCTAACAACATCGCGTGGCCTTGAACAAGGACAGGGAGAAAGAAAAGGCCGATCACGAAAAATTCCTCCTCTAGAAAGAAACCGCACAACAACTATCGGTGTGTGGTGACCCAGCATACCACTACATGTTGTAGTATACAATAGTCGTGGACATAACACTAACGGAGTACCATTCCACAAATATTACATCCTCAGAGTGGTACAATCGAAACAAAGAGGGTCCACAATATACATTAGCATTATTACAATCAGAAATTACATGACGACTTCAAGATCCTCCTAGGTCCATAGAGGTATCCCGATGACTCAGGGCTAAACTACAATAACTCGGAGAACAAGATAAAACAACAACTAAAATTTATGGCTTATACGAGAGTGAATATATATAGAGGATAGAGATCTATGATACTAGACATGATCTCTATAGATGACACATCTACGCTTCCAATACTACGGTCTCCATTCCATAGATATTTTCGTAATTGTCCCCTTCGACGCTTCTGTATATTTATGGTTCCTCATAGCGGAATTCTTCTTGGTCGTCAATTGGATATAGTATTTCC
The DNA here is from genome assembly GCA_023614405.1 of Avena insularis. Lineage (NCBI taxonomy): Eukaryota > Viridiplantae > Streptophyta > Magnoliopsida > Poales > Poaceae > Avena > Avena insularis. Next base: position 124,753,429 of record CM042685.1, on the reverse strand, counting down.
TCTTCCTGATCTCTAATGTCTTTAGAATCTAGCAAGGGTTAAGAAGATATATTGAGTACGAGCGTACTCAGCAAGTTCACTAGAAATGAGTGTTTTATGCACTATATCTATAGCCACAAACCATAGGTCATAGGCAATGCAAGTTTTTGTAAACATTTCTTCAAAGGTTGCTTTTATTCTAAAAAACTATGTCCGTCAGCCTTCACAGGTTTACCAGAACTTTCATGGAGTTCCTTTCCTGCAGCATTCGTAGCTCCTTCCCGGAACAGGGAGTAACAAGTTATAGTTCCTACACTCTGCAGAGGTGTGTCACTTTACCCATGAGAGATCTTAGCTTTGTTGCACATCCGGGCGCGCATTCCCGTTCACACTTCCTTGGTATGAGGCCTAGACTAAGATCCAAGCCAATCGCTGTCCTTCTTCGCGACCCCTTCTATTTCCATGTGCCTCGAGGTTGCTCTATTCCCCCCGCGCATGCCTCTCTGAAACCCTAGCCGTGCTCCTTGGGTCGGCCGGAGTGGTACTAGCACCCTCTCGGTTGCTTGTCCCTAACGGCTACGACTTCCTCTACTAGGACCGAACTACCTTGTCGGCTCCTTCGAGATTTTGCTCGAGCCCGCCGTTCCTGACCCCTCCTGATTTTTCCTTTGGTGCTTCTACTTCCTCCTTCTTGACTTGACCAATCTCTCGATGTTGGCAGGATGGTAGGTTAAATTGCAACCCCAGCGTCAACGACACTCTTCTCTAGGTTTGATTATTATGGTTGATGATGTGGTGATGCTCTGTTAGTGATGTTGCCGACGGCATGGCAGTGATGTCGTCACCGCAACCTCGCTGCTGCGCTGCGTCCAGGCTTCGTCACGCCTACGCTCCAGGTGCTTGACACCCTCAGTGAGTTTTATTGTGACCGGCCTTCAAGCCGATGACTCTGATCGGTGTCCTGGAGTGTTGCTTGAGCTCGTGTTGTTGTGGAACGAGCCTCTTGGATTTGATATTCAGCTTGATCTATTTATGCTCCTAGTTGGGTGCTATGTATAAGTAGCTTGCACTAATTTTCCTTGAGCTGTGATGTTTGTTGTGGTGTGGTGGTCTCCTGGACATGTGCCATGCCCATGGTTTGTTTTAGTTAACCTACTGGTTACTAGTTAGATTATTTGACCTGACTTTGCTCTAATTTGGAACTTGGGAAAAAGGATCCGACTCTATGTCCTTGTTGATAGTAAAATGGTGTATATATTTGATTCCTAGATTCTTCTACAAGGAAGATGATAAATCTGTTTTAGCTGGAATTATTGAGTGGTTGATTAATGTGATGATAGTCCCTAATGGCATGATCTAACTCTGTGCATAAGACTGCCACAGTGGTGTCTCCATTTTGGAAGGTGCAAAGTGGTAGATCTTGTGTGCATGATTTGTTGTTAGCTGGATTGACAAGACAAGATTGTGGTTGGTCATGATAAGTATTCTTTAAGTGATATGTTGGAATATAAATTGGTTAGTTAAAATGATTAATTGTACCACTGTGGTGCCTCCCCTAGGAGTGTGCACAGTAATAGGTATGAATGATCATGATGTGATTTTCAGAGATGCTCAATCTAAAATCAAGATAATCTGATGAGAACAAACACTAAGGTTTGGCCTTTTGTTTGTTGTGTTAATTAACTGAGTGGCTTCTGCTGCCATTAGATCTACTGTTGTGGTGCCCCCTGGAGGTGTGTGCATAGCAGTGGATCTAATCAGCATGATCAGCTGATATGCCCCTTCCAATGATGCATAAGCTGAGGCCCAATTATGCTCTATGATGATTCTAGCATAGCCAATCTATGCTACAGTGAGAGCCTTCTCTAGATGATTAGCTTTATTGAAATGATAAGAAATGGTACTACATAGATCTGGTACCAACCTGTTGTTTGTGTGTGATATATGGACTGTTGGAAATCTTGATCTTCCTGAGTTACTATAACTTTCCTGCTACTAACAGCCTTCTTCTCATCAAGCTGCTGCTAATCTTTATCTCCTCCTTGTCCTAGCTCCTGGATGGCTCCACTGAGCAACCAGAGTTAGGTATATGGTGGTGATCTGGGTGAGTCTTCTGGTGTTATGAGAGCAGTTTGTTCTTGAAGTGTGACAAACAGAAAGAAAGTAAGAAGATGGTTGATGTGCTAACTAGTGGTACTAGTGAGTGCTACGGTTGTGCTCTCCCTTTTGTGCTCCATGTGAAGCTTCTTGTGTTGACAGCACATTACTTGCATGATGTGACTGTGCTGCTGTCACGTGGGACCCCTGGGGTTCAAGTTTCAATAGAGGGATATTTATTGGGATGGATCAACTCGGCTGGTTGCTATTATCTCAAGTTTGGCTTTATTTTTGTGTTGCCAAGTGGAATGGATTACTTTACTATTCTTCCAAGGTGAAACTTTCCTCTTTTGTCCACTGCCAATGAGGTTGTTCTGAGGCAAAACATTCTGATAAGAACAAATATTCTTTTGGTGAAACTTGCCCCATTTAAATATGCTCAATGATGTGACAAAGCAGTGCATCTCACTATTACTACTGAGAGTATTAATATTAACCCCTAATCCCTTTCTTCTGTCTGTTAGTATTTGTTTGCAGGTACTAAGAAAGAATACAGGAGGTTAAGTAGATAGGAATTCCAGCTTACGGTTTTAACTATTGTAATCTTATTATTTTTATTGTAATAACAATGTAATTCTTATATATTTTATTGAAGCTTTTCTTTTTCTTTATTTGTAGTTATTCATCTATGTAATGACTTTGAATTTACTTGTATTGATTAAATCTTTGTATTATTAAATAAATATTTCTTCTTATTTGTATTTCTTTGATTTCCATTAATCTATATTATTTCTTATTTTCATTTACTGTATTGTACTTTACTTTTATTCTTTTATTGTAAAAGAATAATGTAATACTTCATGTATTTTTTTATAAATAATTCTTTTATATACTTGTCGTAATCATTTCTTTTTATTCCTTTGTTATAAAAGGATAATGTAATATAGATATATTCTTTTAATAAAGAACTCTTCTATTTGTTTCATTGATGTAATTCATTTTCCATTTTATTTATTCATGTAATTATTATTTTTATAATATTTTCTTTATTCTTTTATTATGAAAGAATAATGCCATGTTGGTCTTAAAGAATCTTTATACTTTTGTTGATAGCACTTGTATTTTTCTTATTATGAATAGTTATTTATAATTCAAATTCCTCCCCTTATAATTCAACAAAACAACAGTGGTCATGTCAAAATTCATCAAACTCCCCCCTTGGATGACACTAAACCTAATTCATCAGAGTGAGAATTCTTATCACTCTAGCCTTTTAATTTTGCGAAACATTTACCCGGATTTTCATATGCGGGCATGCAGATGCACAAAATCCTAAATCTACCCTTCGTTTAGTCCTAAATTCTGTGATGTTACAGACTTCACCCCTTAAATTAAACTTCACCCCGAAGTTTGTGGTTTCTTGTTCATGAAGGTTGTTGATAGGCTTGTTTTGAGTTTTCTTCTTTCCTTCCAGTTTCTTGTTTTCCCAAAGTGATGTTTTTAATAAACTCGGTGCTCCTTGAGTTTACTCTTAACCTTGCTTCGGCTATGGTTAATGACTGATGCTACTTTACTTCCTCTTGAAGCTTCATGAAATTGCTTCTGACCTTGAACAACATTTTTGATGAAGAACTAATGATACTAAACATACCTATCGTAGTCTCTTCGATGCGGTTCCATCCGAAGTTTCCATCTCTTGATGGTGATCCTACTCCTCGAGTAACCAACTTGTTGGGACATTTAGATATCTTATGTCCGTCCAGATCACACATATAACACACCTTATCGGTCTTCCAACAATTCCTGCTTATATGACCTGATGCTCCACACTTATTGCATATAATTTGTTTCTTTTGTTTTGATGCCTCATTCTTTGATGTACCACTTGTGTATATGAATCTGGGCATGAAACATAAGTTTGATGTTGACTCTGGAGATTGAATGTTCTTTGGTTCCCTTATAGCTCTTTTCTTGGCTAATTTCTTCCTCTCTTCCACTAGCATCTTGTAATCATCCTCAAAAGTAATTGCTACATCAACCAGCTCTTGGAAACATCGTGTTGAAGACCCTCGTATTTTCATCTCATATAAGGGTTTAATCCTTCTAAGAACCTTCTCTTGCGCTTCTCCTCCGTATTTACCTCATCAACTGCATAACGAGATAATTGACTAAACTTGCTAATATATTTCATCATCATTTCGTCATTTTGCCTTAAGTCCTTGAATTATCTCCTCTTAAATTCCATAATGCTCTCTGGAACCATGATACTCATGAAACTTCTGCTTGAATTCTTCCCAAGTGAATATCTCTTCTGGTGTGAGCATGGCTAATTGATTTTCTCACCAGTTTGCGGTAGGTCCGGATAGAAGAAATGTTGCATATCGTAACTTCTCCTCATCATTGCATACAACTGTTTTAAGCTTCCTTTCTGTATCCATCATACAATCCTCCGCATCCATAGGTTCTGGTGTAGATACGAAAGGAATTGGTTTGGCATTTTGGAAATCAGAAAGACTTATTCTGATATCTTTGTTCTCCTCTCTGGGTCCAAATCATTTGAGTAACTCCTGCATGAACTTATTCTGGTACTCTTGCATCATTTGCATGTATTGCATGAAATCCTCCTCTATCAATGGACGAGTCGATGGTCTGGATGCAATTTCATCCTCATTACTTTCCCTCTACTTAGCTTCTTGCTCCATACGCTCTCCTTCAAACCCAGCCTCTACTCCCGTATCCATACCCTCTCTAGTCCTGTTACATAAAGAGAATACTCATACTTAAATCATGCATATGTTTTCTGAGATCAACTATATGCACAGAGCTAGTCACACAAGGAAATCAAAAGCCAAATCTAAATAACAACCAAATAGATACTATGTATCATACATAGTTTTTATAGGCTATATCAAACAATCCTCACAATTACGGCTTAACTCTCAACTAATACATTACTTGTAAATTGCAAAACCTCACTTACCCACATGATCATACTCTCACTTATTATGTCATGCCTCACAAACACTACAATACACATTACTGGATATGTATATTATATAAGCCCTCTACTTCTATGGACTGTCTTTTCTTACTTTTCTCCCTCTTCTTAGTACTTCCTGGAATTCCGTCCATAATGACGTGAAGTCCGACGACTACCTTTTGGAGTATATAAACATCCATAGGATGCACACTCTTGATTAGAAGTACTCATATTGAGATTATCCATTGCGAGATGACTTGAAAATGCATGATCTCACATGGAATTCTTAGGTCCACCTTGAAACGCACTTTCAAAGTAAGATGTATTCTATCCTTTTCCATGATTTAGTTATACATATAAATGTAATAACCATCAGTGCCTTCTTCTAGGTCAATAGGATTGGTACTACCCCCCATATGGATCATAGGTTCCATGCTATCTTACGGGTTTCTACTCCTTTATTAGGATCACAAGGTATAGGATCCTCCCTGGTTCTAGTCTAAGATTCTATTCCCCATCCATCGTAATTCCAAACTGGAATACTTGGATTGGATGTTTCCTAAGTTTCCTGTTTTGTTTTATACTTGTCCATGGTCTACCTGATTATGAGGCCCATTCTGATAATTAGGCATATGCATCAGACTATGGTCCCTCAAACTCATTCTCTTCATACACCTCTTTTGAGAAGACTGTTCTAAGATGCCTAGCTTCTCTATTTGACTCCCTTTTTGCATTCTATTATTTTAGTAGGATCAACATAATCTTCAAGGTTGTATCCAACTCCTGGACTAGAACCTAATGTGTGTCATGGTAGATATTAAGTAATGTCCTATTATGATCTATATATTCGGCAGCTAAGGTAGCTTTAGTCTGCACAAATGCACCATGATCCAACTTAAGTTTCGAGTTTATGGAATCTTCAGGTATGGTAGTAGGATTACTACCTACCAATTTCCTTGGATTCTTGTTTTCGAAGCCTGATTATTGCTTCTAAAACTGCAATTTGATACGCCACTTCCATACATCTCATCTTCCTAGTTGACATTTCTTCACTTACCCCCAACTTTTTGGTAAGATAAGCACTACATGGTACTTGACTATCACCTTCCCGTAATGGAAACTGTAAACCTTGACGAAAAGTCAAGATTTGAAATTCCATATTCCATAAAAAATGTCTCAAAAGTTCTGTCCAATCACCTACATAGTCCTCTAAAGTCCTATACATCACTTAAACATTCCGGTTTGAGTACCGAGATTCCATTCCTTACTATTGCAAGAGATTATAATTAGTCCTACTAGGTTATAACTTATTTTTATTACCCTAGTTGCATCATAATAAAGAATTATCGCACTAGAAACATGACATTGTAATTCTCAAGTGAATACTCATCATATTTCTAGAGAACTCTTTACCGTTGCTAACATACTTCCTACAAGTTCTAACCATTCAATAGGTTTCCAACCTAAGTTCAAAGCTTTGCTCTGATACCAACTGTGGTGACCTAGCATACCACTGCATGTTGTAGTATACTATAGTCGTGGACATAACACTCACGAAGTACCATTTCGCAAATATTACATCCTCATAGTGGTACAAAAGAAACAATGCGGGTCCACAATATACATTAACATTATTACAACCAGAAATTACATGACAACTTCGAGATCCTCCTAGGTCCATAGAGGTATCCCGATGACTCAGGACTAAACTATAATAACTCGGAGAACAAGATAAAACAACAACTAAACTTTATGGCTTATAGGAGAGTGAATATATATAGAGGATATAGATCTATGCTACTGGACTTGATCTCTATAGATGACACATCTATGCTTCCGATACTTCGGTCTCGATTCCATAGCTGTTTTCGTAATTGTCCCCTTTGACCCTTCCGGATACTTATGATTCCTCATAGCGGAATTCTTCTTGGTCGTCAATTGGATATAGTATTTCCTCTTCCTTATCTTTAATGTCCTTAGAATCTAGCAAGGGTTAAGAAGATACGTTGAGTACGAGCGTACTCAGCAAGTCCATAGCCTTGACCTTCGCTAAAGCAACACCCACTAGGAATCCAAGCGCCGCAATGTCAGACGAGCAAACTTCGTTGCCAATGCCAGCTACGGCCCATGTGATCCTAATAACTACCACCGCGAGTGGAATAAACCATGTGGCAACACCACGGCCCGGCCAATATTCGACCCCGCCACCATAACGAGACAACCTTAAATCTACCTCAATAGGGAACGAAAGCCAGCAACCCACGCCACTGCTAAGTTCCACTCTCTCAAGGAGATCGACAAGGCAAGGCACGCTAGGGAGGACCTGAATCCTGATCATCCACGCGACAACAGCAACAATGGTGCATTCGGACACTCCGTCGGCTCCCTCCACACTCTGCCACAAAAAAGAAGGTGCTAGCCCATGCTGTCGTTGTTAATGCGGTGTAGCAAGTCGACATCCCGCGCTGGCTAAACTGGTCAGAGCAGAGCATCATCTGGAGTGGCAAGGATCACGCACCCAGGATCGAGTACCCATGACGAGTCGCCCTGGTCGTCAGGCCCAAAGTGGCTGATTACTGGCTGCCCAAAACCCTCATGGACGGGGGCAGCTTTGTAAACATCCTCTACCTGGACACATTCAGGAGACTGCAAGTACCGTAGTCCATGGTGGAATCCACACTCTACAACTTCCACGACATAGTTCTGTGTCCGAAAGAATACCCAATAGGAAATCTGACGCTACCAGTCACCTTCGGAACACCAGCAAACATCTGTACAGAGCGGATTGTCTTCGAGCTGGTCAACTTAAGAAGCCCGTACCATTGCGTACTCGGTAGGAAGGCATTCGCCAAGTTTATGGCCACCCCAAATTACTCCTACAACATGATGAAGCTCCCGGTCCCCCACGGTATCATCAACATGCATGGTAAACCAGACATGGCTGTCAAATGCGAAGATAACTATGGAAAGATGGCCACCATAGTCATCACCGAAGAGGACGCCGATGGACTCGCCAGATTGGCGAGTGGATCATAACAGGGCGACCCAACAGCCTTGAAGAAACAAGCGACCACTCGCTTCTCCCCCGACACCTCTGCCGCCCTAGCACCGAGCACCGCAGATTACCTCGCCAACGAGTCGGAGCAACAGGCGGTGCCTGACACGGACCTCGTCCGTGCATAGGAAAACGCGCTGAGTGAGCCCCGACGTGAGAACCACGACGCCACCTGGAACAAACCCGGCAAGCCATGCATTGTGGAGGATCTTCATAAGCACATACAAATCACCGACCCAATGGGTCGGCATGACAAGCAACTACTGCTACCCTGCAATGAGAAGTGTAACCCATCATTCACAGAGAGAATACTGTGATTCTTTGCTGCGGGACTCATACGCCCCAACAACTACTCCGATTGGCTGACGAAGCCATTATTAGTACTGAAGAGAAACAGCGCTCAGAGAATGTGCATCGACTACAACTCACCCGCGACCTATAGTTAGGGTACACTCTCCGGGCAAAATGCACGTCCGGAGGTAGAAACCCCCGGCACACTCCATAACTAGCACAAGTCTTACACTTTGCACCAAACATTCTAACACAAATTATGTAACACCCCCGGTCCAATGAACAAAGAAATTTTTATTCCAATCGTGTCTACTCTCCACATATTGTGTGAATGGCACTCGTAAACTGTATGAATACAATATCGGTCATCAACCCTTGGAAGTGTGACTCGACAAGGCTGATGAGCTCAGATCACTGTAGAGCTTGGTTGGGATACCCCAAGAGGAAGGTGTGATGAGCACAGCAGTAAATTTTCCCTCGGTTATGAAACCAAGGTTATCGAACCAGTAGGAGGAAGGAAACAACTCCAAGGTGTTGCTAGCAACTTGGAATCCTACACAACACAAACTCAAGACTTTGCCCCAACTTACAATGAGGTTGTTAATCTCACTGGTTTGTTGAAAACAAAGGATTAATCATATAGTGTGGAAGGTAATGGTTGCTTGTAGAAAGTAAACGGTAACATTAGATGATGTAACAATGGTAAAGATTGGACCAGGGTCCACAGTTCACTAGAGGTGTTCTCCTTAAGATAAATATCATAACATGCTAGGTGACAAAATTACAGCGGGGCAATTGACAGGACTAAGCAAGGCATAACAATTCAAATACTAGGCATCATGATTCCTATGAGATTTGATTGAGAATTACAACAATATACATAGACCGCCATCCAATTGCATCTATGACTAATAATCCACCTGTAGGTTATCATCCGAACCCCCTCCAGTATTAAGTTGCAAGCAACGGATAACTACATTAAGCAATGTGTGTAAAGTAAACAATACAATTGTTCCATGAACAAAAGATTGTTGTTTTCTCCCTAGTGGCAACATCACATCTACAACCTTAGAGATTCCTGTCACTTCCCCAGATTACTAGAGGCATGAACCCACTATCGAGCATAAATACTCCCTCTTGGAGTCACTAGCATCTACTTGGCCAAGATAGCTACTAGAAACAGAGTGCATGCAAGATCACAAACAACACAGACATGGTAGAATCAATAATCAATAATAAATGATAGAATCAATAATCAATCTGACATAGAAATCTCAATATCCATCGGATCCCTGCAAACACATGTATGATTACAAATAGATGATCTTGATCATGAACGGAGCTCACAAGATCTAAACATGATAGCACAAAGGAGGAGAAACAACCATCTAGCTACTATATGGACCCATAGTCCAAGGGTGAATTACTCACGCATCATACCGGAGGCTGGCATGGTGATGAAGAAGGCCTCCGGGATGATCTCTCCCCTCCGGCAGGGTGCCGAGAAGAGCTTCAGATCCCCCCGATCTAGGGACAATGGTGGCGGCAGCTACGGACTGTTTCATAGATATCTGATCGGGTACTTAGGGTGTTGACATCGGGGGCTTTTATAGGCGAAGAGGAGAGGCAGGGAGGCGGCCTGGGGGCGCACACCATAGGGCGGCGCACCCTAGGGTGGTCCCTCGTGGCCCTAGGGTGTGGCCACTATGTGGCCCCCCTTCGGCTTCCATTCGGTCTTTGTGTTCTCTTCGGTGAAATATTGACTTCGGCTTTTGTCCCATCCAATTCCGAGAATATTTCCTTACTAGATTTTCTAAAACCAAAAACAACAGAAAACAGGCAACTGGCACTGTGGCATCTTGTTAATAGGTTAGTCCTAGAAAATGTATAAAATACCTCAAAGTGTAGACAAAGCATAACAAAGCTGATACTAAAGAAGCATGGATGTGACACCCCCGGGATCAGGGCTAAACAAATCCCAGACCTTCGTCTGACATAAGCTTAACCTTGAGCTCGAGGATATCCAGTGGACAATCGGTAACACAACAGTGACCCTAAGACACAAAATTTATTACAGCAAGCTCATAACTGAGCAGAGAATGAAATTATTACAAGTAGAGGTCACTGACCACACACATCAAACAACAGAAGGCAAATTATGCTATTAAGTATAGCAAACTTAACAAATGTGCTAAGAGGCCTGAAGCATAATGATGACGTCCCAGCCCATATATTCCAGGCTGCCGGCCGGGAACCCCAAGCTACTCGTCGATGTCAATGTAGTACGGAACTCCTCTTCAGGTTAACACTTACTCTGCCAAAAGCATCAACAAAGCAAGGGTGAGTACAGGGTGTACTCCGCAAGACTTCTGGCTGGTGGAGTTGTTTTGCATAAAGCCATTTTTGTTTCTAAAACAAGAGGGAGGAGAAGATCGTCTATTTCGAGTATTTTAAAAGGGGATAAGAGAGCGAAGTCTCCGAAGCATTGATCATCATCTTTTGATATCCACCAATCATCATCTCGTGAACTAGGATCACCCATCATACCCATGAGGAAGCATCCTTAACAAACATTAGTTGCCAAGTTTTACGATTAGGTTCATGTTCTCTATGATCTTGAGTCCGGTCGCCAAGTGGTTCATAACCATGAACACGGCTTTTCGAAAAGATTATTACCCTGCAGGGGTTTACAACTTTACCCACACGTACTAACCTTCTCTTAATGCCACTAGATAATCCCTCTTTCTTGGAAAGCCGACAGAGGGTGGTTAGACATGACCTTTACCTTGCTTTCGTCGAGACCATGAGTCACGCAATAAGTATGGTTCATGTCAGGTCAAATCACGCGGTGCCTTAAAGATGTCAGGCGAGGTTGCTTAACAGGGGCGCTATCTACCCCAAGCAACCCGGTCCATGCTTACCTACCTGTTATGAATGCACCAACTTCACCCGGCAAATCTTTCAAAATATTTTCTATGCGTATGTCGAATGGAATGCCCGAACTATGTGACTCACGGAATCTACTAGGCAAGTTAGTTAGTCATGAGGTTGTCCAGGCCCCGTGTGGTTGCACGCTCGTCTTGGATCCAAAGGCAAGAACTCATGTCCTAGTGGTGGCGAGCATGGGACTAGAAAAACCACATCCTACCATGGCTCCCATACATGCCTTAGCATGTTTAATCTCATAACACCTCCGATCCACCATGGCGAGCAGTGGATCAGGTAATATAAGCTCAAAGGGAGTATGCAGTAGATAGGATACTCTATCTATCGATAAAATACCACAGTAGAATCGTATGCATCATGGCAAGAATTGAAATGCTTTCGAAATCATAGGATTATATCATGGTGGGGCTATGCTTGCCTTTGCCAGTTGATAGCACATAAGCAGATCTTCGGAAGCTTGTACTTGGCTTGGTTACAGTTGGCCATGTATTGTTCGTCAATTTTCGATCTTCGACGGTGTTGACCTCGGGCTTCGATCTCGATCTCGATATCGTATTCTATCAGAAATAACCAAACACCAGAATGAAAGGGGAAACAATCAACAATGGCATCGATGCAATGCTCAAGCAAGTATGATGATATGACAAGTTAAATTGCATCGAATTGAGACCCTAGGGCATGCTCGGCCAATTAATCGGGGTTTCGAGGGACGCAAACCCTAACTCGGGGAAAACTCCGGAATCATATGAGACGGGTTGCTAAGTTCTTCTAATTAAACTTGTCATTTAAGTTGTTGAACAATGCATGATTATAGCTTAGATAGTTAGGTCTCATTAATCTGAACATTTTGATATATTATACATATTTTTCTGACTTATAAATAATTACTTACTAAATTTATAAGATTTATCCTTTTTCTGCAATTATTCAAACAATTACTATAAGCTTATTAAACTTTTTGCACCCAGACACAGTCTACCCACGGTGACTGACCGATGGGCCCAAGGCCACCTCAGCCTCCACACAGACAAAGTGGGACAGGGGGTTGTGGCTATTATTTCTCACCGAGGCAGGGGCTAGCCTGAGAGGATGACGAGTGGGCCTGAGCCATGCAGGCGCCACGTGGACGCAACACAGGCGCCACGTTGGCTCGCCGGCCAACGAGCCAGGCGGCTGCGCGGGACGGTGCTAGAGGGCACGCGGGTAAGCGGGGTTGGGCGCGTTCGAAGCACTGGAGCAAGGCGAGCTCAAAAGAGGCGGCGCCACTTGCTAATGGTCAACGGACCATGGCCGACGACGATCTCACACGGCGACGGGCACTGGTCAACGACGGCAAGAGGATACAAAGTGAGAGAGGGAAGAAGGCGAGGTCTAGCAGGACCAGTGGCTCACCACGGTTGCTGAGGGAGGGTCGGAGAGGCCGGGCGAGGTCGGACGCGGCCGGATTCGACGGCGACGGTCTCGGAGCTTGTCGGAGTCAGAGGGTTCGATTGCGCCGATAGGGGGCTCTCCGGCTTGAGAGTGTAGGGGCAATCGACCTAGTCGACGACGTCAGACACGATGGTGGCCTCTAATAGGAGAGGGAAGACCGGGAACGACGGGAACGGCGAGGTCCTGGCCGGAGCTAGGGTTTGTCTTCGGCGCGATAGGGGAGAGATGGAGGTCGGGGAAGAGAGGGGGAGTGGATGGGGACGGCTAGAGAGACGCGGCGGTGATCTTATCCATCTCCAGGAGGCGCTGGACGGCGGGATGCAGGCGGCGCAGATCGACGGCGCTGGCGACGACACCGAGCAGCGTGTCTGCCTGAGGAAGAAGACAAGGGGAGAGGCGAAGGGGTATGGGCTCTGTGTGGGCCACGCTTGGGCTGGCTGCGGCTGCTACGAGCGGCAGGAAGAGAAGAGGGGAGGGAGAGAGGCGAGCTAGGCGGGGCCTGGAATGGTCTGGCTGCTATTTTTTTCAAAATCTTTTTTTTCCTTTTCCTTTTCTGTTTTTGTTTTTCTTTTTGTATTTTCAAATCCAAAACTGTTTTGAGTATTTGAAAAATACCAGGGCTTTTATAAAACATAGTAAAATAGTGCGGGGCCCTTTTTATACAATTTGGGCTCTAATAATTTTGGCACTTTTCAAATTCAAAACCATTTGAGTGCTTTCAAATAGAGGGAAAGAGTAGGGTTTAGGGTTTTGTATATTTTCTTTGCATGTATTTTTATTAGATGGTGATCATGATTCACAATCAAACTCTAAATAATATTTATCTAAAACTGGGGTGTTACAGCTCTATCCCCCTTACGAGAATATCGACCCAAGATTCCAAAGGTAGGAAGAGAAACAGAGAGAGAAAGAAACAGGGTCACTCTAAAGATAAGAGGGAAAAACACTAAACAACACATGGAGTATCTCATGGTCAACTCATGGATGGAGTGTTTAGAAACAAATCTAAGGTGACGACATGAAACACATCAAGGTAAAAGAGGAAACAGAAGGAGATGGTTTCAAATTGTTAGATAACTGGTCTTCATAAGAATTGAGACCATTGAACTTCAGAAGAGTTTTGAAGCTTCTAAGAAAGAAGGCCTCCAATAGAAAGAACATGACCACAGACTTCGATAGGAAACCTCTACTAAACGACTTAAGTAGAGATTTCAGGTTGCAGAGATTTGGATCAACAAAACCAAGGTCTTGAACTACTTTTGAAATAGAAGGGTTGCTCTTTCATTCAACAGAAGGCCAAGACAGAAAGGTGTTTTGGTGAAGAAGACTCGTAAAAGTCACAAGAAACATGTAGCAAGAGAAACTACAGATTACCAAAATCATGGTCACTCTTCGAACATGTTTAAGATCACAAGAAGGAAACTCTTTAATTCATCCAGGGCTATCAAAATCTTTGCCAAAGATCGTGATATCACTTTGCATCACTAGGATGAATAGTTAAGAAGATTCCTAAGGACACGAGAAGAAAGAAACTTCATTCTCAGACTTCAATTACTTGGCACAACAAGACGCTTGCGAACATAAAGGGTCTGGAGGATTGACCGAGAGACATTTAGCAACACTACTTTAAATGTTCTCCTTGATGTTCGATAAATCAGACAGCAAGTAAAGGTCAGACTTCGGAGACAAACGAAACCATAAGCACAACTCCTATAGTGGATCATAGAAGCAGCCTCATGAAGAGTGGTTGTTATTGCTGACTCAAAAGAATATGGCAAGAGGTCTTTCTGGCTAAGTGTGTCAACCATTACATCAATCTTGCCAGATTTACAAAGAGACCTATGTCAAAACCTTGAGGAACACCAACCATCATTGCTGCTTGAGATTCAGCTTTGGTTAGATGGTATGATACTTTAGACTCAGCATGTCCGAATAGAAAGTTCGCAACATTTACCACAAAGGTAAAGTTACTAGATTCTCAAGATAGGAACTACAGTGTCAAGCTCCAAAATATGAGCTAGAGTGTTATACCCATGTATTGGCAACTTGTCGAGAGACAACTTCACACACATAAGGTATTCGCAATCAAACACCCGTGTGTCCTTAAGGAATGGAAATAATTCTACTCGAATCCATGGCGACATCTTTCTACATTTGCACATGAATCGGAGAAGGTTACTTCTAACATATAGAACTCATACTTCGAGATGACTCGAAGATGGTTCTCGAAAGTTTCCAACATTGATGCCAAATGTTCCATATGAACCAAATCTATTATGGAGAAGATGAGGATGTCATTGATGGGCTCAACAACAAACTTATCAAGACACTCCAAAAAGATGGACTCACATGTTGCTTGAACAAGGCAAAAGTATTGGTCAGATCAAAGGACATGAAGATGTACTCAAGTGAAACATCACGAGAAGAAACATTATCAAGATAGTCCTTGGAACTGAGTTTGATTTTACATAACCCAAATCAAATCAAAGATAGGGGAAGATAACATGTCCACAAAGGAAATGCTATCTTTCTTCAACACGGACAAAACTAAACATCCCTTTTATAAAGAACATAGTCGGATATAACTTTTGTCTTACAACTCTCCAAGTTGTTGTTTAAGCTGAACCAACTAGTTCAGGGGTATCCAGTACGGTTCCTTGGATAAAAGAGCAGTTCAGAGAACTTGCTTGCTCAAGAACTTGACAATACGGTCACGTGGCAACATGGAGATACTTGTAGAAAGACGTCTAGAATATCACGAACCATCGATATGTCATTTAGTTCAAGAGGGAAACTTGCTTGGTAAGAAGACATAGTCTCGGAGCTTTGGCACAAGCCTAACTCTTTGACCGAAGAGAGTGTGCCAGAATAACGGACTTGGTCGCACAACCAAACTTCGCTTAGTGATAGGGTTAACCAATCACGCTAAGAATGACACAAATGTCCTTGGAGTTCAAAACAATAATAATTGCTAAGAATTCTCATATGATCACATTATTACGCACACGCATCACTCACGAGCGCGAAATCTCGAGGGAGGGTGGGTAAATATGTGTAGGAGCATCACTTCATTAAGGGGTCATGGAACTCGGCATAACCTCTTAGTATAAAAGGGTGTGATACTTTAGGATAGAACAGATGGAAGACAATCAATGCCTCTTGTTCTGCGGATTACAACACTTTGACCAGGTCCTAGAAATGACGAGGTACTGGAGTTTGTTTCTCCTAGACATCCCGAAATGGTTTGTCTTGACGGACCACAAGAGTATCTTGCATCGGAAGACACCGATGCACATTTACTACTTGGCTACCAACTGGTAGACAAAGGTCGGGGAAGAACAAGGGAAAAAGAACATGCTCAGGATGGAATCCCAAGATGTGGATGCATAAGTCAACAACCTTCCGAAAACCAATGCAGAGAAGGGTAAAGTGTGGCAGAGTCACGAGTATTGATGCGAGACTCACGAGGGGTACTCTTGTCGTGATCTATTTGGTTCCATTAAAGAACATCTACCATAGCATGTGGTAGGGGAAGTCCTTCATTGTCACAATTCAATCGCGACAAAGACCACATGATTGAAGGCTAGAATTGTAATACTAGCCATCCTGAGGTAATGTGTGAACATTAACCACAGGGGTCAAAAGGATGGATCTTGGTTTAAAGGTCAGCTTCATGTACAAGATTCACTACACTAGAATCCAGCACAATCAGGGATCTTAGGTTCAAGTCCAGGGGTTAAAACCCAAAGAAAGGAGTAACTACTACTTGAGTGACATAGTGTACACTGCAAGGTAGTATTCACGAGGTAGCTTCCAAGAGAAGTAACGACTTCTGAAGTACCCAACAAACGAAAAGGAGGCACACGAGGTGAAAATAAACCTCGAAGCCTAGAACAAAAATCTAAAGATCCAACAATATAATATTGTGGTTCCAAAAGATAGAGAGATCATGATAGAAAGGGATATCTTAGATGAACAAGAGCAAGGGGTAACAAGGAATTCACAACACACACAACTCTAGAGAATCCAACACTAGGTCAACTGGCTGAGAAACGGCATGCCAAAAAGGAACCTAAGCTTTGAAAACTAGAAGAGATATCAAAACTTTTCCAAATCAACACAAGATAAGATAACCCAGAGTTAGAACGAAACTGGATAAGGAGTAAAAGAAGCATACTAGATTTTTCGCAAATAATTTTCAGCTTTTAAAATAGTTTTCACAAACACTAGACTCAACATCGACCAATAGCAAAGTTTTCCTACGGTCTGTACTGCTCTGATACCAAGAACTATGACACCCCCGGGATCAGGGCTAAACAAATCCCAGACCTCCATCTGACATAAGCTTAACCTTGAGCTCTAGGATATCCAGTGGACAATCGGTAACACAGCAGTGACCCTACGACACAAAATTTATTACAGCAAGCTCATAACTGAGCAGAGAACCAAATTATTACAAGCAGAGGTCACCGACCACAAACATCAAACAATGGAAGGAAAATTATGCTATTAAGTATAGCAAACTTAACAAATGGCCTAAGAGTCTTTAAGCGTAACGATGACGTCCCAGCCCATAGATTCCAGGCTGCCGACCGGGAACCCCAAGCTACTCGTCGATGTCGATGTAGTACGGAACTCGTCTTCAGGTGAACACTTACTCTGCCAAAAACATCAACAAAGCAAGGGTGAGTACAGGGTGTAATCCGCAAGACTTATGGTTGGTGGAGTTGTTTTGCATAAAGCCACTTTTGTTTATAAAACAAGAGGGAGGAGAAGCTCGTCTATTTAGAGTATTTTAAAAGGGGATAAGAGAGCGAAGTCTCAGAAGCATTGATCATCATCTTTTGATATCCACCAATCATCATCTCGTGAACTAGGATCACCCCCTCATACCCATGAGGAAGCATCCTTAATAAACATTAGTTGCCAAGTTTTACGATTAGGTTCATGTTCTCTATGATCTTGAGTCCGGCCGCCAAGTCGTTCATAACCGTGAACACGGCTTTTCGAAAAGATTATTACCCTGCAGGGGTGTAAAAATTTACCCACACGTACTAACCTTCTCTTAATGCCACTAGATAAGCCCTCTTCCTTGGAAGGCCGGCAGAGGGTGGTTAGACACGACCTTTACCTTGCTTTCGCCGAGACCATGAGTCACGAAATAAGTATGGTTCCGCCATAACGGGTCAAATCCCGAAGTCGGTACTTCAAGATGTGAGGCGAGGTTGGTTAACAGGGGCGCTATCTACCCGAAGCAACCCGGTCCACGCTTACCTACCTGTTACGAATGCACCAACTTCACCCGGAAAATCTTTCAAAAGATTTTCTATGCATATGTCGAATGGAATGCCCGAACTATGTGACTCATGGAATCTACTAGGCAAGTTAGTTGTTCATGAGGTTGTCCAGGCCCCGTGTGGTTGCACGCTCGTCTTGGTCCAAAGGCAAGAACTTAGGTCCTAGTGGTGGCGAGCATGGGACTAGAAAAACCACATCCCACCATGGCCTCCCATACAAGCCTTAGCATGTTTAATATCATATCACCTCTGATCCCATATCATCTCATTCTCCTGTCATACTAGATTCTCTGCATCTGATACATCATCTGGATGGACCAGAACTGACAGCTATGCATGGCTAAGCAGACACAGATAAAAGCTCTAGCATTGCACATAAGCCAAACCTAGTTATGCGAGGAGCAGTGGATCAGGTAATATAAGCTCAAAGGGAGTATGAAGTAGATAGGATACTCTATCTATCGATAAAAGACCACAGAAGAATCGTATGCATCATGGCAAGAATTGAAATGCTTTCGAAATCATAGGATTATATCATGGTGGGGCTATGCTTGCCTTTGCCAGTTGTTAGCAGATAAGCAGATCTTCGGAAGCTTGTACTTGACTTGGTTACAGTTGGTCAAGTATTGTTCGTCGATCTTCGATCTTCTACGGTGTTGACCTCGGGCTTCGATCTCGATCTCGATATCGTATTCTATCGGAAAGAACCAAACACCGGAAAGAAAGGGGAAACAATCAACAATGGCATCGATGCAATGCTCAAGCAAGTATGATGATATGACAAGTTAAATTTCATTGAATTGAGACCCTAGGTCATGCTCGGCAAATTAATCGGGGTTCCGAGGGATGCAAACCCTAACTCGGGGAAAACTCCAGAATCATATGAGAGGGGTTGCTAAGTTCTTCTAATTAAACTTGTCATTTAAGTTGTTGAACAATGCATGATTATAGCTTAGATAGTTAGGTCTCATTTTTCTGAACATTTTGATATATTATAGATATTTTTCTGACTTATAATAATTACTTATTAAATTTATAAGATTATCCTTTTTCTGAAATTATTCAAACAATTACTAAAAGCTTTTTAAACTTTTTGCACCCAGACACAGTCTACCCACAGTGACTGACCGATGGTCCCAAGGCCAACTCAGCCTCCATGCAGACAAAGTGGGATAGGGGGTTGTGGCTGTTATTTCTCACCGAGGCAGGGGCTAGCCTGAGAGGATGACGAGTGGGCCTAAGCCACGCAGGCACCACGTGGACGCCACACGGGTGCCACGTTGGCTCGCCGGCCAATGGGCCAGGCGGAGGCGCGGGATGGCGCTAGAGGGCGTGCGGGTAAGCGGGGTTGGGCTTGTTCGAAGCAGTGGAGCAAGGCGAGCTCAAAAGAGGCGGCGCCGCTTGCTAATGGTCAACGGACCATGGCCGACGATGAGCTCACGCGGTAGAGGGCACTGGTCAACGATGGCAAGAGGATACAAACCGAGAGAGGGAAGAAGGACCAATGGATCACCAGCGAGAGTCTGGACGCCGGATTTGAACGGCGATGGTGGCGGAGCTTGTCGGAGTCAGAGGGTTTGATTGCGCCGATAGGGGCTCTCCGGCTTGAGCGTGTAGAGGCAATCGACCTAGTCGACGACGACAGACACGACGGTGACCTCTAATGGGGGGAGGGGAGGCCGGGAACGACGAGGTCCTGGCCGGAGCTAGGGTTCGTCTTCGGCGCGAGAGAGGAGAGAGGGAGGTTGGGGAAGAGAGGGGGAGTGGATGGGACGGCCAGGGAGACGCGGTGGTGATCTTATCCATCTCTAGGAGGCGGCGGACGATGGGATGCAGGCGGCACGGATCGACGGCGCTGACGACGACACCGAGCAACATGCGTACTTGAGGAAGAAGACATGGGGGAGAGGCGAAGGGGTATGGGCTCTGCGTGGGCCGCGCTTGGGCTGGCTGCGACTGCTGCGAGCGGCAGGAAGAGAAGAGGGGAGGGAGAGAGGCGAGCTGGGCTAGGCCTAGAATGGTCTGGCTGCTATTTTTTTCAGAATCTTTTTTTCCTTTTCTGTTTCTGTTTTTCTGTTTGTATTTTCAAATCCAAAACTGTTTTGAGTATTTCAAAAATACCAGGGCTTTTATAAAACATAGTAAAATAGTGCAGGGCCCTTTTTTTACAATTTGGGCTCCAATAATTTTGGCACTTTTCAAATTCAAAACCATTTGAATGCTTTCAAATAGAGGGAGAGAGTAGGGTTTAGGGTTTTGTATATTTTCTTTGCATGTATTTTTACTAGATGGTGATCATTATGCACAATCAAACCCTAAATAATATTTATCTAAAACTGGGGTGTTATAGTGGAACATCAAAAATTATAGATATGTTTACGACGTATCAAGCATCCCCAAGCTTAACTTCTGCTCGTCCTCGAGTAGGTAAGTGACAAAAAGAATAATTTTTGAGGTGACATGCACCATCACAATCTTGATTAAACCATTTGTAAAGCATTGAAAGCTAGGATCAAAGTACTCTAAACATGAACATGAAAGATGAAGTTCTAACAATAAGACAAAGCAACTATGTAGCAACATGAAAAGATACAAAACAGTATCATGAATAACAATGCATTGAAAGACGTTTATTTGTTTCACATATAGAAAACATAGCATAGTGGTATTCAACTTGTCCCTCATGGAGTAGCAAAACATAAATGCATAGGACACCTTGAAAGTTCATAAGGGTGACCAGATACAAATAGTTTAAGAACAATCAATATCAACATTATGAATCAATCAATAAGTTTTGGGACAATGCACATAAAACTAAGAATGACAACTATGCTCTCTTAATTGGTGCATAAAGAAAGAAGGTGGAGACTCAATATAAAAGTGGGAAGAAATGCCCTTCAAAGGAAAGCAGGGGTTTCAAGTTTCATAAAGAGCTTCCAAAAATTATGGTACTTGTTAGCTTTCAGCTCTCACTGCCCCTATCATAAGCATCTTGAAGTGATTAAGGTTAAAGTGAACAAAGTATGGATTATATGCTTGACAAATAATAAGTTGGCAATCTCATGTCCCTTGAGTACGAGGGTTGTTCCTTATGGTACTCAACTTTAGTTACCGGTAAGTTCTTTTCCTTGTAAGTATATGTGTATCATAGAGAACCGCCAACAGGGTACCCCTTGCCCCATGACACATGAGCTATCCCATATAAAAATGACAAGGCAACAGACAATGAGAATCTCAGCAATCCTTTTATTTACCATGAGAATGGTCCATATTTTCTTCTTCTTTTTCTCTCTCTTTTTTTTCTGTATATTTTTTTCTGAGGATGCTTCATGGATTGCTCACTATGGTGATGCTGCAAGTTTCCACCATCATTAGTCATGGATTAGTCTAGCAGTCCAGGCGTTTCTCTTACAAATATACATAACTCCATGGACTTACAAGCTCCCCTTTTATTTCACACCTCCGACATCCATAAACAAAAGAGCATGATATCAACTGGGTAGATATTTACAGGTGTTGAAAGTGTTCCCTATGACAGCACGGTTCTGCTAATTCCCAACTTATAAGTGCAAGCATATACAACATAGATGACACAATGGTTCAAGTTTATTAGGGGAAAGAAAAATCAAGTGTCCCATCAAGTTTGTGAGAGCTTTAATCACTAATTTTCACATAACAAGTTTAATTTGGAAGATAGATAAAACAAGAATATACTTGGAATGGTGTAACACACCATGCATAGGAATTTATAGTGGACTCTATGGAATAATTGGTTTCTTGGTAGTTGGATGCATGAGTAGAGCTTTACTCAATGCAAGTGGAGGCTAGCAAAAGACTGGGAGCGACAAACTAAGAGAGCAATAATGGTCATAATCATAAGAGCGATAAAATTACAAAATAATAAAGATATTACAAGTGACTATTCTATAAAGAAAAATAAAAAAACCTAAACTAAAGTCTTGATCTTCAAATCTGGTACTTGCAAAATAAAAATAAACTTAAAAGAAAAAGAAAGTTAGGATTAGTATTTTTTTTACTCTTAGATTTGAACAGTGAAGTGCACTGTTCATTTTTTCATCATTGAGTAATTTAAGGGGCAAGTTTCACCAATATGAAAGAATATATATTTCATAATTTCAAGCCATAAGTCAAATGAACAGCAAGGAGGGGCAAGTTTCACCAGCCAAGTAAAAGGTAACCTGATAAAAGTAACTTTCAAATTCAGAACATATCCACAAGTTGTGCAGTAGACACACAGGCAGCACACACACCAAACTGCATGGTGTGCACTGTCAGCACCACAACAACAGCACAACCAAACAAAACCATCAACACAGCCGTGGGAAGCCAACCCCACACCACTTTCTTGTTCATACACACCAAGAACATCAGCCTAGTTAAACCAAGCCAAAACCAAGCTAGATCACACCAATCAAAACCCTGGATCACATCACCAAAATGGTGACATAAGGAGGGGGTAGATCAGGTGGATGGCAAGACCAAGATCAAGCCATCAGGACCAGGAGGTGAAGTGATAGATCAAGGACAAGCCTAGGAGATGGAAGTACCAGGGGATCACCAGATCAAGCTAGCCACAAGATCAACATCAACAACCAAGTGTGGTGAGTAGTAACAGACCATCACATAATCTATCTATCTAGGCTAGACAAATATTTATGAGTTGTCTCATACTCCACTTCTCAGAAAAACACCCAAGTGGGCTGATTCCATCATTGAAGTTTTAAAAAACTAAAAGCAATCAGAAAACTATAAAGATCCAACTAAGATCTCAGGAAAATATCATTGATCTAAGCTATCAAGCTATATTTCAATTCAAGAATGAATATAGCCAAGATTTAAACTTCTAGGCACATCTCTAAGACAGGAGTAGCACCTTATTATTTAATCTTATGGATCTATATAAGTTATCAAGCCTATAATCATTTTTCCCCAACTTTGATTCAAGAAACAGTAGCTGGTATCACTACCAGAACTAATCCATGAGAAACCACAAGATAAAGATTTAATCCCTAAACCTCAGACCAACATTATTGGTTTTAGGGATGCAAGGAAAGAGAATTCCACTTATCTATAATGCCAAGCCAATTTTAAGCTTGAATAAGACCAAACCAAGTAATAGAATCTAATATTGTGTTCCATACAAGGATGGTGTCACAAGAACAGTTCTAAACTAAGCAGGTTAAGCATCCAATCTTCACAGATACAACCAACCAATTATAAATCATTTTCCTGTTCTTACTCACAGGAATCATAACCAGAAATATTCATATACAAATCTTCACTTTAAGAGACCATTTTGATCTCAAGATATATATGAATTCTTAAGCCAACGGTACTAAAACGGTGACTTCATCACACAACACTCACTGCCATTAACCAAGTAATGACAGTGGTGAGTTATTAAACCACTAGATTTGCCAAGTATTTCTTCTAGAGCAACTTTACCATCTGAATCATATAAAAATTAATCCATAAAATCATCTGGTAAACCACTAGCATCACCATAGTTAATCATAAGCAGCAAGCCATAGCTAACAACCACTTATCATGCTTAGGGACAATCAAAACTTGATCCAATCCATCAGATATCTAATTCACAGAGGGGTATGAACGCTAAGTAGAACAAACCATCTTAATCAGAACATGACACTAACTAGGAAAGGCCACTACCAACATCTAGCATGGGATGGCCTAGCACAGAGAGCACGAGAGGGAGAGGAACAACTTACCAAAGGTCCTTGCTGTAGATTAGAAGAGGAAGCAGAGGGGGCCGACGACCACGGCGAAACGGGGAGTACCCCAAGGGGGCGCTGCGACCCACACAATGCCACGGCGGCGACCATAGCCATGCCTAGGGGCGAGGAGCATCACCATGGCGCACGACAGCAGCGGCGGCATCAGCACCAATGCCAACCCCAAACCCTAGGGTTCACAACGGCATCGATCAGGTCATAGGAGGGATCCAGGTCCAAATCCAATTGGACAGTAGGGTAGAGTGGGGCCGACAACATCATCCTACACCACGGCGGCTAGGGAGGTCCACGACGACGTGAATCACCGGCGATGACACCGCTGACCACAGGGTCGGGGGAGGAGAAGGAGAGAGGTGAGCTCAAGGGAAAGACAGAGAGTGTTGGGTTGGGTTGGGCCAATACCCCTTCGGGGTATTGTTTTGACTTTGACCTACTAGACCACAAGGGCCCAATAAACCCAAACAGTCATCCCAAATCTTTTAGAGCCTGTTTTAATAATTGGAAAAAGACCAAAATGCCCCTAAACTTAAATAAATTCTATAAAATAAAATAAAAATCCAAAAATTATAAATAAAATATTTTTGGATTCACAATAATCCAAATTATCCAAATAAATTAAGAAATGAAATTTTAGACATATAAATGTTATTAAGAATTTTGTAATTTATATATTCCTTATGGAATTTTACAAAATTATTAAAAGATGATAAAAATAAATAAAAATCAATTTCATTATATATTAATATTTTAGTATTTTAGAAAAATACTAAAGAAATATTTAATATCAATTTTTGGTATTTAATGATAATTCTTAAAGGAATTATTAATTAAATAAAATACAAATAAATTGATATAAAATAAAAGAATACAATATCCAATAAATATTGAAAATTAATATTTATAAATTCTTTATTATTAAAAGAATTTTTATAATTTAAATAAATGGGGAAAATACATATAAATCTAAATGATGCATTACATTACTTTGCATAATCATTTTGCTTCTTTAAATATTGTCCTTACCGGGCAATAATGATGTTTTTGTAGACATAGAATCTCAAGGTCCAGTGCAAGCATCAGACTTCACTACCTTGCCATCACAAGGCAAGTTCATCACTTGCTCATATCCTTTGAAGAGTCTTTACCAAAGTATTTGCAAATTGTGTGTTATCATATATACTTCAAAGAAAGAAAATAATATTTTCACAAATAAAGAAATCATAGATATCATCCTAAGTTAGGATATAATGGAGCAATAGAACTTAGGGTTCTATTTGCAACAATGATGATCAATTAGGGACTTAATAACCCCTGACATCAGTGATTCTAGCGTTTTATATTATGCGTTAGCCATGAGATTTGGAATGGTATAGATAAGTCAGTTGTATCTTCTTCCTCTCGCATGAAGCCAGATGTGCAGGTCGTGGCTGTTATCCTCGTAGCGTGCATATTAATTGGTAATTCGTAGAGGATATGCAGCATATGGGTGGGAACCCTCAATATGTGGGCATGGTGTACACCAAGGAGGCATGCGATGTTGTGAAGGAGGCATCCTCCTTCCTCCTCGTATCCTTGGTCGGTACTAGCGTCTATGAATAAATACGAGGTACACAATCACCAAACAATACTTAACTACTTGCAATCATCACACACAAGGGTCCTATAGATGGTCTA
This sequence comes from Avena insularis, assembly GCA_023614405.1. Lineage (NCBI taxonomy): Eukaryota > Viridiplantae > Streptophyta > Magnoliopsida > Poales > Poaceae > Avena > Avena insularis. The sequence continues at coordinate 124,727,905 of CM042685.1, read as the reverse complement.
GCATCATCTCTAACATTACAAGTTTAAGGCTTGGTTTAATTCCTTTTATTTTTAGAAAAGTAATTTCTACTCATTAAAAAACTACTTAAGATTTAATATTCTCCAAACCAAACATGGGATCATGTTGGCACATGTCATCACCACATATTGTAGTCCATGGGAATGTGATTTAAAGTGGTGTCACAATTTAATAAGGTTTTATCCTTTTATTTTAATTAATTAATGTGTCTAGAAATGCTTATGTAGCATTCTTTTATTACTTGAACATTATTTCTGCAAGTAAACCTATATATTTTTATATATTCTGAAAGGTATGGTTAAATGTGATTTTTGAGAGTTGGAATCACTCAAAAGCTATTATGGTTTAAATTTGAAAAATGTTTGAATGCAGAAAAGCTTCTGCCTTGTTATTTTTACCATGGATGATCTATAGATCCAAATGACTTGAATCCAACGGGCTTAGATTCAGCATTCACAGGCCTTTCCAACAAAATTGGTTTCATTCAAATTGGTGCACTGAATTGATCTGGGTTGATTTTTGAAGTTGGGTATAGAAGTGTGTTGGAATTGAAATGGAAAAAGTTTAATTCAAATCACTGGGCTGCGCGGGAAAAGTTAACGGGCCGGCCTGCTAAGAGCAGTGCTCCCGCGGGCTGCTTAAGTGGGTGTACCCACTTGCCAGTGAGACAAGGAGGGGCAAAGCGGTACGGGGCAACGTGGGTCGTTCGATCTGATTCTAATCCAACGGCTGGGAGTCATCGTTGACGCGAGACAACGCCGGCGAGAAAGAAACCTAGCGCGGCCAGTGAGGGTTGCTGGGGGCTCACCGGGGTGCTGGCGAGGGTCGGCGAGGCGGGTGAACGACAAAGTCGACGACGGCGAACTCAGGGGTGGTCGCGACAGCTCTTGGAGTGGACGAAATCGATGGCTCCCTTCTTCTCCAAAAGCAGCGGGCTCCGGTGAAATTCCGGCGAGGTGGTGCTCGCCTTGCTCCAGGAACGGTGTGGCACGATTAGTGACGAGAGGGGAGTGAGATGGTGTGAAGAAATCGAGTGGGGGTGGCCTCTATTTATAATCGAGCGAGGGGACCGACGGGGTGCAAGGTGAGCTCGTCGGGGGCGATGTTACAGGAGGCTATTGGCATGGGCGACGGTAGGGGACGGTGCGGTGTTCCCTGGCGATGCTCAACGACATGGTTTCGAGGCGTGGGGCGGTGTGGCTTGGTCTGGAACATGCGATGCTCTGCACGGCAGAGGCGGCGTCTTCAACGGAGAGCGGTGGCTGTACGTCACGGGGCGGCGAACGGGGATGTCGGGCGGTCTCCTGGGTCAGTGGGTATTGTGTATGCACGCGGGGAGGGCGGCGCACGGTCTGTAGGCTTCGGTCGAGGGTGGTGCTCTGGCGCACGCTCGGCATGGTTGCTGGCGGTCTGGGCGCGGTCCGTACGGGTGGTCCAGTGGTTGGCAAGGTTCAAGCGGTGGACAGGGAGTGGCGGTGGATGGTGGGCTGCCTCCTAGACATGCTGGCTAGGCTTGCTGCTGCTCCTAGCTTGCTGTCGACATGGGGGTGACATGGGTGTGCTCGGCTGTTCACCATTGATGGCAATGGAAAGCTCACAGTGGTGCTAGTTCTTGGTTAATATTCCTAGATGATCTACTGAGCTAGTTGTGAGCTAACTAGGGAACAAGTTAGGCCAATTTTACTGCACACTATAGTTTTTGATGTTTGTTTGATTTGAATCTGCAACCTGTTTGATGAAATGGCCGCATGAATTCAAGTTTTGAATTTTGAAAAGATTTTTGGTGGGTTTGCTAGGTTGGTGCTGGTGAGTCTCCAGATGCTTGGGTTTTGAAAGTTGAGCTTGTTTGAGTGGTTTTTGAAAAAGTGGGATCTTCCCATATGATAAAGATTCAATTTTGAATTGTCATTTAAACTATGCGTTTGAAAGTTTCTGGATGATCACAAAGTGGGCCTTGATACTTTGTTATGAGTAAATTCAAGGGGTGCAAAGATCCAGAATATTTTTTGTTAGGTTCTGAAAGTTTGAGACAGCCAAAGTAGGCATGAGAGTTAAATTGGTCAAAGTGACCATTCATTTAATATATGTGTTTTGATTTACTTGTCTTTAGGAAAAGTGTGGGAAATGTTTTAGATGATGTTTATTTCACCTAAGAAACATTTTACAAGCAAAGAAACAAACAAACAAGGTGGTTTTAAAAGAATTCCAAATCAATGCATACACATATGCATGCAGTCATAATTTTATTTAGAAAAGTTTTTGTTAACCCTAATTTTGATGATTAGAGTTTGATGATACAAGCTTAGTATTTTTTGGATGTTACAAACCTTCCCCCCTTAAACAAAATCTCGTCCCGAGATTTAAAAAAGGACGAAAAGATTACCTAGGATTTGAAGAGATCGGGAAACTCCGTCCTGATGTGATCTTCGCGCTCCCAGGTAGCCTCCTCTTCTGTGTGGTTGCTCCACTGAATCTTGAGAAACTTGATGCTTCGGGTTCGCGTAGTTCGAAAAGCTTCTTCCAAAATACGGATAGGTACTTCGGGATAGGTCAGGTCATCGTTGATCTCTATGGTCCTATGGTCGATATTCTTGAACACTTCGGTCTTCTCGGGGACTTCGAGACACTTGCGAAGTAACGAGATATGGAACACATTGTGCACTGCTGACATCTCTTCGGGTAGCTCCAATTGATATGATACTTCTCCTCGACGGTTCAGAACTTTGAAAGGTCCAATATATCTGGGGGCTAACTTTCCTTTGAGTTGGAAACGCTGCATTCCCTTCAATGGCGACACTTTCAGATAAACAAAATCTCCTATGTTGAAGGCGAGGTCTCTACGTCTCGTGTCGGCGTAACTCTTCTGTCTGGATTGGGCGGTCTTGAGGTGCTCACGAATCTTGTGAACCTTCTCTTCTACTTCTCGTAGGATGCCGGGTCCAAAAATCTGACTCTCTCCTACTTCCGACCAGTTCAAAGGGGTGAGACACTTCCTTTCGTACATGAATTCAAATGGGGACATTTGCAAACTGGCTTGATAGCTATTGTTGTAGGAAAATTCCGCAATCGGCAGACAGTCTTCCCAGTTGGATCCATATTCTAACACACATGCTCTCAGCATATCTTCGAGTATTTGATTTACTCGCTCCGTTTGTCCATCGGTCTAAGGGTGATACGCGGTACGGAAATCTAGGCGGGTTCCTAAACCTTCTTGAACTCTCATCCAGAATCTCGAGGTAAACTGAGTTCCTCGATCCGATACTATGTTCTTGGGGACTCCGTGCAAACTAACGATTCTAGCGATGTATAACTCCGATAGTTTCGAACTCTGATATGTGGAATTGACGGGCAAGAAATGGGCGACTTTGGACAATCTGTCCACTATGACCCAGATAGAGTAATTTCCCCTACTAGAAGTAGGTAGTCCAGTGATAAAGTCCATTCCTACAGAATCCCATTTCCATTCCGGAATCTGCAAGGGTTGCAACAATCCATCGGGTCTTTGATGTCCTGCCTTGACTCTATGACATATATCACACTTGGCGATATAGCTTCCTATTTCTCTCTTCATCTTATGCCACCAAAATTGCTCTTTCAAATCTTGATACATCTTAGTTCCTCCGGGATGGATAGAATAAAGAGTATCATGAGCCTCCTTCAAAATAACTTCTTTCAACTCAGAATCTGATGGTACACAAAGGCGTCCTTTGTACCACAGAACTCCTTCTTCGTCTTCGATGAATCTGGGTACTTTGCCTGTACCGATACGACGCTTGATTCCGTCGATACTGGCATTTCCCTTCTGCGCCTCTTTAATCTAACTGATCAAAGTGGGCTGAAGTTCTATGCTAGCCAAAAATCCTTCACTTACTAATTCCATTCGAAAATCTTCCATCTCTTTGTGCAAACTTGGATGGTCCTTCAAAATCATGGAGTTCAAGCGGCACGGCAATCTGCTAAGGGCATCGGCTACTACGTTGGCTTTACCAGGGTGATAGTGAATGTCCAGATCGTAATCCTTGATTATCTCAATCCATCTTCTCTGCCTCATATTCAGCTCCTTCTGAGTGAATATATACTTTAGGCTCTTGTGATCCGAATAAATCTCACAACGATTTCCTATCAGGTAATGTCTCCATGTCTTTAGGGCTAGAACTACGGCTGCGAGTTCGAGGTCATGGGTTGGGTAATTTTGCTCATGTTGCTTCAATTGTCGGGATAGATAAGATATAACTTGGCCTTCTTGCATTATCACACATCCGAGACCAATCTTGGATGCGTCACAATACACATCGAAGGGCTTCGTGATATCCGGCATGATCAAGATTGGGGCTGAAATCAATCTCCTCTTGAGTTCTTGAAAACTCGCTTCACACTTGTCTGTCCATTCAAACTTCTTGTCCTTCTTTAGCAATTGGGTCATGGCTCGGGCGATACTCGAGAATCCTTCTACGAATTTGCGGTAATATCCCGCCAATCCGAGAAACGCACGAACTTGGGTTTGAGTTGTTGGGGCTTGCCAATCTTCCACGTCTTTCACTTTGGCAGGGTCAACGGCAATTCCTCCGGCTGATACAATGTGACCGAGGAATCCTACCTCCTGTAACCAGAATTCACATTTGCTAAACTTTGCATACAGCTGATGCTCTCTAAGGGTTCCAAGAATGGTCCTTAGGTGTAGCTCATGTTCTTCTTCTGATTTGGAATAAATCAGAATGTCATCGATGAAAACAACGACAAACTTATCCAGGAAGTCCATAAAAATCTTATTCATGAGGTTCATGAAATAAGCGGGGGCGTTGGTTAATCCGAAAGACATGACTGTATACTCGTACAATCCATATCTGGTGGTAAAGGCAGTCTTTGGAATATCCTCTGCACGAATTTTGAGTTGATGATAGCCAGTTCTAAGATCAATCTTAGAAAACACTTTGGCACCGGTCAACTTATCAAACAAATCTTCGATCTTGGGCAAGGGGTACTTGTTCTTGATGGTGACATCATTCAACTTCCGATAATCCGTACACAAACGGTTACCTCCATCCTTCTTGTCCACAAACAAGACAGGTGATCTCCATGGTGACGCACTTGGTTGAATCAATCCAATTTCTAGCATGGAATCTAGTTGCTTCTTCATTTCTGCGAGCTCTGACGGGTTCATACTATAGGGTCTCTGGGCTATGGGTCCGGTTCCGGGGATTAGTTCAATGATAAACTCGATATCCCGATCTGGGGGCATACCGGGCAAAACATCTAGAAATACATCGGGGTATTCACAGACTATCCGGACTTGGTCAATGGTAGGTTCGGCTATACTCTTGTTGCATTTGAATTGACGAGGTAAGGTTTCAGATATATGCTCGACTGATATTCCGGCGGTACTGGTCATGGTGATGGCTTTCTTGGCACAGTCAATCAATCCTATATGTTTGGACATCCAATCCATTCCTAGTACTATTTCCAAACCTTTAGTTCCGAGTACTATCAGATTTGCATAAAAATCTATGCCATGGATTCAGATAGGGACGACTTTGCAAATTTGCCTAGCCTTGGTGGTTGATCCGGGAATTTGCACAATCATCACATGCTTTAATTTGGTTGGTTGAATTTTACTAGTGCATGCAAATTCTTTGGTGACAAATGAATGCGAAGCACCAGAGTCAAACAACACTCGTGCAAGTACTGAATTAATAGAAAACATACCCAGCACGACGTCTGGCGCTTCCTGAGCTTCTTCAGCATGCATGAGAAAAATACGGCCATTGCGGTTGAGTGAATTCCCTAGGGCAAATCTTCTTCCGGGCTGAACACGATGCTGCTGCTGAGCTGGGGCATTGGCATTGGGGGTTGTAGCATTCTTCTTGTTGGGGTCTCGTTGGAATAGTGGCCTTTATTTCCATAGTCATAACAAGTCACTTGCGACTTGTCCTTGGCTGCGACAGGCACAACATTACTTCCAGTCCTAGGGGCAGTGTTGGTGTTGGTGGTAGCATTGTTGTTGTTGAACTTGGGTGGGGCACGGTTGAAATTGCTAGAGTTGCCGGGGTTGTTGTGATTTCCTCCGGGTCTAGGGTTTCCACGGTTGGGATAGGTTGGGCGGTTCATCGGGGGTCTGTTGGTCCTTGGGGCAAATCATGGAGATGGGTTTGGGCGATACTTTGGGGTCTGATGGGTTCCTGGCTGATGCATCATGCGACGCTTGCGGTTCTCATTGGCTTGTTTGATCTTTCCTTCCATCTGGATAGCAGAGTCGACAAGGGATTCAATATCTGCAAAGGGGATATTGACTAACACCGCCTGCATCTCGTCATGCAGACCATTCAGGAATCTTTCTTTCTTCTTGGATTCGGTGTCTATCTCGTCCGGGGCATACCTAGATAATGACAAAAATTTGTCACGGTATTCCACTATAGTCATCCTTCCTTGCTTCAGCTCTCTGAACTCGTCTCTCATTCTCTTGATCAAACCCGGTGGTACATGGGTTCTGCTAAACTTGACCTTGAATTCCGCCCAGGTCATCATCTGGCCTCCGGTCATTGCACGAACACTGTTCCACCATGCTCGGGCATCTCCGGCTAGATAGTGGGTGGCGAACAGGACTTTCTCGTTGGCTTCCACTCCAGTGACTTCTAGGTTATTTTCCATGGTTTGCAGCCGATCATCAGCGTCTAGGGGCTCTTCTGACTTAGTGAAAACAGGTGGATTGGTGTTCTGGAAATTCTTGAGCTTAGATCCATGGTTGTCCTGATTTCCTTGGCCTTGGTTGTTGTGGGCAAGCTAGGCTATTTGCTGAAGGGTGGCTTGGTTGGCTTGACGTTCCGCTCTTTCAGCTTCGCGGTCAGAAGTCAACATTTGCAGAATCTGCAACATTGGGTCCGGGGCTGAACCACTTCCTCCACGTGGCATCTGAAGATTTAGATAGATCATGAGAAAAGAGGGAAATTTCTAAGGTTTTGAGTCTTTGAAAAGTTTTTTAAAGTTTGACTCAGATTTTTCTAGCAACTTGCTTTTTCATTCATTTATTCATAGCACACAGTACAACACACAACAAATAAAAGCAGATGGTTTTAAGAACCATTCTGAGAACTATGATACAGTGGGACCGAATACTACTCACTACGCTAGTGCTCAAGTGCTACTACTCCTCGGAATCTCTGGCTTCATCATCCTCATCATCATCGATGAAGGCGAAATCATCCTCGTCGGTGAAGAAGTCCATGGCCTGATCCTCCAGAAAATCACCGTCATCGCTGAGATAGGAGTAAGGGTCTCCACGAAGATCTTCTCTGGCATTCTCCCTTTCCTCCAACTTCATGTCTCTCTCGTGGATGGTCTCTTCCAAAGATGAGATGCGGTGGCGAAGACGGGAAATGATGCGCTCCTTCTTGTCGAGCTGACAGCGGCGAGACTTCCGATCCCTTGCTAGCATGGCGATGGTCTGATCCTTCGTCTTGATGATGGCAGACTTGTGGTTACAGTAGTCATGGTAGTTGTCCAATTCCTGCTGACGATCGTACATCATGAAGCTAAGGTGGTCCAATTGAGTCTTCAGCTCGGGGTGGTATGGGGTTCCAGTGGTTGTCCATTCGCATCACACCTTGGGCAAAACTCAAAGCGAGTACCCTTGATCTGATTGATGCTCTGCCCACACAGACGGGAAAGAGCTTCCTGCATTGCTCTGGCAAGTCCATCGAGCCAGTTGTTTTCCCTCAAGGTAAACTGAATTCCCTCCGCAGTGGGAGGTTCAATCTTTCCTCGGAGACTTGCAACAATTAGCCACTGCAGGTCTTATCCTCCTTAATCATTGAGCTGAGCTCCGAAGAACTCGGGGTGCAGACGCTCTAGAAGTTCCGAAAGCTGGTCCAAATCCCTCTCAAAGATAAGGTCTCCTCCATTCCCAAGTTGGTAAAACTTGTTGTACTTCATGTCCATCTATAAAAATAGAGGATGAGTAGGTTAGCAGAGTGATCAAGTGTCTCAAAATTTTATGTATTTTGCAAGAGTTTTTGAGGAACATGAATTTTTTTTATGAAAGAATCAAAGGGATAAGAATGAGAATAGTGTTTTGTAAATATTTGTTTTTCTTTGGTTTTGTAAAATAAGTTTTTGGTTTAAACGTCCATTCTAACTAGGGTCTCCTATGGTCAGGATGGCCCTGATACCAACTTGTCAACACCCGGATTTTTCAATCCTAGATGCCTGTTATGCCATACCTCACAATCCCAGGATTACCATTTTTGCGAGACATAACAGAATTGGATACCATAGTACATCATCCATTACAAACGATACATAAGTTCTTACACAAATAGGGATCTCATGATCCAGTTCTTAATACAACATCAAGCAGCGGAATACGTAATCATAACGGTAGCGTAGGTGAAGCTCCATCTTCGGGTTCACAGGTGCAATGCCGTGATGGGAGATGATCCTAGTTGTCGTAACCTTCCTGGGGTCCATCCTCCAGGTACTCCTCTTCATAGTCTGGCCATGGGAATAGCCAGGGACAAAGCCATGAGTACTCTTTAAGTACTCACAAACTAATACTAACAGGTAAATGGGTTTTTGGATAATAGGACACTAGGCTCTAGGGTTGTTTTGCAAAATCCAGATTTATCTCTACTAAGTTCTAAAGCTAGTCACAATTTTATAACTCCTAAGTGGGATCTTGTAACTCATGTCACAACTCTGTTGTGGTCAAGTCAAAGTCTCAATTCATTTCACAAGTCATTTTGAAAAGTCTGACGGGGAACAAGATGGCCCTCTAACTGTCCATAATCATGACGCGGCTATTCGAATAGTTTGACACTCTGCAGAGATTGTACACTTTCACCACAACATTCGATACATCCGTTAGGAACAAATCCTGAATTCACCATACTCAGTATGCGGATAATCAATCCTAACATTTCAATTACACGCCCTAGTATAAGCACCTCTCCTATGAATTTGGCCTCCCAACCATGACCAACTGTCATCTTGGGTACTGCACAGGTGGACAATCTTCACAAGGTAGCCTCAACTCAGACCTTGGACGTGAGGGAACTAATACTAAGGTATATAAGTTTCCAGTCAAGCCCTACCCAATCTTCGGGTATTGTGGTTGTACGATAAAATTGGAATGGTATCGCATTCAGACAACCATTAGTTTTTATATAGGGCTAAGGCTCATGCCTCAACATTTTCATCACTAAAATCATCAGGTGTTTGGAAACACATGTCCAAAACATTTTAATAGAATGATCCATCATTCCAAGGTTTTCATAACCATTTTTCCACCAAGTATTCCCATCTAAAGTTGATCAAGTTTTATGCTTAGCACTAGCATCTACAAGTGGGGGTAAGCACTGATGAGGGGTGGTAACTAGTAGGTGCTAACTAAGTTCAATCTTATGCCTTGGGATGATATCAAGGTTATTTAGCTTAGGCCAAATTTTATGCTCTTTATGCAACCTTCAAATATATTTCTGGTATCTATAATTCACTTAAGTAACTCTAAGTAAGATCTTTGATAAATGTAACATCCGAAAATTTCAATTTTGGAATATTTTAAATAAAATCAATAAGTTGTTTGAATCATTTGATCTTGTTGAAATTTTTTGAATGAAAAGAAACTTTTGTTGTTGATTGATATTTTACTAAGAAAGATTAAAAGAAGAGGATTAATATGACAACCACATTGGATCGGAAGTTTTGAACAAATCCAAAACATTTGTTTGATTTTTCATCCATGATCCTTCCCTTAATACAAGTTCTAAAGTTAAAACACCATTTTCAAAACCCTATTTTGAAATTACCGAAAATACTCCTACAAGACTACAAACAAGGGATTATGAATCCATTTGTTTAAAATATGAAAAATATTTATATAAAGTATCCTTTGATGATCTACAGAATTTTAGGAAATTTTGGAGACAAGAATCAACTTATTTGGAGATTATATGAAAAAGATATAAAGTAAATAACAACATAGAAAAGGAGAAAAGAATAAACAAAAAAAAACTAAACCTAACCGCAGAAGCCCGCTACTGGCCCAGCAACAACCAGCCTCGTATCCCCTTCTCCCCTTCTCTCTGTCACGCGCAGCGACAACAGAAGCCTCGTAGAAGCCCACCCGAACAGATCCCTCCTTCCCCCTATTTTTTCCTTTCTTCTCTCACTGCCAGGCGGACCCCACCTGTCATCCCTGACCTCCAGCCGGAGTCCATCACAAAGACATGTTCGATGTCTGTTTCAAATCCGGGAAAATCTACGCCGATCTCAGTTTGAGTCCGTGACCCTCACGACACGAAAAACACCCCATTTATACCCCCGCATCTCCCTATCGATGTTTCGTGTTTTTTCTGAAACCCTAGCTGAAGTTTGGTCTCGATTTGGATCTCGCCGGAGTTGTGACGCCGCCAAGCTTCGGCAGGCAAAATTCCCATCGATTACAAGCCCCTTCCTCTATTTCTTTTATCTGCCGTAAACCCCGAGGACCACTGTTTCACCCTGTCCCTTTTTCCCCTTGTTCAGAGCACCGAACCGCCCGCAATTCATCGCCGGAGTACCACCTGGGACAGAGATAATCAGCGGAGCTCTACCACCGGGAGAGGAAAAGAAGGTCGACGGAGTGAGTACGAGAGAGGTCGCGAGGAGAAGGGGAACGCTGTCGTCAAGTTCACTGACGCCAAAGACCATCGGAGCCTCACCCGCATCCACCATCCGAGCTCACCGCCGCTGTTCGCCGCCGTTTGACCAAGGTAAGGATGCCCAAACTCTTGCGCCGTCCGATCGAATTTGTATGGTGTAGATTAGATCTGTTAGACGAAGAGGTACCGTCCAATCGCGCCAAGCCACATGGCATGCACATCCAGCACGCTCGCGTCAGCGCCACGTCATGCCTAGTCACGTGCCGCGTCAGCACCCATGCTGAGTCAGCGCACCAGTATAAATAAAATCAATTGGAAATTGCAGAAAATAGATAGATCTTAGAAAATTCATAGAAAAATATCTACTTGGTCAAATATTGCGAATAATATACCTATGGATTCATAAAATTCTGTAGAACATTATTATGGAGTTAGATCTAAGCTTTATTGTATATATTTACGGTAATAATTTAAATAGTTTTAATGTCCTTTTATATTATTAAATCCGTAGTAAATTATTTATAGGTCAGAAAAATATGAATAATATGTCCCTGGATTCACAATCTCGTGTAGGTTACAGATATGATTTTAGATCTAATTTTTGACAATGAAAATTATTTAAGTGTTTTAAACTCTATTAAATACTAAATAAATCATAAGAAAAGATCTACAACTCCGTTTAGGGTGAATCCAATTCCTACTGGTTTGTATAAATGTCCTTTATCCATTAAAGCTGGTAACCAAATTTAATTCGATGGTTAGGACAAAATTTGCAACAAAACTATTAAAACCCCATTATGGAAATCAACATTTAATGATAAATACCCTATTGCATTAAATGATCTCATACATGCATCATATGATCTATTAATGCTCAGAGAACTAAATGTAAGCATTATAACATATTAAACCATCATGCATGTTTTTGATCATCCTTGTTGTGTTTGCTATGTTGCAATTGTTTTGATGGGAACTACCTTGTCCTCGTATTAGATTGTTCGGAGAGTGCGATTGCTGCGGAGAAATACAATCAACACCCATATTATCAACATAAGGCAAGTTACACCACTTGTTCATACATTTTGTCCCAGTTTTGATTCTATGCATGTGATCTTCAAAATTCTGTAGTATGCATGTGTAGGATGTCTAGTAGATTTTCCCCTTAGTATTATTTTGCAAGTGCGATGATTTTGTAGTATGCCATAAGTAGCTCTATACTTAGGATTTCCCATCCTAATAGGTTACCCCTGTTTTTGCTAAGTATTGCTTGCTATGCTACATATACAAAGTACCGTTGGGGGGTTCGAAAGACAAAGAATTTTTCTAAGTATAAAGGCTCTCTAGAGCATACTTTTCTTCTCCAATCCACTTCAAAATAAAACTAAGTTTTCTTCTGGGCGGAATGGTTGTCGGGTCAACGAGTGAGAATTTGGTGGAGGACGGCCGCCCAGGAATCAAAGAAGTCTGCCATGTTTCAGAATTCAGAAGCTTCCAGTGCAACCACAATACATTATGGGCTCTGTCTTGGCTTAGTACTTAGTGGGAAACCTCACCTGGGTACCAACATTTGGAGGTTCTTGGCACGGTTGGATCCGGAAGGTAGAGGGGCTACTAAGTGAAAGCGTCGCCATGGTCTTGTCTGTAAAAGGACTTGATCGTGGATTGTGGGTAAAGTGCACAAACTCTCGAGAGTATTGCAATCTGATCGATCAGCCGTGTTCACGGTAACAGAACAACAATGAGCGTCTGAAGGATGGAGCCTCTGAAGGATCTTCCTGTCTCTTTTCTAAAACAAAGTTTTGAAACCCCATGGCATGCGTAATATCGCTAATGGGTGGGAATTGGGGAACTTGGTGTGTAATATCCAAGTGACGCTTGGTGCATAATATCCAAGTGTTTGGTTGTTTGGACACTTGGTGCGTAATATCCTCGTGTGCCTCTCGACCTTAATTTACCTAAGCAAATGTTTGCAAAGTAGGGTAAAATCTTCTCTTCTTCTCACTACTTAAGAAAACTAGCTTTGAGAAAATGAACTCTACAACCTAAAGTAGCCTTGAATGTAGAGATAGTCCTTTCTTTCTTTGGTGTAATTTGCCAATACATTCAAAGTATTGACCCAACTTGTTGGCTGCACGTTTCATGTGCAGAATTTCGGAGATCGTTGAAAGGTGCGCTAGGATCGCGGGTCTTCACTCAACCTGCCTGTGGCATTGATGGGACTCCAAGTTGTATTTATATCGCTTCTGTTGTAATAATGTAAACTCTGGATTATTCGATTCATGTAATAAAGACTTGTGTTTTACATGATATTCCATCGACTGTGAGTGCTAGCTATTGATCCAGGGACTAGCATGTTAATCACAGGGACTTAGGATCCTTACCGATCCGAGGTCACTACAGATGGTATCAGAGCATAAGTTGACTGTAGCTCGTGACCCTAGACATGGAAAAAACCTTAGGATAAATATTTTCTAAGTTATTTCAGAAAACTCTCATACTTCTCATCATCTACCTTGGGGTTTTAAAATTTCTTAAGTCTCTTCTTTTCAACATTAGAAAATGACCACTACACACTTCAAGAAGAAACTTTTCTCAGGATTACCTTTTCAAAGAAGATCATCTCAATGTTTCGATTAAGTCGGGACTTGAAGACCTCCATGAAAGATGTTCCAAGACTGAAGCTACGAGATTAAAGACCTCAAAGGCCTTAAGTCAATGTTATTAACTAAAGAACTCGGGAGATTGAAGATTATGAAGAACATGAAGACTATCAAGAGCACAAAGACTTTTGGAGACTCGAAGCCTCAAAGATTCCAAGAGACCACTAGGAACCAAACCGAGATAGACTATGCCAGGAATTAAAATTGTTTGTGTGAACTTGGTGTGTTTTAGATGTATTTTGGTGTTTCTTTTCCATGTGGTGTGATGCATGCATAAGGGTAGTTTTTTTCCTAAGACTTCTGTATGTCTTATCCTTGTCCAAATTCTCAGATGCCGCCAAGACGCGCGAACACCGAAATTCCTCCAGAGATTGCACAACTTTTGGCCACTCAGAACCAGCTGATCCAACTGCTCACTCAGAACATGCAAAACAACAACAACAACGCGCCACCTCCACCACCACCACCTCCACCACCTCCTCAACAGGATCGCTTGACTCGGTTTTTGAGGCTGAACCCACCTACCTTCACTAGCAGCACTGAACCAATCATCGCTGATGACTGGCTGCGTACGATCAACAAGCTAGATACCGTTCAAGCTATCGGAGCCGACAGGGTACGTTACGGCGCACACCAGCTTGAAGGACCTGCTGCAAAATGGTGGGATAACTACCAAGTCACCCACCTGGATATTGATGCTATCACTTGGGATCAGTTTGAGTTAGCTTTTCGCACTCATCATGTGGCTGCTGGTATCATGACTCTGAAAAGGCGCGAATTTCGCGACCTACACCAGCTACACCGTTCTGTCACCGAGTATGGTGAGCTTTTCAACAAGCTGGCCTGATATGCACCCGATGATGTTTCCACTGATGCCAAGAGACAGGAGGAGTTCTTAAGGGGACTTAACGACGAAATATCTATCCAGCTTGTGGCACAGAAGTTTGATAACTACCAAGAACTCCTGGATAGGGCAGTCGGTGTCGAAGCTAAAAAGAAGAGCATCGATGATCGTAAGAGGAAGTCTACATCCCACAAGCATAACCATGTTCCATACCAAAAGCAGCGTACTTCCTCCCCACCGCCCCACAATCACAATGGTCACAATCATAATAGCTATAAGCACCACAATGGCAATGAGGAAAATGGCAATAATGGTAATCACCAGAAGGACCTTAGTCAGGTGACGTGCTACAGATGTGGGGAAAATGGGCATTATGCTACAAATTGTCCTCAGAAGCGAAATAATAGTAATGGCAATGGTAATGGCCATGCCAATGAAAACGGAAGTGGCAATGGTAATGGAAACTACAATGGGAATGGCAGTGGAAGAAACCAAATCCTTTCGGCAAGGCCATGGTGAATCATGTCTTCATGGACGAATTTTACGACTCATCGCCCCCAAGGTAATCAATAATAAGGCCACAAATTTATAAGTGGAGATAAGTCTAGAGAATTCATCAAAGACATCCTTTTAAGGGTGGTAGCACCCTGGTATATCCTGAACCTATTTTCTTTCTAGCCTTCACGAATCTCGAGGACGAGATTCCTTTTAAGGGTGGTAGTCTGTAACATCCCAAAATTTCAATTTTGGAATATTTTAAATAAAATCAATAAGTTGTTTGAATCGTTTGATCTTGTTGAAATTTTTTGAATGAAAAGAAACTTTTGTTGTTGATTGATATTTTACTAAGACAGATTAAAAGAAGAGGATTAATATGACAACCACATTGGATCAGAAGTTTTGAACAAATCCAAAACATTTGTTTGATTTTTCATCCATGATCCTTCCCTTAATACAAGTTCTAAAGTTAAAACACAATTTTCAAAACCCTATTTTGAAATTACCAAAAATACTCCTACAAGACTACAAACAAGGGATTATGAATCCATTTGTTTAAAATATGAAAAATATTTATATAAAGTATCCTTTGATGATCTACAGAATTTTAGGAAATTTTGGAGACAAGAATCAACTTATTTGGAGATCATATGAAAAAGATATAAAGTAAATAAGAAAATAGAAAAGGAGAAAAGAATAAACAAAAAAAAACTAAACCTAACCGCAGAAGCCCGCTACTGGCCCAGCAACAACCAGCCTCGTATCCCCTTCTCCCCTTCTCTACATCACGCGCTGGCTTGAGCCCAGTAGAAGCCCACCCGAACAGATCCCTCCTTCCCCCTATTTTTTTCTTTCTTCTCTCACCGCCAGGCGGACCCCACATATCATCCCTGACCTCCAGCCGGAGTCCATCACAAAGACGTGTTCGATGTCTGTTTCAAATCCGGGAAAATCTACGCCGATCTCCGTTTGATTCCGTGACCCTCACGACACGAAAAACACCCCATTTATACCCCCACATCTCCCCATCGACGTTTCGTGTTTTTTCTGAAACCCCAGCCGAAGTTTGGTCTCGATTTGGATCTCGCCGGAGTTGTGACGCCGCCAAGCTTCGGCAGGCAAAATTCCCATCGATTACAAGCCCCTTCCTCTATTTCTTTTATCTGCTATAAACCCCGAGGACCACTGTTTCACCCTGTCCCTTTTTCCCCTTGTTCAGAGCACCGAACCGCCCGCAATTCATCGCCGGAGTACCACCTGGGACAGAGATAATCAGCGGAGCTCTACCACCGGGAGAGGAAAAGAAGGTCGACGGAGTGAGTACGAGAGAGGTCGTGAGGAGAAGGGGAACACCATCGTCAAGTTCACTGACGCCGAAGACCATCGGAGCCTCGCCCGCATCCACCATCCGAGCTCACCGCCGCCGGTCGCCGCCGTTTGACTAAGGTAAGGATGCCCAAACTCTTGCGCCGTCCGATCGAATTTGTATGGTGTAGATTAGATCTGTTAGACGAAGAGGTACCGTCCAATCGCGCCAAGCCACATGGCATGCACATCCAGCACGCTCGCGTCAGCGCCACGTCATGCCTAGTCACGTGCCGCGTCAGCACCCATGCTGAGTTAGCGCACCAGTATAAATAAAATCAATTGGAAATTACAGAAAATAGATAGATCTTAGAAAATTCGTAGAAAAATATCTACTTGGTCAAATATTGCGAATAATATACCTATGGATTCATAAAATTATGTAGAACATTATTATGGAGTTAGATCTAAGCTTTATTGTATATATTTACGGTAATAATTTAAATAGTTTTAATGTCCTTTTATATTATTAAATCCATAGTAAATTATTTATAGGTCAGAAAAATATGAATAATATGTCCCTGGATTCACAATCTCGTGTAGGTTACAGATATGATTTTAGATCTAATTTTTGACAATGAAAATTATTTAAGTGTTTTAAACTCTATTAAATACTAAATAAATCATAAGAAAAGATCTACAACTCCGTTTAGGGTGAATCCAATTCCTACTGGTTTGTATCAATATCCTTTATCCATTAAAGCTGGTAACCAAATTTAATTCGATGGTTAGGACAGAAGTTGCAACAAAACTATTAAAACCCCATTATGGAAATCAACATTTAATGATAAATACCCTATTGCATTAAATGATCTCATACATGCATCATATGATCTATTAATGCTCAAAGAACTAAATGTAAGCATTATAACATATTAAACCATCATGCATGTTTTTGATCATCCTTGTTGTGTTTGCTATGTTGCAATTGTTTTGATTGGAACTACCTTGTCCTCGTATTAGATTGTTCGGAGAGTGCGATTGCTACGGAGAAATACAATCAACACCCATATTATCAACATAAGGCAAGTTACACCACTTGTTCATAAATTTTGTCCCAGTTTTGATTCTATGCATGTGATCTTCAAAATTCTGTAGTATGCATGTGTAGGATGTCTAGTAGATTTTCCCCTTAGTATTATTTTGCAAGTGCGATGATTTTGTAGTATGCCATGAGTAGCTCTACTTAGGATTTCCCATCCTAATAGGTTACCCCTGTTTTTGCTAAGTATTGCTTGCTATGCTACATATACAAAGTACTGTTGGGGGATTCGAAAGACAAAGAATTTTTCTAAGTATAAAGGCTTTCTAGAGCAAACTTTTCTTCTCAAGTAATTTGCCAATACATTCAAAGTATTGACCCAACTTGTTGGCTGCACGTTTCATGTGTAGAATTTCGGAGATCGTTGAAAGGTGCGCTAGGATCGCGGGTCTTCACTCAACCTGCCTGTGGCATTGATGGGACTCCAAGTTGTATTTATATAAACCTGTTGTAATAATGTAAACTCTGGATTATTCGATTCATGTAATAAAGACTTGTGTTTTACATGATATTCCATCGACTGTGAGTGCTAGCTATTGATCCAGGGACTAGCATGTTAATCACAGGGACTTAGGATCCTTACCGATCCGAGGTCACTATAATAAAGAAATAAAGTACAAAGCTTGCAATTAAAACTTGGATTGGTTTATCAAGTGGGTATGATCACGTATGCTTAAGGCATATAGTAGGCATGGTAACAAGTAAGGGTTGGTTGCATCAGTTGGGTATTCTGCAAGAGTTAACTTGCATCAATATCTGTATAAGCTTGCATAGGTATAGCATCAGTTTGCTTCGTGCATAGCAGTGGTTGAAGTTCTCCTCGTCTTTTCTTCGTAGTATCCTCCTTCCTCCTCGTATCCTTGGTCGGTACTAGCGTCTATGAATAAATACGAGGTACACAATCACCAAACAATACTTAACTACTTGCAATCATCACACACAAGGGTCCTATAGATGGTCTAGCATCATCTCTAACATTAAAAGTTTAAGGCTTGGTTTAATTCCTTTTATTTTGAGAAAAGTAATTTCTACTCATTGAAAAACTACTTAAGATTTAATATTCTCCAAACCAAACATGGAATCATGTTGACACATGTCATCACCACATATTGTTGTCCCTGGGAATGTGATTTAAAGTGGTGTCACAATTTAATAAGGTTTTACCCTTTTATTTTAATTAATTAATGTGTCTAGAAATGCTTATGTAGCATTCTTTTATTACTTGAACATTATTTCTGCAAGTAAACCTATATATTATTATATATTCTGAAAGGTATGGTTAAATGTGATTTTTGAGAGTTGGAATCAACTCAAAAGCTATTATGGTTTAAATTTGAAAAATGTTTGAATGCAGAAAAGGTTCTGCCTTGTTATTTTTTACCATGGATGATCTATAGATCCAAATGACTTGAATCCAACGGGCCTGGATTCAGCATTCATAGACCTTTCAAACAAAATTGGTTTCATTCAAATTGGTGCACTGAATTTATCTGGGTTGATTTTTTAAGTTGGGTACAGAAGTGTGTTGGAATTGAAATGGAAAAAGTTTAATTCAAATCACTGGGCTGCGCGGGAAAAGTTAACGGGCCGGCCTGCTAAGCGCAGTGCTCCCGCGGGCTGCTTAAGTGGGTGTCCCCACTTTCCAGTGAGACAGGGAGGGGCGAAGAGGTACGGGGCAACATGGGTCGTTCGTTCTGATTCTAATCCAACGGCTGGGAGTCATCGTCGACGCGAGACAACGCCGGCGAGAAAGAAACCTAGCGCAGCCAGTGAGGGTTGCTGGTGGCTCACCAGGGTGCTGGCGAGGGTCGACGAGGCGAGCGAACGACGAAGTCGATGACGGCGAACTCAGGGGTGGTCGCGGCAGCTCTTGGGGTGGAAGAAATCGATGGCTCCCTTCTTCTCCAGAAGCGGCGGGCTCGGGTGAAATTCTGGCGAGGTGGTGCTCGCCTTGCTCTGGGAACGGTGTGGCACGATCAGTGACGAGAGGGGAGTGAGATGGTGTGAAGAAATCGAGCGGGGGTGGCCTCTATTTATAGTCGAGCGAGGGGACCGACGGGGCACAAGGTGAGCTCGTAGGGGGTGATGTTACAGGCGGCTATTGGCTTGGGCGATGGTAGGGGACGGTGCGGTGTTCCTTGGCGATGCTCAACGACATGGTTTGTCGGGCGGTCTCCTGGGTCGGTGGGGATTGTGTATGCACGCGGCGAGGGCGGCGCGCGGTCTGTGGGCTTCGGTCGAGGGTGGTGCTCTGGCGCATGCTCGGCATGGTCGCTGGCGGTCTAGGCGCAGTCCGTGCGGGTGGTCCAGTGGTTGGCAAGGTTCGAGCGGTGGACAGGGAGTGGCGGTGGACGGTGGGCTGCCTCCCAGACATGCTGGCTAGGCTTGCTGCTGCTCCTAGCTTGCTGTCGACATGGGGGTGACATGGGTGTGCTCGGCTGTTCACCATTGATGGCAATGGCAAGCTCACAGTGGTGCTAGTGCTTGGTTAATCTTCCTAGATGATCTACTGAGCTGGTTGTGAGCTAACTAGGGAACAAGTTAGGCCAATTTTACTGCACATTATAGTGTTTGATGTTTGTTTGATTTGTACCTGCAACCTGTTTGATGAAATGGCCGCATGAATTCATGTTTTGAATTTTGAAAAGATTTTTGGTGGGTTTGCTAGGTTGGTGCTGGTGAGTCTGCAGATGCTTGGGTTTTGAAAGTTGAGCTTGTTTGAGTGGTTTTTTAAAAAGTGGGATCTTCCCATATGATAAAGATTCAATTTTGAATTGTCATTTAAACTATGCATTTGAAAGTTTCTGGATGATCACAAAGTGGGCCTTGATACTTTGTTATGAGTACATTCAAGGGGTGCAAAGATCCAGAGAAGTTTCTGTTAGGTTCTGAACGTTTGAGACAGCCAAAGTAGGCATGAGAGTTAAATTGGTCAAAGTGACCATTCATTTAATATATGTGTTTTGATTTACTTGTCTTTAGGAAAAGTGTGGGAAATGTTTTAGATGATGTTTATTTCACCTAAGAAACATTTTACAAGCAAAGAAACAAACAAACAAGGTGGTTTGAAAATAATTCCAAATCAATGCATACACATATGCATGCATTCATAATTTTATTTAGAAAAGTTTTTGTTAACCCTAATTTTGATGATTAGAGTTTGATGATCCAAGCTTAGTATTTTTGGGATGTTACAACCGTCCACGAAGTGGATGCACGCAATATCTAGGAGGTTCCTTTGCTCAGCTTCGTGGGTACTCGAACATGGCATCTTCATGTTCGACGAGAACCACGATGGTGCTCTCGGATGAGGTTGGCATGGAGAAAAGGAGAAAAGAGAGGGGGAAAACAGCGGAGCAAGGAAGGGATAAAAAACAAGGGTTTGTTGCGGCTCCTTGGTGGGGATTAACAGGAGAAGATACTCAGGGTGGTTAAAAAGCAAGGGAGGGGAAGGAGTCATTCGCCACTCGTGTTTGATCAGGAAGACGACAAACAAGAAGAGATTTCCACGCTACTATGCATGTTAACTAAAAAAATGACAGCGGGTGTAGCTAGCTTCACTGATCTTCAGCGAAAGATCTTGAGAGCCTCCGAGCTCGGAATTGTAGGCGCTTTGTTGCGTTAGAAAGAGGGTGACGCCGAGATTAATAACATGTCCTAAGATACGCTGGAGAACAATGTACGAGGAAGTGATCTTGATGTGAATAGAGGCGAAAATTAGCAACGCGCTAACGAAACTGAACTGTAGTGTTGACAGAGATATGGGACCAACTTCGGATGATGATGCCGAACGGCTCAAAGCTCCTAATCAAGTGAGGTTTGTTGTATATTGAAGAGAAGACAAAGGGTACAATCAGGTTCTTTTGGGATCATTGAACTCACTAGGAAGTACTCGTAATCGAGGTCTGAACTTGAGGATTTTCTGCTATCTTCGGTACTGTCGACATGAATTTCAAAGAATGCATGCAGAGACAGCGCAACATGAAGATCTCCCGATGATGATTCCAAAGGCTACATACCTTCGTTTGGAAGAAGTTTGGTGTGTTGTAAAGAAGGGAAAAGGGTGGGATGGTTCCGATACAAAAGAACATGATTCCAAAAAGAGAAGGAGGTGATGACATGGGAACAAAATGGTGTAGATTCATGGGCGATGCATTGCAATAAATGCATGCCCTAAATATTGAAAAAGATATATGGGCTTAGAAATAAGAATGCAAATAGTAAAAGAAAACCCACATATAATATGTTGGGATTGATTGAGATGGTGATGTTAACATGTTAGTGATGGGGGAGAATAATAGAGATGCCCCCAACTCATATTTGGCGTTATATCAATATATCAAGAACCAACTACAATATATCAAAGTCAAATACAATTCATGAAGCAATGCATATGAAGAAGAACCAAATAAAAGGGGTTTTAATATGATGCTCAAATGCAAGGTGGCATGGTGACATGAGTATGATATTATGCAATTCAATTATGACATGTAGAAGTATAAATATATAATAAACAAGTAGGATTACAATTGTTAGACAATTGCGATGCTAAAACTCTCCCCCACTAAACAAGAATCTCGCCCCGAGATTCCTAGGAAAGTAAACCTTGGCGTCCTCATGTAGCTTCTTCAACGGAATGCTTACAAAACCCGCTAGACTTGTTGCGAGCCTACATTTTTGCCTTTAGAATTTTACGGGGTGTTCCTTGGAATGATTCAGAGAATTTTGAACAAAGAGATTGGAAAGCCACCTACCATGGAGTATGGCTTGCATATGTGAAGGATAAAGATTTTTCGAGGAACTCAAGGAGAGGAGTTGAATTTAAGGTGTTTGCTTTGGTGAATAGATAATGAAGCCATCAGGAACTTTAAGAGAAACAGAGTGTTCAGCATAATAGACCATAGCTTTGTTGGCATTTAACCAATCCATTCCCAAGATGACATCGATGTCAGAGTTGCCAAGGATTATGAGTGAAGCAAGGAACAAGTCGTTCCCAAATTCAATTTGGTTTCCAAGGGTTCTCTTTGATGTCTGGAATTGATTTCTTGGCGATTGTACCATGAGAGGTGTTGGCAAACTTTCTAGAAAAAAGTCATGTGTCTGCGCAAAATTTTGTGATATGAAAGAATGTGAAGCTCTCATATCGGAGAGAACATTTGCTGAGATTGAGTTCACAGTCAAGGTTCCGATAACGACTCATGAGTATTTTTCTATTTGAATTTAATTGATAAAGTTTACCCAAGCATGTCCAAGCATGTTGTTGTAGGTGAAAGCAAGATCAGGAAGAGGAACATGAACCATCCCTAGTGTTGTTGAAGAGCGAGGTGGTGCTAGATGGAACTTGTTATGTGGGAATTTGGGATTAATGTGTCCCTCTTCACCACACTTGTGACAAATGACTCCAGTTCTTGAAATTATCAGCATTTTTTGCTTCTGAACATTTGGCCTTGGTTGCATCTGGAAACTTGTTGGATTGGGTGGGCGGGGAATATAAGTCGAGCACCCTAGCATGTAGGTGGGTGGTGCAGGCACACCGAAAGGTACCGAAATCCAACATTTCTGAGGTGGAAAGGTTGAAGAAGTAGAACCATTATCATGAAGGTGCTTGCGAGAGTCTTCCAACACTTCACGACCATATTCCTTTTTTAGTGCCATATTAACCAACTCCGCAAAGGTTGAGCACTTGAAAAGGTTGAGAGCATACTTTAACTCAGGTTTGAGGCCTTTGCGGAATTTCTCTTGCTTTCTAGCATCAATAGACACTTCCTCTTCAGCATAGAAAGCCAGTTGGTTGAATTCACTTCTCTATTCTATCACAGACTTATTGCCTCGAGTAAGTTAAAGGAATTCCTCACACTTTCTTTACACAACTGTCTCAGGAATGTGATGCATCTTGAAAATAGTTTGGCAATCATCCCAAGTGGTTTTAGCATCAGGATCTTGTGTTTGTTGATAGCTATCCCACCAGTATCGAGCATGATTCAGAAGAAGGTGCGTTGCAAAGAGAAGACGATCTTGCTGTGCCATAGATGCAATGTTGAGAGCTCGGATTGTTTCGCGAATCCAATCTTCGGCTTCCAATGGCTCTCCAGAACCATCGAATGTGTGAGGTTTCAGTTTAAGGAAACTCTGAATAGATACCCGACTAAAATCAGAAATGCTTCGATGTTAATTGTCCTACATCGTGGAGATGGCTTATGTTATATTGATAAGCACTTGCCCTACGTCTGGTGGCAGTGTAGGATCTTGATCAAGATTCTCCATCTGAAGAGGACAACATGGTTAGTGATGGTGCGTGGAAGCTTTGTTGGGACGCCCTGACATGGTTATACCCTACGGGTACCTGACTTCAGCATACCTGGTCCAGCCCAAGGAAGGCCCACAGCAGATATACGCTAGCCCAGGAAGATTTTCGGGTGGCCAAGGCCCATGACGTCTTCGGATCCTTGGAGAGAAAGACTAGTGTAGATAGGAAATTCAAAGGGGTAAGACCCTAGAACTTGTAACCGACTAGGACTATGCCCGGGACCTGCCTAAGTCTATATAAAGGCCAGGAGGGCACGTCCTAGAGCTCTCAACTCATACTTTCGCACACGCCTCCACGCCAGATCGAATCACCTCAGTAACCTTCGGTTCCGCCGTAATCAAGAGCAGACAAGCAGGAGTAGGGTTTTCCCTCCGGGGGCCTGAACCTGGGTAAATATCGTGTCCCCTGGTTGCTTGTCTGTTAACTGTGCCATGATCTCTAGCATCCCCATCTTCTCCAAAACCCAAGTCCATAACAATGGGCATTGATGAGATTAAACCTCGTCAATTGGCGCCGTCTATGGGAATCGGGGCTGCTGATTGTGCGATCGTGACGGTTCCGACCCGATCGATCTACAACTCCGCGGCGACGGAGAATCACCTCCTCTTCGGCGCTTTCAACTTCACCGCCCACTCGACGGCCACCATGAAGGATTTCGAGCCCGTAGGCGACGGACTCGAAATTTTGTTCGGGAGCTTCTGCTTCCAGGTGGGACAAACTGACACACTCCACCTTCCTGAGCGGGTGCCCGTGCCATCGATCAGGCCCGCCTCGTGGGCTCCACACCCCGTGCTACGCACATCACCATCGACAGACGAGTTCTACAACAGCAGCAGCTGCAACTCCGATCTGTGCGATCCGCCTTCGGACGAAGGGACCTACGGTTCCAGATCTGAAAGGTGCGGCAGCAGCGAACCGATCTACGAGCGCTACCAATGCGCCGCAGTCATCCAGGAGCAACAAACGCCTAACCCGCCGCCCAACACAAACCCCAACCCGTAGGACAGAAACGACGGAAACGGCGGGAATAGAAGAAGCCAGTCACCCCCACCCGAAGGGGAAAACAATGGCCACGTCATCCAACTTAGCAAAGAAGGATGGGTCCAGGCACGCCGTGCCGTCGCAGGCGACATAGTCCTGCCTGTGGACTCCCCACGTGATCTACTGATGGCATACCACTACCTCCTCATCGAGGAGCACAAGAAGCAAGTCAAGATGCAGGAGACGCTCGACAAACGCAAGCAAGCAGCCTCCGAGTCCAGCGCATGACGAGCTGCGCTCTCCGCCATAGCGCCTGGCTCTAGCACAAACGGAAACCAGGGAAACAAGCACTGCTCTCGGGTGGAAAACATGGATCCCAAGGAGCGCCGTGACGTAACCCGAACTCTCCACACATCGTTCATGGATATGTATGCCGACGGCAACATCATCCCGAAGACACCGCAAGCTGCGATCATGGCAGCCACTGCGTATCTCGCGGCTCACCCACCTCCGGAGGGAGACCCGAAAAGAGCCATGCATAAGTCCGCACTCACCGGACTCGGACTCGTCGGAGCCGCACTCCACGAAGATGCTCCTGCGGAGCCGAAGAAAAAAGCTCCGGCCAGGCGCGACCGGAGCCCCACCCCCTCATCCGAAGAGGAAGAGGAGAACGACCTTCCTCGAAGGAAGAAGAGCTCGCATCGCCACAAACGCGACTACGACGCCAGAGACGCGCTTACACTGCGCAAAATCGACAAAGCACGCGCCAAATGCACATGCTCGTCTGAATCCGAGATGGATGAAGACGAAGGAGAACTCTGCGGAGCTCGATGCTTCAGCAGATCTGTTCGGCGAACACAGATGCCACGCAATTTCAAGCTTCCTTCGGATACTCCGAAGTTCAACGGCATGCAAGATCCAAAATCCTGGCTCAGTGACCATCTGTCATCCGTCAAGCTTCACGGAGGCAACAAAGAAACCGCCATGCAATGCCTTCACCGCAATGACAGCGCTGGCGCGGGTCTGGCTCAGCAGCCTATCATCAGGATCCATCCGAAGCTGGGAGGAGATCGCTTACAGTTTCATCCGAAATTTCAAGGGCACCAGCAAGAGGCCCGCCTCAATCGAATAGTTGCGAGCCTGCACTCAGAGAACGGGGGAATCTATTCGCTCGTACATATTACGCTGGTCTACCACCAAGAACTCCACAGCACATATCTCCGAGGAGAGGGCCATCGACGCCTTCAGAGACGGCGTCAAACGCCAAGATTTCAAGGAGGAACTTGGGCGTGTCAAGCCCAAGACACTCGACCACCTCATGGAAATTGCCAACAGTTGGGCAGATGGCGAAGATTGCATCCAGCGAGCGCAATCAGATGAAGAGGACGACTACAGCCGAAGACGTGAACACCGCAGCAAGAGGAGATCGTGCGTCTACGAGGACCGCGACGGACCCGACATGGTCGCGGCCGGCTACGCCGACCGCCGTAACGACAACAGCCGCAACAGCGGAGGATACCGCGGCGGAAACTTCCGCGACAACGGACGACCAACGCAGTCGTGGCAACGCCGCGACCGCGACCACGGACCCTCAGCATTCGACAAACTTTCGGGTCCATGCACCATCCACTTCTACATCGACAAACAGGATGGCAAAAAGAAAGCCAGCCACATGCTCAAGGACTGCCGTGAGTTCCAGAAACTCAGCGAAAGCATGGTGCAGATGAGGCAACAAGCCCCAATCCCTGCGTTCGGAAACGCACCTGCGCGAGGTGAAATAGCACACGGAGCTCCTCCACCGCCACCTATTGGAGGCCCAAACCAACCAGTCGCACCAGCGCAAAACAACGCCGGGGTCGGATACCCCCCACCAAAGGGAGCACTAAATATGATCCAGAAGGGACGCCCCACAAACAGGGTGCAGAAGAAAATCACCCAACAAATCAACTTGGTCGTGGCAACTCCGCCTGCAATCCCTGAGTACCTCAGCGGATCAGAGTCCTGCATCACATTCACTCGCGCGGATCACCCTTGCCAGATCCCTCGCCCAGGTCATGCTGCCCTGGTGCTGGAGGCGCAGATCGGAGGCTTCGATATGAGTCGCGTCTTCATGGACGGCGGCAGCGGCATCAATCTAATGTTCGCAAGCACTCTAGCAGCTATGCGGATCCCGCAATGCAGCCTGGAACAATCAGACACAACGTTCCACGGCATTGTCCTAGGAAAGGGCATATTCCCCCTGGGCAAAATAGGGCTCGACGTCATCTTCGGGAAGCCGAACAATTTTCGGCAGGAGCGCCTAGAATTTGAAGTTGTGGACTGGCCGTCACAATACCACGCTATCCTAGGGCGTGTAGCATTCGCAAGGTTCCTGGCCGTCCCACACTACGCATACCTACTACTCAAGATGCCAGGACCAAGGGGCGTCATCACAGTCCACGGGAGCTTCACCCGATCGGACCAATGCGACAGGGATTTCAACAAAATCTCCCAGTCTTTCGGCATGCAAGACGATCTTGTAAGGCTCCGCGAGGTGACGGACAACGGGGCACCCCCAGTCACAAGGCAAAAGGCACCCGACATGTCCTTCGACTCCACCGTCAACACCAAGAAAGTGCAGGTCCATCCGACGGATGCCTCCAAGACGACGCTGATCGCCAACGACCTCGATCAAGATAGAAGGCGCGCCGTCAATTCCTCCGTGAGCGCTGGAAATCTACCGGTGTCCTGCGGACATGCCAGAGTTCCTGTGAATTCGCCGAGCACGCACTCAACGTCTTTCCAGACACCAAGCCAGTCAAGCAGTCCATCCGAAGACTGTCGGAGCCACGAGCCGAAGCTATCGGCAAGGAAATCAATAGACTACTCGCTGCAGACTTCATCAGGGAAATCAAAGAAAGCGAGTGGCTTGCAAATACGGTGATGGTCCCAAGAAGGACACGGACATCCTGCGGATGTGCGTGGACTTCACGTCACTAAACAAGCATTGCCCAAAGGACCACTTCGCTCTTCCACGGATCGACCATATCATCGATTGGACTGCAGGTTGCGAGAAACTCTCCTTCCTCGATGCCTACTCAGGCTATAACCAGATTCGACTCAAGGTCGAAGATCAAGAGAAAACGGCGTTTATCACACCGTTCGGAGTATTCTGCTACAACACAATGCCCTTCGGGCTAAAGAACGCGGGTGCCACGTACCAGCGATGCATGCAGGCCTGGCTCAAAGACCAGATCGGTCGCAATGTCCAATTCTATGTCGACGACATAGTAATAAAAACTAAGGAGGCAAGGACACTTATCGATGATCTCCGCGAGACGTTCGAAAACCTTGATCGCTACAGGATCAAGCTCAACCCCGAAAAGTGCGCCTTCGGCGTCCCATCAGGTCAGCTGCTCAGGTACTTCATCTCTCAACGAGGGATCGAGGCGAACCCGAAGAAAATTAGAGCCATCATGATGATGGAGAAGCCAAAAAACCTCAAAGGCGTCCAGCAGCTCGCAGGACGAGGAGCGGCACTACGCAGGTTTATCAGCCGCATGGGCGAGAAGGCCCTACCATTCTACCAGCTGCTGTGCAAGGCAGACAAGTTTGAGTGGACACCAGAAGCCAACGACGCATTCGAAAGCCTCAAGCGGCTCCTCTCCACCTTGCCAGTTTTGGTCACGCCAAAGGAGCGCGAGCCCCTGCTGCTGTACATAGCATCCACACACCAGGTGGTCAGCACCGTACTCGTGGTCGAACGACCCAAAGAAGGCAAGACCCACGGGGTCCAGCGCCCAATTTACTACCTCAGTGAGGTACTGACACCAACAAAGCAGAGGTACCCTCACTACCAGAAGCTAGCCTACGGCGTGTTCATGACGGCTCGACGGCTGAGCCACTACTTCCAGGAGCATCAGGTGATGGTCGTTAACAAGGCACCCCTGAACAACATCCTGAATAACCCAGAGGCCACAGGACGGGTGGCCCTGTGGGGCATCGAACTGTCACCCTTGGACATCGTCTACGAGAAGCGACACGCAATTAAATCTCAAGTACTTCCGGACTTCCTGGTACATTGGATGGAGCTGCAGCTGCCAGACACCCCAGATATGTCGCAGTCATGGACAATGCACTTCGACGGCTCCAAGCGCGAAGCCGGAGCAGGGGCAGGGGTCATACTGACCTCCCCGCAAGGCGACAAGATGAAGTACGTTCTTCGGATGAAATTCAGAGCCTCCAACAACGAGGCCGAATACGAAGCCCTCATCCATGGCATGAGAATGGCAAAGATATGCGGCGCAACGCGCCGTGTCATCTATGGTGACTCCAACCTCATCGTCCAACAGACGATGAATGAGTGTGATGCACACGCCGAAAACATGATTGCGTACCGCGCGCTCTACAACACACTCGAAGGAGAATTCGACGGCTGGGAGCTTCGACACGTTGGACAAGAAAGCAACGAGGAAGCCGACAGACTCGCCAACATAGGCTCCACTTGCGCAAAGGTGCCACCAGGTGTGTTCCTTGAACAGATCTGCGTGCCATCCATCAAGCGGAAATTCCCCAAGGGATCACCCGAAGAAGCAGAACACTCGGGAGCTACGCTACCCGAAGGACACGAAGGACCCGAAAAACTGGACACAGAGGTAGCCACGGTCAACCTAATGCAGGTCATGGCAGCCGAAGAAACTTGGACGCGACCATACCTCCAGTTCTTGATAAACGGAGAACTGCCTGACAGCCCGACAGATGCCCGACGCATATCTTGTCGGTCAAAAGCCTTCACCATCATCAACGGCGAGCTGTACAAACGCAGCATCACGGGTGTACTACAACGGTGCGTCACCATCGACAACGGCAAAGCCTTACTCCAAGACATCCATGAGGGCATCTGCGACCACCACGCAGGCAGCTGCTCCCTTGTCGCCAAAGCTCTACGAGCAGGATTCTACTGGCCAACGGCCATGAGCGACGCAAAGGACATCGTCCGAAGATGCAACGGATGTCAACGGTTCGCCGACAAACCGCACGCACCCGGGTCCGAGCTCAGACCCATACCCATAGCCTGGCCTTTTGCTCAATGGGGCCTTGACATGATCGGCAAACTGCCAAAATCCTCGAAAGGGGGACACGTCTTCCTCCTGGTCGCAGTCGAAAAATTCACCAAGTGGATCGAGGCCATGCCAGTCACCAACCAGAAGGGAAAAACCGCCGTCAAATTCTTCGAGTCCATTGTCTACAGGTTCGGCGTACCGCACAGCATCATCACCAACAATGAATCAAACTTCATCTCTGAAGAATTCCAGGACTTCTGTGAAGGCCTTGGGATCAACATCATGTATGCCTCAGTGGCACACCCGCAAACAAACGGGCAAGTGGAAAAGGCCAACGGCCTAATCGGCGCCGGCATCAAGAAGCGCCTCATGAGCTCACTCGAGCAAAAAGCTGGAAACTGGACGAAAGAACTACCATCTGTCCTGTGGAGCTTACGGACTACGCCAAACAGCTCCACCGGCTACACACCGTTCTTCATGGTGCACGGAGCTAAGGCCGTGCTACCAGCCGAAGTACGCCACCAGGCCCCACGAGTCGTTGCTTACAGCGAAGCCGAATCCACGGCTGCACTCGAAGATGCCATCGACACACTCGACGAAGCACGGGATATAGCAGCAGCTCGATCAAGGTGTACCAAAGAGTCTCAAGAACTACCACAGCCGCCGGCTGCACCCAAGGTCCTTCGTCGAAGGAGACCTCATCTTGCGACTCAAGCAAAAGCGACCAAATAAATTCGAGTCACCATGGGAAGGACCCTACACCATCACCGAAGTCATCCCAGGTGGCGCTTATCGCCTCAAGCACGTGGAGTCTGGAGTCGCATACTCCAACCCATGGAATATCTCGCACCTGCGACGATTCTATCCGTAGCAACCTACCCCCTTTTTACTTTCAATAAGGCTTTCAGCCAAGGCTACTAAGCCGAACAATGTACCTCCTCCATTAAGATATAAATGCAGCTAAGTGTCTCGCCCCAAAACTTCAGTGCGCTATTTTCGCAACTTTACTACATGCTACATACGCACTCGGGGGCTCCCCCCACCTCACGATTTCGTCGACTAAGGATCAAACGTGTACACCTGAGTAGCTGACAACGTCAGGCAAACGAAAAGGACACGTACTCAACCAAAGCACTGCGTGCTAACAAAAAACAAACCTTTACAACAAAGGGCACAACACGCCCAGCCGAAATATACAAATTTTACATCTATCTGTTTATTTTCAGGTCCTACCTATTCTGAAGAATAACCCGAGCACGCTGCTCAAACAAATCTATGACCTGTTCGGCATACTGTCTTACAGCTGCGTAATGCGGGCGCATGTCCCACTCACCGCCGTCCGGCCGAGAATGTGGCCCAGCTGCCACAGCAGCCAAATCTACGTCAGGACGGTGCACCCTCACAAGAGACAAAGCAGCCTTCACTCCCGCGACGAGCTGCTGCCGCACCAGCTCCTTGACATTGCTCGCACTCCGAAACTTCGACAGAAGACCCGCAAGGGTCGTCGGCACGGCATCCAAAGGAAACATGACGTGCAGCACCGAGGAAAGTGATGTCTGCACTTGGCGGAGCACCCGTGAAACTTGATAAACACGATCCTGCACCGTCGCCAGAGCCATGGCGCGATCGCGATCCATCCGTAAGAAGCCGCGGCCTCCATGTCCCGTTGAGTCAAGCAATTGACCAACAGCGACACGCTTTTTCTTCCCTCGAGCAAGATTCGCACCGCGACAATCGCATGTAACAAGAATAAGGCCAGCAGCTCATCCAAAGAACCGAGCTATAGCTCGAACCAAAGATCAACTTACATTGCAGCTGCTCGGACAGCGAACCAGCTCCGTCATCAAGTACTCCTCTCGCTGCACCACGATCCGCCTTGGACTTCCAAACATCGGCACATGCGTAACCGAGCAACTCCCTCTCCAGCATCACGACGCGATCCCGAAGGAAAGTAAGCTGCGAGGAATCATCCAGCGATGGTCGCAATGGCATTGCGGATGAGGTGTCAACTGGGTCAGCACCCGAAGGAACCTATAGCAGCAGAAAAAGAAAGGAACACAGACATTCAGCCAAGGATAGAGCGCAACTCAGATGAATTCATTAAATATATAAGGCCACTACGTGGCACAAGGATGGTATTCTTCAAAATATTTACAACAAAAGTAGACTACAAACTACCCTACGTCTACTACGCCTAAGATGCAGGACCCTGAGTCGCTTCGCTATGCCGCCTAGCTTTGGCCGCATAATGCATACTGACAAGCAAATCAATGAGCTTGGGCCCATATCGCTTGCAGCGAGCAGAATAGGCAGCAAGGCTACCTCGGATCCATCCGCAGCCGTCGGCATCCGAGAGGTGATCTGAGGCAGATCCAGCTCCGCTCCAGCCGCCAAGGCCATCGCCAGCCCGACGGATGCGCCGATGCCCTTCTGCTTGCGCTTGTATGCCACAGGCGCTTCGGCTGACAGAGCCTCCGCTAGAGCATCCACATCATCAAGGGCTGCGCCCTTCGGGACAAGCTCCCTGTAGAAGCGACCAAGGACCTCCTTCGCCTTGGCAAGGGAGCTGACGATGGTGCTGCAGCGGTCTTCGACCGCCACAGCGACATCATCTAGAGCACTCCCGTGCTCTAAAGCACCGCGGTCGAACTCGATGCCTGTGGCATCTGAGACAAAAAAAGAAGGAAAGCATGAAGAAAATCAGCACAGAAGAAGACCCGAAGAAAAAGAAACAAGCACAAAACTAGCACTCACCCGAGAGAGCCTTGGCAGCAGCCATGAGCTTCGTTGCTACCTCTTTTTCACAAGCAGCTGCAACAGTGGCCAGCTGCTTCTCACGATCCGCGGCCTCCTGCTGCAGACGCTCCTTCGCTTCGGCTGCCTTAGTCAGCTCTAGCTCGAGGCGCTCTTTCGCGCCAATGGCGGCTTCGGCCTTCTGCTCCGACTGACCAAGGCTCTTCTTGAGAGCGTCGACCTTACAGAGAGAATCGTTATGCTCCTCTGCATTCAAGACAAACAAGTGTCAAACAACAGAACCAGGATACATAGGAGAGGCGTTGAAAGGCAGATGGATACCTTGAAGCTGCCGAAGGTTCGCCTCCAGCGCCAGGCGCTCTTGCACCAGCCGCTTTTCCTCCTTCACAAAAGTCTGAGGAAAAAAGCAATAGCGGTAAGAAAAGGACTTGGGGGCTACGCCCAACACAAAGGAGTAAAAACAAAATTCACACACGAAGATACTCGGGGGCTCCCCCCGTGACATAAAATAAAGGAACTTACATGCTCTGATGGTGACTCCGAAGGCCCGCCTGCGAAATTCTGAGGCACAACCACCTGCGCCCCTGCACAGGAGGATCCGGAGCGGTGCCCCCCGAAGTCGCCACCGTTTGAGGAGGAGGAGACGCAATCTTCGACTCCCCCATCATCTCCCGCGCACCATCACTGGAGGAATCATGGGAGGAATGCCTGCGTACAAATCAATCAGTACAAGCCCAAAAATCATGAAGGAAAAAGGACAATAGTACAACAAGAAAACTTACGAGCCAAGCGAGCTCAGGTCGAAGACAGGAGGAGTCCTTCGGACTCTCTTCTCCTCTTTCTTCTCTTCCTTCTTCTCCTCCTTTTTCTCTTCCTTCTTCCGCTTCGCTGGCGGGTGCGGGGCTACAGCCCGCACAGGAATGGCAGGAAGGGGAGAGGACGAACCTCCATGATCATCACTATGACGCTCAAGGCCCAGAGGGTTCCTGGGAGTCGGAGGAGTTGAAGCATCCGAAGACTCGCTGGAGCTCCGTGCTCGCTTGCGCGTATGATCCTCACTCGACTCGTCGGCATCCTCCGCCGGAGATCACGCCGACGGCAGCTCGGACATGGACTCAACCACTTCATTATTCGGGGCAGCCGGAAATAATTCGGGCAATGGAGGTACCATGCCCGGCACTTTGAAGCTCTGCAAAATCAGAAGGAACTTTGTTAGCAAACAAAGGAAATAAATGCACAGCCTACAAAAAGCACTACGTGCACAAATCTACACCTGCTGCAGACGCCAACGTCGAAGAAAATGGAGGAGTTAGCGACTTCCGGATTTCTTCTCCGCCTTGAACTTCAGCAGCGTAGAAGGGCCCCTTTCAAGATCCCCTCGAGATTTTCTCAGCGAAACCCTCGTTGGATCACGGCGCCAGAATAAAGAAACATCGGTGCGCCGCTTGGAGAGGTGCACCGACGCCAAGAAAAGTCCGGATGATGTCCACGCGTTCACCTCCTTCTCCGAATCAGCTGAGATCCTCCACCCGATGGTAAAGGGCCTCTATCTCCGCCTTCTCACCGTCCAAGATTTGGTTTTTCCAAGACCTTTTCGCTCAATCATTTGGGAGGGGTCAAAGGAACAAGACTAAAATCTTGCTCGGCACTACTGGTCGCGGATATAAAACCATCGCCCGCCAAGATCTTGGATAGATTCGGATATGGAAAAAGAAAAGAACAGAAGATTGGGACTAAGGGAAATGATGCAACCCCCAATGGGATATAAACCATCCGAACCGGATTGCCTCTTCACGGAATAGAGCTTCCGGAAGAGGCCGAAGTGCGGCTCAATGCCAAGCCAGCACTCGCAAAAAGTGACAAAACACGCAATGCGGAGAAGAGAATTGGGAGACAGATGATGAAGCTGAATCCCATAAAAGAAGAGCAGTCCACGGAGGAAATTGTGGACTGGAAAAGAGAACCCACGATAATGCGAAACATAACCCGATACCCAGATGGGGACGGGGATTACCTCATTGCCGTGAAGTTTCACGGCCTCCCTATCTTGGGATCAGGCCCGCCGCAAGCTTATGGAGATCTCTCTCCCGCGTCTCTGACCGCCGCCAGCCACCGTCGATGACACGGGTAGCGGCGGTGCCTTTATGTCCTCCGGTGGCGCTGGTCCCAACGGCAGACGAGGACTTCTTCGACTTCCCCATGGCGCTACGGTGGCGCCGGTGGTGAAAACGCAGAAACAACGACGAAAATGTGGAAGGAAATCCCAGCGCGCAGCAAGAATCGCTAGAGAACAAGGAAGCAGTGAAAACAAGAACTGGTGCGGTGAAAACAAACCGCTGCTCTCCTCAATGATTATAACAGCGAAGACGACGCACGGCAGCCGCCCATCCAAAAGACCTAACGCCAACGATGATCCGGCCGTACACGTGTCAGCATCACAACGAACCTTCGTTACCACGCTGTCCACTACGCGCAGAAATCGAGGAGACGCCGTAATTATCTCCACGCCGCGCTTGACCGGTCAATTCAAAGTCAGCAAGTGGGACCCACGCTTCGTCCAGTCAAGTCATCCCTAGAGTAGCAGACGCTTGAGGTCATCGATCGTCAGCACTGACGTCATCAAAAGCTATACTAGCACCAACTACAATTCTTCGGCTCCACAGCTAAGAGTACTAACTCGAATCTTCGATTCGACTAAATACTCGGGGGCTACTCCTATCAGGAGCGCTGGCCGTGCACCCGGAAGATGAATAAAGACAAAGTATTTCTTCGAGTCCTACGTCGAGTATACGACTCCACTACGGACTCGGGGGGCTACTCCCATAGGGAGGATGAATTTAAGCATCTGAAAATTTTCGTGTCCTACGGACTTAACAACTGAACAATGCTTGATCTAAAGTCTCTGCTCGAGTCTACGACTCGAACAGACACTCGGGGGCTACTCCCATAGGGAGCGCTGGTCGTGCACCCTATGAAATCTTCGACTGCGATCCTTCGGATCAGGATACAAAAAACTTTTCGGCAACTCTGCCACAACAAAATGACCGAGTGAGCAACAATCTCCTAGGCCACCCGAAGCACCTCCGTGGTGATAAATGTTCGGATGCTGCGTCTAGGACGCAAAGATAAGACCTGTAGATATCATCTGATGGCCAGGCAACGCACATGACTGCGCTCTGCTAGTATAAATCCATGCCAACAGGCGTGATGAAAAATCCCGACGGACGCGTTGGGTACATCAATTAAAACACCTTGAATTCCACTCTCGTAAGTCCTCCGCGGCCTGAGTCGAATTACGCCAGCATATGTTCCGGGTTCAAGTTAAGGGACTCGAACCTGATGAAGATCGTGTTGTTTCGTCCTAAGACAGTTAACTGGCCCTGATCCGTCGGGTGAGTCAGGCACGCGCATCAACAATCCCTACACACAAATACTGTTACTACTTAGTGGCACCTGAAGGATTAAAGAGTCCTCAGCCGAATCTACAATTCGGTGATCACCGAGAACTCGACATGGTTATACCCTACGGTTTGACTTGACATACTGGTCCAGCCCAAGGAGGCCCACAGCAGATATACGCTAGCCCATGAAGATTTTCGGGTGGCCAAGGCCCATGACGTCTTCGGATCCTTGGAGAGCAAGACTAGTGTAGATAGGAAATTCAAAGGGGTAAAACCCTAGAACTTGTAACCGACTAGGACTATGCCCGGGACCTGCCTAAGTCTATATAAAGGCCAGGAGGGCACGTCCTAGAGCTCTCGACTCATACTTTCGCACACGCCTCCACGCCAGATCGAATCTGCGCACCCTGTAACCTTCGGTTCCGCCGTAATCAAGAGCAGACAAGCAGGAGTAGGGTTTTCTCTCCGGGGGCCTGAACCTGGGTAAATCTCGTGTCCCCTGGTTGCTTGTCTATTAACCGTGCCACGATCTCTAGCATCCCCATCTTCTCCAAAACCCAAGTCCATAACAATGGGCATTGATGAGATTAAACCTCGTCAACACCCCAAGAGGAAGGTGTGATGAGCATAGCAGCAAGTTTTCCCTCAGTAAGAAACCAAGGTTATCGAACCAGTAGGAGGAAGGAAACGACTCAAAGGTGTTGCTAGCAACTTGGAAACCTACACAACCCAAACTCAAGACTTTTCCCCAACGAACATTGAGGTTGTCAATCTCACCGGTTTGCTAAAAACAAAGGGTTAACTATATGGTGTGGAAGGTAATAGTGGTTTGCAGAAACTACATAGTAACAATGGAAGATGTATCAATGGTAAAGATTGGATCGGGTCCATAGTTCACTAGAGGTGTTATCCTTAGATAAACAAACATGGCATGCTGGGTATAAAAATTATAGTAGGGCAATTGACAGGACTGAGCAAGGAATAACAATGCAATACTAGACATTCATGATCCTTTGAGATTCGATTGGGAAATAAAACAAGATACATAGACCGCCATCCAACTGCATCTATGACTAGTAATCCACCTTCAGGTTATCATACGAACCGCCTCTAGTATTAAGTTGCAAGCAACGGATAACTGCTTTAAGCAAAGTGTGTAAGGTAAACAATCCACTTGTTCCATGAACAAGAGACCATTGTTTTCTCCCTAGTGGCACCAGCACATCTACAACCTTAGAGATTTCTGTCACTTCCCTTATATTAAATAGAGGCATGAACCCACTATCGAGCATAAATACCCCTCTTGAAGTCACTAGCATCTACTTGGCCAAGATAGCTACTAGAAATGGAGAGCATGCTAGATCTCAAACAACACAGACATGATAGAATCAATAAGACAAAACCATTAATCAATCTGACATAGTAATCTCAATATCCATCGGATCCCCGCAAACACAACATGCATGATTACAAATAGATGATATTGATCATGAATGGAGCTCACAAGATCTAAACATGGTAGCACAAAGGAGGAGATATAACCATCTAGCCACTACATGGACCCGTAGTCCAAGGTGGAACTACTCACACTTCATACCGGAGGCTGGCATGATGAGGAAGAAGGCCTCCAGGATGATCTCCCCTCTGGCAGGGTGCTAGGAAGAGCTTCAGATCTCCTCGATCTATGGACGATGGTGGCGAGGATACAGACGGTTTCGTGGAATATTGATCGGGTACTTAGGGTTTTGGCATCGGGGGGTCTATAGAGGCGAAGAGGCGAGGCAGGTGGCAGCCAAGGCGGCAGCACCCCCTAGGCATGGGCCAGGCTTGTCCGCATGTCCAGGGGGTGTGGCCCCCTGGTGGCTCCCCTCTATCTCGTATTCAGGCTCCATGTTACCCACGGTAAAATATTGACTTTGGCTTTTGTGCCATCCAATTCCGAGAATATTGATTTTCTTCCTTTTCTTGAACCAAAAATAGAAGAAAACGTGCAACTAGCACTGTGGCATCTTGTTAATAGGTTAGTCCAGAAAAACTTATAAAACACCTCAAAGTGTAGACAAAGCAAAGCAAAATAGATACTAAACAAGCATGAAACATCAAAAATGATAGATCATTTCCGACGTATCAGTTAGCACAATGATCGGATAGGAAAAATCTAGTAATTAGTGCTTGAATGGATAAAACCATGATTATGTGGAAGATAAAGTATCAAAATATAACCACTTCTAACTTTCATGGAACAAAGTAAAATCGCATTAACCCACCAATTCAATCTACAAGAGCGAATGATAAGAGTAGTGGTATGGTCATGACTCCATCCCACACTCAAAGCATTACCCCAAACATGAATAGGAAAACTTGTGCAACCCAAATCTTAGAATTCAAAACAAGACCTTGAAAAACAGAAAACATGAGGCATCGCAAGACAACAAAGATTTTATCCAAACATCTCGTCGAAAACAAACAAATAAAGATGATGATATTGTTATGTCGAGGTTCCAAAACCACTAGAAAAGATATGAAGGAAGCTCACTGAACCGAAGATGGATTCAATAGGCACCACGATAAAACACCAAGGTCTAGCATAGAGGGATTACAAGGGATCTAGAAAGTCTTCATGGCATCTAGTTAAGATATGCATTGGGAGAATATATTATCTGACCCTTCTGATGAGGAAAAAACATGTCGACTTTTTCGCATAGTTGATCAGATCACCGGTTGCAAAGACAAAAGATTTTGGATAAGAATCAATCATAACTCGTGCATTACGCAAACCTATTTTGGATGAATAAATGAGATTCGCCTGGACCAGAGAGAACCTTGCAGATATGGAGTCCCAAAGATGTAAATCATGATAAACTGATGATAAACCACCATGGTGCCTTAAGAAAACTCCGGACTGCCGAAGATACTTGAATATGATATAGATATGATCACGGTCTAACTCAAAATCACATGAGATAACCGCCAACATTGAAGGATTAGATTGATAAGATTGACTATATTCCACTCATGATAAGTGTCATATATCTATACCAAGGACTAAATTACAATCACAAGTATCGGATCAACACACGTTATGTATTCAACCAGAAGAATTTGAAGATGAAGTAATAACTCCCGATTGAAGATTGAGATAGCCTGGACATGTCAACCAAAGAGAAGGCAAAAAGTGTATCACACACGACTTAAAAGGAGTGAGCATACACAGATGTATCAAAGAACAAATTCCGCATTTTTCAAATTAAAATACCAATAAATGCAGAAAAAACATGACATATAAATATTAGCAACTCCAAATTCTGCGAAAGCGTGCAGGAAATATGAACACCCTTAACAAGACCACGTCGATTTAGAAGGAATCAGATAGATCGAGTCGGTTTGCACAAAGCTTGTCGATATGGAATGTACCAATAGTTGATAACCAAAGGAAAATTGACAAAGGATTTAACACATCCTGTGGTACTATGGAAACTGTGAACACCTAGATTTTTAAGTCCAAATGCCTATTATGCCGTACATGT
The DNA here is from genome assembly GCA_023614405.1 of Avena insularis. Classification (NCBI taxonomy): domain Eukaryota; kingdom Viridiplantae; phylum Streptophyta; class Magnoliopsida; order Poales; family Poaceae; genus Avena; species Avena insularis. Next base: position 124,688,834 of record CM042685.1, on the reverse strand, counting down.
CAATCCCAGGATTACCATTTTTTCGAGACATAACAGAATTGATAGCACAAGACATCATCCATTACAAACCATAATAGTCTTACAAATAGTTGATCACATGATCAAGTCTTAATACACATCAAAGCAGCGGAAAATAACGTAGTAGAGGCTCCAGCTTCATTGTCACGGGCAATGCTGACGATGGGAGATAATCCCAGTTATCGTAGACATCCTGTTGTCCGTCCTCCGGATAGTCCTCTTCATATTCTGGCCATGGGAATAGACAGGGAAAAAGCCATGAGTAATTTTAAAGTACTCGCAAACTATCACTAATGTAAGTAAGACAATTCTAGTACGAATCCTAAGCTCTTGTCTTTTTTGCAAAATGCTAGTTTTATTTTAGAGGTACTTAGTAGTAAAGACCTATTTTAGTTATCTAGATTACTCAAGAGGGAACATAGTTTCATGTCCACAACCCTGTGTGGTCAAGTCCAAGTCATATTTCAAGTCACAAGTCATGTTGAAAACATCTGACGACGGAACAGTATGGCCATCCAACTATCCATGACCGTGGATGTGGCTATTTGAATAGTTTGACACTCTACAGAGGTGGTACACTTTCTCCTCAACATTTGATACATCCGTCAGGGATAACCCTGAATCATTATATTTGGTATGCGGATAATCAATCCTAACCTTTCAATTACACACCCTAGTATAGGCACCTCCTCTATGAGTTTGGCCTCCCAGCCATGGCCATCCGCCATCCCGGGCACTGCATAGGTGGACATTCATATTCACGAGGTAGCCGCATCTCAACCTCTTTCCACGAGGGAACCCATATTAAGACACATAAACTTCCAGTTAAGCCCTCCCAACTCAGGTATTGTGCTTGTACGGTAAAGTTTGAATGGTATCACATCCGAACCCAACCATCAGTTTTTATCAAAGTCAGGGCACATGCTTCATTCAGTATCATCTTCAACTCATTGTGTTCCATAAAACATGTCAAAAAATTTCAATAGAATTACTCATCATCCCATGGTTTTCATAATCATTTTCTCCAAGTGTTCCCATCTATAGTGATCAAGATTAGTTTAGCACTAGCATCTATCAATGAGGGTGTCACTATTGAGGGTTACTAATCAAGTGTAACTAGCTACACCTATTTCAATGCTCTTGATGGCATATTTCCTATTTCTCCACTAATCACCAATTAATTAACTATTTGAGCAAGTTTGATAAAAGTAAGAAAAGATAAAGCTGGCAGGTAAAACTTGGGATTGCTATAATCATGGTTGCATCACCATAGCATGCATAATATATCTTGCATATTACTAGCTTTCCTAGTTTAGATTGCATAGTTTAGCTTGGCTTGGTGGGTGCAGTTGTCGAAGTTCTCCTCTTCTTCGTCGTAGAACTCCTCTTCCTCGTACCCCAGGTTGATACTAGCGTCTATAAATAAATACGAGGTGCACAATCACCAAACAATACTTAACTACTTCTATTTAGCACACAAATATCCACACTAGACGATCTAACATCATCTCAATCACTACATGAAATATTGACATGGCCTTACTTATCTTATTTTAGAAATGCAATATCTACTCATTGAAAAATACTTAAGATTTAATATTCTCCAATTATAAAATATGGGTTCATGTTGACACATGTCATCACTACATATTCCAATACTTGGAAATGTGATTTAAAGTGGAGGACATATAATACAAAGTTTATTATTGCTATTTAATAATATTAAAGTGACTAGAAATGACTATATAACATTCTTTTAATACTAGTCCATGATTAATGCATGTAAAACCAAATATTTTTACATATTCATATAGGTCATGGAAAACTTGATTTCTGACAGTTGGAATCAACTCAAAAGCATTTATGGTCGATTTTAGAAAAATGTTTGAAGTTGTAAAAGTCTCTGCCTTGTTATTTTTACTCTAGGTGATCTATAACTTCAAACTATGTGAATCTAATGGGAGTGGTTAGATAATTTCATTACCTTTCTAACAAAATTGGAATCATGTAATTTGGTTTAGTAAATCTTCTTGAATTTAATTTTTAAATCACTGACAGAATGGGGTTTTGGAATAAAAGGAAAAACCTATATTTGAATTAGTGGGCTCGCGCGGGAAAGCTATTGGGCCCAACTACGCAAAGGCGCATGCAAGCGGCTTCATTTGTGTTGGTCCCATGCGTCAGCAGCTAATCTAATCCGAAGTGGTATGCTCTAATCCTAGCCGCACGATTAGAGCTCGATCAATGGTTCAGCGTTGTCGTCTCCATCACACAGTGCACGCGGGATTCAACCCTAATTCCATGGCGAGGGTCATCGGGGGCTTACGAGGGCTCCATCTAGGTATGGCGAGGCGGGCAGATGAACTGTACGGCGGCAGTGGTTTGAACGGTGGTCGCGGCAGCTCCTAGCGATGGCTCCTTTCCACCACAGCAGTGGTGGGTTCCGGTGAAATTCCAGCGATGCAGTGCTCGCCTTGGTCCAGGGATGGGTGCGGTGACCTAGCATACCACTGCATGTGAAGTACACTATAGTCGTTGACATGAAATTCACAGAACACTGTTCCGTAAATATCACATCCCTCAGAGTGGCACAACAGAAACATTATTATTATTACAATACAAGAAGTTCAAGAGTTCAAAATATTCAACTTACAATCCAAATATAAAGTGTTTCAGCGGAAGTTTTAAAGTGACAACTTCAACTCCGAATTGAGCTCAGCAACTTATTATTATATATTGTCCATGTTGCCCGGCTCAATTGGTTACTAATACTAAGGCAGTTATTCTGACACATTGTGCTCTCCTCCATATACGACGTCGTAGTCCACCCCTTCTACAGCACCGTATAGATCTGGCACCTCATAGAAGACCTCCTCTTGGCTTTCAGCTGCATACATTGGGGTATCTTCTGGATCCTCAGAGTCTAAGCAGGGGATCAAAGGAAAGGTTGAGTAACAGCATTACCCAGCAAGTTCATTATATGCAAGGTGGGAAGTTTGATGCTCTATCTACCACCTCGGACTATTAGTCCTTGCCACTATGCAATTTTCTTAAATCTTTCTTCAAAGATTGATTACTAGAACTTTCATGGAGTTCCTTTCCTGCCGCGTTCGTAGCTCCTTTTCAGAACAGGGAGTAACAAGTTACAATTCTTACACTCTCTAGAGGTGTGTTACTTTACCCATGAGATATCAACTCTTTGTTGCACAACCAGGCGTACTTTCTCGTCCACAATTTCATGATGTGGGGCCAAGTAGGTGATCCAAGCCAATCACTGCCCTTTCTGCGACCCCATATGTCTGTGTGATCCTTCGGGGCTGGCTCACCTCCGTTAAGCCCTCGTTCGGACAGGCTAAAACCCTGATGAGTTCCCAAGCAATCTATGAGCTGGTGATGCCCTTGGCAAGTACCATATAGATCCGGCTATACCTCCGACAGCCACTCATAGATAATCTAGACGCCAAAAACGTGGGGCCTAAGGGTGCCCACCCATATGTTGGATTCGTACAAGGAATCATAACGTCACGTTAAGGTCGTCTTGCCTCCGTACGAAAGGAAAAGGATACAGTTGACTTCTCCGTCCCATTCCAAATATCATGGTTAACGCGTTATATACGGTGCTAAAATCACTGATGTCATGGGTTGTTAATTCCTAGGTGATTATCCTTGTTGCATATAGAAATCTAAGTTCTATTGCTCCACTATATCATCACCTAAGATGATATCAACAATTTATTTATTTGAGAAAATAATATTTTCTTTGCTCGAAACATAGATGATAACACAAAATTTACAAATACTTTGACAAAGACTCTTCAAAGGACATGAGCAAGCGATGACTTGCCTTGTGATTGCAAGGTAGTGAAGTCGGATGCTTGCACTGGACCTTGAGCTTCTGGAATATCTTTAGGAATTTAAGAAATTCATATTAAGGAATAACCTTAATATTTTATAAATATTTGTTTCACTATTTTTATAATGTAATATATTATTAATAGAGTTAAAAACTAATTTTTATTTAATTTTAACTCTTATATTTATTTACTTAATAATTCTTTTTAATAATTAGCATTTAAATTAAGGAGATTTTATTTTGGTAACTTCAAATATTTATTTAGTAATTTTCTAAAATACTATAATAATCAAGTATAATAAAAGTTATTTTTATTGATTTTTATGTATTTTCTTGATTTTTTATTAAATTCCATAAGGAATATATATATTATAAATCTTTATCCTAAAAATTATTTATCAAAAATAGGTTCTTGATTTATTTTAATAGCTTGTTTTATTATGTATCTAAAAATACATTGTTTATATTTTTTAACGTTTTTATTGTATTTTCTAAGATTTATTGAATTATAAGGGTACTTTGGCTTTTTACTTAAATTATTAAAATTCCTTTTTAGGTTTTGCGCCAACTCAATAGGCTATTTGGGCCAATCTTGGCCCAATTGGCCTGCTCAAAATACCCACCAGACGTGGTACTGGCCCTATCGGCCCAGTACACAGCATCCTCTCTCTCTCCCTTGTTCTCTCCTGCTCTTCTTCTTCTTTGTCCCCATGGTCGCTGACACCGCTGACGTGCGATTCACGCCGCCATGGTCCTCTCTGGCCGCCGCTGTGGTATATGGTGTAGTTTTCGACCTTGCTCCATCATCTAGTCCAATTCGATTTGGACTTGGGGACCTTCTGCGGCTAGGCTAGCTCCGTCTCGAACCCTAGGGTTTGGGGTGGTGCCGGTGATGCCACCGCCACTGCCCCCAGTGGTGTTGTGGTGTGCTTCTCGACCTCAAGCACTGTTGTGGCCGCCTCCTCGGCTTGGTGCGGGTTGCAGCGCTGTTGCCATGTGCTCGTCGGCTTCTCTGCTTCCTCTTCTAAACTACAGCGGGGACCATTGGTGAGTTGATCTTGATCTCCCCCTTGTGATTGTTTGTCCTCTTCCCCTCCTGAGCTATGTTGTGTGTCTCGGTTGTGCACCCCTAATTAGGGTTCATATCCTATTCTAGGGTTTCTCCCTCTGTTTAGTTGTACATTATGAACTGGAACTATTGGCGGTGACTAATGAGGATTGTGGTTAATTACATTGAATTTCTCATTGTTCTCATTTTATTATATGATAATAATGGTTTTGTAGTGTTGATTCTAGTTGGTATTTGAGCATGGCCAAGATGGTAATGTTACTTTGGAATCTAACTAGTGGTGTTGGTGATTTGTGGGTTCATCTACTGTCAATACATTAGTACTGACAATAGCACTATAAGTGATTACTCACTGAATTGTTGAGCTCTCACTTGTGAGGAGAAATTCAGAAGTAAGGTGGTAATATGATTATAGTGATACCTTGATTATGTGCATGAGTATAGTCTTGATAATGATTCCTGGTTTGATTCCAGGAAGATGATATTATAGATTTAATAATGCAAGCTCAATAATGGCTCTGCTTGATTTAGAACCTAACTTTATGATACCATCTTTAAATGGCACACAAGTTTGTGTTCAACTATTGGCTTGATTCTGTTGGGCTTAGTATTGGATTTGATCAAAGTTAAGTTGGAATCTTCTCCTTAAACTTGTCTGCCTGTGATGTTGGTCTAAGGCATAGGAACTAGTTTCCTATTTTGTTGTCCTTTATAGAAATGTTCTGGGATTATCATTGGTTACTGGATCTTGAATCATGTTGGCTAAGATGGTTGGGTACTCGTAGATTTATATTGGTTCATAGGATTTGTGAATTCTGAGGTGCTACTCCACAAGGATATGTGCCCAGAATTCATAAGCTATGCTAATTACATGTTGGAATATATGATGTGGTTATCAAATCCAGGATCTATGACGCTGGTCTGAGATCCTGGTTTGATTGGTAAAATTTATGTATACTCTTTATTTTAAAAGATCATCTATGATGGATTCACCCCACTTGGGTGATGTCTGAGAGATCTAGATATAAAACAACACATGAATCTTAGTCTGGAGAAGATATTAAGATCATGTGATGGTTGTATTTCACTAACCACAATAGTTGATTTTGCTGGTGTTGTGGCGGGTTGATTTGGTTGGCTGGATCTTGCTGGCTTGAGCTTGTCCTTCACCTTCTGGTTCCTGTGAACTTGGCCTTCATCTTACCCTTCACCTTCTGGCTGCTATAAGCTTGGCCTTGACCTTGCCCTTGTTGTCCACCTAATCCACCCCTCATTATGTCACCATATGGTGAGTACTAGGATGATCTTGTGTGTGGTTGGCTAATGGTTTTCTTGGTTCTTCCTAAGCTTAGCTTGCTTCTGGTTTGGTGTTGGAAAGGAAAAGTATGCTACTGTGAGCCTTGCCACGGCTGGGCTCTTCCCTTTTGCTTGAGTGGCAGCTTTTGCTGTGTTGACATGTCTCACCATGCATTTAGGTGATTGTGTTGCATGTGTGCTTGGTACACAATTTGGATCAGATCGATGAGGTGTTACCTTTTGATCTTTTAACATTTAACTCTCCTGGTGAAACTTGCCCCTCTTACTTGTTGTTAAAATTTGTATTGTGGCTTATGGATTATGAATTCTTTCATATTGGTGAAACTTTCCCCTGTATTAACACTCAATGATGTAATATGAGCAGTGCACCTCACTGCTCTCTACTGAGAGTATTCTCATAACTAACCTTTTATTTTACTTTTTGTTTGTTTTAAATTTTGTTGCAGGTACAAGATCTGGTGTTTCAAGATTTAGTATAGGAGTACATAGATAGATAGGTAGTGTTTAATTGTAATCTTTATTTGATCAATTTGTAATATCTTATATTATTCTTTTGTAACAATTTATTATTTAAATTCCAATTTTTGTAATTCCTTTTTCTGTACTGAACCTCTCATTTGTTTGGATGAATTCATTATTTTAAAAGAAATGTGTATGGAATAAAGATACGAAATAAAGAGTCATTTCTTATTCGAATTACTTTATTTTGTATTCTATTATTTATTATTATCTCATTATTATAACAAATGATATTAGTAAATCATTTAAAACTCGTTTTTAAATATAACAAATCTTAATTTTTAAATATAATTTCAAATTCCAAATTTTGTATTCAAATTCTCCCCCTTAACACACATTTATTCAAAAAAAATCATGTCAGAATTTATAACGATCACTCCCAATAGCTATTCCTACACACCGAGAGTGAAAGAAACTCTAATCACTTTAGGTTTTTAGTTTGGCGAAAAATTTACCCACATTTTACAGATGAATGCATGCATATACACAAATTCCTAATTCTACCTTTCGTTGGTTCCTAAATGCTGGGATGTTACAGACTTCCCTGCTTAAATTAAACTTCGTCCCAAAGTTTGCTGAAGTGTACCTGAATAGGCTTCTCTTAAGTCATCCTCTTTCACCCAGATGGCTTCTCTCTCAGGGCGATGCTCCCACTGTACTTTGCAGTACTTGAATGCATTGTTTCTCAACCTTTTCCAGTTCTCTTCCAGGATTTTACCCTGGTTTCTCAACATACGTTAAATCTGCTTTTAATTCCAGCTCTTGATGTGTGATTGCATCATCGGGAGCCTTAAAACATTTTCGGAGTTGTGACACATGGAAAACATTATGAACTTGAGCCAATCTTGGTGGTAACTCTAAAGCATAAGCTATAGTCATGTTCTGACTTAGTACTTTGAATGGTCCTATATATCTGGGACTCAATTTTCCTTTAACTCTTAACCTCTTAACTCCTTTCATTGGGCTTACTTTGAGATATACCATATCTCCTACTTGGGCACTCTGTGCTTACTTACTATCTCCTTGACATATACTTCTACTAACTTCTCGGCATTATCTTTCTGATTTACCGGATAAAATATGCACTCTTAGTGAGTCTATCAACAATCACCCATATCATATCCTTCCGTTTTGGTGTCATGGGTAATCCTGTGATGAAATCCATACCAATTTCCTCCCATTTCCACTATGGAATTTCCAAAGGTTGTAACGGTCCTGCTGGACTTTGATGTTCAGCTTTTACCCTTTGTCAAGTATGGCATTCTGACACATATTTTGCAATGTCTCTTTTCATGTTATTCCACCAGAATAATTCTTTCGAATCCATGTACATCTTGGTACTTCCTGGATGAATGGAGTATGGTGTTTCATGTGCTTATGGGAGTATCACTTCATGAATTTCTGACGCATCTGGAATGCAAAGACGATCTTGGAACCATAAAGATCCATAATCTCCTAAGCAAAAAACTGATGCTTGACCATGAGATATCCTCCGAATTTCTTCAGCAATAAAAGGATCTCCATCTTGATGTCTAAAATTTCATGCTTAAGATCACTATTCTGTTCTGCAACTACCCACATGGTAGCTAGTCCTCCAATAGTCTCTGTTCTCATGAATTGAAGTTCCAACCTCTCCAAATCCATTTGTAGCTCTATTGGTAGTTCTCGATTGATAGGCTGAATATCTATGCTCTTTTGGCTTAAAGCATCTGCTACAACATTGGCCTTTCCAGGGGTATAATTGATTGTCAGATCATAATCTTTGATTATCTCTAACCAACGCTTCTATCTCATATTCAATTCCTTTTGAGTGAAGAAGTATTTGAGACGTTTGTGGTCAGTGTATAACTAACACCTTGCTCCATAGAGAAAATGCCTCCATCCTTTCAAGGCAAAGTTGAAATCATGTGGTTTCAGTTGTCTTGATCCGTAAACAATTACTTTACGATCTTGTATTAACACACAATGCAAACCTTCTTTAGAAGCATCACAATATACTGTATAATCCTTTCATGTGTTCAGGAACTGCTAAAAATTGGGGCGGTAGTTAATCTAGTCTTCAACTCCTGAAAGCTTGCTTCACACTTCTCATCCCAGATGAATGGTGTGTTCTTTATTAGCAATTTGGTCATTGGTCTAGCTATCTTGGAGAAACCTTCAATGAACCTTCGATAATAACTAGCCATACCCAAGAAACCTCGGATTTTCTTCACATTGTTTGGTGCAGTCCACTCTAATACTGATTGAACTTTGGATGGATTTACAGCAATCCCATCCTTATTGATCACATGACCAAGAAATTCTACTTCATCCAACCAAAATTAACACTTACTAAACTTAGCATAAAGCTTATGTTCTCTTAAGATCTGCAATGTTATTCTCAAATGATATGCATGCTCTTCCTTATCCTTTGAATATATCAAAGTATCATCAATAAACACTATGACAAACTTGTCCAAGTATGGCATGAAGATTTTGTTCATCAAATTCATGAATATTGTTGGTTCATTGGTCAAACCAAACGGTATGACAAGATACTCATGGTGTCCATACCTTGAGACAAATGTTATCTTTGGAACATCTTCCGGTTTGATTTTTATCTGGTGATATCCTGATCTTAGATCTATCTTGGAAAATACTCCATCTCCCTTAACTTGATCAAACAGATCTTGAATTCTTGGCAATGGTTACTTATTCTTGATGGTAACATTGTTGAGATTTCTGTAGTCCCCACACATCCTTCGTCCTCCATCTCTTTTATCTACAAAGATCTCCGGAGTTCTCCATGGAGATACACTTTCTTGAATGAATCCCTTTCTAGCTAACTCATCAATTTCCTCTTTAAGCTCTTTTAATTCCTTCGGACTCATATTGTATGGTGCTTGAGCTATTGTTGCTGTACCCGGAATTAGATCAATAGTGAACTCTATTTCCCGATCTGGTGGTATTCCTGGTAACACTGCTAGGAAAACATCTTGGAACTCATTTACTAGAGGAATATCCTCTAACTTGACCTCCTTCATTGAGTTCAATTGAAAATCTACCATGATATGACTGTGCTTATTTGCCTAATATACTATCCTTTCTCCACTTAGAGTCTTGATTGAGATAGTTTTATCCTCACAATTAATCTGAGCCCCATGTTCAGTCATCCAGTCCATACCCAGCACTACTGCAATTCCCTTCAAAGGAATCACATAAAGATCCGCAAAGTATGTACAACCACAGATCGAGATAACCTGATCTTGTTGAATGTGGCGTACAACTACATTCCCCCTTGTCGTCACCACGGTCATACGGTTTTCTAATGCTGCCCTTCTAATCCCGAATTTATCACAAAATTCTTCAGAAATGAATGAAGTAGTTGCACCGGTATCAAATAAAACTTTTCCGGGATTGGTAAGGATATAGAGCATACCTATCACTAAATGCTCGGAGTTATCCACCTCCTCCAAGGTTGCATAATTCAGCTTCCCGGTAGGCTTGCTCCTCTTGCCATTATTGTTTTTTGACCAAATTTCCTCCTCTATTGGGTTGTCCATTGCTTCCTCTGGTTTATCCTCCACCTTTAATAGGCCATCAACCTAGTGGTTTAGTCGGACAGTTTGGCTTTATTTGACCCCTCTGGCCACAAGCATGGCAAATTATCACTAGTTTTTGGCAATCCCTGCTCATATGCCCTGGAAGTTTGCAACTATGACAGATAATATTCCTTACGGTTGGATTTGCACTCCGGTTGGAATTGCTGTTGTTGTAGGGTCTATTCCTCGTCTGGAATTCCAGTATGGGCTTAAGTTTACTTTCCTGAATCCTCTTTGTTTCCTTCTGGGATCTTTTCCTTGATCTTGAACATTCTTAGTCATCTTGAAAGTGATGGCTGCATCCAAAGAACTGAAAAGTTTTTTTATTGGCCAACCTTAACTACATCTTCACGAACGGATTTAATCCTCGCAGAAAACACTTCTTCCTTTTCTCCTCAGTGCTTACTTCATCCTCAACATAACGAGACAATTGGCTAAAGTCCCGGATGTACTTCATGACACTGGTATAACCTTGACGAAGCTCCTCAAACTCCCTACGCTTCAACTCCATTACACTTTTAGGAACATGATACTCACGGAACCTCTTCTTGAACTCTTCCCAGCTATACTCTCTCCCTAGCGGTTGAATTGCTAACTGATTTTCCCACCATAATGCTGTAGGTCCAATCAAGAGGGGTTGCATACCTCAGCTTTTCTTCATCATTGCAACCCACAGTCTTTAAATTCCTCTTAGTATCCGCTAGCCAATCCTCTGCATCCATTGGTTCTAGAGCTGATGAAAAAGGTAATGGCCTTGCATTCTGGAAGTCGGAAAGACTCACTCCTCCTCCTTCAGGTTCTCTCTGGTTTCCAGCTTGTCGCAAGAACTCTTCCATGAATTTGTTCTGTGACTCTTGCATCATTTGCATGTATTGCATAAAATTCTGCTCCATTAGCGGCCTCATTGGTGGTGGTGGTAATGCTCCTTCATTTCTAGCATATGCATCTGCCTTCTCCTTAGCCTGGCGCTCCATGCGCTGCTTTTCTGATTTGGTTTCTACACCCAATTCCATGACCCCCTAGTCCTGCAACATAAAGCGAATACTCATAATTACATCATGCACATGTGTTCTGAGCTCAACTTCACACACAGAACTAGTCACACAATGGAAAACAAAACCCAAATAAGATCCAAATATGCATTTCACATATTATACATTACAAACCATTTAGTAAATACAAAGTCATTTAAAACCTGTACCATATAGGTACCATAACACGTAAAAACACTACCTCACTTATTTAGCTACATCTTTCTCTCGGATTACAATATGCAATACCAGCTACTTCATAATAAGTAACCTATGCTTTTAGTATCCACGACACTCATTATACATGCCTGAAGTCCAACCGTGATGACGTGACATCCGTCGCATAGTTTGTGGAACAAATGGCCTTCCAGATGGAACATACTCATTATCTGAAGTATCAGGACTTGAGTCATTACTCAGCCTAAGTGCATTGACTCCATCCAGCTCAGCTAAAAAGTCTTAAAAAACCTGTTCAACATTATCACCCACTTGCATCCCCTGAGCTTCATTCCTAGAGTTGTCAATAGAATACCCAGATTCCGCTGCCCCCTAGGTGCTCTGTTGGGTAAGATAGTTATACACTCGATAATTTACATTCCCTAGGTTTTGAGAAGGTGTTGACGATTCAAACACTCTCTCCTTAGGATCTTCTTCCTCATCCTGACTTCCTACGAATATGGTATTTCTACTACTATTATTAGGATTGATTCTCGCACCCATCCAGATGGATTGTCAAACATCTCTGTCAGACCCATCCATTGACATTTGATTCCCTAGGGATCCCTCATGTGACCCTATTCTCCATCCATCAGAATTCTCGATAGGAAGTTCTGAATCAGATCCTTCCTCAGAAGCCTGTGACACTGAATACCTCATATCTAAATTAGGATCACAGGTACGTTCTGATCTAGGTGAATAAGGATATGGTGTAAATGATTTGGGATCTATAGGTATATCCTTAAAGATTGGTTTTGCACTATTCCTTGCTTCATTCTCTAGATGGGATGCTAACTGTTTCCTTCTTTATGGATCAGTTAAATCCTCTAACATGTCATTTTTATCCTCTACTATGACTTGATGTGTCTTATAAAAAGATGCATCAATTGTTTGATATCGATCCATAAACTTGGAAGCTAACTTAGGATGCTTCTTTACTAAAGTAAGATGATCTGGTACTGGCTCCAAGTCTATAGAATCATGAGGAATCACAGAAAATGTGCTCCCTACTAACTCCTGGGCTTTATGCTTCCGGATATTGGTTATCTCCTTCACAACAACAACATGATATGCTGCTAAATGACTCCTACCTTCACCTATAGGTAGATCATGATATAATCCAAGCTCCTCTGGAAGTTGGATACTCACACGATATTTGGATAACATACGACCATCATAATAAGTCATGGTATTCACTGGGATCTTAGTTGGACAACTAAAAATCCTTAAGAGTTGACGAAGCTGATCAGTGAATGATCCATGATAATCATCGAGAGTCTCCTCTTTCCTTAACAAAGTTTGTTTTGGAAACTTTGGTGCCATAACTTGTATATAAAAAATATTTTATTAGTAATCAATAATATATTGCATCATAACAAAGAATTATCGCACTATAATATATAACGGAATATTCTCATTTGAATACCCATTATATCCTTCTACAGAATTTTTATCGTTGCTATATACTCCTACAGGTAATACCCTTTACTAGGTTTCCAACCTAAGGTCAAAGCAATTTGCTCTGATACCAACTGCGGTGACCCAGCATACCACTACATGTGTAGAACACTATAGTCGTTGACATGACATTCACAGAACACCGTTCCGTAAATATCATATCCCTCAGAGTTGCATAATGAAACATTGCGGGTCCATATTAAAAACATACACACATTATTATTATTACAATACCAGAAGTTCAAGACTTCAAAAGATTCAACTTAAAAACCAAATATAAAGTGTTTCAGTGGAAGTATTTAAGTGACAACTTCAGCTCCGAATTGATCTCAGCAACTTACTATTATATATTTTTCATGTTGCTTGTCTCAATTGGTTACTAAAACTAAGGCAGTTATTCTGACTAATTGTGCTCTCCTCCATAGAAGACGTCGTATTACACCCCTTCTACAGCACCGTACAGATCTGGCTCCTCATAGAAGACCTCCTCTTGGCTTTCAGCTGCATACATTGGGGTATCTTCTGGATCCTCAGAGTATAACCAGGGGATCAAAGGAAAGGGTGAGTAACGTTACCCAAAGAAGTTCATTATATGCAAGGTGGGAAGTTTGATGCTCTATCTACCACCTCGGACTATAAGTCCTTGGCACTATGCAGTTTTCATAAATCTTTCTTCAAAGATTGATTACCAGAACTTTCATGGAGTTCCTTTCCTGCCGTGTTCGTAGCTCGTTTCTAGAACAGGGAGTAACAAGTTACAATTCTTACACCCTCTAGAGATGCGTTACTTTACCCATGAGAAATCAACTCCTTGTTGCACAACCAGGCGTACTTTCCCGTCCACAATTCCATGATGTGGGGCCCAGTAGGTGATCCAAGCCAATCACTTCCCTTTCCACAACCCCGTATGTCTACGCGATCCTTCGGGGCTGGATCACCGATGTTAAGCCCCCTTTCGGGCAGGCTAAAACCATGATGAGTTCCCAAAGACTCTATGAGCTGGTGATGCCCCTGGCAAGTACCATATATGTCCGGCTATACCTTCGACAGACACTCATAGATAATCTAGACTCCAAAAACGTGGGGCCTAAGGGTGCCCACCCATATGGGGGATCCGCACAAGGAATCACAACATCATGTAAAGGTCGGCTTACCTCCATACGAAAGGAAAAGGATACAACTGACTTCTCCGTCCCATTCCAAATCTCATGGTTAACGCGTTATATACGGTGCTAGAATGACTGATGTCATGGGTTGTTTATTCCTAGGTGATTATCCTTGTTGCAAATAGAAACCTAAGTTCTATTGTTCCACTGTATCATCATTTAGGATGATATCAACAATTTATTTATTTGAGAAAATAATATTTTCTTTCCTCGAAACATAGATGATAACACACAATTTACAATACTTTGATAAAGACTCTTCAAATGACATGAGAAAGCGATGAACTTGCCTTGTGATTGCAAGGTAGTGAAGTCGGATGCTTGCACTGGACCTTGAGCTTCTATGTCTACAAAACATCATTATTGCGCGGTAAGGACAATATTTAAAGAAGCAAAAATGAACATGCATAGTAATGTAATGCATTATTTGTTATTTATTTTCTTTATTTGTTTTACCCAATATTTTAGTTTTCTAGAATAACTTTATGAACTTAAGAAATTCATTTTAATGAATAACCTTAATTTTTATAAATATTATTTTCACTATTTTTATAATGTAATATATTATTAATAGAGTTAAAAACTAATTTTTATTTAATTTTAACTCTTACATTTATTTACTTAATAATTCTTTTTAAGAATTAGCATTTAAATTAAGGAGATTGTATTTTGGTAACTTCAAATATTTATATAGTATTTTTCTAAAATACTATAATAATCAAGTATAATAAAAGTTATTTTTATTGATTTTTATGTATTTTCTTGATTTTTTATAAAATTCCATAAGGAATATATACTATAAATCTTTAACCTAAAATTTATTTTAAAAAATAGGTTTCTTAATTTAATTTAATATGTTGTTTTATTATGTACCTAAAAATACATTGTTTATATTGTTAAGGTTTTTATTTTATTTTCTAAGATTTATTGAATTATAAGGGTACTTTGGTCTTTTACTTAAATTATTAAAATTCCTTTTTAGGTTTTGGGTCAACTCATTAGGATATTTGGGCCAATCTATGACCAATTAGCCTGGTCAAAATACCCACCGGAGGTGGTACTGGCCCTATCGTCCTAGTACACAGCCTCCTCTCTCTCACTCGTTCTCTCGTTCTCTTCTTTCTCGACCTCGTGGTCACTGACACCGCCGTCGTGCGATTCACGCCACTGTGGTCCTATCTTTCCGCCGCCGTGGTGTATGGTTTAGTTGTCGACCTTGCTCCTTCATATATTCCAATTCGATTTGGATTTCAGGCCCTTCTACGGCTAGGATAGCTCTGTCCCGAACCATGGGGTTTGGGGTGGTGCCGGTGATGCCACCGCCACTGCCCCCAGTGGTGTTGTGGTGTGCTTCTCGACCTCAAGCGCTGCTGTGGCCTCCACCGCAGCTTGGTGCGGGTTGCAGCGCCCCTTTGGGTGCTCCCTGTGCCGCCGTGCGCTCGTCGGCTTCTCTGCTTCCTCATCTAAACTACAACGAGGACCTTTGGTGAGTTGATCTTGATATCCCCCTTGTGATTGTTTGTCCTATGCCCCTCCTGAGCTATGTTGTGTGTCTTGGTTGTGCACCCCTAATTAGGGTTCATATCATGTTCTAGGGTTTCTCCCTCTATTTAGTTGTACATGATGAACTAGAACTAGTGGTGGTGACTAATGAGGATTATAGTTAATTACACTAAATTGCTCACTGTTCTCATTTGATAATATGATGCTAGTGGCTTTGTAGTGTTGATTCCAGTTGATATTTGAGCATGGCCTAGATGGCAATGTTACTGTGGAATCTAATTGATGGTGTTATTGGTTTGTGGGTTCATCTACTATCAATACATTAGTACTGACAGTAGCACTATTAGTGATTACTCACTAAATTATTGAGCTCTCATTTTTGAGATGAGATTCACACTACTAGGAAAACGCCTGTTCGTGGCGCACCTGAAAAGGCCATCCGTAGCGCACTAGCAGTGCGCCACGGGCCTCGCGCTACGGCTATCTCCTAGCCATGGCTCACTACCTGGTGCGCCACGGTTGTGTCGAGATAGGCGTGGCGCACATGCCAGTGCGCCACGGAAAGTAGTCCAGGTGCGCCACGCGTATGAAACGATAACCATGGCGCACTAGGTGATGTGCGCCATGGATATAAATTTCAAAATTCAAAAAAAGAAGCAGATCTGGATCTCGTCGTCAGTGCCGTCGCGCGTCGGTGCAGGTCGCCGTCGTCGCCTCGTTGTCGCCGCCTCCTCGTCTTCACCTCGTCGTCGCCTCCTCGTCATCGTCGGAACTACAAGGAGGAGGAGGAGAATAGGAGGAAGAGGATGAGAAGAAGAGGAGGATGAGAAGAAGAGGAGGAAGAGGAGGAGAAGAAGAGGAGGAGGAGAAGAAGAAGAGAAGGCCTCGTCGTCGTCAGAACTACAAGGAGGAGGAGGAAGAGGAAGAGGAGGAGAATAAGGAGCCCGTCGTCTCGTCGTCGGAAGGAGGCCGCCGTCACCATCTTCACTGCAAGGAGGAGGAAGAGGAGGAGAAGGAGAAGGAGAAAGAGAAGGAGAATGAGGAGAAGAAGAAGGAAATGAGAAGGGAGGAGAAGGGAAGGGAAAAGAAAAGGGATAGGTGGGCGGGGTGAGGATTGGAAATTTGAATCCTGCCCAAGCTTATCCGTGGCGCACTAGGTGGTGGTGCGCTACGGGTAAGTCACCCTCTATTTTTTTTTCTGCAGGAAAAAACGGTCTTTTGACCGTAAATTTTTACTCTTTTCGAATTTTGAAAATCTAAAAAATCGCTAAACGATGCAAAATCTCGTTCTCGTCATTTTGGTATATTATACGATTTTTTTCGATATCGTATGCAAAAGTTACGGCCTTTTTACCGTAGCATGACATTTTTTTGTAAATAAAGTCGAAACTCATGTTTGTTAATTTTACTAGAAGCTATACCACATTACCTACCTAAATATAAAAGGATTTAATTTTTTGAATTGTTTATCATTTTTTTTATTTTTTGCAAATCCTAAAAAGGCGATCCACGGGGGGGGTGGAGTTGGTGCAGGATAGTTATGCGTAGGGCAAGGTGCCCTACTACTAAGTTTATACATCCGTGGCGCACATGCCATAGTGCGCCACGGATGTGTCTGGCCATTTCACAGCAGAGAGGGGCATGCGCTTAGGTGTAGCGCACCCCCTCCATGTACGCCACGGCTGACACTAACAACCGTAGCGCACCTACCCTATGTGCGCTACGGATGTTTGGCGTGCGGCCAACAGGGCCCTGGCCCACACATATCTGTGGTGCACTATGGTCATGTGCGCCACGGTTGTTCTAGTTGCTAGTAGGGCACTGCCCATAGGTGAGCCACGCCTGTTTTAGCCGTGGGGCACTTCAACCATGTGAGCCACGGATGTGCTGATTACCTATAGCCATTTTCCTAGTAGTGTCAGAAGTAAGATAGTAATATGATTATAGGTATACCTTGATTATGTGGATGAGTATAGTCTTGATAATGATTCCTGGTTTGATTCCAGGAAGATGATATTATAGATTTAATTATGCAAGCTCAATAATGGCTCTGCTTGATTTAGAACCTAACTTTATGATACCATCTTTAAATGGCACACAAGTTTATGTTCTACTATTGTCTTGATTCTATTGGGCTTAGTATTGGATTTGATCAAAGTTAAGTTGGAATCTTCTCCTTAAACTTGTCTGCCTGTGATGTCCGTCTAAGGCATAGGAACTAGTTTCCTATGTTGTTGTCCTTTATAGAAATGTTCTGGGATTATCATTGGTTATTGGATCTTGAATCCTCTTGGCTAAGATGGTTAGGTACTCATAGATTTGTATTGGTTCATAGGATTTGTGAATTCTGAGCTGTTACTCCACTAGGAGATGTCCCCAGAATTCATAAGCTATGCTAATTACATGTTGGAATATATGATGTGGTTATCAAATCCAGGAACTATGATGCTGGTCTGAGATCCTGGTTTGATTGGTAAAATTTATGTATACTCTTTATTTTAAAAGATCATCTATGATGGATTCACCCCACTTGGGTGATTTCTGAGAGATCTAGATATAAAACAACACATGAATCTTAGTCTAGAGAAGATATTAAGATAATGTGATGGTTGTATTTCACTCACCAGAACATTTGATTTGCTGGTGTTGTCGCTGGTTGATTTGGTTGGCTGGATCTTGCTGATGGTGTTGCTGGCTTGACCTTGTCCTTCACCTTCAGGTTCCTGTGAACTTGGCCTTGATCTTACCGCTCACCTTCTGGCTCCTATAAGCTTGGCCTTGACCTTTCCCTTGATGTCCACCTGATCCACCCCCTCCTTATGTCACCATATGGTGAGTACTAGGATGATCTTGTGTGTGGTTGGCTGATGGTTTGCTTGGCTCTTTCTAAGCTTAGCTTGCTTATGGTTTGGTGTGGAAAGGAAAAGTATGCTGCTGTGAGCCTTGCCGCGGCTGGGCTCTTCTCTTTTTCTTGAGTAGCAGCTTCTGCTGTGTTGACAGCTCTCACCATGCATTTAGGTGATTATCCTGCCCGTGTGCTTGGTAGACAGTTTGGATCAGATCGATGAGGTGTTTACCTTTTGATCTTTTAACATTTAACTCTCCTGGTGAAACTTGCCCCTCTTACTTGCTATTAAAATTTGTATTGTGGCTTATTGATTATGAAAAAAAATTCTTTCATATTGGTGAAACTTGCCCCTGTATTAATACTCAATGATGTAATATGAGCAGTGCACCTCACTGCTTTCTACTGAGAGTATTCTCACAACTAACCTTTTATTTTCCTTTTTGTTTGTTTTAAATTTTGTTTTAGGTACAAGATCTGGTGTTTCAAGATTTAGTATAGGAGTACATAGATAAATAGGTAGATTTTAATTGTAATCTTTATTTGATCAATTTGTAAGAAATTTGTAATATCTTATATTATTCTTTTGTAACAATTTATAATAGTTTATTATTTAAATTCTAATTTTTGTAATTCCTTTTTCTGTACTGAACCTCTTATTGGTTTGGATAGGTTCATTATTGTAACAGAAATGTGTATGGAATAAAGATAAGAAATAAAGAGTCATTTCTTATTTCAATTACTTTATTTTGTATTCTATTATTTATTATTATCTCATTATTGTAACAAATGATATTACTAAATCATTTTTAAAATAACAAATCTTAATTTTTAAATTTAATTTCAAATTCCAAATTTGTATTTAAATTCTCCCCCTTAACACAAATTTATTCAAAAGATCATGTCAGAATTTATAACGATCACTCCCAATAGATATTCCTATACACCGAGAGTGAAAGAAACTCTAATCACTTTACATTTTTAGTTTGGTGAAAAATTTACTCGCATTTTACAGATGAATGCATGCATATGCACAAATTCCTAATTATACCCTTCGTTGGTTCCTAAATGCTGGGATGTTACAATGGGTTCGTTTCTCCAAGTGTTCCCATCTACAGTGATCAAGATTAGTTTAGCACTAGCATCTATCAATGAGGGTGTCACTATTGAGGGTTACTAATCAAGTGTAACTAGCTACACCTATTTCAATGCTCTTGATGGCATATTTCCTATTTCTCCACTAATTACCAATTAATTAACTATTTGAGCAAGTTTGATAAAAGTAAGAAAAGATAAAGCTGGCAGGTAAAACTTGGGATTGCTATAATCATGGTTGCATCACCATAGCATGCATAATATATCTTGCATATTACTAGCTTTCCTAGTTTAGATTGCATAGTTTAGCTTGGCTTGGTGGGTGCAGTTGTCGAAGTTCTCCTCTTCTTCGTCGTAGAACTCCTCTTCCTCGTAGCCCGGGTTGATACTAGCGTCTATAAATAAATACGAGGTGCACAATCACCAAACAATACTTAACTACTTCTATTTAGCACACAAATATCCACACTAGACGATCTAACATCATCTCAATCACTACATGAAATATTGACATGGCCTTACTTATATTATTTTAGAAATGCAATTTCTACTCATTGAAAAATACTTAAGATTTAATATTCTCCAATTATAAAATATGGGTTCATGTTGACACATGTCATCACTACATATTCCAATACTTGGAAATGTGATTTAAAGTGGAGGACATATAATACAAAGTTTATTATTGCTATTTAATAATATTAAAGTGACTAGAAATGATTATATAACATTCTTTTAATACTAGTCCATGATTAATGCATGTAAAACCAAATATTTTTACATATTCATATAGGTCATGAAAAACTTGATTTCTGACAGTTGGAATCAACTCAAAAGCATTTATGGTCGATTTTAGAAAAATGTTTGAAGTTGTAAAAGTCTCTGCCTTGTTATTTTTACTCTGGGTGATCTATAACTTCAAACTATGTGAATCTAACGGGAGTGGTTAGATAATTTCATTACCTTTCTAACAAAATTGGAATCATGTAATTTGGTTTAGTAAATCTTCCTGAATTTAATTTTTAAATCACTGACAGAATGGGGTTTTGGAATAAAAGGAAAAACCTATATTTGAATTAGTGGGCTCGCGCGGGAAAGCTATTGGGCCGGCCCAACTACGCAGTGCGTGCACAACGGGCTTCATTTGTGTTGGTCCCATGCGTCAGCAGCTGATCTAATCCGAAGTGGTATGCTCTAATCCTAGCCGCACGATTAGAGCTCGATCAATGGTTCAGCGTTGTCGTCTCCATCACACAGTGCACGTGGGATTCAACCCTAATTCCATGGCGAGGGTCATCGGGGGCTTACGAGGGCTCCATCTAGGTATGGTGAGGCGGGCAGATGAACTATACGGCGGCAGTGGTTTGAACGGTGGTCGCGGCAGCTCCTAGCGATGCAGTGCTCGCCTTGGTCCAGGGATGGGTGCGGTGACCCAGCATACCACTGCATGTGAAGTACACTATAGTCGTTGACATGAAATTCACAGAACACTGTTCCGTAAATATCACATCCCTCAGAGTGGCACAACAGAAACATTGCGGGTCCATATTACAAAAATACACACATTATTATTATTACAATACAAGAAGTTCAAGAGTTCAAAATATTCAACTTACAATCCAAATATAAAGTGTTTCAGCGGAAGTTTTAAAGTGACAACTTCAACTCCAAATTGAGCTCAGCAACTTATTATTATATATTGTCCATGTTGCCCGGCTCAATTGGTTACTAATACTAAGGCAGTTATTCTGACACATTGTGCTCTCCTCCATACACGACGTCGTAGTCCACCCCTTCTACAGCACCGTATAGATCTGGCACCTCATAGAAGACCTCCTCTTGGCTTTCAGCTGCATACATTGGGGTATCTTCTGGATCCTCAGAGTCTAAGCAGGGGATCAAAGGAAAGGTTGAGTAACAGCATTACCCAGCAAGTTCATTATATGCAAGGTGGGAAGTTTGATGCTCTATCTACCACCTCGGACTATTAGTCCTTGCCACTATGCAATTTTCTTAAATCTTTCTTCAAAGATTGATTACTAGAACTTTCATGGAGTTCCTTTCCTGCTATGCTCAGTAGCTCCTTTTCGTAACAGGGAGTAACAAGTTACAATTCTTACACCTCTAGAGGTGTGTTACTTTACCCATGAGATATCAACTCTTTGTTGCACAACCAGCGATTTTCTCGTCCACAATTTCATGATGTGGGGCCAAGTAGGTGATCCAAGCCAATCACTGCCCTTTCTGCGACCCCATATGTCTGTGTGATCCTTCGGGGCTGGCTCACCTCCGTTAAGCCCTCGTTCAGACAGGCTAAAACCCTGATGAGTTCCCAAGCAATCTATGAGCTGGTGATGCCCCTGGCAAGTACCATATAGGTCCGGCTATACCTCCGACAGCCACTCATAGATAATCTAGACGCCAAAAACGTGGGGCCTAAGGGTGCCCACCCATATGTTGGATTCGTACAAGGAATCACAACGTCACGTTAAGGTCGTCTTGCCTCCGTACGAAAGGAAAAGGATACAGTTGACTTCTCCGTCCCATTCCAAATATCATGGTTAACGTGTTATATACGGTGCTAAAATCACTGATGTCATGGGTTGTTAATTCCTAGGTGATTATCCTTGTTGCATATAGAAATCTAAGTTCTATTGCTCCACTATATCATCACCTAAGATGATATCAACAATTTATTTATTTGAGAAAATAATATTTTCTTTCCTCGAAACAAAGATGATAACACAAAATTTACAAATACTTTGACAAAGACTCTTCAAAGGACATGAGCAAGCGATGACTTGCCTTGTGATTGCAAGGTAGTGAAGTCGGATGCTTGCACTGGACCTTGAGCTTCTATGTCTACAAACAATCATTATTTCCCGGTAAGGACAATATTTAAAGAAGCAAAAATGATCATTCATAGTAATGTAATGCATTATTTGGTATTTATTTTCTTTATTTGTTTTAACCAATATTTTAGTTTTCTGGAATATCTTTAGGAATTTAAGAAATTCATATTAAGGAATAACCTTAATATTTTATAAATATTTGTTTCACTATTTTTATAATGTAATATATTATTAATAGAGTTAAAAACTAATTTTTATTTAATTTTAACTCTTATATTTATTTACTTAATAATTCTTTTTAATAATTAGCATTTAAATTAAGGAGATTTTATTTTGGTAACTTCAAATATTTATTTAGTAATTTTCTAAAATACTATAATAATCAAGTATAATAAAAGTTATTTTTATTGATTTTTATGTATTTTCTTGATTTTTTATTAAATTCCATAAGGAATATATATTATAAATCTTTATCCTAAAAATTATTTATCAAAAATAGGTTCTTGATTTATTTTAATAGCTTGTTTTATTATGTATCTAAAAATACATTGTTTATATTTTTTAACGTTTTTATTGTATTTTCTAAGATTTATTGAATTATAAGGGTACTTTGGCTTTTTACTTAAATTATTAAAATTCCTTTTTAGGTTTTGCGCCAACTCAATAGGCTATTTGGGCCAATCTTGGCCCAATTGGCCTGCTCAAAATACCCACCAGACGTGGTACTGGCCCTATCGTCCCAGTACACAGCATCCTCTCTCTCTCCCTTGTTCTCTCCTGCTCTTCTTCTTTGTCCCCATGGTCGCTGACACCGCTGACGTGCGATTCACGCCGCCATGGTCCTCTCTGGCTGCCGCTGTGGTATATGGTGTAGTTTTCGACCTTGCTCCATCATCTAGTCCAATTCGATTTGGACTTGGGGACCTTCTGCGGCTAGGCTAGCTCCGTCTCGAACCCTAGGGTTTGGGGTGGTGCCGGTGATGCCACCGCCACTGCCCCCAGTGGTGTTGTGGTGTGCTTCTCGACCTCAAGCACTGTTGTGGCCGCCTCCTCGGCTTGGTGCGGGTTGCAGCGCTGTTGCCATGTGCTCGTCGGCTTCTCTGCTTCCTCTTCTAAACTACAGCGGGGACCGTTGGTGAGTTGATCTTGATCTCCCCCTTGTGATTGTTTGTCCTCTTCCCCTCCTGAGCTATGTTGTGTGTCTCAGTTGTGCACCCCTAATTAGGGTTCATATCCTATTCTAGGGTTTCTCCCTCTGTTTAGTTGTACATTATGAACTGGAACTAGTGGCGGTGACTAATGAGGATTGTGGTTAATTACATTGAATTTCTCATTGTTCCCATTTTATTATATGATAATAATGGTTTTGTAGTGTTGATTCTAGTTGGTATTTGAGCATGTCCAAGATGGTAATGTTACTTTGGAATCTAACTGGTGGTGTTGGTGATTTGTGGGTTCATCTACTGTCAATACATTAGTACTGACAATAGCACTATAAGTGATTACTCACTGAATTGTTGAGCTCTCACTTGTGAGGAGAAATTCAGAAGTAAGGTGGTAATATGATTATAGTGATACCTTGATTATGTGCATGAGTATAGTCTTGATAATGATTCCTGGTTTGATTCCAGGAAGATGATATTATAGATTTAATAATGCAAGCTCAATAATGGCTCTGCTTGATTTAGAACCTAACTTTATGATACCATCTTTAAATGGCACACAAGTTTGTGTTCAACTATTGGCTTGATTCTGTTGGGCTTAGTATTGGATTTGATCAAAGTTAAGTTGGAATCTTCTCCTTAAACTTGTCTGCCTGTGATGTTGGTCTAAGGCATAGGAACTAGTTTCCTATTTTGTTGTCCTTTATAGAAATGTTCTGGGATTATCATTGGTTACTGGATCTTGAATCATGTTGGCTAAGATGGTTGGGTACTCGTAGATTTATATTGGTTCATAGGATTTGTGAATTCTGAGGTGCTACTCCACAAGGATATGTGCCCAGAATTCATAAGCTATGCTAATTACATGTTGGAATATATGATGTGGTTATCAAATCCAGGATCTATGACGCTGGTCTGAGATCCTGGTTTGATTGGTAAAATTTATGTATACTCTTTATTTTAAAAGATCATCTATGATGGATTCACCCCACTTGGGTGATGTCTGAGAGATCTAGATATAAAACAACACATGAATCTTAGTCTGGAGAAGATATTAAGATCATGTGATGGTTGTATTTCACTAACCACAATAGTTGATTTTGCTGGTGTTGTATGGGTTGATTTGGTTGGCTGGATCTTGCTGGCTTGAGCTTGTCCTTCACCTTCTGGTTCCTGTGAACTTGGCCTTCATCTTACCCTTCACCTTCTGGCTGCTATAAGCTTGGCCTTGACCTTGCCCTTGTTGTCCACCTAATCCACCCCTCATTATGTCACCATATGGTGAGTACTAGGATGATCTTGTGTGTGGTTGGCTAATGGTTTTCTTGGTTCTTCCTAAGCTTAGCTTGCTTCTGGTTTGGTGTTGGAAAGGAAAAGTATGCTACTGTGAGCCTTGCCACGGCTGGGCTCTTCCCTTTTGCTTGAGTGGCAGCTTTTGCTGTGTTGACATGTCTCACCATGCATCTAGGTGATTGTGTTGCATGTGTGCTTGGTACACAATTTGGATCAGATCGATGAGGTGTTACCTTTTGATCTTTTAACATTTAACTCTCCTGGTGAAACTTGCCCCTCTTACTTGTTGTTAAAATTTGTATTGTGGCTTATGGATTATGAATTCTTTCATATTGGTGAAACTTTCCCCTGTATTAACACTCAATGATGTAATATGAGCAGTGCACCTCACTGCTCTCTACTGAGAGTATTCTCATAACTAACCTTTTATTTTACTTTTTGTTTGTTTTAAATTTTGTTGTAGGTACAAGATCTGGTGTTTCAAGATTTAGTATAGGAGTACATAGATAGATAGGTAGTGTTTAATTGTAATCTTTATTTGATCAATTTGTAATATCTTATATTATTCTTTTGTAACAATTTATTATTTAAATTCCAATTTTTGTAATTCCTTTTTCTGTACTGAACCTCTCATTTGTTTGGATGAATTCATTATTTTAAAAGAAATGTGTATGGAATAAAGATACGAAATAAAGAGTCATTTCTTATTCGAATTACTTTATTTTGTATTCTATTATTTATTATTATCTCATTATTATAACAAATGATATTAGTAAATCATTTAAAACTCGTTTTTAAATATAACAAATCTTAATTTTTAAATATAATTTCAAATTCCAAATTTGTATTCAAATTCTCCCCCTTAACACACATTTATTCAAAAAAAATCATGTCAGAATTTATAACGATCACTCCCAATAGCTATTCCTACACACCGAGAGTGAAAGAAACTCTAATCACTTTAGTTTTTTAGTTTGGCGAAAAATTTACCCGCATTTTACAGATGAATGCATGCATATACACAAATTCCTAATTCTACCTTTCGTTGGTTCCTAAATGCTGGGATGTTACAGACTTCCCTGCTTAAATTAAACTTCGTCCCAAAGTTTGCTGAAGTGTACCTGAATAGGCTTCTCTTAAGTCATCCTCTTTCACCCAGATGGCTTCTCTCTCAGGGTGATGCTCCCACTGTACTTTGCAGTACTTGAATGCATTGTTTCTCAACCTTTTCCAGTTCTCTTCCAGGATTTTACAGGGTTTCTCAACATACGTTAAATCTGCTTTTAATTCCAGCTCTTGATGTGTGATTGCATCATCAGGAGCCTTAAAACATTTTCGGAGTTGTGACACATGGAAAACATTATGAACTTGAGCCAATCTTGGTGGTAACTCTAAAGCATAAGCTATAGTCATGTTCTGACTTAGTACTTTGAATGGTCCTATATATCTGGGACTCAATTTTCTTTTAACTCTGAACCTCTTAACTCCTTTCATTGGGCTTACTTTGAGATATACCATATCTCCTACTTGGGCACTCTGTGCTTACTTACTATCTCCTTGACATATACTTCTACTAACTTCTCGGCATTATCTTTCTGATTTACCGGATAAAATATGCACTCTTAGTGTGTCTATCAACAATCACCCATATCATATCCTTCCGTTTTGGTGTCATGGGTAATCCTGTGATGAAATCCATACCAATTTCCTCCCATTTCCACTATGGAATTTCCAAAGGTTGTAACGGTCCTGCTGGACTTTGATGTTCAGCTTTTACCCTTTGTCAAGTATGGCATTCTGACACATATTTTGCAATGTCTCTTTTCATGTTATTCCACCAGAATAATTCTTTCGAATCCATGTACATCTTGGTACTTCCTGGATGAATGGAGTATGGTGTTTCATGTGCTTATGGGAGTATCACTTCATGAATTTCTGACGCATCTGGAATTCAAAGACGATCATGGAACCATAAAGATCCATAATCTCCTAAGCAAAAAACTGATGCTTGACCATGAGATATCCTCCGAATTTCTTCAGCAATAAAAGGATCTCCATCTTGATGTCTAAAATTTCATGCTTAAGATCACTATTCTGTTCTGCAACTACCCACATGGTAGCTAGTCCTCCAATAGTCTCTGTTCTCATGAATTGAAGTTCCAACCTCTCCAAATCCATTTGTAGCTCTATTGGTAGTTCTCGATTGATAGGCTGAATATCTATGCTCTTTTGGCTTAAAGCATCTGCTACAACATTGGCCTTTCCAGGGGTATAATTGATTGTCAGATCATAATCTTTGATTATCTCTAACCAACGCTTCTATCTCATATTCAATTCCTTTTGAGTGAAGAAGTATTTGAGACGTTTGTGGTCAGTGTATAACTAACACCTTGCTCCATAGAGAAAATGCCTCCATCCTTTCAAGGCAAAGTTGAAATCATGTGGTTTCAGTTGTCTTGATCCGTAAACAATTACTTTACGATCTTGTATTAACACACAATGCAAACCTTCTTTAGAAGCATCACAATATAATGTATAATCATTTCATGTGTTCAGGAAATGCTAAAAATTGGGGCGGTAGTTAATCTAGTCTTCAACTCCTGAAAGCTTGCTTCACACTTCTCATCCCAGATGAATGGTGTGTTCTTTATTAGCAATTTGGTCATTGGTCTAGCTATCTTGGAGAAACCTTCAATGAACCTTCGATAATAACTAGCCATACCCAAGAAACCTCGGATTTTCTTCACATTGTTTGGTGCAGTCCACTCTAATACTGATTGAACTTTGGATGGATTTACAATCCCATCCTTATTGATCACATGACCAAGAAATTCTACTTCATCCAACCAAAATTAACACTTACTAAACTTAGCATAAAGCTTATGTTCTCTTAAGATCTGCAATGTTATTCTCAAATGATATGCATGCTCTTCCTTATCCTTTGAATATATCAAAGTATCATCAATAAACACTATGACAAACTTGTCCAAGTACGGCATGAAGATTTTGTTCATCAAATTCATGAATATTGTTGGTTCATTGGTCAAACCAAACGGTATGACAAGATACTCATGGTGTCCATACCTTGAGACAAATGTTATCTTTGGAACATCTTCCGGTTTGATTTTTATCTGGTGATATCCTGATCTTAGATCTATCTTGGAAAATACTCCATCTCCCTTAACTTGATCAAACAGATCTTGAATTCTTGGCAATGGTTACTTATTCTTGATGGTAACATTGTTGAGATTTCTGTAGTCCCCACACATCCTTCGTCCTCCATCTCTTTTATCTACAAAGATCTCCGGAGTTCTCCATGGAGATACACTTTCTTGAATGAATCCCTTTCTAGCTAACTCATCAATTTCCTCTTTAAGCTCTTTTAATTCCTTCGGACTCATATTGTATGGTGCTTGAGCTATTGTTGCTGTACCCGGAATTAGATCAATAGTGAACTCTATTTCCCGATCTGGTGGTATTCCTGGTAACACTGCTAGGAAAACATCTTGGAACTCATTTACTAGAGGAATATCCTCTAACTTGACCTCCTTCATTGAGTTCAATTGAAAATCTACCATGATATGACTGTGCTTATTTGCCTAATATACTATCCTTTCTCCACTTAGAGTCTTGATTGAGATAGTTTTATCCTCACAATTAATCTGAGCCCCATGTTCAGTCATCCAGTCCATACCAAGCACTACTGCAATTCCCTTCAAAGGAATCACATAAAGATCCGCAAAGTATGTACAACCACAGATCGAGATAACCTGATCTTGTTGAATGTATGCATAACCACATTCCCCTTGTCGTCACCACGGTCATACGGTTTTCTAATGCTGCCCTTCTAATCCCGAATTTATCACAAAATTCTTCAGAAATGAATGAAGTAGTTGCACCGGTATCAAATAAAACTTTTCCGGGATTGGTAAGGATATAGAGCATACCTATCACTAAATGCTCGGAGTTATCCACCTCCTCCAAGGTTGCATAATTCAGCTTCCCGGTAGGCTTGCTCCTCTTGCCATTATTGTTTTTTGACCAAATTTCCTCCTCTATTGGGTTGTCCATTGCTTCCTCTGGTTTATCCTCCACCTTTAATAGGCCATCAACCTAGTGGTTTAGTCGGACAGTTTGGCTTTATTTGACCCCTCTGGCCACAAGCATGGCAAATTATCACTAGTTTTTGGCAATCCCTGCTCATATGCCCTGGAAGTTTGCAACTATGACAGATAATATTCCTTACGGTTGGATTTGCACTCCGGTTGGAATTGCTGTTGTTGTAGGGTCTATTCCTCGTCTGGAATTCCAGTATGGGCTTAAGTTTACTTTCCTGAATCCTCTTTGTTTCCTTCTGGGATCTTTTCCTTCGGTACTCTTGAACATTCTTACAGTCATCTTCGAAAGTGATGGCTGCATCCAGCAACTACTGAAAAGTTTTTTTATTGGCCAACCTTAACTACATCTTCACGAACGGATTTAATCCTCGCAGAAAACACTTCTTCCTTTTCTCCTTAGTGCTTACTTCATCCTCAACATAACGAGACAATTGGCTAAAGTCCCGGATGTACTTCATGACACTGGTATAACCTTGACGAAGCTCCTCAAACTCCCTACGCTTCAACTCCATTACACTTTCAGGAACATGATACTCACGGAACCTCTTCTTGAACTCTTCCCAGCTATACTCTCTCCCTAGCGGTTGAATTGCTAACTGATTTTCCCACCATAATGCTATAGGTCCAATCAAGAGGGGTTGCATACCTCAGCTTTTCTTCATCATTGCAACCCACAGTCTTTAAATTCCTCTTAGTATCCGCTAGCCAATCCTCTGCATCCATTGGTTCTAGAGCTGATGAAAAAGGTAATGGCCTTGCATTCTGGAAGTCGGAAAGACTCACTCCTCCTCCTTCAGGTTCTCTCTGGTTTCCAGCTTGTCGCAAGAACTCTTCCATGAATTTGTTCTGTGACTCTTGCATCATTTGCATGTATTGCATAAAATTCTGCTCCATTAGCGGCCTCATTGGTGGTGGTGGTAATGCTCCTTCATTTCTAGCATATGCATCTGCCTTCTCCTTAGCCTGGCGCTCCATGCGCTGCTTTTCTGATTTGGTTTCTACACCCAATTCCATGACCCCCTAGTCCTGCAACATAAAGCGAATACTCATAATTACATCATGCACATGTGTTCTGAGCTCAACTTCACACACAGAACTAGTCACACAATGGAAAACAAAACCCAAATAAGATCCAAATATGCATTTCACATATTATACATTACAAACCATTTAGTAAATACAAAGTCATTTAAAACCTGTACCATATAGGTACCATAACACGTAAAAACACTACCTCACTTATTTAGCTACATCTTTCTCTCGGATTACAATATGCAATACCAGCTACTTCATAATAAGTAACCTATGCTTTTAGTATCCACGACACTCATTATACATGCCTGAAGTCCAACCGTGATGACGTGACATCCATCACATAGTTTGTGGAACAAATGGCCTTCCAGATGGAACATACTCATTATCTGAAGTATCAGGACTTGAGTCATTACTCAACCTAAGTGCATTGACTCCATCCAGCTCAGCTAAAAAGTCTTAAAAAACCTGTTCAACATTATCACCCACTTGCATCCCCTGAGCTTCATTCCTAGAGTTGTCAATAGAATACCCAGATTCCGCTGCCCCCTAGGTGCTCTGTTGGGTAAGATAGTTATACACTCGATAATTTACATTCCCTAGGTTTTGAGAAGGTGTTGACGATTCAAACACTCTCTCCTTAGGATCTTC
Source organism: Avena insularis (assembly GCA_023614405.1). Taxonomy (NCBI): domain Eukaryota; kingdom Viridiplantae; phylum Streptophyta; class Magnoliopsida; order Poales; family Poaceae; genus Avena; species Avena insularis. Next base: position 124,658,054 of record CM042685.1, on the reverse strand, counting down.
TTCCTCATCCTGACTTCCTACGAATATGGTATTTCTACTACTATTATTAGGATTGATTCTCGCACCCATCCAGATGGATTGTCAAACATCTCCGCTGACTCCATCCATTGACATTTGATTCCCTAGGGATCCCTCATGTGACCCTATTCTCCATCCATCAGAATTCTCGATAGGAAGTTCTAAATCAGATCCTTCCTCAGAAGCCTGTGACACTGAATACCTCATATCTAAATTAGGATCACAGGTACGTTCTGATCTAGGTGAATAAGGATATGGTGTAAATAATTTGGGATCTATAGGTATATCCTTAAAGATTGGTTTTGCACTATTCCTTGCTTCATTCTCTAGATGGGATGCTAACTGTTTCCTTCTTTATGGATCAGTTAAATCCTCTAACATGTCATTTTTATCCTCTACTATGACTTGATGTGTCTTATAAAAAGATGCATCAATTGTTTGATATCGATCCATAAACTTGGAAGCTAACTTAGGATGCTTCTTTACTAAAGTAAGATGATCTGGTACTGGATCCAAGTCTATAGAATCATGAGAAATCACAGAAAATGTGCTCCCTACTAACTCCTGGGCTTTATGCTTCCGGATATTGGTTATCTCCTTCACAACAACAACATGATATGCTGCTAAATGACTCCTACCTTCACCTATAGGTAGATCACGATATAATCCAAGATCCTCTGGAAGTTGGATACTCACACGATATTTGGATAACATACGACCATCATAATAAGTCATGGTATTCACTGGGATCTTAGTTGGACAACTAAAAATCCTTAAGAGTTGACGAAGCTGATCAGTGAATGATCCATGATAATCATCGAGAGTCTCCTCTTTCCTTAACAAAGTTTGTTTTGGAAACTTTGGTGCCATAACTTTGTATAAAAAAATATTTTTATTAGTAATCAATAATATATTGCATCATAACAAAGAATTATCGCACTATAATATATAACGGAATATTCTCATTTGAATACCCATTATATCCTTCTACTGTAATTTTATCGTTGCTATATACTCCTGCTGTAATACCCTTTACTAGGTTTCCAACCTAAGGTCAAAGCAATTTTCTCTGATACCAACTGCGGTGACCCAGCATACCACTACATGTGTAGAACACTATAGTCGTTGACATGACATTCACAGAACACCGTTCCGTAAATATCACATCCCTTAGAGTTGCATAACAGAAACATTGCGGGTCCATATTAAAAACATACACACATTATTATTATTACAATACCAGAAGTTCAAGACTTCAAAAGATTCAACTTAAAAACCAAATATAAAGTGTTTCAGTGGAAGTATTTAAGTGACAACTTCAGCTCCGAATTGATCTCAGCAACTTACTATTATATATTTTTCATGTTGCTTGGCTCAATTGGTTACTAAAACTAAGGCAGTTATTCTGACTAATTGTGCTCTCCTCCATAGAAGACGTCGTATTACACCCCTTCTACAGCACCGTACAGATCTGGCTCCTCATAGAAGACCTCCTCTTGGCTTTCAGCTGCATACATTGGGGTATCTTCTGGATCCTCAGAGTATAACCAGGGGATCAAAGGAAAGGGTGAGTAACAGCGTTACCCAGTAAGTTCATTATATGCAAGGTGGGAAGTTTGATGCTCTATCTACCACCTCGGACTATAAGTCCTTGGCACTATGCAGTTTTCATAAATCTTTCTTCAAAGATTGATTACCGTAACTTTCATGGAGTTCCTTTCTGCCGTGTTCGTAGCTCGCTTTCTAGAACAGGAGTAACAAGTTACAATTCTTACACCCTCTAGAGGTGCATTACTTTACCCATGAGAAATCAACTCCTTGTTGCACAACCAGGCGTACTTTCCCGTCCACAATTCCATGATGTGGGGCCCAGTAGGTGATCCAAGCCAATCACTTCCCTTTCCACAACCCCGTATGTCTACACGATCCTTCAGGGCTGGATCACCGATGTTAAGCCCCCTTTCGGGCAGGCTAAAACCATGATGAGTTCCCAAAGACTCTATGAGCTGGTGATGCCCCTGGCAAGTACCATATATGTCCGGCTATACCTTCGACAGACACTCATAGATAATCTAGACTCCAAAAACGTGGGGCCTAAGGGTGCCCACCCATATGTGGGATCCGCACAAGGAATCACAACATCATGTAAAGGTCGGCTTACCTCCATACGAAAGGAAAAGGATACAACTGACTTCTCCATCCCATTCCAAATCTCATGGTTAACGCGTTATATACGGCGCTAGAATGACTGATGTCATGGGTTGTTTATTCCTAGGTGATTATCCTTGTTGCAAATAGAAACCTAAGTTCTATTGTTCCACTATATCATCATTTAGGATGATATCAACAATTTATTTATTTGAGAAAATAATATTTTCTTTCCTCGAAACATAGATGATAACACACAATTTACAATACTTTGATAAAGACTCTTCAAATGACATGAGAAAGTGATGAACTTGTTTGTGATTGCAAGGTAGTGAAGTCGGATACTTGCAATCGGACCTTGAGCTTCTATGTCTACAAAACATCATTATTGCAGTAAGGACAATATTTAAAGAAGCAAAATGAACATGCATAGTAATGTAATGCATTATTTGTTATTTATTTTCTTTATTTGTTTTACCCAATATTTTAGTTTTCTAGAATAACTTTATGAACTTAAGAAATTCATTTTAATGAATAACCTTAATTTTTATAAATATTATTTTCACTATTTTTATAATGTAATATATTATTAATAGAGTTAAAAACTAATTTTTATTTAATTTTAACTCTTACATTTATTTACTTAATAATTCTTTTTAAGAATTAGCATTTAAATTAAGGAGATTGTATTTTGGTAACTTCAAATATTTATATAGTATTTTTCTAAAATACTATAATAATCAAGTATAATAAAAGTTATTTTTATTGATTTTTATGTATTTTCTTGATTTTTTATAAAATTCCATAAGGAATATATACTATAAATCTTTAACCTAAAATTTATTTATAAAAAATAGGTTTCTTAATTTAATTTAATATGTTGTTTTATTATGTACCTAAAAATACATTGTTTATATTGTTAAGGTTTTTATTTTATTTTCTAAGATTTATTGAATTATAAGGGTACTTTGGTCTTTTACTTAAATTATTAAAATTCCTTTTTAGGTTTTGGGTCAACTCATTAGGATATTTGGGCCAATCTATGCCCAATTAGCCTGGTCAAAATACCCACCGGAGGTGGTACTGGCCCTATCGTCCTAGTACACAGCCTCCTCTCTCTCACTCGTTCTCTCGTTCTCTTCTTTCTCGACCTCGTGGTCACTGACACCGCCGTCGTGCGATTCACGCCACTGTGGTCCTATCTTTCCGCCGCCGTGGTGTATGGTTTAGTTGTCGACCTTGCTCCTTCATCTATTCCAATTCGATTTGGATTTCAGGCCCTTCTACGGCTAGGATAGCTCTGTCCCGAACCATGGGGTTTGGGGTGGTGCCGGTGATGCCACCGCCACTGCCCCCAGTGGTGTTGTGGTGTGCTTCTCGACCTCAAGCGCTGCTGTGGCCTCCACCTCAGCTTGGTGCGGGTTGCAGCGCCCCTTTGGGTGCTCCCTGTGCCGCCGTGCGCTCGTCGGCTTCTCTGCTTCCTCATCTAAACTACAACGAGGACCTTTGGTGAGTTGATCTTGATATCCCCCTTGTGATTGTTTGTCCTATGCCCCTCCTGAGCTATGTTGTGTGTCTTGGTTGTGCACCCCTAATTAGGGTTCATATCATGTTCTAGGGTTTCTCCCTCTATTTAGTTGTACATGATGAACTAGAACTAGTGGTGGTGACTAATGAGGATTATAGTTAATTACACTAAATTGCTCACTGTTCTCATTTGATAATATGATGCTAGTGGCTTTGTAGTGTTGATTCCAGTTGATATTTGAGCATGGCCTAGATGGCAATGTTACTGTGGAATCTAATTGGTGGTGTTATTGATTTGTGGGTTCATCTACTATCAATACATTAGTACTGACAGTAGCACTATTAGTGATTACTCACTAAATTATTGAGCTCTCATTTGTGAGATGAGATTCACACTACTAGGAAAACGCCTGTTCGTGGCGCACTAGCGATGCCTCAAGGCTATCTGCTAGCCGTGGCGCACTACCTGGTGTGCCACGGTTGTGTCGAGATAGGCGTGGCACACATGCCAGTGCGCCACGGAAAGTAGTCCAGGTGCGCCACGCGTATGAAACGATAACCATGGCGCACTAGGTGATGTGCGCCATGGATATAAATTTCAAAATTCAAAAAAAAGCAGCAGATCTGGATCTCGTCGTCAGTGCCGTCGCGCGTCGGTGCAGGTCGCCGTCGTCGCCTCGTTGTCGCCGCCTCCTCTTCACTCATTGCCGCCTCCTCGTCATCGTCGGAACTACAAGGAGGAGGAGGAGAATAGGAGGAAGAGGATGAGAAGAAGAGGAGGATGAGAAGAAGAGGAGGAAGAGGAGGAAGAGGAGGAGAAGAAGAGGAGGAGGAGAAGAAGAAGAGAAGGCCTCGTCGTCGTCAGAACTACAAGGAGGAGGAGGAAGAGGAAGAGGAGGAGAATAAGGAGCCTGCTGCCGTGCCTGGAAGGAGGCCGCCGTCACCATCTTCACTGCAAGGAGGAGGAAGAGGAGGAGAAGGAGAAGGAGAAAGAGAAGGAGAATGAGGAGAAGAAGAAGGAAATGAGAAGGGAGGAGAAGGGAAGGGAAAAGAAAAGGGATAGGTGGGCGGGGTGAGGATTGGAAATTTGAATCCTGCCCAAGCTTATCCGTGGCGCACTAGGTGGTGGTGCGCTACGGGTAAGTCACCCTCTATTTTTTTTCTGCAGGAAAAAACGGTCTTTTGACCGTAAATTTTTACTCTTTTCGAATTTTGAAAATCTAAAAAATCGCTAAACAATGCAAAATCTCGTTCTCGTCATTTTGGTATATTATACGATTTTTTTCGATATCGTATGCAAAAGTTACGGCCTTTTTACCGTAGCATGACATTTTTTTGTAAATAAAGTCGAAACTCATGTTTGTTAATTTTACTAGAAGCTATACCACATTACCTACCTAAATATAAAAGGATTTAATTTTTTGAAGTGTTTATCATTTTTTTATTTTTTGCAAAGCCTAAAAAGGCGATCCACGTGGTGGAGTTGGCAGATAGTTATGCGTAGGGCAAGGTGCCCTACTACTAAGTTTATACATCCGTGGCGCACATGCCATAGTGCGCCACGGATGTGTCTGGCCATTTCACAGCAGAGAGGGGCATGCGCTTAGGTGTAGCGCACCCCCTCCATGTACGCCACGGCTGACACTAACAACCGTAGCGCACCTACCCTATGTGCGCTACGGATGTTTGGCGTGCGGCCAACAGGGCCCTGGCCCACACGTATCTGTGGTGCACTATGGTCATATGCGCCACGGTTGTTATAGTTGCTAGTAGGGCACTGCCCATAGGTGAGCCACGCCTGTTTTAGCCGTGGGGCACTTCAACCATGTGAGCCACGGATGTGCTGATTACCTATAGCCATTTTCCTAGTAGTGTCAGAAGTAAGATAGTAATATGATTATAGGTATACCTTGATTATGTGGATGAGTATAGTCTTGATAATGATTCCTGGTTTGATTCCAGGAAGATGATATTATAGATTTAATTATGCAAGCTCAATAATGGCTCTGCTTGATTTAGAACCTAACTTTATGATACCATCTTTAAATGGCACACAAGTTTATGTTCTACTATTGTCTTGATTCTATTGGGCTTAGTATTGGATTTGATCAAAGTTAAGTTGGAATCTTCTCCTTAAACTTGTCTGCCTGTGATGTTGGTCTAAGGCATAGGAACTAGTTTCCTATTTTGTTGTCCTTTATAGAAATGTTCTGGGATTATCATTGGTTACTGGATCTTGAATCATGTTGGCTAAGATGGTTGGGTACTCGTAGATTTATATTGGTTCATAGGATTTGTGAATTCTGAGGTGCTACTCCACAAGGATATGTGCCCAGAATTCATAAGCTATGCAAATTACATGTTGGAATATATGATGTGGTTATCAAATCCAGGAACTATGATGCTGGTCTGAGATCCTGGTTTGATTGGTAAAATTTATGTATACTCTTTATTTTAAAAGATCATCTATGATGGATTCACCCCACTTGGGTGATTTCTGAGAGATCTAGATATAAAACAACACATGAATCTTAGTCTGGAGAAGATATTAAGATCATGTGATGGTTGTATTTCACTCACCACAACATTTGATTTTGCTGGTGTTGTCGCTGGTTGATTTGGTTCGCTGGATCTTGTTGATGGTGTTGCTGGCTTGAGCTTGTCCTTCACCTTCAGGTTCCTGTGAACTTGGCCTTGATCTTACCGTTCACCTTCTGGCTCCTATAAGCTTGGCCTTGACCTTTCCCTTGATGTCCACCTGATCCACCCCCTCCTTATGTCACCATATGGTGAGTACTAGGATGATCTTGTGTGTGGTTGGCTGATGGTTTGCTTGGCTCTTTCTAAGCTTAGCTTGCTTATGGTTTGGTGTGGAAAGGAAAAGTATGCTGCTGTGAGCCTTGCCGCGGCTGGGCTCTTCTCTTTTTCTTGAGTAGCAGCTTCTGCTGTGTTGACAGCTCTCACCATGCATTTAGGTGATTATCCTGCCCGTGTGCTTGGTAGACAGTTTGGATCAGATCGATGAGGTGTTTTACCTTTTGATCTTTTAAAATTTAACTCTCCTGGTGAAACTTGCCCCTCTTACTTGCTATTAAAATTTGTATTGTGGCTTATTGATTATGAAAAAAATTCTTTCATATTGGTGAAACTTGCCCCTGTATTAATACTCAATGATGTAATATGAGCAGTGCACCTCACTGCTTTCTACTGAGAGTATTCTCACAACTAACCTTTTATTTTCCTTTTTGTTTGTTTTAAATTTTGTTTTAGGTACAAGATCTGGTGTTTCAAGATTTAGTATAGGAGTACATAGATAAATAGGTAGATTTTAATTGTAATCTTTATTTGATCAATTTGTAAGAAATTTGTAATATCTTATATTATTCTTTTGTAACAATTTATAATAGTTTATTATTTAAATTCCAATTTTTGTAATTCCTTTTTCTGTACTGAACCTCTTATTGGTTTGGATAGGTTCATTATTGTAACAGAAATGTGTACGGAATAAAGATAAGAAATAAAGAGTCATTTCTTATTTCAATTACTTTATTTTGTATTCTATTATTTATTATTATCTCATTATTGTAACAAATGATATTACTAAATCATTTTTAAAATAACAAACCTTAATTTTTAAATTTAATTTCAAATTCCAAATTTGTATTTAAATTCTCCCCCTTAACACAAATTTATTCAAAAGATCATGTCAGAATTTATAACGATCACTCCCAATAGATATTCCTATACACCGAGAGTGAAAGAAACTCTAATCACTTTACATTTTTAGTTTGGTGAAAAATTTACTCGCATTTTACAGATGAATGCATGCATATGCACAAATTCCTAATTATACCCTTCGTTGGTTCCTAAATGCTGGGATGTTACAATGGGTTCGTTTCTCCAAGTGTTCCCATCTACAGTGATCAAGATTAGTTTAGCACTAGCATCTATCAATGAGGGTGTCACTATTGAGGGTTACTAATCAAGTGTAACTAGCTACACCTATTTCAATGCTCTTGATGGCATATTTCCTATTTCTCCACTAATCACCAATTAATTAACTATTTGAGCAAGTTTGATAAAAGTAAGAAAAGATAAAGCTTGAAGGTAAAACATGGGATTGCTATAATCATGGTTGCATCACCATAGCATGCATAATATATCTTGCATATTACTAGCTTTCCTAGTTTAGATTGCATAGTTTAGCTTGGCTTGGTGGGTGCAGTTGTCGAAGTTCTCCTCTTCTTCGTCGTAGAACTCCTCTTCCTCGTAGCCCGGGTTGATACTAGCGTCTATAAATAAATACGAGGTGCACAATCACCAAACAATACTTAACTACTTCTATTTAGCACACAAATATCCACACTAGACGATCTAACATCATCTCAATCACTACATGAAATATTGACATGGCCTTACTTATCTTATTTTAGAAATGCAATTTCTACTCATTGAAAAATACTTAAGATTTAATATTCTCCAATTATAAAATATGGGTTCATGTTGACACATGTCATCACTACATATTCCAATACTTGGAAATGTGATTTAAAGTGGAGGACATATAATACAAAGTTTATTATTGCTATTTAATAATATTAAAGTGACTAGAAATGACTATATAACATTCTTTTAATACTAGTCCATGATTAATGCATGTAAAACCAAATATTTTTACATATTCATATAGGTCATGGAAAACTTGATTTTTGATAGTTGGAATCAACTCAAAAGCATTTATGGTCGATTTTAGAAAAATGTTTGAAGTTGTAAAAGTCTCTGCCTTGTTATTTTTACTCTGGTGATCTATAACTTCAAACTATGTGAATCTAACGGGAGTGGTTAGATAATTTCATTACCTTTCTAACAAAATTGGAATCATGTAATTTGGTTTAGTAAATCTTCCTGAATTTAATTTTTAAATCACTGACAAAATGGGGTTTTGGAATAAAAGGAAAAACCTATATTTGAATTAGTGGGCTCGCGCGGGAAAGCTATTGGGCCGGCCCAACTACGCAGTGCGTGCATAGCGGGCTTCATTTGTGTTGGTCCCATGCGTCAGCAGCTGATCTAATCCGAAGTGGTATGCTCTAATCCTAGCCGCACGATTAGAGCTCGATCAATGGTTCAGCGTTGTCGTCTCCATCACATAGTGCACGTGGGATTCAACCCTAATTCCATGGCGAGGGTCATCGGGGGCTTACGAGGGCTCCATATAGGTATGGCGAGGCGGGCAGATGAACTGTACGGCGGCAGTGGTTTGAACGGTGGTCGCGGCAGCTCCTAGCGATGGCTCCTTTCCACCACAGCAGCGGTGGGTTCCGGTGAAATTCCAGCGATGCAGTGCTCGCCTTGGTCCAGGGATGGGTGCGGTGACCCAGCATACCACTGCATGTGAAGTACACTATAGTCGTTGACATGAAATTCACAGAACACTGTTCCGTAAATATCACATCCCTCAGAGTGGCACAACAGAAACATTGCGGGTCCATATTACAAACATACACACATTATTATTATTGCAATACAAGAAGTTCAAGAGTTCAAAATATTCAACTTACAATCCAAATATAAAGTGTTTCAGCGGAAGTTTTAAAGTGACAACTTCAACTCCAAATTGAGCTCAGCAACTTATTATTATATATTGTCCATGTTGCCCGGCTCAATTCGTTACTAATACTAAGGCAGTTATTCTGACACATTGTGCTCTCCTCCATACACGACGTCGTAGTCCACCCCTTCTACAGCACCGTATAGATCTGGCACCTCATAGAAGACCTCCTCTTGGCTTTCAGCTGCATACATTGGGGTATCTTCTGGATCCTCAGAGTCTAAGCAGGGGATCAAAGGAAAGGTTGAGTAACAGCATTACCCAGCAAGTTCATTATATGCAAGGTGGGAAGTTTGATGCTCTATCTACCACCTCGGACTATTAGTCCTTGCCACTATGCAATTTTCTTAAATCTTTCTTCAAAGATTAATTACTAGAACTTTCATGGAGTTCCTTTCCTGTTGCGTTCGTAGCTCCTTTTCAGAACAGGGAGTAACAAGTTACAATTCTTACACCCTCTAGAGGTGTGTTACTTTACCCATGAGATATCAACTCTTTGTTGCACAACCAGGCGTACTTTCTCGTCCACAATTTCATGATGTGGGGCCAAGTAGGTGATCCAAGCCAATCCCTGCCCTTTCTGCGACCCCATATGTCTGTGTGATCCTTCGGGGCTGGCTCACGTCCGTTAAGCCCTCGTTCAGACAGGCTAAAACCCTGATGAGTTCCCAAGCAATCTATGAGCTGGTGATGCCCCTGGCAAGTACCATATAGGTCCGGCTATACCTCCGACAGCCACTCATAGATAATCTAGACGCCAAAAACGTGGCGACTAAGGGTGCCCACCCATATGTTGGATTCGTACAAGGAATCACAACGTCACGTTAAGGTCGTCTTGCCTCCGTACGAAAGGAAAAGGATACAGTTGACTTCTCCGTCCCATTCCAAATATCATGGTTAACGCGTTATATACGGTGCTAAAATCACTGATGTCATGGGTTGTTAATTCCTAGGTGATTATCCTTGTTGCATATAGAAATCTAAGTTCTATTGCTCCACTATATCATCACCTAAGATGATATCAACAATTTATTTATTTGATAAAATAATATTTTCTTTCCTCGAAACATAGATGATAACACAAAATTTACAAATACTTTGACAAAGACTCTTCAAAGGACATGAGCAAGCGATGACTTGCCTTGTGATTGCAAGGTAGTGAAGTCGGATGCTTGCACTGGACCTTGAGCTTCTATGTCTACAAACAATCATTATTTCCCGGTAAGGAAAATATTTAAAGAAGCAAAAATGATCATTCATAGTAATGTAATGCATTATTTGGTATTTATTTTCTTTATTTGTTTTAACCAATATTTTAGTTTTCTGGAATATCTTTAGGAATTTAAGAAATTCATATTAAGGAATAACCTTAATATTTTATAAATATTTGTTTCACTATTTTTATAATGTAATATATTATTAATAGAGTTAAAAACTAATTTTTATTTAATTTTAACTCTTATATTTATTTACTTAATAATTCTTTTTAATAATTAGCATTTAAATTAAGGAGATTTTATTTTGGTAACTTCAAATATTTATTTAGTAATTTTCTAAAATACTATAATAATCAAGTATAATAAAAGTTATTTTTATTGATTTTTATGTATTTTCTTGATTTTTTATTAAATTCCATAAGGAATATATATTATAAATCTTTATCCTAAAAATTATTTATCAAAAATAGGTTCTTGATTTATTTTAATAGCTTGTTTTATTATGTATCTAAAAATACATTGTTTATATTTTTTAACGTTTTTATTGTATTTTCTAAGATTTATTGAATTATAAGGGTACTTTGGCTTTTTACTTAAATTATTAAAATTCCTTTTTAGGTTTTGCGCCAACTCAATAGGCTATTTGGGCCAATCTTGGCCCAATTGGCCTGCTCAAAATACCCACCAGACGTGGTACTGGCCCTATCGGCCCAGTACACAGCATCCTCTCTCTCTCCCTTGTTCTCTCCTGCTCTTCTTCTTTGTCCCCATGGTCGCTGACACCGCTGACGTGCGATTCACGCCGCCATGGTCCTCTCTGGCCGCCGCTGTGGTATATGGTGTAGTTTTCGACCTTGCTCCATCATCTAGTCCAATTCGATTTGGACTTGGGGACCTTCTGCGGCTAGGCTAGCTCCGTCTCGAACCCTAGGGTTTGGGGTGGTGCCGGTGATGCCACCGCCCCAGTGGTGTTGTGGTGTGCTTCTCAAGACCAGCTTTGTGTTGTGGCCTCCTCGGCTTGGTGCGGGTTGCAGCGCTGTCGCCATGTGCTCGTCGGCTTCTGCTTCCTCTTCTAAACTACAGCGGGACCGTTGGTGAGTTGATCTTGATCTCCCCTTGTGATTGTTTGTCCTCTTCCCTCCCCGAGCTATGTTGTGTGTCTCGATTGCACCCCTAATTAGGGTTCATATCCTATTCTAGGGTTTCTCCCTGTTTAGTTGTACATTATGAACTGGAACTAGTGGCGGTGACTAATGAGGATTGTGGTTAATTACATTGAATTTCTCATTGTTCTCATTTTATTATATGATAATAATGGTTTTGTAGTGTTGATTCTAGTTGGTATTTGAGCATGGCCAAGATGGTAATGTTACTTTGGAATCTAACTGGTGGTGTTGGTGATTTGTGGGTTCATCTACTGTCAATACATTAGTACTGACAATAGCACTATAAGTGATTACTCACTGAATTGTTGAGCTCTCACTTGTGAGGAGAAATTCAGAAGTAAGGTGGTAATATGATTATAGTGATACCTTGATTATGTGCATGAGTATAGTCTTGATAATGATTCCTGGTTTGATTCCAGGAAGATGATATTATAGATTTAATAATGCAAGCTCAATAATGGCTCTGCTTGATTTAGAACCTAACTTTATGATACCATCTTTAAATGGCACACAAGTTTGTGTTCAACTATTGGCTTGATTCTGTTGGGCTTAGTATTGGATTTGATCAAAGTTAAGTTGGAATCTTCTCCTTAAACTTGTCTGCCTGTGATGTTGGTCTAAGGCATAGGAACTAGTTTCCTATTTTGTTGTCCTTTATAGAAATGTTCTGGGATTATCATTGGTTACTGGATCTTGAATCATGTTGGCTAAGATGGTTGGGTACTCGTAGATTTATATTGGTTCATAGGATTTGTGAATTCTGAGGTGCTACTCCACAAGGATATGTGCCCAGAATTCATAAGCTATGCTAATTACATGTTGGAATATATGATGTGGTTATCAAATCCAGGATCTATGACGCTGGTCTGAGATCCTGGTTTGATTAGTAAAATTTATGTATACTCTTTATTTTAAAAGATCATCTATGATGGATTCACCCCACTTGGGTGATGTCTGAGAGATCTAGATATAAAACAACACATGAATCTTAGTCTGGAGAAGATATTAAGATCATGTGATGGTTGTATTTCACTAACCACAATAGTTGATTTTGCTGGTGTTGTGGCGGGTTGATTTGGTTGGCTGGATCTTGCTGGCTTGAGCTTGTCCTTCACCTTCTGGTTCCTGTGAACTTGGCCTTCATCTTACCCTTCACCTTCTGGCTGCTATAAGCTTGGCCTTGACCTTGCCCTTGTTGTCCACCTAATCCACCCCTCATTATGTCACCATATGGTGAGTACTAGGATGATCTTGTGTGTGGTTGGCTAATGGTTTTCTTGGTTCTTCCTAAGCTTAGCTTGCTTCTAGTTTGGTGTTGGAAAGGAAAAGTATGCTACTGTGAGCCTTGCCACGGCTGGGCTCTTCCCTTTTGCTTGAGTGGCAGCTTTTGCTGTGTTGACATGTCTCACCATGCATTTAGGTGATTGTGTTGCATGTGTGCTTGGTACACAATTTGGATCAGATCGATGAGGTGTTACCTTTTGATCTTTTAACATTTAACTCTCCTGGTGAAACTTGCCCCTCTTACTTGTTGTTAAAATTTGTATTGTGGCTTATGGATTATGAATTCTTTCATATTGGTGAAACTTTCCCCTGTATTAACACTCAATGATGTAATATGAGCAGTGCACCTCACTGCTCTCTACTGAGAGTATTCTCATAACTAACCTTTTATTTTACTTTTTGTTTGTTTTAAATTTTGTTGCAGGTACAAGATCTGGTGTTTCAAGATTTAGTATAGGAGTACATAGATAGATAGGTAGTGTTTAATTGTAATCTTTATTTGATCAATTTGTAATATCTTATATTATTCTTTTGTAACAATTTATTATTTAAATTCCAATTTTTGTAATTCCTTTTTCTGTACTGAACCTCTCATTTGTTTGGATGAATTCATTATTTTAAAAGAAATGTGTATGGAATAAAGATAAGAAATAAAGAGTCATTTCTTATTCGAATTACTTTATTTTGTATTCTATTATTTATTATTATCTCATTATTATAACAAATGATATTAGTAAATCATTTAAAACTCGTTTTTAAATATAACAAATCTTAATTTTTAAATATAATTTCAAATTCCAAATTTGTATTCAAATTCTCCCCCTTAACACACATTTATTCAAAAAAAATCATGTCAGAATTTATAACGATCACTCCCAATAGCTATTCCTACACACCGAGAGTGAAAGAAACTCTAATCACTTTAGGTTTTTAGTTTGGCGAAAAATTTACCCGCATTTTACAGATGAATGCATGCATATACACAAATTCCTAATTCTACCCTTCGTTGGTTCCTAAATGCTGGGATGTTACAGACTTCCCTGCTTAAATTAAACTTCGTCCCAAAGTTTGCTGAAGTGTACCTGAATAGGCTTCTCTTAAGTCATCCTCTTTCACCCAGATGGCTTCTCTCTCAGGGTGATGCTCCCACTGTACTTTGCAGTACTTGAATGCATTGTTTCTCAACCTTTTCCAGTTCTCTTCCAGGATTTTACAGGGTTTCTCAACATACGTTAAATCTGCTTTTAATTCCAGCTCTTGATGTGTGATTGCATCATCAGGAGCCTTAAAACATTTTCGGAGTTGTGACACATGGAAAACATTATGAACTTGAGCCAATCTTGGTGGTAACTCTAAAGCATAAGCTATAGTCATGTTCTGACTTAGTACTTTGAATGGTCCTATATATCTGGGACTCAATTTTCCTTTAACTCTGAACCTCTTAACTCCTTTCATTGGGCTTACTTTGTACCATATCTCCTACTTGGGCACTCTGTGCTTACTTACTATCTCCTTGACATATACTTCTACTAACTTCTCGGCATTATCTTTCTGATTTACCGGATAAAATATGCACTCTTAGTGAGTCTATCAACAATCACCCATATCATATCCTTCCGTTTTGGTGTCATGGGTAATCCTGTGATGAAATCCATACCAATTTCCTCCCATTTCCACTATGGAATTTCCAAAGGTTGTAACGGTCCTGCTGGACTTTGATGTTCAGCTTTTACCCTTTATCAAGTATGGCATTCTGACACATATTTTGCAATGTCTCTTTTCATGTTATTCCACCAGAATAATTCCTTCGAATCCATGTACATCTTGGTACTTCCTGGATGAATGGAGTATGGTGTTTCATGTGCTTATGGGAGTATCACTTCATGAATTTCTGACGCATCTGGAATGCAAAGACGATCTTGGAACCATAAAGATCCATAATCTCCTAAGCAAAAAACTGATGCTTGACCATGAGATATCCTCCAAATTTTTCAGCAATAAAAGGATCTCAATCTTGATGTCTAAAAATTTCATGCTTAAGATCACTATTCTGTTATGCAACTACCCGCATGGTAGCTAGTCCTCCAATAGTCTCTGTTCTCATGAATTGAAGTTCCAACCTCTCCAAATCCATTTGTAGCTCTATTGGTAGTTCTCGATTGATAGGCTGAATATCTATGCTCTTTTGGCTTAAAGCATCTGCTACAACATTGGCCTTTCCAGGGGTATAATTGATTGTCAGATCATAATCTTTGATTATCTCTAACCAACGCTTCTATCTCATATTCAATTCCTTTTGAGTGAAGAAGTATTTGAGACGTTTGTGGTCAGTGTATAACTAACACCTTGCTCCATAGAGAAAATGCCTCCATCCTTTCAAGGCAAAGTTGAAATCATGTGGTTTCAGTTGTCTTGATCCGTAAACAATTACTTTACGATCTTGTATTAACACACAATGCAAACCTTCTTTAGATGCATCACAATATACTGTATAATCCTTTCATGTGTTCAGGAACTGCTAAAAATTGGGGCGGTAGTTAATCTAGTCTTCAACTCCTGAAAGCTTGCTTCACACTTCTCATCCCAGATGAATGGTGTGTTCTTTATTAGCAATTTGTTCATTGGTCTAGCTATCTTGGAGAAACCTTCAATGAACCTTCGATAATAACTAGCCATACCCAAGAAACCTCGGATTTTCTTCACATTGTTTGGTGCAGTCCACTCTAATACTGATTGAACTTTGGATGGATTTACAGCAATCCCATCCTTATTGATCACATGACCAAGAAATTCTATGTCATCCAACCAAAATTAACACTTACTAAACTTAGCATAAAGCTTATGTTCTCTTAAGATCTATAATGTTATTCTCAAATGATATGCATGCTCTTCCTTATCCTTTGAATATATCAAAGTATCATCAATAAACACTATGACAAACTTGTCCAAGTACGGCATGAAGATTTTGTTCATCAAATTCATGAATATTGTTGGTTCATTGGTCAAACCAAACGGTATGACAAGATACTCATGGTGTCCATACCTTGAGACAAATGTTATCTTTGGAACATCTTCCGGTTTGATTTTTATCTGGTGATATCCTGATCTTAGATCTATCTTGGAAAATACTCCATCTCCCTTAACTTGATTAAACAGATCTTGAATTCTTGGCAATGGTTACTTATTCTTGATGGTAACATTGTTGAGATTTCTGTAGTCCCCACACATCCTTCGTCCTCCATCTCTTTTATCTACAAAGATCTCCAGAGTTCTCCATGGAGATACACTTTCTTGAATGAATCCCTTTCTAGCTAACTCATCAATTTCCTCTTTAAGCTCTTTTAATTCCTTCGGACTCATATTGTATGGTGCTTGAGCTATTGTTGCTGTACCCGGAATTAGATCAATAGTGAACTCTATTTCCCGATCTGGTGGTATTCCTGGTAACACTGCTAGGAAAACATCTTGGAACTCATTTACTAGAGGAATATCCTCTAACTTGACCTCCTTCATTGAGTTCAATTGAAAATCTACCATGATATGACTGTGCTTATTTGCCTAATATACTATCCTTTCTCCACTTAGAGTCTTGATTGAGATAGTTTTATCCTCACAATTAATCTGAGCCCCATGTTCAGTCATCCAGTCCATACCCAGCACTACTGCAATTCCCTTCAAAGGAATCACATAAAGATCCGCAAAGTATGTACAACCACAGATCGAGATAACCTGATCTTGTTGAATGTGGCGTACAACTACATTCCCCCTTGTCGTCACCACGGTCATACGGTTTTCTAATGCTGCCCTTCTAATCCCGAATTTATCACAAAATTCTTCAGAAATGAATGAAGTAGTTGCACCGGTATCAAATAAAACTTTTCCGGGATTGGTAAGGATATAGAGCATACCTATCACTAAATGCTCGGAGTTATCCACCTCCTCCAAGGTTGCATAATTCAGCTTCCCGGTAGGCTTGCTCCTCTTGCCATTATTGTTTTTTGACCAAATTTCCTCCTCTATTGGGTTGTCCATTGCTTCCTCTGGTTTATCCTCCACCTTTAATAGGCCATCAACCTAGTGGTTTAGTCGGACAGTTTGGCTTTATTTGACCCCTCTGGCCACAAGCATGGCAAATTATCACTAGTTTTTGGCAATCCCTGCTCATATGCCCTGGAAGTTTGCAACTATGACAGATAATATTCCTTACGGTTGGATTTGCACTCCGGTTGGAATTGCTGTTGTTGTAGGGTCTATTCCTCGTCTAGAATTTCAGTCTGGGCTTAAGTTTACTTTCCTGAATCCTCTTTGTTTCCTTCTTGGATCTTTTCCTTCGGTACTCTTGAACATTCTTACAGTCATCTTCGAAAGTGATGGCTGCATCCAGCAACTACTGAAAAGTTTTTTTATTGGCCAACCTTAACTACATCTTCACGAACAGATTTAATCCTCGCAGAAAACACTTCTTCCTTTTCTCCTCAGTGCTTACTTCATCCTCAACATAACGAGACAATTGGCTAAACTCCCGGATGTACTTCATGACACTGGTATAACCTTGACGAAGCTCCTCAAACTCCCTACGCTTCAACTCCATTACACTTTCAGGAACATGATACTCACGGAACCTCTTCTTGAACTCTTCCCAGCTATACTCTCTCCCTAGCGGTTGCATTGCTAACTGATTTTCCCACCATAATGCTGTAGGTCCAATCAAGAGGGGTTGCATACCTCAGCTTTTCTTCATCATTGCAACCCACAGTCTTTAAATTCCTCTTAGTATCCGCTAGCCAATCCTCTGCATCCATTGGTTCTAGAGCTGATGAAAAAGGTAATGGCCTTGCATTCTGGAAGTCGGGAAGACTCACTCCTCCTCCTTCAGGTTCTCTCTGGTTTCTAGCTTGTCGCAAGAACTCTTCCATGAATTTGTTCTGTGACTCTTGCATCATTTGCACGTATTGCATAAAATTCTGCTCCATTAGCGGCCTCATTGGTGGTGGTGGTAATGCTCCTTCATTTCTAGCAGATGCATCTGCCTTCTCCTTAGCCTGGCGCTCCATGCGCTGCTTTTCTGATTTGGTTTCTAAACCCAATTCCATGACCCCCTAGTCCTGCAACATAAAGCGAATACTCATAATTACATCATGCACATGTGTTCTGAGCTCAACTTCACACACAGAACTAGTCACACAATGGAAAATAAAACCCAAATAAGATCCAAATATGCATTTCACATATTATACATTACAAACCATTTAGTAAATATAAAGTCATTAAAAACCTGTACCATATAGGTACCATAACACGTAAAAACACTACCTCACTTATTTAGCTACATCTTTCTCTCGGATTACAATATGCAATACCAGCTACTTCATAATAAGTAACCTATGCTTTTATTATCCACGACACTCATTATACATGCCTGAAGTCCAACCGTGATGACGTGACATTCGTCGCATAGTTTGTGGAACAAATGGCCTTCCAGATGGAACATACTCATTATCTGAAGTATCAGGACTTGAGTCATTACTCAGCCTAAGTGCATTGACTCCATCCAGCTCGGCTAAAAAGTCTTAAAAGACCTGTTCAACATTATCACCCACTTGCATCCCCTGAGCTTCATTCCTAGAGTTGTCAATAGAATACCCAGATTCCGCTGCCCCCTAGGTGCTCTGTTGGGTAAGATAGTTATACACTCGATAATTTACATTCCCTAGGTTTTGAGAAGGTGTTGACGATTCAAACACTCTCTCCTTAGGATCTTCTTCCTCATCCTGACTTCCTACGAATATGGTATTTCTACTACTATTATTAGGATTGATTCTCGCACCCATCCAGATGGATTGTCAAACATCTCTGTCAGACCCATCCATTGACATTTGATTCCCTAGGGATCCCTCATGTGACCCTATTCTCCATCCATCAGAATTCTCGATAGGAAGTTCTGAATCAGATCCTTCCTCAGAAGCCTGTGACACTGAATACCTCATATCTAAATTAGGATCACAGGTACGTTCTGATCTAGGTGAATAAGGATATGGTGTAAATGATTTGGGATCTATAGGTATATCCTTAAAGATTGGTTTTGCACTATTCCTTGCTTCATTCTCTAGATGGGATGCTAACTGTTTCCTTCTTTATGGATCAGTTAAATCCTCTAACATGTCATTTTTATCCTCTACTATGACTTGATGTGTCTTATAAAAAGATGCATCAATTGTTTGATATCGATCCATAAACTTGGAAGCTAACTTAGGATGCTTCTTTACTAAAGTAAGATGATCTGGTACTGGCTCCAAGTCTATAGAATCATGAGGAATCACAGAAAATGTGCTCCCTACTAACTCCTAGGCTTTATGCTTCCGGATATTGGTTATCTCCTTCACAACAACAACATGATATGCTGCTAAATGACTCCTACCTTCACCTATAGGTAGATCACGATATAATCCAAGCTCCTCTGGAAGTTGGATACTCACACGATATTTGGATAACATACGACCATCATAATAAGTCATGGTATTCACTGGGATCTTAGTTGGACAACTAAAAATCCTTAAGAGTTGACGAAGCTGATCAGTGAATGATCCATGATAATCATCGAGAGTCTCCTCTTTCCTTAACAAAGTTTGTTTTGGAAACTTTGGTGCCATAACTTTGTATAAAAAAATATTTTTATTAGTAATCAATAATATATTGCATCATAACAAAGAATTATCGCACTATAATATATAACGGAATATTCTCATTTGAATACCCATTATATCCTTCTACAGAATTTTTATCGTTGCTATATACTCCTACAGGTAATACCCTTTACTAGGTTTCCAACCTAAGGTCAAAGCAATTTGCTCTGATACCAACTGCGGTGACCCAGCATACCACTACATGTGTAGAACACTATAGTCGTTGACATGACATTCACAGAACACCGTTCCGTAAATATCACATCCCTCAGAGTTGCATAACAGAAACATTGCGGGTCCATATTAAAAACATACACACATTATTATTATTACAATACCAGAAGTTCAAGACTTCAAAAGATTCAACTTAAAAACCAAATATAAAGTGTTTCAGTGGAAGTATTTAAGTGACAACTTCAGCTCCGAATTGATCTCAGCAACTTACTATTATATATTTTTCATGTTGCTTGGCTCAATTGGTTACTAAAACTAAGGCAGTTATTCTGACTAATTGTGCTCTCCTCCATAGAAGACGTCGTATTACACCCCTTCTACAGCACCGTACAGATCTGGCTCCTCATAGAAGACCTCCTCTTGGCTTTCAGCTGCATACATTGGGTTATCTTCTGGATCCTCAGAGTATAACCAGGGGATCAAAGGAAAGGGTGAGTAACAGCGTTACCCAGTAAGTTCATTATATGCAAGGTGGGAAGTTTGATGCTCTATCTACCACCTCGGACTATAAGTCCTTGGCACTATGCAGTTTTCATAAATCTTTCTTCAAAGATTGATTACCAGAACTTTCATGGAGTTCCTTTCCTGCCGTGTTCGTAGCTCCTTTCTAGAACAGGGAGTAACAAGTTACAATTCTTACACCCTCTAGAGGTGCGTTACTTTACCCATGAGAAATCAACTCCTTGTTGCACAACCAGGCGTACTTTCCCGTCCACAATTCCATGATGTGGGGCCCAGTAGGTGATCCAAGCCAATCACTTTCCTTTCCACAACCCCGTATGTCTACGCGATCCTTCGGGGCTGGATCACCGATGTTAAGCCCCCTTTCGGGCAGGCTAAAACCATGATGAGTTCCCAAAGACTCTATGAGCTGGTGATGCCCCTGGCAAGTACCATATATGTCCGGCTATACGTTCGACAGACACTCATAGATAATCTAGACTCCAAAAACGTGGGGCCTAAGGGTGCCCACCCATATGTGGGATCCGCACAAGGAATCACAACATCATGTAAAGGTCGGCTTACCTCCATACGAAAGGAAAAGGATACAACTGACTTCTCCGTCCCATTCCAAATCTCATGGTTAACGCGTTATATACGGCGCTAGAATGACTGATGTCATGGGTTGTTTATTCCTAGGTGATTATCCTTGTTGCAAATAGAAACCTAAGTTCTATTGTTCCACTATATCATCATTTAGGATGATATCAACAATTTATTTATTTGAGAAAATAATATTTTCTTTCCTCGAAACATAGATGATAACACACAATTTACAATACTTTGATAAAGACTCTTCAAATGACATGAGAAAGCGATGAACTTGCCTTGTGATTGCAAGGTAGTGAAGTCGGATGCTTGCACTGGACCTTGAGCTTCTATGTCTACAAACAATCATTATTTCCCGGTAAGGACAATATTTAAAGAAGCAAAAATGATCATTCATAGTAATGTAATGCATTATTTGGTATTTATTTTCTTTATTTGTTTTAACCAATATTTTAGTTTTCTGGAATATCTTTAGGAATTTAAGAAATTCATATTAAGGAATAACCTTAATATTTTATAAATATTTGTTTCACTATTTTTATAATGTAATATATTATTAATAGAGTTAAAAACTAATTTTTATTTAATTTTAACTCTTATATTTATTTACTTAATAATTCTTTTTAATAATTAGCATTTAAATTAAGGAGATTTTATTTTGGTAACTTCAAATATTTATTTAGTAATTTTCTAAAATACTATAATAATCAAGTATAATAAAAGTTATTTTTATTGATTTTTATGTATTTTCTTGATTTTTTATTAAATTCCATAAGGAATATATATTATAAATCTTTATCCTAAAAATTATTTATCAAAAATAGGTTCTTGATTTATTTTAATAGCTTGTTTTATTATGTATCTAAAAATACATTGTTTATATTTTTTAACGTTTTTATTGTATTTTCTAAGATTTATTGAATTATAAGGGTACTTTGGCTTTTTACTTAAATTATTAAAATTCCTTTTTAGGTTTTGCGCCAACTCAATAGGCTATTTGGGCCAATCTTGGCCCAATTGGCCTGCTCAAAATACCACAGATGGTCTTGGCCCCTATCGGCCCAGTACACAGCATCCTCTCTCTCTCCCTTGTTCTCTCCTGCTCTTCTTCTTTGTCCCCATGGTCGCTGACACCGCTGACGTGCGATTCACGCCGCCATGGTCCTCTCTGGCCGCCGCTGTGGTATATGGTGTAGTTTTCGACCTTGCTCCATCATCTAGTCCAATTCGATTTGGACTTGGGGACCTTCTGCGGCTAGGCTAGCTCCGTCTCGAACCCTAGGGTTTGGGGTGGTGCCGGTGATGCCACCGCCACTGCCCCCAGTGGTGTTGTGGTGTGCTTCTCGACCTCAAGCACTGTTGTGGCCGCCTCCTCGGCTTGGTGCGGGTTGCAGCGCTGTCGCCATGTGCTCGTCGGCTTCTCTGCTTCCTCTTCTAAACTACAGCGGGGACCGTTGGTGAGTTGATCTTGATCTCCCCCTTGTGATTGTTTGTCCTCTTCCCCTCCTGAGCTATGTTGTGTGTCTCGATTGTGCACCCCTAATTAGGGTTCATATCCTATTCTAGGGTTTCTCCCTCTGTTTAGTTGTACATTATGAACTGGAACTAGTGGCGGTGACTAATGAGGATTGTGGTTAATTACATTGAATTTCTCATTGTTCTCATTTTATTATATGATAATAATGGTTTTGTAGTGTTGATTCTAGTTGGTATTTGAGCATGGCCAAGATGGTAATGTTACTTTGGAATCTAACTGGTGGTGTTGGTGATTTGTGGGTTCATCTACTGTCAATACATTAGTACTGACAATAGCACTATAAGTGATTACTCACTGAATTGTTGAGCTCTCACTTGTGAGGAGAAATTCAGAAGTAAGGTGGTAATATGATTATAGTGATACCTTGATTATGTGCATGAGTATAGTCTTGATAATGATTCCTGGTTTGATTTCAGGAAGATGATATTATAGATTTAATAATGCAGGCTCAATAATGGCTCTGCTTGATTTAGAACCTAACTTTATGATACCATCTTTAAATGGCACACAAGTTTGTGTTCAACTATTGGCTTGATTCTGTTGGGCTTAGTATTGGATTTGATCAAAGTTAAGTTGGAATCTTCTCCTTAAACTTGTCTGCCTGTGATGTTGGTCTAAGGCATAGGAACTAGTTTCCTATTTTGTTGTCCTTTATAGAAATGTTCTGGGATTATCATTGGTTCTTTGGATCTTGAATCATGTTGGCTAAGATGGTTGGGTACTCGTAGATTTATATTGGTTCATAGGATTTGTGAATTCTGAGGTGCTACTCCACAAGGATATGTGCCCAGAATTCATAAGCTATGCTAATTACATGTTGGAATATATGATGTGGTTATCAAATCCAGGATCTATGACGATGCGAGATCCTGGTTTGATTGGTAAAATTTATGTATACTCTTTATTTTAAAAGATCATCTATGATGGATTCACCCCACTTGGGTGATGTCCGAGAGATCTAGATATAAAACAACACATGAATCTTAGTGAGAAGATATTAAGATCATGTGATGGTTGTATTTCACTAACCACAATAGTTGATTTTGCTGGTGTTGTGGCGGGTTGATTTGGTTGGCTGGATCTTGCTGGCTTGAGCTTGTCCTTCACCTTACGGTTCTGTGAACTTGGCCTTCATCTTACCCTTCACCTTGGCTGCTATAAGCTTGGCCTTGACCTTGCCCTTGTTGTCCACCTAATCCACCCCTCATTATGTCACCATATGGTGAGTACTAGGATGATCTTGTGTGTGGTTGGCTAATGGTTTTCTTGGTTCTTCCTAAGCTTAGCTTGCTTCTGGTTTGGTGTTGGAAAGGAAAAGTATGCTCTGTGAGCCTTGCCACGGTGGGCTCTTCCTTTTGCTTGAGTGGCAGCTTTTCTGTGTTGACATGTCTCACCATGCATTTAGGTGATTGTGTTGCATGTGTGCTTGGTACACAATTTGGATCAGATCGATGAGGTGTTACCTTTTGATCTTTTAACATTTAACTCTCCTGGTGAAACTTGCCCCTCTTACTTGTTGTTAAAATTTGTATTGTGGCTTATGGATTATGAATTCTTTCATATTGGTGAAACTTTCCCCTGTATTAAAACTCAATGATGTAATATGAGCAGTGCACCTCACTGCTCTCTACTGAGAGTATTCTCATAACTAACCTTTTATTTTACTTTTTGTTTGTTTTAAATTTTGTTGCAGGTACAAGATCTGGTGTTTCAAGATTTAGTATAGGAGTACATAGATAGATAGGTAGTGTTTAATTGTAATCTTTATTTGATCAATTTGTAATATCTTATATTATTCTTTTGTAACAATTTATTATTTAAATTCCAATTTTTGTAATTCCTTTTTCTGTACTGAACCTCTCATTTGTTTGGATGAATTCATTATTTTAAAAGAAATGTGTATGGAATAAAGATAAGAAATAAAGAGTCATTTCTTATTCGAATTACTTTATTTTGTATTCTATTATTTATTATTATCTCATTATTTTAACAAATGATATTAGTAAATCATTTAAAACTCGTTTTTAAATATAACAAATCTTAATTTTTAAATATAATTTCAAATTCCAAATTTGTATTCAAATTCTCCCCCTTAACACACATTTATTCAAAAAAAATCATGTCAGAATTTATAACGATCACTCCCAATAGCTATTCCTACACACCGAGAGTGAAAGAAACTCTAATCACTTTAGGTTTTTAGTTTGGCGAAAAATTTACCCGCATTTTACAGATGAATGCATGCATGTACACAAATTCCTAATTCTACCCTTCGTTGGTTCCTAAATGCTGGGATGTTACAGACTTCCCTGCTTAAATTAAACTTCGTCCCAAAGTTTGCTGAAGTGTACCTGAATAGGCTTCTCTTAAGTCATCCTCTTTCACCCAGATGGCTTCTCTCTCAGGGTGATGCTCCCACTGTACTTTGCAGTACTTGAATGCATTGTTTCTCAACCTTTTCCAGTTCTCTTCCAGGAGGGTTTCTCAACATACGTTAAATCTGCTTTTAATTCCAGCTCTTGATGTGTGATTGCATCATCGGGAGCCTTAAAACATTTTCGGAGTTGTGACACATGGAAAACATTATGAACTTGAGCCGATCTTGGTGGTAACTCTAAAGCATAAGCTATAGTCATGTTCTGACTTAGTACTTTGAATGGTCCTATATATCTGGGACTCAATTTTCCTTTAACTCTGAACCTCTTAACTCCTTTCATTGGGCTTACTTTGAGATATACCATATCTCCTACTTGGGCACTCTGTGGTTACTTACTATCTCCTTGACATATACTTCTACTAACTTCTCGGCATTATCTTTCTAATTTACCGAATAAAATATGCACTCTTAGTGAGTCTATCAACAATCACCCATATCATATCCTTCCGTTTTGGTGTCATGGGTAATCCTGTGATGAAATCCATACCAATTTCCTCCCATTTCCACTATGGAATTTCCAAAGGTTGTAACGGTCCTGCTGGACTTTGATGTTCAGCTTTTACCCTTTATCAAGTATGGCATTCTGACACATATTTTGCAATGTCTCTTTTCATGTTATTCCACCAGAATAATTCCTTCGAATCCATGTACATCTTGGTACTTCCTGGATGAATGGAGTATGGTGTTTCATGTGCTTATGGGAGTATCACTTCATGAATTTCTGACGCATCTGGAATGCAAAGACGATCTTGGAACCATAAAGATCCATAATCTCCTAAGCAAAAAACTGATGCTTGACCATGAGATATCCTCCGAATTTCTTCAGCAATAAAAGGATCTCCATCTTGATGTCTAAAAATTTCATGCTTAAGATCACTATTCTGTTATGCAACTACCCGCATGGTAGCTAGTCCTCCAATAGTCTCTGTTCTCATGAATTGAAGTTCCAACCTCTCCAAATCCATTTGTAGCTCTATTGGTAGTTCTCGATTGATAGGCTGAATATCTATGCTCTTTTGGCTTAAAGCATCTGCTACAACATTGGCCTTTCCAGGGGTATAATTGATTGTCAGATCATAATCTTTGATTATCTCTAACCAACGCTTCTATCTCATATTCAATTCCTTTTGAGTGAAGAAGTATTTGAGACGTTTGTGGTCAGTGTATAACTAACACCTTGCTCCATAGAGAAAATGCCTCCATCCTTTCAAGGCAAAGTTGAAATCATGTGGTTTCAGTTGTCTTGATCCGTAAACAATTACTTTACGATCTTGTATTAACACACAATGCAAACCTTCTTTAGAAGCATCACAATATACTGTATAATCCTTTCATGTGTTAGGGAACTGCTAAAAATTGGGCGGTAGTTAATCTAGTCTTCAACTCAAAGCTTGCTTCACACTTCTCATCCCAGATGAATGGTGTGTTCTTTATTAGCAATTTGGTCATTGGTCTAGCTATCTTGGAGAAACCTTCAATGAACCTTCGATAATAACTAGCCATACCCAAGAAACCTCGGATTTTCTTCACATTGTTTGGTGCAGTCCACTCTAATACTGATTGAACTTTGGATGGATTTACAGCAATCCCATCCTTATTGATCACATGACCAAGAAATTCTACTTCATCCAACCAAAATTAACACTTACTAAACTTAGCATAAAGCTTATGTTCTCTTAAGATCTGCAATGTTATTCTCAAATGATATGCATGCTCTTCCTTATCCTTTGAATATATCAAAGTATCATCAATAAACACTATGACAAACTTGTCCAAGTACGGCATGAAGATTTTGTTCATCAAATTCATGAATATTGTTGGTTCATTGGTCAAACCAAATGGTATGACAAGATACTCATGGTGTCCATACCTTGAGACAAATGTTATCTTTGGAACATCTTCCGGTTTGATTTTTATCTGGTGATATCCTGATCTTAGATCTATCTTGGAAAATACTCCATCTCCCTTAACTTGATTAAACAGATCTTGAATTCTTGGCAATGGTTACTTATTCTTGATGGTAACATTGTTGAGATTTCTGTAGTCCCCACACATCCTTCGTCCTCCATCTCTTTTATCTACAAAGATCTCCAGAGTTCTCCATGGAGATACACTTTCTTGAATGAATCCCTTTCTAGCTAACTCATCAATTTCCTCTTTAAGCTATTTTAATTCCTTCGGACTCATATTGTATGGTGCTTGAGCTATTGTTGCTTTGTGCAGGAATTAGATCAATAGTGAACTCTATTTCCCGATCTGGTGGTATTCTGTAACCTTTGCTAGGAAAACATCTTGGAACTCATTTACTAGAGGAATATCCTCTAACTTGACCTCCTTCATTGAGTTCAATTGAAAATCTACCATGATATGACTGTGCTTATTTGCCTAATATACTATCCTTTCTCCACTTAGAGTCTTGATTGAGATAGTTTTATCCTCACAATTAATCTGAGCCCCATGTTCAGTCATCCAGTCCATACCCAGCACTACTGCAATTCCCTTCAAAGGAATCACATAAAGATCCGCAAAGTATGTACAACCACAGATCGAGATAACCTGATCTTGTTGAATGTGGCGTACAACTACATTCCCCCTTGTCGTCACCACGGTCATACGGTTTTCTAATGCTGCCCTTCTAATCCCGAATTTATCACAAAATTCTTCAGAAATGAATGAAGTAGTTGCACCGGTATCAAATAAAACTTTTCCGGGATTGGTAAGGATATAGAGCATACCTATCACTAAATGCTCGGAGTTATCCACCTCCTCCAAGGTTGCATAATTCAGCTTCCCGGTAGGCTTGCTCCTCTTGCCATTATTGTTTTTTGACCAAATTTCCTCCTCTATTGGGTTGTCCATTGCTTCCTCTGGTTTATCCTCCACCTTTAATAGGCCATCAACCTAGTGGTTTAGTCGGACAGTTTGGCTTTATTTGACCCCTCTGGCCACAAGCATGGCAAATTATCACTAGTTTTTGGCAATCCCTGCTCATATGCCCTGGAAGTTTGCAACTATGACAGATAATATTCCTTACGGTTGGATTTGCACTCCGGTTGGAATTGCTGTTGTTGTAGGGTCTATTCCTCGTCTAGAATTTCAGTCTGGGCTTAAGTTTACTTTCCTGAATCCTCTTTGTTTCCTTCTTGGATCTTTTCCTTCGGCACTCTTGAACATTCTTACAGTCATCTTCGAAAGTGATGGCTGCATCCAGCAACTACTGAAAAGTTTTTTTATTGGCCAACCTTAACTACATCTTCACGAACAGATTTAATCCTCGCAGAAAACACTTCTTCCTTTTCTCCTCAGTGCTTACTTCATCCTCAACATAACGAGACAATTGGCTAAACTCCCGGATGTACTTCATGACCTTTGGTATAACCTTGCTGAAGCTCCTCAAACTCCCTACGCTTCAACTCCATTACACTTTCAGGAACATGATACTCACGGAACCTCTTCTTGAACTCTTCCCAGCTATACTCTCTCCCTAGCGGTTGCATTGCTAACTGATTTTCCCACCATAATGCTGTAGGTCCAATCAAGAGGGGTTGCATACCTCAGCTTTTCTTCATCATTGCAACCCACAGTCTTTAAATTCCTCTTAGTATCCGCTAGCCAATCCTCTGCATCCATTGGTTCTAGAGCTGATGAAAAAGGTAATGGCCTTGCATTCTGGAAGTCGGGAAGACTCACTCCTCCTCCTTCAGGTTCTCTCTGGTTTCCAGCTTGTCGCAAGAACTCTTCCATGAATTTGTTCTGTGACTCTTGCATCATTTGCATGTATTGCATAAAATTCTGCTCCATTAGCGGCCTCATTGGTGGTGGTGGTAATGCTCCTTCATTTCTAGCATATGCATCTGCCTTCTCCTTAGCCTGGCGCTCCATGCGCTGCTTTTCTGATTTGGTTTCTAAACCCAATTCCATGACCCCCTAGTCCTGCAACATAAAGCGAATACTCATAATTACATCATGCACATGTGTTCTGAGCTCAACTTCACACACAGAACTAGTCACACAATGGAAAATAAAACCCAAATAAGATCCAAATATGCATTTCACATATTATACATTACAAACCATTTAGTAAATACAAAGTCATTAAAAACCTGTACCATATAGGTACCATAACACGTAAAAACACTACCTCACTTATTTAGCTACATCTTTCTCTCGGATTACAATATGCAATACCAGCTACTTCATAATAAGTAACCTATGCTTTTAGTATCCACGACACTCATTATACATGCCTGAAGTCCAACCGTGATGACGTGACATCCATCGCATAGTTTGTGGAACAAATGGCCTTCCAGATGGAACATACTCATTATCTGAAGTATCAGGACTTGAGTCATTACTCAACCTAAGTGCATTGACTCCATCCAGCTCAGCTAAAAAGTCTTAAAAAACCTGTTCAACATTATCACCCACTTGCATCCCCTGAGCTTCATTCCTAGAGTTGTCAATAGAATACCCAGATTCCGCTGCCCCCTAGGTGCTCTGTTGGGTAAGATAGTTATACACTCGATAATTTACATTCCCTAGGTTTTGAGAAGGTGTTGACGATTCAAACACTCTCTCCTTAGGATCTTCTTCCTCATCCTGACTTCCTACGAATATGGTATTTCTACTACTATTATTAGGATTGATTCTACCCATCCGGATGGATTGTCAAACATCTCTGTCAGACCCATCCATTGACATTTGATTCCCTAGGGATCCCTCATGTGACCCTATTCTCCATCCATCAGAATTCTCGATAGGAAGTTCTAAATCAGATCCTTCCTCGAGCACATGACCTTTGAATACCTCATATCTAAATTAGGATCATAGGTACGTTCTGATCTAGGTGAATAAGGATATGGTGTAAATGATTTGGGATCTATAGGTATATCCTTAAAGATTGGTTTTGCACTATTCCTTGCTTCATTCTCTAGATGGGATGCTAACTGTTTCCTTCTTTATGGATCAGTTAAATCCTCTAACATGTCATTTTTATCCTCTACTATGACTTGATGTGTCTTATAAAAAGATGCATCAATTGTTTGATATCGATCCATAAACTTGGAAGCTAACTTAGGATGCTTCTTTACTAAAGTAAGATGATCTGGTACTGGCTCCAAGTCTATAGAATCATGAGGAATCACAGAAAATGTGCTCCCTACTAACTCCTGGGCTTTATGCTTCCGGATATTGGTTATCTCCTTCACAACAACAACATGATATGCTGCTAAATGACTCCTACCTTCACCTATAGGTAGATCACGATATAATCCAAGCTCCTGAAGTTGGATACTCACACGATATTTGGATAACATCGACCATCATAATAAGTCATGGTATTCACTGGGATCTTAGTTGGACAACTAAAAATCCTTAAGAGTTGACGAAGCTGATCAGTGAATGATCCATGATAATCATCGAGAGTCTCCTCTTTCCTTAACAAAGTTTGTTTTGGAAACTTTGGTGCCATAACTTTGTATAAAAAAATATTTTTATTAGTAATCAATAATATATTGCATCATAACAAAGAATTATCGCACTATAATATATAACGGAATATTCTCATTTGAATACCCATTATATCCTTCTACAGAATTTTTATCGTTGCTATATACTCCTACAGGTAATACCCTTTACTAGGTTTCCAACCTAAGGTCAAAGCAATTTGCTCTGATACCAACTGCGGTGACCCAGCATACCACTACATGTGTAGAACACTATAGTCGTTGACATGACATTCACAGAACACCGTTCCGTAAATATCACATCCCTCAGAGTTGCATAACAGAAACATTGCGGGTCCATATTAAAAACATACACACATTATTATTATTACAATACCAGAAGTTCAAGACTTCAAAAGATTCAACTTAAAAACCAAATATAAAGTGTTTCAGTGGAAGTATTTAAGTGACAACTTCAGCTCCGAATTGATCTCAGCAACTTACTATTATATATTTTTCATGTTGCTTGGCTCAATTGGTTACTAAAACTAAGGAAGTTATTCTGACTAATTGTGCTCTCCTCCATAGAAGACGTCGTATTACACCCCTTCTACAGCACCGTACAGATCTGGCTCCTCATAGAAGACCTCCTCTTGGCTTTCAGCTGCATACATTGGGTTATCTTCTGGATCCTCAGAGTATAACGAGGATCAAAGGAAAGGGTGAGTAATGTGACGTTACCGGTAAGTTCATTATATGCAAGGTGGGAAGTTTGATGCTCTATCTACCACCTCGGACTATAAGTCCTTGGCACTATGCAGTTTTCATAAATCTTTCTTCAAAGATTGATTACCAGAACTTTCATGGAGTTCCTTTCCTGCCGTGTTCGTAGCTCCTTTCTAGAACAGGGAGTAACAAGTTACAATTCTTACACC
Source organism: Avena insularis (assembly GCA_023614405.1). NCBI lineage: Eukaryota > Viridiplantae > Streptophyta > Magnoliopsida > Poales > Poaceae > Avena > Avena insularis. The sequence goes on along the minus strand of CM042685.1, from coordinate 124,626,763 downwards.
CTCTAGAGGTGCGTTACTTTACCCATGAGAAATCAACTCCTTGTTGCACAACCAGGCGTACTTTCCCGTCCACAATTCCATGATGTGGGGCCCAGTAGGTGATCCAAGCCAATCACTTCCCTTTCCACAACCCCGTATGTCTACGCGATCCTTCGGGGCTGGATCACCGATGTTAAGCCCCCTTTCGGGCAGGCTAAAACCATGATGAGTTCCCAAAGACTCTATGAGCTGGTGATGCCCCTGGCAAGTACCATATATGTCCGGCTATACGTTCGACAGACACTCATAGATAATCTAGACTCCAAAAACGTGGGGCCTAAGGGTGCCCACCCATATGTGGGATCCGCACAAGGAATCACAACATCATGTAAAGGTCGGCTTACCTCCATACGAAAGGAAAAGGATACAACTGACTTCTCCGTCCCATTCCAAATCTCATGGTTAACGCGTTATATACGGCGCTAGAATGACTGATGTCATGGGTTGTTTATTCCTAGGTGATTATCCTTGTTGCAAATAGAAACCTAAGTTCTATTGTTCCACTATATCATCATTTAGGATGATATCAACAATTTATTTATTTGAGAAAATAATATTTTCTTTCCTCGAAACATAGATGATAACACACAATTTACAATACTTTGATAAAGACTCTTCAAATGACATGAGAAAGCGATGAACTTGCCTTGTGATTGCAAGATAGTGAAGTCGGATGCTTGCACTGGACCTTGAGCTTCTATGTCTACAAAACATCATTATTGCGCGGTAAGGACAATATTTAAAGAAGCAAAAATGAACATGCATAGTAATGTAATGCATTATTTGTTATTTATTTTCTTTATTTGTTTTACCCAATATTTTAGTTTTCTAGAATAACTTTATGAACTTAAGAAATTCATTTTAATGAATAACCTTAATTTTTATAAATATTATTTTCACTATTTTTATAATGTAATATATTATTAATAGAGTTAAAAACTAATTTTTATTTAATTTTAACTCTTACATTTATTTACTTAATAATTCTTTTTAAGAATTAGCATTTAAATTAAGGAGATTGTATTTTGGTAACTTCAAATATTTATATAGTATTTTTCTAAAATACTATAATAATCAAGTATAATAAAAGTTATTTTTATTGATTTTTATGTATTTTCTTGATTTTTTATAAAATTCCATAAGGAATATATACTATAAATCTTTAACCTAAAATTTATTTATAAAAAATAGGTTTCTTAATTTAATTTAATATGTTGTTTTATTATGTACCTAAAAATACATTGTTTATATTGTTAAGGTTTTTATTTTATTTTCTAAGATTTATTGAATTATAAGGGTACTTTGGTCTTTTACTTAAATTATTAAAATTCCTTTTTAGGTTTTGGGTCAACTCATTAGGATATTTGGGCCAATCTATGACCAATTAGCCTGGTCAAAATACCCACCGAAGGTGGTACTGGCCCTATCGTCCTAGTACACAGCCTCCTCTCTCTCACTCGTTCTCTCGTTCTCTTCTTTCTCGACCTCGTGGTCACTGACACCGCCGTCGTGCGATTCACGCCACTGTGGTCCTATCTTTCCGCCGCCGTGGTGTATGGTTTAGTTGTCGACCTTGCTCCTTCATATATTCCAATTCGATTTGGATTTCAGGCCCTTCTACGGCTAGGATAGCTCATCCCGAACCATGGGGTTTGGGGTGGTGCAGTGATGCCACCCCTTGCCCCAGTGGTGTTGTGGTGTGCTTCTCGACCTCAAGCGCTGTTGTGGCCTCCACCTCAGCTTGGTGCGGGTTGCAGCGCCCCTTTGGGTGCTCCCTGTGCCGCCGTGCGCTCGTCGGCTTCTCTGCTTCCTCATCTAAACTACAACGAGGACCTTTGGTGAGTTGATCTTGATATCCCCCTTGTGATTGTTTGTCCTATGCCCCTCCTGAGCTATGTTGTGTGTCTTGGTTGTGCACCCCTAATTAGGGTTCATATCATGTTCTAGGGTTTCTCCCTCTATTTAGTTGTACATGATGAACTAGAACTAGTGGTGGTGACTAATGAGGATTATAGTTAATTACACTAAATTGCTCCTTTGTTCTCATTTGATAATATGATGCTAGTGGCTTTGTAGTGTTGATTCAGTTGATATTTGAGCATGGCCTAGATGGCAATATTCTTGTGGAATCTAATTGGTGGTGTTATTGGTTTGTGGGTTCATCTACTATCAATACATTAGTACTGACAGTAGCACTATTAGTGATTACTCACTAAATTATTGAGCTCTCATTTTTGAGATGAGATTCACACTACTAGGAAAAGCACATTGTTAAGTGGCGCTTTGAAAAGGCCATCCGTAGCGCACTAGCAGTGCGCCACGGGCCTCGCGCTACGGCTATCTCCTAGCCATGGCTCACTACCTGGTGCGCCACGGTTGTGTCGAGATAGGCGTGGCGCACATGCCAGTGCGCCACGGAAAGTAGTCCAGGTGCGCCACGCGTATGAAACGATAACCATGGCGCACTAGGTGATGTGCGCCATGGATATAAATTTCAAAATTCAAAAAAAAGCAGCAGATCTGGATCTCGTCGTCAGTGCCGTCGCGCGTCGGTGCAGGTCGCCGTCGTCGCCTCGTTGTCGCCGCCTCCTCGTCTTCACCTCGTCGTCGCCTCCTCGTCATCGTCGGAACTACAAGGAGGAGGAGGAGAATAGGAGGAAGAGGATGAGAAGAAGAGGAGGATGAGAAGAAGAGGAGGAAGAGGAGGAAGAGGAGGAGAAGAAGAGGAGGAGGAGAAGAAGAAGAGAAGGCCTCGTCGTCGTCAGAACTACAAGGAGGAGGAGGAAGAGGAGGAGAATAAGGAGCCCGTCGTCTCGTCGTCGGAAGGAGGCCGCCGTCACCATCTTCACTGCAAGGAGGAGGAAGAGGAGGAGAAGGAGAAGGAGAAAGAGAAGGAGAATGAGGAGAAGAAGAAGGAAATGAGAAGGGAGGAGAAGGGAAGGGAAAAGAAAAGGGATAGGTGGGCGGGGTGAGGATTGGAAATTTGAATCCTGCCCAAGCTTATCCGTGGCGCACTAGGTGGTGGTGCGCTACGGGTAAGTCACCCTCTATTTTTTTTCTGCAGGAAAAAACGGTCTTTTGACCGTAAATTTTTACTCTTTTCGAATTTTGAAAATCTAAAAAATCGCTAAACGATGCAAAATCTCGTTCTCGTCATTTTGGTATATTATACGATTTTTTTCGATATCGTATGCAAAAGTTACGGCCTTTTTACCGTAGCATGACATTTTTTTATAAATAAAGTCGAAACTCATGTTTGTTAATTTTACTAGAAGCTATACCACATTACCTACCTAAATATAAAAGGATTTAATTTTTTGAATTGTTTATCATTTTTTTTATTTTTTGCAAATCCTAAAAAGGCGATCCACGGGGGGGGTGGAGTTGGTGCAGGATAGTTATGCGTAGGGCAAGGTGCCCTACTACTAAGTTTATACATCCGTGGCGCACATGCCATAGTGCGCCACGGATGTGTCAACCATTCACAGCGAGAGGGCATGCGCTTAGGTGTAGCGCACCCCCTCCATGCGCCACGTGACACTAACAACCGTGCGCACCTACCCTATGTGCGCTACGGATGTTTGGCGTCTTGACCAACAGGCCTGGCCCACACATATCTGTGGTGCACTATGGTCATGTGCCACGGTTGTTCTAGTTGCTAGTAGGGCCTTGCCCATAGGTGAGCCACGCTGTTTTAGCCGTGGGGCACTTCAACCATGTGAGCCACGGATGTGCTGATTACCTATAGCCATTTTCCTAGTAGTGTCGAGTAAGATAGTAATATGATTATAGGTATACCTTGATTATGTGGATGAGTATAGTCTTGATAATGATTCCTGGTTTGATTCCAGGAAGATGATATTATAGATTTAATTATGCAAGCTCAATAATGGCTCTGCTTGATTTAGAACCTAACTTTATGATACCATCTTTAAATGGCACACAAGTTTATGTTCTACTATTGTCTTGATTCTATTGGGCTTAGTATTGGATTTGATCAAAGTTAAGTTGGAATCTTCTGCTTAAACTTGTCTGCCTGTGATGTCCGTCTAAGGCATAGGAACTAGTTTCCTATGTTGTTGTCCTTTATAGAAATGTTCTGGGATTATCATTGGTTATTGGATCTTGAATCCTCTTGGCTAAGATGGTTAGGTACTCATAGATTTGTATTGGTTCATAGGATTTGTGAATTCTGAGCTGTTACTCCACTAGGAGATGTCCCCAGAATTCATAAGCTATGCTAATTACATGTTGGAATATATGATGTGGTTATCAAATCCAGGAACTATGATGCTGGTCTGAGATCCTGGTTTGATTGGTAAAATTTATGTATACTCTTTATTTTAAAAGATCATCTATGATGGATTCACCCCACTTGGGTGATTTCTGAGAGATCTAGATATAAAACAACACATGAATCTTAGTCTAGAGAAGATATTAAGATCATGTGATGGTTGTATTTCACTCACCAGAACATTTGATTTCTTTGGTGTTGTCATGGTTGATTTGGTTGGCTGGATCTTCTTGATGGTGTTGCTGGCTTGAGCTTGTCCTTCACCTTGAGGTTCTGTGAACTTGGCCTTGATCTTACCGCTCACCTTCTGGCTCCTATAAGCTTGGCCTTGACCTTTCCCTTGATGTCCACCTGATCCACCCCCTCCTTATGTCACCATATGGTGAGTACTAGGATGATCTTGTGTGTGGTTGGCTGATGGTTTGCTTGGCTCTTTCTAAGCTTAGCTTGCTTATGGTTTGGTGTGGAAAGGAAAAGTATGCTGCTGTGAGCCTTGCATGGCTGGGCTCTTCTCTTTTTCTTGAGTAGCAGCTTCTGCTGTGTTGACAGCTCTCACCATGCATTTAGGTGATTATCCTGCCCGTGTGCTTGGTAGACAGTTTGGATCAGATCGATGAGGTGTTTTACCTTTTGATCTTTTAACATTTAACTCTCCTGGTGAAACTTGCCCCTCTTACTTGCTATTAAAATTTGTATTGTGGCTTATTGATTATGAAAAAAATTCTTTCATATTGGTGAAACTTGCCCCTGTATTAATACTCAATGATGTAATATGAGCAGTGCACCTCACTGCTTTCTACTGAGAGTATTCTCACAACTAACCTTTTATTTTCCTTTTTGTTTGTTTTAAATTTTGTTTTAGGTACAAGATCTGGTGTTTCAAGATTTAGTATAGGAGTACATAGATAAATAGGTAGATTTTAATTGTAATCTTTATTTGATCAATTTGTAAGAAATTTGTAATATCTTATATTATTCTTTTGTAACAATTTATAATATTTTATTATTTAAATTCTAATTTTTGTAATTCCTTTTTCTGTACTCAACCTCTTATTGGTTTGGATAGGTTCATTATTGTAACAGAAATGTGTATGGAATAAAGATAAGAAATAAAGAGTCATTTCTTATTTCAATTACTTTATTTTGTATTCTATTATTTATTATTATCTCATTATTGTAACAAATGATATTACTAAATCATTTTTAAAATAACAAATCTTAATTTTTAAATTTAATTTCAAATTCCAAATTTGTATTTAAATTCTCCCCCTTAACACAAATTTATTCAAAAGATCATGTCAGAATTTATAACGATCACTCCCAATAGATATTCCTATACATCGAGAGTGAAAGAAACTCTAATCACTTTACATTTTTAGTTTGGTGAAAAATTTACTCGCATTTTACAGATGAATGCATGCATATGCACAAATTCCTAATTATACCCTTCGTTGGTTCCTAAATGCTGGGATGTTACAATGGGTTTGTTTCTCCAAGTGTTCCCATCTCTGATGATCAAGATTAGTTTAGCACTAGCATCTATCAATGAGGGTGTCACTATTGAGGGTTACTAATCAAGTGTAACTAGCTACACCTATTTCAATGCTCTTGATGGCATATTTCCTATTTCTCCACTAATCACCAATTAATTAACTATTTGAGCAAGTTTGATAAAAGTAAGAAAAGATAAAGCTGGCAGGTAAAACTTGGGATTGCTATAATCATGGTTGCTTCACCATAGCATGCATAATATATCTTGCATATTACTAGCTTTCCTAGTTTAGATTGCATAGTTTAGCTTGGCTTGGTGGGTGCAGTTGTCGAAGTTCTCCTCTTCTTCGTCGTAGAACTCCTCTTCCTCGTAGCCCGGGTTGATACTAGCGTCTATAAATAAATACGAGGTGCACAATCACCAAACAATACTTAACTACTTCTATTTAGCACACAAATATCCACACTAGACGATCTAACATCATCTCAATCACTACATGAAATATTGACATGGCCTTACTTATCTTATTTTAGAAATGCAATTTCTACTCATTGAAAAATACTTAAGATTTAATATTCTCCAATTATAAAATATGGGTTCATGTTGACACATGTCATCACTACATATTCCAATACTTGGAAATGTGATTTAAAGTGGAGGACATATAATACAAAGTTTATTATTGCTATTTAATAATATTAAAGTGACTAGAAATGACTATATAACATTCTTTTAATACTAGTCCATGATTAATGCATGTAAAACCAAATATTTTTACATATTCATATAGGTCATGAAAAACTTGATTTCTGACAGTTGGAATCAACTCAAAAGCATTTATGGTCGATTTTAGAAAAATGTTTGAAGTTGTAAAAGTCTCTGCCTTGTTATTTTTACTCTGGGTGATCTATAACTTCAAACTATGTGAATCTAACGGGAGTGGTTAGATAATTTCATTACCTTTCTAACAAAATTGGAATCATGTAATTTGGTTTAGTAAATCTTCCTGAATTTAATTTTTAAATCACTGACAGAATGGGGTTTTGGAATAAAAGGAAAAACCTATATTTGAATTAGTGGGCTCGCGCGGGAAAGCTATTGGGCCGGCCCAACTACGCAGTGCGTGCACAGCGGGCTTCATTTGTGTTGGTCCCATGCGTCAGCAGCTGATCTAATCCGAAGTGGTATGCTCTAATCCTAGCCGCACGATTAGAGCTCGATCAAGGGTTCAGCGTTGTCGTCTCCATCACACAGTGCACGTGGGATTCAACCCTAATTCCATGGCGAGGGTCATCGGGGGCTTACGAGGGCTCCATCTAGGTATGGCGAGGCGGGCAGATGAACTATACGGCGGCAGTGGTTTGAACGGTGGTCGCGGCAGCTCCTAGCGATGCAGTGCTCGCCTTGGTCCAGGGATGGGTGCGGTGACCCAGCATACCACTGCATGTGAAGTACACTATAGTCGTTGACATGAAATTCACAGAACACTGTTCCATAAATATCACATCCCTCAGAGTGGCACACAGAAACATTGCGGGTCCATATTACAAACATACACACATTATTATTATTACAATACAAGAAGTTCAAGAGTTCAAAATATTCAACTTACAATCCAAATATAAAGTGTTTCAGCGGAAGTTTTAAAGTGACAACTTCAACTCCAAATTGAGCTCAGCAACTTATTATTATATATTGTCCATGTTGCCCGGCTCAATTGGTTACTAATACTAAGGCAGTTATTCTGACACATTGTGCTCTCCTCCATACACGACGTCGTAGTCCACCCCTTCTACAGCACCGTATAGATCTGGCACCTCATAGAAGACCTCCTCTTGGCTTTCAGCTGCATACATTGGGGTATCTTCTGGATCCTCAGAGTCTAAGCAGGGGATCAAAGGAAAGGTTGAGTAACAGCATTACCCAGCAAGTTCATTATATGCAAGGTGGGAAGTTTGATGCTCTATCTACCACCTCGGACTATTAGTCCTTGCCACTATGCAATTTTCTTAAATCTTTCTTCAAAGATTGATTACTAGAACTTTCATGGAGTTCCTTTCCTGTTGCGTTCGTAGCTCCTTTTCAGAACAGGGAGTAACAAGTTACAATTCTTACACCCTCTAGAGGTGTGTTACTTTACCCATGAGATATCAACTCTTTGTTGCACAACCAGGCGTACTTTCTCGTCCACAATTTCATGATGTGGGGCCAAGTAGGTGATCCAAGCCAATCACTGCCCTTTCTGCGACCCCATATGTCTGTGTGATCCTTCGGGGCTGGCTCACCTCTGTTAAGCCCTCGTTCAGACAGGCTAAAACCCTGATGAGTTCCCAAGCAATCTATGAGCTGGTGATGCCCCTGGCAAGTACCATATAGGTCCGGCTATACCTCCGACAGCCACTCATAGATAATCTAGACGCCAAAAACGTGGGGCCTAAGGGTGCCCACCCATATGTTGGATTCGTACAAGGAATCACAACGTCACATTAAGGTCGTCTTGCCTCCGTACGAAAGGAAAAGGATACAGTTGACTTCTCCGTCCCATTCCAAATATCATGGTTAACGTGTTATATACGGTGCTAAAATCACTGATGTCATGGGTTGTTAATTCCTAGGTGATTATCCTTGTTGCATATAGAAATCTAAGTTCTATTGCTCCACTATATCATCACCTAAGATGATATCAACAATTTATTTATTTGAGAAAATAATATTTTCTTTCCTCGAAACATAGATGATAACACAAAATTTACAAATACTTTGACAAAGACTCTTCAAAGGACATGAGCAAGCGATGACTTGCCTTGTGATTGCAAGGTAGTGAAGTCGTATGCTTGCACTGGACCTTGAGCTTCTATGTCTACAAACAATCATTATTTCCCGGTAAGGACAATATTTAAAGAAGCAAAAATGATCATCCATAGTAATGTAATGCATTATTTGGTATTTATTTTCTTTATTTGTTTTAACCAATATTTTAGTTTTCTGGAATATCTTTAGGAATTTAAGAAATTCATATTAAGGAATAACCTTAATATTTTATAAATATTTGTTTCACTATTTTTATAATGTAATATATTATTAATAGAGTTAAAAACTAATTTTTATTTAATTTTAACTCTTATATTTATTTACTTAATAATTCTTTTTAATAATTAGCATTTAAATTAAGGAGATTTTATTTTGGTAACTTCAAATATTTATTTAGTAATTTTCTAAAATACTATAATAATCAAGTATAATAAAAGTTATTTTTATTGATTTTTATGTATTTTCTTGATTTTTTATTAAATTCCATAAGGAATATATATTATAAATCTTTATCCTAAAAATTATTTATCAAAAATAGGTTCTTGATTTATTTTAATAGCTTGTTTTATTATGTATCTAAAAATACATTGTTTATATTTTTTAACGTTTTTATTGTATTTTCTAAGATTTATTGAATTATAAGGGTACTTTGGCTTTTTACTTAAATTATTAAAATTCCTTTTTAGGTTTTGCGCCAACTCAATAGGCTATTTGGGCCAATCTTGGCCCAATTGGCCTGCTCAAAATACCCACCAGACGTGGTACTGGCCCTATCGGCCCAGTACACAGCATCCTCTCTCTCTCCCTTGTTCTCTCCTGCTCTTCTTCTTTGTCCCCATGGTCGCTGACACCGCTGACGTGCGATTCACGCCGCCATGGTCCTCTCTGGCCGCCGCTGTGGTATATGGTGTAGTTTTCGACCTTGCTCCATCATCTAGTCCAATTCGATTTGGACTTGGGGACCTTCTGCGGCTAGGCTAGCTCCGTCTCGAACCCTAGGGTTTGGGGTGGTGCCGGTGATGCCACCGCCACTGCCCCCAGTGGTGTTGTGGTGTGCTTCTCGACCTCAAGCACTGTTGTGGCCGCCTCCTCGGCTTGGTGCGGGTTGCAGCGCTGTCGCCATGTGCTCGTCGGCTTCTCTGCTTCCTCTTCTAAACTACAGCGGGGACCGTTGGTGAGTTGATCTTGATCTCCCCCTTGTGATTGTTTGTCCTCTTCCCCTCCTGAGCTATGTTGTGTGTCTCGATTGTGCACCCCTAATTAGGGTTCATATCCTATTCTAGGGTTTCTCCCTCTGTTTAGTTGTACATTATGAACTGGAACTAGTGGCGGTGACTAATGAGGATTGTGGTTAATTACATTGAATTTCTCATTGTTCTCATTTTATTATATGATAATAATGGTTTTGTAGTGTTGATTCTAGTTGGTATTTGAGCATGGCCAAGATGGTAATGTTACTTTGGAATCTAACTGGTGGTGTTGGTGATTTGTGGGTTCATCTACTGTCAATACATTAGTACTGACAATAGCACTATAAGTGATTACTCACTGAATTGTTGAGCTCTCACTTGTGAGGAGAAATTCAGAAGTAAGGTGGTAATATGATTATAGTGATACCTTGATTATGTGCATGAGTATAGTCTTGATAATGATTCCTGGTTTGATTCCAGGAAGATGATATTATAGATTTAATAATGCAAGCTCAATAATGGCTCTGCTTGATTTAGAACCTAACTTTATGATACCATCTTTAAATGGCACACAAGTTTGTGTTCAACTATTGGCTTGATTCTGTTGGGCTTAGTATTGGATTTGATCAAAGTTAAGTTGGAATCTTCTCCTTAAACTTGTCTGCCTGTGATGTTGGTCTAAGGCATAGGAACTAGTTTCCTATTTTGTTGTCCTTTATAGAAATGTTGGGATTATCATTGGTTCTTGGATCTTGAATCATGTTGGCTAAGATGGTTGGGTACTCGTAGATTTATATTGGTTCATAGGATTTGTGAATTCTGAGGTGCTACTCCACAAGGATATGTGCCCAGAATTCATAAGCTATGCTAATTACATGTTGGAATATATGATGTGGTTATCAAATCCAGGATCTATGGCTGGTGCGAGATCCTGGTTTGATTAGTAAAATTTATGTATACTCTTTATTTTAAAAGATCATCTATGATGGATTCACCCCACTTGGGTGATGTGCGAGATCTAGATATAAAACAACACATGAATCTTAGTGCGGAGAAGATATTAAGATCATGTGATGGTTGTATTTCACTAACCACAATAGTTGATTTTGCTGGTGTTGTGGCGGGTTGATTTGGTTGGTGATCTTGCGCTTGAGCTTGTCCTTCACCTTCCGTTCTGTGAACTTGGCCTTCATCTTACCCTTCACCTTGGCTGCTATAAGCTTGGCCTTGACCTTGCCCTTGTTGTCCACCTAATCCACCCTCATTATGTCACCATATGGTGAGTACTAGGATGATCTTGTGTGTGGTTGGCTAATGGTTTTCTTGGTTCTTCCTAAGCTTAGCTTGCTTCGGTTTGGTGTTGGAAAGGAAAAGTATGCTCTGTGAGCCTTGCCACGGTGGGCTCTTCCTTTTGCTTGAGTGGCAGCTTTTGCTGTGTTGACATGTCTCACCATGCATTTAGGTGATTGTGTTGCATGTGTGCTTGGTACACAATTTGGATCAGATCGATGAGGTGTTACCTTTTGATCTTTTAACATTTAACTCTCCTGGTGAAACTTGCCCCTCTTACTTGTTGTTAAAATTTGTATTGTGGCTTATGGATTATGAATTCTTTCATATTGGTGAAACTTTCCCCTGTATTAACACTCAATGATGTAATATGAGCCGTGCACCTCACTGCTCTCTTTGAAAGTATTCTCATAACTAACCTTTTATTTTACTTTTTGTTTGTTTTAAATTTTGTTGCAGGTACAAGATCTGGTGTTTCAAGATTTAGTATAGGAGTACATAGATAGATAGGTAGTGTTTAATTGTAATCTTTATTTGATCAATTTGTAATATCTTATATTATTCTTTTGTAACAATTTATTATTTAAATTCCAATTTTTGTAATTCCTTTTTCTGTACTGAACCTCTCATTTGTTTGGATGAATTCATTATTTTAAAAGAAATGTGTATGGAATAAAGATACGAAATAAAGAGTCATTTCTTATTCGAATTACTTTATTTTGTATTCTATTATTTATTATTATCTCATTATTATAACAAATGATATTAGTAAATCATTTAAAACTCGTTTTTAAATATAACAAATCTTAATTTTTAAATATAATTTCAAATTCCAAATTTGTATTCAAATTCTCCCCCTTAACACACATTTATTCAAAAAAAATCATGTCAGAATTTATAACGATCACTCCCAATAGCTATTCCTACACACCGAGAGTGAAAGAAACTCTAATCACTTTAGGTTTTTAGTTTGGCAAAAAATTTACCCGCATTTTACAGATGAATGCATGCATATACACAAATTCCTAATTCTACCTTTCGTTGGTTCCTAAATGCTGGGATGTTACAGACTTCCCTGCTTAAATTAAACTTCATCCCAAAGTTTGCTGAAGTGTACCTGAATAGGCTTCTCTTAAGTCATCCTCTTTCACCCAGATGGCTTCTCTCTCAGGGTGATGCTCCCACTGTACTTTGCAGTACTTGAATGCATTGTTTCTCAACCTTTTCCAGTTCTCTTCGAGATTTTCTGAGGTTTCTCAACATACGTTAAATCTGCTTTTAATTCCAGCTCTTGATGTGTGATTGCATCATCAGGAGCCTTAAAACATTTTCGGAGTTGTGACACATGGAAAACATTATGAAATTGAGCCAATCTTGGTGGTAACTCTAAAGCATAAGCTATAGTCATGTTCTGACTTAGTACTTTGAATGGTCCTATATATCTGGGACTCAATTTTCCTTTAACTCTGAACCTCTTAACTCCTTTCATTGGGCTTACTTTGAGATATACCATATCTCCTACTTGGGCACTCTGTGCTTACTTACTATCTCCTTGACATATACTTCTACTAACTTCTCGGCATTATCTTTCTGATTTACCGGATAAAATATGCACTCTTAGTGAGTCTATCAACAATCACCCATATCATATCTTTCCGTTTTGGTGTCATGGGTAATCCTGTGATGAAATCCATACCAATTTCCTCCCATTTCCACTATGGAATTTCCAAAGGTTATATGGTCTGCTGGACTTTGATGTTCAGCTTTTACCCTTTGTCAAGTATGGCATTCGACACATATTTTGCAATGTCTCTTTTCATGTTATTCCACCAGAATAATTCTTTCGAATCCATGTACATCTTGGTACTTCCTGGATGAATGGAGTATGGTGTTTCATGTGCTTATGGGAGTATCACTTCATGAATTTCTGACGCATCTGGAATTCAAAGACGATCTTGGAACCATAAAGATCCATAATCTCCTAAGCAAAAAACTGATGCTTGACCATGAGATATCCTCCGAATTTCTTCAGCAATAAAAGGATCTCCATCTTGATGTCTAAAATTTCATGCTTAAGATCACTATTCTGTTCTGCAACTACCCACATGGTAGCTAGTCCTCCAATAGTCTCTGTTCTCATGAATTGAAGTTCCAACCTCTCCAAATCCATTTGTAGCTCTATTGGTAGTTCTCGATTGATAGGCTGAATATCTATGCTCTTTTGGCTTAAAGCATCTGCTACAACATTGGCCTTTCCAGGGGTATAATTGATTGTCAGATCATAATCTTTGATTATCTCTAACCAACGCTTCTATCTCATATTCAATTCCTTTTGAGTGAAGAAGTATTTGAGACGTTTGTGGTCAGTGTATAACTAACACCTTGCTCCATAGAGAAAATGCCTCCATCCTTTCAAGGCAAAGTTGAAATCATGTGGTTTCAGTTGTCTTGATCCGTAAACAATTACTTTACGATCTTGTATTAACACACAATGCAAACCTTCTTTAGAAGCATCACAATATACTGTATAATCCTTTCATGTGTTCAGGAACTGCTAAAAATTGGGGCGGTAGTTAATCTAGTCTTCAACTCCTGAAAGCTTGCTTCACACTTCTCATCGGATGAATGGTGTGTTCTTTATTAGCAATTTGGTCATTGGTCTAGCTATCTTGGAGAAACCTTCAATGAACCTTCGATAATAACTAGCCATACCCAAGAAACCTCGGATTTTCTTCACATTGTTTGGTGCAGTCCACTCTAATCTTGATTGAACTTTGGATGGATTTACAGCAATCCCATCCTTATTGATCACATGACCAAGAAATTCTACTTCATCCAACCAAAATTAACACTTACTAAACTTAGCATAAAGCTTATGTTCTCTTAAGATCTGCAATGTTATTCTCAAATGATATGCATGCTCTTCCTTATCCTTTGAATATATCAAAGTATCATCAATAAACACTATGACAAACTTGTCCAAGTACGGCATGAAGATTTTGTTCATCAAATTCATGAATATTGTTGGTTCATTGGTCAAACCAAACGGTATGACAAGATACTCATGGTGTCCATACCTTGAGACAAATGTTATCTTTGGAACATCTTCCGGTTTGATTTTTATCTGGTGATATCCTGATCTTAGATCTATCTTGGAAAATACTCCATCTCCTTAACTTGATCAAACAGATCTTGAATTCTTGGCAATGGTTACTTATTCTTGATGGTAACATTGTTGAGATTTCTGTAGTCCCCACACATCCTTAGTCCTCCATCTCTTTTATCTACAAAGATCTCGGAGTTCTCCATGGAGATACACTTTCTTGAATGAATCCTTTCTAGCTAACTCATCAATTTCCTCTTTAAGCTCTTTTAATTCCTTCGGACTCATATTGTATGGTGCTTGAGCTATTGTTCTGTTGTGGAATTAGATCAATAGTGAACTCTATTTCCCGATCTGGTGGTATTCTGGTAACCTTGCTAGGAAAACATCTTGGAACTCATTTACTAGAGGAATATCCTCTAACTTGACCTCCTTCATTGAGTTCAATTGAAAATCTACCATGATATGACTGTGCTTATTTGCCTAATATACTATCCTTTCTCCACTTAGAGTCTTGATTGAGATAGTTTTATCCTCACAATTAATCTGAGCCCCATGTTCAGTCATCCAGTCCATACCCAGCACTACTGCAATTCCCTTCAAAGGAATCACATAAAGATCCGCAAAGTATGTACAACCACAGATCGAGATAACCTGATCTTGTTGAATGTGGCGTACAACTACATTCCCCCTTGTCGTCACCACGGTCATACGGTTTTCTAATGCTGCCCTTCTAATCCCGAATTTATCACAAAATTCTTCAGAAATGAATGAAGTAGTTGCACCGGTATCAAATAAAACTTTTCCGGGATTGGTAAGGATATAGAGCATACCTATCACTAAATGCTCGGAGTTATCCACCTCCTCCAAGGTTGCATAATTCAGCTTCCCGGTAGGCTTGCTCCTCTTGCCATTATTGTTTTTTGACCAAATTTCCTCCTCTATTGGGTTGTCCATTGCTTCCTCTGGTTTATCCTCCACCTTTAATAGGCCATCAACCTAGTGGTTTAGTCGGACAGTTTGGCTTTATTTGACCCCTCTGGCCACAAGCATGGCAAATTATCACTAGTTTTTGGCAATCCCTGCTCATATGCCCTGGAAGTTTGCAACTATGACAGATAATATTCCTTACGGTTGGATTTGCACTCCGGTTGGAATTGCTGTTGTTGTAGGGTCTATTCCTCGTCTGGAATTCCAGTATGGGCTTAAGTTTACTTTCCTGAATCCTCTTTGTTTCCTTCTGGGATCTTTTCCTTCGGTACTCTTGAACATTCTTACAGTCATCTTTGAAAGTGATGGCTGCATCCAGCAACTACTGAAAAGTTTTTTTATTGGCCAACCTTAACTACATCTTCACGAACGGATTTAATCCTCGCAGAAAACACTTCTTCCTTTTCTCCTTAGTGCTTACTTCATCCTCAACATAACGAGACAATTGGCTAAAGTCCCGGATGTACTTCATGACACTGGTATAACCTTGACGAAGCTCCTCAAACTCCCTACGCTTCAACTCCATTACACTTTCAGGAACATGATACTCACGGAACCTCTTCTTGAACTCTTCCCAGCTATACTCTCTCCCTAGCGGTTGAATTGCTAACTGATTTTCCCACCATAATGCTATAGGTCCAATCAAGAGGGGTTGCATACCTCAGCTTTTCTTCATCATTGCAACCCACAGTCTTTAAATTCCTCTTAGTATCCGCTAGCCAATCCTCTGCATCCATTGGTTCTAGAGCTGATGAAAAAGGTAATGGCCTTGCATTCTGGAAGTCGGAAAGACTCACTCCTCCTTCAGGTTCTCTACGGTTTCGACTTGTGCAAGAACTCTTCCATGAATTTGTTACGTGACTCTTGCATCATTTGCATGTATTGCATAAAATTCTGCTCCATTAGCGGCCTCATTGGTGGTGGTGGTAATGCTCCTTCATTTCTAGCATATGCATCTGCCTTCTCCTTAGCCTGGCGCTCCATGCGCTGCTTTTCTGATTTGGTTTCTACACCCAATTCCATGACCCCCTAGTCCTGCAACATAAAGCGAATACTCATAATTACATCATGCACATGTGTTCTGAGCTCAACTTCACACATAGAACTAGTCACACAATGGAAAACAAAACCCAAATAAGATCCAAATATGCATTTCACATATTATACATTACAAACCATTTAGTAAATACAAAGTCATTTAAAACCTGTACCATATAGGTACCATAACACGTAAAAACACTACCTCACTTATTTAGCTACATCTTTCTCTCGGATTACAATATGCAATACCAGCTACTTCATAATAAGTAACCTATGCTTTTAGTATCCACGACACTCATTATACATGCCTGAAGTCCAACCGTGATGACGTGACATCCATCGCATAGTTTGTGGAACAAATGGCCTTCCAGATGGAACATACTCATTATCTGAAGTATCAGGACTTGAGTCATTACTCAACCTAAGTGCATTGACTCCATCCAGCTCAGCTAAAAAGTCTTAAAAAACCTGTTCAACATTATCACCCACTTGCATCCCCTGAGCTTCATTCCTAGAGTTGTCAATAGAATACCCAGATTCCGCTGCCCCCTAGGTGCTCTGTTGGGTAAGATAGTTATACACTCGATAATTTACATTCCCTAGGTTTTGAGAAGGTGTTGACGATTCAAACACTCTCTCCTTAGGATCTTCTTCCTCATCCTGACTTCCTACGAATATGGTATTTCTACTACTATTATTAGGATTGATTCTCGCACCCATCCAGATGGATTGTCAAACATCTCTGTCAGACCCATCCATTGACATTTGATTCCCTAGGGATCCCTCATGTGACCCTATTCTCCATCCATCAGAATTCTCGATAGGAAGTTCTAAATCAGATCCTTCCTCAGAAGCCTGTGACACTGAATACCTCATATCTAAATTAGGATCACAGGTACGTTCTGATCTAGGTGAATAAGGATATGGTGTAAATAATTTGGGATCTATAGGTATATCCTTAAAGATTGGTTTTGCACTATTCCTTGCTTCATTCTCTAGATGGGATGCTAACTGTTTCCTTCTTTATGGATCGATTAAATCCTCTAACATGTCATTTTATCCTCTACTATGACTTGATGTGTCTTATAAAAAGATGCATCAATTGTTTGATATCGATCCATAAACTTGGAAGCTAACTTAGGATGCTTCTTTACTAAAGTAAGATGATCTGGTACTGGATCCAAGTCTATAGAATCATGAGGAATCACAGAAAATGTGCTCCCTACTAACTCCTGGGCTTTATGCGTCCGGATATTGGTTATCTCCTTCACAACAACAACATGATATGCTGCTAAATGACTCCTACCTTCACCTATAGGTAGATCACGATATAATCCAAGATCCTCTGGAAGTTGGATACTCACACGATATTTGGATAACATACGACCATCATAATAAGTCATGGTATTCACTGGGATCTTAGTTGGACAACTAAAATCCTTAAGAGTTGTGGTGATCAGTGAATGATCCATGATAATCATCGAGAGTCTCCTCTTTCCTTAACAAAGTTTGTTTTGGAAACTTTGGTGCCATAACTTTGTATAAAAAAATATTTTTATTAGTAATCAATAATATATTGCATCATAACAAAGAATTATCGCACTATAATATATAACGGAATATTCTCATTTGAATACCCATTATATCCTTCTACAATTTTTATCGTTGCTATATACTCCTACAGGTAATACCTTTACTAGGTTTCCAACCTAAGGTCAAAGCAATTTGCTCACGATACCAAGCAAGGTGACCCAAAGATACCACTACATGTGTAGAACACTATAGTCGTTGACATGACATTCACAGAACACCGTTCCGTAAATATCACATCCCTTAGAGTTGCATAACAGAAACATTGCGGGTCCATATTAAAAACATACACACATTATTATTATTACAATACCAGAAGTTCAAGACTTCAAAAGATTCAACTTAAAAACCAAATATAAAGTGTTTCAGTGGAAGTATTTAAGTGACAACTTCAGCTCCGAATTGATCTCAGCAACTTACTATTATATATTTTTCATGTTGCTTGGCTCAATTGGTTACTAAAACTAAGGCAGTTATTCTGACTAATTGTGCTCTCCTCCATAGAAGACGTCGTATTACACCCCTTCTACAGCACCGTACAGATCTGGCTCCTCATAGAAGACCTCCTCTTGGCTTTCAGCTGCATACATTGGGGTATCTTCTGGATCCTCAGAGTATAACCAGGGGATCAAAGGAAAGGGTGAGTAACAGCGTTACCCAGTAAGTTCATTATATGCAAGGTGGGAAGTTTGATGCTCTATCTACCACCTCGGACTATAAGTCCTTGGCACTATGCAGTTTTCATAAATCTTTCTTCAAAGATTGATTACCAGAACTTTCATGGAGTTCCTTTCCTGCCGTGTTCGTAGCTCGTTTCTAGAACAGGGAGTAACAAGTTACAATTCTTACACCCTCTAGAGGTGCATTACTTTACCCATGAGAAATCAACTCCTTGTTGCACAACCAGGCGTACTTTCCCGTCCACAATTCCATGATGTGGGGCCCAGTAGGTGATCCAAGCCAATCACTTCCCTTTCCACAACCCCGTATGTCTACGCGATCCTTCAGGGCTGGATCACCGATGTTAAGCCCCCTTTCGGGCAGGCTAAAACCATGATGAGTTCCCAAAGACTCTATGAGCTGGTGATGCCCCTGGCAAGTACCATATATGTCCGGCTATACCTTCGACAGACACTCATAGATAATCTAGACTCCAAAAACGTGGGGCCTAAGGGTGCCCACCCATATGTGGGATCCGCACAAGGAATCACAACATCATGTAAAGGTCGGCTTACCTCCATACGAAAGGAAAAGGATACAACTGACTTCTCCATCCCATTCCAAATCTCATGGTTAACGCGTTATATACGGCGCTAGAATGACTGATGTCATGGGTTGTTTATTCCTAGGTGATTATCCTTATTGCAAATAGAAACCTAAGTTCTATTGTTCCACTATATCATCATTTAGGATGATATCAACAATTTATTTATTTGAGAAAATAATATTTTCTTTCCTCGAAACATAGATGATAACACACAATTTACAATACTTTGATAAAGACTCTTCAAATGACATGAGAAAGTGATGAACTTGCCTTGTGATTGCAAGGTAGTGAAGTCGGATACTTGCACTGGACCTTGAGCTTCTATGTCTACAAAACATCATTATTGCGCGGTAAGGACAATATTTAAAGAAGCAAAAATGAACATGCATAGTAATGTAATGCATTATTTGTTATTTATTTTCTTTATTTGTTTTACCCAATATTTTAGTTTTCTAGAATAACTTTATGAACTTAAGAAATTCATTTTAATGAATAACCTTAATTTTTATAAATATTATTTTCACTATTTTTATAATGTAATATATTATTAATAGAGTTAAAAACTAATTTTTATTTAATTTTAACTCTTACATTTATTTACTTAATAATTCTTTTTAAGAATTAGCATTTAAATTAAGGAGATTGTATTTTGGTAACTTCAAATGTTTATATAGTATTTTTCTAAAATACTATAATAATCAAGTATAATAAAAGTTATTTTTATTGATTTTTATGTATTTTCTTGATTTTTTATAAAATTCCATAAGGAATATATACTATAAATCTTTAACCTAAAATTTATTTATAAAAAATAGGTTTCTTAATTTAATTTAATATGTTGTTTTATTATGTACCTAAAAATACATTGTTTATATTGTTAAGGTTTTTATTTTATTTTCTAAGATTTATTGAATTATAAGGGTACTTTGGTCTTTTACTTAAATTATTAAAATTC
This sequence comes from Avena insularis, assembly GCA_023614405.1. NCBI lineage: Eukaryota > Viridiplantae > Streptophyta > Magnoliopsida > Poales > Poaceae > Avena > Avena insularis. The sequence goes on along the minus strand of CM042685.1, from coordinate 124,606,701 downwards.
CTTTTTAGGTTTTGGGTCAACTCATTAGGATATTTGGGCCAATCTATGCCCAATTAGCCTGGTCAAAATACCCACCGGAGGTGGTACTGGCCCTATCGTCCTAGTACACAGCCTCCTCTCTCTCACTCGTTCTCTCGTTCTCTTCTTTCTCGACCTCGTGGTCACTGACACCGCCGTCGTGCGATTCACGCCACTGTGGTCCTATCTTTCCGCCGCCGTGGTGTATGGTTTAGTTGTCGACCTTGCTCCTTCATCTATTCCAATTCGATTTGGATTTCAGGCCCTTCTAAGGCTAGGATAGCTCATCGAACCATGGGGTTTGGGGTGGTGCCGGTGATGCCACCGCCACTGCCCCCAGTGGTGTTGTGGTGTGCTTCTCGACCTCAAGCGCTGCTGTGGCCTCCACCTCAGCTTGGTGCGGGTTGCAGCGCCCCTTTGGGTGCTCCCTGTGCCGCCGTGCGCTCGTCGGCTTCTCTGCTTCCTCATCTAAACTACAACGAGGACCTTTGGTGAGTTGATCTTGATATCCCCCTTGTGATTGTTTGTCCTATGCCCCTCCTGAGCTATGTTGTGTGTCTTGGTTGTGCACCCCTAATTAGGGTTCATATCATGTTCTAGGGTTTCTCCCTCTATTTAGTTGTACATGATGAACTAGAACTAGTGGTGGTGACTAATGAGGATTACAGTTAATTACACTAAATTGCTCACTGTTCTCATTTGATAATATGATGCTAGTGGCTTTGTAGTGTTGATTCCAGTTGATATTTGAGCATGGCCTAGATGGCAATGTTACTGTGGAATCTAATTGGTGGTGTTATTGATTTGTGGGTTCATCTACTATCAATACATTAGTACTGACAGTAGCACTATTAGTGATTACTCACTAAATTATTGAGCTCTCATTTGTGAGATGAGATTCACACTACTAGGAAAACGGCTGTTCGTGGCGCACCTGAAAAGGCCATCCGTAGCGCCACAGATGAACGATAACCATGGCGCACTAGGTGATGCGCCATGGATATAAATTTCAAAATTCAAAAAAGCAGCAGATCTGGATCTCGTCGCCGGTCAAGGCTGCTGTGCAGGTCGCCGTCGTCGCCTCGTTGTCGCCGCCTCCTCGTCTTCACCTCGTCGTCGCCTCCTCGTCATCGTCGGAACTACAAGGAGGAGGAGGAGAAAAGGAGGAAGAGGATGAGAAGAAGAGGAGGATGAGAAGAAGAGGAGGAAGAGGAGGAGAAGAAGAGGAGGAGGAGAAGAAGAAGAGAAGGCCTCGTCGTCGTCAGAACTACAAGGAGGAGGAGGAAGAGGAGGAGAATAAGGAGCCCGTCGTCTCGTCGTCGGAAGGAGGCCGCCGTCACCATCTTCACTGGAAGGAGGAGGAAGAGGAGGAGAAGGAGAAGGAGAAAGAGAAAGAGAAGGAGAATGAGGAGAAGAAGAAGGAAATGAGAAGGGAGGAGAAGGGAAGGGAAAAGAAAAGGGATAGGTGGGCGGGGTGAGGATTGGAAATTTGAATCCTGCCCAAGCTTATCCGTGGCGCACTAGGTGGTTGTGCGCTACGGGTAAGTCACCCTCTATTTTTTTTTCTGCAGGAAAAAACGGTCTTTTGACCGTAAATTTTTACTCTTTTCGAATTTTGAAAATCTATAAAATCGCTAAACGATGCAAAATCTCGTTCTCGTCATTTTGGTATATTATACGATTTTTTTCGATATCGTATGCAAAAGTTACGGCCTTTTTACCGTAGCATGACATTTTTTTGTAAATAAAGTCGAAACTCATGTTTGTTAATTTTACTGGAAGCTATACCACATTACCTACCTAAATATAAAAGGATTTAATTTTTTGAAGTGTTTATCATTTTTTTTATTTTTTGCAAAGCCTAAAAAGGCGATCCACGGGGGGGGGGGGGGGGGGTGGAGTTGGTGCAGGATAGTTATGCGTAGGCAAGGTGCCCTACTACTAAGTTTATACATCCGTGGCGCACATGCCATAGTGCGCCACGGATGTGTCTGGCCATTTCACAGCAGAGAGGGGCATGCGCTTAGGTATAGCGCACCCCCTCCATGTACGCCACGGCTGACACTAACAACCGTAGCGCACCTACCCTATGTGCGCTACGGATGTTTGGCGTGCGGCCAACAGGGCTCTGGCCCACACATATCTGTGGTGCACTATGGTCATGTGCGCCACGGTTGTTCTAGTTGCTAGTAGGGCACTGCCCATAGGTGAGCCACGCCTGTTTTAGCCGTGGGGCACTTCAACCATGTGAGCCACGGATGTGCTGATTACCTATAGCCATTTTCCTAGTAGTGTCAGAAGTAAGATAGTAATATGATTATAGGTATACCTTGATTATGTGGATGAGTATAGTCTTGATAATGATTCCTGGTTTGATTCCAGGAAGATGATATTATAGATTTAATTATGCAAGCTCAATAATGGCTCTGCTTGATTTAGAACCTAACGTTATGATACCATCTTTAAATGGCACACAAGTTTATGTTCTACTACTGTCTTGATTCTATTGGGCTTAGTATTGGATTTGATCAAAGTTAAGTTGGAATCTTCTCCTTAAACTTGTCTGCCTGTGATGTCCGTCTAAGGCATAGGAACTAGTTTCCTATGTTGTTGTCCTTTATAGAAATGTTCTGGGATTATCATTGGTTATTGGATCTTGAATCCTCTTGGCTAAGATGGTTAGGTACTCATAGATTTGTATTGGTTCATAGGATTTGTGAATTCTGAGCTGCTACTCCACTAGGAGATGTCCCCAGAATTCATAAGCTATGCTAATTACATGTTGGAATATATGATGTGGTTATCAAATCCAGGAACTATGATGCTGGTCTGAGATCCTGGTTTGATTGGTAAAATTTATGTATACTCTTTATTTTAAAAGATCATCTATGATGGATTCACCCCACTTGGGTGATTTCTGAGAGATCTAGATATAAAACAACACATGAATCTTAGTCTGGAGAAGATATTAAGATCATGTGATGGTTGTATTTCACTCACCACAACATTTGATTTTGCTGGTGTTGTCGCTGGTTGATTTGGTTGGCTGGATCTTGCTGATGGTGTTGCTGGCTTGAGCTTGTCCTTCACCTTCAGGTTCCTGTGAACTTGGCCTTGATCTTACCGTTCACCTTCTGGCTCCTATAAGCTTGGCCTTGACCTTTCCCTTGATGTCCACCTGATCCACCCCCTCCTTATGTCACCATATGGTGAGTACTAGGATGATCTTGTGTGTGGTTGGCTGATGGTTTGCTTGGCTCTTTCTATGCTTAGCTTGCTTATGGTTTGGTGTGGAAAGGAAAAGTATGCTGCTGTGAGCCTTGCTGCGGCTGGGCTCTTCTCTTTTTCTTGAGTAGCAGCTTCTGCTGTGTTGACAGCTCTCACCATGCATTTAGGTGATTATCCTGCCCGTGTGCTTGGTAGACAGTTTGGATCAGATCGATGAGGTGTTTTACCTTTTGATCTTTTAACATTTAACTCTCCTGGTGAAACTTGCCCCTCTTACTTGCTATTAAAATTTGTATTGTGGCTTATTGATTATGAAAAAAATTCTTTCATATTGGTGAAACTTGCCCCTGTATTAATACTCAATGATGTAATATGAGCAGTGCACCTCACTGCTTTCTACTGAGAGTATTCTCACAACTAACCTTTTATTTTCCTTTTTGTTTGTTTTAAATTTTGTTTTAGGTACAAGATCTGGTGTTTCAAGATTTAGTATAGGAGTACATAGATAAATAGGTAGATTTTAATTGTAATCTTTATTTGATCAATTTGTAAGAAATTTGTAATATCTTATATTATTCTTTTGTAACAATTTATAATAGTTTATTATTTAAATTCCAATTTTTGTAATTCCTTTTTCTGTACTGAACCTCTTATTGGTTTGGATAGGTTCATTATTGTAACAGAAATGTGTACGGAATAAAGATAAGAAATAAAGAGTCATTTCTTATTTCAATTACTTTATTTTGTATTCTATTATTTATTATTATCTCATTATTGTAACAAATGATATTACTAAATCATTTTTAAAATAACAAACCTTAATTTTTAAATTTAATTTCAAATTCCAAATTTGTATTTAAATTCTCCCCCTTAACACAAATTTATTCAAAAGATCATGTCAGAATTTATAACGATCACTCCCAATAGATATTCCTATACACCGAGAGTGAAAGAAACTCTAATCACTTTACATTTTTAGTTTGGTGAAAAATTTACTCGCATTTTACAGATGAATGCATGCATATGCACAAATTCCTAATTATACCCTTCGTTGGTTCCTAAATGCTGGGATGTTACAATGGGTTCGTTTCTCCAAGTGTTCCCATCTACAGTGATCAAGATTAGTTTAGCACTAGCATCTATCAATGAGGGTGTCACTATTGAGGGTTACTAATCAAGTGTAACTAGCTACACCTATTTCAATGCTCTTGATGGCATATTTCCTATATCTCCACTAATCACCAATTAATTAACTATTTGAGCAAGTTTGATAAAAGTAAGAAAAGATAAAGCTGGCAGGTAAAACTTGGGATTGCTATAATCATGGTTGCATCACCATAGCATGCATAATATATCTTGCATATTACTAGCTTTCCTAGTTTAGATTGCATAGTTTAGCTTCGCTTGGTGGGTGCAGTTGTCGAAGTTCTCCTCTTCTTCGTCGTAGAACTCCTCTTCCTCGTAGCCCGGGTTGATACTAGCGTCTATAAATAAATATGAGGTTCACAATCACCAAACAATACTTAACTACTTCTATTTAGCACACAAATATCCACACTAGACGATCTAACATCATCTCAATCACTACATGAAATATTGACATGGCCTTACTTATCTTATTTTAGAAATGCAATTTCTACTCATTGAAAAATACTTAAGATTTAATATTCTCCAATTATAAAATATGGGTTCATGTTGACACATGTCATCACTACATATTCCAATACTTGGAAATGGGATTTAAAGTGGAGGACATATAATACAAAGTTTATTATTGCTATTTAATAATATTAAAGTGACTAGAAATGACTATATAACATTCTTTTAATACTAGTCCATGATTAATGCATGTAAAACCAAATATTTTTACATATTCATATAGGTCATGGAAAACTTGATTTCTGACAGTTGGAATCAACTCAAAAGCATTTATGGTCGATTTTAGAAAAATGTTTGAAGTTGTAAAAGTCTCTGCCTTGTTATTTTTTACTCTGGGTGATCTATAACTTCAAACTATGTGAATCTAACGGGAGTGGTTAGATAATTTCATTACCTTTCTAACAAAATTGGAATCATGTAATTTGGTTTAGTAAATCTTCCTGAATTTAATTTTTAAATCACTGACAGAATGGGGTTTTGGAATAAAAGGAAAAACCTATATTTGAATTAGTGGGCTCGCGCAGGAAAGCTATTGGGCCGGCCCAACTACGCAGTGCGTGCACAGCGGGCTTCATTTGTGTTGGTCCCATGCGTCAGCAGCTGATCTAATCCGAAGTGGTATGCTCTAATCCTAGCCGCACGATTAGAGCTTGATCAATGGTTCAGCGTTGTCGTCTCCATCACACAGTGCACGTGGGATTCAACCCTAATTCCATGGCGAGGTCGCCGGGGCTACGAGGCTCCATCTAGGTATGGCGAGGCGAAGATGAACTGTCTGGCGATGGTTTGAACGGTGGTCGCGGCAGCTCCTAGCGATGGCTCCTTTCCACCACAGCAGCGGTGGGTTCCGGTGAAATTCCAGCGATGCAGTGCTCGCCTTGGTCCAGGGATGGGTGCGGTGACCCAGCATACCACTGCATGTGAAGTACACTATAGTCGTTGACATGAAATTCACAGAACACTGTTCCGTAAATATCACATCCCTCAGAGTGGCACAACAGAAACATTGCGGGTCCATATTACAAACATACACACATTATTATTATTACAATACAAGAAGTTCAAGAGTTCAAAATATTCAACTTACAATCCAAATATAAAGTGTTTCAGCGGAAGTTTTAAAGTGACAACTTCAACTCCAAATTGAGCTCAGCAACTTATTATTATATATTGTCCATGTTGCCCGGCTCAATTGGTTACTAATACTAAGGCAGTTATTCTGACACATTGTGCTCTCCTCCATACACGACGTCGTAGTCCACCCCTTCTACAGCACCGTATAGATCTGGCACCTCATAGAAGACCTCCTCTTGGCTTTCAGCTGCATACATTGGGGTATCTTCTGGATCCTCAGAGTCTAAGCAGGGGATCAAAGGAAAGGTTGAGTAACAGCATTACCCAGCAAGTTCATTATATGCAAGGTGGGAAGTTTGATGCTCTATCTACCACCTCGGACTATTCGTCCTTGCCACTATGCAATTTTCTTAAATCTTTCTTCAAAGATTGATTACTAGAACTTTCATGGAGTTCCTTTCCTGTTGCGTTCGTAGCTCCTTTTCAGAACAGGGAGTAACAAGTTACAATTCTTACACCCTCTAGAGGTGTGTTACTTTACCCATGAGATATCAACTCTTTGTTGCACAACCAGGCGTACTTTCTCGTCCACAATTTCATGATGTGGGGCCAAGTAGGTGATCCAAGCCAATCACTGCCCTTTCTGCGACCCCATATGTCTGTGTGATCCTTGGCTGGCTCACCTCCGTTAAGCCCTCGTTCGACAGGCTAAAACCACGATGAGTTCCCAAGCAATCTATGAGCTGGTGATGCCCCTGGCAAGTACCATATAGGTCCGGCTATACCTCCGACAGCCACTCATAGATAATCTAGACGCCAAAAACGTGGGGCCTAAGGGTGCCCACCCATATGTTGGATTCGTACAAGGAATCACAGTGTCACGTTAAGGTTGTCTTGCCTCCGTACGAAAGGAAAAGGATACAGTTGACTTCTCCGTCCCATTCCAAATATCATGGTTAACGCGTTATATACGGTGCTAAAATCACTGATGTCATGGGTTGTTAATTCCTAGGTGATTATCCTTGTTGCATATAGAAATCTAAGTTCTATTGCCCCACTATATCATCACCTAAGATGATATCAACAATTTATTTATTTGAGAAAATAATATTTTCTTTCCTCGAAACATAGATGATAACACAAAATTTACAAATACTTTGACAAAGACTCTTCAAAGGACATGAGCAAGCGATGACTTGCCTTGTGATTGCAAGGTAGTGAAGTCGGATGCTTGCACTGGACCTTGAGCTTCTATGTCTACAAACAATCATTATTTCCCGGTAAGGACAATATTTAAAGAAGCAAAAATGATCATTCACAGTAATGTAATGCATTATTTGGTATTTATTTTCTTTATTTGTTTTAACCAATATTTTAGTTTTCTGGAATATCTTTAGGAATTTAAGAAATTCATATTAAGGAATAACCTTAATATTTTATAAATATTTGTTTCACTATTTTTATAATGTAATATATTATTAATAGAGTTAAAAACTAATTTTTATTTAATTTTAACTCTTATATTTATTTACTTAATAATTCTTTTTAATAATTAGCATTTAAATTAAGGAGATTTTATTTTGGTAACTTCAAATATTTATTTAGTAATTTTCTAAAATACTATAATAATCAAGTATAATAAAAGTTATTTTTATTGATTTTTATGTATTTTCTTGATTTTTTATTAAATTCCATAAGGAATATATATTATAAATCTTTATCCTAAAAATTATTTATCAAAAATAGGTTCTTGATTTATTTTAATAGCTTGTTTTATTATGTATCTAAAAATACATTGTTTATATTTTTTAACGTTTTTATTGTATTTTCTAAGATTTATTGAATTATAAGGGTACTTTGGCTTTTTACTTAAATTATTAAAATTCCTTTTTAGGTTTTGCGCCAACTCAATAGGCTATTTGGGCCAATCTTGGCCCAATTGGCCTGCTCAAAATACCCACCAGACGAGGTTGGCCCTATCGGCCAAAGTACCTGACATCCTCTCTCTCTCCTTGTTCTCTCCTGCTCTTCTTCTTTGTCCCCATGGTGGCACACCTGCGGCGTGCGATTCACGCCGCCATGGTCCTCTCTGGCCGCCGCTGTGGTATATGGTGTAGTTTTCGACCTTGCTCCATCATCTAGTCCAATTAGATTTGGACTTGGGGACCTTCTGCGGCTAGGCTAGCTCCGTCTCGAACCCTAGGGTTTGGGGTGGTACCGGTGATGCCACCGCCACTGCCCCCAGTGGTGTTGTGGTGTGCTTCTCGACCTCAAGCTTGTTGTGGCCGCCTCCTCGGCTTGAGTGCGGGTTGCAGCTGTCGCCATGTGCTCGTCAGCTTCTCTGCTTCCTCTTCTAAACTACAGCGGGGACCGTTGGTGAGTTGATCTTGATCTCCCCCTTGTGATTGTTTGTCCTCTTCCCCTCCTGAGCTATGTTGTGTGTCTCGGTTGTGCACCCCTAATTAGGGTTCATATCCTATTCTAGGGTTTCTCCCTCTGTTTAGTTGTACATTATGAACTGGAACTAGTGGCGGTGACTAATGAGGATTGTGGTTAATTACATTGAATTTCTCATTGTTCTCATTTTATTATATGATAATAATGGTTTTGTAGTGTTGATTCTAGTTGGTATTTGAGCATGGCCAAGATGGTAATGTTACTTTGGAATCTAACTGGTGGTGTTGGTGATTTGTGGGTTCATCTACTGTCAATACATTAGTACTGACAATAGCACTATAAGTGATTACTCACTGAATTGTTGAGCTCTCACTTGTGAGGAGAAATTCAGAAGTAAGGTGGTAATATGATTATAGTGATACCTTGATTATGTGCATGAGTATAGTCTTGATAATGATTCCTGGTTTGATTCGGGAAGATGATATTATAGATTTAATAATGCAAGCTCAATAATGGCTCTGCTTGATTTAGAACCTAACTTTATGATACAATCTTTAAATGGCACACAAGTTTGTGTTCAACTATTGGCTTGATTCTGTTGGGCTTAGTATTGGATTTGATCAAAGTTAAGTTGGAATCTTCTCCTTAAACTTATGCACTTTGTGATGTTGGTCTAAGGCATAGGAACTAGTTTCCTATTTTGTTGTCCTTTATAGAAATGTTCTGGGATTATCATTGGTTACTGGATCTTGAATCATGTTGGCTAAGATGGTTGGGTACTCGTAGATTTATATTGGTTCATAGGATTTGTGAATTCTGAGGTGCTACTCCACAAGGATATGTGCCCAGAATTCATAAGCTATGCTAATTACATGTTGGAATGTATGATGTGGTTATCAAATCCAGGATCTATGACGCTGATGCGAGATCCTGGTTTGATTGGTAAAATTATGTATACTCTTTATTTTAAAAGATCATCTATGATGGATTCACCCCACTTGGGTGATGTCGAGAGATCTAGATATAAAACAACACATGAATCTTAGTCTGGAGAAGATATTAAGATCATGTGATGGTTGTATTTCACTAACCACAATAGTTGATTTTGCTGGTGTTGTGGCGGGTTGATTTGGTTGGCTGGATCCTGCTGGCTTGAGCTTGTCCTTCACCTTCTGGTTCCTGTGAACTTGGCCTTCATCTTACCCTTCACCTTCTGGCGGCTATAAGCTTGGCCTTGACCTTGCCCTTGTTGTCCACCTAATCCACCCCTCATTATGTCACCATATGGTGAGTACTAGGATGATCTTGTGTGTGGTTGGCTAATGGTTTTCTTGGTTCTTCCTAAGCTTAGCTTGCTTCTGGTTTGGTGTTGGAAAGGAAAAGTATGCTCTTGTGAGCCTTGCCATGCTGGGCTCTTCCCTTTTGCTTGAGTGGCAGCTTTTGCTGTGTTGACATGTCTCACCATGCATTTAGGTGATTGTGTTGCATGTGTGCTTGGTACACAATTTGGATCAGATCGATGAGGTGTTACCTTTTGATCTTTTAACATTTAACTCTCCTGGTGAAACTTGCCCCTCTTACTTGTTGTTAAAATTTGTATTGTGTCTTATGGATTATGAATTCTTTCATATTGGTGAAACTTTCCCCTGTATTAACACTCAATGATGTAATATGAGCAGTGCACCTCCCGCTCTCTCTTGAGTATTCTCATAACTAACCTTTTATTTTACTTTTTGTTTGTTTTAAATTTTGTTGCGGTACAAGATCTGGTGTTTCAAGATTTAGTATAGGAGTACATAGATAGATAGTGTTTAATTGTAATCTTTATTTGATCAATTTGTAATATCTTATATTATTCTTTTGTAACAATTTATTATTTAAATTCCAATTTTTGTAATTCCTTTTTCTGTACTGAACCTCTCATTTGTTTGGATGAATTCATTATTTTAAAAGAAATGTGTATGGAATAAAGATAAGAAATAAATAGTCATTTCTTATTCGAATTACTTTATTTTGTATTCTATTATTTATTATTATCTCATTATTATAACAAATGATATTAGTAAATCATTTAAAACTCGTTTTTAAATATAACAAATCTTAATTTTTAAATATAATTTCAAATTCCAAATTTGTATTCAAATTATCCCCCTTAACACACATTTATTCAAAAAAAATCATGTCAGAATTTATAACGATCACTCCCAATAGATATTCCTACACACCGAGAGTGAAAGAAACTCTAATCACTTTAGGTTTTTAGTTTGGCGAAAAATTTACCCGCATTTTACAGATGAATGCATGCATATACACAAATTCCTAATTCTACCCTTCGTTGGTTCCTAAATGCTGGGATGTTACAGACTTCCCTGCTTAAATTAAACTTCGTCCCAAAGTTTGCTGAAGTGTACCTGAATAGGCTTCTCTTAAGTCATCCTCTTTCACCCAGATGGCTTCTCTCTCAGGGTGATGCTCCCACTGTACTTTGCAAGAATGCATTGTTTCTCAACCTTTTCGGTTCTCTTCGATTTTCTGAGGGTTTCTCAACATACGTTAAATCTGCTTTTAATTCCAGCTCTTGATGTGTGATTGCATCATCAGGAGCCTTAAAACATTTTCGGAGTTGTGACACATGGAAAACATTATGAACTTGAGCCAATCTTGGTGGTAACTCTAAAGCATAAGCTATAGTCATGTTCTGACTTAGTACTTTGAATGGTCCTATATATCTGGGACTCAATTTTCCATTAACTCTGAACCTCTTAACTCCTTTCATTGGGCTTACTTTGAGATATACCATATCTCCTACTTGGGCACTCTGTGCTTACTTACTATCTCCTTGACATATACTTCTACTAACTTCTCGGCATTATCTTTCTGATTTACCGGATAAAATATGCACTCTTAGTGAGTCTATCAACAATCACCCATATCATATCCTTCCATTTTGGTGTCATGGGTAATCCTGTGATGAAATCCATACCAATTTCCTCCCATTTCCACTATGGAATTTCCAAAGGTTGTAACGGTCCTGCTAGACTTTGATGTTCAGCTTTTACCCTTTGTCAAGTATGGCATTCTGACACATATTTTGCAATGTCTCTTTTCATGTTATTCCACCAGAATAATTCTTTCGAATCCATGTACATCTTGGTACTTCCTGGATGAATGGAGTATGGTGTTTCATGTGCTTATGGGAGTATCACTTCATGAATTTCTGACGCATCTGGAATGCAAAGACGATCTTGGAACCATAAAGATCCATAATCTCCTAAGCAAAAAACTGATGCTTGACCATGAGATATCCTCCGAATTTCTTCAGCAATAAAAGGATCTCCATCTTGATGTCTAAAAATTTCATCCTTAAGATCACTATTCTGTTATGCAACTACCCGCATGGTAGCTAGTCCTCCAATAGTCTCTGTTCTCATGAATTGAAGTTCCAACCTCTCCAAATCCATTTGTAGCTCTATTGGTAGTTCTCGATTGATAGGCTGAATATCTATGCTCTTTTGGCTTAAAGCATCTGCTACAACATTGGCCTTTCCAGGGGTATAATTGATTGTCAGATCATAATCTTTGATTATCTCTAACCAACGCTTCTATCTCATATTCAATTCCTTTTGAGTGAAGAAGTATTTGAGACGCGTTTGTGGTGTGTATAACTAACACCTTGCTCCATAGAGAAAATGCCTCCATCCTTTCAAGGCAAAGTTGAAATCATGTGGTTTCAGTTGTCTTGATCCGTAAACAATTACTTTACGATCTTGTATTAACACACAATGCAAACCATCTTTAGATGCATCACAATATACTGTATAATCCTTTCATGTGTTCAGGAACTGCTAAAAATTGGGGCGGTAGTTAATCTAGTCTTCAACTCCTGAAAGCTTGCTTCACACTTCTCATCCCAGATGAATGGTGTGTTCTTTATTAGCAATTTGGTCATTGGTCTAGCTATCTTGGAGAAACCTTCAATGAACCTTCGATAATAACTAGCCATACCCAAGAAACCTCGGATTTTCTTCACATTGTTTGGTGCAGTCCACTCTAATACTGATTGAACTTTGGATGGATTTACAGCAATCCCATCCTTATTGATCACATGACCAAGAAATTATATGTCATCCAACCAAAATTAACACTTACTAAACTTAGCATAAAGCTTATGTTCTCTTAAGATCTACAATGTTATTCTCAAATGATATGCATGCTCTTCCTTATCCTTTGAATATATCAAAGTATCATCAATAAACACTATGACAAACTTGTCCAAGTACGGCATGAAGATTTTGTTCATCAAATTCATGAATATTGTTGGTTCATTGGTCAAACCAAACGGTATGACAAGATACTCATGGTGTCCATACCTTGAGACAAATGTTATCTTTGGAACATCTTCCGGTTTGATTTTTATCTGGTGATATCCTGATCTTAGATCTATCTTGGAAAATACTCCATCTCCCTTAACTTGATTAAACAGATCTTGAATTCTTCGCAACGGTTACTTATTCTTGATGGTAACATTGTTGAGATTTCTGTAGTCCCCACACATCCTTCGTCCTCCATCTCTTTTATCTACAAAGATCTCCAGAGTTCTCCATGGAGATACACTTTCTTGAATGAATACCTTTCTAGCTAACTCATAAATTTCCTCTTTAAGCTCTTTTAATTCCTTCAGACTCATATTGTATGGTGCTTGAGCTATTGTTGCTGTACACAGAATTAGATCAATAGTGAACTCTATTTCCCGATCTGGTGGTATTCCTGGTAACACTGCTAGGAAAACATCTTGGAACTCATTTACTAGAGGAATATCCTCTAACTTGACCTCCTTCATTGAGTTCAATTGAAAATCTACCATGATATGACTGTGCTTATTTGCCTAATATACTATCCTTTCTCCACTTAGAGTCTTGATTGAGATAGTTTTATCCTCACAATTAATCTGAGCCCCATGTTCAGTCATCCAGTCCATACCCAGCACTACTGCAATTCCCTTCAAAGGAATCACATAAAGATCCGCAAAGTATGAACAACCACAGATCGAGATAACCTGATCTTGTTGAATGTGGCGTACAACTACATTCCCCCTTGTCGTCACCACGGTCATACGGTTTTCTAATGCTGCCCTTCTAATCCCGAATTTATCACAAAATTCTTCAGAAATGAATGAAGTAGTTGCACCGGTATCAAATAAAACTTTTTCGGGATTGGTAAGGATATAGAGCATACCTATCACTGCATGCTCGGAGTTATCCACCTCCTCCAAGGTTGCATAATTCAGCTTCCCGGTAGGCTTGCTCCTCTTGCCATTATTGTTTTTTGACCAAATTTCCTCCTCTATTGGGTTGTCCATTGCTTCCTCTGGTTTATCCTCCACCTTTAATAGGCCATCAACCTAGTGGTTTAGTCGGACAGTTTGGCTTTATTTGACCCCTCTGGCCACAAGCATGGCAAATTATCACTAGTTTCTGGCAATCCCTGCTCATATGCCCTGGAAGTTTGCAACTATGATAGATAATATTCCTTACGGTTGGATTTGCACTCCGGTTGGAATTGCTGTTGTTGTAGGGTCTATTCCTCGTCTGGAATTCCAGTCTGGGCTTAAGTTTACTTTCCTGAATCCTCTTTGTTTCCTTCTTGGCTCTTTTCCTTCGGTACTCTTGAACATTCTTACAGTCATCTTCGAAAGTGATGGCTGCATCCAGCAACTACTGAAAAGTTTTTTTATTGGTCGACCTTAACTACATCTTCACGAACGGATTTAATCCTCGCAGAAAACACTTCTTCCTTTTCTCCTCAGTGCTTACTTCATCCTCAACATAACGAGACAATTGGCTAAACTCCCGGATGTACTTCATGACACTGGTATAACCTTGACGAAGCTCCTCAAACTCCCTATGCTTCAACTCCATTACACTTTCAGGAACATGATACTCACGGAACCTCTTCTTGAACTCTTCCCAGCTATACTCTCTCCCTAGCGGTTGCATTGCTAACTGATTTTCCCACCATAATGCTGTAGGTCCAATCAAGAGGGGTTGCATACCTCAGCTTTTCTTCATCATTGCAACCCACAGTCTTTAAATTCCTCTTAGTATCCGCTAGCCAATCCTCTGCATCCATTGGTTCTAGAGCTGATGAAAAAGGTAATGGCCTTGCATTCTGGAAGTCGGAAAGACTCACTCCTCCTCCTTCAGGTTCTCTCTGGTTTCTAGCTTGTCGCAAGAACTCTTCCATGAATTTGTTCTGTGACTCTTGCATCATTTGCATGTATTGCATAAAATTCTGCTCCATTAGCGGCCTCATTGGTGGTGGTGGTAATGCTCCTTGATTTCTAGCATATGCATCTGCCTTCTCCTTAGCCTGGCGCTCCATATGCTGCTTTTCTGATTTGGTTTCTACACCCAATTCGATGACCCCCTAGTCCTGCAACATAAAGCGAATACTCATAATTACATCATGCACATGTGTTCTGAGCTCAACTTCACACACAGAACTAGTCACACAATGGAAAACAAAACCCAAATAAGATCCAAATATGCATTTCACATATTATACATTACAAACCATTTAGTAAATACAAAGTCATTAAAAACCTGTACCATATAGGTACCATAACACGTAAAAACACTACCTCACTTATTTAGCTACATCTCTCTCTCGGATTACAATATGCAATACCAGCTACTTCATAATAAGTAACCTATGCTTTTAGTATCCACGACACTCATTATACATGCCTGAAGTCCAACCGTGATGACGTGACATCCGTCGCATAGTTTGTGGAACAAATGTCCTTCCAGATGGAACATACTCATTATCTGAAGTATCAGGACTTGAGTCATTACTCGGCCTAAGTGCATTGACTCCATCCAGCTCAGCTGAAAAGTCTTAAAAAACCTGTTCAACATTATCACCCACTTGCATCCCCTGAGCTTCATTCCTAGAGTTGTAAATAGAATTCCCAGATTCCGCTGCCCCCTAGGTGCTCTGTTGGGTAAGATAGTTATACACTCGATAATTTACATTCCCTAGGTTTTGAGAAGGTGTTGACGATTCAAACACTCTCTCCTTAGGATCTTCTTCCTCATCCTGACTTCCTACGAATATGGTATTTCTACTACTATTATTAGGATTGATTCTCGCACCCATCCAGATGGATTGTCAAACATCTGTCGGACCATCCATTGACATTTGATTCCCTAGGGATCCCTCATGTGACCCTATTCTCCATCCATCAGAATTCTCGGTAGGAAGTTCTGAATCAGATCCTTCCTCAGAAGCCTGTGACACTGAATACCTCATATCTAAATTAGGATCATAGGTACGTTCTGATCTAGGTGAATAAGGATATGGTGTAAATGATTTGGGATCTATAGGTATATCCTTAAAGATTGGTTTTGCACTATTCCTTGCTTCATTCTCTAGATGGGATGCTAACTGTTTCCTTCTTTATGGATCAGTTAAATCCTCTAACATGTCATTTTTATCCTCTACTATGACTTGATGTGTCTTATAAAAAGATGCATCAATTGTTTGATATCGATCCATAAACTTGGAAGCTAACTTAGGATGCTTCTTTACTAAAGTAAGATGATCCGCATGCGGCTCCAAGTCTATAGAATCATGAGGAATCACAGAAAATGTGCTCCCTACTAACTCCTGGGCTTTATGCTTCCGGATATTGGTTATCTCCTTCACAACAACAACATGATATGCTGCTAAATGACTCCTACCTTCACCTATAGGTAGATCATGATATAATCCAAGCTCCTCTGGAAGTTGGATACTCACACGATATTTGGATAACATACGACCATCATAATAAGTCATGGTATTCACTGGGATCTTAGTTGGACAACTAAAAATCCTTAAGAGTTGACGAAGCTGATCAGTGAATGATCCATGATAATCATCGAGAGTCTCCTCTTTCCTTAACAAAGTTTGTTTTGGAAACTTTGGTGCCATAACTTTGTATAAAAAAATATTTTTATTAGTAATCAATAATATATTACATCATAACAAAGAATTATCGCACTATAATATATAACGGAATATTCTCATTTGAATACCCATTATATCCTTCTACAGAATTTTTATCGTTGCTATATACTCCTACAGGTAATACCCTTTACTAGGTTTCCAACCTAAGGTCAAAGCAATTTGCTCTGATACTAACTGCGGTGACCCAGCATACCACTACATGTGTAGAACACTATAGTCGTTGACATGACATTCACAGAACACCGTTCCGTAAATATCACATCCCTCAGAGTTGCATAACAGAAACATTGCGGGTCCATATTAAAAACATACACACATTATTATTATTACAATACCAGAAGTTCAAGACTTCAAAAGATTCAACTTAAAAACCAAATATAAAGTGTTTCAGTGGAAGTATTTAAGTGACAACTTCAGCTCCGAATTGATCTCAGCAACTTATTATTATATATTTTTCATGTTGCTTGGCTCAATTGGTTACTAAAACTAAGGCAGTTATTCTGACACATTGTGCTCTCCTCCATAGAAGACGTCGTATTACACCCCTTCTACAGCACCGTACAGATCTGGCTCCTCATAGAAGACCTCCTCTTAGCTTTCAGCTGCATGCATTGGGGTATCTTCTGGATCCTCAGAGTATAACCAGGGGATCAAAGGAAAGGGTGAGTAACAGCGTTACCCAGTAAGTTCATTATATGCAAGGTGGGAAGTTTGATGCTCTATCTACCACCTCGGACTATAAGTCCTTGGCACTATGCAGTTTTCATAAATCTTTCTTCAAAGATTGATTACCAGAACTTTCATGGAGTTCCTTTCCTGCCGTGTTCGTAGCTCCTTTCTAGAACAGTGAGTAACAAGTTACAATTCTTACACCCTCTAGAGGTGCGTTACTTTACCCATGAGAAATCAACTCCTTGTTGCACAACCAGGCGTACTTTCCCGTCCACAATTCCATGATGTGGGGCCCAGTAGGTGATCCAAGCCAATCACTTCCCTTTCCACAACCTCGTATGTCTACGCGATCCTTCGGGGCTGGATCACCGATGTTAAGCCCCCTTTCGGGCAGGCTAAAACCATGATGAGTTCCCAAAGACTCTATGAGCTGGTGATGCCCCTGGCAAGTACCATATATGTCCGGCTATACCTCCGACAGACACTCATAGATAATCTAGACTCCAAAAACGTGGGGCCTAAGGGTGCCCACCCATATGTGGGATCCACACAAGGAATCACAACATCATGTAAAGGTCGGCTTGCCTCCATACGAAAGGAAAAGGATACAACTGACTTCTCCGTCCCATTCCAAATCTCATGGTTAACGCGTTATATACGGTGCTAGAATGACTGATGTCATGGGTTGTTTATTCCTAGGTGATTATCCTTGTTGCAAATAGAAACCTAAGTTCTATTGTTCCACTATATCATCATTTAGGATGATATCAACAATTTATTTATTTGAGAAAATAATATTTTCTTTCCTCGAAACATAAATGATAACACACAATTTACAATACTTTGATAAAGACTCTTCAAATGACATGAGAAAGAGATGAACTTGCCTTGTGATTGCAAGGTAGTGAAGTCGGATGCTTGCACTGGACCTTGAGCTTCTATGTCTACAAAACATCATTATTGCGCGGTAAGGACAATATTTAAAGAAGCAAAAATGAACATGCATAGTAATGTAATGCATTATTTGTTATTTATTTTCTTTATTTGTTTTACCCAATATTTTAGTTTTCTAGAATAACTTTATGAACTTAAGAAATTCATTTTAATGAATAACCTTAATTTTTATAAATATTATTTTCACTATTTTTATAATGTAATATATTATTAATAGAGTTAAAAACTAATTTTTATTTAATTTTAACTCTTACATTTATTTACTTAATAATTCTTTTTAAGAATTAGCATTTAAATTAAAGAGATTGTATTTTGGTAACTTCAAATATTTATATAGTATTTTTCTAAAATACTATAATAATCAAGTATAATAAAAGTTATTTTTATTGATTTTTATGTATTTTCTTGATTTTTTATAAAATTCCATAAGGAATATATACTATAAATCTTTAACCTAAAATTTATTTATAAAAATAGGTTTCTTAATTTAATTTAATATGTTGTTTTATTATGTACCTAAAAATACATTGTTTATATTGTTAAGGTTTTTATTTTATTTTCTAAGATTTATTGAATTATAAGGGTACTTTGGTCTTTTACTTAAATTATTAAAATTCCTTTTTAGGTTTTGGGTCAACTCATTAGGATATTTGGGCCAATCTATGCCTAATTAGCCTGGTCAAAATACCCACCGGAGGTGGTACTGGCCCTATCGTCCTAGTACACAGCCTCCTCTCTCTCACTCGTTCTTTCGTTCTCTTCTTTCTCGACCTCGTGGTCACTGACACCGTCGTCGTGCGATTCACGCCACTGTGGTCCTATCTTTCCGCCGCCGTGGTGTATGGTTTAGTTGTCGACCTTGCTCCTTCATCTATTCCAATTCGATTTGGATTTCAGGCCCTTCTACGGCTAGGATAGCTCTGTCCCGAACCATGGGGTTTGGGGTGGTGCCGGTGATGCCACCGCCACTGCCCCCAGTGGTGTTGTGGTGTGCTTCTCGACCTCAAGCGCTGCTGTGGCCTCCACCTCAGCTTGGTGCGGGTTGCAGCGCCTTTGGGTGCTCCACATGCCGTGTGCGGCATCGCTTCTCTGCTTCCTCATCTAAACTAGCGAGGACCTTTGGTGAGTTGATCTTGATATCCCCCTTGTGATTGTTTGTCCTATGCCCCTCCTGAGCTATGTTGTGTGTCTTGGTTGTGCACCCCTAATTAGGGTTCATATCATGTTCTAGGGTTTCTCCCTCTATTTAGTTGTACATGATGAACTAGAACTAGTGGTGGTGACTAATGAGGATTATAGTTAATTACACTGAATTGCTCACTGTTCTCATTTGATAATATGATGCTAGTGGCTTTGTAGTGTTGATTCCAGTTGATATTTGAGCATGCCCTGGATGGCAATGTTACTGTGGAATCTAATTGGTGGTGTTATTGATTTGTGGGTTCATCTACTATCAATACATTAGTACTGACAGTAGCACTATTAGTGATAACTCACTAAATTATTGAGCTCTCATTTGTGAGATGAGATTCACACTACTAGGAAAACGCCTGTTCGTGGCGCACCTGAAAAGGCCATCCGTGGCGCACTAGCAGTGCGCACGACCCTTCTGACTATCTCCTAGCCGCGCTACTGACCACCGTGCGCCACGGAAAGTAGTCCAGGTGCGCCACGCATATGAAACGATAACCATGGCGCACTAGGTGATGTGCGCCACGGATATAAATTTCAAAATTCAAAAAAAAGTAGCAGATCTGGATCTCGTAAATCGGCCATCGCGTCTGGTGCAGTAGTCGCCATCGTCGTGGCGCCTCCTCTTCTTCACCTCGTCGTCGCCTCCTCGTCATCGTCGGAACTACAAGGAGGCGGAGGAGAATAGGAGGAAGAGGATGAGAAGAAGAGGAGGATGAGAAGAAGAGGAGGAAGAGGAGGAGAAGAAGAGGAGGAGGAGAAGAAGAAGAGAAGGCCTCGTCGTCGTCAGAACTACAAGGAGGAGGAGGAAGAGGAGGAGAATAAGGAGCCCGTCGTCTCGTCGTCGGAAGGAGGCCGCCATCACCATCTTCACTGCAAGGAGGAGGAAGAGGAGGAGAAGGAGAAGGAGAAAGAGAAGGAGAAGGAGGAGAAGAAGAAGCAAATGAGAAGGGAGGAGAAGGGAAGGGAAAAGAAAAGGGATAGGTGGGCGGGGTGAGGATTGGAAATTTGAATCCCGCCCAAGCTTATCCGTGGCGCACTAGGTGGTGGTGCGCTACGGGTAAGTCACCCTCTATTTTTTTTCTGCAGGAAAAAACGGTCTTTTGACCGTAAATTTTTACTCTTTTCGAATTTTGAAAATCTAAAAAATTGCTAAACGATGCGAAATCTCGTTCTCGTCATTTTGGTATATTATACAATTTTTGTCGATATCGTATGCAAAAGTTACGGCCTTTTTACCGTGGCATGACATTTTTTTGTAAATAAAGTCGAAACTCATGTTTGTTAATTTTACTAGAAGCTATACCACATTACCTACCTAAATATAAAAGGATTTAATTTTTTGAAGTGTTTATCATTTTTTTTCATTTTTTGCAAAGCCTAAAAAGGCGATCCACAGGGGGGGGTGTGGAGTTGGTGCAGAATAGTTATGCGTAGGGCAAGGTGCCCTACTACTAAGTTTATACATCCGTGGCGCACATGCCATAGTGCACCACGGATGTGTCTGACCATTTCACAGCAGAGAGGGGCATGCGCTTAGGTGTAGCGCACCCCCTCCATGTACGCCACGGCTGACACTAACAACCGTAGCGCACCTACCCTATGTGCGCTACGGATGTTTGGCGTGCGGCCAACAAGGCCCTGGCCCACACATATCTGTGGCACACTATGGTCATGTGTGC
The DNA here is from genome assembly GCA_023614405.1 of Avena insularis. Lineage (NCBI taxonomy): Eukaryota > Viridiplantae > Streptophyta > Magnoliopsida > Poales > Poaceae > Avena > Avena insularis. The sequence goes on along the minus strand of CM042685.1, from coordinate 124,585,816 downwards.
CACGGTTGTTCTAGTTGCTAGTAGGGCACTGCCCATAGGTGAGCCATGCCTGTTTTAGCCGTGGGGCACTTCAACCATGTGAGCCACGAATGTGCTGATTACCTATAGCCATTTTCCTAGTAGTGTCAGAAGTAAGATAGTAATATGATTATAGGTATACCTTGATTATGTGGATGAGTATAGTCTTGATAATGATTCCTGGTTTGATTCCAGGAAGATGATATTATAGATTTAATTATGCAAGCTCAATAATGGCTCTGGTTGATTTAGAACCTAACTTTATGATACCATCTTTAAATGGCACACAAGTTTATGTTCTACTATTTTCTTGATTCTATTGGGCTTAGTATTGGATTTGATCAAAGTTAAGTTGGAATCTTCTCCTTAAACTTGTCTGCCTGTGATGTTCGTCTAAGGCATAGGAACTAGTTTCCTATGTTGTTGTCCTTTATAGAAATGTTCTGGGATTATCATTGGTTATTGGATCTTGAATCCTCTTGGCTAAGATGGTTAGGTACTCATAGATTTGTATTGGTTCATAGGATTTGTGAATTCTGAGTTGCTACTCCACTAGGAGATGTCCCCAGAATTCATAAGCTATGCTAATTACATGTTGGAATATATGATGTAGTTATCAAATCCAGGATCTATGATGCTGGTCTGAGATCCTGGTTTGATTGGTAAAATTTATGTATACTCTTTATTTTAAAAGATCATCTATGATGGATTCACCCCACTTGGGTGATTTCTGAGAGATCTAGATATAAAACAACACATGAATCTTAGTCTGGAGAAGATATTAAGATCATGTGATGGTTGTATTTCACTCACCACAACATTTGATTTTGCTGGTGTTATCGCTGGTTGATTTGGTTGGCTGGATCTTGCTGATGGTGTTGCTGGCTTGAGCTTGTCCTTCACCTTCAGGTTCCTGTGAACTTGGCCTTGATCTTACCGTTCACCTTCTGGCTCCTATAAGCTTGGCCTTGACCTTTCCCTTGATGTCCACCTGATCCACCCCCTCCTTATGTCACCATATGGTGAGTACTAGGATGATCTTGTGTGTGGTTGGCTGATGGTTTTCTTGGCTCTTTCTAAGCTTAGCTTGCTTATGGTTTCGTGTGGAAAGGAAAAGTATGCTGCTGTGAGCCTTGCCGCGGCTGGGCTCTTCTCTTTTTCTTGAGTAGCAGCTTCTGCTGTGTTGACAGCTCTCACCATGCATTTAGGTGATTATCCTGCCCGTGTGCTTGGTAGACAGTTTGGATCAGATCGATGAGGTGTTTTACCTTTTGATCTTTTAACATTTAACTCTCCTGGTGAAACTTGCCCCTCTTACTTGCTATTAAAATTTGTATTGTGGCTTATTGATTATGAAAAAAAATTCTTTCATATTGGTGAAACTTGCCCCTGTATTAATACTCAATGATGTAATATGAGCAGTGCACCTCACTGCTTTCTACTGAGAGTATTCTCACAACTAACCTTTTATTTTCCTTTTTGTTTGTTTTAAATTTTGTTTTAGGTACAAGATCTGGTGTTTCAAGATTTAGTATAGGAGCACATAGATAAATAGGTAGATTTTAATTGTAATCTTTATTTGATCAATTTGTAAAAAATTTGTAATATCTTATATTATTCTTTTGTAACAATTTATAATAGTTTATTATTTAAATTCCAATTTTTGTAATTCCTTTTTCTGTACTGAACCTCTTATTGGTTTGGATAAGTTCATTATTGTAACAGAAATGTGTATGGAATAAAGATAAGAAATAAAGAGTCATTTCTTATTTCAATTACTTTATTTTGTATTCTATTATTTATTATTATCTCATTATTGTAACAAATGATATTACTAAATCATTTTTAAAATAACAAATCTTAATTTTTAAATTTAATTTCAAATTCCAAATTTGTATTTAAATTCTCCCCCTTAACACAAATTTATTCAAAAGATCATGTCAGAATTTATAACGATCACTCCCAATAGATATTCCTATACACCGAGAGTGAAAGAAACTCTAATCAGTTTACATTTTTAGTTTTGTGAAAAATTTACTCGCATTTTACAGATGAATGCATGCATATGCACAAATTCCTAATTATACCCTTCGTTGGTTCCTAATGCTGGGATGTTACAATGGGTTAGTGAGGTTGCTGGGTGAGAGAGGAGTGGAATGGTGTGCGTTTTGAGGCAAGGGGAGGTGTCTATTTATACCCTAGCGAAGGGAGCATCGGGGCATGGTTCGGGCTCGTCGGCGACAGTGTTACAGGGTCCTATTGTCATGGCGGAGGGCGTAGGTCGATGTGGTGCTTTGCGGCGATCGTCATGCGCATAGTGGCACGACGAGGCGCTGTCTAAATCGGACAGTGACATCCATGCTCTACTTAGGTACCGTGGGTGTTCGTCACGACGTACGGCGTGTACTCATCGCGCGGGGTCAAATGGGAATGTCTGGGAGATTGCTGGCAGCATGGCGATTACAGTGACGCAAGGGGAGAGCGAGGTGCAGCGTCGTTGCGCGGGATTGCTCGACATTATCGGCAAAGAAAAGGGCACGGCCGCGCTGGCGTTTCCACGGGCTGTCGTTGGTCAAGGCATATGCTGGCGAGTGCGATGAGGTCAGGGCTACCTTCTAGACATCATGGGCGAGGGTGGCGAGGCTTGTGGCATCATGTCCATGTCCGGCTGGCATGGCACGCTCAGGTACGGGCTAGCACTAGTCAAATGGTCGAGTGAACGAGGCTTAGTAGCACGGTCTCGTACTGAGGAAATTGTGGGCGAGTTGTGCAGGCTAGGTGAGGTACGAAGATGATCACAACAATCATCTAAATAGTGTATAGTTGGTATATCTGTACTATACATGTTAATTGTCTGATTAAATGGCCGCAAGAGAAAAAGATTTGAATTTTCAAATTCTGTTTAGAGGGTTGATTGGTCATATGCTTGGGAGTCTCTAGTTGCAACGATTTGCCAAGTGGAGAAATTTTTGATGGTTTTCCAAAAAGTGTGACCTTGGTGGAGTAGCTAGATTCAATTTTGAAAAGTCCATCAAAAGAAATTGAATTTGTTCTAGTAAGTTTTGAAATATCACTTGTGTTCATTTTTACTTGGTCTAGTAAGGTGAGAAAAGAAATGTAATTGTTTCGGTTAGAAAACACTTATTAGAGATGCCCAAAGTGGGCTAAGTGTTAACTTTAGCAAAAATGACCATTAGGTCATATGATTCACCATTTGATTTTATTTTTATTTGATTTGGTTTGGATTTGACCTAGATGATATGGTTTTGATCTTTAAACCAAACCTAACCATTTACAACAAACAAATAATGGCATAACAAGCATTCTTACATTTTAATAAACACACATGCATTTATATAGCTTTTAATAGTAAAAGCTTTTGTTAATCCTAAATTTAGTTGATTGGGAATTGATATTGTCATTATAATATTTTTGAGATGTTACAAACCTACCCCCTCCCCTTAAATAGAATCTCGTCCCAAAATTCAGGAAAAACTAGGAACTAAAGAGATTTGGAAACTCAGTCCTAATATTATCTTCTCGCTCCCAGGTGGATTTTTCTTCAGTATGGTTGCTCCACTGGATTTTGAGAAACTTGATACTCTTGGTCAGGGTGGTTCTGAAGGCTTCTTCCAAAATACGAATGGGTATTTCATGATAGGTTAAATCCTTGTTGATATCCACGGCTCTGTGATCGATGTTCTTGAAAACTTCGGTCTTCTCCGGAACTTCTAAGCATTTTCGAAGTAATGAGATATGAAACACATTATGTATGGCTGACATCTCTTCAGGCAATTATATATGATAGGATACTTCTCCTCGGTGACTTAAAATCTTGAAGGGTCTGATATATCTGGGTGCAAGCTTCCCTTTGAGTTGAAAACTCTGCATTCCTTTCAAGGGTGATACTTTGAGATACACAAAGTCTATGATATTGAAGGTCGGGTCTCGAAGTCTCTTGTCAGTGTAAATCTTTTGTATGGATTGAGCAGTCTTGAGGTGCTCACGGATCTTGTGAACCTTCTCTTCGGCTTCTTGTAGATGTCTGGTCCGAATATCTGACTCTCTCCTACTTGCGACCAATTCAGGGGGTATGGCACTTCCTTCCATACAAAAACTCAAATGGGGCCATTTGCAAACTGGCCTGATAACTGTTGTTATATGAGAATTCAGCGAAAGGCAGGCAGTCTTCCCATTTAGATCCATACTCTAGTACACAGCCTCTCAGCATATCTTCTAGTATCTGGTTTACTCTTTCCTCTTGAGAACTTGCTTCACATTTGTCCGTCCATTCAAACTTCTTGTCTTTCTTCAACAGATGGGTCATCGGCCTTGCGATGCTTGAAAACCGTTCAACGAACTTGCAGTAATTGATAAGTTGTAAACGTATCTATAAATTTTATGCTCCATGCTTGTTTTTTATCAACTTTGCTATGTTTTGTCTACACTTTGAGGTATTTTTATACACTTTCTGGAACCAACCTATTGACAAGATGCTACAGTGCCAGTTGCCTATTTTCTGCTGTTTTTGGTTTCAGAAAGCTAAAAAATGAATATTCTCGGAATTGGATGGGACAAAAGCCAAAGTTCATATTTTTCCCTAAACGATACGGAAAATATAAGAGGAGACGGAGGAGGACACAAGGGTGGCCACACCCTAGGTGGGCGCGGGTCCCACCCTAGCCACACCCACAGGGGGTGTGGGCCCCCTGTCCCTCCACCGACCTTGCCTCCTTCGCCTATAAGAAGCCTTTGACCCAGAAACCCTAAAGAATGGACCAAAAATTCATGAAAACTTCCGCAGTGCCGCCACCATCGAAGGGGAGATTCGGGGGACAGAAAGTCTCTGTTCCGGCACCCTGCCGGGACAGGGAAGTGCCCGCGGAGGCATCTCCATCGATCTCCACCACCATCTTCATCACCGTTGTTGATTCCCATGATGAAGAGGGAGTAGTTCTTCCTCGAGGCTAAGGGCTCTACCGGTAGCTATGTGTTCATCTCTCTCTATGCATGATCTTGTTGTGGTCATGAGCTTTGTAATCAAGTAGATCTACCTTGCTACTCAAGTGCTTCAATAGATCTCTGCTCTCCTCATGTGTGTGAAAGTGACAGCATGCACGCCATGGTGGCAGTTAGGCTAGAGTCTACATTAATACTCATTATGCTTTAATAGATCTATGCTTTTCCCCACATTTGTGAAAGTGACAGCATGCACACCGTGTTTTGCAGTTAATCTAGACTACATATATATTTATTATGAGTTATATTTTGAGTTGGTTGTCTTTATGAAATTGTGGTGTTTGTTGGAACCATCTAGCGCTCAAGGTGATAGTGTGGGGTTATCTAGATTGGGGAAGGCCCTACCTTGGATTAGAGTATCCAACCGGAGAGTGGTTAAGAGTAGTATCATTAAGAGAAGATATTTATATGAGAGAGTGCTCACTAGTGAAAGTATGATCCCTAGGCCTTGTTTCTAAGCATTGAAACACCATTTAAAACTAGATCTATTGCATGTTTGCTTTCTTCCTTTAGTCCTTACCTCACTGTCAAGCTCTTTTCTGGCACCGTTACCACATGTATTACACACTCTCTTCGTCGAACTGGTGCACTTATAAACCTGACAAGTGTATTAGGTGTGTTGGGGACGCAAGAGACTTCTTGTATATTGATTGCATGGTTTCTTGAGAGGGATAGCTCTGACAAGTGTATCCCTGAGTTCGATAAACCTTGGGTAATCCACTTAAGGGAAACTTGCTGCTGTTCTACAAACCTCTGCACTTGGAGGCCCAACAACTGTCTACAAGAATAGAAGTGCGTAGGCATCAATCTATTTTGTGGCGCCGTTGCTAGGGACTAAAGAAGAAGAAGCTCCCACGCCATCAAATGTATTTTCTGGCACCATTGCCGGGGATGAAAGGTAAAAGGCACTCACACGCGTTACCCCATGTCAACAGCAAGCCATAAAGCTATTTTCTGGCTCCGTTCCCGGGGAGGTAAGGTAAAAGTTACTCACATCCTCCGGTGTGAGTGCTCAAAGTTATTTCCTTTAGATTCTGCAATTTTTTATTTTTTTTCTTGTTTTCACTAGTTAGGCTTAATGGAAAACAATAAAAAATTATAGAGCTCTATAGTGTTTATCTTGAGTTAGGACATGAAGTGTTTGAAGAGAAAATTAAAAAACCTATGGAACTTTATTTCCATGCTAATAGCAATGTTATTATAAAGATTTCTTCGGACACTATCATTGCTAATGCTATGGAAACGTCTAAGCTTGGGGAAGCTAATTTTTATGAAAATGATATTTTTAGTTCCCCGGCTTTGGAAGATAGCTATTCTATTGCTTATGATGATACCAAACCTCCCGTATATGATGATTACAATGATGAATATGATATTTTCAGTCCACCTACTATTGTGGAGAAAATTAATTGTGATTACAATATGCCTCCTATATTTGATGATTATGGTGATGAGAATAATAGTGATAGCTATTTTGTTGAATTTTCTCCCACTACAATTAATAAGAATGACTATGCTTATGTGGAGAGTAATAATTATTATATGCATGTGGCTCATGATAAGAATGTTTTATGTGATAGTTATATTGTTAATTTTGTTCATGATGCTACTGAAAGTTATTATGAGATAGGGAAACATGGTCTTATGTATCTCAAAAATATTAAATTTCCCCTCTTTATGTTGAAAATCTTGAAGTTGCACTTGTTTTGCTTTCCTATGCTTGTTACTTTGTGCTTTCATGACTTGTTTCTTTACAAGATTCCTATGCATAGGAAGTGGGTTATACTTAAATGTGTTTTGAATTTTCTTCTTCATGATCTTTTTTACTTGAATTCATATTTCTTATGTGAGCATCTTCTCAAACTATCATGCCTAACTCAAAGGTGTTAAAGAGAAGTACTTGTTGGGAGATAACCCAAGAGTTTTCTTGATTCTTGGAAGTTATTACTTAAGTAATGACCTCTCCTTATACTTTTTGTTTGCTTTTTGTGCCAAGAATAACCTCTAATGAGAGGGAAGTAAGATTTGGGAGTTGTTGTCCCGAAACAGATTTTTGTGCTCCACCGTAAAAATTCGTGAGGAATCTCTGTAAGTCGTATTGAGATGATAGTTTACTAATAACTCCCCCAGTATGTTAGCTAACTTTAGTTAGTGTAAAACTTTTTGATTTGAGCAACAGAAGGTCTTCAAAAAAATCGGTTTCTACCTGCTGGTCTGTTTTGATAGATTTCTGCCATTATTTTGGGTTCTCTTTGGGAAATTGAGCTTTTTGATATAATTACTATAGTAGCTTGTGTTTTTAGTGAAAGTTTTTCTACTCTAGAGCTAGACCCAAAGTTCTATTATCTTTTGAAGACACTAATGTTTCTAATGAAGATTGTGTGAAGTTTTGTATGAAGGAAAATTTTCAGGTGTACAGAAAGAATGATGAAATGAGATGAAGAATGGACAAAAGCTCAAGCTTGGGTATGACACCCCGTGTTACCCCAAGAAATATTCAAGAGGTACAAGCATCAAAGCTTGGGGATGCCCAAGGCATCCCCTTCTTCATCAATAAAAATCTCAGGTCTTTCTAGACACTTCGTTTTTATTGTTTCATGCATAGTTATGTTGTTCTTGGAGCGTCTTAGTTTTCCTTTTTGGTTTTATTTTCTTTGGTTTGCTTGAATAAGTTGGTTGGATCAACACACTTCTTTTCGAGAGAGACACACTCTATTTTCATTGCCTAGAACACTCTAGTTTTCATTCTTATTGTTTTGTTTGTGTTCTCTTTTGCTAGCATTGTATTTAGCCTTAGTTTTATTGTTCTTTCAGCTTAGAACTTTTTAGTTCTTCTTTGTGGATTTGTGAGACAAGCTCACTGGTCTTTATTGATTATTATCTTTGTGAGTTGTTTCAAATAGGTTGATTGGTATTGGAAAAGAGTAGAAAGTTTCATGCTTTAGTGGTACAAAAGGAGCTTGTTTTGACTGTGGCTTAGGCTTTATCATGTCATGCTAGATGTTGTTTTGACCTTATTCTTAGTGATTATTGCTGTAGCATGACTTGTTCCAAATAATTAGGGTTGCTTAATGTGCCTTGAAGGAATCATGCGTTGTTTTAGCATACAAAATCATAGTATTATGGTATTCTCCTTTGATGCTTTGTTTGGGTTGACTTGGCACATGCTTACACCATTTTATGACTATGAACAAGTCACCACAGCCTTTATGATCATTTAGTCCTTGATTTGTAGTACCACTCTATGCTTTTATTAGTAATGTTTTGTCGCTCTTGATGATTATGGCCATTATTGCTCTCTTAGTTGGTTGCTCCCAGTCTTTTGCTAGCATCCACTTGTATGAGTAAGTTCTACCCATGCTTCCAACTCCCAATAAACTAAGTTATTCCAAAGTGTCCACTATAAATTCCTATGCATGGTGTGTTACACCATTCCAAGTATATTCTTGTTTTCATCTATCTTCCAATTAAAAAGTATTTCGTTATGTGAAAACTTAGTGATTAAAGCTCTCACAAACTTGATGGCACAGTTTTATATTTCTTGCCCCTAATAAACTTGAACCATTGTGTCATCTATGTTGTATATGCTTGCACTTATACGTTGGAATTAGCAGAACCATGCTGTAATGGGGCACGCTTTCAACATTGCACTTGTACTTTGTACACAGTTGATATCATGCTCTTTTGTCTATGGATGTCGTCGGTGTGAAATGAAAGGGGATCTTGTAAGTGCATGGAGTTATGTATGTGTGTTAGAGAAATTCCTGGGCAGCTAGCCTAAGCCATGCCTAATCATGGTGGAAACTTGCAGCATCACCATAATGAACAATCTGTGAAGCATCCTCAATAAAAACCTATGCAAATAGCAAATAAAAATATCACTGAGATGCTCCTTGTCTGCTTGCCTTGTCATTTTGGTTATGGGATAGCTCCTGTACCATGTGCAAGGGGTACCCCGTTGGCGGTTCTCTATGATACACATGTACTTACTATGACAAGAACTTACAGGTGACTAAAGTTGAGTAGCATGAGGTGCGTCCCTCGTATTCAAGGGACATGAGATTACCAACTTATACTTTGTCAAGCATATACTCCATAGTTTGTTCACTTTAACCTTAATCACTTCAAGATGCTTAAGATAGGGGCAATGAGAGCTGAAAGATAACAAGTACCATAATTTTTGGAAGCTCTTTTTGAAACTTGAAATCCCTGCTTCCCTTTATGAAGGTCCTTTCTTCCACCATTATATTGTGTCTCCGCCTTCTATCCTTAGTCACCAATTAAGAGAGCATAGTTTCCATTCTTAGTTCTATGTGCATTGTCCCAAAACTTATTGATTGATGCATATTGTTGATATTACTTGTTCTTGTGTTATTTGTATCTAGTCACTCTATTGAACTTTGAAGGTGTCCTATGCATCTATTTGCTAATCCATGAGGGACAAGCTGAATGCCACTATGCTATGTTTTCTGTATGTGAAACAAACAAACATTTTTCATGTTGCTTGCATAGTTACTTTTTCTTACTATTAGAACTCCATCTTTTATGCTCATGTTTAGAGTTCTTTGATCCCAGCTTTCAATGCTTTCAAATGGTTTGATCTTCATTTTGTTGGTGCATGTCACCTCAAAAATTATCCTTTTTATCACTTACCTACTCGAGGATGAGCAGGAGTTAAGCTTGGGGGATGATTGATACGTCGTAAAGGTACCTATAATTTTTGGTGCTCCATGCTTGTTTTGTATCAACTTTGCTATGTTTTGTCTACACTTTGAGGTATTTTTATACACTTTCTGGAACTAACCTATTGACAAGATGCCATAGTGCCAGTTGCTTGTTTTCTGCTGTTTTTGGTTTCAGAAAGCTAAAAAATTAATATTCTCGGAATTGGACGGGACAAAAGCCAACGTTCATATTTTTCCCTGAATGATACGGAAAATCGAAGACAAAACGGAGGAGGACACCAGGGTTGCCACACCCTAGGTGGGCACGGGTACCACCCTGGCGACTCCCACAGGGGGTGTGGCCCCCCTATCCCTCCATCGACCTTGCGTCCTTCGCCTATAAGACTCCTCTGACCTAGAAACCCTAAAGAATGGACCAAAAAGCCATGAAAAGTTCCGCAGCGCCGCCGCCACCGAAGGGGAGATTTGGGGGACAAAAAGTATCTGTTTCGGCACCCTTCCAGGATGGCGAAGTGCCCCCGGAGCCATCTCCATCGATCTCCACCACCATCTTCATCACCGTTGCTGATTCCCATGATGAAGAGGGAGTAGTTCTTCCTCGAGGCTAAGGCCTCTACCAATAGCTATGTGTTCATCTCTCTCTCTATGCATGATCTTGTTGTGATCATGAGCTTTGTAATCAAGTAGATCTACCTTTCTACTCAAGTGCTTCAATAGATCTCTGCTCTCCCCATGTGTGTGAAAGTGACAGCGTGAACGCCATGGTGGCACTTAGGCTAGAGTCTACATAAATACTCATTGTGCTTTAATAGATCTATGCTTTTCCCCATGTGTGTGAAAGTGACAGCATGCACACTGTGTGTAGCACTTAAGCTAGACTACATATATATTTGTTATGAGTTATATTTTGAGTTAGGTGTCTTTATGTAATCGTGGTGTTTGTTTGAACCATCTAGCGCTCAAGGTGACAGTGTGGGGTTATCTAGATTGGGGAAGGCCCTACCGTGGATTAGAGTATCCAACCGGAGAGTAGTTAAGAGTAGTATCATTAAGAGAAGATATTTATATGAGAGATTTTTCACTAGTGAAAGTATGATCCCTATGACTTGTTTCTAAGCATTGAAACACCATTTACAACTAGATCTGCTCCATGTTTGCTTACTTCCATATTTTTGCCTTTAGTCCTTACCTCATCGTCAAGCTCTTTTCTGGCACCGTCAATCTCTTTTCTTGGGGACACAAGAGACTTCTTGTATCTTGATTGCAGGGTTGCTTGAGAGGGATACCTTTGACCACTTCCTCCCTGAGTTCGATAAACCTTGGGTAATCCACTTAAGGGAAACTTGCTGCTGTTCTACAAACCTCTGCACTTGGAGACCCAACAACTGTCTACAAGAATAGAAGTGCGTAGACATCAGTAATATATCGCTAATCCAAGAAATGTGTGGACTTCGGTTTGATTTGTTGGCGCTTTCCATTCTCCAACATCCTTAATCTTGGCGAGGTCGATGGCAACTCCTCCTACCGACAAGATATTTCCTAGGAATCCTACTTCCTTTAACCAGAACTCACATTTGCTAAACTTGGCACACAACTGATGCTCTCTAAAGGTTTCAAGGATGGTTCTTAGGTGCTGCTCCTGGTCCTCTTCACACTTGGAATAGATCATAAAGTCATCGATAAAAATAGTGACAAACTTATCCAAGAAGTTGATAAAAATCTTATTCATGAGATTCATGAAATAAGCGGGGGCATTGTTTAATCCAAATGACATGACATTGTACTCTTACAATCCATATCTGGTAGTGAAGGCAGTCTTTGCGATATCCGTTGCACGGATCTTTAGTTGATGATAACCAGTTCTAAGATCAATCTTAGAAAACACTCTAGCACCGGTCAGCTGGTCAAATAGATCTTCTATCTTTGGCAGTGGGTACTTGTTCTTGATGGTGACGTCATTTAGGTTCCGGTAGTCCGTACACAATAGGTTGGCACCATCTTTCTTATCCACAAATAAAACAAGTGATCTCCATGGTGAGGCACTTGGTTGAATCAGACCCTTCCTCAACATGTCATCAAGTTGCTTCTTCAGCTCCACTAATTCAGCTGGGTTCATACTATAGGGTCTCTAAGATATGGGTCTAGTTCGAGGAACTAGTTCAATGATAAACTCGATATCCCGATCTGGGGGCATACCGGGTAATTCATCTGGGAACACATCGGGGTACTCACAGACTACTCTGACTTGGTCTAGGGTTGATTGGACTAAACACTTGTTGCACTTGAATTGACGGAGCAGCGCCTTAGATCCATGCTCTACAGATACTCCGGTGCTACTGGTCATGGTTATGGCTTTCTTGGCACAGTCTATTAAACCTTGATGTTTGGACATCCAATCCATTCCTAGTACTGCTTCCAAACCTTTTATTCCAAGTACTACTAAATTGGCATAAAAATCTATTCCATGTATTCTGATAGGTACGGCCTTGCAAATTTTTCTAGCTTTGGTAGTTGACCTAGGTATTTGAACTATCATAACGTGCTTCAAATTTGCTCGTTGAATCTTACTAGTGCATGCAAATTCTTCTGTAACAAACGAGTGTGATGCTCCAGAATGAAACAACACCCTTGCAAGTATTGAGTTAACAGAAAACATACCCAGCACGACATATGGCGCTTCCTGGGCTTCTTCCGCATTCATGTGGAACAGACGGCCGGTACGGTTGTGTGGGTTGCCTGGGGAAGACCTCTTTCCAGGCTGGACATAGCGCTGCTGCTGGGCAGGTGCAGTGACATTGGGTGCTGCAACAAGCTTCTTGGGGCACTCATTGGAGTAGTGACCCGTGATCCCATATTCAAAGCAGGTTATCATTGACTTGTCCTTCCCGGCAATAGGCACAACATTACTTCCAGTCCTTGGGGCAGTATTTTTGTTGTTGGTGGTGGTGGACCTTGGTGGTGCACGGTTGAAGTTATGGGGGTTACCAGGGTTGTTGTTCTGGCCTCCGAGCCTCGGGTTTCCTCCGCCACGATTGGGAAAGTTCAAACGGGACATAGGTGGCATGTTGTTCCTGGGTGCAAATCCTATAGACAAGATGGGGCGGTACTTCGGGATATGGTGTGGTCCAGGCTAGTGCATCATATGATGCTTGCGGTTCTCATTGGCTTGATTGAGTTTCCCTTCGATCTGGATAGCAGAATCCACTAGAGCTTCTAGATCGGAAAAAACAATATTGACTAACTTTGTCTAAAACTCATCATGAAGGCCATTCAGGAATCTTTCCTTCTTCTTTGCTTCAGTGTCGATCTCATAGAGTGCATACCTAGCCAGAGACAGAAATATGTCACGGTATTCCACCATAGTCATTCTTCCTTGCTTCAACACCCTAAATTCATCCCGCATCCTCTTGATCAAACCTGGGGGCACATGAGTCCTGCTGAACTTGATCTTGAATTTGTTGGGAATATGCCCTAGAGGCAATCATGTATGATGATATTTCCCATTGTATTCATAAAGTTATTAAGTAGTCCTTGTATGAACATCTGATGTGTATCATTGAATATGTGATTCGGTTGTGGAACTATGCATTCATGTTGTTTGTACTAAATATCCTTGGTCATTGAGGTTGTGCTGGACACACAACTTAGACCAATGTGAAAGTTGGCTTGATGACTCGGTTCCACTTGTCATGGGCATGGAGATGCTATTCCAACTTACACAGATTCGGCTAAAGAGTTTAGCGAGTCGGATTGACCCATATTGAGGTACAACGAACTAGCTGTCATTTGTATATCTCAATCAATGTAATCCTTAGACCTGAGGTTGTTGCATAGTCCGAGTTGAGGATCACCGACTTAGGTTCTGTCAAACGCTGATCCGTAACTGGGCAGTTATAAAGGTAGGGTTCGGGTCGACTGAGAATCAAGCTGCGTGATGTGAATAACCAAGATGGGATTTTGCCCCTCCACTCGGAGAGATATTCTCTGGGCCCTCTCGTGAGATATGATTCGGAAAGCATGGCCATGCACGACTCGGTTAAGTGTTAACCGAGGCGATCGACTAAGAGTTAGTCGGGTGAATCACTTATCTCGGATCGAGAAGAGAGTCGGACTATTTAAGGGATGACATATATTCGCCTATAGTCTGACAAGGTATATCGTGAGGCAAAAGGGACTCGGACGTAAGTCGCATTGGAAAGGCAAGTCGTCATGACTCTTTGGTACTTGGGAGTCGGCACGTTCTGCTAGGAGCCGCTACCTACTAATCGATTGAGAGTCGGACTCCAATCGTGTCCAAGTAGACATGAGCCTGCGGGGTCACACACTTAAGAGCGGGATCAAGTTCGGATTGGATCCGAATCTGTAATCTGGTTGGGTTGGACCTAAACCAGATTAGGACTGAGTTAGTGAGTTGGACTCACGGTGACTAGGGTTATATGGGCATTAGTGAATGGGTCGCGCGAGCAGAGCCCACGTTCACTCCCTATATATAGTGGAGCACCGTAACCCAGAAAGGTTACTCGTTGTTCGGTTAGGTCATTCCATGTGTTGGAAACCCTAGCTCCACAGTCCAAATTCCAGAACCGAACCTAGCAGTTCGCCGCCGGTGCTCCTCCGTGTACGTGTGGATACCAGCAGAGGTGTTGTGCGATCAGCACCAGGACGATCGGATCGTGAGGACTGCACTGCATCAACTGACGCGCTTCATCAGTAATCCACAACCGCGCGTCTAGTGGTAAACCTCGTGGCCTTCTACCTCAGCTAGATCTTGGGATTACCACGTTAGAGGAAAATTTTGTTTTATCTCCGCGTGGCCCAACAGTGGTATCAGAGAGATAGCTTCTGTTTTTAGGCTCGAGATCTCACATATGTGATATGCGGTAGGATGTAGATGAGATCTATATGCTGTTTGGTGGTCGATCTATGAGATAGATAGGTTTTGTACGAAGTTGATTGGATCAACTATGCTCGGGGAATGGTAGATTTGATTTCCGTGATCATATTGCTGAGGTCGTGGAACGACATACCCCTACCGGTTGGCTTCCTCTATCGGGGTAGACTGTGACACGTAAATCCAGAAGCGGTGATCAAAGATCAAAGAGTTTGATCGAATCGGAACGATGGTCGGAATCCATGTCCGGATCGTAGATGTCGGGGGGGACCGCGGGCTTCGCACTGTCGTAGCGCCTTAGATGTCGTTGTGAGTTTCACAATGCCTGTAGATATTGTATCTATGCATAACTTGTTTTTGTAGGAAGTTGTGAATGGTATGGTTCATGTGCATGTGATGTATGTGTGTAATCCATACGTGATCTGCGAATCACGGTTTATGTCAGCCGGCTGGAGCCTAGGTGCTGTTATTTTATTGTATAATGACCTGCGTGTCGGATTCCCTATGTAATTTACTTTACTAAGCTAGTGTAGCTGTTTGGAGAACCCGGAAGGCATGCAAGAAATTGTATATGTCGGCGACATGGTGTAAGACGGCAAGTGACAAGAGTTGGCACGAGTCGGAATATAGGCTTTGTGGAGATGGAGATCGCCATGAAGAGAGCCATACCATTTCACATTATAATTGATTTATTTTGTGTTATTGTTATGTCTCTGTTTTACCTCTATTAGATAGTCGGTAAAATTTAATCCCTCAAAGAAGGTCTAGTCGGTTTTCCCGCCAGTGTTTTCACCATCACAAGTCGGACATTTTTGGTAGTGGGCTCATAAAATTGAGGTGCTACCAATTCTTTCCGACTAGGTGGGTTCGAGTCGGACTCTTACTGTAGAAACACTCGGTAAGCTAGACGGGTCTATCACAACGGTTGTGGGACTCGGGGAAAAGTTGGATGGGAGCCGGGGCATGTGATGCCACCCATCCAACAGGAGTCGCATGAGATGTAATTGACAAGGAGTTTTCTACCTAGATCACTTGGCGGCTAGCGGTGATGCTAAAGCTCACTAGCCGACTTGATTATTTAGGATCCTGAATCACTAAGTAACCATCGGAGGGGTGTTGGTTCTAGTGGGAGCATAAAATGTTTAATATGCTTGCTCTTTTATGAATACATGTCTTAAGTGTTTTTGCATATTTTCTGTTGTAGATCATGGCACCAAGTAGCAGTCACTCTCAGATATCCGGTTTTGCGTTGAGAACCATTCTTGAGAAAGATAAACTGAACGACACTAATTTTACCAACTGGTATCAAAATCTGAGAACCGTTCTCAAACAAGAAAAGAAGGACCATGTCCTAGATAACCCACTTCCAGATGAGCCGAATGAGAATGCGACTGTCGCAGCCACCAATGCCTACCGTCGGGCTAAGGATGAGTCCACGGATATTAGCTGTCTTATGCTTGCTCACATGGAACCGGACTTGCAAAAGCAGTTCGAGCATGTTGAGGCCTACGATATGATCGAAAGCCTCAAAAGTATGTTCCAGGCTCAGGCGAAGACTGAGAGGTATCAAGTCTCTCAGGATTTGCTGAGTTTCAAGCTTAAGGATGGTGATCCACTGAGTCCGCATGTGATCAAAATGGTTGGTTACGTGCAGTCTTTGGAGAGGCTTGGCTACCCCATTAGCGAAGAGTTCGCTACAGATATAATTCTGAACTCTCTTCCTAGTGCATATGGGCAGTTCATTTCGAACTACCACATGCATGGTATGGATAAGAAGCTCACTGAATTGCATGGGATGCTCAAGCAGGCAGAGGCGGATCTCAAGAAGGGCGCTAGCAAGTGTTGATGGTGCAGAATAAGGCTAAGTTCAAGAAGAGTTCTTGGACTAAGAAGAAGGCTAAGTCAGGAGGAAAGCAGGCTCAGGACCCGGTCCCAAGCGCTTCCTCAGGGACTAAACCATCTCCTTCAGCCGGATCCACTTGCTTCTACTGCAAGGCGGATGGCCACTGGAAGAGGAACTGCAGCAAGTACTTGGCCGACAAAGCCAAGAGTGGAGGTATGACTTCCGACTCAGGTACACTTGTTTGCAATGTTATAGACATATATCTTGCTGATGCACCTAATAGTTCTTGGGTATATGATACGGGATCAGTTATTCACATCTGCAACTCGTTGCAGGGACTGGTAAGAACTAGGAGCGTAGCAAGAGGCGAGGTTGATATTCGAGTCGGCAATAAAGCAAGAGTTGCTGCATTGGAAGTCGGCACGATGCAACTTCATTTACCTTCCGGATTCATTATGGAACTAAATAATTGTTATTATGTTCCAGTGCTCAGTCGAAACATTATTTCTGCTTCATGTTTGATGAGGCAAGGCTATGAGTCGAATATCAACAATAATGGTTGTTCTTTGTATTTGAATGATATGTTTCACGGCTTTGCACCCGTCCAGGACGGGTTATTTATTTTGAATCTTGATGGTGAGTCGGTTTATAACATAAATGTTAAAAGGTTGAAACCAAATGATCTGAATATGACTTACTTTTGTCACTGACGGCTTGGTAATATAAGTTGGAAACGCATGAAGAAGCTCCATGATGATGGACTCCTAACTTCGTGCGACTTGGAGTCGTTCGAGACATGCGAATCTTGCCTACTTAAGAAAATGACCAAGACACCTTTTGCAAAGAGTTGCGAAAGGGCGTCCGACTTGTTGGGACTAGTACATAGTGATGTATGTGGACCAATGAGCACGATGACCGGGGTGGTTATGAGTACTTCATTACCTTCACTGATGATTTGAGTAGGTATGGATATATCTACTTGATGAAACATAAGTCGGAAGCCTTTGAAAAGTTCAAAGAATTCCAGAATGAAGCACATAATCAACTCGGTAAGAAAATAAAGTTTCTTCGGTCGGACCGAGGAGGCGAGTACATGAGCCATGAGTTTGATGACCATCTAAAAAGTTGTGGAATAGTTCCTCAACTTACTCCGCCAGGAACACCACAAAGGAATGGTGTTTCGGAAAGGTGGAATCGGACCTTGTTGGACATGGTACGATCAATGATGAGTCGGACAGATCTGCCTTTATCATTTTGGGGTTATTGTCTAGAAACAACGACGTTCACACTAAACAAAGTACCATCAAAGTCGGTAGAGAAGACACCGCATGAGATGTGGACAGGCAAAAAGCCATGTTTGTCTTTTCTTAAGATTTGGGGTTGTGAGGCATTTGTCAAGCGACTCCAGTCGGACAAGCTTACCGCCAAGTCGGATAAGTGTATTTTCGTGGGGTATCCGAGGGAAACCTTGGGTTACTACTTCTACAACCGAGAAGAGGGCAAAGTGTTTGTCCCTCGGAACGGTGTCTTCCTTGAGAAAGAGTTTCTCAGTCGGGGAGTAAGTGGGAGAACGGTGCAACTCGAAGAAATTCAAGAGGAACCAGCTAGTAGCGAGTCGGCAAAAACCTTGGAGGTTGAGCCGGTCGTGGCAGCTGAGCCGGCAGCAGCACCTGTACTACGAAGATCGGCAAGATTACGAAGTGTTCGTGATGTGTTACTGTTAGACAGTGATGAGCCGGCAAATTATTCGGAAGCGATGGTGGGATCTGATTCCGAGTCATGGCTTGGAGCCATGAGATCCGAGATAAAGTCCATGGATGAAAATCAAGTTTGGAACTTGGTTGATCTGCCAGACAGTGCAAGACCCGTCGAGTGCAAATGGGTCTTTAAGAAGAAAACTGATATGGATGGAAATGTTTCCGTCTATAAAGCACGCCTTGTCGCGAAGGGGTTCCGACAAGTTCAAGGAGTTGATTACGACGAGACATTCTCGCCCGTAGCGATGCTTAAATCAGTTCGGATCATGTTAGCTATAGCAGCCTATTTCGACTATGAGATATGGCAGATGGATGTCAAAACGGCTTTTCTTAACGGAAATTTAACCGAGGACGTGTATATGATACAGCCCAAGGGTTTTGTCGATCCGGATAATGCTGACAAGGTATGCAAACTTCAGAAATCCATTTATGGGTTGAAGCAAGCATCTCGGAGTTGGAATATTCGCTTTGATGAGGTAGTCAAATCGTTTGGCTTCATCAAGAGTGATCATGATTCTTGTTTGTACAAGAAGTTTAGTGGGAACAAAGTAAATTTTCTAATCTTATATGTGGATGACATATTACTGATTGGAAATGATGTCCAGATGTTGCAAGAAACCAAGGAATTATTGGAAAGGAGTTTCTCAATGAAAGACTTGGGTGAGGCAACATACATCCTCGGAATCCGGATCTATAGGGATAGATCAAGGAGGCTCATTGGATTGAGTCAGAGTACTTATTTGGACAAAGTGTTGAAGAAGTTCAACATGGAATCGTCTAAGAAGGGTTTCTTACCGATGTCCCATGGTGTAAAACTTAGCAAGACTCAGTGTCCTTCGACAACTGATGAGCGAAGTCGGATGAGTGCGATTCCATATGCTTCTGCAGTCGGATCCATCATGTACGCCATGATTTTTACAAGGCCGGATGTTTCCTATGCTCTAAGTGTTGTGAGCAGATACCAGGCTGATCCTGGAGAGATCCACTGGACAGCGGATAAAAATATCCTAAAGTACTTGAGAAGGACTAAGGATATGTTCTTGGTTTATGGTGGTGAAGATGAACTCAGTGTAAAGGGTTACACGGATGCGAGTTATCTCACCGACTCTGATGATTCTCGCTCGCAATCCGGATACGTGTTTATTATAAACAGAGGTGCTGTGAGCTGGAAGAGTTCCAAGCAAGAGACTGTGTCTGCGTCTACAACAGAGGCTGAGTATATTGCCGCCTCGGAGGCAGCAAAGGAAGCTGTTTGGATGAGGAATTTCCTCATGGATCTTGGTGTGGTTCAGGGATCGTCCAATCCGTTGGACGTGTATTGTGACAACAATGGTGCTATTGCACAAGCCAAGGAACCTAGACAACACTAGAAGGACAAGCACATACTCATGCGGTACCACCTGATTCGCCAGTTCGTGGATCAGGGTGATATCAAGTTATGCAAGGTACACACAGATGCAAATATTGCGGATCCGTTGACAAAGCCGTTACCCCAGCCGAAGCATGAGGCGCACCTGAGAGCCATGGGCATTAGATGCTTAGACATGTGATGTCGAAAGATTGACTCTAGTGCAAGTGGGAGACTGTTGGGAATATGCCCTAGACGCAATCATGTATGATGATATTTCCCATTGTATTCATAAAGTTATTAAGTAGTCCTTGTATGAACATCTGATGTGTATCATTGAATATGTGATTCGGTTGTGGAACTATGCATTCATGTTGTTTGTACTAAATATCCTTGGTCATTGAGGTTATGCTGGACACACAACTTAGACCAATGTGAAAGTTGGCTTGATGACTCGGTTCCACTTGTCATGGGCATGGAGATGCTATTCCAACTTACACAGATTCGGCTAAAGATTTTAGCGAGTCGGATTGACCCATATTGAGGTACAACGAACTAGCTGTCATTTGTATATCTCCATCAATGTAATCCTTAGACCTGAGGTTGTTGCATAGTCCGAGTTGAGGATCACCGACTTAGGATCTGTCAAACGCTGATCCGTAACTAGGCAGTTATAAAGGCAGGGTTCGGGTCGACTGAGAATCAAGCTGCGTGATGTGAATAACCAAGATGGGATTTTGCCCCTCCACTCAGAGAGATATTCTCTGGGCCCTCTCATGAGATATGATTCGGAAAGCATGGCCATGCACGACTCGGTTAAGTGTTAACCGAGGCGATCGACTAAGAGTTAGTCGGGTGAATCACTTATCTCGGATCGAGAAGAGAGTCGGACTACTTAAGGGATGACATATATTCGCCTATAGTCTGACAAGGTATATCGTGAGGCAAAAGGGACTCGGACGTAAGTCGCATTGGAAAGGCAAGTCGTCATGACTCTTTGGTACTTGGGAGTCGGACGCTACGCTAGGAGCCGCTACCGACTGATCGATTGAGAGTCGGACTCCAATCGTGTCCAAGTAGACATGAGCCTGCGGGGTCACACACTTAAGAGCGGGAGCAAGTTCGGATTGGATCCGAATCTGTAATCTGGTTGGGTTGGACCTAAACCAGATTAGGACTGAGTTAGTCAGTTGGAATCACGGTGACTAGTGTTATATGGGCTTTAGTGAATGGGTCGCGCGAGCAAAGCCCACGTTCACTCCCTATATATAGTGGAGCACCGTAACCCAGAAAGGTTAATCGTTGTTCGGTTATGTCATTCCATGTGTTGGAAACCCTAGCTCCACAGCAGTCCAGCCGTCGTAACGAACCTAGCAATTCGCCGCCGGTGCTCCTCCTTGTACGTGTGGATACCAGCATAGGTGTTATGCGATCAGCACCAGGACGATCGGATCGTGAGGACTGCACTGCATCAATTGACGCGCTTCATCAGTAATCCGCAACCGCGCGTCTAGTGGTAAACCTCGTGGCCTTCTACCTCAGCTAGATCTTGGGATTACCACGTTAGAGGAAAATTTTGTTTTATCTCCGCGTGGCCCAACAGAATTCCTCCCAAGTCATCATTTGTCCTCCGTTCATTGTACGAGTGCTATTCCACCATGATCTTGCATAACCTGTTAGATAGTGGGTGGCAACCAGTACTTTCTCCTCAGCATCTACTCCTGCAACTTCTAAGTTGTTATGCATTGATTGTAGCCAGTCATCAACATCTAAGGGCTCTTCAGATTTGCTAAACATAGGAGGATTGGTGTTTTGGAAGTTCTTGATCTTAGATCCATGGTGATCCTGATTTCCATGGCCTTGGTTGTCATGCGCCATTTGGGTGATCTAATGAAGAGTGGCAAGATAGGTTTGACGCTCGGTTCTACCAGCTTCTCGATCTGCTACTAGCATTTGCAGAATCTGAACCATCGGGTCCTTGGATGAGTTGCTTCCACTGGGGTTGCCGCGAGTCATCTAAAGATTGAGGTAGATCATAAGACAAGAGGGAAATTCTATGGCTTATGGGTATGGTTCAAAACCCCTAAACTTTGAGTATGGCTAAGGTTTGAAAACCACAACTCTTGTTCACTCATTCCAAACAACACATACAAACCACACATTGCAAACCATATCATAACTATGAAGCGGATGGTTTTAAGAAGCATTCTGTCATTTTACAATATAGCGGGACCGGATACAAACTCAAACCTATGTTGATGTCCTCAAGATAGTCGTCACCGTCACTGAGGTACGAAGTGATATCCCACGAATATCTTCACCTTCGTCTTCCTTCTCCTCGAACTGAATCTCCTTGTCATGGATGGTTTCTTCAAGGGTTTCCACCTTTTGGCAGAGGCGAGCGATGATGCGGTCCTTCTTGTTACGCTGGCGATGAAGTGACTTGCGCTCTTTAGCTAGGAGCGTGAGGGTCTGGTCTTTCTCGATTGCAACAAGGTGCTTCTGGTTGGTGTAGGCACAGGCGTTGTCCAACTCCTTCTAGGTCTCGTGCAGCATGAAGTCGAGGTGATCCTCATGATGCTTCAGCTCCGGATGTCCTGGCATGGCCAAGGGCTGTCCCATGGAGTCACGTCTTGTGTAGTGAGCAAAGCAGGTGCCAATGATATGGTTGATGTTCTGCCCACACAGATGGGCAAGCACCTCCTGCATGGCTCTAGCTAGTCCATCCATCCAGTTGTTCTCCCTCAGATCAGCAACGATCAACCACTGCAGTTCTCCTCCTGGTTGGTCATTGAGCTGCGCTCTAAAGAACTGGTGCGGGCGTCCAAGAAACTCCGCGAGCTGACCCAAGTCCCTCTCAAAGATGAGTTCCCCTCCGTTGCCAAGCTAGTAGAACTTACTGTACTTGACTTCCATCTATAAGCAATTAGGATGAGTAAGTTAGTGAGGTGATCACGTGTGTCAAATTTTATGTAGGATTTCAAAAACTTTGAGGAATATATGACTCTCTTTTGGAAAGAATCTCAAGGATAAGAGTGAGAATAGGTTTTCATAAATACTCACTTTCTTTGTTTTGAAACTAAGTTTTTCAGACGTCCATTCTAACTAGGGTTTGCTATGGTAAAGATGGCTTTGATACTAACTTGTGAACACCCGGATTTTTATGTCTAGATGCATGTTATGTCGTACATCGCAATCCCAGGATTACCATTTTTGTGAGACATAACAGAATTGATAGCACAGTACATCATCCATTACAGACCATAATAGTCTTACAAATAGTTGATCAGATGATCAAGTATTAATACACATCAAAGCAGCGGAAAATAACATAGTAGAGGCTCCAGGTTCATTTTCACAGTCGATGCTGACGATGGGAGATGATCCTAGTTATGGTACACATCCTGCTGTTCATCCTCCGGATAGTCCTCTTCATAGTCTGGCCATGGGAATATCCAGGGACAAAGCCATGAGTAATTTTCAAGTACTCACAAACTATCACTAATGTAAGTAATACAATTCTAGTAGGAATTCTAAGCTCTAGGCTTATTTGAAAAATGCTAGTTTTATTTCAGAGGTACTTAGTAGTAAAGACCTATTTTAGTTATCTAGATTACTCAAGAGGGAACCTACTTTCATGTCCACAACCCTGTGTGGTCAAGTCCAAATCATATTTCAAGTCACAAGTCATTCGAATAGTTTGACACTCTGCAGAGGTGGTACAATTTCACCACAACATTCGATACATCTATTAGGGATAACCCTGAATCATCATACTTGGTATGCGGATAATCAATCCTAACCTTTCAATTACACACCCTAGTATAGGAACCTACCCTATGAGTTTGGCCTCCCAGCGATGGCCATCCGCCATGCCGGGCACTGCATAGGTGGACATTCATATTCACGAGGTAGCCTCAGCTCAACCTCATTCCCCGAGGGAACCCATACTAAGACACATAAACTTCCAGTTAAGCCCTACCCAACTCAGGTATTGTGGTTGTATGGTAAAGTTGGAATGGTATCACATCCGATCCCAACCATCAGTTTTTATCAAAGTCAGGGCACATGCTTCATTCAGTATCATATTCAACTCATTGTGTTCCATAACACATGTCAAAAAAATTCAATAGAATGAATTATCATCCCAAGGTTTTCATAATCATTTTCTCCAAGTGTTCCCATCTATAATGATCAGGATTAGTTTAGCACTAGCATCTATCAATGAGGGTGTCACTATTGAGGTGTACTAATCAAGTGTAACTACCTACACCTAGTTATATACTCTTGATGGCATCTTTCCTATTTCTCCACTAATCACCAATTAATTAACTATTTGAGCAACATTGATAAAAGGAAGAAAAGATAAATTTGGCAGGTAAAACTTGGGATTGGTATAATATCTTGCATATGATAGCTTGCATATGACTAGCTTGCCTAGTTTAGCTTGCATAGTTTAACTTGCCTTGGTTGGTGCAGTTGTCGAAGTTCTCCTCTTCTTCGTCGTAGAACTCCTCTTCCTCGTACCCCAGGTTGATACTAGAATCTATAAATAAATACGAGGAACACAATTACCAAACAATACTTAAATACTTCTAGTTAGCACACAAAGTTCCACACTAGATGATCTAGCATCATCTCAATCACTACAAGAAATATTGACATGGCCTTATTTATCTTATTTTAGAAATGCACTTTCTACTCATTAAAAAATAATTAATATTTAATATTCTCCAATTATAAAATATGGATCATGTTGACACATGTCATCACCACATATTCCAATACTTAGGAATGTGATTTAAAGTGGATGGCATATAATACAAAGTTTAATATTGCTATTTTATAATGATGAATGCATTTAAAACCAAATATTTTTACATATTAAGATAGGTCATGGCAAACTTGATTTCTGATAGTTGGAATCAACTCAAAAGCATCTATGGTCGATTTTAGAAAAATCTTTGAAGTTGTAAAAGTATCTTCCTTGTTATTTTTACTCTGGGTGATCTATAACTTCAAACTTTGTGAATCCAATGGGAGTGGTTAGATAATTTCATTTACCTTCTAACAAAATTGGAATCATTCAATTTGGTTTAGTAAATCTTCCTGAATTTAATTTTGAAGTCACTGACAGAATGGGGATTTGGAATAAAAGGAAAACCCTATATTTGAATTAGTGGGCTCGCACGGGAAAGCTATCGGTCTGGCCCAACTACGCAGTGTGTGCGCAACGGGCTTCACTTGTGTTGGTCCCACGCATCAGCGGCTGATCTAATCTGAAGTTGTATCCTCTTATCCTAGCCGCGCGATTAGAGCTCGATCAACGGCTCAGCATCGTCGTCACCATCGCACAACACGCACGGGATTCAACCCTAATTCCACGGCTGTAACATCCCAAAAATATAACACAAGGATCATCAAACTCTAATCACTAAACTTAAGGTTAACAAAAACTTTGATTAATTTAAAATCATATGAATGCATGTGTGAATGAGATGATTTGATAAATGCATGAATAAACTTGTGTGATTAACCTAAATAGCAAGAAATGGTTTAAATATGAAAATAACATCATATAAAACATTTCCATGCAGAAACAAAACAAGAGAAAATCAAAAAACAAATAAAATAAACCAAATGGTCATTTTTGCCAATCTTGCTCACTAGGACGCTTTGAGTGTTTCTAGTTCAAGATTTGAAACAAAAACTTTTCCAACTCTTTTCACCCCTTGCTAGAACAAGTAAAAGTAAATCAAAGCCCACCTTTCAAACTTGTAGAAACATTTGGCAACCTCATTCAAATCACAATTCAAAATTGAATCATTATCATGTGTGAAGATCACCCATTTTCAAAACCCAACCAAACCAGTGCCCCTTGACTAATCCAACTAACCCGACACTCCCTAGTATGTGCCTAGCAAACCCACCAAGTTTGAATCCAAAATTCAAATTTAAAGTTCTTGTGGACATTTTATCAAACATCTTGGAGATAAAAATCAAACAAACATCAAACACTATAGTGTGCAGTAAATTTGGCCTAACTTGTTCCCTATCTAGCTCACACTACACCCTCATTAGATCATCTAACTAGTTTAACCCCTCTAGCTCACTATAAACCAGACCATGCCATCAATGGCAAGCAGGCCAAGCCTCACCTTGCCACCCCATTGTCGACAACAAGCTACGAGCAACACTAAGCCTAGCCATCATGTCTAGCAAGCACCCCAGCGTCCACCGCCACTCTCTGTCCCAGCCCCGAGCAATGCCAGCCCCTGGACCACACGACACGCCCATGCAAACCTCTATGCGCGAGCCAAGAGAGCGCCAGTGCGCCATGCTCGACCAGCACCCACAGACCGCTCGCCGCCCTCGCCGCTTGCAGGCATGATCACCAGCACCCCAGCACCCCGCCAGACATGCCCGTTCGCCGCCGCGCGGACCACGCGTGTTGTGCAACGTTAAAATCGCCGTCAGACTCGCACCATGCACCGTGATGTTCCGACCGATCAGCATCGCCCCACGCCGCAAGACCATGCCGTTGAGCTTCGCCAGGGAGCACCGCACCTCCCCCTACCGTCACCCATGCCAGTAGCCCTCTCAGCTGTCGACCACGACGAGCTCAGCCCGCGCCCGTCGGTCCCTTTCAGCCACTATAAATAGAGGCCTCCACCACTCGCTTTCTTCATACCGGTTCACTCCCCTCTCACCCAGAACCACCTCACCTCACCCCCGGAGCAAGGTGAGAAGCGCATCGCCGGAATTTGGCCGGAGCCGGCCGCTGCTGGAGAAGAATGGAGCCGCCCCAGGAGAAGCTGCCGGTACCAGGAGAACCGCCGTTGTCGACTTGTCGTTCGCCCCCGTCGCCGACCATCGCCTGAGCCCTGGTGAGCCTCCCACGACCCCCACCTGCCGTGTTAGGGTTCTGTCTCGCCGGCGCTTGCCCGACGTGGAGGATGAACCGTAGCCGTTCGATTAGAGTTAGATCGTGTGGTTCACACTGCCTCGTACCGCTTCGCCCCTCCCCGTCTCACTGACGCGTGGAGACAGCCACTTAACCAGCCCGCGTACGCACTGTGTGTAGTGGGCCGGCCCGGTAAAACATCCCGTGCGACCCAACAATTCAAATTAAGCTTTATTCATTTAATTTCAAACATAGTTCTGTACCTAGATTCAAAAATCAACCCAGCTCGATTTACTAAACCAAAATGCATGAAACCAATTTTGTTAGAAAGGTACTGAAATGCTTAATCCAAGACCGTTGGATTCAATCCATTTGGATTTGTAGATCAACCATGGTAAAAATAACAAGGAAGAAGCTTTTCTGCATTCAAACATTTTTCAAAATTCAACCGTAAGAGCTTTTGAGTTGATTCCAACTCTAAAAAATCACATTTGATCATACCTTTCAGAATATATCAAAACATATGGGTTTACTTGCAGAAATAATGTTCAAGTAATAAAAGAATGCTACATAGGCATTTCTAGTCACTTTACTTATTTAAATTAAAAATGTTAAACCTTATTAAATTGTGACACCACTTTAAATCACATTCTCATGTACTGAAATATGTGGTGATGACATGTGTCAACATGATCTCATGTTTGAGTTGGAGAATATTAAATCCTGAGTAGTTTTTCAATGAGTAGAAATTAATTTTATCAAATAAAATAAATAAGACAAGTTCTTTAATCCTTGTGATAATAGTGATGATGCTAGATCATCTAGTGTGACTTTTTGTGTGATGATTAAAAATAGTTAAGTATTGTTTGGTGATTGTGTACCTCGTACTTATTTATAGACGCTAGTACCGACCAAGGATACAAGGAGGAAGGAGGATACTACGAGGAAGAAGCCGAGGAGAACTTCAACCACTGCTCTGCTCAAGGCAAGCTTATACTGATATCTATGCAAGCCAATACTTGAAACCTTGCAAGCTAACCCTTGCACCTATGAAAGTTAGAGAACCTATGCATTGCATTATGCATGCTTGGTTAGATACATTTGATAATGCTCAGTCCTAGTTTTACTTGCAAGCTTAAGTACTTTATTTTCTTTATCAAAGATTTCTCTTAGAGTTTACATGGTGACTTGTAGATTCTAAAAGGATAACTAAATGTAGCATAAAGAGCATAAAATTTTGCCTAAGTTAGATAATCTTGATGTCATCCTAAGGCATCAGATTTAACTTAGCAAATCCCCACTTGTTTACCACCCCTCATTAGTATTAACCACCACTTGTAGATGGTAGTGCTAAATAAAAAACTTGATCAACTTTAGATGGGAATACTTGGTCAAAATGGTTATGAAAACCTTAGAATGATGAGTCATTCTAATGAAATGTTTTGACATGTGTTTCTGAACACCAGATGATTTTGATGATGAAAATATTGAGGCATGAGCCTTAGCCCCCTACAAAACTAATGGTTGTCTGGATGCGATACCATTCCAATATTACCGTACAACCACAATACCTGAAATTTGGGTAGGGCTTGACTGGAAATTTATATACCTTAGTATGGGTTCCCTCGCGGCCAAGGTCTGAGATGAGGCTACCTTGTGAAGATTGTCCACCTATGCAGTACCCAAGATGACAGTTGGTCATGGTTGGGAGGCCAAACTCACAGGAGAGGTGCCTATACTAGGGCGTGTAATTGAAAGGTTAGGATTGATTATCCGCATACTGAGTATGGTGAATTCAGGATTGTTCCTGGCGGATGTATCGAATGTTGTGGTGAAAGTGTACAATCTCTGCAGAGTGTCAAACTATTCGAATAGCCACGTCCGGTTATGGACAGTTGGAGTGGCCATACTGTTCCCCCTTCAGATGTTTTCAAAATGACTTATGAAATGAATTGTGACTTTGACTTGACCACAATCGAGTTATGATATGAAATTCAAATTCCCACTTAGGTGTTATAAAACTTTCAACTAGTTTTCTTTGCTTCTGAACTTAGTAGAGGTAAATCTGGCTTGTTGCAAAACAACCTTAGAGCCTGGTATCCTACTACACCCCCCCCCTTAACTTGTTAGTATTAGTTTGCGAGTACTTAAAAAGTACTCATGGCTTTGTCCCTGGCTATTCCCGTGGCCAGACTATGAAGAGGAGTATCAGGATGACGGACTGCAGGAAGGTTACGACAACTAGGATCATCTCCCATCGTCAGCATTGCCTGTGACCCTGAAGATGGAGCTTCGCCTATGCTATCGTTACTATTACATTATTCCGCTGCTTGAGTTGTATTAAGAACTGGATCATGAGATCCTTATTTGTGTAAGACCTTATGTATGGTTTGTAATGGATGATGTACTGTGATATCCAAATCTGTTATGTCTGACAAAAATGGTAATCCTGGGATTGCGATGTATGTCATAACAGGCATCTGGGATTAAAAATCTGGGTGTTGACAAGTTGGTATCAGAGCCATCCTGACCATAGGAAACCCTAGTTAGAATGGACGTTTGAATCAAAAACTTAATTTCAAAACCAAAGGAAGTGAGTATTTACAAAAACTTATTCCCATTCTTATCACTTGGATTCTTTCCTGAAAATTCATGTTCCTCAAAAATTCTTGCCAAGTACATAAAATTTGACACACTTGATCACTATACTAACTTACTCATACTATATTCTAATAGATGGGCATGAAGTACAGCAAGTTTTATCAGTTGGGGAATGGAGGAGACCTCATCTTTGAGCGTGACTTGGACCAGCTTTCGGATCTTCTGGAGCGTCCGCATCCCGAGTTCTTCGGAGCTCAGCTCAATGATCAGGAACGAGAAGATCTGCAGTGGCTAGTTGTTGCAAGTCTCCGAGGAAAGATTGAACCTCCCACTGCAGAGGGAATTCAGTTCACCTTAAGGGAGAACAACTAGCTCGATGGACTGGCTAGGGCCATGCAGGAAGCTCTTGCCCGTCTGTGTGGGCAGAGTATCAATCAGATCAAGGGTACCCGTTTTGAGTTCTACCGAAGGCGTGATGTTATGGGACAGCCACTAGAGGCCCCATACCACCACGAGCTGAAGAGATAATTGGACCACCTCAGCTTCATGATGTACGACCGTCAGAAGGAGTTGGACAATGCCCGTGCCTGCGCCAACCACAAGTACGCCGTCGCCAACAAGAAGGATCAGACCCTCGCCATGATAGTGAAGGATCGCAAGTCTCGTCACCGTCAGCTCGACAAGAAGGAGCGCATCATTGCCCGTCTTCGCCACCGGATCACGGATTTGGAGGAGACCATCCACGAGAGAGACATGTAGTTGGAGGAGAGGGAGAATGCCGGAGAAGACCTTCATGGATACCCCTACTCCTATCTCAGTGATGATGATGACTTTCTGGAGGATCAGGCCATGGACTTCTTCACCGATGAGGATGACTTCGCCTTCATAGATGATGATGATGAGGATGATGAGTACACTGACTCCTAGGAGTAGTAGAACTTGAGCACTAGCGTTAGTGAATTGTATTCGGTCCCACTGTATCATAGCTTCATAGAATGGTTCTTAAAACCATCTGTTTTTCCTTGTTGTAATGTGTGTTGTATTGTGTGGTATGAATGAATGAAAAGCAAGTTGCTAGAAAAATCTAAGTCACACTTTAACAACTTTACAAAACAACCCTGAACCTTAGAAATTTTCCTCTTTTCTCATGATCCATCTCAATCTTCAGATGCCTCGCGGAGGAAGCAACTCAGCCCCGGACCCAATGTTGCAACTCTTGCAAATGATAGTTTAGGACCACGAAGCCGAGAGAGTCGAACGTCAAGCCAACTTAGCCACCCTTCAACAGATATCCCAGATGGCCAACAACAATCAAGGCCATGGAAATCAGGACAACCATGGATCTAAGGTCAAGAATTTCTAGAACACCAATCCACCTGTTTTCACTAAGTCAGAAGAACCCCTAGATGCAGATGATTGGCTGCAAACAATGGAGAACAATCTGGAAGTCGTAGGAGTGGAAGCTAACGAGAAAGTTCTGGTCGCCACCCACTATCTAGCCGGAGATGCAAGAGCATGGTGGAACAGCATTCGTGCAATGATCGGAGGTCAGATGATGACTTGGGAGGAATTCAAGGTCAAGTTCAGCAGAACCCATGTGCACCTGGTTTGATCAAGAGGATGAGAGATGAATTCAGAGAACTGAAGCAAGGAAGGATGACAGTAGTGGAATACCGTGACAAATTCTTGGTATTAGCTAGGTATTCCTCGGATGAGATCGACACTTAAGCCAAGAAGAAAGAGTGATTCCTTAATGGTCTGTATGATGAGATGCATACGGTGTTAGTCAATATCCCCTTTGCTGATATTGAAGCCCTAGTCGACTCTACCATTCAGATGGAAGGAAAGATCAGCCAAGCCAATGAGAACCGCAAGCGGCACATGATGCATCAACCAGGAACCCACAAGACACCAAAGTATCACCCCAACTCATCTCCAGGATTTGCCCCGAGAACCAACAGACCACCGATGAACCGTCCGACCTATCCCAACCGTGGAAACCCAAGGCCCGGAGGAAGCCACAACAACCCTGGCAACTCTAGCAATTTCAATCGTGCACCACCCAAGTTCAACAACTACAATGCCTCCACCAACACCAACACTGCCCCAAGGACTGGAAGCAATGGTGTGTCTGTTGCAGCAAAGGACAAGTCGCAAGTGACTTGTTATGAATGTCGAACCAAGGGTCACTATTCAAATGAGTGCCCCAAAAAGATTGCCACAGCCCCCAATGCAAATGCCCTAGCTCAGCAACAGCATCGTGTTCAGCCTGGAAGAAGGTTTTCCACAGGGAACTCGCTCAACCGCAACGGCCGTCTTTTTCTCATGCATGCTGAAGAAGCCCAGGAAGAGCCAGATATCATGCTGGGTATGTTTTCTGTTAACTCAGTACTTGCAAGAGTGTTGTTTGATTCTGGAGCATCGCACTCATTTGTCACTGAAGAATTTGCATTCACTAGTAAGATTCAACCAACCAAATTGAAGCATGTTATGATTGTTCAAATACCCGGTTCAACCACCAAAGCTAGGCAAATTTGCAAAGCCGTCCCTATCCGAATCCATGTCATAGATTTTTATGCTAATCTAATAGTACTCGGAACTAAAGGTTTGGAAGTAGTACTAGGAATGGATTGGATGTCCAAACACAAAGGATTAATTTATTGTGCCAAGAAAGCCATAACCATGACCAGTACAGCCGGAATATCAGTCGAGCATGTGTCTGAAACCTTTCCTCGTCCATTCAAGTGCAACAAGAGTATAGCCTAGCCCACCATTGACCAAGTCCGGATAGTCTGTGAATACCCTGATGTATTTTCAGATGTTTTGCCCGGTATGCCCCCAGATCGGGATATAGAGTTTATCATTGAACTAATCTCTGGAACCGGACCCATAGCCCAGAGACCCTATAGTATGAACCCGTCTGAACTAGCAGAACTGAAGAAGCAACTGGACGCCATGCTGGAAATTGGACTGATTCAACCAAGTGCATCACCATGGAGATCACCTGTTTTGTTTGTGGACAAGAAAGATGGAGGTAACTGTTTGTGTACGGATTACCGGAAGTTGAATGATGTCACTATCAAAAACAAGTACCTGTTGCCGAAGATAGAAGACTTGTTTGACCAGTTGACTGGTGCCAAAGTGTTCTCTAAGATTGATCTTAGAACTGGCTATCATCAACTCAAGATTCGTGCAGAGGATATTCCAAAGACTGCCTTTACCACCAGATATGGATTATACGAGTATACCGTCATGTCTTTTGGATTGACCAATGCCCCCGCTTATTTCATGAATCTCATGAATAAGATTGTTATGGACTTCCTGGATAATTTTGTCGTTGTTTTCATCGATGACATTCTGATTTTTTTCAAATCAGAAGAAGAACATGAGCTACATCTAATGAGCATTCTTAGAACCCTTAGAGAGCATCGGTTGTATGCCAAGTTTAGCAAATGTGAATTCTGGTTACAGGAGGTAGGATTCCTCGGACACATCGTATCAGCCGGAGGAATTGCCGTTGACCCTACGAAGGTGAAGGATGTTGAAGATTGGCAAGCCCCAACCACTCAAACCCAAGTCATTTCTCAGATTAGCGGGATACTACCGCAAGTTCGTAGAAGGATTCTCGAGTATCTCCAGACCCATGACCCAATTGCTGAAGAAGGACAAGAAGTTTGAATGGACGGACAAGTGTGAAGCGAGTTTTCAAGAACTCAAGAGAAGATTCATTTAAACCCCAATCTTGATCATGCCGGATATCACCAAACCCTTTGACATGTATTGTGACGCATCCAAGATCGGCCTCGTATGTGTGCTAATGCAAGAAGGAAAAGTTATATCTTATCTATCCCGACAACTGAAGCAGCATGAACAGAACTATCCAACCCATGACCTCGAACTCGCAGCTGTAGTTCTAGCCCTAAAGACATGGAGGCATTACCTGATGGGAAACCGTTGTGAGATTATTCGGATCACAAGATCCTGAAGTATATATTCACTCAGAAGGAGCTGAATATGAGGCAGATAAAATGGATTGAGCTAATCAAGGACTATGATCTGGACATTCACTATCATCCCAGTAAAGCCAATGTGGTAGCAGATGCCCTTAGCAGATTGTCGTGCCGCTTGAACTCCATGATTCTAAAGGAGCAACCAAGTTTGCACAAAGAGATGGAAGATTTCAGAATGGAATTGGTAAGTGAAGGATTTTTAGCTAGCATAGAACTTCAACCCACTCTGATCAGTCAGATCAAAGAGGCGTAGAAAGGAAATGCTAGTATCGACGGAATCAAGCGTCGTATCGGTACATGCAAAGTACCCGGATTCACGAAAGATGAAGAAGGAGTTCTGTGGTACAAAGGACGCCTTTGTGTACCAGCATATTCATAATTGAAAGAAGTGATTTTGAAAGTGGCCCATGATACTCTTTATTCTATCCACCCCGGAGGAACAAAGATGTATGAGGATTTGAAGGAACAATTCTGGTGGCATAAGATGAAGAGAGAAATCGGAAGCTATAGCTCCAAGTGTGATATATGTCAGAGAGTCAAGCTAGGACATCAAAGACCCGCTGGACTATTGCAACCTCTACAGATTCCGGAATGGAAATGGGATTCAGTTGGAATGGACTTTATCACAGGATTGCCTACTTATAGTAGGGGAAATGACTCTATCTGGGTCATAGTGGACCGATTGTCCAAAGTCGCCCATTTCTTACCCGTCAAGACCACATACCAGAGTTCAAAGCTAGCGGAGTTATACATCGCTAGAATTGTCAGTTTGCATGGAATCCCCAAGAACATCGTATCAGATTGAGGAACTCAGTTTACCTCGAGATTCTGGAAGAAAGTCCAAGAAGGTTTAGGAACCCGACTAGATTTCAACATGGCTAATCACCCTCAGACCGATGGACAAACGGAACGAGTAAATCAAATACTGGAAGATATGCTGAGAGCATGTGTGCTAGAGTATGGATCTAAATGGGAAGATTGTCTGCCTTTCACAGAATTTTCATACAATAACAGTTATCAAGCTAGTCTGCAAATGGCCCCATTTGAGATTATGTATGGAAGGAAGTGTCGCACCCCTTTGAATTGGTTGGAAGTAGGAGAGAGTCAGATTTTCGAACCTGACATCCTATGAGAAGCAGAAGAGAAGGTTTACAAGATTCGTGAGCATCTCAAGACCGCCCAGTCAAGACAGAAGAGTTACGCCGACAAGAGACGTCGAGACCTCGCTTTTAATATCGGAGATTTTTTGTACCTTAAAGTATCGCCGTTGAAGGGAATGCAGCATTTCCAGCTGAAAGGAAAGTTAGCCCCCAGATATATTGAACCCTTCAAGATTCTGAATCGTCGAGGAGAAGTATCATATCAATTGGAACTGCCAGAAGAAGTGTCAGTAGTGCACAATGTGTTACATATATCGTTACTTCGCAAATGCCTTGAAGTTCCGGAGAAGACTGAAGTTTTCAAGAACATTGATCACCGGACCATAGAGATCAACGATGACCTGACCTATCCCGAAGTACCCATCCGTATTTTGGAAGAAGCTTTTAGAACCACCAGGACCCAAAGCATCAAGTTTCTCAAGATTCAGTGGAGCAACCACACTGAAGAAGAAGCTACCTAGGAGCGAGAAGATCAAATCAGGACGTAGTTTCCCGATCTCTTTAAATCCTAGGTAATATTTTTTCTTCCTATTTTCAAATATCGGGACGAGATTTTGTTTAAGGGGGGAAGGTTTGTAACATCCCAAAAATATAACACAAGGATCATAAAACTCTAATCACTAAAATTAGGGTTAACAAAAACTTTGATTAATTTAAAATCATATGAATGCATGTGTGAATGAGATGATTTGATAAATGCATGAATGAACTTGTGTGATTAACCTAAATAGCAAGAAATGGTTTAAAGATGAAAATAACATCATATAAAACATTTCCATGCAGAAACAAAACAAGAGAAAATAAAAAACAAATAAAATAAAGCAAATGGTCATTTTTGCCAATCTTGCTCACTAGGCCACTTTGAGTGTTTCTAGTTCAAGATTTCAAACAGAAACTTTTCCAACTCTTTTCACCCCTTGCTAGAACAAGTAAAAGTAAATCAAAGCCCACCTTTCAAACTTGTAGAAACATTTGGCAACCTCATTCAAATCACAATTCAAAATTGAATCTTTATCATGTGTGAAGATCACCCATTTTCAAAACCCAACCAAACCAGTGCCCCTTGACTAATCCAACTAACCAGACACTCCCTAGTATGTGCCTAGCAAACCCACCAAGTTTGAATCCAAAATTCAAATTTAATGTTCTTGCAGCCATTTTATCAAACATCTTGGAGATACAAATCAAACAAACATCAAACACTATGGTGTGCAGTAAATTTGGTCTAACTTGTTACCTATCTAGCTCACACTACACCCTCAGTAGATCATCTAACTAGTTTAACCCCTCTAGCTCACTGTAAACCAGACTATGCCATCAATGGAAAGCAGGCCGAGCCTCACCTTGCCACTCCATTGTCGACAACAAGCTACGAGCAACACTAAGCCTAGCCAGCATGTATAGCAAGCACCCCACCGTTCACCGCCACTCTCTGTCCCAGCCCTATGCAATGCCATCCCCTGGACCACACGACACACCCATGCCAAACCTCTCTGTGCGTGAGCCGAGAGAGCGCCAGTGCGCCATGCTCGACCAGCACCCACAGACCGCGCGCCGCCCTCGCTGCTTGCAGGCATGATCACCAGCACCCCATCACCCCGCTAGACATGCCCGTTCGCCGCCGCACGTACCACATGCGTTGTGCGACATTAAAATCGCTGTCGAACCCGCTCAGAGCACCGTGACGTTCCGACCGATCAGCACCGCCCCACGCTGCAAGACCATGCCGTTGAGCTTAGCCAGGGAGCACCGCACCGCCCCCTACTGTCACCCATGCCAGTAGCCCTCTGTGCCGTCGACCACGACAAGCTCAGACCGTGCCCGTCTGTACCCTTCAGCCACTATAAATAGAGGCCTCCACCGCTCTCTTTCTTCACACCGGTTCACTCCCCTCACACCCAGAACAACCCCACCTCACTCCCGGAGCAAGGTGAGTAGCGCATCGCCGGAATTTGGCCGGAGCCCGCCGCTGCTGGAGAAGAATGGATCCACCCCAGGAGAAGCTGTCGGTACCAGGAGAACCGCCGTCGTGGACTTCGTCGTTCGCCCCCGTCGCCGACCATCGCCTGAGCCCCGATGAGCCTCCCACGACCCCCACCTTCCGCGTTAGGGTTCTGTCTCGTCGGCGCTGCCCAACGTGGAGGATGAACCGTAGTCGTTCGATTAGAGTTAGATTGTGTGGTTCACATTGCCCCGTACCGCTTCGCCCCTCCCCGTCTCACTGACGCGTGGGGACAGCCACTTAACCAGCCCGCGTACGTGCTGTGTGTAGTGGGCCGGCCCAGTAAAACATTCCGCGCGACCCAACAATTCAAATTAAGCTTTATTCATTTAATTTCAAACATAGTTCTTTACCAAGATTCAAAAATCAACCCAGCTTGATTCACTGAACCAAAATGCATGAAACCAATTTTTTTAGAAAGGTACTGAAATTCTTAATCCAAGACCGTTGGATTCAAACCATTTGGATTTGTAGATCAACCATGGTAAAAATAACAAGGAAGAAGATTTTCTGCATTCAAACATTTTTCAAAATTCAACCATAAGAGCTTTTGAGTTGATTCCAACTCTAAAAATCACATTTGATCATACCTTTTAGAATATATAAAAACATATGGGTTTACTTGCAGAAATAATGTTCAAGTAATAAAAGAATGCTACATAGGCATTTCTAGTCACTTTATTTATTTAAATTAAAAATGTTAAACCTTATTAAATTGTGACACCACTTTAATCACATTCTCATGTACTGAAATATATGGTGATGACATGTGTGTTGGGGATATGCTATATGGGTATCCTTATAGCATGTCAATTATCCGACTAACACGGGTGGCCCATAGTCGGTAGCATGGCCTATGGTCTGCTGGGCGGCCTAGTTAGGTGGATCCAGAAGGGAGGCCCATGCCGGATAAAGGAAGGCTATGGTGGAGTCACTAGCGTACCCGGAGCCTTGGAGTGCAAGATATACAAGACTAGTAATAGACGGTGTAGGACTCTATAACCTGTCCGTCTAGGATTTTTCCTTGTAACCCTAGGACCTGGAAACTATATAAGTCGGGCGTATGGGAGCCTTTAGGGCATCGATTCAGACAACCTCGCACAGCGAACTTATCTCTGTAACTCGGCGTATTGCCCTTATAGTGATTTATAGCAGGAGTAGGATTCCACCGTCGTTGTGGGATCTGAACTTGGGTAAGCTGTGTTACCTCGTACCCGTCAACCGTCTGCCTTACCCCATGTCACTAAACACGCACTGTGAGGACCCCTCCATGGCGTACTCGTCGACAATACCACGACAGTTGGCGCCCACCGTGGGGCAAGAGGCGCTTCAGGCTCTCTAGCGGGTGAGGACCAAGATCTTCGCGGGAAAACCATAGCCATTGGCCGTGTTCTCTTCTCCGGCAACGTTCCGATCGTCCCTCCCGACGAGTTCTGGATCCCGGCGAAGACGAACCCTACGCGGTGTTCGATCGTTCCTATCGGAGACATCCACCTCTTCATCGGCGAAACCGACTCGGGCACTAGTTCCCTGGGAGTCGGAGGAGCATCAAGACCCGCACGGACCGCCTACGGCCAGGATACGTTCGCGGAAGGATCGATGTCAGATCTCTCTTCGGAGCTTGCCGGCAAATATCGGAAAAATTCAAGGCCCACCCAAACCGCCCATGTGCAGGATATAAAGGTGGGATATCACTGCAAATCCGCTGGCTTAGTCCGTGCGTTGGACAGCAGAGATCCAAGTTCGTCGGCGTGGTTACCATTTTTGATCTGGCGCGCTGCGTTCAGAGAGAGGGCGAAAACCCCCATGATTACCTGGCCAGGTGGCTCTGCATACGAGCCGACCTAGCCCACTACCCCGATGATAACGCTCTGTATCACTTCGTGGAAGGACTGGACCGTGGCACGCTTCTCCGACATTCTTTAAGATGGCAGTAGGCAACAGGATGCCTCACCCTCGAAGAGATGGTGAGCACCGTCAACAACTACGCAGAGGCCGAAGCGGCATCTCAGATAGCGCTTGTGCTCATTGACGGAGCCCCTCCGATTCAGCCACCACCACCACCACCTCCGGCCGCCATCGTCATAGCACCACCACCGCCTCCAGTCATCGTCGAGCCCATTGCACCTCCACCGCCCGTCATCAAGGAAATCCTGGAACCCTCCGACTCTATCATTGATGCGCTTTATGCTGACTTTAGTGCAGATTCAGAGGAAATAGACTTCAGCCTAGAAGAGCTAGACTCCGCTATGCAGGAGATGGAGGAGGAGTACTCGCGCGATGAACAGGCCAACAACGTTGTCGCGTCCCGAGGGGTGTTCGTCACCATTGGGACGGTGATGGATGAAGATCAACCCGGACGAGCTCCGCCTACGGCACTAGAAAAGGGGAAGGGGCCACTTATTGCTGCTGACGATGATCGCGCAGAAGACATGCCTCCTCCGCCCAACCCAGTGCAGCAGCCGTAGGAACTCGGCACCGGCCCGACGACGATGCTCGTGGATCCTTGCCGGCAACGGCCGTTCCAACCCAAGCTCGGAGAAATAGCAGTACAAAGCGAAAAACCGCTCCAGAAGAAAAGCAATCTACCGACATGGTCGCTATGACTTTTGCAGGACGAGGAGAGGGCGAACAGCGTGGCTGAGGAAGGGGAGCCATTCGTGGGCAGCAACGAGGAAGTGAAACCACCTCGGCACCGCTCCGTGTTCCCCAAACCTACGAGGAGTACCGTGATATGCCATGCCTCGTACACCTCGACGTCAACGGCAAAGCCACCCATACCAATCGACACTGCAAGTTCGTCAACGACCTCAAGGAAGACCCGGAGTCCGGCTACAAGCAAAGTCGGAAGAACAGAGCGCGCGGCAAGGGCAAGGGGAAGAGAAGGAGGAGGAGTCCAAGGATTCAAGTGACATGGACGAAGACGTTGACCCCAAGCACGCCGCCAAGAGCGACGACAAGGGAAAGAACCCCTTCGCGAAGAAGTCCCTAGTCTACCACACTTTCCTTGGCACCCCCACCGTCCGACAACAGAAGACCTCTCTGAGGATCCTGATGGCTACTCTCCCCCCAGTCCCTCAGTACCTGCGCTGTTCGAAGGTTCCAATAACTTGGGACAGGACGGACCACCCAGACCTTATACCCACGGAGAACCAATACGCCATGGTCATCAACCCCTGGTGGACAGTGGAAGTAGCATCAACATCATGTACCTGGATACACTTCAAAAGATGAACTTGACGGAGGCAAACCTAAGGCGGACCAACACCGTCTTCCACGACGCAGTTCCTGGTCGGGAGGCTAGGTCCCTTGGGTGAATTACACTTTAGGTAGCCTTTGGCGATGTTAATAACTACCGACAAGAGCGCATGACCTTCGAGGTGGTCCCCTTCAAGAGCGTGTACCACGTCATATTCGGCCGCGACATATTCCACACGTTCATGGCCAAGCCATGCTTCGTCTACAACAAACTCAAGATACCCGGACCAAACGGCATCATCACCGTATCCGGAAGCTTTACCAAGGCAAGGGACTACGAGATCAATGAAGCAGCCGTTGCAGAAGCTGTCCTCTACAGCGAAGAATTCAAAGAGATTCAGAGCAAGGTCGATGACTTAGAGATGCCAGCGTCGAAGAAACAAATCTTTGACTCCGATCTTGCGTTCAAGGCCGCCATCGAGACCAAGCCGGTGGAACTTGTGGTAGGCGATGCCTCCAAGGTCACCGCCATTGGGACGAACCTGGATCCCAAATAGGAAAGCGCGCTCGTCGAGTTCCTCCGTGAGAACAGGGACATCTTTTCTTGGCAACGTGCCGACATGAAAGGTGTACCTAGGGAACTTTCCGAGCACAGATTAAACATTGATCCAAAATCCAAACCAGTGAAACAACCTCTACGATGCTTTGGAGATGAGAAGAGACGCGCCATTGGCAAAGAGATAGCTAGGTTACTTAAGGCTAGATTTATCCGAGAAGTCCTTCACACCCAATGGGTGGCCAATCCTGTACTTGTCCCCAAAAAGGGAACCAATGAATTAAGAATGTGCGTTGATTGCACTGGCTTGAACAAAGCATGTCCCAAAGATCCGTTTGCTTTGCCTCGCATTGACCAAGTCATTGACTCGACGGCTGGCTCAGAACTTTTGTGTTTTCTCGATGTATACTCAGGATACCACCAGATCAAGATGAGGAAGTCGGACCAATTGGACACTTCATTCACTACCCCATACGGCACGTTTTGCTATGTCACGATGCCCTTTGGGCTGAAAAACGCAGGTGCTACCTACTAGCGGACAATGCAATGTTGCCTTCACGACCAAATTGGTCGGAACGTTCACGCCTACATGGACGATATCGCGGTGATGTCTAAAAAGTCAAACTACTTAATCTCCGACTTAAAAGAATCCTTCGATAATCTTCGGAAATACAACATGATGCTTAACCCTAAGAAGTGCGTCTTCGGGGTTCCAGCCGGCAAATTGTTGGGCTTCATTGTTTCCTAGCGTGGAATCGAGGTCAACCCGGAGAAAATCAAGGACATCTTAAAGATAAACCGTCCGACATGCCTAAAGGACATTCAACGACTAACTGGTTGTGTTGCAGCAGTTAGTCGGTTCGTCAGCCGACTTGGAGAGAAGGCCCTGCCGCTGTACAAGTTGCTGAAAAGGCAGACAAATTCACGTGGACGGACGAGGCAGATGCAGCATTGAAGCAGCTCAAGGAGATTCTTTCCTCAGCGTCCATCCTTGCAGCACCCGAGCCTGGAGAGCCCCTGTTAATTTACATTGCGGCAACCAACCGGGTTATCAACATCGTCGTCATCGTAGAGCGGAAGGAACCAGGCTATGAGCACGGAGTTCAACGACCAGTTTACTATGTAAGCGAGGTCTTGACCGAGTCTAAGCAGCGTTACCCGCACTACCAAAAGATAGCTTATGGAGTATTCCTTGCTTCTCGGAAGCTGAGGCGTTACTTTCAGGAGCATCCAATCACAGTGGTGAGCAAGACTCCATTATCGGACATCATCAACAACAGCGACGCTACAGGAAGGGTCGCAAAGTGGGGCATTGAACTTACCGCCTTCGAGATCACCTACAAGATACGCGACGCTATCAAATCACAAGCCTTGGCGGATTTTGTTGCAGATTGGACGGAGATGCCAGACGCTACTCCGTTGCTAGAGCTAGAGTACTGGGTGATGCACTTTGACGGATCAAAGCTGCTCAACGGCTCGGGGGCTGGTGTATTGCTACAGTCACCAACAGGAGACAAGCTACACTACATGCTACAGATCCACTTCGAGGCTACAAACAACATGGCGGAGTATGAAGCACTCTTTCACGGACTACGTGTAGCCAAGGATATTGGCATCAAGCGCATAGTTTGCTGTGGAGATTCCGACTTGGTTGCCCAGCAGGTGGCTGGCACCTGGAATGCGCAGAACCCTATGATGGCGGCATATCGAGACGAAGTGGACGAGATAGCCAAGAGCTTCTTGGGCTACGAAGTTAAGTATGTGCCTAGGGAACAAAACGAGGCGGCTGATCTGCTGTCTAATCTAGGATCAGGGTGCAAGCGAATTCCGCCAGGAGTTTTCCTCGAGCACCTGCGCACACCATCTGTGAAGGGAGCCGACATCGACAATCCGGATAGAGCTGACTCTTTCATCAACATGGTGACTAAGGTCCCTCCGGCTTGGACAAAACTGTTCATGGAATACCTCGAACACGGAACTTTGCCCGACGATGAAGTCGAAAGACGGCAAATAGTACGACGAGCAAAGGGTTATACCATAATCAATGGGCAACTCTACAAAAGGAGCACTACTGGTGTATACCTAAAGTGTGTTTCCTATCTAGAAGGTATGGAAATCTCGCTTGAAATCCATCCGGGAGATTGCGGCATCACGCCGCTCCTCGATCGTTGGTCGCGAAAGCCTTCCGCAAGGATTCTATTGGGCGTTGGGAAGGCGACGCCGACAAGCTGGTTGAGACATGCATGGGATGCCCGATATGCCCGACAACCACATGTTCTGATGAAGAACTACAAACAATACCAATAACTTGGCCGTTTATGTGCAGGGCTAGACATGGTGGGACCGTTACAGACGGCACCTTGTGGGTTTACGCATCTGCTTGTAGCAGTTGATAAATTCACCAAATGGATAGAAGCTAAACCCATTAGAAATCTTGATGGGGCAACTGCCCTCAGGTTTGTCCGGGATCTAGTGGTGAGATTTGGTCTCCCACATAGCATTATCACCGACAATGGCAGCAATTTATCCCTCGGAGAAGTGGAGGCATATTGCTGGGAGAAAGGAATCCGACTTGACCTTGCATCTGTGGCACACCCACAATCCAACGGTCAGGTTGAGCGAGCCAATGGATTAATTCTGCAGGGAATCAAGCCACGTCTTGAGGCACCGCTACATAGAGCAGCTGGATCCTGGGCGGAAGAATTGCCATATGTGTTGTGGAGTTTACGAACTACACCCAACAGATCTACCGGCTACACCCCTTACTTCATGGTATATGGAGCAGAAGCTATCCTGCCTTCCGACATCCTCCACGATGCACCAAGAGTTGCCACCTACGACGAGGATGACGCTGAAGAATCCAAACGCCTGGATGTGGACCTTCTCGAGGAGGAGCACATTTTATCATGCCAAAGATCCGCCATCTACCAGCAGAAGCTACGCAGCTACCAATAATCGCCGCGTTCGGCATCGCTCGTTTAAAGAGGGGGATTTGGTGCTCCGACTTAAGCAGAAAAAGTCACACAAATTATCCCCGCCATGGGAAGGACCGTTCATCATAAGCAAGGCGCTGCTCAATGGGTCTTACTACATTGTTGACAATCGTGAACTAAAGGATAGACCCAACAAGGATCATAAGTGTAAGCGACGTGACCCGGATGATGACTACCAGGAGCTTGATCGGACATGGAACATAGCACAGCTACGTCCTTTTTACACTTAGCATTTTTATCTAATTGTGTATCTCTTATATGATCAATGAAATAAAGCTCTTTGGTTAACTCATATTTTTGAGTCTTTTACCTCCTTTAGTGTTCATTTTTGGATCATATAAAACCTTTATGCACAAGCTTTGCGTTTGCACTTGTGAAAATTCCGCCTATAGGCGTTAGCTTAAGTTTTCTGGTTTACACGTTCTTTGTCGTTTTTATGTGGATCCTGGAGTAGTGACTTTCGGCACTTATTGTCGGCGATTTTGTCCTCAGGTTATTGACGGTGCCATTGGGCATCATCACCTAAGCGCATGGTTCCGACAACGAGTCTTCTGACTCACGAAAAGTCAAGAATAAGAACCAAAGTAATGGATAAGCCAGCACTTGCTTAAAATATATATATACATTCTAGGAACTAAATTCTTAAGTAGCAGGACATAACAACCATTGTTTTCCGCCTTAAGTTACACCATCAAGTTTTCTTCCGCGCATCCACCAAAGGAAAAACAAATATTACATAGTGTCTTTCACTCTTTGGGCGCAGGAGACTTAGAAGCAGCATCATCCCTAGCCGGAGAATCACCCTCAACATCGGCGCTATGATGAGACTCAGAGGAATCTTGGTTGACGCTGTCGATGGTGTTCATGGGCACGAATACGTCGATGTCCACCAACTCGGTGACTCTGGTTTCATAACCCGCGAGTGATGACAAGATGGCTTCATGATCAATCTCTTTGCTGTCATCATCAATGTCGGGGATGCCAGAGGTCACCGTATCGATGTCGGCATCTTCGTAGTGTGCCTTCACCATTGAGAGCGCCATCCTCGCGCCAGCCCGTGCACATGAAGCTTTCCATCTTGTAACACGCTCGGGGGCTTGGCGCAGAATCTCTGAGTACTTCGTCACGGAGTCCGATGCCTTGATATATATCTGGAGGGGCTTAGCAATCTCCTTGGCTTGGGTGATGGCGGTGTTGATGAAGTTGCCGACAAGAACCATGCATTCCTTGTCCGAAGGAGGCGAGCGGGTTAAACCCATATGCGCTGAAAATTCCGACAAGGAGCGCATGAGTTCAATAAACTCTAAGTATCCATACTACAGAAAATACAAGGCGGAGGACACTTACTGAAGATGCTGGCCTTAGCCTGCCAAACGGTGTCCGCCAAGGATTCCTTCTCTTGTTGGAGGAGCTTAAACGCCTCGCTGTGGCGATGGTTTTGCTCATCA
Source organism: Avena insularis (assembly GCA_023614405.1). Taxonomy (NCBI): domain Eukaryota; kingdom Viridiplantae; phylum Streptophyta; class Magnoliopsida; order Poales; family Poaceae; genus Avena; species Avena insularis. The sequence goes on along the minus strand of CM042685.1, from coordinate 124,541,383 downwards.
GCAGCTTGCTTCTGATCTTTTAAGATCGCAATCTCCTCCTTCAAGAGATTCATCTCCGCGGAGGCGGAATCTTGCAGGGCTTTCATGGAATCCTCGTGCATCTTCAGCATCTCTTCCCTCTCCTTCTTAAGGATTTTGTTCTCACTGTCCAGCTGCTGAATGTGCTTGGACTGCTCGACAATATCCTTGGCCTTGGCGACATGCTCTGCAAGTCGGAAAAAACAAAATACACAGTGAGTACTCGAAGAAGGAAGGCATAAAACCAAGACGGAATGCGCAAAAAAGAAAACAAACTCTTGTTTTTGATGATCTGTTCCTTCAAGATGGCAATTTTACCCTTTTCGGCTTCAGGATCTGCGCGCATCTTCTGGTACTTGTCATTGGCCATGCCCCGCCGAGCATTCTCGTTCTGTGAAACAAAGGAAAAAGTTAAAACTGTTGTTTAGTCTGCTTAGAGCACCTAGTCGGAAACTTTCCATCTAGGCGCTCGGGGGCTACAGCGAAAGTTTTTCAACTTAGCAATATGCTTAGCTTTTCTTTAAGAATCTAGTCGGAGCTACTTCAGTTACAACTAGAGGCTTGGGGGCAACAGTATTGAAAAATATAAACAATGCGTATGCTACTCTTACAGCATCTAGTCGGAATAGTTTCTTCCACCTAAATGCTTGGGGGCTACAGTGAGAGCTCTTTCTAACTTAGTCACTCTTAGAGCATATAGATGCAAAACCTATGGTTTTCCGTCTACATCCTCGGGGGCTATAGTGGGATACTCATAATGAAATGCAAAAGGCAAAGTAAAACTTACAAGTGCAATAATATTGAGGTTTGTGGCACTCTTGGCCAGCAGCTTGCCAAAGGAATTGCTATTTCCCCGCAAGATATCTGCTTGTCAGAGCAGCTCCTCAATACCGCACGTCAGAGATGACGGCACTCCTCCAGGAACCATAGTTGTGTTACTCGGCAGGAGCGCCGGGTAAACTATCTTCGGGAACTCGAAGGGTTTTTGTGAGTAGGGGAGCCGCCTTCGGCAGAGGTACCAGCTCCTACTGCCGCATTTCCGCTACCGATGGCATCCTTAGCCGGAGCTTCAGCCATTTGTAGAGCAGCGCTCTCCTGCGTCGCCTGCTCGCCGACAACAGCGAGTTCGGTAGAAGCGCCAGAATCCACTTTCATGGCGGAAGGGCCTGGTGCCTCCTGGGCTTGAGAGCTCGTCGGGGCAGAGGAAGGCTTGACGGCAGGAGTAGCAGGGGCGATGGCGGGAGAGGAGTCGCGATGGACCATATCTTTGATATTTCTAGAAGCCCCCAAAGTCTTGGAGGTCTTCTTGAGGCTGGTTGTGGCTTTCTTCCTGAAATGTGCAAAGTGCATAAGTACAGGAACAAGACAGATAAATAAGACAATGTCGGAGAATGAGAAGCTCACACTAATGGGGGTGCTTTGGCAAAAATCCCGGTGGATCTTTTCTTTTCCACCTCCAGGGCGGCGGTAGTTTTCTTGGAGGCTCCACCCTCCGTCTTCTTCTTCTTGCCTCCGTCAGCAGCGTCAGAGGTGGAGCTCTTCCGCTTTCGCGCCAATGGGACATCATCGTCGAACACGACCGTGACTTCCTTCATCTTTGGATCGTAGATTTGGGCAGCCAGGTTGTCTTCATCTAGATCTCTAAGCTGTTAAGTTAGAAATCACCGTGTTAGATGAGGTGGTAATGACAAGACGGATAAATTGGAGTATATGTCGTACACGGAAAATACATATCTACCTTTGGGCACTTGCCGTCTATGTACATGTCGCAGGTGATGGTGAAGCCACGCTTCTTATCCTTCACCTTGACGATGTCCTTCAGGCGGACCTTGACGGAGTCGCTCGAGAAGTTATCCACGGAGATCCGGAGGGTATCCCTTCGATCACTGGTATACTCGTGCATGAACTTCGTGCGGTGCTGCAGAGGCTGGATTCGCCTAATGAACCAGCACATGGCCAGGTCTAGGCCGGTCAAACCCTTCTCTACGAACCATTCGATCCGCCTTATTGCACGAGAAGCGTCGAGGTCGGAGGGAAGGGAGGCATGGGATATCCATGTGGAAACTTCAGCGGCGGCTCCATCCGCGAAGTCCGGATATGTTACTTCTCGTCCCGCCAAAGGGATGTCTGGGCCATAGAAGTACGTCCGCTGCGAGTTTTTGCAGGACTCATGGCCAACGGTGTCGGGGAACCGCCGGCCAGGTCGGATCTTGAAGCTTATGGTGCCACAGTTCCTAAGATCCTCCCTACTGTGTCCGGCTTCACGTTTGACGGTGAAGAAGTACACGAACAAGTCTAACCTAGGCCTAATCCCTAGGTAACCCTCACAAAGTGCCGCGAAGTTGCTAAGCACTAAGATGCTATTGGGGGAGAGGTTATGGGGTTGGACCTTGTAGTGGTTCAAGACGGAGAGAAAGAATTGGGAGATGGGCAGAGAAATGCCACGTACCAGCTGAGCCTTAAGGTACACCTTTTCTCCGTCTTGGGGAGAAGGTGTCACCTCGCCGGCCGGCGCCGCCAAAGCGAGCCCTCCGTCATGGGAGGTAGCCTTCGGCGACCATCTCTTGGATGTCGCGGTCGGTGATGTCCGAGCCACGCCAGTTTCCCTTGTGCGAGTCTGGCTCTTCTTCCAGAGGCTCTAGCACCGCCAGATTATGGTCGTCGCCGGTGGTTTCAATCACCGCTGATGCGGGGATGACCAGGCCCTCTGGGGGCACGACGACGGAGCTCGCCGGCTTCGCCGTGGCTTCGCTCGACGCCGCCATCGATGGAGAGGAGCTGCTACTAGCCATGGGGTGCTGGAAGGATGCGACTGACGCAGAGGGAGGCTAGGCTTTTCGAGATTTCTTGCGGAGAGCTCGAGGAGGCATGCGGATGGAGGAAGAAGACGATGACGCAAGAGGAATGAGGTAAAAGGTGGAAAGTGTCCCACGGTTACTATTTATCATGCTCTGTGTCAAGATTTGTGCAGCTGATCGGACGGTTGCCGCGTAGACGACGTGTTCGTGAACGTGCGCGGTAATTTTGCCACGTCTCCAACCGTCGCCGCCAACGATTCGTATCACTCGCGCGGGAAAATCGGATATGATTGCGTTCTCTGCATGTTTGAGTTACGAGGCGTCGCTGACCTAAGCCTACGTCGTCCTAGCTGACACGGGTAGATGAGCCGTCGCATCGAAGATTCCGGCATGGACGGATGTAATCCGACTACGGAAGAGTACGATGGAAGATTCAGCATTTCTCCGGCTTACCATTCAAAGACGGAGAAAACCATGCAGGGTTCTTTGGGAGGACTACAAGATATTGCTTAACGATTTGCCGACATTCATCTAGACGGAGCATTCAACGTGAAGAGGCAAGACGGCACAAGATCTCAGAGTTCTCCGGGGGCTACTACTGGGGATATGCTATATGGGTATCCTTATAGCATGTCTCTTATCCGACTAACCCTGGTGGCCCATAGTCGGTAGCATGGACTATGGCCTGCTAGGCAACCCAGTTAGGTGGATCCAGAAGGGAGGCCCATGCCGGATAAAGTAAGGCTACGGTGGAGTCACCAGCGTACCCGGAGCCTTGGAGTGCAAGATATACAAAACTAGTAATAGACGGTGTAGGACTTTGTAACCTATCCGGCTAGGACTTCTCCCTGTAACCCTAGGACCTGGCGACTATATAAGTCGGGCCTATGGGAGCCTTTAGGGCATCGATTTAGACAACCTCGCACAGTGAACCTATCTCTGTAACTCGGCGTATTGCCCTTATAGTGATTTATAGAAGGAGTAGGATTCCACAGCCGTTGTGGGATCTGAACCTGGGTAAGCTGTGTTACCTCGTACCTGTCAACCGTCCGCCTTACCCCACGTCTCTAAACACGCACTGTGAGGACCCTTCCATGGCGTACTCGTCGGCAATACCACGACAATGTGTCAACATGATCCCATGTTTGAGTTGGAGAATATTAAATCTTAAGTTGTTTTTCAATGAGTAGAAATTAATTTTATCAAATAAAATAAATAAGACAAGTTCTTTAATCCTTGTGATAATAGTGATGATGCTAGATCATCTAGTGTGACTTTTTGTGTGATGATTAAAAATAGTTAAGTATTGTTTGGTGATTGTGTACCTCGTACTTATTTATAGACGCTAGTACCGACCAAGGATACAAGGAGGAAGGAGGATACTACGAGGAAGAAGCCGAGGAGAACTTCAACCACTGCTCTGCTCAAGGCAAGCTTATACTGATATCTATGCAAGCCAATACTTGAAACCTTGCAAGCTAACCCTTGCACCTATGAAAGTTAGAGAACCTATGCATTGCATTATGCATGCTTGGTTAGATACATTTGATAATGCTCAGTCCTAGTTTTACTTGCAAGCTTAAGTACTTTATTTTCTTTATCAAAGATTTCTCTTAGAGTTTACATGGTGACTTGTAGATTCTAGAAGGATAACTAAATGTAGCATAAAGAGCATAAAATTTTGCCTAAGTTAGATAATCTTGATGTCATCCTAAGGCATGAGATTTAACTTAGCAAATCCCCACTTGTTTACCAACCCTCATTAGTATTTACCACCACTTGTAGATGGTAGTGCTAAATAAAAAACTTGATCAACTTTAGATGGGAATACTTGGTGAAAATGGTTATGAAAACCTTAGAATGATGAGTCATTCTACTGAAATGTTTTGACATGTGTTTCCGAACACCAGATGATTTTGATGATGAAAATGTTGAGGCATGAGCCTTAGCCCCCTATAAAACTGATGGTTTTCTGGATGCGATACCATTCCAATATTACCGTACAACCACAATACTCGAAATTTGCTCGCGTTGCTCTGGGAATGGGTCAGAGAGTTTGCTGGGTGAGAGACGAGTGGAATGGGGTTTGTTTTGAGGCAAGGGGAGGAGTCTATTTATACCCCAGCGAAGGGAGCATCGGGACATGGTTCGGGCTCATCGGCGACGGTGTTACAGGGTGCTATCGGCATGGCGGAGGAAGTAGGTCGACGTGGTGCTTTGCGGTGATCGTCATGTGCATAGTGGCACGGCGAGGCGCGGTCTTAATCGGATGGGGACGTCCATGCTCTATTGAGGTACCACGGGTCTTCATCATGGTGTAGAGCGTGTAATCGTCACGCGGATCAAACGGGCCTATCTCGGAGATTGCTGGCGGCATGGCAATTACAGTGACGTGAGGGGAGAGCGAGGCGTGGCGTGGTTGCGCGGGATTGCTCGGTGCACTAGCATGCTGCTTTGCATGGTCGACAGAGAAATGGTAATGGCCTCGCTGGCATTTCCACGGGCTGGTGTTGGTCGAGGCATACGCTGGCGAGTGTGGTTGGGTCACGACTATCTCCTAGACATCATGGGCAAGGGCGGCGAGGCTTGTGGCGTCGTGTCCATGTCTGACCAGCGTGGCACGCTCGGGTACGGGCTGGCACTAGTAAAACGGTCGAGTGAGCGAGGCTTAACAGCACAGGCTCATACTGAGGCAAGTGTGGGTGAGTTGTGGAAGCTAGGTGGTGTACCTTGATGATCACAAAGATCATCAAAACAGCGTATAGTTGGTATATCTGTACTGTACCTGCTAAGTGTTTGAGTAAATGTCCCTAAGAGAAAAAGATTTGAATTTTGAAATTCTTTTTAGTGGGTTGATTGGTCATATGCTTCGGAGTCTTTGGTTATAAGGGTTTGCCAAGTGGAGAAGGTTTTGATGGTTTTCCAAAAAGTGTGATCTTGGTGTAGTAGCTAGATTCAATTTTGAAAAGTCCTTCAAAAGAATTTGAATTTGTTCTGGTAAGTTTTAAAAGCTCACTTGTGTTCATTTTTACTTGGTCTAGCAAGGTGAGAAAAGAAATGGAATTGTTTCTATTTGAAAACACTTACTAGATATGCCCAAAGTGGGCTAAGTGTTAACTTTGGCAAAAATGACCATTAGGTCATATGGTTCACCATTTGATTTTCTTTTTATTTGATTTGGTTTGGATTTGTCCTAGATGATATGGTTTTGATCTTTAAACCAAACCTCACCATTTACAACAAACAAATCATGGCATAACAAGCATTCATACGTTTAATAAACACACATGCATTTATATAGTGTTTAATAGTAATATCTTTTGTTAATTCTAAATTTAGTTGATTCGGAATTTATATTCTCATTATAATATTTTTGAGATGTTACAGAAACCCAGAACATGTGAACCCTAGTTTGAATTTTTAGAAGAGGACTAATAAATGTTACACTTTGTTAACAGAAAAGGGTGGGTGGGAGGGTAAGAAGAAAAATGTAAGCAGTCCTACTCTCACGTTTAGTTTTTACCTAATATACATAACTACCAAAATATTTTTTTAAACTCACAACGGCCATATTGGCTAAGACCCTGAAGGGCGGAATGGCTCTGATACCAGATGTAATACCTCGGACACTACGCTCTAAGCAACAAGCCAGGACAAACCCAAAGTGCATAATGTGGTTCTATCACGGAGGCCGAAAGGCCACCCACGTGTAGGACCGTACAAGTGGAGCAGGGCACAGTACCGGCCAATCATCCTATCCACTTTGAAATAACATCGTATCAAGTGCGAGCGGTGTAGTGATAGGCATGCGAACAAAACATACACAAGTGTGTATGTCAGTGACATACAAGAGTACATTAGAGCCAATCCATCTAAAAGAAATACAAATATTCAATGCCATACAACAAGATTCAATATACTAGATAGCTAATAATTAGGATGCATCCTCATACATCACACATTATAGTATCAAGCGGAAGCGGAAAACAAATCCGAGTACAGATAAGAAGCAAATTGGCGTAAGATGTCCTGAAAATAAGCACATCCTCCCTAAGATCTCACGGATCTCCATCCCCGGAATCTCTACACCAGACGGTCATTGCCACCTTCATCTGTCTCTAAGAACCAGTAACCTTCCTCAAAGTATACTTGTCCATCTGAACCAATATTTTATTGTGGCACCCCAGATTTACGGTCCGGGATAACCCATTATGCAAACCACCACGATCCCATGATCAGTGACTCACGGAGCATAATCAACATAGTATCAAAGTACACATCCATCACAGTACCTAAACAATAAGTCATACATAGATGGTCATTCAAAGGGGCCACTTTGGGCACAAATAGATAGTAGCAGCAGAAACACTAAACGTAGTAGGCCTGAGTCACGCCATAGCCCATAGGGTGCCTGACTCAGAAACAACTCCCTAGTTCGCGAAGTTGCCGTCGTAACCTTCGTTATTCCCACCTTCCTGTTCATAATCTGGCCAGGTAAATAGCCAGGGACAAAGTCGGTGAGTATGTTGAATGTACTCGCAAACCACCTTATAGTAGTAATAACAGATATGCAAAATTTAGCTGTGGTTTGATGGCTCCAAAAGAGTTTCTTTTGTAAATTAATATCTCTGGTAGATATAGCATGGGTCTATAACCTTGAGGAAAACTTTCGTAAACATTTTTGGAAACCTTTTTGAAAAGTTTTTAGGAAAAATCCTAGGATTGGGTCACCCATTGTTTCCCATCCGGTCATCTCATGACCAAACTCCTTCCTTCATTTTCCCCGACAATCCCATGGTCAAAACATTTTCGAGCCATATACTTTCTGAAGTCCTTTTTGAAAACAAAACCATCACCGTTGTACATCCACCAGCACAACCGTCCATGACCGAGGACTTGGCTATTCGAATAGATTTACACTATGAAGAGTTTGTACACTATACCCACACCATCCGATTACCCGTCCCTGATCTACACCGATCGTGGGTCGAATAACCGGTCAAGACCTTCTGAATGCCCTCTCTGATACAAGTGCCTACCCTATGAGGTGAATCCCCTCAAGACCGGGACGCCCTATATAGTCACAAGCCAACCGGAGCGCGTTTTGCACCCCTCGGGGTGTGCGCTTTTAATGAGGGGCTCATAGTATCGTCTGGCCGCCATTTAGACGGTATTTACTAACCCCAGACCGATGTTTCTCATGGGCCTTTACAGGGGAAAGCCCAGCCTCCGGGAATTTGTTCTTCCCCGTAGTAGTTTGAGACACCTATACCAGATTAGACAAATATCCAGCCCAGCCCCGTCCCATTCTAGAGTAATTTGGTTGCACGGGTTAATTGCGCTAGCTTCAAAACTGGCCAGCCCGGCTTTTTTCGTAAACATTTTTCCTCCATCATTTTGTAAAACAATGCCCTTCTCATTTTCCAAACCACTTGATAGGCCAAGCCTCACCAAGGTTTTCTCATAAAACAGTTTTGAAAGTCTTTTCCCGGGGTCTTCCCATCCAACACTTTTGCTTAGGCTAAAACGGGGTCTCCAAGGGGTTATGGTGTTAAACACCATCTATCATACTAAGGGAAGGTAGGTATTATACAAATGGGTTTTAACTAAAGGTACTAAGGGGTAATTATTTGGAGGAGCCAAACATTCCCCATATAAAACATAGTATAGGAAACAATGCAATTTGCATAAATGAGTATATAAAACATGCATAGGTAAAATAATAGGACAAGGCATACGAGAAAGAAGGTGGCTTTCCTTTGTTGGAAACTTTTCCCTGATCTCCTTCTTCAAGATATTCCCAATCACCTTCCTCGTACCCTTCCTCGTTTGTATCTATCGTCGTAAAGGAAAATAAACAAATCAAGCAATACACCATACATCAAACAAGGAGCAAACAAGTCAAACAGTACAGAACGAGTACTCAACTAGGACAGCCCAAACACATAATTGTAGCTACTGAAATGATCAAGCCAAAATCCTTGGAATCAACTAATTTGGATACTCCTAGAAATAATGGTGAATCTAAAAGTGAGCCCTAACCTAATAAGAAAAACAGTGCTTCACCACTGTTCTGCAAGGAAAATAGGGATAATATTGATGGTAGGTAACAGGAAATCTAAGCCAACCCAATTGGATTCATAATTTTAGCTTATAGGGTTGATTTATAGTAATTTTAACACTGCAAGAAGCTTCTAGAATTTATAGTAATTCAAAAAGGAGATCTACAGAAGCTTATAGAATTTTTGCAAGAAGCTTATGTTCAAAACATACAAAATTTACTCCAGGTGCTGAACAGCTCCAAATGATGTGATTCCAATTTTACTAGATAGGTAGGTTAAAAGGGAAGGCCTGGGCATTGGTTTCGTATTTTTCTAACTTGCAGAAAAATTACTAAAAATAGAACATTGAAAACTTCCTAGTCTTATGTCAAAATTTTCTAGGAAAGCTACAGTCATTATTCTGGAAAGCCATTGGTGTGAGGTGGTGGGGATTTACAGAGGCTAACTTATAGAGTTTGAATCAGGTCAAACCGAGGTTTTTATTAGTTTTGGCGGATTTAAATCTACAGCACAACTTTCTGGGATTTAAACAAAAAGGAATAGAAAAAGGGCTGGTAGATCTGGGGGCCTGCCGAAGGCCTGCGCAGGAGCTGGGCCAGCCCACTGGCGCGGAAGCGTGCATGGGAGTTGGGGTTTCAAATCCCCGGCAGGGCCCCCGCGCGTCAGCGTCAATGGCTGGCGAAGGGGTACCCAGCGCCGTGGGTCGTTAGATCTAAATAGATCCGACGGCCCCGGACCTTTCTTCCTCGCGAGGGTGACATCGCCGGCGATGAACCCTAGCGACTACTCGGGATGGTCGGGGAGGCTCACCTAGGGGCGTAGCAGCGTCGGGGATGGTGTGGTTCGATGCGAATGACGATGCTGGTTGTAATGAGGGGCGATAGCAGCAGCTTGGGCTCCGGGGACGTCAGGGACGATCTCGTGGCGTCGGCATCCTTGGTTCTTCTCTAGCGAAGCTCCCAGGGTTCCTGAGAGAGATGGGATACGAGGTAGGATGGTGCGGTTAGGCTTCTGCATGCATGCATAGACTAATGGGAGAGAAGGGAAGAGGCCGTGGCTTCATCAACCTTCACCTTCCCACAGTCGGTACCGCGGCAGTGCGATGGATGGAGAGGGAGAGAGGAGCCGAGCAAGCTCGGGTCCTCCCAGGGGTGGAGTGGGAGTTGTTTGGGGTGGAAATGAGGTGGAGGGCGAGAGCGGTAGGTGGCGCTGGGGTTTTATGCCGAAGAGGAACGTCTCACGGTGCACCGCGTGCAGGGGCCGTCTATGGAGAGTTTGGGGAGTGTGGGTGGACTAGGAGAGGGGGAGACTGTGTCATTGGGGCAGGGGGGGCCATGGGGGCGTGTGGACTGGTGCACTACCTCGGGACGACGCGGGCTGGTCCAACGGCGCCCTTGCCGTCAGGTGCTCAACGCCAGGTCTTGTCTTGGTCGGGCTAGGAGTGGGCTAGGGGGTGCTAGGTTTAGACGTTGGGTTGGTGGAGGGTGCAGTGGGTGGTACCCTCTGTGCGCGCGCACCGTGTTTCTGCACAACAGAGCTGAGGGACACGGGGGCGCTCGACGTGGCCACGGTGATGTGGCCGACAAGGGTTGGGGGTAGAGGGAGCGCCTGGTGAGCGACGGAGGAAGGGGTGGGTGGTGCCTGGGGAAGACGCGAGTTGCGCGGGCCTAGGGACAAGACGTCGCAGTGGCTAGTGGGGCTAGGGTTGTCATGGCAAGATCTTGCCGATCTGCCGCCCAACCACTCCCTCTCTCCTTCTCGGGTGCTCAAGGGTAGTCAGGGTGGTGGAGAGGGGTGTATGGTGCTGCTGGATACGTGGCAAGCACTAGCGTGCGTTGCAGCGAGGTTTGGAGAGCGGGGGAGGGTGTAGGGTGATCTAGGGTGGCACACGCTCGGGGTCGACTTTGTTCGATGCCCATGTCGAGCACAAACCACCAATGGCAGGGGTAGGGGCATGGGGGTGTAGAGGGAGGTGGGGTGAGTGAGTCCAGGCCCTGGTTTCCTCCTGGATCATGAACAAGAGCTTGCAAGGATCATCTATAGTGGGCATGAATTAAGGTGACCATTTGATGAAGTTGCCACATGTGTTCATAGCACCCTCATACAAATGGAGTAAGGTTGTGGTTTAACCAAGTGTTTTGTGGGTTTGCTTGTGATCATAGCAAGGTAAAGGGGCATAGGGTTTTTGTGGCCCAAGGGTTTGGGGCTTGCTTAGTCCAGGTGATCCCTCTGATTTTCCTATAGTACCAATTAGAGGGAGGCTAGGGTTTAACCAGATCAAAATAATCTAGAAGCAAAAACCACTAGGACACACTAAGAAAGTCAAACACAAGCTTAACCCAGTCAGAACTAAGGATCAAACAAACTAAGTAAATTAACAAACTTTGGATTTGCTACCTAGGCAATCAGGGTAGAAAAATTGGGATGTTACATTTATCGTGGAGACCCTAAGGGACTCAGTAAGTCTTTATGCATCTGAAGTGAACAACTTAAGGGTGACGCAATAGCAGCGAAAATAAAGCCTATCAGTTCTATAGAGACACGCTACAACATTCGCCTAACCAATGATAGACGAACGATCATTAATTAAACAATAGTTAATTATCCAACTGATATATATCAACATAAATAAGCATTGCTCACCCACCTCCTAGTTCCCAAACGAGAGGGGGAAAGAACATCTCATCCGTTTTCAGTTTTATTAATCATTCCATGATTATTGGATTATTACTAGTCAAGTTTTAGTCAATTTAAAAGAGGTACTTTAGTTATGATTGTCTATAATCGAGAAATTGTTCTCCAAGTCATCCATAACTGTGGACACGGCTTTCAGAAAGATTTACCCTACAGGGGTGCACAAATAGCAACACATGCATGCTCAACCTCAGAAGAAGCAAAGGAATAAAAACAACGAGGCCTCACGACATAACCATTCCAAGAAACCGGAGAATGTTTTTGAGTCTGCTTAAAAGAGTACCCCTGCGAGGTATAGCTAAGTCTCGTACGGACTCAGAGGTTACGTGCACTTGCCACACAAGAAGACGTCATACACAATATATTTCCGTGACAGAGTGCCGCACCTACGCAACAGTAATAAGCGCTCATCGAGCAACATGTAATAAACAGGTCATAAGCTGGCATCTATACAGTAGGTAACGTATAAATCCCAAACTAATTGCGGCCCCAAAACATTCGTCAAAGTCAGAAAGGCGCCCACATGCGGATAGTTCGATAGTCAAGGAACATGTATCAAGTACTCGGGTCCTAGGTGGACACAAGTGGGTGGATAAAAACCAGATCTCAGCTATTGTCCACCGGTGTCGCTTTCTTTAGTTATCGCATTACTACTCATTTTTAGTTTCTTAAGTACCTCATCGCCAAGACTCTCATAAACCCTACACATGCAATTCTATGACTAGCATGACTCAAACAACTCCTGTAGTAATGGCTCGTGGGATTTATGGAACAAGCTTTGGTGAGATTTAAAAGTAAAGTATATGCAGTACTTGGGATTGTAATTTAATTCGGATCTCGACTCGTGATGCAAGAATAAGATAGATGCAATAGGTACTATATGTAGTGCAAGGATGGGGAATTGCTTGCCTGGCAGTTCAGTTGCAGAATAAGATATATTCGGGTAAAACTCTAGAGGCTCCTAATATTATCCTTGTTCAACGTCTATTCGGATAAAAACCAAATACACAAGGAACCAAAATAAATACATAGCACAATCATATAAATCATATGCAACAAGAAAACAAGTATGCCATGATGGGATAGCATAGCATGGCATGGCATGGATATCATAGAATGGCATGGGTGAGGTGTGGGTTACAAGATGAAAGCATCTTATTAAGTTTTTAGTCATGTTTTGCTCACATAAACTTTGCTTCCCTATTAATATTTATATTATGCATGCTTCAATTCATATCATGGAATGCATAGTTATAACGGGCTTGTCGAGATAATCGATTTAGACATATGATTTCTCGAATTTGGAGTTACGAATTTAAAGTTATACTCCCTCCGTCCCAAAATAGATGTCTTATATTTATCAAAATTCGGATGAATCTAGACACTATTAAGTATATAGATTCATCCAAAATTAAGAAAACTTGAGACATCTATTTTAGGACGGAGGGAGTACAATATTTAAGAATTAGCATTTTAATAGAATTTAATAATTCGCAAATTTTAAATTGCCCCAATGATATTATAAATAGCATAATCATATTCCTAGCATTTCTATGATTCAAAAACATATATCAAACTTTGTTTTTGGATTTATCAATTTTAAATTATTATTCAACTATTTAATAAATGGCAAAATGGTAAACATGTCCATGTTTTAATAATTGTAGTTATGTACACATTAAACAAATTACATGTTTAGATTCAGAAAACAAAACCAAACAACTTCCATGTACAAAGTTTTTGCATTTGAGGTATATTTGGAGAACTACAATTACTTGAATAGAGGGCGTCTTTTCTGCAAAAGGCACCAGGTTTTTTTTTTGAAAACTTTCTTAACTGAATTTTAGGGTCGACAGTTCAGGTTCAGATTCAGGAAAATACCCAAAAATTTCAGAGAAATAGAGGTGACTTGTGGGGGCCATGGGATTTGAACTCTAGAATGATAGAACGATGATTAAAGGCCTAACCATATGAGCTAGTCGTGATTGTTGTTAAGAAGGTGGCGTGGTTTAACTTAAAGGACCAAGGCCGGGATTTGATTTCCTTCGAAACATAAGAAAAGCAGACATGCTGCAGCGGGAGGTTCAGGCCTCAAAAGGGATTTGATCCAGGGATCTCTCTACTAAAGATTGGGGCAATAGCCGCTAGATTACATATCAGTTTTATTTAGAATGAAAGGTTCACGATTTAAGAACACAGCGGGCCGACGTTAACTGACGAACTGCAGTACAACAGAGACGTGGGTTTTAGGCTATAGCTGAGATGATCCCTGCTCGAGCGGATCGATGGTCTGAGCGCATGAAGGACGAAATCTACAGGGGAAATACTACCAGCAGGTTTACCTTGATCGATTTTGAGGCTTGGTTCAGTCAGAGGTGAATCGGAGGGGTAGAAGAACTGACGCACATTGTGGATGTCCTCGCAGGATCGGTGAGCGCACCGGGAAGAAGGTCTTAGCTTCCTTTGTGGCTTGGGCTCCACCACCTTCCGCGAAGTGGACGCACACAACGTCCAGGAGGTTCCTTTGCTCAGCTCCGTGGGTACTTGATCATGGCGTCTTCACGTTCGACGGGAACCGTGATGGTGCTCACGGATGAGGTTGGCATGGAAAAAAAAAAGAGAGGGGGAAAACGGCGGCCTGAGGAAGGGATAAAAACTAGGGTTCGCTGCGGCTCCTTGGTGGGGATTAAAAGGGGAAGATACTCAGGGTGGTTGAAAAGAAATGGAGGGGAAGGAGTCATTCTCCACTCGTGTTTGCTCAGGAAGATGAAAAACAGGAAGAGCTTGCCACGCTGCTATTCATGTTAACTGAAAAAATGACAGCGAGTGTAGCTAGCTTCATTAATCTTCGGCGAAAGATTTTGAGAGCCTCCGAGCTCGGAACTGTAGGCAGTTTGCTGCGTTAGAAATAGGGTGATCCCGAGATTAATAACATGTTCTAAGATACGCCGGAGAACAATGGAGGAGGAAGTGATCTTTATGTGAACAGAGGGGAAAAACAGCGATGCGCTGACGAAACTGAACTGCAGTGTTCACAGAGATATGGGACCAACTTCGGATGATGATTCCGAACGTCTCAAAGCTCCGAATCAAGTGAGGTTTGTTGCAGATTGAAGAGGAGACAAAGGGGTACGATGAGGTTTTGTTGGGATCATCAAACTCACTAGGAAGTATTCGTAATCAAGGTCTGAACTTGAGGCTTTTCTGCTGCTTTTAGTACTGTCGACATGAATTTCAGAGAGTGCACACAGAGACAGCGCAATATGAAGATCTCCCGATGATGATTCCAAAGGCTACATACCTTCGTTTGGAAGCAGTTTGGTGTGTTTTAAAGAGCGGAAAAAGGTGGGATGGTTCAAATACAAAAGAACATGATTCCAAAAAGAGAAGGAGGTGATGACATGGGAACACAATGGTGTAGATGCATGGTCCATGCATTGTAATTAATTCATGCCCTAAATATTGAAAATGATATATGTGCTTAGAAATAAGAATACAAATAGTAAAAGGAAATCCCACATATAATATGTTGGAATTGATTGAGATGGTGATGTTAACATGTTAGTGATGGGGGAGAATAAGAGAGATGTCCCCAACTCATATTGGGCATTATATCAATATATCAAGAACCAACTACAGTATATCAAAAGGCAAATACAATTCATGAAGCAATGCATATGAAGAAGAACAAAATAAAAGGGGTATTAATATGATTATCAAATTCAAGGTGGCCTCATGACATGAGCATGATATTATGCAATGCAATTATAACATGTAGGAAGTAGCAATATATAATAAATAAGTAGCATTACAATTGTTAGACAATTGGGATGCTACAATAAGCCTCCCTAGGGTTCCTTCTATACTCATGAGCTATTAGCTACCCCATCCAAGCGTGTTGCCGCCCTAACGCTGAGGTCGCCGCCCTTGTAATTCACCCACCATCAATACAAGCAAGAAGGAAGTAGGTATTTACTCTAAGGGGCCCAATCCTGGTAAACCATGTGTCTCGCTCCCAATCTCAATTCATAGATGGCGACTTTCTCTTGCCCTACTTCGAATCAATCGCTACCCCTCATAGAGACTGCCGTAGCCATTCCCACAACATGCATCGAGCAACGCTATAAAGTTCGGAACAGGGAAGGAAAAAATTCCATCATACACACGATTCTTGTAATGAGAGGCAGACATATCAGACCAAGCAGCCTGAATAAACGGAAGAGGAATCAAACAACATTATCGAGTTCAAATCACGGAGGCGCGACCGAAAAGTATGGTCCTCTAGAGTCACTGACATCTGGGACCCACACGCCTAAAAATACTTCGGCGAGTCAACATCCTGATGAACTGGAAATCTTTCTTCTACTATGCTCATGTCGAGCTTCGTCCTTGTTTTGAGCGGTTTCGTCGTAGTAGAGGGGCGAGAAATTAGAAACAATTCCATTAGCCATAGTTGAGCCGAGAAATTCTTCATGGAAGACACGACTTCTACGACGACCGACGGGCCAAATTGTTGCAGAAGGAAACATTTCTTGTAGTGCATATACATGCTAATCATCCCCAGCGAGTTCAAGAAGCGCCTGAAGGGGATTGGAAGGCATGTCATGCTAAATACTTGCCCTGAGTGCAGCTAGTCTATGCACATCGGGGTGTGATAAGAATAGTGATAAGCTAGTCTTCAACGAAGGATGGTTCCGTTTTGCTGATGGAAACGAACTGTAGGTTGATAATATCCTGGTGTTCAAGGTATCATATGATTCCATGTTTAAGGTGGATATCTATGACCATAACACCTCCACCAAGAGATTGATCATTTTTGTTGATCACCCTTCTTTAGTCCATGAATGATCTGCTGTACTTCTACGAGCAGAGCATCGAAAAGTGAGAAACCCTTCAAATATTTTGGATCATGGGTAGAGCCATGTAGCATCCCAATTGTCTAACAATTGCAATGCTACTAGCCTAGTCTATATATATGCTACTTCCTATATATAATTGCTGCATCATAATTATATCATGCTCATGTCATCATGCCACCTTGCATTTGAGCATCATATAAAACCCTTTTTGTTTTGGTTCTTCTCTCATATGCATTATTAATTGTATTTGTCTCTTGATATTGTATTTGGTTATTGATATATTGTTTAAATGCCCAAGTTGAGTTGGGGGCATATCTTTTATTTCACTCCACCACCCTTTCTTTCACCACCTTATAATTCCACCATCCAACTAAATATGAGCTTTGCACTTTATTGGGATTTCACCTCTAGCTCATGTGGGTTGGGATGGATCCAATTCATTTACCACATGCTCTCATATTAGCATCATGTTGTTTTCACATTATTGATATGTGGAGCCACCTTTGCATGCATTATGAGTAGTGCACCTTTTCCTAGCTTTCATATGGATTATTATGGATTTATGCTCATGTTGGGATATTTTTGGGACTATTAAACATCTAGTGGAATATACACACTAGCAAGTCCCAATTATAATCAAATATGATCATCTCCATCTACTCCACTTGGAACTTTCATTTAAATTCTTTTGCTTGGCCTTACTCCACATTTTGGGTAATGCATAGGAATAATGCCATGATTATTATTTTGTTTTCACAAGGTTAAAACATGGCATTTAATGTTTTTGCATGGGCCATGCAAAGCACCACCCTTCTTTCTCCTTTGGTTTTTCGTTGGTTTTTGAGTGGATCCTTTCTTTTGTGAGCTTCCCTTCCTCTCTTGTTCAAAACCCCCTCATCTTGATCTTGTGTTTGGATCATGTTAAACCCTATATCTCCCTATCCATCACCACATCCTCCAACCAAAGCCCTCTCTCACCTAGTCTCTCTCTCTCTTTTCTTACCCTAACCATAAACCCTCTCCCCTATTCCCTCTCTTTAAACCCTACCCCATGATCTACCCCTCCATGACGAAGCATCAACCCCAGCCCTAGCTACCCCATCTACCCCTCTAAACCCTATCAAACCAAACCCTAACCAAGCCCTCCACCTAGCTAACCCGAGGCTACCCCTCTAACCTAACCCGAGGCTAGCCCTCTAACCTCAACCGAGCTAGTCCCTCCCTCTCTTCTCTTCCTCACGCCGGCCCCACCCTGCAGCCTCTCTGCCCTCCCCTGGTCCCTCTCTTTCCCTCTCTTTAGCTAAAGCACAAGAAAGGAGGGAGAAGGAAGCCCCACCCGAGCCCTCTTTTGCACCTCATCAAGACCATGTGATCCTTCCCTCTCTTCTTATCTGTAGCACCAGCTCCCCCACGTGCCTACTCCTCAACCAGATCGAGATCTAGGAAAACCCAGACCCCTCTCCTTCCTCCCCACAACCTCCTGACCATGGCCATGGTTTCTCTAAACCCTAGCTCCGGCCTGCCTTGCTAGACGACGATCCCGAGCGTGCCAAGCTGTACAAGGAGCACGAGGAGCGTTGTCCACTTCATCTACCTCACCCTGCACCGGCCACGCCTCGCCGGAGTCCTCGGAAGCTCCCCGGACATGCCACGGATCCGGCTCGCGTAACCCCAGCCTCTGCTCCGATACGATCCACCTCTCGCCCAGCTGACGCCACGGCGACCCCTGGTGAGCCTCTCAAGCTCCTAGACATGCCCGTCCTCCTCCTAGCGGCCAGACGCTGGACGACGTTCCGAGCGAGCTCCGTGCATCGCCGCCGTGATGTCCGTCGTGTCTGCAGCAGTTACCGCAGCATCCGTCCGCCCTGTTCCTCACCCTGCCCCGCGTGCTGTAGCCCTCCTCCGATGATGTTCTCTGAACGAAAGTTGTAGATCCCAGTGCCCTCTTCGTTTTTCGTTTTTGGGTCGACGCGTTTCGCCCAGCACAGGCGTCACCACCATCGCCGGAAGACGGCCGGATCCGCCGCCGAGCCGTGTCCGTCAGCGCAGCGGCACTGTCCTTTGCGCTAGAGCCCGCCTTTTTCCCGCCTTTGAACCCGCGACCCTCCGAGCCCCACGTCAGCCTCTCCGCCGCTTTATGGATAAGCCCCCAAGTTACACAGCCTCCGCACTCCCTAGGATCACCCACGACAACCACCGGGTCACGCAAGGCTCAATGAGGCCACCGGCCCCACCTTTGCCATTGAGCGTGGTGAGAAAGTTGCCCCGCTGTTTCTTTTGGCCAGCTCAGCATTTCCGCGTCGGGCCCTATTGTCAGCGGCTCGGGCTAAGTCCCTCCGAGTACAAAAAGTCTGTAGGATTTCTGTTTAAATAAAACAATTTCAGAAAATGTTTTTATAAATGATTTAATTTCTGTTTTAAATAACTTTTAAATTATAAACTCAAATAATACAAATAATATATGTTTTGAAATCAGAAAAATGTGAGGAATTCAAATATGCCCTTCAAAATATATTTTGAACACTTTAAATTTCGAGTTGCTCAAAATTACAACAAAATGCCCTTTTTTCCTTAATTAATTAATAACTTTTGTTTGATAACTCCAAATTTGACAAATAATATGTCTAAATCGATCAGCTCGACGAGACCTTTCTGTCTATGCGTTCCATGTTCTGAATTGCAGCGTGCATCATATAAATATAAAGTTTACAGCAACTTATTTGAGTATAAAATATGATTAAAACTCAATAAAATGCTTATTTCTTGTGTTCCACACCTCACCCATGCCATGCTACATTATTGCCATGCAAATTGTGCATCATTCATCATGGCATGATTGTTTGCTTGTCGCATTTTATTCATATGCTTGTGCACTTTATTTATGTTGGCCCTTGTTTGTTTGGTTCTTCTTCGAATAGACGCTGAGCAGGGGATATATCAAGAAACACAGGAGCACTACCCAGATCCTTCTCTCGCTTCAACTGAGCTGCCAGGCAAGCACTACCACATGCTTGCATACATATAGTACCTATTGCCTCTATCTTATTCTTGCATCATTGAGTCGCGATTGCATTAAATTGAATCCCAAGTACTGCATAGCCTTTACTTTTAAACCCCACCGAAGCTTGTCCCTCCATCCCATGAGCCATTACTACAGGAGTTGTTTGAGCCATGCGGGTCGTAGAACAGCATGTGTAGGGTATGTGAGTGTCTGATGGATAACGAGGTACCTAAACAACTTAACCTGAGTAGTAATGGGATAACTAATGAAAGTGGCACCGGTGAGCAATATCTGCTATTTGGTTTTTCATGCTCACTTGTGTCCCGTAGGACCCCGAGTACTTGATTCCTGTTCCTTGAATATTCGCGCTATCCACATCCGGGAGGCCTATGGACCCCCCCTGAGCCAGAGCTTGATTCATTCTTATTTCTTGGGGCCACAAAGTAGTTTGGGGCTTTATTACTATTCTGTACTTATGCCATGCTTTACTGCTTTATTTAAGATTGTGCGAGGAGCACCTGTACTGTTTAGGTAAGCGGAGTGTTTTCGCGGTATCGACAAGCCCAGTCACACTTTCGGGTTCCCAGTCGTTTACAGCCACTGACGCAAACCTTGAGTCCGTCTCGGAGCCGGCTAACTTTGTTGCGGGTAGCTTAATGGGGTGGCCCCCTGAAATATTTCTGAATCCTGTGATCGCTTTGTCGTGACTGCCTCGTTGGGTTTTGATTTGGTTTTTCCAAGGTTGATCGAGTGTGTGTTGCTATTTGTGCACCCTAGGGTAAATCTTCTCAAAGCCGTGTCATGGTTATGGACGACTTGGAGCACAGTTTCCCGATCATAGACAAGTATAACTAAAGTACCGCTTTTAATTTGACTAAGTACCTGACTAGTAAATAGTGCAACACTCTTGGAATGGATAATAAAACTGCCAACGGATGGGGGCTGTTCGTCCGCTTCCTCGTAGGTAAGCGAGGAGGAGGATGGATCTGTTAATATTACCGTTATAACTGTTGTCATTAATTCACGGACATCCGTCTATCTTTGGTTAGGCAGATGGTTAGGGAGTATCTATAGAACTGTTAGGTATTATCTTTTGCTGCAATTGCGTCACCCCAGGTTGTGTCCCCTTTAGAGGCATAAAGACTTGCTGAGTACCCCTAGGGTCTCACACGATAAATTGTTTGATTCAGATGAACAGGTAAACTCGCAAGATGGATACTGGGTGGAGGAGACGGACGATGTTGGCAACGATCACTTGGTGTAGAGATTCCGGGAACGGGGATCCGTGAGATCTGTGGGCAGGATGTGTTTATTTATGGGGCATCTTATGCCGATTTGCTTCTTATCCGTACTCGGATCTTGTTTTCCGCTTCCGCCTGATACTCTGATGGTTGATGTATGAGGAGATATCCTAAACTATTATATCTATCTAGGATATTTGGATCTTGCCGTATGGCGTTGCAATATTTCTATTTCTTTTAGATGGAATGGCTCTGAGGACTGTTGTATGGTGGCTTGCATACATACTCATTTGTGTATGTAGTTGATCCTTCCTGCCGATTACGCTTCGTTCTTGTCCCGATGTTTGGAAATGGTTAGGACGGCCGAAAGGTCTACCTGTGAGTGGCATTTGGCCCCACCGTACTATTTTAACCATTTCCGCTCATCCAGGCTTGTAACTAAGAGCGTAATTCACCGAGGTAGTTACAATTGGTATCAGAGCCATCCCGCCCTTCAGGGTCTCAGCGAAATGGTCGTTGTCTGTCTAGCAAATATTTTGGGTAGCTATGTATACTAGGGAAAAACAAAACGTGAGAGTAGGACTGCTTCCACTTTTCTTCTTACCCACCCACCACCCTTTTCTGGTAAGGAAGTGTAACATTTTCAATCCTCTTCTTAAAATTCAAACTAGGATTCACGTGTTCTGGGTTTCCGTAGTACCATAGAAAGTGTGTGCGTGTGTAATTCCTTGTCTATCTGTTGCATCCAATTTGTTATCACAATCTGCCTTTTGTTATCAACTGTTGGTACATTCCGTACTGACAGGCTTTTGAAACCGGCGCGATCTATCTGACTCCTTGTTAACCGGTGCCATCTTCTTAAGGGTGTCCTTCCTTCTAGCAACTCCACATTCTGTGAAACCATCAGCTGCTAATCTCTACCTGATAAGTGATTTTGCGCATCTATTGGTATTTTAATGCCGAAAAATGCGGAAATTTTTCTTTGATACATCTGTGTTTCCATACTCCTTTTCAGTCGTGTGTGAAACATTATCTATCTCCCTTTTATCAGCATGTCCATGCTAACTCATTCTTTTGTCACCGGCGCTTAATCCTAGAGTTTTATTTTTCATCTCCAATTCTCTTGGGCTAATTACATAACATGTGTCGATCCGATGCTGGTGATTGTAATTTGGTTCTCGGCATAGCTATATGACACTTATCATGAGTGGAATATGGAAAATGCAATCACACTATCCTCCAAACGGTGACGGTTATCTCCTGTGATTTTGAGTACACCGTGATCATATCTATGCATAATCAAGCATTTTTTGCAATCCGAAGTTTCTCAAGGCACTACGGCGGTCTATCACCTGTCCATCATGCTGCACATCTTTTTGAACTCCATATCTGCAAAATTCTCTTCGAGACGAGGGAATTGCATCTTTTCGTCTCTGGTAGCTTTGCTTGAGGTATGATCTGTCATCTTTTCTTTATCCAAGATCTCTTTATCTTTGTAACCGGTGATCCGATCGACAATGTGAACCAGGTGGCATTTCCTGTTCTCTTCTGAAGGACCAGATAATCTATTCTACCAGTGCATCTTTCCAACATGAATCCTTACTCGTAACGTTGATCTTTCAAAGAGCGTTGAGCTCAGAAAGTGTTTCGAGCATTTGTTCGTTTCTCCCGCCTCTTGAACTTGATATTCTAGGAATATCTTGTTAATCCATGGTGGTATATGTTGATAATATGCTTGCCTATTCCATATCAATGGAAGGACATGGAAGATCATCTGTGTCTCTTTCTCTCAAGCTTCGTGAGCACTGCCTGTGTGCAAAGTCTCAAAGTGAGAATTCTGGCTTCTTGAAGTCACCTATCTCGACCACGTCCTTCTGCTAAATACATTACTTCAACTCTGGAATTAGCAAGTCCATTGTTAATTCCATCCTCCATCTTCAACCAATCTGGAGTTATTCCTTGTTGGCAAGTTATCATCGTCGTTCCGCTAAAGATTTCCTCAAGACTGCTAAATCTCTCTCAATCATTTCAAGAAGAACATGGAGTTCTTTCACCTCAGTCTCGTTAAGTAATCTTTTGAAACCCTCTCGCTCTATTGTCTATGCTCAATCCACCGGAGGCCATGAAGACCTTCCAGATCTTGTATTCCTTTCGTTCAAGTTGGTGCTGTCTCTTCTGTAGCTGTTGAATCTTGCAGTTGTTCTCCGTAATCTTCCTCCATATCTTTCTGGTGGCTTGGTACTTTAGACATGACGACAACATCATCATCTTTATCTACCTATGAATCCGGCGAATCGTTTGCATCTATCCTTGTTTTCTAACGAAGTTCCATGAGTTATTGTCAATACCTTCAGTCTGTTTCGGTAGTTGGGTTGCATGGTTTTCTTATTCATGTGCGGAGTAATGCTTTGAGTGCGAGATGGAGTAGCTACCATACCACTACTCTTATCATTCGCTCTTGTACATTGAATTGGTGAATTAATGTGATTTCACTCATTCCACGGAAGTTAGAAGTGACCTTTATCCCTCGATACTTTTACTTTCGTCCTTGTTTTTCCGGAGTGCTCTCTCGAAGAAAGTAATCATTAATCTCTTGTTGGTGGTCTGTCTATTCTAGATGGAGCAAAATCTTCAATTATCTGGTGGGAACAAATGCAAACTCTTTTATGTCCTCGTCTTTCTACCGGTGCTCGACATTCCTAAACAAGATGAAAGGAAACTATCTCTCTTTGTTTCATCAATTCTTTTCTGTGGTAAAGCCAATTATGGTTGATGCCATCAGCCGCAAATCTATTGCGTTAGCCTCAAGGCTAAAGAAAGCAATAAGTATCTCTACAATAAACTCCAGATCCTCCATATTCTTTGCTTCTCGGGATTCCACCACGATCTGGCTTCACATCCGTCTCTGGAAGTTATATCCGCGCACCTCAATTGCGTGATCCTTTGGGTCTTACCGGCGCAACAAGAATCTAATCCGACGATGTCTAACTAAATCTTTCTGTTGATATCAAGGGACTCTATTGTTTGAACGCAATATTGTTTCCGAACTTCATTTCTCAAATCTGAGAGAAGATACGATGCTATTGTCATAGTGGTTCAAAACCTCTCCAATCTAGCTCTTTTTCTTCCGGCGAGACAAAGATTCATCCTCTCTAGTATCGGTAAATCTTTAATCTTAACGGTGTGTCTTTCTTTATCCATGATACATCATCTTTTCCTTTTCTTTCACAAGTGGCTCTATTCTCTTATCATGTTCCTTGAGAAACCGGAGCTATGTCCATCCTATCCTTCTTGTCTCACAACAATCCTTCAACTCTTCTAACCGTTGTTTCTCAAGCAAAACGCAAGACTCGCAACAAGTCTAGCAAGTTTTGCAAGGTGTGGTGGTCGCACCATTCCGTTGTTCATCAACTTGGGAACGTGAGGGTCACCTTCGTTCGAACACCCGCCTCTCCTTGTGTTGTTTTCTTTTTCCTAGGAATCTCGGGGCAAGATTCTTGTTTAGTGGGGGAGAGTTGTAGCATCCCAATTGTCTAAGAATTGCAATGCTACTAGCCTAGTCTATATATATGCTACTTCCTATATATAATTGCTGCATCATAATTATATCATGCTCATGTCATCATGCCACCTTGCATTTGAGCATCATATAAAACCCTTTTTGTTTTGGTTCTTCTCTCATATGCATTATTAATTGTATTTGCCTCTTGATATTGTATTTGGTTATTGATATATTGTTTAAATGCCCAAGTTGAGTTGGGGGCATATCTTTTATTTCACTCCACCACCCTTTCTTTCACCACCTTATAATTCCACCATCCAACTAAATATGAGCTTTGCACTTTATTGGGATTTCACCTCTAGCTCATGTGGGTTGGGATGGATCCAATTCATTTACCACATGCTCTCATATTAGCATCATGTTGTTTTCACATTATTGATATGTGGAGCCACCTTTGCATGCATTATGAGTAGTGCACCTTTTCCTAGCTTTCATATAGATTATTATGGATTTATGCTCATGTTGGGATATTTTTGGGACTATTAAACATCTAGTGGAATATACACACTAGCAAGTCCCAATTATAATCAAATATGATCATCTCCATCTACTCCACTTGGAACTTTCATTTAAATTCTTTTGCTTGGCCTTACTCCACATTTTGGGTAATGCATAGGAATAATGCCATGATTATTATTTTGTTTTCACAAGGTTAAAACATGGCATTTAATGTTTTTGCATGGGCCATGCAAAGCACCACCCTTCTTTCTCCTTTGGTTTTTCGTTGGTTTTTGAGTGGATCCTTTCTTTTGTGAGCTTCCCTTCCTCTCTTATTCAAAACCCCATCATCTTGATCTTGTGTTTGGATCATGTTAAACCCTATCTCTCCCTATCCATCACCACATCCTCCAACCAAAGCCCTCTCTCACCTAGTATCTCTCTCTCTTTTCTTACCCTAACCATAAACCCTCTCCCCTATTCCCTCTCTTTAAACCCTACCCCATGATCTACCCCTCCATGCCGAAGCATCAACCCCATCCCTAGCTACCCCATCTACCCCTCTAAACCCTATCAAACCAAACCCTAACCAAGCCCTCCACCTAGCTAACCCGAGGCTACCCCTCTAACCTAACCCGAGGCTACCCCTCTAACCTCAACCGAGCTAGTCCCTCCCTCTCTTCTCTTCCTCACGCCGGCCCCACCCTGCAGCCTCTCTGCCCTCCCCTGGTCCCTCTCTTTCCCTCTCTTTAGCTAAAGCACAAGAACGGAGGGAGAAGGAAGCCCCACCCGAGCCCTCTTTTGCACCTCATCAAGACCATGTGATCCTTCCCTCTCTTCTTATCTATAGCACCAGCTCCCCCACGTGCCTACTCCTCAACCAGATCGAGATCTAGGAAAACCCAGACCCCTCTCCTTCCTCCCCACAACCTCCTGACCATGGCCATGGTTTCTCTAAACCCTAACTCCGGCCTGCCTTGCTAGCCGACGATCCCGAGCGCGCCAAGCTGTACAAGGAGCACGAGGAGCGTTGTCCACTTCATCTACCTCACCCTGCACCGGCCACGCCTCGCTGGAGTCCTCGGAAGCTCCCCGGACACGCCGCAGCCACGGGATCCGAAGCTCGCGGAACCCCAGCCTCTGCTCCGATCCGATCCACCTCTCGCTCCAGCGACGTCACGGGCGACCCCTGGTGAGCCTCTCAAGCTCCTAGACATGCCCGTCCTCCTCCTAGCGGCCCAGACGCGCCGGACGTTCTGTCGAGCGAGCTGCGTGCGTCGCCGCCGCGATGTCTGTCGTGTCTGCAGCAATTACCGCAGCATCCGTCCGCCCTGTTCCTCACCCTGCCCCGCGCGCTGTAGCCCTCCTCCGATGATGTTCTCTGAACGAAAGTTGTAGATCCCAGTACCCTCTTCGTTTTTCGTTTTTGGGTCGACGCGTTTCGAGCGGAGGCGTCGCCACCGTCGCCGAAAGATGGCCGGATCCACCGTCGTCAGAGCCGTGTCCGTCAGAGCGCAGCAGCAGCCGTTGTCCTTTTTGCGCTAAAGCCCCTGCCCTTTTTCCTGCCTGAACCCGTGACCCCTCCGAGCCCCACCGTCAGCCTCTCCGGCCGTTTTGCGGTTAAGCCCCCCAAGTTCCACAGCATCTGCCCGCACTCCCTAGGATCACCCACGTGTCAACCACCATTGGTCACAAGAAGGCTCATGAGGCCACTGTCCCCACCTGCCATTGAGCGTGGGTACGGTCGGGCTCGGTGAGAAAGTTGCCCCGCTGTTTCTTTTGGCCAGCTCAGCATCTCCGCGTCGGGCCCTATTGTCAGCGGCTCGGGCTAAGTCCCTCCGAGTACAAAAAGTCTGTAGGATTTCTGTTTAAATAAAACAATTTCAGAAAATGTTTTTATAAATGATTTAATTTCTGTTTTAAATAACTTTTAAATTATAAACCCAAATAATATATGTTTTGAAATCATAAAAATGTGAGGAATTCAAATATGCCCTTCAAAATATATTTTGAACACTTTAAATTTCGAGTTGCTCAAAATTACAACAAAATGCCCTTTTTTCCTTAATTAATTAATAACTTTTGTTTGATAACTCCAAATTTGACAAATAATATGTCTAAATCGATCAGCTCGATGAGACCTTTCTGTCTATGCATTCCATGTTCTGAATTGCAGCATGCATCATATAAATATAAAGTTTACAGCAACTTATTTGAGTATAAAATATGATTAAAACTCAATAAAATGCTTATTTCTTGTGTTCCACACCTCACCCATGCCATGCTACATTATTGCCAT
Source organism: Avena insularis (assembly GCA_023614405.1). Taxonomy (NCBI): domain Eukaryota; kingdom Viridiplantae; phylum Streptophyta; class Magnoliopsida; order Poales; family Poaceae; genus Avena; species Avena insularis. The sequence continues at coordinate 124,514,411 of CM042685.1, read as the reverse complement.
GCAAATTGTGCATCATTCATCATGGCATGATTGTTTGCTTGTCGCATTTAATTCATATGCTTGTGCACTTTATTTATGTTGGCCCTTGTTTGTTTGGTTCTTCTTCGAATAGACGCTGAGCAGGGGATATATCAAGAAACACAGGAGCACTACCCAGATCCTTCTCTCGCTTCAACTGAGCTGCCAGGCAAGCACTACCACATGCTTGAATACATATAGTACCTATTGCCTCTATCTTATTCTTGCATCATTGAGTCGCGATTGCATTAAATTGAATCCCAAGTACTGCATAGCCTTTACTTTTAAACCCCACCGAAGCTTGTCCCTCCATCCCATGAGCCATTACTACAGGAGTTGTTTGAGCCATGCGGGTCGTAGAACAGCAGGTGTAGGGTATGTGAGTGTCTGATGGATAACGAGGTACCTAAACAACTTAACCTGAGTAGTAATGGGATAACTAATGAAAGTGGCACCGGTGAGCAATATCTGCTATTTGGTTTTTCATGCTCACTTGTGTCCCGTAGGACCCCGAGTACTTGATTCCTGTTCCTTGAATATTCGCTATCCACATCCGGAGGCCTATGGACCCCCAGGCGAGCTTGATTCATTCTTATTTCTTGGGGCCACAAAGTAGTTTGGGGCTTTATTACTATTCTGTACTTATGCCATGCTTCTTGCTTTATTTAAGATTGTGCGAGGAGCACTGTACTGCTTAGGTAAGCGGAGTGTTTTAAGTGTATCGACAAGCCCAGTCACACTTCGGGTTCCCGATCGTTTACATCCACCGACGCAAACCTTGAGTCCGTCTCGAGCCGGCTAACTTCGCTATGGTAGCTTAATGGGGTGGCCCCTGAAATATTTCTGAATCCTGTGATCGCTTTGTCGTCGCCTCGTTGGGTTTTGATTTGCTTTTCCAAGGTTGATCGAGTGTGTGTTGTTATTTGTGCACCCTGCAGGTAAATCTTTCAAAGCCGTGTCATGATTTATGGACGACTTGGAGCACGCTTCCGATCATAGACAAGTATAACTAAAGTACCGCTTTTAATTTGACTAAGTACCGACTAGTAAATAGTGCAACACTCTTGGAATGGATAATAAAACTGCCAACGGATGGGGGTTGTTAAAGCTTCCTCGTAGGTAAGCGAGGAGGAGGATGGATCTGTTAATATTACCGTTATAACTGTTGTCATTAATTCATGGACATCCGTCTATCTTTGGTTAGGCGGATGGTTAGCGAGTATCTATAGAATTGTTAGGTATTATCTTTTGCTGCAATTGCGTCACCCCAGGTTGTGTCCCCTTTAGAGGCATAAAGACTTGTTGAGTACCCTAGGGTCTCACACGATAAATTGTTTGATTCAGATGAACAGGTAAACTCGCAAGATGGATACTGGGTGGAGGAGACGGACGATGTTGGCAACGATCACTTGGTGTAGAGATTCCGGGAACGGGGATCCGTGAGATCTGTGGGCGGGATGTGTTTATTTATGGGGCATCTTATGCCGATTTGCTTCTTATCCGTACTCGGATCTTGTTTTCCGCTTCCGCCTGATACTCTGATGGTTGATGTATGAGGAGATATCCTAAACTATTATATCTATCTAGGATATTTGGATCTTGCCGTATGGCGTTGCAATATTTCTATTACTTTTAGATGGAATGGCTCTGAGGACTGTTGTATGGTGGCTTGCATACATACTCATTTGTGTATGTAGTTGATCCCTTCGCCTGCCGATTACGCCGCTCGTTCTTGTCCCGATGTTTGGAAATGGTTAGGACGGCCGAAAGGTCTACCTGTGAGTGGCATTTGGCCCCACCGTACTATTTTAACCATTTCCGCTCATCCAGGCTTGTAACTAAGAGCATAATTCACCGAGGTAGTTACAAGCCACTCATGATCATGTTGTTTGGTTTTCCTCTTAGACCTCAGGATACACCATCAGTAGTATGTTAGAATGAGGTTTTATATTAGTTTTTCTCATTTCAGTGTGTGGTCTGATGATGTGTATATATTGTAGTATGTTGAATCGTTGATACCCCGGTTTTAAAATTTAAACAGTTGATATCAAAGTTCTAAAAAAACTTAAAAAACCAAAGATGTCAATGGTATATTCTACCAGGTTTCAAATTCTTAAAGCGATGTACCTTGTATTATAGGCAATGAAAACAGAACTTTTGATCCAATTGCAGCAAACAAGTGAAGAGATTCGAACAACAAAAAATTGTCAGATTTATTGTTTTCACACAACCCACTTTACTGAAATTTTGATGCAATATATTTCAGGATGGTGGAATACACCATTCCCTTGCCACCGCCACTAATCTATCGCTGTCACACACACTCCCCCCATCTTCACATCTCTCTCCCTCTCACGCATCCCTCCACCAGCTCGGCGACCACCGCCCGACTACGGGGATTCATCTCTGTCCTCTACGACATCGATGACGTCTTAGCGAATAACACCTGTAAGGCGGTGGCGCATACCTGTTCATATCATCTAGAGAGGCAACTAATGGCGGTAGTAATCCCTAATCGCATGATTTCTTATCATTGTTTAGTGTATAATATTGGTATTTAACCCGTTTGCATAGACTAGGGTTACACATGCAAGCAAGTTTTGGGGCTAGATCTGCTGCAATAAGTAACAATAATAATTTGTGAGGTCATTGGCCATGTTTTACTTGGGTGGTCTGTACCCCGATGATGGATTTTGTTGTTTGCTTGATCCATCTCTTTAATGGAAGATTATGATTTTGTTAGATGTATTTGTTCAAGTATTATTTTGCAATTCGATCTGTAGTAGCTCGAGACATTCCTTGATTGAGGCTAAATTTTCTGCATTTTTCAAGCAAGAATCTCAAGATTGGATAGAGCTCACCGTGGAAGAAGACAAGAGAGAACTCTGCTGCCAGCCTGATGCAGAGGCCATTGAAGCAGGATAGGTACGCCCATTGAAAGAGGACCACCGACAGCTTCTACAACATGCTGAGTGAATTCGGGTTAAATATGCTTGACATTCCCAATTTATTTTTGCCTTGTTTTGAGGGCGATTGTCCTCCGACCATCAAGCTGAAGACCTCCACTACCTGCATCTGGGATGTCCACCTGAAGGATCAATATGGCAATATTTTCATGGACACGGGATTGCCAGATTTTGCTAGCGTACATGCCTTGAAGAAAGGACGGCTCCTGGTATTCAAGAAACTTACCACCAAATCCTTGAAAATAATTTTATTTGATAAACATTATTGCGGGAAGGTGATTAGATGTTTAGGTTATCACCCATGACCCATCACTGGAGGAACAATATGAATCACAACTTTATTAAGTTGGTGAATATTCGGTTTGGATTGAACTGTTCTATATAGAGGCGGTCTAAGTATACCCCTCTCTTTGATGTACTCGATCTTTTAAATATGTGTGTGTGGACTAATTATTTGAGTGTATAATATGGTCTCACTTTTATTTCTAATCATGGCCTTGCTACATCTATTGATTTTCAATGTCTGTATTACTGAATCTGGTAATTATTTTGGTCCATTGTGTATGTACTGCTGAATCAGTCACTTTGAAATATTGTTGAATATGTCAAGTGTTGCTGAGTATGAACTGGGAATTTGTCAATATTTTTTCGATAATTATGTAATGCTGAATCTTCGAATGCTACTAAATCTATCAAATGTTCTGTCCTTGCTATTACTAAAATATTTTGTAGGGCTAAAACAAGAATTTAATTCTCTCTTTACTGCTATTGAGTATCAGTATCTCTTTTGCTGAATCGGTCACTTTAAAATGCTACTGAATCTGCTTCTGAATATCAACTAGGTATCTTTCAATATTTTTATATCTTATTTTGTACTATTGAATCTTTTAAATTCTACTAAATTTGTCAAAAGTTGCATCATTGTTGTCTGGATATTTGGCATAGAGGTTTTGAATTTCTGTCATCAGAACCGTTGGATGTGTTTTGGATAGAGATGAGAGGGGTAAAGATACATCATGATTTGTCATTAGATATTAGCCCAGTTTTGGCACAGGCAGAGTGTGTGTCCATCGTTCTTTTGATTTTTCACATGAATATATCTGTTAAAGAATTATCGCTTTTGTCCCCATCCCTTCATCTTTTTCGCCCTCCATTGTTTTTTTGTGTTGATAATATTTTTCCTTCCCTTGGTGAGATCTTTTTTTTGAGTCCCGTCGAGCCACAGTACAAAGAAATTTTTACTAACAAGGAGATGAAAGGTAGTCCATTCGGCCCCTGTTTAGCCCAGAATATTTTAATTATCTCTTTTAGGGGCCCAAGGGAATGTTGAGCACAACCTAGTGAAATTAAAGAAAGTACCATGGAGCATAGCCCTGAACATTTTAATTCAGTCTTTTAGGGGTCAGTGGAGTGAAATTCAAGAAAGGAGCCCATGGACCAAAGCCTATGGAGTATAGATCATGTAGAATAGTCAAACTCTTTTTAGTTCAGCCTTTTGGGCATCGCACACACCTCTCAAAATAAAAAAACTCTTCCTACCCATATTTTTAAGAAATTACTCCATTAGGTTGCATTTTATAAATTGAGATGCCATGAGCGATGCCCTTTTATATTTTAAAATAGATAAATATGGACACAAAATATCTTTAAGAAGACTAATACATACGATGTAGTATTATAAATATGTTATCTTTTCTAAAAATATCTTTGGTATAGCGGTAACGCACTCATTTTATGTCAATTTAATTTGGAGATCTTTAGCTCAAATCCTTGGTGTGTACATATATATATATCTTGGGTTTACATTTTTTGTTCTAGCAGTTCACATTACTGAGAGCCTAAAATCACGGACCCACCAGCATGCAGCGTTCCTCGAATTTAATGGGTGGGTTTGAAAAAAGGTAAATACTTGTACATAGAGGCTGACATCAGGGACCCACCAGCTAGAATATACAAGTATGTTGTCGGAGATTTGTCCCATGAAGTAAACTAGGGCCCAACGATCCCTTGGTTCGTGAGGGGGTTGAACACACGATTCCAAGAAGTCATGCAAACGGAGGAAGCGGAAAGTCAAGCACACGGCAAAGAGGTGACACGGGATTTTTTACCTAGGTTCAAGATCCTCGTAAGGAGGTAAAGCCCCTACTCCTGATTTTTTGTATTGCTCGGATGCTTCACGAGGGTACAATGGTGGATGAAAGTATAGGTTTTAGATCTTAGGTATCGACCCATTCTAAGGTAGGAGCAGGGGTCCTTAATATAGAGGCGTCGGGTCTCTTTCCCCAATTCTTGCGCGGGAGGGGCTACCATAGTGCCGGTCCTCGAGATCCTGGTATACGAGGATGCTTTGGGTGGACTAAGTCTAGGACGCCAGGCACTCCTCCGTCCTCCCATAAAATTTCCTCCTTTTGCACCGTTTTTCTTTGTCTGGCGCCCTCTGCTTTTCTTTCCTACACCAAAACGGAAACGGGAGGTACCTGCCATGTTGAGACTGTTTGTCCTCTTCTACAAGAAAAGAGGCGGACCAGACCTTCCTTTATCGAGGCGAATTGGGATCTTGTCAAGACCTACCTTGTGTGTCGCCCGCCTGATGACATTACAAAACCGTCCCTCACACGCTCCAAGGAATCCAAAGCTTCGCGGCATGGCGAGGCGTCGTAGAGGGGTCCCTGTAGTGACATATCCTATAGAGGGTACTTCCTCGCAAAAGGGGGCCTCGCGAGTGATCGTTCAGCCGGGACAACTCGGGAGGCACTACAGCCTCTTGAGGAGGCAACGTCCTTGATGCTGTACCTTTCAACCGTAGGTACGTGGCACCCCAGTTTCTAGGGCCTCGTAATAGCCCCTGAACGATTGGCTCGCACGTGTCCCTTGGTAGGCTTTATGGGGAAAGCGGCCTTGGACGATAGATGGGTTCTAGTGCCCGTTCGGTCAACCAGGGTCTGCCATGTTCTTATCCTGGCCTTGGAGTCAAAATCGCCGGGCGCCCTTGACTGTAAATCTCGAGCACACTGCTCCTACTTCATTAGTTGTTCCCATGACGCGATAGTGCGTAGGGTCTTGCGGTTAATACCGCGCGCATGGCGTAGCGATACGTCCTTTCAACTGGTCCAGTTATATTGGTGCATGGGCTTAGTATTTTCTCACTCCATGCAGTTATTCCCCCTCTTCCTCCTTGTGCATCCGAGCCAAAGCTTCGTTCCATTTGATGGCATCCCCACACCTTCCCCTCACCAATACGGACGAGGGCAGGATGGTTTAGGTGAGGAGGCCCCTCTAGTGAATCATGGCCATGGACACCCATGCAGGAGCGGTCCAGGGAAGCGCGGAGGCCACTGCTATGCCCTTGGGGCGGTAGCAGCTACCAAGGAGGTTCCTGTCAGGCTTGGACGTGGCCGTCCTGACGGGAGCGGCCGAGGTCTCTGCTGGGGGCGTGACACAAGGTACGGTACCGAACCTGGGCCTTTTGTGCTTGCCGCTACTCTTCCCCATCCCGCGGTGATCAATATAGAAGACAACCCCAAGCCTGCCCGGGTGATCGAATTCGTCGTCATTCTCGGGAAATCTGACTGGTTCGCCCGTGTGAAGCTCCGTTCGTGCTTTGCCCTTGCGGGCATGGAGGACCTTCCTCGGGAGGTGGAACTACAGAACTCCGGCGGGTGCGAGAGTGGAGGGTGAGTGTCGAGACCCTTCCGCCCGACGAGTTGTACCTCTGTCGTGGCTGGGACAGCTTCCTGTAGGGTTTCGTAGCATGGAAAACAAAAATTTTCTACCGCATACAAACAAACAAGCCAAGATCTATCTACTAGATTGTAGCAACGAGTCGATGGAATAACTCACCCTCGAAGATTCCAAAGTGTTTAACAAGAGCGGATTCTCGTGGGTGATGTAGTCGTACTCTTGCCGATCTCAAGATCGCGTAGACGATCCTTCCGGCACTATGTTCCGGTAGCGCTTCCGCAGTCGGTCACACGTTACGTACTCGACGAAGACCTTCCTCTCCCTTGTTCCAGCAGGCAGCGGAGGTTGTATCACTCTCCTCGCGATTCCGACAGCACAACGGCGTGGTGCCGGAAGTAGAGGAGAGATCTCGCAGGGCTTCTCCTTAAGCCGGAGCGAGTATGGTGGACTATGAGAGAGAGCCTCAGCGATCTAGGGTTTAGATGCACCAAGGAGGAGCAAGGCCGGTGGCTAGGGTTTGCCTAGGCGGCGGCGGCATGCCCTAGGCGGCGGCAGCAGGAGGTGGCGGCGCCGGCGGCTAGGATTAGGGTTTGCGGGGTGTGGTGTTGTGTACTTGGAGGGGCAGCCCTGCCCCTCCTTATATAGGTGGAGGGGGCGTGCCAAGGGGAGGGGAGTCCCCCCCAACTCGGTCTCCAAGTGGGCCGGTGGTGGAGGGAGGGAACTCCTCCCCAAGTAGGTTTCCTACTCTCCTCCACCTCACAAAATAGGCGTTTCACTTTTCAAATTGGCGTTTGACTTTTCAAACTAGGATTTGATTAAACCCTTTATTTTGTTCAGCGATGACACCTAGTACATGATGCAATCATTCCAACTTGTTATGACACATTCATGTACCCTTCCCCTCCGGAGCACCGGACATTCCGGAACCTTCTAGAACATTCCCGATGAAAACACCGGAACCATTCTCCAACCCCAAAATAGGACTTTCCTTATATGAATCTTATTCTCCGGACCATTCCGGATCTCCTCGTGATATCCCAGATCCCATCCGAGACTCCGAACAACATTCGGTATCTCACTCATCATTCCATAACTACTCAAACAACGTCGAATCCTTAAGTGTGTCTCCCTACGGTTCGTGAATTATGCGGACATGATTGAGACACTTCTCCGAACAATAACCAATAGAGGAATCTGGAAATTCATATGGCTCCCACATATTTCTATGATTACTTTGTGATCGAATCAACCACTTACATACGATACCAATTTCCCTTTGTCTCACGATAGTTTACTTATCCGAGGTTATTATCGTCGGTATCTCTGCATACCTAGTTCAACCTCGTTACTGATAAGTACTCTTTTATCGTTCCCGTGATATGTGATCCCTTGTGATCCAGTCACATGCTTGCAAGCTAATTGGATGACATTCCACCGAGAGGGCCCAGAGTATATCTATCCGTCATATGGATGGACAAATCCCACTCTTGATCCATGTGTCTCAACCAATACTTTCCAAACACTCAATGCCACCTTTATAGCCACCTATTTACGGTGTGGTGTTTGATGTCATCAAATCATCCTTCCGGTGAAGGTGATATGCATGATCTCATGGTCGAAGAAATTAGGTTACTATGTATCAAAAAGCATATAGCAATTGAACTATTAAAATGACTTGATCTTTATGCTACGCTTATCTATAGGAGTATGTCCACCATATCATTCTCCTAACGATATGATCTTGTTTTTAATAACATCTCAACGTTCATGATAGGGAAACCACAATCATTTATTAACCAACAAGCTAGTATTATAAAGAGGCTTTACTAGGGACTCTATTTTAGTTTACAAATCACACAAGTATTAATGTTTCCTTGTTAATACTATTATAGCATGAATGTAAACATTTATCATAAACACAAAGATATAATAATAACTATATTTATTATTGTCTCTAGGGCATATCTCCAACAGTCTCCCACTTGCACTAGAGTCATCTAATCCATATTACATGGTAATATACCGAACACCCATGGCAGTTTGGTGTTGGTCATGTTTTGCCCTCGGGAGAGGTTTAGTCAACGGATCCGCCACATTCAGATCTGTGTGTACTTTGCAAATATTTATGTCCCCATCTTGGACATGTTCTCGAATAGCGTGAAAACGTAGCTTGATGTGCTTCAGATTCTTGTGTGACCTTGGTTCTTGCGCATTGGCTATGGCGCCCACGTTATCACAGTAGATTGACATTGGGTCCAGCGCACTAGGAACCACACCGAGCTCTGTAATGAACTCTTTCATCCATATCGCTTCTTGTGAAGCCTCCGAAGCAGCCATGTATTCCGATTCAGTTGAAGATCTCGCCACAACGCTTTGCTTTGCACTCCTCCAGCTAACTGCTGCACCATTCAAAGTAAATACGTATCCAGATTGTGATTTAGAATCATCCGGATCGGTGTTCCAACTAGCATCGGTGTAACCATTAACAACGAGCTGTTCATCACCTCCATAAGAAAGAACCATATCCTTAGTTCTTCTCAAGTACTTAAGGATGTTTTTGACCGCTGTCCAATGATCCACTCCTGGATCACTTTGATATCTGCTAGTTAAACTAACAGCATATGCAATGTCAGGTCTGGTACATAGCATGGCATACATTAGAGATCCTATGGCTGAGGCATAGGGAGTTTTACTCATCCTTTCTTTATCTTCTGCCGTTGTCGGACTTTGAGTTTTACTCAAGGTCGATATAAGGCATGGGCAAGAACCCTTTCTTGCTATCTTCCATTCCAAACCTCTTTAGAACTTTGTCCAAATATGTACTTTGTGACAATGATATTAGGCGTCTCGATCTATCTCTATAAATCTTTATGCCTAATATATAAGCTGCTTCGCCAAGATCCTTCATTGAAAAACTATTATTCAAATATTCCTTGACACTATTAAGAAGGTCTACATCATTCCCAATCAACAATATGTCATCTACATATAGTATTAAGAATGCTACAGAGCTCCCACTCACTTTCTTGCAAATACAAGCTTCTCCATAAGTTTGTATAAAACCAAAACTTTTGATTACCTTATCAAAATGTTGATTCCAACTTCGGGATGCTTGCTTCAATCCATATATGGATCGTTGAAGTTTGCATACCTTGTTAGAATCTTTAGGATCGATAAAACCTTTGGGTTGCATCATATACAACTCTTCATCAATGTCTCCATTGAGGAACGCTGTTTTGACATCCATCTGCCATATCTCATAATCATAATATGCAGCGATTGCTAACATAATCCTCACAGACTTTAGCTTCGCTACTGGTGAGAAGGTCTCATCGTAGTTAACTCCTTGAATTTGTCGAAACCCTTTTGCGACAAGTCGAGCTTTATAAACAGTAACATTACCATCAGCATCTGTTTTCTTCATGAAAATCCATTTGTTCTCGACAGCCTTCCGGCCATCCGGTAAGTCCACCAAAGTCCATACTTGGTTTTCGTACATGGATCCAATCTCGGATTTCATGACTTCTTGCCATTTATTGGAATCTGGGCTCATCATCGCTTCCTCATATGTCACAGGGTCATCGGTGTTGTCCACCAACATGACATTCATAACGGGATCATACCAATCAGGAGTGGTACGAGTTCTCGTTGACCTGCGAGGCTCTGTAGCAACTACAACCAAAGTTTCATGATCATCATCATTAGCTTCCTCTCTTATTAGTGTAGGCGTCACAGGAACTACTTCCGGTGCTGCGCTACTCGCAAGTTCGAGAGAAGGTTCGACAACCTCGTCGAGTTCTACTTTCCTTCCAGTCACTTCTTTCGAGAGAAATTCCTTCTCTAGAAAGGATCCATTCTTGGCAACGAAGAATTTTCCTTCGGATCTATGATAGAAGGTATACCCAATAGTTTCCTTCGGGTATCCTATGAAGACGCATTTTTCCGCTTTGGGTTCAAGCTTGTCCGGCTGTAACTTCTTTACATAGGCTTCGCAACCCCAAACTTTAAGGAATGACAATTTAGGTTTCTTCCCAAACCATAATTCATACAGTGTTGTTTCAACGGATTTAGATGGTGCCCTATTTAAAGTGAATGCGGCTGTTTCTAATGCATAACCCCAAAATGATAGCGGTAAATCTGTAAGTGACATCATAGAACGAACCATATCCAAGAGAGTTCGATTACGACGTTCGGACACACCATTACGTTGTGGTGTTCCCGGTGGTGTCAATTGTGAAAGTATTCCGCATTTCTTCAAATGCTCGCCAAACTCATAACTTAGATATTCACCTCCACGATCAGAACGTAGAAATTTAATCTTCTTTTTACGTTGATTCTCCACCTCGCTTTGAAATTCCTTAAACTTCTCGAAAGTTTCGGACTTATGTTTCATGAAATAGATATACCCATATCTACTCTAGTCATCCGTGAAGGTAAGAACATAACGATAACCACCGTGCGATGCTACACTCATTGGACCACACACATCGGTATGTATGATTTCCAATAAGTCCTTAGCTCGCTCCATCATACCAGAAAATGGAGTCTTAGTCATTTTACCCATCAGACATGCTTCGCATCTTTCAAGTGATTCGAAATCAAGTGATTCAATAAGTCCATTGGAATGGAGTTTCTTCATACGCTTCACTCCAATGTGACCAAGACGACAGTGCCACATATAGGTCGAGTTATCGCTCGATTTCAAACGTTTAGCTTCAATGTTATTAATATGTGTATTTCCACTATCGAGATTCAATAAGAATAGAACATCTATCAAAGGTGCATGTGCATAAAACATATTACTCATATAAATCGAACAACCATTATTCTTGGACTTAAACAAGTAACCGTCTCGCAATAAACAAGATCCTGATATAATGTTCATGCTTAACGCAGGCACCAAATAACAATTATTTAAGTATAAAACTAATCCCGATGGTAGATGAAGAGGTAGCGTGCCGACGGCGATCACATCAACCTTTGATCCGTTTCCCACGCACATCGTCACCTCGTTCTTCGCTAGCTTCCGTTTATTCTGTAGCACCTGTTTCGAGTTACATATATGAGCAACCGAACCAGTATCAAATACCCAGGCACTACTACGAGTATTAGTGAGATACACATCAATAACATGTATATCGGATATACCTTTCTTCTTGATGTTGCCGTTCTTCAAATCCGCCAAGTACTTTGGGCAATTCCGCTTCTAGTGACCTTCTCCCTTGCAGTAAAAGCACTCAAGATCGTGCTTAGGTCCAGCCTTGGTCTTCTTCGCTATGTAACTTTCTTACCACCCTTCTTGAAGTGTCCCTTTTGCTTAGACTTGCCTTTCTTGAATTTTGTGGTCTTATTGGCCATCAACACTTGGTGCTCTTTCTTGATCTCCACTTCTGCAGACTTTAACATGGCGAAGAGTTCTCGCAACTGCTTGTTCATGTTTTGCATATTGTAGTTCATCACAAAGTTCTTATAACTTGGTGGTAGTGATTGGAGGACACGATAAATCCCCAAAGCATTAGGAATCACTATACCCAATCTTTGAAGTTTGTTTGCGTGCCCAGACATCTTAAGCACATGCTCACTGACGGAGTTGCCCTCTTCCATCTTGCAGTTAAAGAAATTTTCAGAAGCCTCATAGCTCTCAATTGCCGCGTGAGTCTCAAATATCAATTTGAGATCACGAACAATATCATGTGGGTCTGAATTCTCAAACCTTTTCTGAAGCTTTGATTCTAAACCATACAAGATAGCACACTGAACTATGGAGTACTGAGTCTTCCGCGCAAGGTAAACATTCTTTACTTCATCGGTAGCAGTAGCTGCAGGTGGGTCACCCAGCGGTGCATCCAGCACATAGGTCAAATTACCAGCAGTGAGGACAATCCTCAAATTGCGGAACCAATCCGTGAAGTTGCTTCCATTGTTTTTCAACTTTTCTTTCTCTAGGAACGCATTAAAATTGATGGTAGGGGCCGCCATTGATCTACAACATATTTGCAATAATTTAGACTAAGTTTATGACAAATTGAGTTCTAATTAATAGTTAAATTAATCTAGGTGAACTCCCACTCAAAACAATATCCCTCACATTGTTTTAGTGATCACACGAACCAAATCCACCATATCAACTCCGATCATCACGAGAGTTGATGTAGCTTCAATGGCGAACAATCAACATGTTCATCATATCTACTATATGATTCATGCTTTACCTTTCGGTGATCCGTGTTCCGAGACCATGTCTGTACATGCTAGGCTCGTCAAGATCAAACCTTAGCTTCCGCATGAGCAAATCTGGCTTGCTCACGTTGTATACACTTGCAGAATCTAACACACCCGATCATCACGTGATGCTTCGAAACAACAAGATTTAGCAACGGTGCTTACTAAGGGTGAACACTTTAGAACTTGATATTCATGTGCATGAGGGATCATCTTATAATGCTACCGTCATTAACTAAGCAATACAAGATGCATAAAGGATTAACATCACCTGCAATTCATAATATGTGATATGATATGGCCTTTATTCTTTGTGCTTCCTATCTCCATCTTCAAGCACGAACATGATCTCCATCATCACCGGCATTGCATCAAGGTCAATGACGCTACTCCATGGTTGTCGTCCACTAGCTTCAACTATTACAACTACTTTGAATAGACACGCGGGTCTTAACATAAATTAAAGACAACCATATGGCTCCTGCCGGTTGCCAACTTACAATAAGAAACATTGCATACATCAAATATAATCACAATCATGGCCATATCACATCACAGCACACCCCTGCAAAACAAAGTTAGACGCCTCTACTTTCTTTGCATGTTTTACGTGGTTTGGGGCTTTCAATAAGTGTCGTTCTAACTTACGAACAAGAACCACAACATTGATACTAGTATTGTCAATCACCCGTTGTAAATTGAATCTTAACTATGTTGGGAGAAACAGGCACCCGCAAAGCCGCTTATGCAATACAAGTTGCATGTCAAGCATGGAGCAAGTCTCATGAACGATGTCATGTAAGGTTAGCCTGGGCCGCTTCATCCCACCATCCCGCAAGATGTAAAGTACACAAGAAGCAATCGACAACAAAAGCATCAACGCCCACAATGACCATTGTGTCCTACTCGTGCAACAGATCTACATATAGACACGGCTCTGATACCACTGTAGGGTTTCGTAGCATGGAAAACAAAATTTTCTACCGCATACAAACAAACAAGCCAAGATCTATCTACTAGATTGTAGCAACGAGTCGATGGAATAACTCACCCTCGAAGATTCCAAAGTGTTTAACGAGAGCGGATTCTCGTGGGTGATGTAGTCGTACTCTTGCCGATCTCAAGATCGCGTAGACGATCCTTCCGGCTGCGTTCGGTAAGCGCTTCCATCGATCACATCGCTCGGTACTCGACGAAGACCTTCCTCTCCCTTGTTCCAGCATGCAGCGGAGGTTGTAGCACTCTCCTCGCGATTCCGGCAGCACAACGACGTGGTACCAGAAGTAGAGGAGAGATCTCGCAGGGCTTCGCCTTAAGCCGGAGCGAGTATGGTGGACTATGAGAGAGAGCCTCGGCGATCTTCGGTTTAGATGCACCAAGGAGGAGCAAGGCCGGCGGCTAGGGTTTGCCTAGGCGGCGGCAGCAGGAGGTGGCGGCGCCAGCAGCTAGGATTAGGGTTTGCGGGGCGTGGTGTTGTGTACTTGGAGGGGCAGCCCTGCCCCTCCTTATATAGGTGGAGGGGGCGCGCCAAGGGGAGGGGAGTCCCTCCCCAACTCGGTCTCCAAGTGGGCCGGCGGTGGAGGGAGGGAACTCCTCCCCAAGTAGGTTTCCTACTCTCCCTCCACCTCACAAAATAGCCGTTTGACTTTTCAAATTGGCGTTTGACTTTTCAAACTAGGATTTGATTAAACCCTTTATTTTGTTCAGCGATGACACCTAGTACATGATGCAATCATTCCAAATTTTTATGACACATTCATGTACCCTTCCCCTCCGGAGTGCCAGACATTCCGGAACCTTCTAGAACATTCCCGATGAAAACACCGGAACCATTCTCCAACCCCGAAACAGGACTTTCCTTATATGAATCTTATTCTCCGGACCATTCCGGATCTCCTCGTGATATCCCGGATCCCATCCGAGACTCCAAACAACATTCGGTCTCTCACTCATCATTCCATAACTACTCAAACAACGTCGAATCCTTAAGTATGTCTCCCTACGGTTCGTGAATTATGCGGACATGATCGAGACACTTCTCCAAACAATAACCAATAGAGGAATCTGGAAATTCATATGGCGCCCACATATTTCTACGATTACTTTGCGATCGAATGAACCACTTACATACGATACCAATTTCCCTTTGTCTCATGATAGTTTACTTATCCGAGCTTATGATCGTCGGTATCTCTGCATACCTAGTTCAACCTCGTTACTGATAAGTACTCTTTTCTCGTTCCCGTGATATGTGATCCCTTGTGAGCCAGTCACATGCTTGCAAGCTAATTGGTTGACATTCCACCGAGAGGGCCCAGAGTATATCTATCCGTCATATGGATGGACAAATCCCACTCTTGATCCATGTGTCTCAACCAATACTTTCCAAACACTCAATGCCACCTTTATAGCCACCCAGTTACGGTGTGGTGTTTGATGTCATCAAAGCATCCTTCCGGTGAAGGTGATATGCATGATCTCATGGTCGAAGGAATTAGGTTACTATGTATCAGAAAGCATATAGCAATTGAACTATTAGAATGACTTGATCTTTATGCTACGCTTATCTATAGGAGTATGTCCACCATATCATTCTCCTAACGATATGATCTTGTTGTTAATAACATCTCAATGTTCATGATAGGGAAACCACAATCATTTATTAACCAACAAGCTAGTATTATAAAGAGGCTTTACTAGGGACTCTATTTTAGTTTACAAATCACACAAGTATTAATGTTTCCTTGTTAATACTATTATAGCATGAATGTAAACATTTATCATAAACACAAAGATATAGTAATAACTATATTTATTATTGCCTCTAGGGCATATCTCCAACACTTCCTCATCGCCCACCGCATCTGCCGCGGCTTCGTGCTGCGGTTTAGCTACACCAGCAGGGGGAACTTCTCTGTCTCGGTGTTCGAACTCTGCTGTGTCGGTTCCCTTACATGCTGGTCCTCTAAGGGGACCGGAGCGTGATTCCTGCCGCGGGCGTCGCCGCGCCATCGAGGCCACGAGTATTTTGTTAATGTAGCCGCGGGGCCGTAGTGTCCCTTAGTTTCTCGTCTTGGGGGCAAGGTTTGTAAGGAAGACTATTATGGATGTCTGTAAGCGGATCTTTGCACTTGTCGTTTCTCCTTTTGCATGTTCTTGTTATGATACTGGAGTTTTGTTGTGTGTAGCCATGGCGCGGCGCCTCCTCAATGAAGCTGGCGGCAGCTTCATATACCTTCTTCTCAGGCGGTGGACCCACGAGCCCCCGGGCGTGCCTGCCGAGGGGTTGAGTGCCCCGGGCCAACGTCCTCGCAAGGTGAGACTCATGCCGGTTGCACCCAGTGGGGTGGCTCCCAAAGACGGCGCTTGGGGGATGTCGCTTGAGCGGAGCTCTTTCAGCAGGAGACCTAGACCGTTGTGTAGTGGGCTTCACACAATAGCTCGCAAGGAGCTTTCACACGTTTCTGGTGGTGCAGCCATAACATGTTCTAGAATTTGGTCACGGTTTGTTGGCGCAACAGATTGGCGAGCCCTTGTGTAGCATCCCAATTGTCTAACAATTGTAATGCTACTTGGCTATTCTATATATTCCTACTTCCTACATGTCATTTATTGCATTGCATAATATCATGCTCATGTCACCATCCCACCTTGCATTTGAGCATTATATCAAAACACCCTTTTATTTGGTTGTTCCCTCATATGCATTTGTATTCTTAGTAATTGTATTTTCCTCTTGATGTACTGTAGTTGGTTCTTGATATATTTCTTGATGACAAATTTGAGTTTGGGGCATATCTCTTCTAACTCCACCACCTTATAACTGCACCATCCTAATTGTATGTGATCCATTGCATTTCTATGTGGAATTTCAATCTAGATCATGTATGTTGGGGTGGATCCACTTCTATTTTTGTAGGGTTCGTTGCATGGAAGACAAAGCGTTTAACGAGATCCAATTCTATCACAAGAACACATAAAACCAAGATCCAATCTATGGCAAAGACAAGATCTAATCCACAAGATGGGTGCAACAAGATTGAAGAGAACTAACCCTTGTAGATCCAAAGCGTTTAATGAGATCACATTCTCCTAGTTGATGTAGTCGATCAATCACCAATCTCAAGATCGCGTATACGATCCTTCCGGTGCTGCGTTCCGATAGTGCTTCCTCACTCGGTCACACGTAAGGAGTCGATGAAGACATTCCTATCCCGCTTTAGCGGACGGCAGAGGTAGTAGATCCCCTCGGAATCCCAGCAGAACAAGAGCATGGTGGTGGTGGAGGAGAATCCATGCAGGGATTTTCTAAGCCGGAGCAGGAAGACGGAGGAGGGAGAGAGGTGGTGGCTAGGGTTTAGAGCCAAGGGCAAAGAACAAGGTGTGTTGCGCCCCCACCCCTCCTTATATGGAGGGGGAGTGCGGCCAAGGGTTCCCAGCCCTTGACCCACTCCTTCCCTAACTCGTCCAAGGGAAGAGGTGGGAAACTTCCCCTTGCCCTATTTAGGGTTTGATAAACTAGCGTTTGTTCCCAAATCTTTTGGTGGCCGAATTTGCCCCTTGGGCTGTGGTGCGGAAGGAACTAGTGCTCCCCCACGGCATGCCTCACCCCAAGTGGCCCCCTCATGGGGTGGTGGACCCACTGGTGGACCCTTTTAGAACATTCTAGAAGCTTTTGGTTAAAATACTGAAAACATTTCTGAACCCTAGAAAATGACTTTCCTTATATGAATCTTATTTTCCAAACTATTATGGATCTCCTCGTGATGCAGTAGATCCAATCCGAGACTCCAAACAACATTTGGTCTCCAACTCATATTCCATATCTACTTAAACAACATCAAACCTTAAGTGTGTCACCCTACGGTTTGCGAACTATGCAGACATAATCGAGACACCTCTCCGGTCAATAAGCAATAGCGGGATCTATGTAACACCCCAGGTTTAGTAAATAATAATTAGGGTTTTTATTGCACATTCATGAGAGTCATAATTTAAATTGTGCATTAAATAAAATTAGCGAGACACCTCTCTTCTCTCCCCTTTCCTGCCGCCTGCGTGCAACAGCTCGCAGCCCAGCAGTGGCCCAAGCGCGGCCCGTACCTACGCCTTGCAAGCCCCTGTCATCGTTCGTGGCGCTCGCCTGGGAGGAGCACCGCCGTGGTGACGTCATCTCGGCGTCACACGCGAGGGTCAGCTCTGGTCAAACCCAGGGTGGTTTCCCCTCCGCCAGCATGGACGCTGACGTGAGAATTTTAACATGCGGCCCGAAAGTTCAGACGCCAAGGCAACGCGGGGTCCAAGTTAAATGTAATCTCACGGAAGGGCTGTAGTAGCTTCGCCAATTTTCAAGAGGGGAAAAATGGGGGTAAATAAAAATCTAACGGCCAAACAATTGTTGGAACCAGTCAAAAAACGATTGAACTCAAATCCCGCTGTTAGGTCAACTCTTCTTGCATTGACCCGTCAGTATTTCCTGTTATCCTTTGCGGTCGTGGACTGGTTTACCCCTGCGAGGACTAGATCTTCTTCTCTACTGTTCTCCCCTAGTATTCCCCTCTCCATTACCTTGCTTCGCTCTGAGTACTGGTCTCCAGATCGGAGCTCGCCATTGCTCTCCTTGTGGCCCCGCCATGGCCGGCCAACCTCCCACGCCCTTAATAGAAGCTCGCCGTCGTCGCCCTCGCCTCGTTTTTCCTAGTCGGTGTGTCCGAGCTTCGCGTCCCTAGCCTAGCCTCTTGCTGCTGCCTAGACCTTCTCGCACGGCGGAGCGCGTCTGGCCAGGAAATCTAGACTAGCAACCGGCCTCGGGCGGTTGCATGTTGTCGCGCACCCCAGGCATGGTAGCGCTCGCAGAGGAGTTCAGTGACAACGCTCTCATGGCCACCATGCTAGGCACACGTCATATAGTGTCGCCGATAGACTTGCTGTCGGCTTTCAGGTCTCGTGTTGGGATCAGACGAAAAGTGGTCAATATTGAGGTATGCACGCCTCCATTCGATTTCTTTGCCTGGTTCACCCACAGCTTAGACAGTGAGCGTGTTCTGCATTCTTCCCGTTCTTTCGAGTGCTATGGGGAGAAAATGAGCTTCCTGCGTTGGCATCATGCCTGTGGGTGGGATGATCGCTTGGAGCAGCTTCGGTTCTTCTCTAAACTCAGCTTTGACGACCTCCCTTTGCATGCTTGGGAACCGGAGGCCCTCAAGTAGGTCGTTAGTAGCCTTGGTGGCGAGGTGGTGGAGATTGTGCCACGGAGCGACAGATGGATCATCGAGGTAAGGGCGTGGTTGAAAGATCCAGACACCATTCCTAAGATGTACAATGTGGAGATTCCAAGCAAGGCAAGAGGACAGCTTTGCTGGAAGCACCCGGTGATCATCCACCTACAGGAGGTTCTGGATCCGGTACATGCCATTCAGGACCCCGGCGAGGCGGCCAGAAAGCATCCTCGTTGCCTATAGTGTTGGACTGGAAGGATCGATGGCACAAGACCACCACCGTTTTGCGACGGAGCGCAAAATTTCGATGGGGGGACCGGGCCTGGACAGGCTGGTGTTTCTGATTTCCCTCGAGTGAAGACATAGGTTTAGTGAATCTGAAAGATTGCTGATTTGAGAGTCGAGCACGTAGTACGCCTTATGTAATAGTTTGAACTGCTGTAGTATGTGTGGCTACTGAATTTGTAATGTGTGGCTACTGAATTTATAGTATGTGTGGCTAATGATTTCGTAGTACGTGTGGCTAATGATTTGTAGTTTGTGTGGCTAATGAATTTGTAGTATGTGTGGCTATTGAATTTGTGTGCATAACCAAGGTTAGCCTCCAGAAAAGAGGGTGGGCTAGCAATGATCAATGTCACCATTGCCGAGAAAATACTGCCGGTGAGGGATCCGAAACGTATGAAATGCTGCTGGTTTGTATGCTTCGAACAATTTTTACATATATTTGTTCAAGCTGGTGCGTGATTCTGCATGGAACTTGCATGAATAAACCATCCAAGATCAGTTCATAAAATGCTGTCTGAATCTTGTCTGCCTTAGATAAGTGTGACAGTAATCTGAATTCAACCGCTGGTAGTATTCGAATAAATATATACATCTTGATAGTATCTGGTTACATCCGAACTAGTTCCATACTACGGTATGGGATAGCTGCGCAAAAGGGGGCTATTGCCTCTACAAAAGGCATTCTACAGAGTTAGTCTCCGAACTTAACGTTTTTACACTGCAGATCTTCACCATAAAAGTTGGCTAGCCAATTGCCTTGAGAGGACGTAAGTTCAGCGATCGTTCAACCACAACTAATCTTTTTACTTCCCGCCAAACTTCAAGAGATATGCAATGTTCATGCACTAGTTGACGCGCTTGAACTAGTCCCAGTTCTGTATGAACAGCCACGCCGCCGCAATGATTTCTTTGAAGGTGAACGCTGGCTTCTCGTGGTAGGGATCGTAGGTCCCTATGAATCTGAACCTGAATTTCGGCGCTGAGCTATTGCCCATCGTCGGCTCCAGCTGTCGAACACTCCAACAAGCTGAGTTTATATGGATGCATACCACCGCGGTGTGGCCGCCGATGGTGCGTAGGATGGATCGTCTTTGCTGCTGACGGCGTGAGCCCAGATTGCCCCACGGTAAGTTCGCCCGTGCCGAGGCATGGAGGTGAGAGTTTGTTGACCTTGGCGCTGCCCTGTTCGGGGGTTTGTTTCCTCCGCGGCAAGCTCACGGGAACGCTTCGGAACGTACATTATTTCTCATGCGCAGAGCACACGAAAATGCCGCCACGCGCATTCTCCATGACACTCGGTTGGCCCTTCTCGATGCCACGGCGGCATTCGCCGTTGCCACCATCGCCGCCGCAGATGCAACACATTCTGCGAAATTAACTTTCTTGGATTTCAATGGAAGACCGGCCTTGTAGTACGGCCACATGGACTACCTTAGAGGGGCCAAATAGCCAAGCTTCGGCAGCGGCCGGGGCGGCGGCGGCTTCTGCTTAGGCGGGGCCATATCTAAGCTTCCTAAGAGTGTATCTTCTTTATTCGAACTAGTTCGACTAAATGCTGAATCTTTATTTCCCTTTCTCAGCATAAGAGTGCTAAGATATTAAAAATACAGGTCATGGCTAGCAACCGGATCGGGCAATGTACCAGGTCAGGATTCCATTTTAAGTATATTTACGAGTGTGTCCAAAAAAATTCCCTGTGCCAATACGATCGTAGAATTGTAACAACACCATCAGAAACAGGTGAAGAGGACGTGGCGTTGTACTGACTGGTGGGACCCGCAACCTCGACCATCGACGGCGCGCATCCCAGGTTAGAGGATTAGTTCTCCCCATTATTCTGTGATTTTCCATATTCTGTCGCTCGCTCATAGCTCCGCTCCGCTCCACCACTCAGGTCTTGCGTGCCGCCACTCCGTCCCCTCCGGAAACACTCTCTTCCTCCCCATGGACTATTGTCCTCCCGTCATCCCCTACCCGCCCTGCCTTGCCCCCTTGCCCTGTCTCCTTGCCTCCTTCGTCGCTCAAGCGCGTCTGGGAATGAGAATCGTTTGATGGGCACTAGGTTCTCGCGCAATGATGGTGGATTTCTCGATCCCGCACAAAAATGGATCCTGGGTGGCCAGAGAACACGGAGATGGGTCCTTCCTGGACGGAGAGCAAGGAGATTGACGCTTCAAGGCTGGAGAACATGGAGGAGAACAAAACAGGGGAAGAGGACGCGGGGTGCAAAGCTTTGGTGCTCTGGAGCCCATTGAACATGTCGTACATCCTCCCTGAAGGGTAAGAAATGCAATTCCATCTCTACATCTCCCAATTAGCGTTTATAGTCCCGTGTTGATGGATATGATCTGTCTTGGTGACCGTAGGATCTCTGCTTCATCCAGATTTCTTTTGAAGATTCAGCATGGGTGTCAGACTGAAACCCTGTCCGATGGTAGAATTGTAGTTACCTGTGGATTTGATTATCGGCTGACAGTAGACACAGAGGACATAACTCTAATTGACTTGCACATGGAATTTGGCAAGTTTCCCATTGGCCAGCATGATGAATTCGTAATCAGGTACTACGACACAAATTCGCAGACTTTCTGTGACGTTAGAACTGAGGAGGCACTAGCCATGATGTGGAGTAAACACCTCGGCACGGGGACTGTGCTGATGTTTGTGTACATCGTTAACAAAGATATTGGGGAAGAGACTGTCCTGAATGATACCGGGCCGTGTGTAACGCGAACAGAGCAGGCTCTATTTTTGATAACGAGCGCGACCGACCAGCCTTTCGTTGAGCATGAAGACATCGACATGCGTGGCGGTCAGGGTGATTTTGTGCTCGAAGATTATGATGATGATGATGATGATGATGATGAGAAAGCATATCCAGATGCGGCTGCTAACCATGATAGGATGGAGAGTAGGGAATATTTGGTTGATTCGAACTACGAGCCTGACTATGGGACTGATGAGGAAGAGGAATGTGAGGATGGGGAAATGGGATGTAGATACGATGACAAAGACGAGGACACATGCCAGTGATACACTTTGACAGGGACAACCCTACAATTGATGAGGGGGCTGTCTTTAATACTATGGAGGAATGCAGATATGACGTTGCTACCTATGCAATAAGAGTTGGGTTCGAATTTATCGTTGAAAAGAGCGACCAAAAGAGATTTAGGGTGCATTGTAGGGAAATTAAGGTGTGTAAATAGAGATTGCATGCATCTCCAATGCAGGGTGGACACCCATTTCAGGTTGCAATAGCTACATTTAGTTTCAGTCTTTCTCATATTTGTTCTGCTGATGAGTCCTCTGATTTATTTTTATTCCCATTGAATGCAGATCAAGGTAAACACGAAGAAACACAATTTCCCTAATACTTATTTAAGTGATAAAGTTAGACCGGCAAAAACCAAGTGAATTGCTGCTAAGGTACTTGACTGGGTGAGGCAGGATCGTAGCATTGGACCTGCTGAACTCAGAACTAAGCTGAGCGAAAAGTTTAACGTTCTGATTCCTTACCATAGAGTCTTTGATGGGAAGAAGATGGCTCTAGACTTCATTCAGGGCAAGTGGACTGACAGTTTTCACATGTTGTATAGTTTCAAAGCTAAGGTAGAGAAGACATCACCTGGTAGTGTTGTTGACATTGATAACGAGGTTGTGAAAGGAAGAGAAAAGGTCTCAAGGGGGGTCAAGTATAAGCAGGTGGATAAGAAATGCTTCAGAAGATGTTTTTTCTGCCTGAAGGCATGCTAGAAGGGGTTCCTAGACAGCTGCATGCCATACTTGGCAACAGATGCAACTTCTTTAATAGGGAAATTCAGGGGACAGCTTGCTACCGCTTGTGTTGTGGACACGCATAACTGGCTTTTTCCCGTAGCGTATGCTATTCTTGAGGGTGAATTGACTGAAAGATGGACATGGATCATGCAGAGACTACGTGCAGTAATTGGTCACCCTGAAGGCTTGGTGATACACACTGGTGCATGCAAGGGGCTTCAGAATGCTGTTGATGCTGTGTTTCCTGGGGTTGAGCATAGGGAATGCATGCGGCACCTCGCTACTAGCTTCATGAATGAGTTCAAAGTAAAGACCTTTGAATATAACTTGTGGCGATCAGCATACACATACACCCCAAGCACGCATGCTACTTACATGCAGAACTTGTATATCGTGCCGAAGCTGAAAGAATACCTCGAAGAACATCATAACAAGTTATGGGCCAGAAGCAAGTTTGGTGAGTTAAGCAAAGTGTATTTTGTTTGCAATAATCTGATAGAAAGGTTCAATGCTAAGATTAGGAGCATGAAGCCATTTTTATTTTTATTTTGTTAGATGCAATAAGACAATGTATAATTGTGAAGATAGATTTTAGACAGAGAATTTGTGCGAGAAAATTTGTAGGCCATAAAATAATTCCAAAGGTGGTTTTAGTACTGAATGCAAGAACCAGGGCAATGAGAATGATAAAGAGGAGGATGGTCAGAAGTTTCAATACATTGGCTGAGGTTTATGCACAAGACAAGCACGAAACTGAACGGAGGTTTACTATAGACATTGGTGACCAGACTTGATCATGCAGGAAGTGGCAGGTTACTGGTCTGCCATGCCACCATGAACTGCACTTCATCTTAAAGCTGAGAGGTAGAGGTGCTAAAATAGAGAACTATGTTCTTAACTATTTCTCCGTGGACAAGTTTGTTGCAACTTATGCAGAAAACATACCACCTATTGCTGATGAAAATGATTAGGAGATAGCCGTTCCAGGGTTCAAACTCAAACCACCAGTTCTTAGGAGGCCACCTGGGAGGCCTAGAAAGGAAAGGACCGAAGCCTTCACCGCACAAGGTTTGAGATTAGGAGCAAGGAAGCAGAAGTGTAAACGGTGTGGAGGGTTTGGCCATATCAAGAGGATATGCAAAAACCCAGTTCCACGTGATTTTGAAGATGCTTACGTTGTCCATGTTCACATCACGCAGGAAAAAGATAAGGCTTCTCAGGCAGAACTGGAGGAAGCGTAGCGAGTTAAAGTGGAGGAAGTGATGCATGTGAAGGAAAACTGTCAACACTCGGATTTTTAATCCCAGATGCATGTTATGCCATGCATCGAAATCCTAGGATTACCATTTTTGCGAGACATAATAGATTGGTACCATAGTTCATCGTCCATTACAAAGCATAATAAAGGTCTTACAAATAAAGGATCTTATGATCCAGTCTTAATACAATCAACACAACAGAATAATATAATAACAGTGGCATGGTCGAAGCTTCATCTTCAGGGTCACAGGCAATGCTGACGATGGGAGATGATCCTAGTTGTCATAGACTTCCTTCTGTCCATCATCCTGGTAGTCCTCCTCATAGTATTGCCATAGGAATAGACATGGACAAAGCCATGAGTACTCTTTAAGTACTCGGAAACTATCACTAACAAGTAAATTGGTTCAAGTAGGAATCCTAAGCTCTAGGTTTATTTGCAAAAAGCCAGGTTTATCTCTACCTGAGTTTAGAAGTAAAGAAAACTAATTTAAAGTTCTATAATACCTAAGTGGGAACTTAGTTTTCATGTTCACAACCCTGTTGTGGTCAAGTCAAGTCATAATTCATTTCACAAGTCATTTTGAAAACATCTGACGACGGAACAGTATGGCCACTTCAACTGTCCATAATCGCAGACGCGTCTATTCGAATAGTTTGACACTCTGCAGAGGTGGTACACTTTCACCACAGCATTCGATACATCCGTCAGGAACGATCCTGTATCACCATACTCAGTATGCGGATAATCAATCTAACCTTTCAATTACACACCCTAGTATAGGCACCTCCCCTATGAGTTTGGCCTCCCAACCATGACCATCTGTCATCTTGGGAACTGCACATGTGGACAATCATCACGAGGTAGCCTCAGCTCAAACCTCTTCCGCAAGGGAACCCATACTAAGATATATAAACTTCCATTAAAGTACTACCCAAACTCGGGTATTGTGGTTGTACGGTAAAATTGGAATGGTATCACATCCGAACCCAACCATCAGTTTTATAAAGGGGCTAAGGCTCATGCCTCAACATTTTCATCATCAAATCATATGGTGTTCAAAACACATGTCAAAAAATTTCATTAGAATGACTCATCATTCTAAGGTTTTCATAATCATTTTCACCAAGTATTCCCATCTAAAGTGATCAAATTTTATGCTTAGCACTAGGCACTAAAGTTGGGGGTAGTCACTAATGAGGGGTGCTAATCAAGTGTGACTAGCTAAATCTAGATCTCATGCCTGAGTATGACATCTAGTTCTAACTAACTTAGGTCAAGTTTTATGCTCTTTATGCTACCTCTAATATCTTTCCAAAACTCACTAAATACTAACTCTAAGTAATAAAGAGCTTTGATAAAGAAATAAAAGAAAAAAGCTTGCAAGTAAACTGGGATTTGGTATAATAAAGTGGTATAACCAAATATGCCTAAGGCATTGCATAGGTTAAATGGGTATTGTGGGGCTTGCAAGTATTAGCTTGCATAGTGTATCTTGCTAAGATGGCTTGCAAGTAAGTCTTGCATGGTTTAGCTTAGCTTGGAGAGTTAGTAGCTTGCCTTGAGTAGTGCAATGATTGAAATTATCTTCTTCTTCTTATTCTTCTTCGTAGTCTCCTTCCTCTTCGTATGCTTTGTCGATACTAGCGTATATAAATAAATACGAGGTACACAATCACATAACAATACTTAACTACTTATATTTAGCACATAGCATCATCACTATCATCACAAGGATTAAAGCCTTATTCTTATTTATTTTATTTTGGAAAAGTAATTTCTACTCATTGAAAACTACTTAAGATTTAATATTCTCCAATTAAAATATGGGATCATGTTGACACATGTAATCACCACTTATTTCAATACTTCGGAATGTGATTTAAAGTGGTTTCACAATTTAATAAGGTTTAACATTATTATTTTAATTAATTAAAGTGACTAGAAATGCCTATGGGGCACTCTTTTACTACTTGTCCATTATTACTGCGAGTAAACCCTGATATTTTTACATATTCAAAAATATCTTGTCAAATGTGATTTTTGAGAGCTAGAATCAACTTAAAAGAATTTATGGTTGTTTTTTGAAAAATGTTTGAATACAGAAAAGTATCTGCCTTGTTATTTTAACTATAGGTGATCTATAACTTCAAATGGTTTGAATCCAACGGGCTTGAATTAACAATTTCAATACCTTTCTAGAAAAATTGGTTTCATGCAATTTGGTTCAGCAAAATTCTCTGAATTGATTTTTGAATCTACTGACAGAACTAGGGTTTGAACTAAATTGAAAAATCTATATTTGAATCTACAGGGTCGCGCGGGAACTAACTGGGCAAGCCCACTACACACAGCATAGCACCCGGGCTGAATTAAGTGATGGCCCCATCTGTTAGTGACTCTAATTACATGAAGCGGTATCATTCTTCTATCCAGGCCCTACGATTAGAACCTAATCTAACGGTTGGGGTTCATCGTCGAGTATACATCATGAATAGCTCCGGCAAGGTCTAAACCCTAACGCCACGGTGGGGGTCGTGTGAGGCTCACCAGGGCTCCAGCTAGGGTCGACGTTGGGGGCGAACGACATTGTCGATGACGGCGGTTCGAACGGTGGTCGCGAAGGCTCCTGGGGCGGCTGCAATCAACGGCTCCCTTGTCCTTCTATAGTGGTGGGCTCCAGTGAAATTCCGGCAATGCGGAGCTCGCCTTACTCTGGAGAGAGGTTTGGGAGGTTCTGTGAGAGGTGGGGAGTTAGATGGTGTGACGAATTGAGGCTGGGGATGCCTCCTTTTATAGCCGAGAAAGAGAGGGAGTGCGGCATGGGAAGAGCTCGACGAGGTCGATGGTACAACGAGCTAACGGCATGGCGGAGGGTGTAGGCCGGTGCACGATCTCCTGGCGATGCTCAAGGACTTAATGGCGCGTCAAGGGGCGTTCGAGGTTGGTCGTAACGGGCTTGTGCTCTAAGCGGCACCGACGGTGTTTTGATGATGCACAGGGGCTAAGGGTCACGCGGCGGCGAACGGGGATGTCTGGGGGGTTTCTGTTGTCCCAGTGATTGTAGGCACGGGCAGCGAAGGCGAGGCGCAGCGTGTACGTGCGTGTCGGGCGCGGTGCTCTGTCCTGCTCTCGGCATGGCGTAGAGACAAAGGCGCAGTTGTGCTGGGTGGTCCAGGGCCTGGCTGCGTGCGAGGGCTGGACAGGGGGTGGCGATGGACGGTCAACTGCCTCCTGGACATGGTGAACGAGCGCGGCGTTGGATCCTGCTAGCTAGCCATGGTCGGCTGACAATGGGGGTGCTCGGCTAGCATGGCACTGGTGCAAGGGTAGGGTTCTAGCTTGTTCAATGCTTGTGTGCTCACTAGGGGAGACAGGGGTGAGAAATGGGAGACAAGAATTGGACAAAGCTTTGATCACAAACAGTAGATTTTGGTCAAATGGCTAAAAGAAATTTAGTTTGGAATTTTTGGATGAATTTTGGTGAGTGTACTGGTCACATGCTTGGTAGTATCTGGTTGCTTGGGTTTGTCAAGGTCAACTGGTTTGAGTGGTTTTTGATAAATGGTGATCATAGTACCTACACTTGATTCAATTTTGATTTGTCATTTGAATAGATTTGAAATCTGTTTCTGTTGGTTTGCTAAGTGGGATTGGGTTCACTTTTACTTGGTCTAGCAAGGGGTGAAAAGAATTGGATTTGTTTCTATTAGAAAACTTGGACTAGAAACACTCAAAGTGGTCTAGTGGTTAACTTTGGTCAAAATGACCATTTGCTTATATTGTTTATTTTTGAATTCTTCTTGATTTGATTCTGCTTGGAAATGATTTAGATGATGTTGTTTTCATCTTTAAACCAATCATTTCCATTCATAGCAATAAAACAAGTCATTGCAAGCATTCATGCATTCATCACATACACACATGCATTCATATATAAGTTTTTGTTAACCCTAAACTTGGGTGATTAGAACTTGATAATCTTGATTAATATTTTTGGGATGTTACAAACCTTCCCTCCTTAAACAAAATCTCGTCCCGATATTTAAGAAAAAGAAAACTTGGATCTAAAGAGATCTGGAAACTCAGTCCTAATGTAATCTTCTCGTTCCCAGGTAGCTTTGTCTTCAATGTGTTTACTCCAATGGATCTTGAGAAACTTGATACTCCAGGTGCTGGTCATCCTGAAGGCTTCTTCCAAAATACGAATGGGTACTTCAGGATATGTCAGGTCCTCGTTGATCTCTATGGTTCTGTGATCAATATTCTTGAAAACTTCGGTCTTCTCCTGGACTTCTTGGAATTTGCAAAGTAACGAGATACGAAAAACATTATGCACGGCTGACATCTCCTCCAGCAGTTCTAGTTGATATGATACTTCTCCTCGGTGATTCAAAATCTTGAAGGGTCCGATATATCTGGGGGCTAACTTTCCTTTGAGTTGGAAACTTTGGATTCCTTCCAAAGGTGATACTTTCAGATACACAAAATCTCCGATATTGAAGGCTAGGTCTCGACGTCTCTTGTCGGCATAACTCTTCTGTCTAGATTGGGCGGTCTTAAGGTGCTAACGGATCTTGTGGACTTTCTCTTCGGCTTCTCGTAGGATGTCGGGCCCGAAAAACTGACTCTCTCCTACTTCCGACCAATTCAAAGGGGTACGACACTTCCTTCAATACATAAATTCAAATGGAGCTATTTGCAAACTGGCTTGGTAACTGTTCTTGTATGAGAATTCTGCGAAAGGCAGAAAGTCTTCCCATTTTGATCCATATTACAACACACAAGCTCTCAACATATCTTCGAGTATTTGGTTTACTCAATCCGCTTGTCCATCGGTCTGAGGGTGATAAGCTGTGTTGAAATTCAGTCTTGTTCCTAATCCTTCTTGGACTTTCTTCCAAAATCTCGAGGTAAACTAGGTTCCTCGATCCAACACAATATTCTTGGGGACTCCATGCAAACTTACTATTCTAGCAATGTACAACTCTGATAGGTGGTCTTGACTGGTAAGGAATAAGCGACTTTGGACAGTCTATCCACTATGACCCAGATAGAGTCATTTTCCCTATTAGATGTAGGCAAACCGGTGATAAAATCCATTCCTACAGAATCCCATTTCCATTCTAGAATCTGCAATGGTTGCAACAGTCCCGTGGGTCTCTGATGTCCCGCCTTGACTCTCTCACAGATATCACATTTGGCTATGTAGCTTCCGATTTCTCTCTTCATCTTATGCCACCAAAAATTGCTCCTTAAAATCCTGATACATCTTGGTTCCTCCGGGGTGGATAGAATAAAGAGTATCATGGGCTTCTTTCAAAATAGCTTGCTTCAATTCTGAATCTGCTGGTACACATATACGTCCTTTGTACCACAAAACTCCTTCTTCATCTTCGGTGAATCCGGGTACCTTCCCTGTACAGATACGACGTTTGATTCCGTCGATACTAGAATTTCCTTTCTGCTCCTCCTTGATCTGACTAATCAAAGTGGGTTGAAGTTCTATGCTAGCCAAAAATCCTTCACTTACTAGCTCCATTCTGAAATCTTCCAAC
Organism: Avena insularis; assembly: GCA_023614405.1. NCBI lineage: Eukaryota > Viridiplantae > Streptophyta > Magnoliopsida > Poales > Poaceae > Avena > Avena insularis. The sequence continues at coordinate 124,484,419 of CM042685.1, read as the reverse complement.
TCTTTGTGCAAACTTGGTTGCTCCTTCAGAATCATGGTGTTTAATCGACACGGCAATCTGCTAATACCATTTGCTACCACATTAGCTTTGTCGGGGATGATAGTAAATGTCAAGGTCATAGTCCTTGATTAGCTCTATCCATCTCCTTTGCCTCATATTTAGGTCCTTCTGGGTGAAAATATACTTCAGGCTCTTATAATCCGAATAAATCTCACAGCAGTTACCCATGAGGTAATGCCGCCATGTCTTCAAGGATAAAACTACGGCTGCTAGTTCAAGGTCATGGGTAGGGTAATTCTGCTCATGTTACTTCAGTTGTCTAGATATATAGGATATTAATTTGCCTTCTTGCATTAACACACATCTGAGACCAATCTTGGATGCATCGCAAAACACATCAAAAGGCTTCGTGATATCCGGCATGATCAAGAATGGGGCTGAGATCAATCTCTTCTTGAGCTCTTGAAAACTCGCTTCACACTTGTCCGTCCATTCAAACTTCTTATCTGTCTTCAACAATTGGGTCATGGGTCTTGCGATGCTCGAGAATCCTTCTATGAACTTTTGGTAATATCCTGCTAATCCAAGAAATGCATGAACTTGGGTTTCAGTGGTTGGGGCTTGCCATTCTTCAATATCCTTATCCTTGGCAGGGTCAACAACAATTCCTCCCGCTGACACGATATGTCCGAGGAATCCTACTTTTTTTTAACCAGAACTCACATTTGCTAAACTTGGCATACAACTGATGCTCCCTAAGGGTTTCAAGAATGGTCCTTAGGTGTAGCTCATGTTCTTCTTATGATTTGGAATAGATCAGAATGTCATCGATGAAAACAACGACAAACTTATCCAGGAAGTTCATAAAAATCTTATTCATGAGTTTCATGAAATAAGCGGGGGCATTGGTTAATCCAAAAGACATGACTGTGTACTCATACAGTCCATATCTGGTGGTAAAGGCAGTCTTTGGAATATCCTCTACGCGAATCTTGAGTTGATGATAACCGGTTCTAAGATAAATCTTAGAAAACACTTTGGCATCGGTCAACTGGTCAAACGGATCTTCTATCTTTGGTAGTGGATACTTGTTATTAATGGTGACATCATTCAGCTTCGGATAATCCGTGCACAAACGGTTACCTGCATCTTTCTTATCCACAAATAAAACAGGTGATCTCCATGGAGACGCACTTGGTTGAACCAGGCCTATCTCCAACATAGCATCCAGTTGCTTCTTCAGCTCCACTAATTCATACGGGTCCATACTATAAGGTCTCTGAGCTATGGGTCCAGTTCCAGGGATTAGTTCAATGATAAACTCGATATCCCGATCTGGGGACATACCGGGCAATACATCTGGGAATACGTCGGTGTATTCGCAGAATACTCTGACTTGGTCAATGGTTGGTTGGGCTAGACTCTTGTTGCACTTGAATTGACGGGGCAAGGTTTCAGATACATGCTCTACTGATACTCTAGTGGTACTAGTCATGGTTATGGCTTTCTTGGCATAGTCGATTAATCCTTTATGTTTCGACATCCAATCCATTCCTAGTACTACTTCCAAACCTTTGGTTCCAAGTACTATTAGATTAGCATAAAAATCTATGCCATGGATTCTGATAGGTACGACCTTGCAAATTTGTCTAGCTTTGATGGTTGAACTAGGTATTTGAACTATCATAACATGCTTCAATTCTGTTGGTTGAATCTTACTAGTGCATGCAAATTCTTCTGTAACAAATGAGTGCGATGCTCCAGAATCAAACAACACTCTTGCAAGTACTAAGTTAACAGAAAACATACCCATCACGACATCTGGCGCTTCCCAAGCTTCTTCAGCATTCATGTGAAACAGACAGCCGTTGCGGTTGAGTGAGTTCCCTGGGGAAAATCTCCTTCTAGGCTGAACACGACGCTGCTGCTGAGCTGGGGCATTCACATTGGGGGCTGCTGCAAGCTTCTTGGGGCACTCATTGGATTAGTGACCCTTGGTTACGCACTCATAACAAGTAACCTGAGACTTGTCTTTTCCTGCAACAGGCACAACATTGCTTCCAGTTCTTGGGGCAGTATTGGTGTTGTTGGCGTTGTTGTTGTTGTTGTTGTTGTTGTTGTTGTTGTTTTTGAACTTGGGCGGTGCACGGTTGAAATTGTTGGAGTTGCCGGGGTTGTTGTTGTGGTTTCCTTCAGGCCTTGGGTTTCCTCCTCCACGGTTGGGATAATTTGGACGGGTCATCGGGGGTCTATTGTTTATTTGGGCATATCCTGCAGATGGGTTGGGGCGATACTTTGTGGTATGGTGGGTTCCTGGTTGATTCATCATTCGACACATGCGATTCTCATTGGATTGGTTGATCTTGCCTTCCATCTGGATTGCATAATCCACTAAGGCTTCAATGTCAGCAAACAGGATATTGACTAACACCGTCTACATCTCATCATGCAGACCATTCAATAATCTCTCCTTCTTCTTGGCTTCAGTGTCAATATAATCTAGTGCATACCTAGATAATGACAGAAATTTGTCATGGCACTCAACTACCATCATCCTCCCTTGATTCAATTCTCTGAATTCATCTCTCATCCTCTTGATTAAACCCGATGGCACATGGGTTCGGCTAAACATGAGTTTGAATTCATCCCAAGTCATCATCTGTCCTCCATTCATGGTGTGAATGCTATTCCACCAAGCTCTTGCATCTCCTTCCAGATAGTGGGTGGCAAACAGTACTTTCTCATTGGCCTCCACTCCCGTGACTTCTAAGTTGTTCTCCATGGTCTGCAGCCAGTCATCAGCATCTAATGGCTCTTCAAACTTACTAAAGATGGGTGGATTGGTGTTCTGAAAGTTTTTGAGCTTGGATCCATGGTTGTCCTGGTTTCCATGGCCTTGATTGTTATTGGCCATCTAAGCTATGTGCTGAAGGGTGGCTAGGTTGGATTGATGTTCGGCTCTTTTAGCTTCATGGTCTAAAACCAACATTTGCAAGATATGCAGCATTGGGTCCGGGGATGAACTGCTTCCTCCGTGAGGCATCTGAAGATTGAGATAGATCATGAGACAAGAGGGAAATTTCTAAGGTTCATGGGTTTGTTTTTGAAAAGCTTTTAAACTTTGAGTTTTTACTCTGGTTTTGCTAACTAGCACCTTTGTTTTCATTCATTCATAGCACCCAATACAAACACACACCACACTAAGGTAACAGATGGTTTTAGGAACCATTATAGGAAACTACAATACAGTGGGACCGAATACAATTCACACCTACAATAGTTCTCAAGTGCTACTACTCATCAGAATCGGTGGCTTCATCATCATCATCATCATCAATGAAGGCAGAATCATCATCATCAGTGTGGAAGTCCATGGCTTGGTCCTCCAGGTAGTCATCATCATCACTGAGGTAGGAGTAAGGGTCTCCACGGATATCTTCCCCTGCATTCTCCCTCTCTTCCAGCTGCATGTCTCGCTCATGGATGATCTCCTCCAAGTCTGAAACCTTGTGACAAAGGCGAACAATGATGCGATCCTTCTTGTCACGCAGATGGTGAAATGACTTGCGCTCCTTCGCAAGGATGGCGAGGGTCTGGTCCTTCTTTACTGCAATAGCATAGTTGTGGTTGGCGTATGCTCGGGCGTTGTCCAACTCCTTCTGCCTGTCATACATCATGAAGTTGAGATGATCCACATGATGCTTCAGCTCGGGATGTTGTGGAACCTCCAATGGCTGTCCCATAGCATCACGCCTTGCGTAGTACTCAGAGCGAGTACCCTTGATTTGATTGATGTTTTGCCCACATAGATAGGCAAGATCTTCCTGCATAGCCCTAGCGAGTCCGTCTAGCTAGTTGTTCTCTCTTATGGTGAAATGGATTCCCTCTAAGGTGGGTGCCTCCATCTTACCTCTAAGATTGGCAACAATCAGCCATTGTAGTTCTCCTCCTTGTTGATTGTCGAGCTGGGCTCCAAAGAACTTGGGGTGCGGGTGCTGCAGAAGTTCCGAGAGTTGGTCCAAATCACGCTCAAATATGAGTTGTCCTCCATTTCCCCACTATTAGAACTTGCTATACTTCACCTCCATCTATAAGAATATAGGATGAGTAAGTTAGTAGAGTGATCAAGTGTGTCAAGTTTTATCTAAGTTTGCAAGAATTTTTGGAAGGACGTGAATTTTTATGAAAGAGTTTAAGTGATAAGAATGAGAATAAGTTCTCATAGATACTCACTTCCTTTGTTTTGAAACTATGTTTTTGATTCAAGCGTCCATTCTAACTAGGGTCTCCTATGGTCAGAATGGCTCTGATAAAAACTTGTCAACGCCCGGATTTTTAATCCCAGATGCCTGTTATGCCATACGTCGCAATCCTAGGATTACCATTTTTGCGAGACATAACATATTGGTACCATAGTTCAACATCAATTACAAACCATAATAAAGGTCTTACAAATAAAGGATCTTATGATCCAGTCTTAATACAATAAACGCAGCGGAATAATATAATAATGATAGCGTGGTCGAAGCTTCATCTTTAGGGTCACAGGCAATGCTGACGATGGGAGATGATCCTAGTTGTCATAGACTTCTTGCTGTCCATCATCCTGGTAGTCCTCCTCATAGTCTGGCCATAGGAATAGCCAGGGACAAAGCCATGAGTACTCTTTAAGTACTCGCAAACTATCACTAACAAGTAAAGTGGTTCAAGTAGGAATCCTAAGCTTTAGGTTTATTTGCAAAAATCCAGGTTTATCTCTAACTGAGTTTAGAAGTAAAGAAAACTAATTTAAAGTTCTATAACACCGAAGTGGGAACTTACTTTTCATGTTCACAACCCTGTTGTGGTCAAGTCAAGTCCTAATTCATTTCACAAGTCATTTTGAAAACATCTCATGACGGAATAGTATGGCCACTCCAGCTGTCCATAACCGCGGATGAGGTTATTCCAATAGTTTGACACTCTGCAGAGGTGGTACACTTTCACCACAACATTCGATACATCCGCCAGGAACAATCCTGAATCACCATACTCAGTATGCAGATAATCAATACTAACCTTTCAATTACACACCCTAGTATAGGCACCTCCCCTATGAGTTTGGCCTCCCAACCATGACCATCTGTCATCTTGGGAACTGCACAGGTGGACAATCATCACGAAGTAGCCTTACCTCAAACCCTAAACCCAAAATTTGGTATTGTGGTTGTATGGTAAAATTGGGATGGTATCGCATCTGAACCCAACCATCAGTTTTATAAAGGGGCTAAGGCTCATGCCTCAACATTTTCATCATCAAATCATATGGTGTTCATAACACATGTCAAAACATTTCATTAGAATGACTCATCATTCTAAGGTTTTCATAATCATTTTCACCAAGTATTCCCATCTAAAGTGATCAAATTTTATGCTTAGAACTAGCCACTAAAGTTGGGGGTAGTCACTAATAAGGGGTGCTAATCAAGTGTGACTATCTAAATCTAGATCTCATTCCTCAGTATGACATCTAGTTCTAACTAACTTAGGCCAAGTTTTATGCTCTTTATGCTACCTCTAATATCTTTCCAAAACTCACTAAATACTAACTAAAAGTAATAAAGAGCTTTTATAAATAAATAAAATAATAAAGCTTCCAAGTAAAACTGGGATTTGGTATAATAAAGTGGCATAACCAAATATGCCTAAGGCATTGGATAGGTTAAATGGGTATTGTGGGGCTTGCAAGTATTAGCTTGCATAGTGTAGCTTTCTAAGATGGCTTGCAAGTAAGACTTGCATGGTTTATCTTAGCTTCCGGAGTTAGTAGCTTGCCTTGAGTAGTGTAGTGATTGAAGTTATCTTCTTCGTAGTAGTAGTAGTCTCCTTCCTCTTCGTATCCTTGGTCGGTACTACCATCTATAAATAAATACAAGGTACACAATCACCAAACAATACTTAACTACTTCTATTTAGCACACAAGGGTTCACACTAGATGATCTAGCATCATCACAATCATCACAACGATTAAAGTCTTTGTCTTATTTATTTTATTTTGGAAAAGTAATTTCTACTCATTGAAAAGTACTTAAGATTTAATATTCTCCAATTAAAATATGGGATCATGTTGACACCTGTCATCACCAAATATTTCAATACTTGGGAATGTGATTTAAAGTGGTGTCACAATTTAATAAGGTTTAACATTATTATTTTAATTAATTAAAGTGACTAGAAATGCCTATGGGGCATTCTTTTAGTAATTGTCCATTATTACTGCAAGTAAACATAGATATTTTTACATATTCAGAAATATCTTGTCAAATGTGATTTTTGAGAGTTGGAATCAACTCAAAAGAATTTATGGTTGATTTTTGAAAAATGTTTGAATGCAGAAAAGTCTCTACCTTGTTATTTTTACTATAGGTGATCTATAACTTCAAATGGTTTGAATCCAATGGGACTGGATTAACAATTTCAATAACTTTCTAGAAAAATTGGTTTCATTCAATTTGGTTTAGTAAAACTCTCTAAATTGATTTTCCAATCTACTGAAAAAACTACGGTTTGAAATAAATTGAAAAATCTATATTTGAATCTACTGGGTCACGTGAGAACTAACTAGGCCGGCCCACTGCGCACAGCGTAGCGCCCGGGCTGACTTAAGTGATAGCCCCATATGTCAGCGACTCTAATTACGTGAAGTGGTATCCTTCTATCCAGGCCCTACGATTAGAACCTAATTGTAACATCCCATGTTTTTTTATGAAGTTACTAGAAGCATGCATCATCCTTGCATCATTGCATGCATCATTGCATCCTACAAATGAATCTACAACAAACCCTAACACCTAAACCCGCCAAAAACCCTAATAAGAATACCCTATGTGAGCAATTTTGTTGTAGCCTTCTAGAAAAACTATGTAAAAACATTAAACCATGGTCCTATGTTGACCACCTTACTTTTACAAAGATTTAGAAACAAGTTTCATCAAGTTTGGACTTAGTATGCAAAAGCTATTAAAGAGTTAGTTAAACAGAATTGGAAAATAAATGAATAATAAAAAAAGCTTGTCTAACCTCTTTGGGCCAGCTTGACCACTATGTAGCGTCGCCTAAGCTACGACTATGAGCCCAGCCTGACCAGCTGCCGCTCCATGAACACCCTGACCCCACCTGTCACCCTCCCCTTTTCTCTCCGACGAGAACCGGAGTCTGCGCCGGCCACGCTTCTTCCCGCCTCCGTGTCCAGCCAGGAGTCCCTCCCAGGCTGCATATAAAGACCCAGTCGCGCGCCCTCTCCTTCGTTCCCAAAACCCTCAGAACCCTAGCCTCCCTCCGATTCCGCGGGCTCGAACCGCCGCTGGCCTCGGTAAGCCGACGAAGTCGACAACAGGGGAACCCCCTCCCCCTGATTTCGTCCCTAGCTTGAACCTCTCGATCGACAACGTCGACTCACCGTTTCCCCCTCTGTTTACCGCAGCGCACCGCCACGGATTGCTCGCCGGAGCTGCGGAGAAGGAGCAGCCACCGCCACCGCTCGGGGAAGAGAAGATCGTATCTGAGGCTACGGGCGGGACCGCGAGGAGGAGGCGATCATCCACGACTTCTTCACCCTCACCGAGGAACACGGACACCGACGCCGACCATCGTAGCGTCCAACCGCCACCAGTCGCCGCCGCCAGCCAGAGAGGTGAGCCCGTCCTTGCTCTTAGCCGTTAGATCTAGGCTCGACGGTGAGGATTAGAAGATCGATCGAAGGGGTACGAGCAAATCCCGCGCTGCCACGTGGCAAGCCGTGCCAGCACGCTGCGTCGCCACCGCCTTGTCTAGCTAGACCAACCAGCATCTGCCACTTGGCAGGTTTTTGAATTAGGGTTAGATCTGTTTGGCAGAATTGCGTTAAAACTTGCAAAAATCATAGAAAAATAAATACTTGGCTAAATTTAGATTATAATATACCGTTGGATTCATAATCTTACGAGAACACAGATCTGCAATATAATTCCAAGTTTACAGTAGGGTTTTTGGTGTAGAATTTAATCTCTAGATTTGAGTGTTTATTCTATAGAAAAATAATTAAAATTCTGTTTTATTTGATTCTTGTTGCAATAACTTTGTTTCCGCAATACCTACTAAACAAAATTATAAAACCTTTCTTAAGATCATTAGATCTAATTTGGGGGTAATCAGATGGTTGGATCTCCTTTTAAACCTATGAATTAGATTAATGACTCAAATTACTTTTAAGCCTATGAGAAATCAAAAATAATAATGTCCCTAACACAATTACAATCCAATTATGCTACCTTGGTCAATTTAGAAAACCAATCTTGCATAAATACCATATTATTGCATGCATGCATGTTATCTCCGTGGCATATTTTGTGCAAGTTGTGATCAGATCTATGTTTGTGATTCGTTAGATTGTTCGGAGTGCGCTAAGGAGTGCTATTGTGTAGAGTGCTGCTCGGATCAAGGCAAGTTACACCACTTGTTCATAATTTTGTCCCATTTTTGATTCTATGCATGTGATCTTCAAAATTCTGTAGTATGCATGTGTAGGATGTTCTAGTAGAATTTCTTCCTTAGTATTATTTTGCAAGTGCGATGATTCTGTAGTATGCCATGAGTAACTCAATACTTAGGATTTTCCCTCCTAATAGGTTACCCCTGTTTTTACTTGCTTGCTATGCTATATATACAAAGTACCGTTGGGGGGTTCGAAAGAAAAATGAATTTTTCTAAGTATAAAGGCTCTCTTGAGCAATTTTTTCTTCTCAAATCCACTTCAAAATAAAACTAAGTTTTCTTCTGGGCGGAATGGTTGTCGGGTCAACGAGTGAGATTTTGGTGGAGGACGGCCTTGAGAATCAAAGAAGTCTGCCATGTTTCAGAATTCAGAAGCTTCCAGTGCAACCATAATACATATGGGCTCTGTCTTGGCCTAGTACTTAGTGGAAAACCTCACCTGGGTACCAACATTTGGAGGTTCTTGGTACGGTTGGATCCAGAAGGTAGAGGGGCTACTAAGGGAAAGCCTCGCCATGGTCTTGTCTGTAAAGGACTTGATCGTGGATTGTGGGTAAAGTGCACAAACTCTCGATAGTATTGCAATCTGATCGATTAGCCGTGTTCACGGAAACAGAACAACATTGAGCATCTAAATGACGGAGCCTCTGAAGGATCTTCCTCTCTCTTTTCTAAACAATAGTTTTTAAAACCCCATGGCCTGAGTAATATCGCCAATGGGTGGGAATTTGGGAACTTGGTGTGTAATATCCAAGTGTCGCTTGGTGCGTAATATCCAAGTGTTTGGTTGTTTGGACACTTGGTGCGTAATATCCTCGTGTGCCACTCGACCTTAATTTACCTAAGCAAATGTTTGCAAAGTAGGGAAAAATCTTCTCTTCTTCTTCCTACATAAGAAAACTAGCTTTGAGCAAAAGAACTCTACAACCTATATTAGCCTTGCATGTAGAGATAGTCTTTTCTTTCCTTGGTGTAATTTTCCAATACATTCAAAGTATTGACCGAACTTTTTGCTGCACGTCTTATGTGCAGAATCCGAAGATTGTAAGGTGCGTAGGGACCGCGAGTCTACACTCGACAAGCCTGGGGCGTTGATGGACTCAAGCTGCTTTTATATTTCCGCTGTTATTTGAGCTAGCCTTATGCTAAGCAAATTTGTAATAAATTTATACTCTGGATTCTCCATGTAATAAAGACTTTGTGTGTTTACATGATATTTCATCGACTGTGAGTGCTAGCTATTGATCCAGGGACTAGCATGTTAATCATAGGGACTTAGGATCCTTACCGATCCGAGGTCGTACAGATGGTATCAGAGCACATCGTTTCCTGTAGGACGTGACCTTAGGATTGGAACCACGTTTAACTTATGTGCCTTACTAGCTTTTCTACTATGTTATTTTCCGCACTTCTAGTATCTGCTTTCCTCTACCTAAGTAACTAATTTTCATTCTTCTAACTTAAAGATGACAAGCTTCCTCTACGACACCGTCGCGGACATCGAGCCCCTTCGCTTTGGTGGATGCCTCATGGACCTGCTCATGCGTTTGGACCTTCCCTCCCAACAATCCAGGGGAGCACAATGAAGAAACTCCACAAGGACGGTTGTTAGGGAGTCAAAGTCATCCAGCCAGGAAAAGAGCGAGGCAAGAATCCGGAAGAAGACATAGCAATCCACATTGTTAGCGATTCCAAGGAGAAGGCCCTTAGCATCATCTTACAACAGCTCATTGGTCGCCTATGTGGACATCATCATGAAGCTCTCCAGGGACACTGCGGCGGCCTCTTTGGAAGACGAGATGAGGAAGGAATTCCCATGGAGTTAACCTTTGAGGAAAGGAATTCTACCAAGCGCCGAAGGACCCAATATCAAGATTTGGAGTGCCACATCCATGACCATGAAAAGGGTACCTTCCTCGAGATATTGAAGAACGACGAGCTATGCGCCCTCATCAAGGAGAAGGAAGAAATGATCAAGCAGCAGGAGGAGGCAATGAAGCTCCAAGAGATAAAGTTCGAGGACCAAGAGAAGAAGTTCGCTAACCAAGAGAAGAGGGTGATAAATAAAAATAAGAGGATTAGGGAACTCAAGCAGGAGATCGATGGAACTGAAGTGCAAACCGAAGGCCTTTGCAAGATAATCAATGATGTGCGTGCTTCCAAGAGGGACTTGGCAAAGCAACTTGAAGCTGCGAAGAAGTCAAGTCTAGTGGAGGATCTACAAAGCGAGAAGGAGGGACTTCAGGAGCAGCTAGAAGCCACTACCAAGAAGCTGCAGGATGAGATAAAGAACCTCCAAGAGAAGCTTGAAGCCACCAGGAAGGATATGGAGTTGTAAAAGACAACCCTAGAGCAGGAAGGCTACTCGTTCGAGGACGAGGAAGAGGAAGGTGTGGAAGATGTGTAGTAGTTGGACCACCTTTAATTCTATAGTAGAACGTTATTCGCGATTGTAATAAATACCAAGACATTTTGGTTTAGTTAAACTTGGTTGATTTTTGTGTTAAGTTGTGTTGTTGTGTCTTGTGTGCTTGGTGTGTTTTCATAAGGGTAGGAGTTTACTACTTAGTCTTTATGTCTATTTCTTAACTTTTCTCTCAAACCCCACAGATGCTACCAAGACGCGTGAACACCGAAATTCCTCCGGAAATAGCACAACTTTTGGCCACCCAGAACCAGCTGATCCAACTGCTCACTCAGAACATGCAAAACAACAACAATAACCCGCCGCCACCACCACCACCACCTCTGCCACCACCTCAACAGGATCGCTTGACTCGGTTTTTGAGGCTGAACCCACCTACCTTCACTAGAAGCGCTGAACCAATCATCGCAGATGACTGGCTACGTACAATCAACAAGAAGCTAGACACCGTGCAAGTCGAAGCCGTGGCAGTGCGTTATGCCGCACACCAGCTTGAAGGACCTTCTGCAGAATGGTGGGATAACTACCAAGTCACCCACCCGGATATTGATGCTATCAGTTGGGATCAGTTTGAGTTAGCTTTTCGCACTCATCATGTGGATGCCGGTATCATGACTCTGAAAAGGCGCGAATTTCGCGACCTACACCATTGCACTGCTCACACCGAGTATGGTGAGCTTTTCAACAAGCTAGCCCGTTATGCACCCGATGATGTTTCCACTGATGCCAAGAGACAGGAGGAGTTCTTAAGAGGACTCAATGATGAGATATCCATTCAGCTTGTGGCTCAGAAATTTGACAACTTTCAGGAACTCCTGGACAGAGCCATTGTGGTTGAATCAAAGAGGAAGAGCATAGAAAACCGCAATAGGAAGTCTAACCCTCACAAGCACTCTGTTCCGTACCAGAAGCAACGCAATTCCTCACCACCACCTTATAACAATAATGGCCACAACCATAACAGTCATCACCATGGCGGCCACAAACACAATGGGCATAAAAACCGCAATGGGAATGGCAGCAATGGAAAGGATCTCAGTGAGGTGACATGCTGTAAGTGCAACAGGACAGGGCACTATGCAACCTCTTGCCCCGAGAAGAAGAATGGTAATGGAAATGGGAATGGAAATGGACACAACCATGGCAATGGAAATGGGAAGAAGCCAAATCCGTTTGTCAAAGCCACGATGAATCATGTTTCTATGGAGGATGCTTGTGATGCACTAGACTCCGTGATTGGTAAGTTCAAGCTCAATTCTATTTCCGCAGTTGTTCTTTTTTATACTGGTGCATCGCATTCATTCATATCAAGGGTATTTTTGGACAGAGGCAAGATACCTACAGAGACTATACACTTTCCTCTAAGGGTAAGTTCTCCTGGGGGAGAAATATTGGCAAACTCCGGTTGCCGGGGATTAGAACTAAGGATTGTGACACACATCTTTCCCACAATTCTAGTAGTTCTAGAATCACAAGGATTAGACATAATCTTGGGCATGAATTGGATGACCGAATATGAAGGAGTCATAGATTATGCAAAAAGGACTGTCACGCTCACAACACCGGAAGGGAAAAGGATTCGCATCAAGTCGAATTTCGCATTTAAGGAAGTCATGGTGAACTCTCTTAAGGGGGTTAGCTTGGGGGAGGTACCTATTGTAAAGGAATACCCAAATGTCTTTCCAGAGGAGCTACCCGGAATGCCTCCCGACCGTGATATCGAGTTCCTCATTGACTTGATGCCAGGCACGGGGCCAATAGCTAAGAGACCGTACAAGATGGATGTGGACGAGTTAAAGGAACTCAAGAAACAGCTTAGGGAACAATTGGACAAGGGATTCATCCAACCCAGCGCGTCATCTTGGGGAGCACCTGTCCTATTTGTGGAAAAGAAGGATAAAACCAAGAGGCTGGTTGTGGACTACCACTCGTTGAACGAGGTGACGATCAAGAATAAGTATCCTCTGCCCAACATCAATGACTTGTTTGACCAGTTAAAGGGAGCCAGTGTGTTCTCAAAGATCGATCTACGATTAGGCTACTTCCAACTAAAGATTCGAGAACAGGATTTGCCCAAAACAGCTTTCACCACAAGGTACAGATTGTATGAGTACACCGTGATGTCCTTTGGTCTAACCAATGTCCCAGCATACTTCATGACCATGATGAACAAGGTGTTCATGGAATATTTGGACAAGTTTATCGTGGTATTCATAGATGATATACTCATATATTCTAAGGATGAGAAGGAACATGAGAAACATCTGTGCCTTATTATGGAGAAACTAAGAGAACACAAGTTGTATGCCAAATTCAGCAAATGCGAATTCTGGTTAAAGGAAGTGGGATTTCTTGGTCATGTTGTGTCGGCAAAAGGAGTTGCCGTAGATCCTAGTAAGGTAGCTTCCGTGACTGAATGAGAGTCACCTAAGAATGTGGGAGATATTCGGAGTTTCTTGGGCCTCGCAGGGTATTACCGGAGGTTCATTGAAAACTTTTCCAAAATAGCGAAACCCATGACGGAACTATTGAAGAAGGAAAAGAAATTCCTATGGACCGAGGCATGTGAAGCAAGCTTTCAAGAATTGAAGAAACGTCTCATAATGGCACCAGTTCTGTGTCTGCCCGATATCCAAAAGGATTTTCAAGTCTATTGTGACGCATCTCGACAAGGACTTGGAAGTGTGTTGATGCAAGACGGGAAAGTGGTATCCTATGCCTCCTGACAACTTAAGAACCACGAACACAATTACCCCACACATGATTTGGAACTTGCGTCTGTGGTTCATGCACTCAAGGTATGGAGACACTACCTCATGGGTAAACATTGTGATGTGTTCACAGATCATAAGAGTTTGAAGTACATCTTCACCCAAAAGGAGTTAAATATGAGGCAAAGAAGATGGCTTGAACTGATTAAGGATTATGACTTAGATTTACAGTACCACCCCGGAAAGGCAAATGTGGTGGCCGATGCCTTAAGTCGTAAGGCTTATGTGAATGGACTTACCGCAGGGGAACTTCTAGAGGATTTATGCAGGCAATTCAAGGATCTAAGGCTAGAGATAGTTCCGAAAGGACACGTAGCAACTATGGAAATATTGTCCACCTTCCAAGAGAGAATCAAGGAAGAACAAAAGGGAGATAAAGAGTTGGAAGAAATAAGAGTCAGGATAAGTGAAGGAAAGACAAAAGAATTCCGTCTAGATGAACAAGGAACCCTTTGGTATGGGAAGCGTTTGTGCGTTCCCAATGACCCCGACATCAGGAAGTTGATTTTACAAGAAGCTCACGACTCACCTTACTCAATTCATCCAGGTAACACAAAGATGTACATGGATGTGAAAGATAGATTCTGGTGGAATAACCTAAAAAGAGAAATTGCCGAATATATTTCTCTGTGTGATGTATGCAACAGAGTTAAAGCCGAGCATCAGAAACCAGCCGGATTAGTTCAACCACTACCTATACCCGACTGGAAGTGGGACAAGGTAGGCGTGGATTTCATCATGGGATTGCCCCGGACACGTTCTGGATTTGATTCTATTTGGGTAGTGGTGGACCACTTCACCAAGGTGGCTCACTTCATCCCCATAAAGACCACGTATACAAGTGCTAAGCTTGCTAAGATATACATGTCAAGAATTGTAAGTCTGCATGGTGTTCCCAAGGGAATTGTGTCAGATAGAGGCACCCAGTTTACTTCAAAGTTTTGGCAACAACTACATGAGTCTCTTGGGACTCGACTAGAATTCAGTACTGCCTTCCACCCTCAGACAGACGGCCAAACGGAAAGGGTGAACCAAATTCTGGAAGACATGTTGAGAGCTTGCGAACTAGACTATGGGTCTAGTTGGGATGACAACCTGCCGTATGCTGAGTTCTCATACAACAACAGCTACCCGACAAGTATCAAGATGGCTCCGTTTGAAGTTCTATATGGCAGGAAGTGTAGGACTCCGCTGCTATGGAGTGGAGTTGGTGAACATAGTCTATTTGGACCTGAATTGATCAAGGATGCCGAAGAAAAGGTACGACAGATTCAGGATAGGCTAAAGGTAGCCCAATCCCGACAGAAGAGTTATGCTGATTCCAAGCGCAGAGATGTGGCTTATAAAATAGGGGACCGTGCGTATCTCCGAGTTTCACCCCTACGAGGAGTTAAGAGGTTCGGAATCAAGGGCAAGTTAGCCCCACGATTCATAGGACCATATAAGGTTCTGGCCCGTAGAGGAGAAGTTGCTTATCAGTTGGAGTTACCGGAAGGACTGACTGTTCATGATGTGTTTCATGTGTCACAACTAAAGAAGTGTCACCCGGAGATGGCCGAAACACCGCTAAAAGACACCATTCCCCTAGATGAGGTTCAATTGGAGAATGACCTTGCCTATGAGGAAAACCCATCAAAATACTGGAAACAGCCGAAAGGATTACCCGTACCAAGACTATAAAATTCTGCAAAGTACAATGGAACCACCACTCCGAGGAAGAAGCTACGTGGGAGCGTGAAGAAGACATGAAGGCAGAACACCCACACCTATTTGCTAGCCCACCCGAATCTCGGGGACGAGATTCTTCTTAAGGGGGATAGGTTTGTAACATCCCAGGTTTTTTTATGAAGTTACTAGAAGCATGCATCATCCTTGCATCATTTCATGCATCATTGCATCCTACAAATGAATCTACAACAAAACCCTAACACCTAAACCCACCAAAAACCCTAATAAGAATACCCTATGTGAGCAATTTTGTTGTAGCCTTCTAGAAAAACTTTGTAAAAACATTAAACCATGGTCCTATGTTGACCACCTTACTTTTACAAAAATTTATAAACAAGTTTCATCAAGTTTGGACTTAGTATGCAAAAGATATTAAAGAATTAGTTAAACAGAATTGGAAAAGAAATGAATAATAAAAAGCACATCTAACCCATCTCTTTGCAAGCACCCCCACTAACGCACGCTGTAGCTTAGCGCAAGACGCCTAGCAGCCTAACCCAGCTGCCGCTCCCGGACCCCACCATCACCTCCCTTTTCTCCGACGTGAACCGGAGTCTGCGCCGACCACGCTTCTTCCCGCCTCCGTGTCCAGCCAGGACTCCCCCCTAGGATTCATATAAAGACCCAGCCGCGCGCCCTCTCCTTCGTTCCCAAAACCCTCAGAACCCTAGCCTCCCTCCGATTCATGGGCTCGAACTTGGCCTCGGCCTGGTAAGTCGAAGTCGACAACAGGGGAACCCCCTCCCCCTGATTTCTTCCCTAGCTTGAACCTCTCGATCGACAGCGTAGACTCACCATTTCCCCCTCTGTTTACCGTAGCGCACCACCATGGATTGCTCGCGGGAGATGCGGAGAAGGAGCAGCCACCGCCACCGCTCGGGGAAGAGAAGATCGTATCTGAGGCTACGCGCGGGACCGCAAGGAGGAGGCGATCATCCACGACTGCTTCACCCTCACCGAGGAACACGGACGCCGACACCGACCACCGTAGCGCCCAACCGCCGCCATTCGTCGCCGCAAGCCAGAGAGGTGAGCCCGTCCTTGCTCTTAGCCGTTAGATCTAGGCTCGACGGTGAGGATTAGAAGATTGATCGAAGGGGTACCAGCAAATCCCGCGCTGCCGTGTGGCAAGCCGCGCCAGCACGCTGCATCGCCACCGCCTTGTCTAGCTGGACTAACCAGCATCTGCCACTTGGCAAGTTTTTGAATTAGGGTTAGATCTGTTTGGCAGAATTGAGTTAAAACTTGTGAAAATCATAGAAAAATAAATACTTGGCCAAATTTAGCTTATAATATACCGTTGGATTCATAATTTTATGTAGAACACATATCTGCAATAAAATTCCAAGTTTACAATCCAATGAATTAGATTAATGACTCAAATTATTTTGGGGGTAATCAGATGGTTGGATCTCCTTTTAAACCTATGAATTAGATTAATGACTCAAATTATTTTTAAGCCTATGGGAAATCAAAACTAATAATGTCCCTAACACAATTACAATCCAATTATGCTACCTTGGTCAATTTAGAAAACCAATCTTGCATAAATACCATATTATTGCATGCATGCATGTTATCTCCGTGGCATATTTTGTGCAAGTTGTGATCAGATATATGTTTGTGATTCGTTAGATTGTTCGGAGTGCTCTAAGGAGTGCTATTGTGTAGAGTGCTGCTCGGATCAAGGCAAGTTACACCACTTGATCATAATTTTGTCCCAGTTTTGATTCTATGCATGTGATCTTCAAAATTCTGTAGTATGCATGTGTAGGATGTTCTAGTAGAATTTCTTCCTTAGTATTATTTTGCAAGTGCGATGATTTTGTAGTATGCCAAGAGTAGATCTATACTTAGGATTTTCCCTCCTAATAGGTTACCCCTGTTTTTGCTTGCTTGCTATGCTATATATACAAAGTACCGTTGGGGGGTTCGAAAGAAAATGAATTTTTCTAAGTATAAAGGCTCTCTTGAGCAAATTTTTCTTCTCAAATCCACTTCAAAATAAAACTAAGTTTTCTTCTGTACAGAATGGTTATCGGGTCAACGAGTGAGATTTTGGTGGAGGACGGCCGCCCAGGAATCAAAGAAGTCTGCCATGTTTCAGAATTCAGAAGCTTCCAATGCAACCACAAAACATATGGGCTCTGTCTTGGCCTAGTACTTAGTGGGAAACCTCACCTGGGTACCAACATTTGGAGATTCTTGGTATGTTTGGATCCAGAAGGTAGAGGGGCTACTAAGGGAAAGCCTCGCCATGGTCTTGTCTGTAAAGGACTTGATCGTGGATTGTGGGTAAAGTGCACAAACTCTCGAGAGTATTGCAATCTGATCGACCAGCCGTGTTCATAGAAACAAAACAACATTGAGCATCTGAATGATGGAGCCTCTGAAGGATCTTCCTCTCTCTTTTCTAAACAATAGTTTTTAAAACCCCATGGCGTGAGTAATATCACGAATGGGAGGGAATTTGGGAACTTGGTGTGTAATATCCAAGTGTCTCTTGGTGCGTAATATCCAAGTGTTTGGTTGTTTGGACACTTGGTGCGTAATATCCTCCTGTGCCACTCGACCTTAATTTACCTAAGCAAATGTTTGCAAAGTAGGGAAAAATCTTCTCTTCTTCTTCCTACATAAGAAAACTAGCTTTGAGCAAAAGAACTCTACAACCTATATTAGCCTTGCATGTAGAGATAGTCTTTTCTTTCCTTGGTGTAATTTGCCAATACATTCAAAGTATTGACCCAACTTGTTGGCTGCACGTCTTATCTGAAGAATCCGAAGATTGAAAGGTGCGTAGGGATCGCGAGTCTACACTCGACAAGCCTGGGGCGTTGATGGACTCAAGCTGCTTTTATATTTCTGCTGTTATTTGAGCTAGCCTTATGCTAAGAAAATTTGTAATAAATTTATACTCTGGATTCTCCGTGTAATAAAGATTTTGAGTTTTACATGATATTTCATCGACTATGAGTGCTAGCTATTGATCCAGGGACTAGCATGATAATCGAAGGGACTTAGGATCCTTACCGATCTGAGGTCTCTACACTAATCTAAGGGCTGGGGTTCATCATCAACGACGAACAGCTCCAGCAAGGTCTAAACCCTAACGCGGCAATTGAAGGGTTTCGCGGCATAGTAAATAAAAATTTTCTATGGATGCGAACAGAGGGAAAGCCAAGATCTAATCTAGGAGATGCAAACAACGAGAGAGATTGGATTAGATATTCATACCCTTGAAGATTCGCACAGCGGAACATTCGTCGGAACGTGGGTGATGTAGTCGTACTCGCTTCTCCTCCTCGCGATACGATCCGATCTAGCACCACAAGTGGCGGTGCCTCCGTGAGATGCACACGTGCAGCACCTCGATGTCTCCTCCTTCCTCGGACCAACAAGTATGGTGGAGAGACGGATTGGATCTACAACACGACGGCGTGGTGTATATGGTGGAGAATTTCTGCAGCAGGGCTTCGCCTACAAGCAGTCGGGAGGGAGAGAGGAGGGCAGCAGGGCAGCTAGGGTTGGAGGGGAAGTTGTAGGGGGGTGGTGCGCCCCAAGCCCTCTATATATAGAGGGGTGGGCGCAGCCCTAGCCCCTCCCCCAAGCCAAGGCGGGCGGCCCCAAGGAGGAGTGGGGGGCAAGGAAACCCCCCCTTCTAGAAGCTCTATCTCGAGTTTAAACCTCTCTTGGCCGGCTGGGCCCTATGGGGCCTTGTGCCCCTGGCCCAATGCGGCCAGGGCACTCCCTCATAGGCCCATGCCCCCTCTCGTGATATCCCGGATCCCAATCGAGACTCCGAACAAAAACTCATAAACCAATTATCCAATCTATCCTAGCGTCGAGACACGTTAAGTGTGTGACCCTGCGGGTTCGAGAATATGCAGACATGATCTTCTATCAATAATCAACAGCGGGGACTGGAAACCCATATTGACTCCCACACATTCATCGATGATCATATCGGATGAACCACGATGCCAGGATTCAATCAATCCCATATATATATTCCCTTCGTCTCACGATATTTTACTTGCCCGAGATTCGATCGTCGGTACCGTCATACCTAGTTCAATCTCGTTCACAACAAGTACTTTACTCGTTCCATAATCCGATATCGCTTTGTGATTAACTCCTTAACCACATGCTTGCAAGCGATGTTGATATCGATTACCGAGTGTGCCTGAAGTATATCTCTCCGACTTGGGAGGGACAAATCCCATCTCGATACATACAACCCAACAGATACTTTCCGATCACCTGAGAGACACCTTTATGATCACCCTCTCATAGGATGATGTTTGATGACCTCAAAGCTTTCTTCCGATACTAGGGAGTTGTATTATCTCATGGTCTAAGGAATACAACATTTGACATAAGAAAAGCTTCGCAAAGACGAACACGATGACACGATCTAATTGCTTCGCTTAGTTTGGGTCTGTCCACCATATCATTCTCCAATGATATGATCTCATTATTAATCGACAACTCATGTCCATGGTTAGGAAACCTTAACCATCATTAATCAATGAGCTAGTCCATAGAGGCGTACTAGGGACACGGTGTTGTTCACAAACCACACAAGTATTAAAGTTTCCGCTTAATACAATTCTAGCATGGAATATAAACATTATCATGAACAAGAATTATAATAATAACATCTTTATTATTGCCTCTAGGGCATAATTCCAACAGTCTCCCACTTGCACTAGAGTCAATAATCTAGTTTACATCAGGCAACAATCTCACACCCATGGCACTGAGGTGCTGATCATGTTTTACACGTGGAAGAGGTTTAGTCAATGGATCTGCTTTATTCAGATCTGTATGTACTTTGCTAATCTTCAGATCTCCATCTGCTATATAATCTCGGATTATATGAAACTTGCGGTTGATATGCTTGGTCTTTGGATGATATCTTGGTTTCTTAGCAAGTGCTATGGCGCCAGTGTTGTCACACAATATCCATAGTGGGTCCAATGCACTTGGAACCATGCCAAGCTCAGTGATGAAGTTCCTGATCCAAAATCCTTCACTTGACGCTTCTGCAGCAGCCATGTATTCCGCTTCTACTGTAGATCCCGCGATCACGCTTTGCTTGCAGCTTCTCCAGCTCACAGCTCCTCCATTCAAAATATACACGTATCCTGTCTGAGATTTAGAATCATCCTTGTCGGTGTCAAAACTAGCGTCGACGTAACCTTTTACGACGAGCTGTTCATCACCCCCATAGACTAAGAACATTTCTTTAGTCCTATTTAGGTACTTTAGGATGTTCTTCACGGCTGTCTAGTGTTCCACTCCTGGATCACATTGATACCTGCTCGTCAAACTAAGAGCATTGGACACATCCGGTCTAGTACACAGCATGGTATACATGATGGAACCTATGGCCAAGGCATAAGGCACTTTACTCATAGCTTCCCTATCATTTACCATAGCTGGACACTGAGCCTTGCTCAATATCTTACCTGACAACATAGGCACCGAAACTTTCTTTGCCTTATCCATTCTAAACCTTTTCAGAACTTTGTCTAGGTATGTACTCTGGCTTAAAGCTATCAGGCGTCTTTGTCTATCTCTATAGATTTTGATGCCCAATATATAAGCAGCTTCACCTAGGTCTTTCATTGAAAAACACTTGTTCAAATAACTCTTCACATCGTTAAGCATGTTGATGTCATTTCCAATAATCAATATGTCATCCACATATAGTACCAGAAACGTCACCGAGCTCCCACTCACTTTCTTGTAGATGCAAGCTTCGTAGCAATTTGGAACAAATCCAAAGCTCTTGATCACTTGATCAAAACGAAGGTTCCAACTCCGAGATGCTTGCTTCAGTCCATAAATGGAACGCTGAAGTTTGCATACTTTATCAGCATCCTTAGGATCGACAAAACCTTCGGGTTGCATCATATACAACTCTTCATCAATGTTTCCATTGAGGAATGCAGTCTTGACATCCATCTGCCATATTTCATAATCATGAAACGCAGCAATTGCTAATAAAATCTGAATGGACTTAAACATCGCTACGGGAGAGAAAGTCTCATCGTAGTCAACACCTTGAACTTGTCGAAAACCTTTTGCGACAAGCCGTGCTTTATAGACGGTAACATTACCATCCGCGTCCGTTTTCTTCTTGAAAATCCATTTGCACTCAACGGCCTTTCGGTCGCTAGGAGGGTCCACCAAAGTCCATACTTGGTTTTCGCTCATGGATCCCAATTCGGATTTCATGGCTTCTAGCCATTTCTCAGAGTCTGGGCTCATCATCGCTTCCTCATAGTTCGTAGGTTCACTGTCTTCTACTAACAAGACAACAAGACAGGGTTGCCGTACCACTCAGAGGGGCACGCGACCTTGTCGACCGCGACGCTCAAGAGCAAAGATCGTCCAAGCTTCATGATCCTTGTCAATAGCTTCCTCTATTGTTGGTGCAAAGGCATCGGAACAATTTCAGGTGGCGCTACTCTCCAACTCAAGAGAAGGTTCAATAACCTCGTCTAGCTCTACTTTCCTCCCACTCACTTCTTTCGAGAGAAACTCCTTCTCAAGAAAGGAACCGTTCTTTGCGACAACCACTTTGCCTTCGGTTCTGTGATAGAAGGTATACCCAATAGTTTCCTTAGGGTATCCTATGAAGACGCATTTCTCCGCTTTGGGTTCGAGCTTGTCCGGCATCAATTTCTTGACGTAAGCTTCACATCCCCAAACTTTAAGAAACGACAACTTAGGTTTAGCACCAAACCACAGTTCATACGGTGTCGTCTCAACGGATTTAGATGGTGCCCTATTTAAAGTGAATGCAGCGGTTTCTAATGCATAACCCCAAAATGATAACGGCAAATCAGTAAGAGACATCATTGATCGGACCATATCTAATAAGGTTCGATTCGCATTCGTACACACCATTGCTACTGTGTTGTTCCGGTGGCGTGAGTTGTAAACGATTCCGCTTGCTTTAAGATGCGTGAGAAAATCATAACTCAAATATTCACCTCCACGATCGGATCGTAGAAATTTAATCTTTCTGTTATGATGGTTCTCCACTTCATTCTGAAATTCCTTGAACTTTTCAAACGTTTCAGATTTATGTTTCATTAAATAGATATACCCATATCTACTTAAGTCATCGGTAAAAGTGAGAAAATAGCGATATCCACCGCGCGTCGAAACACTCATCGGTCCGCATACATCGGTATGTATGATTTCCAACAAGTCCGTTGCTCGCTCCATCATACCGGAGAACGGGGTTTTGATCATCTTGCCCATGAGGCATGGTTCGCATGTGTCAAATGATTCAAAATCAAGAGACTCCAAAAGTCCATCAGAATGGAGTTTCTTCATGCGCTTTACACCAATATGACCTAGACGATAGTGCCAGAAATAAGTAGTATTATCACTATCTACTTTGCATCTCTTAGCCTCAATGTTATGGATGTGTGTTTCATCCCTTTCGAGATTTAGAAGAAATAAACCATTCACAAGAGGTGCATGACCATAAAAGATGTTACTCATATAAATAGAACAACCATTATTCTCCAATTTAAATGAATAACCGTCTTGCAATAAACACGATCCAGAAATAATGTTCATGCTCAACGCAGGCACATAATAACATTTATTAAGGTTTAAAACTAATCCCGAAGGTAAAACTAAGGAGAGCATGCCGACGGCCATCACATCAACTCTTGATCCGTTGCCAACGCCAAGATCGTCACCTCATCCTCGCGAAGTCATTGCCATTCCGTAGCTCCTGCTTCGAAGTTACAAACATTAGCAACTGAACCGGTATCAAATACCTGCACTACAACGAGGGATAGTAAGGAAAACATCAATAACATGTATATCAAATATACCTTTGATGGTGCCAGCCTTCTTGTCCGCTAAGTACTTGACAGATATGCGCCCCAATGACCCTTGTCCTTGCAATAGAAGCACTCAGTGTCCGGCTTAGGACCAGACTTGAGCTTCTTCTCAGCAGGGGCAACGCGCTTGGGCTTCTTTGCACCCTTACCTTTCTTAAAGGTGGGCTTGTTGACCATCAACACATGATTATCCTTTTTGATGTCCACTTCCGCGGCCTTCAGCTTTGCGAAGAGCTCGGTGATCGTATCGATGGAACCAATCTGATTATGAGTCACTACAAAACTTTTGTAGCTGGGAGGGAGTGATTGCAGAACCCTGTCAATCTTGAGCTCCTCTGGAATCGTGCATTCCAGTTGCTCAAGGCGTTGAGTGTAGCCCGTCATCTTAATGGCGTGCTCACTAACTGAACTCCCTTCCTCCATCTTGCAGTTAAAGAACTTCTCAGAGATCTCATATCTCTCAGAACGGGCCTGAGTCTGAAACATGGTTTTCAGCTCTTCGAGAATCTCAAAGGGCCCGAGATAGTCTTCAAAACGATTTTGATGTTCCGGTTCCATAGCAAACAACATGGTGCTCTTAATCACACCATAATCATCTTTGCGCGACTGATAGACAGCTTTCTCATCAGCCGGCACAGTTGCAGCAGGGGGGTCACCTAACGCTTTCCCAAGGACATAGTCCTTTTGACCGCCAGAGAGAATGATTCTTAGATTGCAGAACCAATTGGTGAAGTTAGACCCATTGTTTCTAAGCTTTTCCTTCTCAGCAAAAATGTTGAAGTTGAAGTTGGACTTAGCCATGTGATCTACAGTATTTGCAAGTACAACTTTAGACTATGTTCATGATAAATAGTTCAAATTAATCAAATTACTAGATGAACTCCCACTAAATTCAACATCCCTCAAGTTGTTTAGTGAACACGATCCAAATTCACCACACCTAATCCGATCTTCACGAGAAGAGATGTGGTTTCAATGGTGGACAGTGAAGTGTCGATCATATCATTCATATGACTCATGCTTAACCTTTCGGTTCATGTGTTCCGAGGCCATGTCTGTACATGCTAGGCTCGTCAAGTAAAACCCAAGTATTTCCGCGTGTGCAAAACTGGCTTGCACCCGTTGTATGTGAGCGTATAGTCTATAGCACCCGATCATCACGTGATGCTTGGACACGACGAACTTTCGCAACGGTGCATACTTGGGGAGAACACAGTTTTATCTTGATCTTTAAGTGAGGAATCATCTTATAATGCTACAGTAGTGATCTAAGCATGATAAGATACATAAAAGTATAAACATAACATGCATATAACTTTATGTGACATGGTATAGCCAATCCTCGCAATGATCTCCATCTTGTGCTCCGCATGATCTCCATCACTCCACCATGATTGCCTCCACCACGAATAGCAACTACAACTATTGCTAACTACTTAGCGATAAAGTGAAACTATTACATGGCGCATAAGAAGTTGACACACAGGTCATACACAATTTATAAAGACAACCATATGGCTCCTGCCGGTTGTGTACTCATCGACATGCAAGTCGTGAAACATTACAAAACATGATCATCGCATACATTATACACATCACATCTTGGGCCATACCATATCACAGAAAACACTCCCTGCAAAAACAAGTTAGACGCCTCTACTTTGTTGTTGCATGTTTTACGTGGCTTATGGGAGTAGATGCTAAGAACGATTCTTACCTACGGAAAGCCACAACGGTGATATTATGGTTGCCAAACTCCCGTGTTAATCCCATGACAACTATAGTGAGAGAAACTGACATCCACCAGCCGCATGTGTGGAACAAGCCACACGTCAAGTGCGGAGACGGTCTCGCGAACGACGTCGCGTAAGGTTGGCCTGGACCGCTTCAATCTCATTATCCCGCGTCATAAGAAGAACACAAACAAGAGGCTTGCAACAGAAAACATCAACGCCCGCAACAACCATGTTGCGTTCTACTCGTGAAACACATCTACGCATAGATCTAGCTCTGATACCACTGAAGGGTTTCGCGGCATAGTAAATCAAAATTTTCTACGGATGCGAACAGAGGGAAAGCAAAGATCTAATATAGGAGATATAAACAACGAGAGAGATTGGATTAGATCTTCATACCCTTGAAGATTCGCACAGCGGAACGTTCGTCGGAACGTGGGTGATGTAGTCGTACTCGCTTCTCCTCCTCGCGATCCAATCCGATCTAGCACCACAAGTGGCGGTGCCTCCGTGAGATGCACACGTGCAGCACCTCGACGTCTCCTCCTTCCTCGGACCAGCAAGTATGGTGGAGAGACGGATTGGATCTACAACACGATGGCGTGGTGTATATGGTGGAGAATTTCTGCAGCAGGGCTTCGCCTACAAGCAGTCGGGAGGGAGAGAGGAGGGCAGCAGGGCAGCTAGGGTTGGAGGGGAAGGTGTAGGGGGCTGGTGCGCCCCCAGCCCTCTATATATAGAGGGGTGGGCTCAGCCCTAGCCCCAACCCCAAGCCAAGGCCGGCGGCCCCAAGGAGAAGGAGTGGGGGCAAGGAAACCCCCCTTCTAGAAGCTCTATCTCGAGTTTAAACCTCTCTTGGCCGGCTGGGCCCTATGGGGCCTTGTGCCCCTGGCCCAATGCGGCCAGGGAAATCCCTCATAGGCCCATGCCCCCTCCCGGAAGATGGGGCCACATTGTTCCCCTTTCGGAAGGTTCTAGAAGCTTCCGGTACAATACCGATTAACCCGGAACAATTCCGAACTCCAAAAACTGCATCGCCTTTATATGAATCTTATTCTCCGACCACTCGAACCTCTCGTGATATACCGGATCCCATCCGAGACTCTGAACAAAACTCATAAACCAATTATCCAATCTATCCTAGCCGAGACACGTTATGTGTGACCTGCTGGTTCGAGAATATGCATATGATCTTCTATCAATAATCAACTGGGGCCGAAACCCATATTGACTCCCACACATTCATCGATGATCATATCGATGAACCACGATGCCAGGATTCAATCAATCCCATATATATATTCCTTCGCCTCACGATATTTTACTTGCCCGAGATTCGATCGTCGGTGCCGTCATACCTAGTTCAATCTCGCTCACAAAGTACTACTTTACTCGCTCCGTAATCCGATATCACTTTGTGATTAACTCCTTAACCACATGCTTGCGATGTTGATATCGACACGAAAGTGGGCCCAAGTATATCTCTCCGACTTGGGAGGGACAAATCCCATCTCGATACATACAACCCAACAGATACTTTTCGATCACCTGAGAGACACCTTTATGATCACCCTCTCATAGGATGACGTTTGATGACCTCAAAGCTTTCTTCTGATACCAGGGAGTTGTATTATCTCATGGTCTAAGGAATACACTATTTGACATAAAGCTTCGCAAAGACGAACACGATGACACGATCTAATTGCTTCGCTTAGTTTGGGTCTGTCCACCATATCATTCTCCAATGATATGATCTCATTATTAATCGACAACTCATGTCCATGGTTAGGAAACCTTAACCATCATTAATCAATGAGCTAGTCCATAGAGGCGTACTAGGGACACGGTGTTGTTCACAAACCACACAAGTATTAAAGTTT
Source organism: Avena insularis (assembly GCA_023614405.1). Classification (NCBI taxonomy): domain Eukaryota; kingdom Viridiplantae; phylum Streptophyta; class Magnoliopsida; order Poales; family Poaceae; genus Avena; species Avena insularis. The sequence goes on along the minus strand of CM042685.1, from coordinate 124,457,493 downwards.
CCGCTTAATACAATTCTAGCATGGAATATAAACATTATCATGAACAAGAATTATAATAATAACATCTTTATTATTGCCTCTAGGGCATAATTCCAACAGCAATGGGGTTCGTGTGGGGCTCACCAGGGCTCCAGCTAGGGTTGGTGTTGGGGGCGAACGACGTTGTTGACGACGGCAGTTCGAACGGTGGTTGCGGAGGCTCCTGGGGCCGCTCCAATCAACGGCTCCCTTCTCCTTCTGCAGCGGCGGGATCCGGTGAAATTCCGGCGAGGCGGTTCTCGCCTTGCTCCGGTGAGAGGTGTGGGAGGTTCTGTGAGAGGTGGGGAGTGAGATGGTGTGACGAGCTAGGGAGGCCTCCTTTTATAGCTGAGCGAGAGAGGTAGTGCAGCATGGGCAGAGCTCGATGGGGTCAACGGTACAGCGAGCTAACGGCATAGCGGAGGGTGTAGGATGATGCACGGTATCCTGGCGATGCTCAAGGACTTAATGGCGTGTCAAGGGGCGGTCGAGGTTGGTCGGAACGGGCTGGTGCTCTGAGCGGCACCGACGGTGGTTTTGACGATGCACAGTGGCTACGGGTCACGCGGCGGCAAACAGGGATGTCTGGGGGGTTTCTGGGGTCGCGGTGATTGCAGGCACAGGCGGCAAAGGCGAGGTGTGGAGTGTACGTGCATGTCAGGCATGGTGCTCTGGCATGCTCTCGACATGGCGCAGAGAAAAATGGCGTGCCTGCGCTAGGGTGGTCCAGGGCCTAGCTGTGTGCGAGGGCTGGACAGGGGGTGGCGGTGGACGGTCAGCTGCCTCCTGGACATGGTGAACGGGCGTGGCGTTGGCTCCTGCTAGCTAGCCATGGGCGGCCAGCAATGGGGGTACTCATGTGGCATGGCACTAGTGCAAGGGTAGGGTTCTAGCTTGTTCAATGCTTGTGTGATCACTGGAGGAGACAAGGGTGAGAAATGAGAGACAAGAATTGGACAAAGCTTTGATAAAAAACAGTAGAAGTTAGGCAGTGTTTACTGTGTTCACCAACTGTTTGATGAAATGGCCGGCAGAGATTTAGTTTGGAATTTTTGGATGAATTTTGGTGAGTGTACTAGTCACATGCTTGGTAGTATCTGGTTGCTTGGGTTTGTCAAGGGGTGAAAATAATTGGATTTTTTTCTGTTAGAAAACTTGGACTAGAAACACTCAAAGTGGTCTAGTGGTTAACTTTGGTCAAAATGACCATTTGCTTATATTTTTATTTTTGAATTCTTGATTTGATTCTACTTGGAAATGATTTAGATGATGTTGTTTTCATCTTTAAACCAATACTTTCCATTCATAGCAATCAAATAAGTCATTGCAAGCATTCGTGCATTCATCACATACACACATAAATTCATATTAATTTTATTAACAAATTTTTTTGTTAACCCTAAACTTGGGTGATTAGAACATGATAATCTTGATTAATATTTTTAGGATGTTACAAAAACAGTGATGTGCATGTGGAGGGAAACGTTGGTAACAAGCAATTGGCTAAGGACGTGGACATGCCGACTGGGATAGGGGCGAAAAGAAATAAAAGGGTAAGCGGGAGCGGAAGGGAAACCATAATAATGGAGTTGAGTTTGAATATGAAGAAGTTGATGGGGTGATTGAGGATGTTCTTGAGGTTCTTTCGGCTAACTGTAGGAGAAACAATAAATCCCTGTCAATCTCGTCTCTATACGATTTTCTAGAGGAAAGGTAAGCTTGAAACTAGTTTTACTTGGCATTTTGATCATTTTTGTTTCTGTCCTCATCAACTGTTGTTTAGTGCTGCGCGGGATTGAACAGTAATAAGAGGAGCAGAGAGGAGGTGGCACAGTAATCTCGTTTCTTGAATTTTCATTGAAATTTATTTATATCCGGTACTTGTAACGGGTATGTGATGTGTGGTGTCGACCTGATTCGAGTTTGTTAGATTGTACATTAATTTTTCAACTGATTCCCCTAAACAATAGAGATTTCTATTTTCGTGCCCTTGGTTCGTTAGTTGTACTCACTTTTCCCTAGCTGCTTAACTTTTCCTCACTTTTCCCCTCGCCATGTTAAGAAACCCTCGCAGGCGCTCGCATGCGCTCGGACGGAGGGATGTCGTTACGTCAAAGGATTGACCGTTACATGCTGACCGGTGGGACCGCGTTGGGGCGGGTCGGGCGTTGAGTGTTACGTAACGAGGCCTTGACCGTTACATGCCTGACCAGTGGGGACTAGTTGGGACAGGTCCTGCATACGTGGTAAAGGGTGGGGACACATTGGGACGGGTCTTGCATACGTGGTGAAGAGAGGGGCCGCATGGAGACACGTCGGACCGGCCATTCTTTCTCACCCAAAGCATTCGCTTCCCCCGAGCCTGGAACATCTCCCACACCGCCGCTCTACTGCCCCGCCGTTGTGCCCTCCTACCTTATGTCGTCCTCGGCCCCAGAGCCGCCCCTCCCCATAGCCGTGGAGCCCACTCCACCTCCGGCTCTGCTCCCGCCCTTGCTAGATCTACCCCTTTTCGGGACAGTATGCAACGCCGGCTGGTGCACCGTCCTTCCCCGTCTAGCACAAAAAAGATTGGGTGGAATCGCAGGGATCTAACGCATGGATTCCATCTGGGTAAGCATCGTTTCCCTTTTGTGGGTTGATTATTCGCAGTATTTGAACGCGAATCGCTGGTGCTCAACTAACTGCCTTGATTTTCGAATAGGATTGATCTAGTGCTGGCGTAATTCATGGTTGTGAACTATATGTCTCTCGATTTTACTTCCTAGCGGTGGTTTCAACCTCCATAACTCTCAGAGATAGATAAAATCTCCCTAAAATCTATTGTAAATTCCCATGGAGCAGTGGTGATTCAGTTAGTTTGCAAGAGTGTTTATAATAATGAAACTTTTGTGCGGTCTGAAACTATAATTGACACAACTCTCGCACGGCTAGCGATTCACTTTCAAATTGAAAAGATTATACAACTCTTAATGTACAAGAGTGTTTATAATTGACACAACTCTTAAACACTTTCAAATTAAAAAAATATACAACTCTTAATGTAAAAGAGTGTTTATAATTCACACAACTCTTGAACACTTTCAAATTTAAAAAATATATACAACTCTTAATGTAAAAGAGTGTTTATAATTGACACAACTCTTGAACACTTTCAAATTTTAAAAAAACCATACAACTCTTAATGTAAAAGAGTGTTTATAATTGAGACAACTCTTGAACACTTTCAAATTGAAAAAATTATACAACTAAAGAGTGTTTATAATTGACACTACTCTTGAACACTTTAAAATTAATTTTTTTATACAACTCTTAATTTCAAAGAGTGTTTATAATTGACACAACTCTTGAACACTTTCAAATTTTAAAAAATTATACAACTCTTAATGTAAAAGAGTGTTTATAATTGACACTAATCTTAAACACTATCAAATTGAAAAATTATACAACTCTTAATGTAAAAGAGTGTTTATAATTGACACTACTCTTGAACACTTCAAATTGAAAAATTATACAACTCTTAATGTAAAGGAAAAGGGTGTTTACCTTTGAACACTATGAAATCTAACTTAATATGTGATAATGATGTTCTAAGAAAAGCTTGAGAGATTATCATTTTCATAGAATGTAGGGATGTAATGCATAAACTTGCATATGGAAAAAATTATACACCTTTGATCACTTTCCCATCAAATTATATTCAAAATCATTTGTTTATGGAGTTAGAGAATCGGTGGAAAACTCGTTATTTTGCATGGATAGAGGGTATAACTGAGCACAACTAAGTGGCCAAGGTTAGACACAAGGGGGAAAACGTGACGCACGGTACGCGTGTCGCGGTGCACGGGGCGGTAGCGGATGCCTATGGCCGTGCATGATGCAGTAGCCCACGCAGTTATGCGGTGCACGGTGGTGCAACGAAATGTCTCCTCCCTTCACATTTATAGACGCCTCCTCACTCTCACTCATCATTCACTCGCTCACTCACTCATGCAACCATCTCCACTGTCCCATCACCTTCTATAAAACCCCAACCATGCCGGCGATGGAGAATAACGGCGCGGTGGCCATCGTCGCCTCCAAGGCGGCCGACGAGGAGGCCCTTGTCCCTGTACTGGCCCCGTTGAGGCATTGAAGGAAGCCACCATACCCGTCTAGACCCCCGTCCCCACTTCCATCGTAGCCGCCGGCGAGGAGGCCCCCGTCCCCGTACAGGCCCCCGCCCTTCTCCTATAGATCCCGCACGGCTGGGACCCCTACAGGGACAACGATTACATTAGGCCGGAGAACCCCTTCAACACCAGCTTAGCCGACCCATGGTCGGAGGTAACTAGGGTTTTCTCCCCTTCCTTTGTTCTTCCCCCATTCCCATCGTTGGATGCTAGATCGTATGTTATTAGGGCTCGGATAATCGGTGGATGCTAGGTATTTTTATAGTAGCTAATCCTCTTGTGTTAGATCTTGTATTTCGATGAATGACCCTAGTTGGGATCAATACTAGAACCGATCTGTAGTTGGGATTAGTACTAGCACCAATCTGTAGTTGGGATCAGTACTAGCACTGATCTGTAGTTGGAATCAGTATTCGATTTGGTTTGAGATTTGGGGATTGGAGAATAATTAGGGGATCTCAATCGGTTAATTTATGCAAGTAATCAATCCCGATAATCACAGTATCTCAATCATGTCCTTATTGCACGATACTGTTTTTGTAATAGGTGGATAGCAGCAATGTCTGCAGTGACGACGAGTCCATGGGCACTGTCGGGGGGATAACCCCCGGTAGGGTCACGAGAGGGGAAACATAGCGCAGCTGGGTTGGCTCCGAGTAAAAAATGAACCAGGCCGGGTAAGATAAGCAAGAAAGCCGAGATATAACTATCTCGGACCTTATAGGACAAAGTTGCAACCCTTGCAGGTACCAACGAGCCGAGTCAACCGAGGAATGTCCGAGTCAGGAAGGACGCGTGGCACCTTTCCGAGTAAGGTTCGGGAAGCACCATGGTAAAGCATGGTCAAAAGAGAAGGGCGACGCCGGGTGACACAAAAGGAGCCGGGTGACGCCCAAAGCAAGCGCTAACGTACAAAGTAACTGCGTGACGCCAAAAAGAATAAGAAGCAGCGTACCAGAAGACCGTTAGCTGTCAAGCTTTATGGACCAGGCCTATGGGCTTAGGGAAATCCCATAACCCGGCCCATATGGTAGGGGCCAAGACCCAAACAGTAAACTCTAGAACCCAAAGGGGTATTAGCTAGCTAGCGCTGCCTATATAAGGGAGGGCATAGCGGCGGTAGAAGGAGGTTGGAGCAAGTAGAGAACAGGTGCCAAGTACTCAAGCCAATACAGCTCAAGGAGTACTTGTAATCTTTGGGGTTTCAATCAAATTGTCTAGTGTGGAGAGTTCTTCCTATTCTTCGTGCATGGCTCGACCGTGCACTCCCTCCCCGGTGACCACAAGTACCCATTCGCCCCCCAACTTAAGCCTACCCATGGCATCTGCCGTGCCACCACCACGACAGTTGGCGCCCACTGTGGGGGCAGAAGCAGGTGCTTGATGGAGTCTTCATCCGGACGGGCAACATCATCGCCAAGACCGGCGAGCGCGTCTACTCCGGCCTCATCCAGAGGTTTGGAGCGCTCAACTTCGTCAGCGATAACGCGGGCTGCTTCGGGACCAAGACGTTCCCTAGGGGCGATCGCTTCATCAAGTTCGGCGAGCTCCAGGTCTACGTCGCAGTGCGTTTGGAGAGCGCATATCCTGAGCGTGTCGTCCTAGCGCCGGATCCCCCAACGGCACCAGTCGCTAGGAAACCTCTCCAACTCGTCTCCATGGAGGTAATGATGACAGCCACAAACCCTATAGCTCCCCCAGTAGTTCCAGTGGTAAATGAAAACACAGAGGGAGGAAATCATGAGGAAACGCCAAGGGCTGCAAGAACAGCGAAGGCGCCGCTGGAGAAACCAGAGAACATAGCTATGAGCAAAAGAGCTAAGGAGATGCAGGAAGCAATAGACAAGTTGGCAGAGCCAGTGGCACAGGCGACTGACCCGGCACGTGTGCAAGCCGAGTTGGAAGAAACCAGGATAAAAGTTCTGGAAAAAGCAAAGGAGCTGGCACAGTTACAACATGATGTGCATATCACTATTCGAGAGCTTAACTCGGCAAATCGAGTCAAGGGCGCAAAGACCCGGCTTGATGCGACGAGATTGAGAGGAAGGAACCTCAACGAAGAGCTCGTAGATGCGACATCAAAGATAACACCAGAGAATAGCAATGAGAGAGCCATGTGCCTAACATACAACACATCAGCAGCTAATCTGCGTGCAGCAGAAGCAGCAATGGCAGAGTTACCCCACTTGGAGGGGGGAGCGAAGAAAAGGCAGCAAGAACGGGTCAATGAGTTAGTAAAAGCAGACAGCATGCTAAATGAGGCATATTACAGAGCAAATCCGGGTATAGCAGGGAGATCACAGCTGGTTCACTCGGCAACTCCTGTTCCGGCAAGATCGGCTGGGCACACGGCATCCTCACCAGGAGCAGCACCCAGGCCGAGAAAAGAGAAAAGTGTGGATTCTGGAAGAAACAAGCAGATGGTCGCCTATGATCCGGCAGCAGTTCAAGGAAACCCAGCGCGTGCGCAAGGGGAAAAAAGAAATAATCCCCGGGAAAATGAAAACCAGGAAAAAATTGGACAGAGAAATGACAACGGAGGGCAAAATTTTGCGCCTCATACTCGGCGCGCAACTCACTCGGCAGGAGGAGGAAATCCAGCTCCGAATAATGCACCGGCTCAGCCGGAGAGAAGACAGCAGAGCGCAGGAAAAGCAGAGTGGACTCAGAAAGGAGATAGAGTGGACTCGCCGAATAAGCAGCTTCCACCACCTCCCCCTCCACCACTTACAGGAGGAAATTCTCAAGTAGTAGGAGCAGATAACAGATATGAAAACAGGCAGCCGAGATATCAGAATCAGGAAAGAAGAGAAGTTGTGCATCAGGTGCACAATCCAAGAGGTGACGATGCTCATATAGGCCATGGAACCAGAAATGAGTACAGAGAACATCACCAGAGCTATGTTGTCTTTGTCATAGAGCCAAATGACAAGAAGAGCCAGCAGCGACGAATGATGGAAGTGAATACCACGATGCCGACAATTCCCAAGTACATGCATTGGTCTGAGCAAGAGATAACTTGGAGTATAAAGGATCACCCCAAGATCATGCCAACCCCAGGAGGATGCGCTCTGGTTCTGGATCCAACGTTCATGGGCCCAGATATCAACGTGAAATTTTCAAAGGTGCTAATCGATGATGGTAGTAGCATCAACATCATGTACAAGGATAGTATGCTCAAGTTAGGCATTACCATGAACATGCTGGAGCTGACTAAGACCACTTTCCACGGGATTGTGCCGGGATTGTCCTGTGAGCCAATTGGCAAGATCTGGGTCGACGTCTTATTCGGCAACAGAGAAAATTGTCGCACTAAAGCCATAGAGTTCGAGGTAGTAGATTTGGTCAGCTCATATCATGCCTTACTCGGCAGACCGGCTATGGCAAAGTTCATGGCTACTCCTCACATCGCTTACTTAAAGATGAAGCTGCCAGGCCCATGTGGGGTGATCACAGTTGAAGGAGATTACAAAAGATCTATTGCTTGTTCCTTAGCCGGATCTTCACTGGCCGAGTCACTCGTCATAGCTCAAGAGAAAATTCAGATGTTGGAGGTGGCATCATTGGCCAAAGCAGCACAAATGTCCATGCCGGCACTCACCAACCCGCATGGCAATGATCATTTCATGCTACCAAGGAAACCAAGAAGGTGCAGGTGGATGAAGCTTTCCCAGAGCGAACAGTAACCATTGGGGTTGGCTTACAGATAAATAGGAAAGCGAGCTCACTAGCATCCTCCGTGAGAATCGGGACATCTTTGCATGGCCCACTCAAGATCTGCAAGGAGTTCCGAGGGAGCTGGCTGAGCACTCTCTTCATGTAAGACTAGATGCAAGGCCGGTGAAGCAACCCCTCCGCCGCTTCGCCAAAGATAGGAGGAAAGTAATAGCGGCCGAGATTGCAAGACTTTTAGCTGCTGGATTCATCATGGAAGTGCTGCACCCAGACTGGTTGTCAAATACAGTCCTGGACGAGAAGAAGAAAGATGACCCGAACGTGGCAGTGGTATGGCGCATGTGTATTGATTACACGAACCTCAACAAGGCGTGTCCAAAAGATCCATTTCCTCTGTCTTGGATCGATCAAGTCATAGATTCTACTTCTGGGTGTGAGTTATTGTCATTTGTGGATGCGTATTCAGGATTCCATCAGATTCCACTGAATCCAAATGATCAAATAAAGACAGCTTTTATCACCCTGTACGGGGCTTATTGCTATCGCACCATGCCATTCGGATTAAGAAATGCAGGCGCAACATATCATAGATGCATGCAAAAATGCTTGCAAGATCAATTGGACAAAAATTTCCAAGTATACGTCGATGACGTGGTAATAAAAACCAAACAAAGTCATACTCTAATCGAGGACTTGCGTCAAACATTCGCAAACTTGAGAAGATTCCAGATGAAACTTAACCCGGAAAAATGTACATTTGGTGTCCCGGCTGGCAAGTTACTCGGATTCCTTGTATCCTGCCGAGGAATTGAAGCTAACCCGACAAAGATCAGGGCCATCAAAAGAACGGAATTGCCGAAAACCCTCAATGATGTCCAGAAGTTTACTGGATGCCTGGCTTCATTGAGCAGGTTTGTAAGTCGGCTAGGCGAAAAAGCCCTACCACTATATCAGTTGATGAAGAGATCAGACAAATTCACATGGACACAGCAAGCTAATAGCGCTTTCCATGAATTAAAGAAAATGTTGGCAACAACACCAATATTAGCATCACCACTATCCAAGGAGCCAATGCTGCTCTATATCGCCGCAACCAACAGAGTTGTATGTGCAGTAATAGTGGTTGAACGTGAAGAAGGGGCAAATCAGTCCAAAGACCAGTATATTACTTGAGCGAAGTGCTCTTTGTCTCAAAACAGAATTACCCGCATTATCAGAAGATGACATATGGGGTATAGATGGCAGCAAAGAAGCTGAAACATTATTCTCAGAAACACCCGATCTGGGTAATATGCGAGGCACCTATCTCGGATATATTGGGCAACAAAGATGCCAGCGGCCGAGTAGCCAAATGGACCATTGAACTGGCACCATACACTCTACAATATGATAGGCGGGATGCAATAAAATCTCAAGCCGTTGCAGATTTCTTTGTAGAATGGATGGAGATGCAGTATGAACCACCACTGCCAGATCCAAATTATTGGAAAATGCATTTTGACGGGTCCAAGACGAAAATGGGTCTGGGCGCCGGGATAGTGCTCACATCTCCAAAGAGGGATCAACTGAGGTATGTCTTGCAGATTCATTTTGCAGCTTCTAACAACGTTGCCGAGTATGAAGCACTCGTCCATGGCATTAAAGTAGCCAAGGAAATTGGTATCAAAAGGATCATGTGTTTTGGCGATTCGGATTTGGTGATTCAGCAAGTGTCTGGACATTGGGACGCACTGGATGCAAACATGGCATTATATCGCTTCCACGTCTAGAAAATTTTGGGATATTTTGACGGTTGCGAATTTCATCACATTCCTATAGCAGAAAATGAGGCAGCAGGTGTGTTGTCCAAGCTAGGATAATCTAGACAAGCAATACCACCAGGGGTATCATTTGAGCATCTCAGGAAGCCATCGATCACGCCCTCACCAGCGTCCGAATCAATCAGGGTCACCCCGGCAAGTTAGGAATCAGAGGCAGTGTCAATGGATATTGACTCAGGGGTAGGTTCGACTTACTCGGGGACTGGTCCGTTCACCTCAAGGGTAGCCGAATCACACTCGGGGACTCCTCAGGTTATGTCGGCAGAGCATATCTCGGCGGAACCAATGGATATTGATGTTGAAGGAGACCCGGAAACACTAATACCAACATGGGCACGACCAATATTCCGTTATTTGAAGGATGGAACCTTGCCAAGTGACGAAATGTTGGCAAGGCAAACAACACGAAGGGCAAAATCATACACCATAATCAACAAGGAACTATACAAACGAAGCGTGACAAGTGTACTACAACGTTGCATTAGTTCAGAGAAAGGCCAGGAGATTTTATTGGATATCCATCAAGGAGAGTGCGGGCACCATGCATCATCAAGAGCATTGGTAGCCAAGGCATTCCGACATGGATTCTACTGGCCAAGCGCATTGGCACAAGCACAAGAGTTAGTAGGGAAATGCAGTGGTTGTCAACACTATGCATCCAAGTCACATTTGCGAGCGTCAGAATTGAAGACTATACCAATCACGTGGCCTTTTGCAGTGTGGTGCCTGGATATGGTAGGACCATTCAAACCAGCAAGGGGAGGCATGACTCATATCTTGGTCATGATCGATAAGTTAACCAAATGGATAGAAGTGAAGCCAATCAAAAAACTGGACGGCAAAACAACTATTACATTCCTAAGGGATATAATCCTCAGATACGGTTACCCGCACAGTGTGATCACTGACAATGGCACAAACTTTGCCGAAGGGGCTTTTGCTCGCTTCTGTGGGAAACACCGAATAAGACTCGACGTGGCGTCAGTCGCCCATCCAGAATCAAATGGACAAGTTGAACGGGCTAATGGCTTAGTTCTGTCCAGGATAAAACCCCGCTTAATGGAACCACTCCAGAGATCACCTGGTTGTTGGATAGAAGAACTACCCTCAGTACTATGGAGCTTAAGAACGACTCCGAATCGATCAACTGGTTATACGCCATTTTTCCTTGTATATGGGGCTGAAGTAGTTTTGCCTGCCGACATAGAATATGACTCGCCAAGAATAAGGAAATACTCGGAAGCCGAGGTAAAAGAGGCCCAAGAAGATGGAGTAGATTTACTCGAAGAAGCAAGGGAACTGCCATTCTCCAGATCTGCTATATATCAACAAAATCTCCGACGCTACCATAGCGGGAAAGTGCAACCTCGTGTTTTCCGAGAAGGAGATATGGTGCTAAGGCTGGTGCAGCGCACAGCCGGGATGCATAAATTATCGCCTCCTTGGGAAGGTCCACTCATTGTAAGCAAAGCATTTCACAATGATTCCTACTATCTCATAGACGCTCGTGAAGCACAAAAGAACAAGGCAGACAGGTCAGGAGATGAAACCAAAAGGCCATGGAATGTGGCACTGCTTCGTCCCTTCTACACTTAGGAGAAGCAATGCATGTATCACTCGAACTCTCGTATGCCGGATGTGTTTGCCGGCTATGTGCTAATAATAAAGTGGTATGATTCGGAAAACTGACTCGGGGACTATCCCTTAGGCTTTCGATTTCAATTATTTTACGTTGGCTGGCGTGATACCCGGAATTTATTTTGGAACAAGTAGTGTTTACTCGGACGAAATCAGCTCTTTGACTATGCTGTTGTCCGAAAACACAGCTTCATGGCAAGCAAGAGAAAAAGATCTAAGACGGGTAAACACGAATGCCGGATAAGTACAAGGGAGAAACGCGAGTCGGCTCTAGTTTGTGTCTAACTCTCTGCAGGTTGTGTTATACTGTGTGTCGAGTAATCTCGGCCAAGTTATCCAAGTTTCATATCCGCTAACTAAGTCCTTCGTACTTTGAGATCCTAATGACGAACGCCGAAAAATGGTAGACAAGGGCCAAAGGCAAGAAAAGGTGACACGGCAAAATGAAACTCGGGGACTTGTCCTTGAGTGATTCACACTCAAAGCATAACGCAAATATATATGGCCTAACACAAGGCACATAGTCAAACTTCAAGGTGCAATGTACGTTACATCTATACCAGGCATACCGGGGATCTAATAAAAGTTCAAGTATTTGTTGTCTTAAGGAGTAGAAGAGCTCGGAGGAGCGTTCTCGGAGCTAGGGGCGCTTGGAGCATCGGCCGGGTGAGGGGCATCTGCATCCGGGTCATCTGGGTCATCTGACTCGGTTGCCTCGCTATCACCACCCTCTTCATCAACAACTTCGATGAGCGGGTCGCCAAGGTCGAGAAAGCTAGGCCCTTCGCACCAAGCGTGCACCATGGTGTACTCGATCATGGCATAAGCTCGCTCCTGGCGCTTCTTGATCAGCTCCGGGTCATTCAGCCATTTGCCATCTCCCCTTATACGAGCAAGAACGTCGAGGTTGATGTCTTCCTGCCATGAAAGCACGAAGGAGAGAGCCTTGTCCGCTGCAGCTCGGCCGTCCGACTCGCGCCACTGATCCAGCCGGTATTCAGTAAGGAGCAATATGTCGGAGAGTGGCTCAATGAGTTCGGGTGGGTCTTCATGCGGACAGAGCATGCGAAACGCATGGATAGCTGACTTGAGCAAATCCACACCACAAGATCTGAGGGTCTTGACCCGTTCAGACACCGCTGCAAGGAGCTCCTCCATGGACACATCGCCGTCAGTAGGAGCACCAGCCTCAGCTCTCACCTTCTTCATGGCTCGGATGGCAAACATGTTGGCCTCAGGAAAGTTCTCTGCAAGCAAAAAGAGAAAGTTAGCAAATAGCAAAGAAGATGGAAGAAATCCAGAAGGACTTGGACAATGCGTAAAGAGTAAGAACTCACTACCGAGAAAGAAGTTGTTGGTAGAGAGCTTGCTATGCCAAGTCTTGGTCTTGGCTTGAAGGGCGTCGAGGTTCATATTGGTCGACTCAACCAATGACTCGGCCTCATCGAGCAACTTCTTCATATTCTCAGCGCTAGCAGCCTGTTGCTTGCTCTTCTCGGCAAGCTCCTCCTTCAGTCCTTTCACCTCGGCCAAGTGTTTCTCCTTCGTCTCGGCCATCAATTTCTTCAGCCGAGTTACCTCATCGCGCTCCTTATAGAGTTCGGCTTGGTTCTTCTCTTCTTATTGAGAACAAAAAATTTCTGTACCAACAGAAAAATTTCAACTATTGGCTTAAAAGGCAGGAAATTTACTCTCAGCCTCACTGATTTGCGAGTGAAGATCGTTGATGGTATCCTGAGCAGTGGATGTGGAACAAGTACATGAGAAAAAATGAGAAGATGAACCAAGGAAAATTACATCAAATAAGAAAGAGGAAGAGCAAAGATATTACCTTGGCCGAAGGTGTCAGTCTGCAGCTTCTCATACGCAAGTTCACGCTTGCGATGCGCCAGGACGAGAGCTTGGTGCACCTTGATGCGCTCGTTGTGCGTAAGCTAATCAAAGAAGTTAGACAATAAGGAAGAGTCAAGGCAGGCGATCGTCCGAATAAAAAAGAGCTTAAGAGCTTACAACCGAGTAAGTTCTTTACTCGGCAGTAACCTCGAGGGCTAGGGATTGAAGCTCTAACATGAGTTTGTCATAAAAAAAAGAAAAAAAAAGAGCTTAAGAGCTTACAGCCGAGTAAGTTCCTTACTCGATAGTAACCTCGAGGGCTAGGAATCGAAGTTCTAACATACAAGCTTGGAATGAAGGATTTGAAGGCTAAGTGACTATTGAAGAGCTTACAGCCGAGTAAGTTTCTTACTCGGTTGTAACCTCGGGGACTAGGTGATATGTATAAAGGAAATGCTCAATGATACAAAAGAGTAAGAAGTTAATTTACCTCATTCACTTCGTTGACGCGGGCCATCAGAGAAATGGCCTCCTGGGTCATGTCGGAGACGGCCTTGGGGCCCAGCTCCATCTTCTTCCCGGCACGGGTGCTGACATCCTGCTCGCCTACTGCATTCCATGCCACAGCATAAGGTTCAACCGAACCAAGGCTTTTGCCACTGAGCGTCCGAGTGAGAACTCGACCCGTTTTCAAGGCGGCTCCCACTGTGGCACGGGTTGCAGCGGCAGAAGTGTGGAGGGTAACAGCCCTGGAGTCGTCACCTGACCCGGTAGTAGCAAACCCGTCCCCCTTACCCGCTGAAGCGAGTATTGTCGCCGACGTCGGAGGCCGGATCTGAGGAGCAGAACCCGGAGCGCAAACTAGAGTTGCTTTCGTGGAAGAGGCGGATTTGCCAGAAGAGGGGCGGGAAGAACCAGAAGCCTTGGGCTGGGTCTGGCCCTTTGACAGAGTTTGAGAGCGAGCAGGAAGATTTGGTGAAGGTTTTGGAGCCCCCTGACTGGGCTCAGCAGTTTTGCTGGCTCCAAGATCAGGAAGTTGTTCATTCACATCAGCTTGAGGGCTGATGCCAGAGGAACCGGTGCAAGAGGGTTTCTCGGTGCCAGACTTGTGGGCACCAAGATCAGGAAGTTTCTCCTAGCCAGGGCCAGGGGCGCTAGCTGAGTGATCCATCGGGTCTGACTGACACTGAGAAGAGTGAGCCTCAACAGTGCTAGCCTCAACCCGGAAAGGACTCGGCGCCACCGAGTCAGCTGGAGGAGGTGCAGGCCTAAGCGGCGAGGCAATGCTAGAAGCAGCCTGATTCGCCGTCAAAGGCGCAACACTGAAAATAACAAGACATATATGAGAGAACATCAAGGATGAAAAGGAAAAGAATAGAGAAGGCAAGGTAAAAGCAAACTTACCCAGTGACGACCGGGTCGCGGACGACTCGGCGCCCAGCAGCTTGGCGAGTCTCACTCAAGCTGGCAGCAGCAGAGGCAGCAGGAGCTGCCGGACTGGGCTTGTTCTTCTTAGCCGGCTGAGTGCTGGAGGAGGTTCCACGTCGCTTCGGCTTAGCGACAGGAATCTTGCCGACTCCGCCCACGGCAAGAGGAGGGTTATCATGTACCTGGCCAGCTGCAAAATTAAATAATGGGCTTACTCGGATAAGCAAAAAGGTTAAGCTCACAAGGCATATACCTTCAAAATTGTACAATCATCATCCTCATCATCGTCAGACCAGTCTTGTAAGGGATTGCGATATTGACTCTTACCCGAAGCAGAAGCGGATGCAGTGTGCAGGATTGGCATGAAGCACTCTAGGTCAAACTCGATCTCGTCCGAATCAGAGCGGTCCCTATGATAACCAGCAGGAGGGACAGTACTGTCATCAACCTGGTGAAGGAGATTCTGCGAGAGACAAACAGAATGAGAAACTAAAGAACTAAACTAAAGAATGGAAAAAGAGCTAAAGCCTACTCGGCGAGAAGGTAATTCGGAAAACTTACCCAGGGGACAGGCCTGACCCAGCTAAACTGCGGGCAACTCCAAGCCCAGTCATCCGCCAAGTTCAATTTGAAGATGGATCTTACTCGGCGGGCGATGGAGTCATGAGTAATCTCCTTAGTGGAATGTCGAGTGGGATCACGGGACCCGCTCATGAGGCACATCTTGTGACTCCTGGCTTGGATGGGACTTACCCGACGTGAGATGAAGGTGCACATGAGGTCAAAGTCGGCAAGATGAAAGTTCTCATCTGGCGACAGCAACCTTTCCAGGATAGCGTTTGCCTCGTTTACCGCAGCGTCTTGGTCGCGCGGGTCAAGTTGCCAGTACTTCCTGTTGGGGACCTCGTCCGAGAAAGGGGGGAGACGGATATTATCGGTGGACCCGTTGTTTTTGACATAGAAAAAGTTTCTATGCCACTTCTTGCAGGAGTCGATACCAGCAACCCGAGGAAAGATGGAATCCCTCCTGGGCGTGATGCTGGCAGCACCGCACCGAGTAGGTTTCTTCTCGGCACGAGGAACTTCAGGCTGGGGAACAACCTGAACTTTGAAGCGAAAATACTTGGCCCACAGAGCAACTGTAGGCCAAATTCCAAGATAGGCCTCCGAGGCAGATATGAAGCAAGAGAGAGAGCCAATTGCATTGGCAGGAAGATGGTGGGTCTGCAAATGGAAGGTGGAAAGAAACAAGGAAAAGAAGGTGCTCACAGGAAGAGCAAAACCGCGTTCAAAGTGGGAAAGAAAAACCACCCGCTCACCAGATTGAGGTTTGGGGGAGATCTCACCGGCGGGGAGGCGGCAATCAAATTGCAGTGCAATGCGTCTGGTGGACCAGAGCCACTCCACTTCTTCGGTGGAGACCTCTGAGCCTTCCCAGCCACCACGCTCACCGGCGGGGACCTCCTACTCCTCGGCACCATCAGCACCTTCGCGAGCATCCATGGAGTCGTCAGAGTCTGTCTCCTTTTCGGAAAGGAGAGGCTTGGAACAACGAGGACCCGTGCTGGAATCAAAAGAGGACAAGGGCAATCGCAGCAAAAAAGCCAGAGGGAGAAGGAACCGCAAAGGAGGCAATTCAATCTTGCGGGCGCGAGGAAGAAGAAAGGCTAAGGAAACTGAACGGGCGTGGGGGAAGTGGAAACCCCCAACCCCTACTTAAGGGTAGTAAAAACCCCCGTCGTGGGATCTAACTGTGCCGTGCGGCTAGCGTGTGGCTGTGTACCAGGCCGGGTGAGCCAGTCAGCGAGCGCCACGTAGCCAAAGATGCACGAAAAATCTAGTGCCACGTCACAGCTGGAAGGACAAGAGGCGCAGACCGATGGGACTGCTACATGGATTTGCAGTAATAACCACGCAGTCTGCCAAGCGCTTTGAGAGCTATAAATAAACTTGAGGCAAGTAATCATGATTACTAGCTGTCAGTGACTGAAGTTCGCCGAAAATGGCCCGGAATTGGCCAAAATAACTCGGCTCGAGGCAAGAATGAGCCAAGAAGTCAAAGGATTGACCAGGAATTGACAGACTAACCCGGCAAGATGCAAAATTGAGGTAGATAAAAGACAAAAACTAAGTTCCATTCACACAAAAGGATCCTGGAGACGCCTAACAACTTGAAGTGCTAGACCTCACCAGCTTCGGGGACTAATGTCGGGGGGATAACCCCTAGTAGGGTCACGAGAGGGGAAACATATCACAGCTGGGTTGGCTCTGAGTAAAAAATGAACTAGGCCGGGTAAGAACAGCCGGGTAAGATAAGCAAGAAAGCCGAGATATAACTATCTCGGCCCGTATAGGACAAAGTTGCAACCCTTGCAGGTACCAACGAGCCGAGTCAACCGAGGAAGGGCCGAGTCAGGAAGGATGCGTGGCACCTTTCCGTGTAAGGTTCAGGGAGGACCATGGTAAAGCATGGTCAAAAGAGAAGGGCGACGCAGGGTGACACACAAGGAGCCGGGTGACGCCCAAAGCAAGCGCTAACGTACAAAGTAACTGTGTGACGCCAAAAAGAATAAGAAGCAGCATACCAGAAGACCGTTAGCTGTCAAGCTTTATGGACCGGGCCTATGGGCTTAGGGCAAGCCCATAACCCGGCCCATATGGTAGGGGCCAAGACCCAAACAGTAAACCCTAGAACCCAAAGGGGTATTAGCTAGCTAGCGCTGCCTATATAAGGGAGGGCATAGCGGCGGTAGAAGGAGGTTGGAGCAAGTAGAGAATAGGTGCCAAGTACTCAAGCCAATACAGCTCAAGGAGCACTTGTAATCTTTGGGGTTTCAATCAAATTGTCTAGTGTCGAGAGTTATTCCTGTTCTTCGTGCATGGCTCGACCGTGCACTCCCTCCCCGATTACCACAAGTACCCATTTGGCACCCAACTTAAGCCTACCCATGGCATCTGTCGGGCCACCACCACGACAGACACCCAGACTCGTCAAGTGCTGAGGAAGATGAAGTCCGGCCAGATCAATGGCTTCTTCACCGGTGACGTCTACATGTGCCCCTTATGCACTAGGAGCCTCTCCACCGACTTCAACTCCCTCGTGATGCATGCCGAGGACGTGAAGACCAGTGGCCCGTCAAAGAACACCAACGCCTTCTGAGGCCAACACAAGGCGCTCGGTTTTCACCTCCGCAACATGCATAAGGTTGCCATCGAGGAGGGTCGCATGCCCCCGATCAAGCCCAAGGCGCCCAAGGTCAAGGTACTGGGAAGCAGGAAGTGGGGGAAGCGCCACAGGGAGGAGGCGGAGGCCCTCCTAGCACAGGCCATGAGGGGCCACCGATCCTGTGCTGATCCTGCTGCTGCTGTAAAGCAGCTTCTTTTGTTTTGTTGTCTGTGTTGAACTTGTAAGCTGCTGCTGGTGAGCAGCCTAATTGTCAAACCTTGTTTAAGTATCGTACTATATAATCCTTTATTAGCTGATTTATCTACATCTGCTCTGTTCATCTACATATTTATGGTGCTGGTTAGATTTGCTGCCAGATTGGGAAAATATGAGGGCCAAAAGGAACCATGAATGAAGAGAGAAGCTGCTCTAGATTCGCTGCGTTTTTGGACAAAAATAACAACTGTTACCGACATAAAGGGTAAAAAGGCCCTCTTAAAAAGACCAATCATAAATATAACAAAAAAGAAATCTTCCAATTTAGGCGACAGGGTGCAGGTAACTACCATACGCGCCCCACATGGTCCCACAACACATCCCCCAAAACGCGTTCCCAACAAGCCGGCCCCACACCATGGGGTGTCCTACTACGGGACCTGACTGAACATGGCCCCACCTTAGCTCCCACTACCTTGTTCTGAACTTGATTACGCTATCGTTTAACCACACATCTGGAACCACATGTCATCCTCTGACTAGAAGAAACGTGTGTATAATGGATTTCAAAGTGAACGATTCAGCAATACAAACACTAAAACGCAATAGCAGTGAAACTAGAACCAGTTCTTGTTTCATCTCTTAAAACCTTGGTCGACTAGAATCAACATCAATACCTAATCCCAAATTTGAACGACAAATCATCAGAATCAAGATCATCATATTTGTCATCTACCACCTTCTGGATGCAGAATGAGTAATCCAGGATGAACCTATCATGTTTATTAATCATAAAATTCCGTAAATCTTTAGTCATCCTAGCGGCAGTCGGCGACGCGCTTCTCATCGGCTCGAAAAACAGGCTATATTCAGCGAACTCCTCCTGGTCCCCTCCCATCATTGAAGGTTTATATAAGTGCAACGCCATCATGTACCGTAGAAACTTGCATGCCGCCAACCTGACACACTCGACGGATATGGCGAGGCCGGAGTGGAGCATGTCAAATCGCATGGCGAACACTGTACCATTGTCCCCGGATCCGACGGTCTCTACTCTCCATGAGACGGTGCTATCAAAGGCTGAGAGATGTACCTGTGTTCCACACCATAGTGGAAACTATGCACTTCCATCGAGTGGTATTTTTCGACGTGGGAGAGGAGCGCTGTTGGCGGGGCGGCAAAATCGCAGCTAGGCTCGGGGCAGTAGCACGGACAGTGCGGGCACGCCATCTTGAGGTTGAGGAAGTCGTGAAAGGTGACCAATGTCCCATAGCCGTTGTTGGGGAATCTGCTACCTTTTTCACCAGCGACTTGGCGGCGCAACTGCTTGGAGAATGTGGCCAGCCTGATGTCATGACCCGGGATCAGGGCTAGACAAATACTAGATCTTCATCTGACATAAGCCTAACCTAAATTCCAAAGCGCGCAGGGAAAGATCAGTAACATTATAGAACATACAAACCATAACAATAAGGTAAACTCTTAAGAGAGTTACAAACAAGTCATACAAGCCAGGGGTCACAGACCCATGATTACAACAAACAACGGAAGCAAACAAGTTTTTCTAAATAACAAACTTAGCAAAGGGCCTAAGAGGCCTTAAACAGAAGTAGCGACCATTCCATAGATCCTAGGCTGCTGCTCGGGAACCCCAACTACTCGTCGACTTCGACATAGAAACCACCTTCAGTTGGAGTAGCTTCATCTCTTGAAAACATCAACAAAGCAAGGCTGAGTACAGGGTGTACTCCGCAAGACTTATGGCTGGTGGAGTTATTTTGCATCAAGCCATCGTTTTGTTTTCAAAATAAGAAGTAAAATAAGCTCGTCTAGTCAGATTATTTTCAAAGGGGATAAGAAGACTACAACTCTAGCTCTTAGAATCATCTTTGTAATCCACCAAGAACCATCATCAAATGAACCTCTCTTCCCGGTCTACCCCTGTAACAACCCTGAGAAAGTACTCCGAATCTCTCATTAGTTGGCCAAGTTTTATAATTTGGTTATAGTTTTCTATGATCATAGAATCCATTCCCAAGTCGTCCATAAACATGGCACGACTTTTTGAAAAGATTATAACCCTGTAGGGGTGCACAACTTTACCCAGACGTACCAACTGATTCTTAATGCAAAATTATTAGCCCTCTTCCTTTGAAGGCCGACAGAGAGTGGTTGACCACGACCTTTACCATGCTTTCGCCGAGACCATGAGTCACACACTAAGGAGATGCCGCCGTAACGGGTCGAGTCCTGAAGTCGGTCCCTAGCGATGTGAACAGGGTTTGAGATTACGGATGCTGGGCATCTCCCATTCCCTGCCACGCTTACCTACCTGTATGAATGCACCTCCTTCACCTCCATCGAAGAAAAACCAAGATGCGTATGTCGAATGGAAAGCCCGAACTATGTGACTCATGGAATCTACTAGGCAAGTTAGTTGGTCGAGAGGGTTTCCAGGCCTCCGTGTGGTTGTATGCTCGTCTTGGTTCAAGAGGCGAGAACTCGGTTCCTAAGGGTGGCAAGTATGGGACTACAAAAACCACAACTCATGTGGCCTCCCATACAAGCCTTGGCATGTTTATTATCCATCTTTGATCGTATCACAACATCCTACCATAGTAGATTAATTCGCATCTCCAGTGCATCATCTTAATGACTAGCATCGGAACACTAAGCATGGCTAAGCTTGACTGAACTGAGGCACTAGTGATGCTCAAGCCAAACCCTAGTTATGCTAGGACCAGTGGATCAGGTATTACTCTGTCTACTGATAAAAAACTATTGAACCAAATGCATATAGCGAGAATGAAATACTTTGTAAACATAGGATTCATATGTATGAGTGGGGCTTCGCTTGCCTTGTCCATTGTTGGACTGGTACTGCTCTTCGGTGGCGTTGACTTCAGCCTCGGGTTCGGTTCCTATTCGTGAAGAACCAATCACCAGAAAAGGAAAAGCAACATTCAACACATGGCATGTACAATGATCATACAATATGGATGATATTACAAGTTAAATAGTGTTTAAATGACCCCTAGAAAATGATTGTTTAGTTTAAACAGGGTCCGAGAGGTCCAAACCCTAGAACAGGGGGATCCTCGAAATCACCTATGGGGTTCAATTGACTCTTCTAATTAAACTTGTCATGAAAGTTGGTTAACAATGGATGATTAGATTGCTATTGTAAAGCTCTTATTTTCTGATCATTTTGGTATATTATTTGTATTTTTCTAATTTAAAATAAATTAGTTATGAATTTCTCCATTTTTAATTCATTTTAAATCATTTTTTGGAATATTTAAATTATTTGCCAACTTGGGCCCACATGTGTAACATCCCAAAAATACTAAACTTGGATCATCAATATCTAATCATCAAAATTAGGGTTAACAAAAACTTTGTTAAATAAAATTATGAATGCATGCATATGAGTATGCATTGAATTTGAAATTCTTTGGAACCACCTTGTTTGATTGTTTCATTGCTTGTAAAATGTTTCTTAGGTGAAATAAACATCATCTAAAACATTTCCCACACTTTTCCTAAAGACAAGTAAATCAAAACAAATATATTAAAGGAATGGTCACTTTGACCAATTTAACTCCCATGCCAACTTTGGCTGTCTCAAATATTCAGAACCTAACAGAAACTTTTCTGGATCTTTGCACCCCTTGAATGTACTCCTAACAAAGTATCAAGGCCCACTTTGTGATCATCCAGAAACTTTCAAATGCATAGTTTAAATGACAATTCAAAATTGAATCTTTATCATATGGGAAGATCCCATTTTTTCAAAAACCACTCAAACAAGCTCAACTTTCAAAACCCAAGCATCTGCAGACTCACCAGCACCAACCTAGCAAACCCACCAAAAATCTTTTCAAAATTCAAAACTTGATTTCATGCGGCCATTTCATCAAACAGGTTGCAGAC
The DNA here is from genome assembly GCA_023614405.1 of Avena insularis. Taxonomy (NCBI): domain Eukaryota; kingdom Viridiplantae; phylum Streptophyta; class Magnoliopsida; order Poales; family Poaceae; genus Avena; species Avena insularis. The sequence continues at coordinate 124,435,594 of CM042685.1, read as the reverse complement.
ACAAATCAAACAAACATCAAAAACTATAGTGTGCAGTAAAATTGGCCTAACTTGTTCCCTATTTAGCTCACAACCAGCTCAGTAGATCATCTAGGAAGATTAACCAAGCACTAGCACCACTGTGAACAGCCGAGCACACCCATGTCACCCCCATGTCGACAGCAAGCTAGGAGGAGACACAAGCCTAGCTAGCATGTCTAGGAGGCAGCCCACCGTCCATCGTCACTCCTTGTCCACCGCTCGAACCTTGCCAACCACTGGACCACACGCACGGACCGCGCCCAGACCGTCGGCGACCATGCCGAGCATGCGCCAGAGCGCCACCCTCGACGGAAGCCCACAGACCGCGCGCCGCCCTCGCCGCGTGCATACATAATCCCCACCGACCCAGGAGACCGACAGACATCCCTCTGCGGCTGCACTGCGCATGCCGCGTAGCCGCCCGGTCAGACGCCACCTCTGCCGCTTAGAGCGTCGCATGTTCCAAACCAAGCCACACCACCCCACACCTCAAAATCATATCGTTGAGCATCGCCAGGGAACACCGCACCGTCCCCTACCATCGCCCATGCCAATAGCCGCCTGGAACATCGCCCCCGACGAGCTCACCGTGTGCCCCATCGGTCCCCTCGCTCGACTATAAATAGAGGCCACCCCCGCTCGATTTCTTCACACTCCCCTCTCGTCACTGATCGTGCCACACCGTTCCCGGAGCAAGGCGAGCACCACCTCACCGGAATTTCACCGGAGCCCGCCGCCTCTGGAGAAGAAGGGAGCCATCGATTTCGTCCACCCCAGGAGCTGCCGCGACCACCCCTGAGTTCGTCGTCGTCGACTTCGTCGTTCGCCCGCCTCGCCGAGCCTTGCCAGCACCCCGGTGAGCCCCCAGCAACCCTCACTGGCCGCGCTAGGTTTCTTTCTCGCCGGTGTTGTCTCGCTTCGACGATGACTCCCAGCCGTTGGATTACAATCAGATCGAACGACCCACGTTGCCCCGTACCGCTTCGCCCCCCTGTCTCACTGGCAAGTGGGGACAACCACTTAAGCAGCCCGCGGGAGCACTGCGCTTAGCAGGCCGGCCCAGTAACTTTTCCCGCGCAGCCCAGTGATTTGAACTAAATCTTTTTCTTTTTAATTCAAACACACTTCTGTACCCATTTTCAAAAATCAATCCAGATCGATTCAGAGCACCAATTTGAATGAAACAAATTTTGTTGGAAAGGTGTATGAATGTTGAATCCAAGCCCGTAGGATTCAAGTCATTTGGATCTATAGATCACTCATGGTAAAAATAACAAGGCAGAAGCTTTTCTGCATTCAAACATTTTTCAAATTTAAACCATACTATCTTTTGAGTTGATTCCAACTCTCAAAAATCACATTTAACCATACCTTTCAGAATATATAAAAATATATAGGTTTACTTGCAGAAATCATGTTCAAGTAATAAAAGAATGCCCCATAGGCATTTCTAGTCACTTTAATTAATTAAAATAAAAGGGAAAAACCTTATTAAATTGTGACACCACTTTAAATCACATTCCCTTGGACTATAATATGTGGTGATGACATGTGTCAACATGATCCCATGTTTGGGTTGGAGAATATTAAATCTTAAGTAGTTTTTCAATGAGTAGAAATTACTTTTCTAAAAATAAAAGGAATTAAACCAAGCCTTAACCTTGTAATGTTAGAGATGATGATAGATCATCTATAGGACCCTTGTGTGTGATGATTTCAAGTAGTTAAGTATTGTTTGGTGATTGTGTACCTCGTATTTATTCATAGACGCTAGTACCGACCAAGGATATGAGGAGGAAGGAGGATACTAAGAAGAAGCCGAGGAGAACTTCAACCACTGCTCTGCACAAGGCAAGCTGATGCTATACCTATGCAAGCTTATATTGGCATTGATGCAAGCTAACACTTGCAAGATACTTTACCTATGCAAGCCAATACCTGCTTGTTACCATGCCTACTATATGCTCTAAGCATATATGATCATACCCACTTGTTAAACCAATCCTAGTTTTATTTGCAAGCTTCTTACTTTATTTCTTTATCAAAGCTTACTTAGAGTTTACTTAAGAGTTTGGTAGATACTAGAAAGTTATCTGAAGGTTGCATAAAGAGCATAAAATTTGGCCTAAGATTAGACACCTTGATATCATCCTGAGAAATAAGGTTATACATAGTTGAAACTCCCCTAGTTAACCACCCCTCATTATTACTTACCCCCACTTGTAGATGCTAGTGCTAAGCATAAAACTTGATCAACTTTAGATGGGAATACTTGGTGAGAAAATGGTTATGAAAACCATAGAATGATGGATCATTCGATTGAAATGTTTTGGACATGTGTTTCCAAACACCTAATGATTTTGGTGATGAAAATGTTGAGGCATGAGCCCTAGCCCCCTTATTTTAAAACTGATGGTTGTCTTGATGCGATACCATTCCAATTTTATCGTACAACCATAATACCCGAGGAATGGGTAGGGCTTAACTGGAAACTTATGTACCTTAGTATTAGCTCCCTCACGGCCAAGGTCTAAGCTGAGGCTACCTTGTGAAGATTGTCCACCTGTGCAGTACCCAAGATGACAGTTGGTCATGGTTGGGAGGCCAAACTCACAGGAGAGGTGCTTATACTAGGGCGTGTAATTGAAAGGTTAGGATTGATTATCTGCATACTGAGTATGGTGAATTCAGGATTTGTTCCTGACGGATGTATCGAATGTTGTGGTGAAAGTGTATAATCTCTACAGAGTGTCAAACTATTCGAATAGCCGCGTCCGCGGTTATGGACAGTTGGAGTGGCCATACTGTTCCCCCGTCAGACTTTTCAAAATTGACTTGTGAAATGAACTGAGACTTTGACTTGACCACAACAGAGTTGTGACATGAGTTACAAGATCCCACTTAGGAGTTATAAAATTGTGAATAGCTTTAGAACTTAGTAGAGATAAATCTGGCTGTTGCAAAACAACCCTAGATCCTAGTGTCCTATTATCCAAAAACCCCTTTACCTATTAGTATTAGTTTGCGAGTACTTAAAGAGTACTCATGGCTTTGTCCCTGGCTATTCCCATGGCTAGACTATGAAGAGGAGTACCTGGAATATTGACCCCAGGAAGGTTACGACAACTAGGATCATCTCCCATCGTCAGCATTGCCTGTGACCCTGAAGATGGAGCTTCGCCTACACTACCGTTATTATTACGTATTCCGCTGCTTGATGTTGTATTAAGAACTGTATCATGAGATCCCTATTCGTGTAAGAACTTATGTATCGTTTGTAATGGATGATGTACTATGGTATCCAATTCTGTTATGTCTCGCAAAAATGGTAATCCTGGGATTGCGATGTATGGCATAACAGGCATCTGGGATTAAAAATCCAGGTGTTGACAACATGTCATAAGTTTAACAATTTTAGAAAACATTTAAGAAAATGTAAAACATCTTACAGGTAGGGTCCACCTGTCAGGGATTTCTTATTTACAGAAAACATTTAAATAAAAGAAAAAGATTTACTGCCTCATGCTAACGTCAGCATGACGTCAGCAATGGCCAAGCTCTCAGATTGAGAGCAAGGCTGATGCTAGGGAGCTCGCGGGGCTGCACGGAGGGGTGCGTTGGACGTGGACTGATGCGCTGAGCACTCTAGTGGCGGCGCCGCTCCTTATTGGTCACTGGAGCGTCGTCTCCAACGTGCTCCAGCGGAGGCGACATCGGGCTCGCGCAAGCAGGACAATATAGGGGGAGAGGGAGGAAACGGAGGGGACCATAGTGACAAGCAGCTCACCGTGAGCATGATGGGCATGACAGCAAGGCGAGGCGAGCTCGGGAACGGCGGGGATCGATGGAGACCATCAGCGGTAGGAGGTGTCGATTCGGCATTTGGGATCGCGCGCGAGGGAGAGGAGGGGCTAGGAAGAGAGAGTCAATCACAGGAAGCTCAACGGTGGCGTCGACTTGGGCTAGGGTGGCTGGAGACGGCGAGGACGAGCGGTGGCAGTACCTAGGGTTCGTCGGCCATGGCGCTAAAGGGAGAGAGGAAGAGGATAAGTGAGGGACGGCAACGGTTGTCCGGCATCGACCAGCGGTACTTGTAGGCGCACGGGGGACGGCGGCATGGATCTTGGCGCGTGGAGGCCAGCGGCGAGGCGACACGCAGCAGCTTCGGGTGAGGCACGAGGTTGACGACGTCGATAGGCGCAAAGAAACAGTACGGGCCTGGGTGGGCCGTGGCTGGGCCAAGGTGGGATAGTTGCGGGCGCGCGTGGGCGGTAGGAAAGGGGATTGGAGAGGGGGAGGTTGTTGGGCTGCGGCCCATATAGAGTTAGGGTTAGTCTTTATTTCTGGAAACATTTTCTATTTCTGTTTTCAATTTCTCTTTGTATTTTCAATTCCAAACTGTTTTGGATATTTAAAATACCTGAGACTTTATAAGACTATAAAAATATTGTGGGACCCTTTTATTCATTTTGAGTTCCTCTTATTTGTAGTAAGTTTTTAAAAATATGGAAACCAATTGAGTGGTTTTGAGAGGGAACAAAATTAAGGTTTTGTTTATTCTTATTTGATTAAATCAAGGTGCAAGTGTAATGCATGCATGCAATGCTCAAACATATCTTTATTAATATTACACAAAAGCTGTTACGTTACAGCTCTACCCCACTTACAAGAATCTCGACCCGAGATTCCTAGGTTTTAGAAAAGAAGGCAGGGTACTCAGATCGAAGACGATCTTCGCTTTCCCAGGTTGCTTCTAACTCAGAGTGTTGAGACCATTGAACTTTCAGGAACTTGATGGTTTGAAGACGAGTCTTGCACTCAGTTTCATCAGGAATACGAACAAGGTATTCTTGATAGGTTAGATCATCTTGGATATACAAAGTTTCATGGTCCACACCACGAATGGGATCTTTGAAGCAACGCTTGAGTTGAGACACATGAAATACATCATGTACCTCTAGAAAGGTTGAAGGTAGATCCAATTGGTAGGCAAGCTCATCCCGCTTGGAGAGAATGCGAAAGGGACCAACGTAGCGAGGAGCCAATTTTCCTTTGATACCGAATCGATGGACACCCTTCAGAGGAGTGACCCGGAGGTAAACTTTATCACCAATTTCATAATGAACATCAAGATGATGACGATCATAGTTGGCCTTCTGACGAGATTGAGCGGCCTTCAGACGCTCTCAAATTATGCGAACTTGATCTTCTGCTTCTTGGATCATGTCTGGACCAAAGAATTATCTTTTGCCGGTTTCTGTCCAGTTCAGCAGTGTTCGACATGTTCTCCCATACATGAATAGGAAAGGTTCCACGCCCAAGCTGGACTGAAACTGTTGTCGTAGGAGAACTCCGCGAAAGGAAGACATTTCTCCTAGTTCTTTCCAAAGGCTATGACACACGCTCTGAGCATGTATTCAACAATTTTATTCACTCTTTCGGTCTGACCATCGGTTTTAGGATGATAAGTTATGCTGAAGGAGACCTGAGTTCCCATTGCTTGCTAAATACTAGCCCAGAATTTGGAAGTGAACAAACTTCCACGATCAGATACGATCTCCTTGGGAACACCATGAAGAACGACTATCCGGGATACATATAGATCTACCAACTTGCTTGCAGTAATGCTTTCCCGAACAGCAAGGAAGTGAGCAACTTTGGATAATCGATCAATAACTACCCATATAGCATCATGTCCAGATTGTGTCTTTGGGAGTCCAGTGATAAAATCCATACCAATTTCATCCCATTTCCACTCATGAATATTCAATGGATGCAGAAGTCCAGCAGGCCTTTGGTGTTCAGCCTTCACATGATGGCAAACGTCGCACTCTGCAACAAAGCGAGCGATTTCTGGTTTCATCCCACGCCACTAAAATCTTTGACGGAGATCTCGGTACATCTTGGTACCACCAGGATGGATGGACAGAGGGGATTCATGAGCTTCTAGTAGGATTATATCTTTGAGTTTCCGACTGTTTGGGACCACTAGACGACTACCAAAATAGAGAGTACCCTGATCATTGATGGAGAAACATTTAGCTTAACCACTTGCAACACGTTCTTTGATCTTGGTGATCTCACCATCTTGTATTTGAGCTTCCTTGATTTGGTCCCCGAGAGAAGATTTTATTTCAAGGTTAGCAAGGAATCCACAAGGAACTACTTCAAGGTTAAGACTCTTGATTTCCTCGTAGAGAGCAGGTTGGGCTTGTGAAATCATCAGATTATTGCAATAAGACTTCCGACTTAGAGCATCAGCAATGACATTGGCTTTGCCGGGTTGATAGTTGAGACCCAAATCATAATCTTTGATGAGTTCCAACCATCGTCTTTGCCTAAGATTCAGATCTGGCTGGGTTAAAAGGTACTTCACGCTTTGATGATCCGAATAAAGTTCGCAATGGTTACCGATGAGGTAATGTCGCCATTGCCTAAGACCATGAACAACAGCAGTGAGTTCGAGAGAATGGGTTGGATAATTGTTCTCATGTGGCTTCAACTGCCGAGAAGCATAGGCCACTACATGACCATCTTGCATAAACACACAACCGAGCCCTTGAAGAGAAGCGTCACAATAGATGATGAAATCCTTGCTTGTGTCCAGAAGGACAAGCACATGAGCAGTGATTAGCTTAATTTTCAAGGCTTGGAAGCTTTCTTCTGCCTTTTCTAACAATTCAAACTTCTTATCTTTGTTAAGAAGATCAGTCATAGGCTTGGCTATCTTGGAGAAGTTCTCGATGAATCGGCGGTACGATCCATCCATTCCTAGAAAACTTCGTACTTCCTTGACTGAAGTAGGTGACTTCCATTCCAGAATGGTGTGAACGTTATCCGGTATGATAGCAACACCACTTGCAGACACAACATGGCCAAGGAAGATGAGCTCTTGTAACCAGAACTCGCATTTGGTGAATTTGGCGTAGAGACGATGTTCATGAAGTTTAGTCAACACCAGACATAGATGTTCGGCATGCTCTTCTTCGGTTTGGAGTAGATTAGAATATCATCAATGTATACCACGACGAACTTGTCGAGATATTCCATGAAGACGGAGTTCATGAGCCTCAAAAATGTGGCAGGGGCATTGGTTAACCCGAAGGACATCACTGTATACTCGTAAAGACCATAACGAGTTGTGAATGCTGTCTTTGGGATATCCTCCTTTCTGAACTTGATTTGATGATACCCTGATCTTAAATCCATTTTGGAGAAGACAGTGGCACCACTTAATTGATCAAAGAGGTCATTTATCCGGGAAAGTGGGTACTTATTCTTGATTGTCACCGTGTTGAGTGGGCGGTAATCAACCACCAATCTTGGAATATTTGTATCCCGCTTCGTGACAAAGATATGGGGAAACCCCAACAGGATGTGCTAGGTTCGATGTAGCCTAGGCCTTCTAGCTCTTCCATTTGCTTCTTCAACTCAACCAACTCATGAGGAGGCATGCGGTAAGGTCGTTTGGAGATAGGAGCAGTTCCAGGAACTAGCTCTATAAAAAAATCCACACTTCGATCAGGTGGCATGCTAGGTAACTCTTCAGGAAAGACATCCGGGAAATCAAAGACTACATGGACATCTTGGACCTCGAGAGTAGGTATGACATCCATGGCATACATCTCTAAGAAGGGTTTAAAAACTGTCGATGGGGACTTTGAACCATCAATCCAATACTTGACAGTTATGACAGCAGGAGAGGTCACAGTAACTGTTCTAAGTGCAAAGTCAATGACGGCTTGATACTTGGTTAACCAGTCCATGCCTAGAAATGACATCTATGTCAGTTGACTTGAGTGCGATGAGGGAAGTGGGAAACTTCTGATATGTTATATCTATCTCAACCCCATGAGTAACAAAGATGGTCTGCCAACGAGACCCAGGAGTTCTAATCTCTAGAGGAGAGGCCATAGCTTCAAAGGTGATATCATGCATTTGCGCAAAATCTTGTGATATGAATGTATGCGATGCTCCAGAATCAAACAAGACTGTTGCTAGAATTGAACTGATAGGGAGCATACCCATAATGACGCGTGGATCTTCCTGATCTTCCTCAACAGTGACATGGGTCAGACGACCACATCCAGCACCTTCAGCTTTATCATTCTTCTTTGCCGGTTGATCATTGCACCCGACAGCCCTTTGGGAACACTTCCTTGAGTAGTGACCAGGCTGACCACAGGAGTAGCAAGTAACTCCAGTGTAAGAACCAACATGAGGGCGGTAATTTTCTCCACCAGTATTTGACTATGGCTGACGAGAAGCATTGCCAGAAGTCTTGGGTGCATAAGGAGCGCGAGTCACAACACTGTATGGAACAAAGACACGGCGCTTCTTGTTACCAGAGGAGGAAGCACGAGAATTTCCTTCTTCACGCTTCTGAGCGACCTCCATATCCTTCCTTCCATGCTCTAGAGTAAGAGCCTGATTGTGGAGTTCCTCGAAAGACTGGAACTTGAAGTGCAATAACTCATAACGAAGTGCAGGGTTAAGTCCCTTACGAAACAACTCTTGCTTATCTTGATTATTGGTTACATCCCTGGTTACATAACGAGCCAGGCGAGTAAACTCATGCCCATATGTTTCAATATCCCTGCGCCCCTGAGTCAGATCTAGAAACTCCCTCCTTTTGAGATCCATGATGGGCTTAGGGATATAAGAGGCACGAAATGCTGCAACAAACTCTTCCCAAGTAACAACATGTCCCTAACCTTGCAAATTCATAAAACCTTCCCACCAAACACCAGCCTCACCTTCCAGTTGATAGGTGGCAAAGTTGACGCGGTCATCTGGACGGACACGAAGAGCACTAAACTTGCGCTCTATGGTGCAAAGACAATAATCAGCCTCAAGGGGCTCCTTGGGGTGGGTGAAGATTGGAGGAAAAGAGCGGATGGAATCTCCAAATGTGACACAGTCGTCAGGACGACATTCAGTGTTCTGCGCCACACCCTCCAGAAGGCGTCCATTCCTCAGACGGTTGGTCTCAATGTTGTTGAGAACCTCGGCCATTGTGGGAGGTGGTGGAGGTTCCTGTTCAGCATTGTTGTTTCCTCAGCTGCCAACAGAACCACGAGTACCAGACGACATCTTGAGGCAAAAACAGAAACCATGAGAGTGGATTCACAAAAGGGGGTACATCAATGGATGACAAAAACCATATCAAAAGATCATGGTAGAGGTGAACATGTGGATGAAAAATATATCAATGCATTAAGTATGCCAGTAGAATAAGCATACGAAACGTATACGCTACCAACTTAGATACAAATCATAACAATGGAATGCAAGCATGATATGATACCAACAAGTCACAAAAGATTAGAGAGCGGGATTATATGCATCCTTAGCAAAGTTGAGGAACAATGCTTCAGTTGCACGGATGTATCTTGGAAACTCTAAGCCTTGCAACCAAGTAAGGAGTACTTTAGAAAAAACAACCCAGACCCGTATATCCTAAAAGTTTGAAATGATAGACGAGAGGTGAAAAATTTACAAAGCGAATGAGGTAAGATAACTCAGCAATAGAACAACCTTGGACAAGGAGTAAAAAGATTCCTATTCAGAGTTTTGCAAATAGTTTTAGCTTTCAAATAGTTTTCTCAAAATCTAGACTCAACATCGACCAGCTAGAAGTGTTTCCTATAGGAAGTCCTGCTCTGATACCAAAATTTGTCACGACCTGGGATCAGGGCTAGAGAAATACCAGATCTTCATCTGACATAAGCCTAACCTAAATTCCGAAGCGCGCAGGGAATGATTGGTAACATTACAGAACATACAAACCATAACAATAAGGTAAACTATTAAGAGAGTTATAAACCAATCATACAAGCCAGGGGTCACAGACCCATCATTACAACAAACAATGGAAGCAAACAAGTTGTTCTAAATAACAAACTTAGCAAAGGGCCTAAGAGGCCTTAAATAGAAGTAGCGACCCTTCCATAGATCCTAGGCTGCTGCCCGGGAACCCCGACTACGCGTCGACTTCGACGTAGAAACCACCTTCAGTTGGAGTAGCTTCATCTATAGAAAACATCAACTAAGCAAGGCTGAGTACAGGGTGTACTCTGCAAGACTTATGGCTAGTGGAGTTATTTTGCATAAATCCATACTTTTTTTCCAAATAAGAAGGAATAGAAGCTCGTCTAGTCAGATTATTTTCAAAGGGGATAGGAAGACTACAACTCTAGATCTTATAATCATCTTTGACATCCACCATGAACCATCATCAAATGAACCTCTCTTCCCGGTCTACCCCCTCAAACAATCCTGAGAAAGTACTCTGGATCTCTCATTAGTTGGCCAAGTTTTATCATTCGGTTATAGTTTTCGAAAAGAATCCGTTCCCAAGTTGTCCATAACCGTGGACACAGCTTTTCGAAAATATTATAACCCTGCAGGGGTGCACAACTTTACCCACATGTACCAACCGATTCTTAATGCCAAATTATTAGCCCTCTTCCTTGGAAGGCTGGCAGAGAGTGGTTGACGACGACCTTTACCTTGCTTTCACCGAGACCATGAGTCACGTACTAAGGAGATGCCGCTGTAACGGGTCGAGTCCCAAAGTCGGTCCCTAGAGATGTGAACATGGTTTGAGATTACGGATGTTGGGCATCTCCCATTCCCTGCCACGCTTACCTACCTATATGAATGCACCTCCTTCACCTCCATCCAAGAATAACCAAGATGCATATGTCGAATGGAAAGCCCAAGCTATGTGACTCATGGAATCTACTAGGAAAGTTAGTTGGTCGAGGGGGTTTCCAGGCCCCCGTGTGGTTGTATGCTCGTCTTGGTTCAAGAGGCGAGAACTGAGTTCCTAAGGGTGGCAAGTATGGGACTACAAAAACCACAACCCATGTGTCCTCCCATACAAGCCTTAGCATGTTTATTATCCATCTCTGATCATATCACAACATCCTATCATACTAGATTCATTCGCATATCTAGTGCATCATCTGAATGAAAAGAATCATACCACTAAGCATGGCTAAGCTTGACTGAACTGAGGCACTAGCGATGATCAAGCCAAACATGCATCATATTTTCCCTCTATGCTAGTCATGAATACTCCAAAAAGCCCTTACTATAGCTCTCGGAGAAACCAGCATGCCCTGATTGGTCAGACATTTGTCACGCGGATCGTGACAGCCAACCGTTGATCCTCTTTGATCCAATGGCCACACAAAATTGTTATAGTAGCAACATCCCATTATTATTACACACGACGTGGTAGTTACAATAATTACAATGCAGGACGTGGCAGTTAAATATGTAATAATAACAATACTAACAACAGACATTACTCGTCGTCGTCGTCGGTGGCGGCGGCGGTGTCCTCCGATGACTCGTCGACAACTCCCTCCTCGTATATACGCGCCCTCTCCTTGTCGAAGTCCTCCTCCTCCTCGTAGTCCCACGGGTCAACGTCCCTCTCCTCCTCTTCTGCCTCCAACTGCTCCATGAACGCCTCCTCGTTGCCCAAGTCGGAGTCGTCCTCGTCGTTGGCTCCTCTATTCCTTGTGCCCTTCTTCATGGTGGTCTCTCATGCTGTCCTCCAGCGCTCCCTTGTCTTGGCTACCGGTGCAACGTGCTTCTCGGGTGTGGCGGGTACGACAAGCTTCGACGTCGTGGTGTCCTCGAGCGCCGATGTCGATGGATCCAGGTGCGGATGGACATGTCGTGGTGCCTCAGATGGGTGCCGGCGTGCACGAACGATGCCGCGATGAGCAAGTGACACAGGACGGTCAGCCACCGGCAATGATCTGCCACAGCCACGACACGGTTCCATGCTGCGCGAGGAAGTTGTTCGAAAATGTGCGATGGCGGGTACGCAGAGTTGGGTGCCGATCCTAGGGCGCTAGGAGCATATCATAGTCTAGTCAGGTAAAAATTGTGATACATCATAAAATATCTACATATTGGGAGTGCTGTCACGTAACAAACCGCAAAATGCGCCATGTGGTAGCGTCGGGAACTGTCCAGTTCGTGCCTATCGATGTGGAGTTGAACGCTCCATCATGTTTTGTTTGTGTAGCAGTTGCACGCATCGTAACAACCCCTTGAGCATGCATGCACGCACGTTGGACGTGCAACCCGTAATTACTTCCTCCCTCGTAGTCCCACCCCTATCCATGGGAAACTAGGCGGCGCGTGCCGAAGCCCCCGCTGAACCGTCCATCTCATTAAAGCCAGTCCAATCGAGTCCCATCGTGTGGAAATTTGGGGTTTTATTCCCTGGTTCTGCCAGCCATGCTTCTTTGAGAAGGAAGGGACATAGGCCATCGATTAACAAATGAACGGTGGATGTAGGTTGAGATAGCACCGTAGTAAACTGTTGTCTTGTATAAGACTATCCCATGGATTGGATTCTTTGACCATTCTCCCCAGCACATCCCTTTCTTCTTCCTCCTGCCCCCACCTTCCTCCATCTGCATTAGCCATGGCTCCCAGAGGAGAGGCAGAGGCAGAGGCAGATCGACTGTGCACGCGTAGAGTATGGAGAGAAATCACGGCCTTGGACTTACTGATCAACTGGCTGCTCAGTCCCCCCCTCGCACAGATACCCAATCTCTCCTAGCAATGGCGCTGAATGTTCTAGCAGGCTAGGTATCCTACCGCTCCTGGTACAGTCTTCTTCTTCTTCTCTATTTTCTTCTTCTATGTCTACTACTTCTTATTACGAGGCTACATATTCCAGGGCGGCAGTGGACCCTAAAAGCAGCACGATGATGGCGGCGGCGCTGCATCTTGCAGCAGGCCCGAGCTCCTCCTGATACAGTCTTCTTCTTCTTATATGTATACTTCTTCTTCTTATTATTACTATGCTACATTATCCAGGGCAGCCGTGGACCCTGAAAGCAGCATGATGGCGGCGGCGGCGCTCCATGTTGTAGCAGGCCAGGGCTCCTCCCGGTACAGTCTTCTTCTATGTCTAATTCTTATTCTTCTTCTTATTACTATGCTACATTTTCCAGGGCGGCCGTGGACCCTGAACGAAGCACGATGGCGGCGGCGGCCCTGCATGTTACAGCAGGCCAGGGCTCCTCCCAGTACAGTCTTCTTCTTCTTCTTCTTTTTCTTCTTCTTCTATGTCTACTTCTTCTTCTTCTTATTACTATGCTACATATTCCAGGGAGGCCGTGGACCCTGAAAGCAGCACGATGGCGGCGGCGGTGCTGCATGTTGTAGTAGGCCAAGGCTCCTCCCGGTACTATGCTAAATATTCCAGGGCGACTATGACCCTGAAAGCAGCACAATGGTGGCGGCGGCGGTGATTGTTGTAGCAAGCCAGGCCCCCTCCCGGTACAGTCTTCTTCTTCTTCCTCTTCTCCTCCTCCTTCTTACTCTGCTACATATTCCAGGACGGTCGTGGATGCTGAAACCAGCACGATGGCGGTGGCATCGCAAGACCCGTTCGGCACTGTTCCCCAGCTCACCGAGGTAGGAAATCCCGACATGCATTTGGTTTTATTTTTGAGATTCTAAATGTTGAAATATTATCGTGTCTGCCCGCAAGTAGCCTCCAATTAGGTACCACGCTCAATCTTCGTAGACACATTTGGGTTTTTGGGACTTGAATATTGTGCTTCCCTAGAACATGCAGTACAATTATAGAGTGCCTATTTTAAATAACATGAACGATGCAGCAAACGAAGGCCGATTGCCGTGACAAGGTGGCCGCGATCAATGCCAAGATAGACAACCAACTTCAGGGTGCACGCTCCCTAACCCAGGCTAATGATCGCCTTCAAAGGCGTTTGTCTCTGTAGAAGGAGATCACGCTTGATTTTTCACTTACCATCAGGACGCTCGAAGAAGAGCACGAAGATATGCATAGGGTGATCGACGAGCTACAGAAGTTGATCGCACACAGCTTGTCCAAACAAGACCTGGCCATCAACTTAATTATGAAGCTCTTGCATGACAATAAGAATCTCCAGGATAGATTCGTCCAACTGCTGGACAAAGCCACCGAGACACACAGAGAATGCATCATCGAAGCAAAGGCTTCCATCGAAGCATACAATGTCAGGGAAGGTTGCCTGGATGCATTGAGAAGGTGAAGGAGGACATGGAGGTCTCACCATGCCCAAGAGTCCAAACAAGGAGAATGGGGAGCCAACGACAATGCCCAATTCAGATTTAGAGTAGGGGGCAGGGGGTGGGGGGGCAAGAATCTCGGTTCATGCTCCGCCATTTTTGTAATTGATACAGATTGTGCAATTAGGCAATCTTGGAGCAACTCCTTATTTATCTGTTTATCTTACTTTCATGTCAACTTAATTATGGGTTTGTGTTCTCACGAATGGTCATCATCCTTTCTTTCCATTATGTATCTAAGCTTCGAAATAGATTATGACTATGCCACTACTATTTGGTTACATTGGAAAAACCACAGCACCCTTAGTTGGATATAGTCCCACGTTGCTTTGAAATTGAAATTAGAACTATGCCACTACTTTATCCTGTTGAATTGGGAAAAATAGGCTTTATTGCTCTAAAATTGAAATTGGGACTGTGCTACTGCTTTATCCTGTTGAATTGGGAAATATAGGCTTTATTGCTCTGAAATGGAAATTAGGACTATTCCACTACTTTATCCAGTTGAATTGGGGAAAAGGCTATATTGCTCTGAAATAGAAATTAGGACTATGCCACTACTTTATCCTGTTGAATTGGAAAAAAGGGTATATTTCTCAGTCATATAAATTAGAAGTATGCCACTAGTTTATCTAGTTGAATTGGGAAAAAGCCTATATTGCTCTGACGTTATCTCTGGAATTAGGACTGTGCCACTAGTTGCTTCTGTTAAATTTGTACAATCCTTGATTGATCTGTCCTTTAAATTATGACTTTGACACTAGTTAATTTTTTAAATTGTGGAAACTAACCACATATTTTTGTTGCAGAAAAAGAGGCGAACGATCTACCCAGAACTGCCGACCTGGCTAAAGGACAAGATGGCTATCCAACTGGAGAAGCAGAATTTTCAGAAAGTGTCCCATGACCGCCTGAGAGAATAAGTCACCATCCTTTATGACAAGTGCCACAGTCTGAAGGTGGACATCGCCGGCTAGAAGGAACTTCGCTAGAAAAGTGTCGCCTCGGCACGTGCGAAGGAGGACATCATCAAGGATCTCATGGTGGATAATCTTAAGATTACTGATAAACTTTTCGCTTCCCAGACGGAGCGCTTGAACCAGTAGGAGGTGCACGTCCAAGTACTGAGGGAGCAGGTAAAAACCAAAGCGGGCCTGATCGAACGAACCCTCGAACTGGAGGTTCTCAGAAAGGAACACGACCATCTCCGCGCTAGGCTCAGTGCAAACTATAAGTTCCTCTGATGTTAGTTTGCAAACTATGTGTTCTGATGGACCAAATCGTGTTTTATCCATGTGTAGTAGTGATTTTGTAAACGTGGACCTCTCTTTATGCAAACTATGATTTCTTCTGAAAGGTTATTTTGCTCAAGGATTAAGTTTGGATTAGTTGATATAACACAACTGCAAATCTTACAGTTAACTAGTTTCAGATATTGCCATGGCACAAATTATTCATCTAAAATTTCCTTGATCATCTGTAGCTTGTCCTTGTTCACCTCGCGCTCCTTCTTCAGATCCTTCAACAGCTCCACAATGCAGTACTCTAGCTTCTTATTCTCTTCCATGAGATGATCCCTCTCCTTTTCCGCCTTCTGAATCTTCCATGCAGTTCCCACCACCAAGCTCCGATTGATTGTGTCATTTAGTTCTGACCGCAAATGCTTGATTTCCTATTCTAGCTCCTTATTTCCTACCAAGAGCTTGTAATTTTCTATAGCTGCATCACGGGCATCTTTAAATCTCCCCGACCTTTCGAGCTCATACATATCCCACAACTGGGCCAAACATTTCTTAAGTGCGTCTGACCATTCAATATCCATCCACTCTACTGCTTTACACAGCAGGCCAACCTAAAAAAAACACGGGACCTAATTATCAACATAACACTACAAAAATTTCTTCATGTTGCCATTGTACACAATGAAAGCAAAATTGATTTGTACAGCCCAAAAAGCTTCTTCCAGTGTTACTGCCTTCAAATGCAACATATTTCCTCAGTTTTAGCCAATGGTCACACGGTACTTCCCAATTGAGATCTAGGCCCTCCCAATCAGGGTCGTAGATCGTGAGTGGTACCTATAAGGGAACGAAAATCTCGAAATAAACATGATTGCATGCACATTTCAAGTCTTGGGTCAAGGTAATTACCAATGCCTAACCATTGCTGAGAAAACAGAGGAACTCACATAGGGGAGGGAAGACTCGATGTTGGAGAGAAAGTTGTCCCTTCTTGACTGTTCATCCTCGTCGTTCCAGGGCGGCATGGCGAATGCGGCCGTGGCGACGCGGTGACAACGGTGAGGAGAGAGATAGAGATAGGAGGGTAGTGAGTGGAGAGATAAGGAGTGGGGAAAGTGAAGTGCGTCAACGTTGCAGCATTGACTAAATTGGCATGCTATAATGGTTTAATTGATACAATGTCTCGTGGCTGGATTACTATCTCATATCTAATTGTTTTTCTCTTCCTTCATTTTAATTTGTAATATTAATCATGTACTTCCTCCTTCCTAATTTGTTTGACTTATAGCAACATACATAATCTTATGTACCAAACAATATAGGATTATGGTTTATGGTTTAGGGTCTAATGAACTGTTTATTGTACTAACCCTTGACCCTTATTCCTAAATCCTAGACCGGTGCGTCCAATAGATCACTGTCTCCTACTTAGTAAGTTTCTTATTGATCCCACAGAGTATTATATTACATCATAATCATGTCAACTACAAGGTACTTATATATCACCTTGTTCAGTGATGGTTCTAAATAATGATATGTCCCAAAATCAACAGCTCACAACACATTATATTACAATCTCTCAACAATCATAATCTCAGAAACAAATTTATCACATCATCTCAGCAAACACAATCATGTCAACTACAATGTACTTGTGTCTTATTACAACAATGATTCTTTCATCGAGTGATATGTCCAAAAATCTCACAGCTCATAGAACATCAGATTGCAATCTCTAAACAAACACGACCACATCAACACAGTTTCAAAGCAACAACAATCTTTGTTACAAATACAGGCAGAGGAGCCATGTGGTCTATCTGACAAGCCCTGGGTAGCAGCTCTCATCAGATCTGATCAACATCTACTTCCTCGTTCTGTTTAGCCACAGCAGGGCCTCTACATCCACTACAACCTGTCTAAAAACATCAGAAATGGAAGCCAGGAAAAACACCCTCCTGGTTTGCTTCTTTCGTTGCATAATCTGCATCAGATCATCGGTATCCAAAACCTCTATGAACTCCTGCTTATTATGATGCCACCACCGGAGTCGTGCCATCTGCTTAGGGCCAATAATGATTTCCTTACCAACCATCTCTCTCAGTTCAACAAGAGTTATGTTTTTGTAATCGATGGCTATCTCTAGAGTACATGACGAAATCTGCTTACTAACTCTGCCATCAAGTTTTGCTGTGTATGAATCCACCTCTAGGTTTATATTGAACTTATCTTGATCAACATCGGGTGGTCCGTAAACTCGAGCAGGAGAAGCTCTGGCAGCAAGATCTCCAGTATCTGCATACATATCATCAATCATCGCTTCAACTTTCACCTGACGATCAGCTGCAAAACACTCCCAAAGCATCTGAAGCTCATGGGAGTGCTCAATTTGCACATAGGTATCACTCATGTTACGCCACACCAATTTTGCCCCCTGTCTGGATCCCCAAGGAATTATAGAATGAAGCATATCTATCGGCTATGAAACAGACACAACCTCTCTGTAGTTGACAAGCAGACGCACATCCTGCCCGAACACAACCCTCTCGCAACCAAAATCTATTTTTTAAGTGTACTGGCGGACATGAACCGTGAACTCATATAGGTCCGCTGCATCGAAGTTGTTCCTAATTTGATTAAAAAGGGGACCTTTCAGTTCATTTGACACTACTTTGCAGTAACTAATCTATTTGCAAGACAAGGCACAAATAAGAAAAATTAACCTCTCGCTCTTCTCATAGGTGGTTTTCTTCGAGATCTGGGTTGCACGACCCCACATTGCAGCCGAACACTCCGCCGCCATCCTAGATTTTCTCTTCAACCCGCTGCTCGTAGGTACCGTGTTATCAGACTTCTGGCTGACCTCCTCGCTAACCTAGGCTATAGACCCCTCCGCTGCTTCGCTTGTTTGGAGTTGTGCCTGAAATGCTGGCTCCGACGAAGCCGAATCATTCGCCTATGTAGCTTCCACCTTGGCCTCACTTGACATGCCGCCTTTGGAATCAGTGTGTGTGGGTGGGTGGGAGGGGGAGGGGGCGGGGAAAGTATAGAAAAACGACCGTCGACGCCGCCGAACCAGATTTAGTGTACGGGGAGGGAGAAAAAGGACCACCGCCTCCTCCGGATTCAGTGTCGGGGGTTAGGAAAGTACAGAAATGGATTTTCCCGTGCGACACGTGGACGGAGACTTAGGGCACAGCAGGGGCACGGCAGGTACTAATGTAACAGAATATCCTGACATAATGTCTAAGATTTTAAAATATTTTGTTTGGCCACCATTCACTCAAAATTCCCCTCTCGGTAATTACACCTAGAACTTTTATAATCGCGGTGATTACAAGCAACTCGGGCCCCGCGTTGCCTTCCCTTGCAAACTTTCGGGCCGCAAAGTAGTATCCCCTGCGGACATGTCCTTGGACCCATCTGTCAGCGTCTTCGGGTAACCCTAGTCTCAGTACAAAACAACCCCGATGCCTCGCTGATATCACTGTGATGCAGTAAACCCTTTTAAATGGTTTAATAAATCTAGAAATTGGGATAAATCTTATAAATTTAATATCTAATTATTTATAAGTCAAAAAAATACAAATAATATATGAAAATGTTCAGAAAAATGAGATATAACTATCTAAGCTATAATCATGCATTGATAATCAACTTACATGACAATTTAATTATAGAACCAAATGAATCCTCATAGGTGATTCCGGAGTTCTTACGAATTAGGGTTTATACCCCTTGGAACCCCGATTAAATTGTCGAGCATGTCCTAGGGTTACATTTCAATAATAATTAACTTGTCATATCATCATCCTTGCTTGAGCATTGCATCGATGCCATGTGTTGATTGATTTTCCTTTCTTTCCAGTGTTTGGTTCTTCCCGATAGAATATGATATCGAGTTCAAGATCAAAGACCGAGATCAACACCGTCAAAGTTCGAAGATCGAAGAACAATACTTGACCAACTATAACAAAGTCAAGTACAGGCTTATGAAGCTCTCCTTTCTGGTTATCAACAGGCAAAGGCAAACATAGCCCCACCATGATATAATCCTATGATTTCGAAAGTATTTCAATTCCTCCCATGATGCATACGATTCTAATGTGGTCTTTTATTGATAGATAGAGTATCCTATCTATTGCATTACTCCCTTCGAGCATATATTACCTGATAAACTGCTCCTAGCATAACTAGGTTTCGCTTGTGTGCATGCTTGAGCTTATATCTGAGTCCTGCTTAGCCATGCATAGCTGTCAGTGTTGGTTCATCCAAATGACGTATCAGATGCAAATAATCTAGTATGACAGGAGATTGAGATGAGATCAGTGATATGAGATTAAACATGCTAAGGCTTGTATGGGAGACCACGGTGGGATGTGGTTTTTCTAGCACTAGTGGAAATAGGGCCTCTAGTCCCGGGCCGTAAGGGCCTTTAGTCCCGGTTTTTGAACCGGGACTAATCAAGCAGGACTAGAGTCCCACCACCAGTCCTGGCCCAGTTACCAGCCGGGACTAGTGGATGTCCACGTGGCTGCCCCTGCGCGCTCGTGGTGCACCCCCACTAGTCCCGGTTGGTGTTACCAGCCGGGACTAGTGGGTTTCTGTCGCGACAGCATTTTGACCCTTTTCTCTGCCGTGGCAGACCATTACCTTGGACTAGTAGTTCTCTGCCGCGGCAGCATTTTGTGCCCTTTCTCTGCCGTGGCAGAGATTTCATTTTTTATTGTTTTATTTACTTAATTTTTATTTCAACATAGTTTTTGAATATTTCTACGCCACCACATATCGCGCACATTCATACATATATAAGATAACTTGTATTATGATATCGAGCATACAAATATATACAATTTACATACGATCTCTTCGACAATAAATCTCGCCAGTTCCTCCACAATTGCTACTACGCGTTGCGCTGGTAGTAGTTAATCCCGCATTCTCTCGAACTATATATAAGAAAAAGGAGATAAATATGAATATCAATCATGATAATAAAATGTGACGGCAATTAAATGATGGGGTGAATGCATTGCTTACATCGACTCTATAATCATTGTGTTCAGTGATAAACGTGCGAATGAACTCGCATACATAGAGTCCACATAGATTCGACTCCTGTGGCTGCCTCGCGCACTTTACAAGAATAGAATTCAATCAAAATAATAATCTAGCATCATTATTGTATTGAAACTAGAAGTAAAGAGATGCGCGGACATATCACGTGCTACTTACCGAGACCTCCCTAAACGTTAGTTTCTCACTAAATACACCAGTAACCTCGCGCTTGGACCGGATCCAAACCCTACCCGATGAAGAAAATGAATGAATGAGTTATTCATTACCTGATATATCAGGAAATCAATGAAAGAGACCAATATAGCACGAAACATACTTCTGGAGCATGTCCTGCATGCTGCGGAAATCTTCCAGGTTTCTCTTTGATGGGTCCATGACATCAACTCTTCCCTTATCAAGTTGAATGTCTAGCAGAACGCAGTGGAAGCTGCAAACATTTATATATACATCAGTAACTCATCAGTTACACTTATTAGCATCGAGTAATCAAAAGTGAATGTGTACAACAGAGTAAGACCGTCACCTGAAATTGTAAGGAAAAAGTATGTGGTCGGAGAAATTTTGCTCCATTAGAAACCTTAGAATGTTTTCCACTGTCTCCTCAGGGTTATGCGTTAGCGTGGTTATATGCACTTTATCTAGGTCAATGAACCCAATATTGTAGATACTTTTTTACATTTCAGGATCTTCATTCTGAATAATAAGGATAATTACATGTTCTGAACTAAACAACTGAAACATTGAACATGTAGACAATGATTTCAACAACTTACAGACAATAGCAGCTGAGGATGGATTTGTCCAGGGCGTCGAGATGGTATAACTGGAACAGTTCTGAAAACTCAATATGTACCTCTTCGGGTCTGAAGTAGTACTCATGTGAGACTTTGGATACGATCATTATTCTCCCCTACTTCATGACACACGAGTACCATTGATGGAGATTCCGCATTTGTGTTGGCAGTTCTCTTAGCCTCTCTTTGCTGACCAAATCATCACCTGCGACATATTTAGGGTCTATTGGCATCTTGGGTAGAAGGTCGAGTTGGGGGCCTAACAGTTCATCAAGACTAATTTCCATGCTGGGCGCCAACTGCGCATCTATTGACATATCTAGTTGCTGTTGTGCGAGGAGTGGAACATTTTGTGAAACCACCTTGAGGGGTGCGATCGTTTGTTTTGCCTGTTGTCCGAGATGGGGAACGTATGATTTTTTACTAATTGCAGTTTTGGTCCTGCTTGCACCCGTGCTTGCTGATTTTTTATCGCTTGCACTTGATTTTCTTGATTTTCTCTTCGCCACTTCTTTCTGAAGTGTGCGTAGATAGTCATTTGTCTTATGTTGCAACTCATATTGTGATTTTGTGTTCAAAAAATCAATTGCATATGCCTTTTGCTTCTCGGTGTATACCGGAGCAGGCTCGGGTTTCTTCTTCTCAAAATGCGCCGCCACTTCGGCCTTTGCTATCGCTTCTGTTTCCGCATCAGTACGGTCGTAAGGTCTGATGGGAATATTCTTATGAGGAATTGTTGGGAGGGGAGACATTTTCCGTCTTGGGCTGCCGCGTACTTTAGTACTCACTGACGGCACACGCTTCCGCTTATTGTCCTTAGCGGGCGGTGAAGACTACTGAGCCTGCGACGGAGATCGAGATGGACTCGGGATGGGGTGGTCATAGTCATCATGGGGTGGGCTTCTTGGAGGTGATGGAGGTGGAGGTGAAGGAGACATGTGATGACTCGGAGGCGGTAGTGTTATCCTTGGGGCCGAGCCTGGAAACCGTATGTTGTTCTTGTCCTAGAGAATGATCCCACCAAGTACTTCTCCGAGTGTGATCTCACCTTCAGGTCCAGGGATGTCAAGCTCCATTGACTCCCACTCCTTTACGATTTGATCCACCCCGACTTTAGCATAGCCAGGTGGATTCTCACGGCCATGCCAACGTGCGTCAGGCGGACAAGGCAAAGCCGATCCGACCGCCACCTTCACAGATATGTTCTTCAATTTATTATGGAGCTCACAAGGTATCTGCTCCTTAATTCCATCCATAGGGTAGTCGGGACCGCCATCTGTATAGGATGCATCATTATACGGGACCTCCGATTCAGTGACGCTGCTTCTCCGCTGAGATGGGTTGGCGGTAATATCGAGCGGAGGATCTTGCAAGCGTGCTATTCCTCTAAGTTTGTCGATCTGCTGTTGCTTGTCAATTCTTGCTAGCAGCTGGTTGAACTTGTCTGCCTCCACATCCTCCCGTCGCTTCTTTGCTCTTGCTCGGCTTCTCTATGTACTTTGGTCCTTAGGAAACCCAGTCTCCCACGTGAAACTACCGTCAAGGCCTCAGACTCGTCTTGTATGTTCGCGATTCCTGAGGACCAAGGTCAGCAAGTCTTTCTCTCTATCATGATGAAACTGTTTTATTCCATCTTTAATATCTTTCACCACTTTTATCCATGTACTCCTGGGTACCTTTATCCTGTCACTACAAACAAGGTCCCCTGTAAGTTCGTCATATGTACTCCCATGCCCAAGGAACCAATTTCTTTCCCTCAAATCCCATTCATCGTGAATTGGTTCTGGAATGATTCCTTTATCATGAAGCTCTTTATCTTTTGCATCCCACATAGTCATGGCAGCCGCGTAGCCCCCTGGCCTCATGTTATGCTGATATTTCTTCTTCGCAACATTTATCTTGTTTTTTCAGACTTCTCCTCTGCAACTCCTGCCCCCCTATACTGCACAAATGCATCCCAGTAAAGCTGCTGCTTCACTATATAGCCTTCAAATAATGAGGTTTTCTTGTCCTTCTGATATTGTTGCCATAATGACTTCTTCCAGTTCTTGAATAGTTTGGCCATCTTCTTCAGTGCAAACTGCTTGACTTTCTTTCTCATTTCAGCCGTCTCGTCCTCACTGTCACATTCTGGCAGCTTGAAATGTGCCATAAGGTCAGTAAATAGTTGCTCTTTGAATCTATCGTCGCTATACACATCACTCCATTACACCTCTTTGGGATTATTCCACTCTCGAACAGTGATCGGGGTGCGATCTCTAGCAACAACACTTCATTGTTGTACAAATATTTGTTTTGTTTTCTTTGGTTCCAATGGTTCGCCGTCTCCTGAAACCCCTGTAATTTCATAAACAGTACCCTGGGGCAACTCTTTGGCTAGGCCACGCTTGGTTTTCTTGCTCGATGCAGAGGCCTAAGAGAAGAAACATTCGTCACATAATATATGTACAACTAGGTACATCTAGTGACGATCATCGGACATCATATATATATATACCTCATCGGTCTGCGTTACGCGTCCACAGGCTTCTTCCTCTTGTCGGTTGGTCTCCTCTCCATCACCGGATGGGTTCAGGTATCTCGAGGGAGATTCCTCATCGGCATCGTGAATCATATCCTCTGCGGATTGGACTAGGTGGATCCATAGTTATTGGCAAATGCACACAATTTTTATTTGAACTTAACAAATAAACCCTAAACCCTAAACCCGGAGGCGGGCGACTAAGCGGCTTCCTGCGAGAACCACCACCCTAACCCTAACTCTGGTCACCACCCCTAAACCCTAAACCCAAAGGTGCGATGGCAGTGGCCGGTGATGGTGGCCGCGGGAGAGGAGGGCGACTAAGCGGCTTCCCGGGAGAACCACCACCCTAACCCTAACTCCGGTCACTACCCTAAACCCTAAAACCAGAGGTGCGGTGGCAGTGGTCGGTGATGGTGGCCGCGGGAGAGGTGGGCCACTAAGCGGCTTCCCGCGAGAACCACCACCCTAACCCTAACTCCAGTCACCACCCTAAACCCTAAACCCGGAGGTGCGGTGGCGGTGGCCGGTGATGGTGGCCGCGTCAGAGGCGGGCGACTAAGCGGCTTCCCGCGATAACCACCACACTAACCCTAACTCCGGTCACCACCCTAAACCCGCGAGAACCGCCACCCTAAACCCTAACACTAAGCGGCTTCCCGCGAGAAAAGCCACCCTAAACCCTATTATAAATCTCATTACCTAAAAATAATAAAATAATCCTAAACTAAATACACTATATACATACACTATATACACTAATCCTAATACTAAACTACATACACTAATCCTAATCCTAAATTACATACATTATATACACTATATACACAAAACAAATAACATACACTATGTAGTAATCCTAATCCTAAACTACATACACTATATACACTATAATCCTAAGAAACTATATATATACATTAACTAAAAAATTAATCCTAGATTAATAATCCTAACTAATCCTAATCCTAACCCTAACACTACTCACCGGCAATGGAGGCGGCCGACGGTGGCGTTGGCGGCAGGCGCGGGCGCGAGAGGTGGCGGCGGGCAGCATCATGGCCGGCGCTTCGTCGGAGTGGCGGCGGTGGCGCGGCCGAGCACAGGGGGCACGCGAGGCGCAACGACGCGGGTGCGGGCGCGGGAGCGAGGCGCGGCGGGCTCGGCGGTGGGCGGCAGGCCGGCGAAGAGAGGGAGGCGCGGCGGTTTCCTCGTTGGAATTTCGCGGTGGCAGCCTGGCGGCGTACGTCGTCTGCAGACCTCCACTTCTCCCGGTGCGTGGAACACACCGGGGGAGAAGGGCTACATTTATACCCCCCTCTAGTCCCGGTCCGTGGCAGCAGCCGGGACTAAAGGGGGTCTCTAGTCCCAGCTGGTGCCACGCACTTGACTAGAGGAGGGGGCGTTTCATTTTTGCGTGGTGGGGCTAGACCCTTTATTCCCGGCTGGTAAGCTGGGCTGGGACTATAGGCCCAAATTTGCGCGCTGGGCCAAAAATCACAGCACACGCTGTGTTTTTTTTTCAAATTTTCGAATATATCATTTAAAACATTTAAATTTTACATTTTTGCAGACTTTTGAATTTGACAAAACTTTCAACATCAAAAGTTCTTGAATTTGAATAATTAATCCAAATCCATTTTATGTTTTATCAAATAATTATTTTAAATAGTCAAATTATTAACCATTTTGCCATTATGAATTTAAAAATGCATTTACTATTATTTTTTGCATATTTTTAAATCTCACTAAACTTTCAACATGGAAAGTTCTTGAATTTAAATAATTAATCCAAATCCATTTTCTGTTTTATCAAATAATTATTTTAAATAGTCAAATTATTAACCATTTTGCCCTTATCAATTTAAAAATGCATTAACTATTATTTTTTGCATATTTTTGAATCTCACTAAACTTTCAACATGAAAAGTTCTTGAATTTGAATAATTAATCCAAATCCATTTTCTGTTTTATAAAATAATTATTTTAAATAGTCAAATTATTAACCATTTTGCCATTATCAATTTAGAAATGCATTAACTATTATTTTTGCATATTTTTGAATCTCACTAAACTTTCAACATGAAAAGTTCTTGAATTTGAATAATGAATCCAAATCCATTTTCTAAATAAGCTTTAGTCCCGGTTGTATCCACTAACAGGGACTAAAGATATTTCTCGCCATTTCTCACCGCTTCCCGCCAAGTTTTTCCGCACTTTCCTCTGAACCGAGCATTTAGTCTCGGTTGTATCCACTGACATGGACTAAAGTGTCCTCGTGTTCCACTTTAATCGAGGAGTCAGGCTTCCCCGGGTTTTCCGAGCATACACTAATCTTGTGTTTCTCGATATACGGAGCCACCAAGGTGGAATTGTGTAGAACTGTGTAGTGTGCTTTATTGAAAGAATCCTTGTACATACATACCATTATTTTCCTTCCTAGTGTGCTTTTCCAGTCAGCCTCCCCTCATAATGAGATTGAGGAACACCAATCGGCTTAAGGTCAGGAAGAAAGTCAACACAAAACTCAATGACCTCCTCTGTTCCATAGCCCTTGGAGATGCTTCCTTCTAGCGTAGCATGGTTATGAACATATTTCTTTAAGACTCCCATGAACCTTTCAAAGGGGAACTTATTGTGTAGAAACACAGGACCGAGAATTCTAATCTCTTCGACTAGGTGAACTATGAGGTGCGCCTTAATATTTAAGAAAGGTGGAGGATACAACAACTCGAAGATGACTAGACATTGGACGACAACAATCTGTAACCCTGATAGACTTTCTGGATAAATTACCTTCTGAGAAATTGCATTGTGGAATGCACATACCTTCACAATGGCCAGCCAAACATTTCCTGTAGAATCCCTCTCAATGCAACCGGAAGCAATTGCATCATAAGCACGAGGCAGTCATGGGACTTTAGGTTTTGGAATTTTTTCTCTTTCATATTTACTATTCCCTTTATGTTAGGCGAGAATCCAGACGAGACCTTGATACTGAAAAGGTCTTCAAAAAATATTTCCTTTTCTTCCTTGGTAAGAGCGTAGCTGGCAGGCCCTTGAAACTGCCCTGGATGCTTGTCTCATCCTTTATGACGTTGCTGGTCCTCCCATGCTTCCGGTGTATCTTTTGACTTCCCATACAAGCCCAAGAAGCCTATAATATTCACACAAAGATTCTTCGTCAGGTGCATCACGTCGATTGCAGAGCGGACCTCATGGACTTCCCAATAGGGTAGCTCCCAAAATATAGATTTCTTCTTCCACATGGATGTGCGCCCGTCGGCGTCTTTCGGAAAAGGTTGTCCTCCGGGACCCTTCCCAAATATTACATTTAAATCCTTGACCATACCAAATACATCAGCACCAGTACGGGGGGAAGGCTTCTTCCGGTGATCTGCCTCGCCATCGAAATGCTTGCCTTTTTTCCTTAAGGGATGTCTGGGCGGAAGAATATGACGATTATACGGGTACACATTCTTCCTAGATTTTTCCAGATATATACTTTTAGTCTCATCTAAACAGTGTGTGCATACATTACATCCCTTGTTTGTCTATCCTGAGATGTTACTAAGAGCAGGACAATCATTGATGGTTACAAATAGCAACGCTCGTAGGTCGAATGGCTCCTGTTTGTCTCATCCCACACACGTAAACCTGGTTCGGCCCACAACAGTAAAAGTTCATCAACTAATGGCCTTAGGTACACATCAATGTCGTTGTCGGGTTGCTTCGGGCCTTGGATGAGCACTGGCATCATAATGAACTTCCGCTTCATGCACAACCAAGGAGGAAGGTTATAGATACATAGAGTGACGGGCCAGGTGCTGTGACTGCAGCTCTGCTCTCCAAAAGGATTCATGCCATCTATACTTAGACAAAACCATAAGTTTCTTGCGTCACCAGCAAAGTCTGGGAAGTCTCTCTCAATTTTTCTCCACTGTCCACCATCAGCGGGGTGCCTCAACATCCCGTCTTTCTTACGTTCTTCCATGTTCCATCGCAACAACTTGGCATGCTCTTTGTTTATGAACAAACATTTCAATCATGGTATTATAGGAGCATACCACATCACCTTGGTAGGAAACCTCTTCCTGGGTGGCTCGCCATCAACATCACCAGGGTCATCTTCACAATTTGGGTACAACAATTTGTTGTGGTCCTGTAACATCTGCTCAAACTGCAACCTCTCCTTTTCTGTGTCGCAGTCTCGCTTTGCATCAGAAATGACCCGACCAAGATCATCAGCGGGCCGGTCTGGTTCCCGTTCATCACCTCCTTCTTCTTCATTGTCTTCCATTGCGGTATTAGCGT
Source organism: Avena insularis (assembly GCA_023614405.1). Lineage (NCBI taxonomy): Eukaryota > Viridiplantae > Streptophyta > Magnoliopsida > Poales > Poaceae > Avena > Avena insularis. Next base: position 124,407,512 of record CM042685.1, on the reverse strand, counting down.
ATTCAGGTAACATAGATCGTTAGTTGTCATCATCGTTCTCTTCTTCATCGCCGTATTCCATAACAACCCCTCTTTCTCCGTGTTTGGTCCAAACATTATAGACGGAGATAAAACCAGACCGAAGTAGGTGGCTCTAAATGACTCTTGCGGAAGTGTGAGCCTTCGCATTCCTATAGTCAACACATGGACAACACATAAAACCATCCCGCCGCTTGTTCTCCTCGGCCACAACTTGAAAAGATTGCACGCCTTCTCTGAAAGCAGCAGAGCGTCGGTCACCGTACATCCATTGATGGCTCATCTGTATCATACAAATATATGTCAAACGCAATCACTATGCTAAAATTAGTACCGCATGGTCTAAACGAGAAAATAGTTGCTAACCTTTTATTACACTTGGAAACAAAGATGACAAAACTTAAGTGTGGCTCGGGCACCTCATATCATGTCTGTCTCGTGTGACCTAAAATCGCATCGCTGTAATGGACATTTCACCGAGTACCTCTAGTGCATATGTATGAACAAGAAAAAAAATAGCACAATAACACTCTCTCCCAGCAGGAAAAAAAAACAATTGAGAGGAGGAGGGGGTTGTGCATATATATAGGGCCAGACCATTAGTCCCGGTTGGAGATACAAACCGGGACTAAAGGGGGTGCCCCAAGCGAGCGGCAGGGCAGGGCCCTTAATCCCGATTTGTGTCTCAAACCGGGACTAATGTGGTCTAACGGGCCGGGACCTATGGTTCTGGGTGGCTCGGCCATCCGGCGAGGGCCATTAGTCCCGGTCCCAGCCACAACCAGGACTAATGGCCTGGACGAAAGGCCTGTTTTAGACTAGTGTAGTCCCATGCTCGCCACCCCTAGGACTCGATGTTCTTGCCTCTTGAACCAAGACGAGCGTACAACCATACGGGGTCTGGACAAACTCATGACTAACTAACTTGCCTAGTAGATTCCATGAGTCACATAGTTCGGGTGTTCCATTCGACATGCATTCTGGATCTTCTCGAAGGCGGTGAAGGAGGTGCATTCATAATAGGTAGGTAAGCTTGGCCCGAGTTACCTGGGGTGGATGGGTTCCCTGGTAAACCAACCCCGCCTCACATCTCTAGGGACCGGATTCGGGATTTGACCCGTTATGGCGGAACCATCCTTAGGGCGTGGCTCGTGGTCTCAGCGAAAGCAAGGTAAAGGTCGTGTCTAACCACCCTCTGTCGGCCTTCCAAGGAAGAGGGCTTATCTAATGGCATAAAGAGAAGGTTAGTACGTGTTGGTAAAGTTATACACCCCTGCAGGGTAATAATCTTTTTGAAAATCCATGTTCACGGTTATGAACCACTTGGGAACGGGCTTGATGATCATAGAGAACTTTAACCTAATCATAAAACTTGGCAGATCAACGTGTTCTTAAGGATGCTTCATCATGGGTACGAGGGGGGGTGGTGATCCGAGATAGGGTTCAGATGATGATGACTTGGTGGATATCAAAAGATGATGATCAATATTTTGGAGATATCGCTCTCTTATTCCCTTTTAAAATACTCTATTTAGACAAGCTTGTTCTCTCTCTTGTTTTATAAACAAAGAAGACATTATGCAAAACAACTCCACCAGCCAAAAGTCTTGCGAAGTACACCCTGTACTCACCCTTGATTTGTTGATACTTTTGGCAGAGTAAGTGTTCCTTGAAGATCAGTTTGGTAATACATCGACACCGATGAGTATCTTGGGGTTCCCGGCCGGTAGCCTGGAATCTATGGGCTGGGACGTCATCGTTATGCTTCAGGCCTCTAAGGCCATTTGTTAAGTTTGCTATACTTAAGGGCATAATTTGCCTTCCATTGTTTGATGTTTGTGGTCAGTGACCTCTGCATGTAATAATTTGGTTCTTTTCTCAGTTATGAGCTTGCTGTAATACTTTTGTGTCGTAGGTCCACTACCGTGTTACTGATTCTTGACTGGATATCCTCGAGCTCAAGGTTAAGCTTATGTCAGACAGAGGTCTGGGATTTTTTATCCCTGATCGGGTTTCACAATCTAGAGAACCATAATGGCTCCCACATATTCAACGATGACTTCGTGATCGAATGAACCATTCACATAAGATACTGATTCCATTTATCGCGCGATACTGTACTTATCTGAGGTTTGATCATCGGTATCTCTATACCTAGTTCAACCTCGTTACTGATAAGTACTCTTCACTCGTTCCGTGGTATGACATCCCATGTGATCTAGTCACATGCTTGCAAGCCAATTGGATGACATTCCACCAAGAGGGACCAGAGTATATCAATCTGTCATATGGATGGACAAATCCCACTCTTGGTCCATGTTTTTCAACACATACTTTTAGAATAACCAATGCCACCTTTATAACCATCGAGTTATGGAAGTGGCACTTGATGTCATCAAAGTATTCATCCGGTGATGGTGATTAACATGATCTCATAGTCGAAGGATTAGGTTACTATGTATCTGAAAGCTTGTAGCAAATGAACTACGTGACTTGATCTTATGCTATGCTTACTATGGGTGTGTGTCCATCACATCATTCTCCTAATGACATGATCTTGTTTTTAATAACATCCAATGTCCATGACCAGGAAACCATGATCATATATTAATCAACAAGCTAGTTTAACAAGAGTCTTACTAGGGACTCTTTTATGTTTACAAAACACACAAGTATTAATGTTTCCTGTTAATACAGTTATAGCATGGATTGTAAATATTTATCATAAACACAAAGATATAGTAATAACCACTTTATTATTGCCTCTTGGGCATATCTCCAACAGTCTCAAACTTGCACTAGAGTCAATAATCTAGTTTGAAAAACTGTGTATTCAACACCTATGGCTTTCTAGTGTTGTATATACACGATCGATATTGGTAATCGTATCTAATACTTCTAGGTTCGTGTGTATTTGCATGTCTTTGCATATCTATGCATCACTCATTCTCCAAAGAGATGGCATTGTATAAATTTGATCCTTTGGTGATACCTTTAGTTCCTTGGGGTTAAACCATGTTGATACAATTGTCATACAATATATCTTCATAGTATTAGCTTGTTGTGAGCCACACCTAGTTTGATAAGAAAAACTTCTTGACACAAATTCCCTTGTTTTCTACTACAATAGCAATCAAATACTTAGCCTTTTATTGTAGTATTTGTCACAATGTCTTAACTTTGGAACTTATCGAAACCCGTTATGGAACTTCCTTTCCATTACATTCTGCCACCCATAGTTTAAATTGAGATAAACTTAATCTGCATCTTATGAAAAAACTAGTATCAATGTAACACTTTACAATGAACTATCTATCTATTTGTCACCTCCACATAAATAACATATTCTTAGTTCTTCTAAAGATCATAAGAATATCCTTACTATCATCCAATGGTTATCTTATGAATCATTATGGTATTTTCTCATAACATTTTAGAGCACATGACATATTTGTATGTGCACATATCATAGTATGATTAATCCAAATATTCTTGTGATTTCACTCACCAAGTGTCATAACACTTGAATTTTGATTCAATGCTTTTCCATGCGATAAGAACTTTTCTTGTCGTTTCTATATTGAACTCCTTCAATATCTCATCTATGTACTTCCGGCACAACCATATTATCACCTTAATCTATTCAGATAGACATTGATGCCTAATATTTGAGTTATGCGTAAGTCTTTCATCAAAATGAAATTCTTAACTTGTGTCAATAAAATATACATAATTTCCAATTAACAATATGTCTTTCACATAACGTATTAGAAATATGTCTAAGTGCTCCCAATTAATTTCTTGCAAATGCAAGCATATTCATCGTCTCTAATGAAATTAAACTCTATTAGCAGTTCCATCACGGTGAAGATTCCAACTCTGCGATGATCACTTCAACCATTTAAGTTTACATGCACTCTTAACATCCTTTGAATTAACAAAAACCTTTGGATCGTCTCATGTACACATCCTAGGTAACCATTCTATTAGAAGAACTTTGTTTTGTTTGTTCGACTACCATATACAAAAATTATATGTAGTGGTTGCTACATTAATCCGCCCAGACTAAATATCGCTATGAAAGATCAAATCTCGTCATAGTCAACTCATTTAAACAATGTCGTAAACTCTTTTCTGACATGTCAACTTTTTCAAAGATGTGAAACATCCATGGATATTTCTTTATAAATCAAATACGACTGAAAGGTTTTACACCTTTCCAGAGGTCTTCCAAGTTTAAAAATTTATTTCTCGTATATGGAACTATCATTGATTTTATGGCTTCAAGCCATTTGACGGAGTCAGGGCCCATCATCGCTTCTTTTCATATAGTCGGTTTGTCATTGTCAAATAATAATGATATACTCTCAAAACTTAGTATTTGATTGTTTACTCGACCTACTCAGTTCAATAGGAACTTAACCTCCGTGACCACAACATTTGAGACACGTGAGCCATGAGCATTATTGCTGCCTCCGGGACACTTTCCGGCGCTGCGCAACTCAGCACATATAGCTAAGGTTCAATAACCTTATCAAAGTTCTATTGTCCTCCCACTTAAGTTTTCACAAAAAAGTTCCTTCTAAAGAAACTTGACGTTTTAAGCGATAAACACATTTGTCTTCGGTGTTAAGGAGGAACACCCAACGGTTAATCGAAATAACTTACAAATACATGCTCATCCAACTTTGGTTGTAACCATTTTACTTATGCCTATCATACCAACATTTAAGAAAGTACAACTTGGTTCTTATCCAAGACCATAACTCATATGGTGTCATTTGAACGGATCATGATGGAACTCTTTTTAGTGTAAAAGTGGTAGTCCCTAAAGCTTTAATATTTAAAATATAATGGCAGTTTTATAACTTACGCCTTTGATATCACCATGTCAAACAAGGTTTCATTTCATATCTCGAACACTCCATACTCCTATGGTGTTTCGGGAAATGCAAATCCATGGAACGATTCCTGAAATCTTAAGTGTTATGCTAAACTTGTAACTCAAATATCTTCCATTAAGATCCAATAATAAACTCTTTATTTTCTTGTTACAATGATTTTCCACTTCATCTTGAATGTCTTTGAACATTTTCAAATATTTGACACTTCTTCCTCATTAAGTAAATATACACATATATTCACTCAAATTTGCAGAGAAAGCATATGAAGTTGAAATCCGTCGCTCACGACCACACATAATGGACTACATACATCAATATGTACAAATTCCAATAAGTTAGTTGTTTGTTCTTCTTTGGTATTTGAACGGAATTTCAATTATCTCTAGGAAAGTCTCACAAGTGTCATTCGATCAAAATCAAAAAACTCCAAAATTCCATCAACATGAAGTTTCTTCATGTTTTCTTTCCTATATAATTCAAATGGTGATGTCACTTCTTAAGTTATCTTTCCATTATTTATCTTATGACATTTTTAGCATTTAGGTTATGGACATGATTTCTCCAACTAGATTTGTAAATCATCCATCTTGTATGAAATACGGTAATTATTTGAACAATCTTTTGTTCTCATAATACCTGATCAAAATAATAATTATTAAAACAAATCTTGAAGGCAAGCTATGATGTTAACGAGAAACACAACAACACTTTGTTTGTTTTTGATGAACACCATCACATATTCTCTTGCTGGTTACTTAGGCCATTGCAGTTCATGAATTGTGTTGTCTTGCATGACATTTCACACCACCCAATTCGGTATCCAATACCCAAGAACCACAATGTTTAACAAGCAAAGAATACAACCATAACATGTATATCATCTATATACCTAAACTGGATATTTCCAACCTTTTATATTTCTTCCAAATATTTCAAAGAATCTCTTTTAGCATTTCCTTTCCTTTTAAAAAAAAATCTATCAACATCAACCATGGTGACATACACATGACACATTGTATAAAGAGTGTTGTAACATCCCAATTTCAGCAACCCTGATTTAATGTCCCAAAAGGGCAAAAATCGGGGGGAAAAAACTTTTTCTTGTATTGTGTGTTTACTTGCTTGCTTGTGCTCAAGCAACTTCTTGTGTATTAGTTGTGTTTCTCCTCATCTCAACCCTAGTATACAAAAACTATTTCACAAAAGAGATGTCTTGGATCATCTTTTATATTCTCAAATGTTTTGGCATTCCAAAACCTGAGCCAAGATGACTTTGCCTAAACCGAATACTTTACTAGTTTCTATTAACAAAACTATGGATACATATATATTATCTCCGTATGTTTTCAAGACAGTACCTTCAAGTACTCTTATCTCTTGGTTTTCCCAAAATCTTTATTAAAACCTTTTCATCTAAATCTTGGTAGAGATACCAAGATGGTACTTATCTCACTTCAAAACTAAACCGATTTCAACATACCCACCCTTACCTCAATCTAGGCTTGATGGTAACCCTAGTAGTAGTTAGATAAGTGTTATGATGAATTGCCTTGATCTGCTGATTGATGAATTGCCTTGATCAGCTGATTGCCTTGTTTGATTAGGATCTAGATTGATATATTCTAGTATCTCATCCTTTAGGACCCAATCCTTGTTTGTGATCATCACTCTCAAGCTAAGCATCCAAGTCTGGATCTATCCTAAGCCACTCAAGTGATCATTTCCTCTCCTGCTTACATCAGTCCTAGGACAAACCTTCTGGATGGTTTCCAACTCATTGAAGACCCAATCTAAGAAGGGATCATATATACTTATCCCCCACATCAAAATCCTACATATGATCATGAGTTTGGAATCTAGCATCCTCTCAAAATCATCTACACTTGCACTCTAGTCAAAATTTCCAAAACTATCAAAATGGCGTAGTCTGGATTTCTTATCTATATTCAATCTTTGGAGCTCTACCTTTTCCAACCTATGTGCATTCTTGAGAATGTACTTGAACCATATTGTAGTAAATCTTTAATACTACCAATGCCCACTCTTTACCTTACCGAAGCAAATCTATTTCCCACTCATCCATGATGGTTTTGTAGTCAAGATAATAATCTTCTCTGCAAATCTTAACATCTTGCCTACTTTGGCAAAAGCCCACATCTATGTGCCCTCTCACCTTGACCAACTCTTTGCATGATTAGAACCTAATAACCATGGCCTATCCACCCCCACTTCACTTGTTTCCATTGGAGCCTTGTGCTTCTTAAACCCACATGGTTTAGGAGGCTAACTGATGCATCTACTATGGCAGCCTTATTTTCAACAAAGTTTGCCATCTCTCCTAGATCACCTCAAATGCAACCAAGCCCAACTCTTGTTTCCAAGATCATCTATATGACATGGTATATCCATACATATACCCCTTGTACCAAGGTAGCTCTGAGCTCCCTACTCCAACCCTGTTTAGATGGCATCAGAATAACAAAACCCTAGATTCTCCCTTGTCTAGTTTCCATCCTTTCCACCACTTTCTTCAAAACCAAGTTTGAACTTGATGCCTACCTGAAGTATATATCATCTACATTGGATATAAGCATCCCCAAACAATTCCCACAATTATTTGGATTATTAAACTATTTAATTCCCTTTATTTACCAAATTCCCAAAAATCTTGTATATAAAGGCAAGTTTGTTTTTATCCAAATCACCTTGCCAACTTAAGGAAAATTTGATGGCTATTCATCATACCCCATCTTAGAAACTCAAAAATAAGTATTTTTGAGATTCCTTATTATCTCTTTTTGCCCTTTTTCTTAATTGGCAAAAATAAGAAATAATTCCCTAAAAACACTTTTACACTTCAATAAATCCCAATAAAATCCTCCAATGTGTGTTATGGTATTTAGGACCATATCACATCAAAAACCAAGCTTTTCCAATATAAAAATATCATCTAAGCCTCCATAATCTATTTCTTCACTTTTTGAAGAAGTGCATTTAAATAGGATTATAATCATCAGAAAAAATTCCATTTAAATCATGGAGAGATTCTTTGACTTACTATACCTACCAGTACCATTTACACCCTTTGTCCAATACAAGTTCTGCAACTTCCTTCCCAAACCTCACAATGATCAACTTTGCCAAAACAATCAAAATTGATTCAAACCCTAATCAAACCAACCGCAATCTTCCCCAACACTTCTCTCTAGCAGCATCACTCTCCTCTAGACGACCAAGCACTGTAGCATGGCCCCACACCCCTTGCCCCACATGGATCCTTAAGTAGGAGACAAATGAATTGTCTTGTCAATCCCCATTTCTTTACTCCTTGCATCCCTCTACTCCCTCCTTGCTCCATGCACGACCACAAGAACCCCCAACACTCTCCCCACCGCCCCTGGCCACCAATGGGAAGGCCATGGACTAGCTCCATGCTCCTCCATGAGCCACACCCCCATAGACCACTCCCTCTCGGTTTATAAGCCCACCAGCCAGTACAGCACTCCCCCTCTAGCTCATTTGCCCCCTCTCCCCCTCACTCTCCTCCCAGAACACCCTTCCCCTCTCCACTGCTCCGTTATGCTCGTGGGAAGAAGAAGAAGCTTTGGCCATTTTCTTCCCGTAAGCACCACTCGCTCCTCCCTCTACCTCTCTCGCTGCATGTCACTCTGCAGTGACCCCCTCCTCTTCCTCTATCTAACCATGCCCTTATTTTTGCCCAGGACCCCCTGCAGCGTCGCCTAGGATGGGCTCCGGCGAGCTCCCCTCGGCCATCATCGCGCGAGCTCTTCCCCGACGTCAAGCCCGACCTTTCCGACCCTCCCGAGCTCGTCGACGTGCCCCCCCTCGCCCTGGACCGCCCCCGATGCCTCTCGACCCTCAGGTGAGTCTCCCTGTCCAACCTAGCTCGCCAGCTAGGGTTTCTTCCCATGGGCGGCGATGCCAGGAAGAAGACGGCTCGTGGCTGTCGATCTGGATTTGATCTGACGAACACAGCCGCCCCGTACCCCTTCACTCCTCCTCCCGCTGACGGACCGGCCCAGCTAGGCCAGAAGCTCCTCCGCTTGCGCATATGTGTAACTCCGGGCGGGCCAAATCTCCCTTTTTTGGCCCATTCCTCCCCAGATCTGGCCCGACACTATTCCTCTTTTTATTATTTCTGCCAGATCTGTTTGTAGTTGTTTGGTTTCAATCCAAACAAAGTTGTAAACCACCAGATCTTGGCTAGATCTAATTTTTCATACATACATACATGTTCTCCCTAACAGGTAGAGGCATTGGTTAGTCATTTTGAGGATTAAAATAAATATGATAAAACATATACTATGATATGTCCAGAACACTATTTTTGTTCTACAGAAAGTTTGGTATCTCCAATTGGAGTAGATCCAATTTGTGCAGAAGGGTATCACCCATACCCTTCATGTCCCCCTGGCCCCACCTAAGTTTGCTTCCCATTTTGCTGGTAGCAAAAATAACAAAATAAATTACTTTCTACCTTTAGTAAATTCCTTAGGACAAACAAACTGAGGTTTTTACCCAATTCCAAATCTCCAAGATCAACCATAACCATATCCTCCTAAATCCAACAGCTCATATTTTTGCCTCTGTTGATTTATGCTGAATTAAACTCTTCTGTGCATGGGTTATTCACTAATAAAAACATTACAATAGCTCTGCCACTCCAAATTGATTTATTCCAATTTCTACGGAAAGTTATTCTCGGTACCTAACAATTATCCTTGGAATCAACTAAAAAGATTCTGTAAAATAAACCCAATGAAAAAGACAAATCCCATCCAGTACAGTATTTGGGGATTTCTCAAGGGCATTATGGTAATTATTTTAAGGTTATTGCAACTCGTTTGGAATCAGACCATCAAATCCTACCTAATCACCCAAGGAAATAATTTTTGGAACTCCAGATAAGTTCTGGTGAATTATTTCCTAAACTAGGGTTTTATCCACTATAATTTCCATTAAAAATCAAGGGAAATTGATAAAAGAGTGAAACCACTTTTGTTGGCTACATTTTATCAATACCTATCTAATGGTATCATTTTTATACACGGGTACCCTACACATAAAGTCATTGACCAAAAACCTGTCCTAGCTAATTCCTAGACATTAAATCAAAAGGGAAGCCTTTTCCCTAATGTCTCCACATCTTATGCCAATCTTATCCACCAACCTCCAACATCTTACTGATGTATATCTTGTAATTATCCTTTACTTGTTGTATGGTTTGAAGATTATATGCCTTGTATTTATTGGTGTATTTTTTGCTTGCATGTATGCTTGATAAACGGCAATAGTTGCGATTGTGTGACGCCGAGAAGAAGGAAGGATCGGGATATTATTTTATTATTATAATTGGTTATCAGGTTATCTAACACCGTCAAGGGACTTCTCTCTGGTCATAGGCAAGCCACCATTTCTGAACTTCTGTATTATCCCATTTATGTTTATCAACTGTTTTATACCTCGTTTATAAATTGCATGATCACAGACATGGTTTATTTCAAATAAACAGACGTGAGTAACTTGGCTCCTCCAAGTTATAAATGAGTCTCCATTGGACACCATGTCAACACCGGGATTTTTAATCCCAGATACCTATAATGCCATACATCACAATCCGAGGATTACCATTTTTTGCGAGACATAACATATTTGGATATCATAGTACATCATCCATTACAAATCATACATAAGGTCTTACACAAATAAGGATCTCATGATCTAGTTCTGAGTACAACTCAAGAAGCGGAATAACGTAAAGATAATGATAGCGTAGGCGAAGCTCCATCTTTGGGGTCACAGGAAATGCTGACGATGGGAGATGATACTAGTTGTCGTAACCTTCCTGCGGTCCATCATCCTGGTACTCCTCTTCATAGTCTGGCCACAGGAATAGCTAGGGACAAAGCCATGAGTACTCTTTAAGTACTCGCAAAGTAATACTAACAAGTTAAGGGGGTTTCGTAGTAGAATACTAAGCTCTAGTGTTATTTTGCAAAAAGCCAGATTTACCTCTACTAAGTTCAGAAGCAAAGAATCTAGTTGAAAATTTTATAACACCTAGTGGAAATTTGAATTTCATATCACAACGCTGTTGTGGTCAAGTCAAAGTCACAAATCGTTTCACAAGTCATTTTGAAAACATCTGACGGGGGAACAATATGGCCACTCCAACTGTCTATAACCGCGGACGCGGCTATTCGAATAGTTTGACACTCTGCAGAGATTGTACACTTTCACCACAACATTCGATACATCTGTCAGGAACAATCCTGAATTCACCATACTCAGTATGCGGATAATCAATCCTAACCTTTCAATTACACACCCTAGTATAGGCACCTCTCCTGTGAGTTTGGCCTCCCAACCATGACAAATTGTCCTCTTGGGTACTGCACAGGTGGACAATCTTCACAAGGTAGCCTCAGCTCAGACCCATACTAAGGTATATAAATTTCTAGTCAAGCCCTACCCAAATTTCGGGTATTGTGGTTGTACGGTAAAATTGGAATGGTATCGCATCCAAACAACCATCAGTTTTATAAAGGGCTAAGGCTCATGCCTCAACATTTTCATCATCAAAATCATTTGTTGTTCGGAAACACCTGTCAAAACATTTCCGTAGAATGACTCATCATTCTAAGGTTTTCATAACCATTTTCACCAAATATTCCCATATAATGTTGATCAAGTTTTATGCTTAGCACTAGCATCTACACGTGGTGGTAAATACTAATGAGGGGTGGTAAACAAGTGGGGATTTGCTAAGTTCAATCTCATGCCTTAGGATGACATCAAGATTATCTAACTTAGGCCAAAGTTTATGCTCTTTATGTTACCTTTAGTTATCTTTCTAGAATCTACAAGTCACCATGTAAACTCTAAGAGAAAGCTTTGATAAAGAAAATAAAGTACTTAAGCTTGCAAGTAAAACTAGGATTCTGCATCATCAAATGTATCTAACCAAGCATGCTTAATGCAATGCATAGGTTCTCTAACTTTCATAGTTGCAAGGGTTAGCTTGCCTTATGCATAGTAGTGGTGGAAGTTCTCCTTCTCCTCGGCTTCTTCCTCATAGTATCCTCCTTCATCCTCATATCCTTGGTCGGTACTAGCGTCTATAAATAAATACGAGGTACACAATCACCAAACAATACTTAACTATTTTTAATCATCACACAAAAAGTCACACTAGATGATCTAACATCATCACTATTATCACAAGGATTAAAGCACTTGTCTTATTTCTTTTATTTGAGAAAAGTAATTTCTACTCATTGAAAAACTACTTAAGATTTAATATTCTCCAACTCAAACATGGGATCATGTTGACACATGTCATCACCACATATTTTAGTTCATGAGAATGTGATTTAAAGTGGTGTCACAATTTTATAAGGTTAAACCTTTTTATTTTAATTAAATAAAGTGACTAGAAATGCATATGTGGCATTCTTTTATTACTTGAACATTATTTCTGCAAGTAAACCCATATGTTTTATATGTTCTTAAAGGTATGATCAAATGTAATTTTTGAGAGTTAGAATCAACTCAAAAGATCTTATTGTTGCATTTTGTAAAATGTTTGAATGCAGAAAAGCTTCTACCTTGTTATTTTTACCATGGTTGATTTATAAATCCAAATGGTTTGAATCCAACGGGCTTGGATTAAGCATTTTAGTACCTTTCTAACAAAATTGGTTTCATGCAATTTGGTTCAGTGAATCCAGCAGGGTTGATTTTTGAATCTAGGTACAGAACTATGTTTGAAATTAAATGAATAAAACTAAATTTGAATTGTTTAGTCGCGCGGGATGTTTTACTGGGCCGGCCCACTGCACACAGTGCGTGCACGGGCTGGTTAAGTGGCTGTCCCCATGCGTCAGTGAGACAGGGAGGGGCGAAGCGGTATGGGACAACGTGGACCGTGGGATCTGGTTCTAATTGGACGACACTGGTTCATCGTCCACGTCGGGCCAGGCAGAACGTACCTAGCTAAGCGTGGGGGTCGTGGGAGGATCACCGGGGCTCAGGCGAGGGTCGGCGATGGGGGCGAATGACGAAGTCGACGACGTTGGTTCTCCTGGTACCGGTAGCTTCTCCTAGGGCGGCTCCAATCATCGGCTCCCTTCTCCTCTAGTAGCGGCGGGCTCTGGCCAAATTCCGGCGATGCGCTGCTCGCCTTGCTCCAGGAGTGAGGCAGGGCGGTTCTGAGGTGGAGAGGAGTGAACTGGTGTGAAGAAAATGAGCGGTGGAGGCCTCTGTTTATAGTGGCTGAAGGGGACCGACGGGCGCGAGCTGAGCTCGTCGTGGTCGACGGCACAGAGGGATACTGGCATGGGCGACAGTAGGGGGCGGTGCTGTGCCCCCTGGCGAAGCTCAATAGCGCGGTGGTGAGGTGTGGGGCGGTGCTGATCGGTCGGAATGCTTCGATGCTCTGGGCCGTCCCAACGGCGATTTTAATGTCGCACAACATGCGTGGTCCGCGCGGCGGCGAACGAGCATGTCTGCGGGGTTGCTGGGACGGTGGTGATCACGCATGCACGCGGCGAGGGCGACGCGTGGTCTGTGGGTGCTGGTCGAGGGTGGCGCACTGGCGCGCTCTCGGCTCGCGCATAGAGGTTTGGCATGGGCTGTCATGTGGTCCAGGGGCTGGCATTTCTCGGGGCTGGGACAGAGAGTGGCGGTGGACGGTGGGGTGCTTGCTAGACATGCTCTTTAGGCTTAGTGTTGCTACTACCTTGCGGTCGACAATGGAGTGGCAAGGTGAGGCTCGGCCTGCTTGCCATTAATGGCATGGTCTTTCTTACATTGAGCTACAGGGGTTAAACTAGTTAGATGATCTACTGAGGGTGTAGTGTGAGCTAGATTTGGAACAAGTTAGGCCAAATTTACTACACATTATAGTGTTTGAGGTTTGTTTGATTTGTATCTGCAAGGTGTTTGATGAAATGTCCGCAAGAACTTTGAATTTGAATTTTGGATTCAAACTTGGTGGGTTTGCTAGGCACATACTAGCACTAGTGGAAACGAGGCCTTTGGTTGAGGTCGGAAATGGGCTTTAACACCGGTTCTTCTACGAACCGGTGTTAAAGGGGGTGACCGTACTAGCATGGTCCATAGAGAAAAAAGGAGCACCCCCTTTAACACCGGTTCAAGCCACGAACCGGTGTTAAAGGCCCTGCACCAGTGGCCCGTGCAGCCCCCCCCCTTTAACACCGGTTCGTGGCTTGAACCGGTGTTAAAGGGAGGGGGATATATAACACACCACATCCCACACCCCTCTCTTCCATTTTTTCAATCTCTCATTTTGGAGCCTAGCAAGAGTGTGAGAGGTGTGCTAGTTTGTATTTTTTTTCCTATGCACAAGAGGTGTTCAGTGAAATGCCCGAGAGCTCGAAATAAGTTTTCTCGTTGCTCTTTCCTTCTTGGTCGAGGTCGGCAACTTTATCCTTTCATGTGTCATTGATGTACTATATATAAATGGTCATCTCCCTATTAATTTTTCATATACTATATATTAATGCAGATGAACCGGCAATGGATGTACGGTGACCGACACACTTCCGAGTACATTACGGGCCTCCAAAATTGTATCGTTGTGGCTAATGCAAACCATGGTCACAATGGTTTTATGTGTTGTCCGTGTGTTCACTGTCAGAACAAGAAAGACTACTCAAATACCAGAACCATTCACGCCCACCTACTTCGATCCGGTTTCATGCCCAGCTATAATTGTTGGACCAAGCACGGAGAAAAAGGGGTTGTGATGGAAGACAACAAAGAAGAAGAGGATGATGACAACTATCATAATATGTATCCTGAATATGATGATACTGCAACGGGGGTAGATAATGAAGATCAAGAGGCAGCAGATGGGCCCGCTGATGACGATCTTGGTCGGGCCATTACTGATGCAAAGGAAGAATGTGAAACTGAAAAGGAGAAGGATAAGCTGGAGAAAATGTTAAAGGATCACAAAATATTGTTGTACGCAACTTGCGAAGATAGCCACAAAAAGCTAGGTACCACACTGGATTTGCTGCAATGGAAGGAAGAGAACGGTGTGACTGACAGCGCATTTTCAAAGTTGTTGGTAAAAATGAAGAATCTGCTTCCAACCAATAATGTGTTGCCCGATAGTACATACCAAGAAAAGAAGGTTGTCTGCCCTCTAGGATTCGACGTGCAGAAGATACATGCCTACATTAATGACTGCATCCTATCCTGCGGTGAGAAGTACGAGAATTTGGATGCATGCCCGGTATGCACTACACTGCGCTATATGATCGGACGAGATGATCCTGGCGATGTTGAGGGCGAGGCCCCTAGGAAGAAGGTTCTGTGGTATGCTCCTATAATACCACGGTTAAAACGTCTCTTTAGAAATAAAGTGCATGCCAAGTTGTTGCGATGGCACATGGAAGACCGTAAGAAAGACGCGATGTTGAGACACCCCGCTGATGGGTCACAGTGGAGAAAAGTCGAGCGAGAGTACCCGGACTTCGCACGTGACGCAAGGAACTTAAGGTTTGGTCTAAGTACAGATGGCATGAATCCTTTTGGTGAGCAGAGCTGCAGTCACATCACCTGGCCTGTGACTCTATGTATCTATAACCTTCCTCCTTGGTTGTGCATGAAGAGGAAGTTCATTATGATGCCAGTGCTCATCCAAGGCTCGAGGCAACCCGGCAACGACATTGATGTGTACCTAAGGCCATTAGTTGAAGAACTTTTATAGCTGTGGACCAAACCAGGTGTATGTATGTGGGATGAGCACAAAGGGGAGCCATTTGACCTACGAGCGTTGCTTTTCATAACCATCAATGATTGGCCTGCTCTTAGTAACATTTCAAGGCAGAGCAAGAAGGGATACAATGCATGTACACACTGTTTAGATGAGACTGAAAGTGTATATTTGGATAAATGTAAGAAGGTTGTGTACCTAGGGTATCGTTGATTTCTTCTGAACCTGCATCCAGTAAGAAAGAAACGAAAGCATTTGAAACGTCTGGCAGAACCCCAGAGGAAGCATGTCCTCCGTACCGGTGAGGAGGTATTTGGTATGGTCAAGGACCTAGAAGTAATCTTTGGAAAAGTTCCAGACAGTCTATCTGTTCCGAATGACGATGCCGGACATGCGCCCATGTGGAAGAAGCAATCTATATTTTGGGACCTACCCTATTGGAAAGTCTTAGAGGTCCGCTCTTCAATTGACATGATGCACGTGACGAAGAATGTTTGCGTGAACCTGCTAGGATTCATAGGAGTGTATGGGAAGGCAAAAGATACACTGGAAGCACGGCAGGACCAGCGACGTATGAAAGACCCTGAAGAGCCTATGCATCCTGAGAACGAGAAGGGTAAACGATGCCACTTAACTCCTGCCAGCTACGCTCTTACCAAAGCAGAGAAGGAAATCTTTTTTGAATGCCTGAGCAGTATCAAGGTCCCATCTGGTTTCTGGTCGAATATAAAGGGAATAATAAATATGGCAGAGAAAAAATTCCAAAACCTGAAGTCTCATGACTGCCACGTGATTATGGCGCAATTGCTTCCGATTGCATTGACGGGGCTTCTACCTAAAAATGTTCGAGTACCCATTGTGATGCTATGTGCATTCCTCAATGAAATATCTCAGAAGGTAATCGATCCAGAAAGCCTACCAGGGTTACAGACAGATGTGGCCCAATGTCTTGTTAGCTTTGAGTTGCTTTTCCCACCATCCTTATTCAATGTATGACGCATCTCTTGGTTCACCTAGTAGAAGAGATTGCCATTCTCGGTCCTGTATTTCTACACATGGGAGTACTAAAGAAATATGTTCATAACCGTGCTAGGCCAAAAGGAAGCATCTCCAAGGGCTATGTAATAGAGGAGGTCATTGAGTTCTGTGTTGATTTTATTCCTGACCTTAAGGCGATTGGTGTTCCAGAATCACGACATGAGGGGAGACTACGTGAAAAAGGCACCCTAGGATGTAAAGCAATGATATGTAGGGACGGGCATTCTCTCAATCAAGGACACTACACGGTTTTACAAAGATCTATCTTCGTTGCCCCGTATATCAATGAACACAAGAATTTAATACGCCTCAAACACCCGGGACAGTCTGATGAATGGATTATAAGTGAACACATGGCGAGTTTTGGCGGCTGGCTGCAAAGACTTCTCACGAATAACACCACTGTTGGGGATCAGTTGTACTTGTTGGCCAGGACACCATCTTCGACTGTATGTACTTTCCAAGGGTACAAGATAAATGGGAATACATTTTACACGATAGGCCAAGATAAAAAGAGCACCAACCAAAACAGTGGTGTCCGCTTCGATGAAGCAGAATACAATGGGCAAAAGACCACGTATTATGGGTTCATAGAGGAGATATGGGAACTTGACTATGGACCTAATTTTAAGGTCCCCTTGTTTCGGTCCAAATGGGTCAAGCTAACAAGAGGAGGGGTTGAGGTAGACAAGAAGTACGAAATGACAACAGTGGATCTCAACAATCTTATGAAGGTAGACAAGAACTTAGACGAACCATTCGTCCTAGCCAATGATGTGGCTCAGGTTTTCTATGTGAATGACATGTCTACCAAACCGAAAAAGACAAATTCCTGCCGAATCGATAGGAAGTGGGTCAGATATGAACTACAGGTACATGATACGATGCTCATGTTTTTTAGGTTCACAATATGCTATTTTATCATAAATCCAATCCAAGTTTAGCGAGGTTTTGTCAGATTCCAAAGTATACAAAAGATGCGGCATTTAAATATCCAAACAATTCAAAAATGTTAATACAAAATAAAATATGATTTGCTCTAATAAAATAGGGTTGGATTCCTTTTTAGATGCTTAATATTTCTTATGTTCAAAGTTTTAGTGTTTGACTATTTTATTTTTGTTTTAATTGAATAATCAAAATTTATATGTAAGTGTTTTAATCATTTTGAAAATTTTCATCTACAGTAACTATAAAATGTTTTTATATGAATGGATAGATCTTATTTTTCTGAAAATTATGATATATTATTCATATTTTTCTAAGTTGAAATGAAAAATATATGAATTTTCTAAATTCTATCCTATTTTTTGAATTAAAATTGCCCCCACCCCTTTGATGTACGAAATAAATGCCCCCCCTTTAACACCGGTTCCATCCACGAACCGGTGTTAAAGGGAGGGGGCATTTATTTCGTTTCGCGCACACCCCCCATTTAACACCGGTTCATGGATGGAACCGGTGTTAAAGGGGGGGTGCGGGCGCGAAATGAATTCCCCCCTTTAACACCGGTTCCAGCCACGAACCGGTGTTAAAGGGTGGGGGGTGCGGGCGCGAAATGAATTCCCCCCTTTAGCACCAGTTCCAGCCACAAACCGGTGTTAAAAGGGGGGTTATAACGCGCGCCTTCCTCTTTCTTCTTCCCCCCAGCCAAATCGATCAAGCGCGCATAGAGGAAGAAGCAGAGGAGAGCGCGCGAGCTGTCGCCGTCGCCGTCCAGCCGTCGCCGTCGCCATCCCGCGGGAGCACCGTCGCCCCCCATCCAGATCGATCAAGCACGCAGAGGAAGAAGCAGAGGATAGCGTGCGAGCCATCGCCGTCTAGCCGTCACCGTCCACGCCCTCGCCGCCCTCGCCGTCGCCATCCCGCGGGAGCGCCGTCGCCGGACCGTTCCATGCCCTCACCATACGTCCACGCCCTATCCACCCCCTCCCCCCTCGATCTCGTATACTTCCACGAGGCTTCCGATTTCGCGCCGCCGGATCACTTCGCTGTCGCCGCCTCGGAAGGTCGCGTCGCCGTGGAATCAGATTGCGCGTGCGTCGAGCTGAACGACCCCCTGACGAGCCTAGGACCAACGAAGGACCTTGCCACCATCGCCGCCAGGACCGTCGCTGCCACCTCGCCATTGTCTCCAGTGAACTCGCATCGCTCAACCTGAGCCGCACGATCGCGCCTAATCCAACAGTCCTTGTATTTTCCAGACCGAAGGGGTACCGGCGAATCGCAGCGCACCATGTAGCCAGCCACGTTAGCGAGGCGTTGACTATGCAGAAATTTCTTTTAGAATTTGTAGAAAATAGTTGAATATTGTAAAATTCATAGAAATAAATACACTGAGCCAATATCTGCAAATAAAATACCATTGAATTCTGTTTTTCAAGTATAATATTTCTATGCAATTGATTCAGACTTTTGCATCAAGGTTTTGCCCTTATTAATTAAATGGTTTAGTGGCCTATTTAGAGTAATAAATTCATTGGAAAGGTTTTACCCCTCAGAAAATTGCAAATGAGGTGTCCCTGGATTCAGTAGAACAAGTGGCATATGTGTATGTATATTTGTATGTGTATGTGTATGTATATATGTATATTGTATTGTATGTGTATTTTATATGTGTATAATTTGTGCCACGCCGACGACCACCGCCACCATTATGCCGTCGACCCTGACCTCCTCTGCCCTCGCTGAGCCTACACACGCGTCGAGGGTGAGTCGCCCATTTTAGGTGGCCCATGTCGTGCTGGTTCGAACGCACACCCCCACGCATCCCGGCCCCGCTCTCGCCCTAGCGCCGCCACCTCTGGTTTTCAATATAGTATTATAATAACCATGCTTTGTTAATCAACTTTCATGACAAGTTAATTAGAAGAAGTAAATGTACCCTCTCATATGAATCCGGGGTTTCTCTGAATTAGGGTTTGAAATGACCAAGCATGTATTAGGGTTACATTTCAATACTTTTAACCTGTCATATCATCATCCTTGCTTGAGCATTTCAATAGATGTATTACTGATATTTGTGTGATAAGATTATTGTTTTAGAAACTATGGATCCACTCAGTAGAAACCTTGAAGAGGAAGAAATAATGAAGAACATGATCCACGAGGACACCTCACAATATCTGAACTTGGAGGGACATGATGACAGCTCAAGTAGTCATGGAGAATATGACGACTCCGGTGAACACACTTTAGTGATTGCAAAGTCCGTCAAGGTATATGCATGGATTAATCCTCTGCTGACTTGCACCTATTGATTTGTATATATATGTATATGTATTAATTAACGCTTCTTTCTTATTTTATCCCTCCTGATCGACCAGCCAGCGACAATCTTCTTCTACGAAAAAGAGCAAGTGAGGCGCGAGCCATCGGTTGAAAGATCGTACAAAGTTCACGATCGAAGCAGTCCGTGTTGATGACAGGCCGATGGAGCCCAAGAAGGCCACAGACAAATTTGTACGTTAGGATGGAGTTCTTGTTAGGGACCAAATCCCAATCATAATTGAATATTGGAATAAGCCAAAGAAGGGCAACGGTACCTTTGTCAATGAAAGATCCAAAGAAAAGCTTTGGAATTCGCTGTTGGTAAATTTCACCCTTCCGCCAGTGGAGGATAAAAAAAACGGTTATAAAGGAAAAGGTCAAAGAGTGGACTCTAAAGAAGATGGCTGACGCTTTCCGCAACTGGAAGATAAAATTGAACAAATTTGTCAAAGCTCGCGAGACTCCAGATTTCGAAGACGCATGTTATGCAAAGATAAGAACTCACTGGCCCGAATTTGTGGCATACAAGGAAGGTGCTATAGCTACAAAGAGGTCAGAAACCAATACGATCAATGCCCAAAAGAAGGAATATCACCAGAGGACGGGGTCAAGTGGCTACATATCTCAGAGGCCTAAGTGGGAGGAAGCTGAGAAGGCCCTGCGTGATAGAGGGATCACACCCAGACACATGGGTGGGACCTACGTGCAAAGACTTGGTTCTATGGGATCGGGGCAAGGTTGGACCCAGAAACGGGATTGTGTATCATCCCAACCCTCCTTGCCAAACCCGTCACTGAACTCATCACGGCATACGAGGAAACATCCGCCAGGACCTTCCATCCCGACAGATAGAATGACCAGCTCACACGCGCCATCGGTAAAAAAGAACACCCTGGACTTGCACGAGGCACAGGGGGTATGACATGGAAGGATGGGCTTGCCGAGTGGGGGGACTCTTACAAATGGCGCGACGGAAAAGAAAAAGAGCGTACAGAGCAGATGACACAGATAGAACATGCACTTGTGGTGCTGCAGGTGCAAGTGAATACACAAAAGAGCCAGCAAGCTACCGGCCCATCTCAGCGGCACGAAGAGCCTGCATTGGAAGCTGCCGGCGGCCCAGACTCTGCGCGGAAAAGCAGTGTGGCTTCCACGGAGAACATGCAGCCCACACTTGAAATGGCGGGTCCTCGATACCCCGTGGATGAGATCACGGAGAGTGCACACGCTGAGCTGCATGTGAGATTAATGGGCTTATCCATTAAGGTGGCTGTTGGTTATGCCTTACCTCCTGTAGCTGGTGGAACTTACCAATGCCGACCGATTCCAGATGGCTATGCTATTGTCGGGGTGGATGAGGTTGTGAAGGAATATGAGGAAGCACAACTTGACCATGTTACAGGTGAAGGGAAACTCAACTCAAATTTGCAGTGAAAACAACCATTCTTTGGAAGAAGGAACACATCATGCTTCCAAATTGGAGGCCACTGGCACCCCCGCCATCTCCACAGCGTCAGCAGTCTGAGCCACCTCAGCTGTCTCCGATTCATCAGAATACTCCCCTGTCGTCTCCAGTGCTTCAGCCATCTCCTGCGCGGCAGCCATCTCCGGCGCGCCAGTCATCTCCTACGCGTCAGCCATCTTTAGCGCACCAGCCATCTCCTGCGCGTCAGCCATCTCCGGCACTTCAGCCATCTCCTCGGCGTAATCGGAAGAGCACTGCCACTAAGAGCATCACTAGCACTGCCACGAAGAAATCCGCAGGAAACCGTACGCCAAAGAGTTCAAGAAACTACGTCCCGCAGCCTTCCGCCAAGCCATTGCCGGTATTACCGTGGAATCGCAACGATGAGGTGACCAATAGGATCTCAGAAGAAGAGGTCAAGAAATTCTTTGCACCTAGACGGGCCGAGCCAAAGGATAAACTAGATCCGGCGATGGTGAAAATTTTTTACAATAATCTTTTCAAACCTGAAACCCCACTTGTGCCAGACTACGAGCGCCAGATTTTGAAGGGGGATGCAAGGCGGAGGGAGACTGAAAGTAGCAGTTGTGCGGCACCCAAGAAAATAGTTCCCATGCTCGGAGAGAAGGAAAACCAATCATGCGCCCTGCTCCAAATGTTCGACACACGGAACGGTCCTCCTGTAATGATTACGAGGCAGAGCTACAAAGAAAGGCCAATGAGATGGGGATGACTTACATTGCATACTTGAACATCATGGGAGACAACTTGCCCACAGGCGATGTCTACCCCATACAGGCATGGAAGTATGGGAAGAATCTCTTCAAGAAAGAGGACCTCAAGAATCTACCAACAAAGATGTGAAGATTGCACAAGTGGTACCTTGATTTCTGCAAGACGAGAAAGGAAGAATGGATCACAATGCATATAAGAGATTGGATTTTCTTGTGCGAAGACGACGAGATCACCTTTAACATTCAATATTTGCATTTTCTATTCAATCAGAAGGAACTCGACAAAGCTGCCATCAGCCTTTATTGTGTGTAAGTACTATTTCTGTAATTTCTGTCTCATCTCATTCAATTCATTAATTGCATGTATATATATATATTCTCACCATATATGTATATACTATTATGCAGGAAAAAGGTTATGGAATGCATGAAAGGAGGCCCTTTTGACATTGGGTTCATTGACCCAAATTGAGTTCATGAAGAAGTGGTAAGACACAGACCCGGGCAAACAAAAGATTTCTTGCTAATGTCTTTACTGAGACAACAAACAAAAAGGGAAATACTATTGCCTTACAACTTCTCGTGAGTACTGTTACCCTCTCTTGTACACATTCTGTTTCGGCTTACTCGATGTTAAGTGTAACTGACGATGAGTTATGCGTGCGTAGGTTCTACTTTATTCTGCTAGTCATTCAACATGACTCATGAAAATTCCTTGTCATGGACTCGTTACGAAAAGACCAAGAGCTATGGGCAGACATTAAAGAGATGCTCCAGAGGTAATTTCAATCATAGTATCGCACTAGATCGGCAACTTTAGTGACAACAAGTAATTAATTACTCCTTTATCCATTTTCTTTGCCGGACAGGGTTTGGAAAAGGTTCACGGGCAAGGCCGTGGGTGAATGGTCAGAAGAAATAAAATTTCTAGACCAAAATGTAAGTAATACTAGCTAGCTAGGTCTGCGTATCTCTTTGATTCTGCTTCCAATTCCATTATATCATGCTTTATTGATTATTATTTTGATTGAACTCTCTATTCTCGTAAAGTGCGCGCATCAGGGACCCGGCAATAACTTATGTGGATAACTATGTTTGCGAGTTCATTCGCAACACGATATGTGCGACGGGCCAAGCCACACTAGAACAACTTAGAGTAAGTAAACAAAGTACACAACATTATTTTATTACCATCAGTTGTGTTGAGTTTTATTCTTATATATATATATTGACCCCATTCTTCATATATATTTAGATCAAACGGATGCGGGACCAACTCCTACCATATGACCGCATACGATCCATTCAAGAGGAATTGGCGGGGTTCATACTTGATGAGGTCGTCACGCCTGGCGGAGAACTCTTTAGATATCCACCAAAATGAATGTTGTATATATGCTTGAACGTGTTTGTCTTGTACTTGATGCTTCAACGTTTACGGAGAATACCACAAAATGGCAATGTTTGTGTATAATAATAGTTGCTTAATTATTCATGTACTCGTATGTACCGACGACGATGTATGTGTATACCGCTCCCGATCGATTCCTCCTCCCCCCTCCCCGTCCCCGCCGCGCCATAGAAATACGCCCAGAACGGGGTGGCAGCAGAACTCTACCGCGGCAGAGTTTTAGGCCGTTTTCCTGCCGCGGCAGGGATTTATCTCTTTTTCCTGCCGCGGCACAGAACCTTTAACACCGGTTCGTGTTACGAACCCGTGTTAAAGGGGGGCTGAGCGCTACGGCATCCCCACGTGCTCCACCCTTTAACACCGGTTCGTATAAGAACCACTGTTAAATGGGGGGGTCTAACACCGAACCACCAACAGCGGTTCCAGAACCGGTGTTAGAGGCTGGTCCGAACCGGTGTTAGAGGCATGTGTGTGCACTAGTGTAGGGAGTGTCTGGTTAGTTGGATTATTCAAGGGGTACTGGTTTGGTTGGGTTTTGAAAATGGGTGATCTTCACATATGATAAAGATTCAATTTTGAATTGTGATTTGAATGAGGTTGCCAAATGTTTCTGCAAGTTTGAAAGGTGGGCTTTGATTCACTTTTACTTGTTCTAGCAAGGCGTGAAAAGAATTAGAAAAGTTTCTATTTGAAATCTTGAACTAGAAACACTCAAAGTGACCTAGTGAGCAAGATTGGCAAAAATGACCATTTGCTTTATTTTAATTGTTTTTTATTTTCCCTTGTTTTGTTTCTGCATGGAAATGTTTTATATGATGTTATTTTCATCTTTAAACCATTTCTTGCTATTTAGGTTAATCACACAAGTTCATTCATGCATTTATCAAATCATCTCATTCACACATGCATTCATATGATTTTAAATTAATCAAAGTTTTTGTTAACCCTAATTTTAGTGATTAGAGTTTGATGATCCTTGTGTTATATTTTTGGGATGTTACACACCTACCCTAATTACACCTATCTTTACCCCTTAGAACGAGGCTAATATGATTAGCATCTTCCCTCTTGAAACCCACGGATTTTCAATGATAAAACTATTTTGGGTTTTTACCCTACTACAAAGTTTTCAAAATAAAACCCTTGGAAAGAGGCATCGTTTCCAAGTGGAAGTTTTACCAAACCAAAGATGAGGTGGATGAAGAGAAAGTCAAGAAATAGAAAGGAAGGGATGTTCTAAGCCAATGTCCGGAACAATTTTATCCGTGCAACCACATTACCCCAGTCGCTGGGGCTTAGCTCGTAGTTTGTGGTCATTAGCCAGGGCTGCTCTTACTTGCTAAAGGGGAGAAATCCCCTAAAATCCGTGCTGCCGGGGGCAAGGTACCGGTGCAACAACTGGGGGCCTCACGGACGGTATGCTTTTAGGTAGTACGGATGGAAGAATTGTCACTATTTCTACCGGTCAGGCTTCGGTCTGGAGGTAGGGGTCAGTACAGGAGGAAGGACCAGGGTCGTAGTACCCCATACTCGTAGCGGAGAGATAAACTCAAAAGGAAAAGCCACCGTTGCTAGGGATCAACAAATGAAAGGTTAAGTTTGATTATCCGAACCCCTGTCTATCGTGTGTAGCAGGCCGTGGTTTTATCCCGGCAGATGTATTGATTCTTGTGGGTAAAGTGCACAAACTCTGCAGAGTGTGATCTATTCGAATAGCCGTGTCCACGGACAAGGACGGTTGGAATGGAAAGTTCTAGGAGGACCCTTCAGTTATGTTGAGATGAAATAAGGAATGTGACTTGGTCATGAGGAAAGATAAGTATAATATGTGTTTTGACCCGAGATGGTCGATAAGGTTTTGAAAAGGGTTTTACAACAAAATGTTTTCTAAAACTTTTTAACAAGGATGTGGAGATGTTCAGATTTCCAAAAAGGAGGCATATTTTATAAAAACTCTTTTTCAACAAAGATATAGAGATGCTAATGTTAGGTCTTTCAAAAGCAACCGTAGTGTAGAGTTTTCTCGCCACAGCCAGATATGCATTATCTTATTACCTTGTCTCGATGGCTTGCGAGTACATTCAAATTACTTACCGGCATTATCCCTGGCTATTTACTTTGCCAGATTTCATATGTTAAAAAGGAACGAAGGTGCTAACTTCTATGCGAGCTAGGCCGTCTTCCCAGTCAGTTGCCTGTAGGTTATGGCACGGGCTCTGTGTTGAAGACTTCCGCTACTTGTGTTGTATTCGCCATAATGGCCACCTTGTAAGTTTGTACTCGATATTGTATGGATGATGTAATGATAGTAGTTGGTTATGCTCACGGCTCACTGATCATGGGAACGTGAATTGTATGCATAACGGGTATTCTCAGACCGTAAATCCGGGGTCCCATACACATGGTATCAGCGCCATCCTGACTATAGGAGACCTTAGTTTGCATGGACGTTAGACAGGACAAACCCTATTTACAAAAACACCGGTTTTCACAAAATATTTTCCTAAAAGCTTTTTCAAAGATTCTTATCTCATCTTCTCTGACTTAAAAAATTTGAAAATGGATTAATCTATACCTCATCTACCTCAAATGTTTTTTTTCGCAAACCAAGTCCGACTCAGAGACTATGAAGACGGAGATCTCGAAACGAAGAGACATCGAGACAAGCAAAGCAACGAAGCTACCAATGACGTCAGACACTACAAGATCGCCCCACCAATGGAGTCCCTCATCGCCCCCAAATCCATCAAGTATGGCATCGACGACGAAATACGACCAAACAGAAGTTAAGACCCCCATAAATAGGAATATCATCCCTAAAATAGGATTCCCTCTATGGCGTGTAGTCCCCTTCTTAGTACTCATGGTATGCCTTGTTTGCTTGTCATATGCATGTTTGATGTTTGGAATGTGTTGCTTGTCTACCGCAGATCATCCGAACCTGGTTTTGACCACCTGGCGGACACTCCTCGATTGCTAACTCTCGAAACCTCCTAGATAGAGAACACTCCTCAGCAGGATGGCCACCTAAGAAAAACCTCGACAACCCCAAGCAAAATCCTTAAGGTGCAAATACTGCGTCTTTCCACTCAACCCTAATAAACTCCTATTGACCTGTCACCATCAACCATAGCTCTCCATCCAATTTTATACCTCACTTTTTAGCTACCCTCGAACTTGGAAGACTAACTCCATGGCACTGTTCCCTTCTACAGCATGAGACTTTATCTCCCCAGAAAACCCTGAGTATGGCCATGAAGATCGGAGTCCCGAAGAAAGGACATCAACCTAGCCAGTGCTTAGGCAACTGCCCAAATTGTGGAGCTCTCCACTCTCCTACAGATTGCCCTACCCAACTAGTCACCTTCTTTCAAGACATAACCTTCAACTACTCTTATCTCTAGGTTTTCCCAAAACCTTTATTAAAAACTTTTACCAAGATGGTACTTATCTCACTTCAAAACTAAACCCCTTTCAACATACCCACTTTTACCTCAAGCTAGGCTTGATGGTAACCCTAGTAGTAGTTAGATAAGTGTTATGATGAATTGCCTTGATCTGTTGATTGATGAATTGCCTTGATTTGTTGATTGATGAATTGCCTTGATCTATTGATTGCCATGTTTGCTTAGGATTTAGATTGAGCTAATCTAGTAGCTCATCCTTTAGGACGTAATCCATGTTTGTGATCATCACTCTCAAGATAAGCATCCAAGTCTGGATCTATCCTAATCCACTCAAGTGATCATCTCCTCTCCTGCTTACATCAGTCCTAGCACAAACCTTCTAGATGGTTTCCAACTCATTGAAGACCCAATCTAAGCAGGGATAATATATACTTATCCCCCACATCAACATCCTCCATATGATCATGAGTTTGGAACCTAGCATCCTACCAAAATCATCTACACTTGCACTCTAGTCAAAATATCCAAAACTACCAAAATGGCTAAGTCTGGATTTCTTATTTAGATTCAATCTTTGGAGCTCTACCTTTTCCAACCTATGTGAATTCTTGAGAATGTACTTGAACCATCTTGTAGTAAATCTTTAGTACTAACAAGTCCCACTCTTTACCTTACCTAAACAGATTTATTTCCCACTCATCCATGATGGTTTTGTAGTCAAGATAATAATCTTCTCTACAAATCTTAACATCTTGCCTACTTTGGCAGAAGCCCACATATTTGTGCCCTCTCCCCTTGACCAACTCTTCATGATTAGAACCTACTAACCATGTCCTATCCTCCCGAACTTCACTTGTTTCCATTGGAGCCTTGTGCTTCTTAAACCCACATGGTTTAGGAGGCTAACTGATGCATCTGTTGTGGCAGCCTTATTTTCAACAAAGTTTGCCATCTCTCCTAGGTCACCTCAAATGCAACCAAGCCCAATTATTGTTTCCAAGATCATCTATATGACATGTTCTATCCATCCATATACCCTTTGTACCAAGGTGAGCTCTGAGCTCCCTACTCCAACCATGTTTAGATGGCACCAGAATAACAAAACCCTAGATTTTCCCTTGTCTAGTTTCCATCCTTTCCACCACTTTCTTCAAAACCAAGTTTGAACTTGATGCCTACATGAAGTATATATCATCTACCTTGGATATAAGCATCCCCAAATAATTCCCACAATTATTTTGATTATTAAACTATTTAATTCCCTTTATTTACCAAATTCCCAAAATCCTTGTCTATAAAGGCAACTTTGTTTATATCCAAATCACCTTGCCAACTTAAGGCACATTTGATGCCTATTAATCATACCCCACCTTTCAAATTCAAAAATAAATATTTTTGAGATTCTTTATTTTCTCTTTTTGCCCTTTTTCTTAAATGGCAGAAATAGGAAATAATTCCCTAAAAACACTTTTACACATTAATAAATCCCAATAAAATCCTCCAATGTGTGCTATGGTATTTAGGACCATATCACATAAAAAACCAAGCTTGTACAATATAAAAATATCATCTAAGCCTCCATAATCTTTTTATGCACTTTTTGAAGAAGTGCATTTAAATAGGATTATAATCATCAAAAGAATTTCCATTTTAATCATGGAGAGATTCTTTGACCTACTGTACCTACCAGTACCATTTACACCCTTTGTCCAATACAAGTTTTGCAACTTCCTTCACAAACCTCACAATGGTCAACTTTGCCAAAACAATCAAAACTTGATTGAAACCCCAATCAAACCAACCCCAATCTTCCCAACACTTCTCTCTAGGAGCATCACTCTCCTCTGGACGACCAAGCACTGTAGCATGGCCCCACACCCCTTGCCCCACATGGATCATTAAGTAGGAGACAAATGAATTGTCTTGTCAATCCCCATTTCTTTACTCCTTGCATCCCTCTACTCCCTCCTTGCTCCATGCACGACCACAAGAACCCCCAACACTCTCCCCACCGCCCCTGGCCGCCAATGGGAAGGCCATGGACTAGCTCCATGCTCCTCCATGAGCCACACCCCCATAGACCACTCCCTCTTGGTTTATAAGCCCACCAGCCCGTACAACACTCCCCCTATAGCTCATATGCCCCCTCTCCCCTCACTCTCCTCCATAGAACACCCCTCCCCTCTCCCCTTCTATGTTCTGCTTGTAGGAAGAAGAACAAGAAGCTTCAGCCATTTTCTTCCCGCAAGCACTACCCGCACCTCCCTCTACCTCTCTTGCTGCATGTCACTCTGCAGTGACCCCCTCCTCTTCCTCTATCTAACCCTTCCCTTATTTTTGCCCAGGACCCCCTGCAGCGTCTCCTAGGACGGGCTCTGGTGAGATCCCCTCGGCCACCATCGCGCGAGCCTTTCCCCGACGTCGATCCCGACCTTGCCAACCCTCGCCGAGCTCATCGACATACCCCGCCTCGCCCTAGACCGCCCCCGTCGCCTCCCGACGCTCAGGTGAGCATCCCTGTCCAACCTAGCTTGCCAGCTAGAGTTTCTGCCTTTGGGCGGCGACGCCAGGAAGAAGACGGCTCGTGGCTGTCGATATGGATTTGATCTGACGGCCACAGCCGCCCTGTACCCCTTCACCCCTCCTCTCGCTGACGGTCCGGCCCAGCTAGGTCGGAAGCTCCTCCGCCTCGCGCATAGGCGCAACCCCGGGCAGGCCAAATCTCCCTTTTTCGGCCCATTCCTCCCCTGATCTGACCCAGCACTATTCCTCATTTTATTATTTCTACCGGATCTTTTTGTAGCTGTTTGGTTTAAATCCAAACAAAGTTGTAAACCACCAGATCTTGGCTACATCTAATTTTTCCTACATACATACATCTGCCCCTAACATGTAGAGGCATTGGTTAGTCATTTTGAGGATAAAAATAAATATGATAAATCATATACTAAGATCTATCCAGAACACTATTTTAGTTCTACAGAAAGTTTGGTATCCCCAATTGTAGTAAATCCAGTTTGTGTAGAAGGGTATCACCCATACCCTTCATGTCCCCTGGCCCCAGCTAAGTTTCCTTCCTAGTTTGTTGGTAGCAAAAATAACAAAATAAATTCATTTCTGCCTTTAGTAAATTCTTTAGGCCAAACCAACTGAGGTTTTTACCATATCCTCCTAAATCCAGCATAACCATATCCTCCTAAATCCAGCAGCTCATATTTTTATGAGCCTCTGTTGATTTGTGGTGAATTAAACTCTTCTATGCATGGGTTATTCACTAATAAAAACATTATAGTAGCTCTGCAACTCCAAATTGATTTATGAGCCTCTGTTGATTTGTGGTGAATTAAACTCTTCTATGCATGGGTTATTCACTAATAAAAACATTATAGTAGCTCTGCAACTCCAAATTGATTTATTCCAATTTCTGTGGAAAGGTATTATCAGTACCTAACATGTATCCTTGGAATAAACTAAAAAGCGTCTGTAAAATAAATCTGATGAAAAAGACAACTCCCATCCAGTATTGTCTTTGGGGATTTGTCAAGGGCATTATGGTAATTGTTTTAAGGTGATTCTGACTCCTTTGGAATCAGTCCATCAAAGTCTACCTAATCACTCAAGTAAATAATTTTTGGAACTCAAGAGAAGTTCTAGTGAATTATTTCCTAAAACTAGGGCTTTATCCACTATAAAATCCATTAAAAATCAAGGGAAATTGATAAAAGAGTGAAACCACTTTTGGTGGCTTCATTTTATCAATACCTATCTAATGGTATCATTTTTATACAAGGGTATCCTACAGATAAAGTCCTTGACCAAAAACCTCTCCTAGCTAATTCCTAGACATTAAATCAAAAGGCAAGCCTTTTCCCTAATGTCTCCGTATCTTCTGCCAATCTTATCCACCAACCTCCAACATCTTACTCATGTATATCTTGTAGTTATCGTTTACTTGTTGTATGGTTTGAAGCTTATATGCCTTGTATTGATTGGTGTATTTTTTCTTGCATGTATGATCGATAAACGGCAATAGTTGCGATTGTGTGACGCCGAGAAGAAGGAAGGATCGGGATATTCTTTTATTATTATTATTGGTTATAAGGTTATCTAACACCGTCAAGGGACTTCTCGCTGATCACAGGCAAGCCACCATTCCTAATCTTCTGTATTAACCCATTTCTACTTATCAACTGCTTTATATCTCGTTTATAAATTTCATGATCACAGACATGGTTTATTTCAAATAAACAGACGTGAGTAACTTGGCTCCTCCAAGTTATAAATGAGTGTCCATTGGAAAACTACCCTAATTACACCTATCTTTACCCCTTAGAACGAGGCTAAGATGATTAGCATCTTCCCTCTTGAAACCCACAGATTTTCAATGATAAAACTATTTTGGGTTTTTACCCTACTACAAAGTTTTCAAAATAAAACCCTTGGAAAGAGGCATCGTTTCCGAGTGGAAGTTTTACCAAACCAAATATGAGGTGGATGAAGATAAAGTCAAGCGAGAGAAAGGAAGGGATGTTCTAAGCCAATGTCCGGAACAATTTTATCCGTGCAACAACATTACCCCAGTCGCTGGGGCTTAGCTCGTAGTTTGTGGTCATTAGCCAGGGCTGCTCTTACTTGCTAAGGGGGAGAAATCCCCTGAAATCCGGGCTGCCGGGGGCAAGGTACCGGTGCAACAATTGGGTCTCTCATGGATGGTGTGCTTTTTAGGTAGTATAGATGGAATAATTGTCACTATTGCTACCGGTCAGGCTTCGGTCTGGAGGTACGGGTCAGTACGGGAGGAAGGACCAGGGTCGTAGTACCCCATACTCATACCTAAGAGATAAAACCAAAAGTAAAAGCCGCCGTTGCTAGGGATCGACAAATGAAAGGTTTTTGATTATCCGAACCCCTGTCTACCGTGTGTAGCAGGCCGTGGTTTTATCCCGGTGGATGTATTGATTCTTGTGGGTAAAGTGCACAAACTCTGCAGAGTGTGATCTATTCGAATAGCCGTGTCCACGGACAAGGACGGTTGGAATGGCAAGTGCTAGGAGGACCCTTCAGTTAAGTTGAGATGAAATAAGGGATGTGACTTTGTCACGAGGAAAGATAAGTATGATATGTGTTCTGACCCGAGATGGTCGATAAGGTTTTGAAAAGGGTTTTACAACAAAAAAAATTCTAAAACTTTTTAGCAAGGATGTGGAGATGTTCGTATTTCCAAAAGGAGGCATATTTTATAAAAACTCTTTTTCAACAAAGATATAGAGATGCCAATGTTAGGTCTTTCAAAAGCAACCGTATTGTAGATCTTTCTCACCACAACCAGATATGCATTATCTTATTACCTTGTCTCGGTGGTTTGCTAGTACATTCAAAGTACTCACCGGTATTGTCCCTGGCTATTTACTTGGCCAGATTGCAGATGTTAAAAAGGAACGAAGGTGCTGACGTCTATGCGAGCTAGGTCGTCTTCCCAGTCAGTTGCCTGTAGGTTATGGCACGGGCTCTGCGTTGAAGACTTCCGCTACTTGTGTTGTATTCGCCATAATGGCCACCTTGTAAGTTTTTACTCGATATTGTATGGATGATGCAATGATACTAGTCGGTTATGCTCACATCTCACTGATCATGGGAACGTGAATTATATGCATAACGGGTATTCTCGGACGTAAATCCGGGGTGCCACAAGTGTATAGTCAAATACCAATACCTTTGGACTTTCACTTTGAAGTAGATCACCATCATCAAAATTCAAAATTCATTATTTAGTAATCTCTTGGCGTAGTAAACATTTTACCTACATCTTCTATTCTTCCTTATCATGACAACTTTCATCATCAAGATACTATAGATTATAAGGTGAATCGTGAGTATAATGTTACTTTCCAAAACCATTTTGGAGTATTAGGACGACTAGCTTCTCCAACCTTCGCAAATTCTCAGACAATATGACAACATATATTTGCCAAAATCATACTCTATCATATTGCAACCAAAACATTCTTTCCAGATATCGCGATATCTTCCACACATGATGGTTTCTGAAATAATTCCTTCAGCTCCTAGATTACCTTGATATTAAAAACAATCTTTTGAATATCAAGAATAATTATGGAGGCAAACATGATATTTATATACTAACACTTCAATTGTTACTGTTGATTTAATACTAATTATTAAACTTTATGGAGTAAACGGAGTTTCCTAAAAGTTTGTAATATGACTATTAAAATTTAGATTGACACTCAAAACAAAACGATACTAGTTTGTGAAGTAAATATCTAGAATTCTATAGTTCTGTTATCTCAATTATAACTAAGTATAAGGTGGTGAACGGATGCCAATGACTACAACAAAATATGCAAATTCACTTTGATTTAATTTATGATAAATTGTGATCAACTTTAATCATATTACTATTTGAACTCCCACTTAAAAAACATCCCTCGAGTCATTTTGATGATTAAACGAACCAAAACCACTACACCAAGTTTAATCATCACGAGATATGATGTAGCTTCAAAGGCGAACAATCAACATGTTCATAATATCATCCATATGACTCATGCTTTAACTTTTGGTATTCCGTTTTCCGAGACCATGTCTATACATGCTAGGCTCGTCAATTTTAACCTTAGTATCCGCATGTCCAAATCTAGCTTGCATCTGTTGTATGCACATGTAGAATCTATCACACCCAACCATCACCTGATGCTTCAAAACAATGAGTCTTAGCAATGGTGCCTACTAATGATGAACTCTTTATTACTTGATATTTAGTGAGAGGGATCATCTTATAATGCTACCATCGTGATATAAGAAATACAAGATGCATAAAAAGGATTAACATCACATGCAGTTCATAATATGTGATATGATATGGCCTTTCTTTTGTGCCTTTGATCTCCATATCCAAAGAATGTACATGATCTCCATCATCACCAGCATTGCGTCAAGGTCTGTGGCATTTCTTCATGGTTGTTCATCACCAACAACAACTATTATAACTACTTGTAATAAAGCTATTACTTGATGAATATACAGGCAGGTCTTAACAAATTTAAAGACAACCATTAGGCTCCTACCGGTTTCCAACTTACAATAAGGATCATTGCATACATCAAATATAATCACAATCACATCATGGCCATATCACATCACATGCTCCTACAAAAACAAGTTAGAAACCTCTAATTTTCTTTGCATGTTTTATGTTGCTGGGGCTTTCGAATAAGAACTGTTCTTACCTAAGAAGAAGAACCAAAACGCTGATACAAGTGTTGTCAAGTGCCCATTGTAAATTGAATCTTAACTATGGTAGGAGAGTAAGATACCCGCAAAGCCACTTGTGCAATACAAGTTGCACATTGAGCGTGGAGCAAGTCTCATGTGCGATGACATGTAAGGTTAGCCCGGGCCGCTTCATCCCATCCCGCAAGATGCAAAGTACACGAAAAGCAAACGACAACAAAAGCATTAACTCCCACAAAACCATTATGTTCTACTCATACAATAGATCTACGCATAGACACGGCTCTAATACCACTATAGGGTTCGTTGCATGGAAAACAAAAAAATTATATCGCAAGAACATATAAAACCATGATCCAATCTATGGCAAAGCCAAGATCTAATCCACGAGATCGGTGCAACGAGATTAAAGAGAACTAACCCTCGTAGACCAAAGCGTTTAAAGAGATCATATTCTCGTGATTGATGTAGTCGATCACTCGCCAATCTCAAGATCACGTAGATGATCTTTCCGGCGCTGCGTTCCGGCAGCACTTCTGCACTCGGTCACATGTATAGAGTCGATGAAGAGCTTCTTCTCCCTGTTCCAGTAGGCAGCGGAGGTAGCAGATCCCCTCGAAATCCCAGCTGCACGACAACGTGGTGGTGGTGTGGAGGAGAATCCCTACAGGTCTTCACCTAAGCCAGAGCAAGAAGACGGAGGAGGGACAGAGGTGGAGGCTAGGGTTTAGAGCCAAGGGCAAGGGACAGGGGTGGTGCGCCCCCACCCTCCTTATATGGAGGGGGAGTGTGGACTAGGGTTCCTAGCCCTTTAACCACTCCTTCCCCATCTCAGCCAAGGGAAGATGTGGGAAACTTCCCCTTTCCTTATTTAGGGTTTGGCAAACTAGGGTTTCTCCCCAAATCCTTTGGTGGCCGAATTTGCCACATGGGCTTTGGTGAGGAAGGACCTATTGCTCCCCCATGGAATGCCTTAGCCCAAGTGGCCCCCTCCCGGGGTCGTGGGCCCACTGGTGTACCCTCTAGAACATTCTAGGATATTCTGGTCAAAATACCAAAAATATTTCCGAACCCCGGAAAATGACTTTCCTTATATGAATATTATGCTCCGGACTATTCCAAATCACCTCGTGATATCCTCGATCCAATCCGAGACTCCTAACAACATTCGGTATCCAACTCATATCTACTTAAAACAACATCGAACCTTAAGTATGTCACCCTATGGTTCGCAAACTATGCAGACATGATTGAGAGACCTCTCCGGTCAATAACAAATAGCGGGATCTAGAGATGCATAATGGATCCCACATATTCAACAGTAACTTCGTGATCGAATGAACCATTCACATACGATACCAATTTCCTTTGTCACATGATACTTTACTTATTCGAGATTCGCCCGTCGGTATCTCCATACCTAGTTCAACCTCGTTACCGATAAGTACTCTTTACTCGTTCCATGATATGACATCCTTTGTGACCTAGTGACATGCTTGCAAGCCAATTGGATGGCATTCCATCGAGAGGGCCTAGATTATATCTATCCATCATATGGATGGACAAATCCCACTCTTGATCCATGCGCTTCAACACATACTTTCAGAATACCCAATGCCACCTTTATAACCACCGAGTTATAGAACTGGAGTTTGATGTCATCAAATCACTCATCTGGTGACGGTGATTAACATGATCTCATGGTCGAATGATTAGGTTACTATGTATCTGAAAGCTTGTAGCAACGAACTACATGACTTGATCTTATGATATGCTTACTATGGGTGTGTGTTCATCACATCATTATCCTAATGACAAGATCTTGTTATTAATAACATCCAATGTACATGACCAGGAAACCATGATCATCTATTAATCAACAAGCTAGTTTAACAAGAAGCTTACCAGGGACTCTTTTATGTTTACAAAACACACAAGTATTAATGTTTCCTGTTAATACAATTATAGCATGGGTTGTAAACATTTATCATAAACACAAAGATATAATAACAAACACTTTATTATTTCCTCTTGGGCATACCTCCAACAAGTTCTACATGGCCCATAGGTGATGTATGTTGTTTTTAGAATATTAACTACGTGGAGCCTCATGGCCACCTTTGCATGCCATGTGAGTAGGATATTTTATATATCTTCCATATGGTTTGATTTGAATAAGTGGGCATGGTTAAATATGTATGTGTCCAAATAAACATCTAGTGAGACACACACACTAGCATGGGCCATCTATATTCATTTATGCTTATTTCATTCATCCCATATAATAAACAAGATTGTATCTTGTAGTTTGGCCTTTATTCAAATGTTGAAATGCATGTATGTAATATATGCCAATATGTAGATAGAGTTGTTTTCACAACTAACATGGTGGCATTTAATACATATGCATGGCCCATGCAAGTTTTACTCCTTTGTCCTTTCAATTGAAATTATTTGATTTTGTGAAGGTGCTCGTGGGGTTTGAATTGCTACAAATGGAACACCATTTCAAATGCCAGCAACCTTTAACTTTCTTATCATGTCATTTAATTTGGTAGCTTGATTAATAAAAGCTTGGGTTTTCAAAATAAACAAAAACCAAGGTTTAAAGGGAGAGAATAACCTAGACTAACCTAACTATCTACTTAAAACCTATCTAGCCAAGCTAACCTATCTACCCCTCTCCTAATCTATTTGATTCCTAAGTGACCAAGATATCCTATCTACCCCTCCCTTGCCATGGCCACCTCCCTCCTTACCCCTTTCCTCTTTCTAGTTTTGCAAGAAGATCAGAACCACCCACACCCGACCTGCCCTCCCCTGGTCCCCTCTCTTTCCCTCTCTAACTAAAGCAACAAAAAAGAGAGAGTAAGAAGAAACCTACCAAGATACCCCCTCTCTCTACTTTTGGCAAAAGCAATCCAAGAAGCCATGTTCTATCTTTCCCCTCCCTTATCTCCCCCAACCACCCCACTCCATCTTAGATCCCATCTTGGAGGAGCCCATGTTCCTCCCTCTCTCTCTTCCTCTCTGCCATGGTCATGTTTGCTCTAAACCCTAGACTAGCTCGGCCATCCCACCTAGTGGTGTTCTAGAGCTACTCGACGTGAACCAAGGGCACCGGCGGGCTCCCCTACTTCCTCTTTGTCGGACAATACACGAAGCCCTGCCAGAGAACGTTGGATATGACGTTGCACCATCGTAGACGCCATGAACACAGAACACCTGGCCGCGAGCCTCGCCGGAGATCGTTTCCACCTCGAGTCTGATCGCCTGCACCATCCGGTCATTGGTGAGTCCCTCCTCCTCCCTGGCATGCTTCGCCTTCCTTCCTTGACCTGCATTGCCACCGCACTCCATCGAGCGATTCGCGCATGCCGTTTCAGCCGCCGCTGGCAGCACCAGCATGCGCGAGTGCTGTCATGCACCTCCTGTTCTCCGTAAGATCGCTTTGCACGCAGACCAAGCCAACCGTTTCCATTGAACCTCTGATGTATCCGGTATTCCCAGATCACTAAGATAGGAGACACTCCCTTTTTAGAAAACCATAGCCCCCGCCATCTTCGCTGGAGGAAAGCCCCGTCGT
The DNA here is from genome assembly GCA_023614405.1 of Avena insularis. NCBI lineage: Eukaryota > Viridiplantae > Streptophyta > Magnoliopsida > Poales > Poaceae > Avena > Avena insularis. The sequence continues at coordinate 124,369,657 of CM042685.1, read as the reverse complement.
CGCCGTTGAGATTCAGAGCGTCGCGTAGAAGTTTAGTTTGGCAAGAAACCGTCTGGTCTCTTTTGCAAAACCGCCCTCATGGAAATCAAACCTCAACCCACACTCCTCCTAGTGACCCACCTGTCAGCCTCAAGCCCGCCACTGTCCGTGCCATTTTATAAAAACGTACCAACTAGATCGCCCACGTGTCGGAGCCTCTCTTGCCGCGCGTGTGTGGACCCTAAAACTCCCTAACCCCGCATTATAATTGAGTGTGGGCAAAGTGCAAGCGAGTGATAAAAACCCTGTCCCAATTTTCTAAATTCAATTCAAATCTTTTTCTAATATGTTTAAATATAAATCTTTTAATAACTTTCAAATAAATTCAAATTTGAATAAATTTTTAATATGAAATATGATTTATTTATGTATGTGAATTCAAATATTTTCAGAACTAATTCAAACTAGTCAAACTTTGACTTTGACCCTATTTGCTTAAATTTGAATTTAATATTTTTTAAATTCACATTTTGAAATAATACAAATAATATATGTTTTTCAATCAAAAAAATGCTAGGAATATGAATATGTTATTTAAAATATATTTTGGGCGTTTTTCTTAATATGTTCAGAACTTTAATTCCGTAATTCCAAATTCGACAAATGATATGTCTAAAATGATTAGTGCGACGAGCCTGTTCTAACTATGTATTCCATGATATCAATTGAAACATTTATCATATAAACATTAATGGGGCAGAAAGATTTATGGGAGCAAAATATGACTAAAAAACTAATAAGATGCTTTATTCTTGTACCCCACACCTCACCCATGCCATGCTACGTTGTACCATGTAATTGTGCATCATTCCATCATGTCATACCTTGTTTTTCTTGTTGCATATGATTTATTTGATTGCACACTTTATTTATTATGGACCTTGTGTTCTTGGTTTTGATCTGGATAGACGCTGAGCAAGGGAACTATCAGGAGCATTCGGAGTATTACCCGGATCCCACCTATTTTGCAATTGAGCTGCTAGGCAAGAAATTCCCCATGCTTGCACTACATATAGTACCTATTGCACTTACCATAAATCGTGTCAAGAATTAAATTACAATCCCAACTACTACATAGCCTTTACTTTTAAACCCTATCGAAGTTCGTTCCCTCAATCCTATGAGCCATTACTAGAGGAGTTATTTGGGCCATACGAGCCGTATAATTACATGTGTAGGGTTTATGAGTGTCTTTGAATAACGAGGTACCTAAACAACTGAATTGAGTAGTAATGAGATAACTAAAGAAAGAGGCACCGATGGGCAATATTTTAGATCTGGTTTTTATCCGCTCACTTGTGTCCTGTAGGACCCGAATACTCAATTCTTGTTCCTTGACTATCGCTCTATACATATGTGGGACTATGAATCCCCTTAGTCTTAGCTTGGTTCACACTTAATTTCTTCACTACAAGAAAAATGTCCTTTTACAACAGATGATTTTCATGGTTGAAGGTCCATTTTTCGTGGTTGAAAAGGATTCTACAACAGATGTCCTTCGTGGTAGAAGCCCCGTCACAAATGAATCTACCACGGTTTTTTCTGACCATGGCGGATTGCAGCCTTTAGCGATGAAAAGTTATTCCGTCATAGATCTGTTCGCTAGCCCCGGTGATTGCTGACGTCATGCAAACTTCCATGTGGAAAACGACGTTAACGACCAGTTAGCATCGTTAACTGTCAATGAAACCGTGGTAGAAGCCAGGCCCATCCAAGGACTGATAATTATTAAGTGGGCTGGTCCATTAAGAGAGCACAATAGTATCATGGTCTGTTACTGTTTCGTCCTACACTATTGCAAATGGGCCCACTAGTGCTGCCAGTGGTGGCCCATAAACTTTCAGACCTATTATTGTTTCGATATACACTATTTGAAATTGGCCCATATGTAAGGCCCATGAACTGTCGGGCCTGTTACTGTTCTGCACTGTACAATTGGAAATGGGCCTATTTTGCCAGCCCTCTTTGCCCCATAACCTTTCTGGCCCGTTACTATATTGTTCTGCATTGTTTGAAACATGCCCATTTATGTAAGCTGCTACGGACCATGCACATTCAGGCCCATTACTATTTAGGCCCATAAACGTCTTGCGCATATTTTACGATCTTTTACAGTTTCTCATTACAATATCATAAAAGGTGTACAACTTGTGACATTTTTTACTATTTATCGTTGGCCTAATATAACACGGGCAAATGCAAAGCATGATATTGTACCCTAATCGACCTGGCTAGCGCAGGTATGGTATCGCCTACCGCTATGTGTGGACGGTGTCAACTAAATTCCTACATGGTCTCTACGATTAATCTAGATATTACATCGAATTCAAACAACTTAAAATTATTACATATTATCAACTCAAGGGAAAGAAAAATCAGCATTTCAATTGACAATCGAGTTGATAGCAATCCTCAATTTTCTTTATCCATCTATCACTTCCATCTCTCTTTTGAGTGTGTAATCTACATTGGAAAACAACCATGATACATGATCTTATAGCCCCCTCTTTGGTGGAGATAGCAATAATTATAGTCTGAATCTAAGTAATAACAAGTGAATACATCAAATAAGGAAAACTACTCATTTAACTGATATAACAAGAGCTACGAACTGGAGTTTACTATTGGTCAATGGTTCAAATATATTGACCATCAGGTCAAACAAACAGGAAAAAAAGCATTAAACAAGTGTGCCTACCTTGAAACGAGAAATCTAAGAATGTGTGTGGTTAGAATTTCAGAAAATATAAACTATCGAGGTCATTTCAACAAATATATATAGAAGAATAAACCATACAATGCATTACAGTTATTGTCGTAGCTAAGAATGAACGAGATAGAAATTATGACAGCATCATTGTAACATACCATCTTTTGTGTAATATAAATAAAGACATGTTTGAGCATTGCATGCATGAATTACACTTGCACTTTGATTCAATCAAATAAAAACAATCAAAACCCTAAATTTCTCCCAAATGAGTCGGTTTTTTTATTTTGAAAACTACCCAAATGAGTGGAGCCCAAATTTACAAAAGGGGTTTCCACATTATTTTCGTATGTTTGGAAAAGATCTAGTATTTTGGAAATATTCAAAACAGAAAAGAATTTGAAAATACAAAAGAACTAAAGGAAAAACAGAAAAAAAGAAAAGGTTTTCAGAAAATAAAAACCTAACCTACTTCTACTGGGGCCGCAGCCCAGCCTTTCCCTCTCCCTCTCTTCTTTCTCTGCCTTACCAAAGCGGTCTGGCCCAACTTGATGCCGGTTACTTTATGCATTCTTCGTTGTCTCCCTCCCCGGCAAAGAAGCAGCGCTGTCATTGCTCTTGCGTGCTGCCACCGGCGTGCGTCAAGATGTGTGTCGCCACCCCATGGAGCCTACAAGTACATCGTCGACGCCACCGGAGAACCCTAACACGCTAGTTCCCCCTCTCTCCCTTATCTCCTTCCCATGGCCGACGAGCCCTAGTTCGTTCTTGCCGTCGTCCTCGCCGTCTCCGTCCACCCCAGCTCAAGCCGACGCCACCACTTGAACCGCCGTGCTCGACTCAATCTTCCTGGCCCCTCCTCTCTCTCGCGTGCGACCCCAATCGTTTGGATCAAGATCTTCGGCCGCCGCTCGCCGCCGTCAAATTCCCATCGCTCTAGAGCTCGCGTCGCCTCCTTGACACCACCGTCGTGCTTAGGGAGAGCCACTGGTCCTCGTGGACCCTCTCCCTTACCTTCTCTCTCTTTGGTTCATCCCCTCTACGATTACCTGCCGCCGCCGCTGTTCTTTGTCGCCGTCGTCGCTCCGGCGGCCCCCTGCAAGCGGTGCCGCCACTATATGGTAGCCCGCGACCTGCTCTTTCCAACGCCCCAGGCACGCATCCAGGCGCGCACGGGATAAAGAGATCCGTGCTCGATCTAGGCTCCTCCATTGATAACATCGGCATGATGTCATCCTTGTGTCATATCTCATTTTCTTTTCTTTTATTAATTTTTTTTAAATATTTTCTAGAAATATTATTGTGACATGTGGGCCCTACCTATAAGACATTTAATATTTTCTAAAATGTTTTTTGAAATTGTTAAACTTATGACTGGGCCCAAGTTGGAAAATAATTTAAATATTCCAAAAATGATTTAAAAATGGAGAAATTCATAAATAATTCATTTTAAATCAGAAAAATACAAATAATATATCAAAATATTCAAAAAAATGAGCTCTATCATTTAAAATGTAAGCATCCACATTCATACAACTTTGAACCCTAACTTATTTAGAGGAACACCGACTCCCCCTAAGTACCATGGGTTCGATGGTTTGCCTAGCAAGGGCATTCCAGAATTCATTTAAATTGATGATGCATCTAGGGCTACTCTATTACATGTAACATATCATATCATCCATATTGTGTGAGCAATGCACATCCCATGTGTTGAATGTTGCTTTTCTTTTCTAGTGCTTGGTTCTTCGCGAATAGGAACCGAACCCGAGGCGGAAGTCAACGCCACTGAAGAGTAGTACCAGGCCAACAACGGACACGGCAAGCGAAGCCCCACTCATACCTATTAATCCTATGTTTACAAAGTATTTCATTCTTGCCATATGCATTTGGTTCAACAGTCTTTTATTAGTAGATAGAGTAATCCTATCTGATGCATGTTCCCGTTTGTGAACTATAATACCTGATCCACTACTCCTAGCATTACTAGGGTTTGGCTTATGAGCATCGCTAGTGCCATAATTCAGTCAAGCTTAGCCATGCTTACTGGTACAATACCGATCATCCAGATGTTACACTAGAGATGTGAATGAATCTAGTATGGTAGGATGTTGTGATATGATCAGAGATGGATAATAAACATGCTAAGGCTTGTATGGGAGATCACGTGGGTTGTGGTTTTTGCAGTCCCATACTTGCCACCCTTAGGACCCGAAGTTCTTGCCTCTTGAACCAAGACGAGTGTACAACCACACGGGGGCCTGGAAACCCCCACGACTCACTAACTTGCCTAGTAGATTCCATGAGTCACATAGTTCGGGATTTCCATTCAACATACACAACTTTGTTATTCTTGAATGGAGGTGAAGGAGGTGCATTCATAACAGGTAGGTAAGCGTGGCCAGGAACAAGAGATGCACGACATCTGTAATATTGAACCATGCGCACATCGCTAGGGACCGACTTCGGGACTCGACCCGTTACAGCGGCATCTCCTTAGTGCGTGACTCATGGTCGCGGCGAAAGCAAGGTAAAGGTCGTGGTCAACCACTCTCTGCTGGACTTCCAAGGAAGAGGGCTAATAATTTGGCATTAAGAATTGGTTGGTACGTGTGGGTAAAGTTTTGCACCCCTGCAGGGTTATAATCTTTTCGAAATGTCATGTCCACGGTTATGGACAACTTGGGAATGGACGTGATGATCATAGAGAACTATAACTGAATGATAAAACTTGTCCAACTGATGTGAGATCCGGAATACTTCCTCGGGGTTGTTTTAGGGGTAGCAGGAAGAGGTTTAGCTGATGATGGTTCTTGGTGGATATAGAAGATGATTCTAAGAGCTACAGTTGTAGTCTTCTTATCCCCTTTGAAAATAGTCTGACTAGATGAGCTTCTTCTCCTTCTTGTTTGAAAACAAAAGATAGATTTATGCAAAATAACTCCAATAGCCATAAGACTTGCGGAGTACGCCCTGTACTCAGCCTTGCCTCATTGATGTTTTTCTATAGATGAAGCTACTCCAACTGAAGGTGGTTTCTACATCGATGTCGACGAGTAGTTGGGGTTCCCGGGTAGCAGCCTAGGATCTATGGAAGGGTTGCTACTTCTATTTAAGGCCTCTTAGGCCCTTTGCTAAGTTTGTTGTTTAGAACTAATTGTTTGCTTCCGTTTCTTGTTGTAATGTTGGGTCTGTGACCCTTGGCTTGTATGACTAGTTTATAACTCTGTTAAGAGTTTACCTTAATAATGTATGGTTTGCATGTTCTGTAATGTTACTGATCATTCCATGCGCACTTCAGAATTCAGGTTAGGCTTATGTCAGATGAAGATCTGGTATTTTTCTAGCCCTGATCCTGGGTCGTGACAATCATGCAAGAACTTGTAGAGCAGGAATGCAAATCACAAATAAACTATATAGTAGAGGATAGTTATGTGGTTGCTTAGGACGAACTAGAACAAGATACGAAAGATAATGGCATCGCTTGTCAACCTAGAGAACAAGACAAGGAATCATTATACAAGTGTGTCTACAATGAAATGAGCAATCAAACCATACAATGGCATGCAGTTACTATCGTACTGAAGAATGAACCAGATAGAAATTGTAATGGCATCATACCAAAATTTGTAGAGCGGGAATGCAAACCACAAATGAACTACATAGTTGAGGATAGTTATGTTATTGCTTAGGATGAACTAGCAGCAGATAAGGAAATAATGGCATCGCTTGTGAACGTGTAGAATAGGACAAGCAAGCATTAGACAAGTGTGCCTACAATGAAATGAGCAATCAATCAAACTGTTTCTTGTAATTTCAGCAAATATATATGGAAGCAGTTGTTTATCCTAGAATGCAAGAGATGATGGGTGACTCAGAATTTGTGGTGATCTACACAATGGGCCTTATTTTTACTGTCGTAGCTAGGAATCAACATAATAGAAATTATAATGGCATCATAAGATAAATGATATCACCTTTGAGGAGGTCTTTGAGGAGCTACAACAGTTAAATGATATCACCGCAGGGATTTTTCTTCATGATAATGAGCCGGATAAAAGAATATTTGCTTGGGGCTCTGGTAAATATACATCTGCAAGGTTTTATAAATTTATGTTTAACATCATTCCCCAGAATCCAAGTCTATGTTTGATTTGGAAATCAAATACCATGCCCAAACTGATGGTGTTCTCGTGGTTAGTTTTCATGGATCGAGTTAATACCAAAGATATAATGAGCAGAAGAAATTGGCACGTTCAGGGAGGGTCAGACTGTGTTCTTTGCAACGATCACCAAGTTGAAACGAGAGACCATCTTTTCTTTGGTTGTGTTTTTGCAGTTCGGTGTTGGGAGTTCTTGGGGATTGAGTGGGACTTGTCAGATGGCATTTTTTATAGAATTTTGAGAGCGGCAGAGAGATTTGCGGGGCCATGTTTTATGGAGATTTTAGCTTGTGCTACTTGGCGCATCTGGGGAGTCAGGAAAGACCAAATTTTCAGAAATATAAACTGTTAGTTTTAGAGATGGAAATTAAAATGCTTGAAGGACATTCAACTTCATAAATTCAGGGTGAAGACGGTTAGCCTAGAGAGGCTGGACACTTGGTTGGCAGCACCAGCATGCGCGAGTGCTGTCATGCACCTCCTGTTCTCTGTAAGATCGCCTTGCACGGAGACCAAGCCAACCGTTTCCATTGAACCTCTGATGTATCCGGTATTCCCAGATCACTAAGATAGGAGACACTCCCTTTTTAGAAAACCATAGCCCCCGCCATCTTCGCTGGAGGAAAGCCCCGTCGTCGCCGTTGAGATTCAGAGCGTCGCGTAGAAGTTTAGTTTGGCAAGAAACCGTCTGGTCTCTTTTGCAAAACCGCCCTCATGGAAATCAAACCTCAACCCACAGTCCTCCTAGTGACCCACCTGTCAGCCTCAAGCCCGCCACTGTCCGTGCCATTTTATAAAAACGTACCAACTAGATTGCCCACGTGTTGGAGCCTCTCTTGCCGCGCGTGTGTGGACCCTAAAACTCCCTGACCCCGCATTATAATTGAGTGTGGGCAAAGTGCAAGCGAGTGATAAAAACCCTGTCCCAATTTTCTAAATTCAATTCAAATCTTTTTCTAATATGTTTAAATATAAATCTTTTAATAACTTTCAAATAAATTCAAATTTGAATAAATTTTTAATATGAAATATGATTTATTTATGTATGTGAATTCAAATATTTTCAGAACTAATTCAAACTAGTCAAACTTTGACTTTGACCCTATTTGCTTAAATTTGAATTTAATATTTTTTAAATTCACATTTTGAAATAATACAAATAATATATGTTTTTCAATCAAAAAAATGCTAGGAATATGAATATGTTATTTAAAATATATTTTGGGCGTTTTTCTTAATATGTTCAGAACTTTAATTCCGTAATTCCAAATTCGACAAATGATATGTCTAAAATGATTAGTGCGACGAGCCTATTCTAACTATGTATTCCATGATATCAATTGAAACATTTATCATATAAACATTAATGGGGCAGAAAGATTTATGGGAGCAAAATATGACTAAAAAACTAATAAGATGCTTTATTCTTGTACCCCACACCTCACCCATGCCATGCTACGTTATACCATGTAATTGTGCATCATTCCATCATGTCATACCTTGTTTTTCTTGTTGCATATGATTTATTTGATTGCACATTTTATTTATTATGGACCTTGTGTTTTTGGTTTTGATCTGGATAGACGCTGAGCAAGGGAACTATCAGGAGCATTCGGAGTATTACCCGGATCCCACCTATTTTGCAATTGAGCTGCTAGGCAAGAAATTCCCCATGCTTGCACTACATATAGTACCTATTGCACTTACCATAAATCGTGTCAAGAATTAAATTACAATCCCAACTACTACATAGCCTTTACTTTTAAACCCTATCGAAGTTCGTTCCCTCAATCCTATGAGCCATTACTAGAGGAGTTATTTGGGCCATACGAGCCGTATAATTGCATGTGTAGGGTTTATGAGTGTCTTTGAATAACGAGGTACCTAAACAACTGAATTGAGTAGTAATGGGATAACTAAAGAAAGAGGCACCGATGGGCAATATTTTAGATCTGGTTTTTATCCGCTCACTTGTGTCCTGTAGGACCCGAATACTCAATTCTTGTTCCTTGACTATCGCTCTATACATATGTGGGACTATGAATCCCCTTAGTCTTAGCTTGGTTCACACTTAATTTCTTCACTACAAGAAAAATGTCCTTTTACAACAGACGATTTTCATGGTTGAAGGTCCATTTTTCGTGGTTGAAAAGGATTCTACAACAGATGTCCTTCGTGGTAGAAGCCCCGTCACAAATGAATCTACCACGGTTTTTTCTGACCATGGCGGATTGCAGCCTTTAGCGATGAAAAGTTTTTCCGTCATAGATCTGTTCGCTAGCCCCGTTGATTGCTGACGTCATGCAAACTTCCATGTGGAAAACGACGTTAACGACCAGTTAGCACCGTTAACTGTCAATGAAACCGTGGTAGAAGCCAGGCCCATCCAAGGACTGATAATTATTAAGTGGGCTGGTCCATTAAGAGAGCACAATAGTATCATGGTCTGTTACTGTTTCGTCCTACACTATTGCAAATGGGCCCACTAGTGCTGCCAGTGGTGGCCCATAAACTTTCAGACCTATTATTGTTTCGATATACACTATTTGAAATTGGCCCATATGTAAGGCCCATGAACTAAGACTGTCATACACTGCATCGTACAATTGGAAATGGGCCTGTTTTGCCAGCCCTCTTTGCCCCATAACCTTCTGGCCCGTTACTATATTGTTCTGCATTGTTTGAAACATGCCCATTTATGTAAGCTGCTACGGACCATACACATTCAGGCCCATTACTATTTAGGCCCATAAACGTCTTGCGCATATTTTACGATCTTTTACAGTTTCTCATTACAATATCATAAAAGGTGTACAACTTGTGACATTTTTTACTGTTTATCGTTGGCCTAATATAACACGGGCAAATGCAAAGCATGATATTGTACCCTAATCGACCTGGCTAGCGCAGGTATGGTATCGCCTACCGCTATGTGTGGACGGTGTCAACTAAATTCCTACATGGTCTCTACGATTAATCTAGATATTATATCGAATTCAAACAACTTAAAATTATTACATATTATCAACTCAAGGGAAAGAAAAATCAGCATTTCAATTGAGAATCGAGTTGATAGCAATCCTCAATTTTCTTTATCCATCTATCACTTCCATCTCCCTTTTGAGTGTGTAATATACATTGGAAAACAACCATGATACATGATCTTATAGCCCCCTCTTTGGTGGAGATAGCAATAATTGTAGTCTGAAACTAAGTAATAACAAGTGAATACATCAAATAAGGAAAACTACTCATTTAACTGATATAACAAGAGCTACGAACTGGAGTTTACTATTGGTCAATGGTTCAAATATATTGACCATCAGGTCAAACAAACAGGAAAAAAAAGCATTAAACAAGTGTGCCTACCTTGAAACGAGAAATCTAAGAATGTGTGTGGTTAGAATTTCAGAAAATATAAACTATCAAGGTCATTTCAACAAATATATATAGAAGAATAAACCATACAATGCATTACAGTTATTGTCGTAGCTAAGAATGAACGAGATAGAAATTATGACAACATCATTGTAACATACCATCTTTTGTGTAATATAAATAAAGACATGTTTGAGCATTGCATGCATGAATTACACTTGCACTTTGATTCAATCAAATAAAAACAATCAAAACCCTAAATTTCTCCCAAATGAGTCGGTTTTTGTATTTTGAAAACTACCCAAATGAGTGGAGCCCAAATTTACAAAAGGGGTTTCCACATTATTTTCGTATGTTTGGAAAAGATCTAGTATTTTGGAAATATTCAAAATAGAAAAGAATTTGAAAATACAAAAGAACTAAAGGAAAAACAGAAAAAAAGAAAAGGTTTTCAGAAAATAAAAACCTAACCTACTTCTACTGGGGCCGCAGCCCAGCCTTTCCCTCTCCCTCTCTTCTTTCTCTGCCGCTTGCGCGCACTATAGAGCAGCCCAGCAGTCGGCCCACTCCTGGCCCAGTACCGGTTCGCCTGTCTGTTCTTCGTTGTCTCCCTCCCCGGCAAAGAAGCCGCTCGCTGTCGACACTGCCGGCGTCTGTCGCCACCGGCGTGCCAAGATGTGTGTCGCCACCCCATGGAGCCTACAAGTACATCGTCGACGCCACCGGAGAACCGTAACACGCTAGTTCCCCCTCTCTCCCTTATCTCCTTCCCATGGCCGACGAGCCCTAGTTCGTTCTTGCCGTCGTCCTCGCCGTCTCCGTCCATCCCAGCTCAAGCCGACGCCACCACTTGAACCGCCGTGCTCGACTCAATCTTCCTGGCCCCTCCTCTCTCTCGCGCGCGACCCCAATCGTTTGGATCAAGATCTTCGGCCGCCGCTCGCCGCCGTCAAATTCCCATCGCTTTAGAGCTCGCGTCGCCTCCTTGACACCACCGTCGTGCTTAGGGAGAGCCACTGGTCCTCGTGGACCCTCTCCCTTACCTTCTCTCTCTTTGGTTCATGCCCTCTACGATTACCTGCCGCCGCCGCTGTTCTTTGTCGCCGTCGTCGCTCCGGCGGCCCCCTGCAAGCGGTGCCGCCACTATATGGTAGCCCGCGACCTGCTCTTTCCAACGCCCCAGGCACGCATCCAGGCGCGCACGGGATAAAGAGATCCGTGCTCGATCTAGGCTCCTCCATTGATAACATCGGCATGATGTCATCCTTGTGTCATATCTCCTTTTCTTTTCTTTTATTAATTTTTTTTAAATATTTTCTAGAAATATTATTGTGACATGTGGGCCCTACCTATAAGACATTTAATATTTTCTAAAATGTTTTTTGAAATTGTTAAACTTATGACTGGGCCCAAGTTGGAAAATAATTTAAATATTCCAAAAATGATTTAAAAATGGAGAAATTCATAAATAATTCATTTTAAATCAGAAAAATACAAATAATATATCAAAATATTCAAAAAAATGAGCTCTATCATTTAAAATGTAAGCATCCACATTCATACAACTTTGAACCCTAACTTATTTAGAGGAACACCGACTCCCCCTAAGTACCATGGGTTCGATGGTTTGCCTAGCAAGGGCATTCCAGAATTCATTTAAATTGATGATGCATCTAGGGCTACTCTATTACATGTAACATATCATATCATCCATATTGTGTGAGCAATGCACATCCCATGTGTTGAATGTTGCTTTTCTTTTCTAGTGCTTGGTTCTTCGCGAATAGGAACCGAACCCGAGGCTGAAGTCAACGCCACCGAAGAGTAGTACCAGGCCAACAACGGACACGGCAAGCGAAGCCCCACTCATACATATTAATCCTATGTTTACAAAGTATTTCATTCTTGCCATATGCATTTGGTTCAACAGTCTTTTATTAGTAGATAGAGTAATCCTATCTGATGCATGTTCCCGTTTGTGAACTATAATACCTGATCCACTACTCCTAGCATTACTAGGGTTTGGCTTATGAGCATCGCTAGTGCCATAATTCAGTCAAGCTTAGCCATGCTTACTGGTACAATACCGATCATCCAGATGTTACACTAGAGATGTGAATGAATCTAGTATGGTAGGATGTTGTGATATGATCAGAGATGGATAATAAACATGCTAAGGCTTGTATGGGAGGTCACGTGGGTTGTGGTTTTTGCAGTCCCATACTTGCCACCCTTAGGACCCGAAGTTCTTGCCTCTTGAACCAAGACGAGTGTACAACCACACGGGGGCCTGGAAACCCCCACGACTCACTAACTTGCCTAGTAGATTCCATGAGTCACATAGTTCGGGATTTCCATTCAACATACACAACTTTGTTATTCTTGAATGGAGGTGAAGGAGGTGCATTCATAACAGGTAGGTAAGCGTGGCCAGGAACAAGAGATGCACGACATCTGTAATATTGAACCATGCGCACATCGCTAGGGACCGACTTCGGGACTCGACCCGTTACAGCGGCATATCCTTAGTGCGTGACTCATGGTCGCGGCGAAAGCAAGGTAAAGGTCGTGGTCAACCACTCTCTGCTGGACTTCCAAGGAAGAGGGCTAATAATTTGGCATTAAGAATTGGTTGGTACGTGTGGGTAAAGTTTTGCACCCCTGCAGGGTTATAATCTTTTCGAAATGTCATGTCCACGGTTATGGACAACTTGGGAATGGACGTGATGATCATAGAGAACTATAACTGAATGATAAAACTTGTCCAACTGATGTGAGATCCGGAATACTTCCTCGGGGTTGTTTTAGGGGGTAGCCCGGGAAGAGAGGTTTAGCTGATGATGGTTCTTGGTGGATATAGAAGATGATTCTAAGAGCTACAGTTGTAGTCTTCTTATCCCCTTTGAAAATAGTCTGACTAGATGAGCTTCTTCTCCTTCTTGTTTGAAAACAAAAGATAGATTTATGCAAAATAACTCCAATAGCCATAAGACTTGCGGAGTACGCCCTGTACTCAGCCTTGCCTCATTGATGTTTTTCTATAGATGAAGCTACTCCAACTGAAGGTGGTTTCTACATCGATGTCGACGAGTAGTTGGGGTTCCCGGGTAGCAGCCTAGGATCTATGGAAGGGTTGCTACTTCTATTTAAGGCCTCTTAGGCCCTTTGCTAAGTTTGTTGTTTAGAACTAATTGTTTGCTTCCGTTTCTTGTTGTAATGTTGGGTCTGTGACCCTTGGCTTGTATGACTAGTTTATAACTCTGTTAAGAGTTTACCTTAATAATGTATGGTTTGCATGTTCTGTAATGTTACTGATCATTCCATGCGCACTTCAGAATTCAAGTTAGGCTTATGTCAGATGAAGATCTGGTATTTTTCTAGCCCTGATCCTGGGTCGTGACAATCATGCAAGAACTTGTAGAGCAGGAATGCAAATCACAAATAAACTATATAGTAGAGGATAGTTATGTGGTTGCTTAGGACGAACCAGAACAAGATACGAAAGATAATGGCATCGCTTGTCAACCTAGAGAACAAGACAAGGAATCATTATACAAGTGTGTCTACAATGAAATGAGCAATCAAACCATACAATGGCATGCAGTTACTATCGTACTGAAGAATGAACCAGATAGAAATTGTAATGGCATCATACCAAAATTTGTAGAGCGGGAATGCAAACCACAAATGAACTACATAGTTGAGGATAGTTATGTTATTGCTTCGGATGAACTAGCAGCAGATAAGGAAATAATGGCATCGCTTGTGAACGTGTAGAATAGGACAAGCAAGCATTAGACAAGTGTGCCTACAATGAAATGAGCAATCAATCAAACTGTTTCTTGTAATTTCAGCAAATATATATGGAAACAGTTGTTTATCCTAGAATGCAAGAGATGATGGGTGACTCAGAATTTGTGGTGATCTACACAATGGGCCTTATTTTTACTCTCGTAGCTAGGAATCAACATAATAGAAATTATAATGGCATCATAAGATAAATGATATCACCTTTGAGGAGGTCTTTGAGGAGCTACAACAGTTAAATGATATCACCGCAGGGATTTTTCTTCATGATAATGAGCCGGATAAAAGAATATTTGCTTGGGGCTCTGGTAAATATACATCTGCAAGGTTTTATAAATTTATGTTTAACATCATTCCCCAGAATCCAAGTCTATGTTTGATTTGGAAATCAAATACCATGCCCAAACTGATGGTGTTCTCGTGGTTAGTTTTCATGGATCGAGTTAATACCAAAGATATAATGAGCAGAAGAAATTGGCACGTTCAGGGAGGGTCAGACTGTGTTCTTTGCAACGATCACCAAGTTGAAACGAGAGACCATCTTTTCTTTGGTTGTGTTTTTGCAGTTCGGTGTTGGGAGTTCTTGGGGATTGAGTGGGACTTGTCAGATGGCATTTTTTATAGAATTTTGAGAGCGGCAGAGAGATTTGCGGGGCCATGTTTTATGGAGATTTTAGCTTGTGCTACTTGGCGCATCTGGAGAGTCAGGAAAGACCAAATTTTCAGAAATATAAACTGTTCGTTTTAGAGATGGAAAGTAAAATGCTTGAAGGACATTCAACTTCATAAATTCAGGGTGAAGACGGTTAGCCTAGAGAGGCTAGACACTTGGTTGTCAGCAACTTTTCTGTAATTCTTTGTTTCTTTGCTTTGGTTAGCTCTAGTGTACGCTCTTCTTTTCTTTTAACCTTGATGTAAATCTCTGTACAGTGTCTTGCTTTTTGTCTTTATATATATATATAAATCACACCGTAGGGGCTTCCCCTACGGTAGAGCGGTCAAAAAAAACTTGTAGAGCAGGAATGTAAACCACAAATGAATAATATATATACAGTAGAGGATAGCTATGTTGTTGCTTAGGACAAACCACTAGATATGAAATATATTGGCATTGCTTGTGAGCCTATAGAACAGGACAAGCAAGCATTACACATGTGTGCCTACAAATGAATTGAGAAATCAAACAAAGTTTTTCTTAGAATTTCAGCAAATATAAACTAGCCAGGTCATTTCAACAAATATATATGTTAGGACTAGTATGTAACATCCCAAAAATATCAAACTTAGATCATCAAAACACTAATCATCAAGTTTAGGGTTAACAAAAACTTTTCTAAATGAATTCATGAATGCATGTATATGTGTATGCATGGATTTTGAATTTCTTTAAAAACCACCTTGTTTGTGTGATCCATTGCTTGTAAAATGTTTCTTAGGTGAAAAGAACATCATCTAAAACATTTCCCACACTTTTCCTAAGACAAGTAAATCAAAACAAATATATTAAGTGAATGGTCATTTTGACCAATTTAACTCCCATGCCTACTTTGGCTGTCTCAAACTTTCAAAACCTAACAGAAACTTTTCTGGAACTTTGCACCCCTTGAATGTACTCATAGCAGAGTATCAAGGCCCACTTTGTGATCATCCAGAAACTTTCAGATGCATAGTTTAAATGACAATTCAAAATTGAATCTTCTTCATATGGGAAGATCCCACTTTTTCAAAACCCACTCAAGCAAGCTCAACTTTCAAAACCCAAGCATCTGCAGACTCACCAGAACCAATCTAGCAAACCCACCAAAATTCATTTCAAAATTCAAAACTTGATTTCATGCGGCCATTTCATCAAACAGGTTGCAGACACAAATCAAACAAAACATCAAACACTATAGTGTGCAGTGTTTTGAGCCTAACTTGTTCCCTAGTTAGCTCACACACAACCCATTAGATCATCTAGAAAGATTAGCCCAACACTAGTACCCCTGTGAGCTTGCCATTGTCATTAATGGTGAACAGCCGAGCACCCCCATGTCACCCCATTGTGGACAGCAGGCTAGAGGAAGAACTAGCCGTGCCAACCTTGTCTGGGAGGCAGCCCACCGCCCACCGCCACTGCCTGTCCCAGCCGCGAGCATTGCCAAGCCCTGGACCACGCGCACGAGACACGCCCAGACCATGCCGAGCGTGCGCCACCCTCGACCATCACCCACAGACCGCGCGCCGCCCTCACCGCGTGCATACACGATCACCACCGACCCAGGACACCACCAGACACCCCTGTTTGCCCCCCTGTGCCATACAGCAACCGCCCGTCGAAAGCGCCCGCCTCTGCCAGCGCCCGCGTTCTAGACCAAACCGCACCGCCCCATGCCTCGCGATCATGTCGTTGAGCATCGCCAGGAGACACAACACCGTCCCCTACCCTTGCCCATGCCTATAGCAGCCTGTAACGTCGCCCCCGACGAGCTCACCGTGCGCCCCGACGGTCCCCTCGCTCGACTATAAATAGAGGCCACCCCTGCACGATTTCTTCAAACCATCTCACTCCCCTATACCCACTGACTGTGCCACACCATCCTCAGAGCAAGCCGAGCACCACCTCGCCGGAATTTCACTGGAGCCTGCCGCTGCCGAAGAAGAAGGGAGCCAGCGATTGGAGCCACCCCAAGAGAAGCCACCGGTACCAGGAGGTTCGCCATCGTCGACTTCGTCGTTCGCCCGCCTCGCCGACCCACGCCCGTACCCCGCTGAGCCCCCAGCACCCCTCACTGGCCGCGCTAGGTTTCGTTCTCGCCGGAGCTGTCTCGCGTCGACGATGACCCTCAGCCGTTGGATTAGAAATAGATCGAACGATCCACGTTGCCCCATACCGCTTCGCCCAGCCCCGTGTCACTGACGAGTGGGGACACCCACTTAAGCAGCCCGCGGGAGCACTGCGCTTAGCAGGCCGGCCCGTTAGAATTTCCCGCGCAGCCCAGCAATTCAAATTAAACCTTTTTCTTTTTGAATTCAAACACACTTCTGTACCCAACTTCAAAAATCAACCCATATCGACTCGGTGCACCAAATTGGGTGAAACCAATTTTGTTGGAAAGGACTGTGAATGCTCAATCCAAGCCCGTTGGATTCAAGTCATTTGGATCTGTAGATCACCCATAGCAAAAATAACAAGGCAGAAGCTTTTCTGCATTCAAACATTTTTCAAATTTAAACCATAAAAGCTTTTGAGTTGATTCCAACTCTCAAAAATCACATTTAACCATACCTTTCAGAATATATAAAAATATATAGGTTTACTTGCAGAAATAATGTTCAAGGAATAAAAGAATGCTTTATAAGCATTTCTAGTCACTTTAGTTAATTAAAATAAAAAGGTAAAACCTTATTAAATAGTGACACCACTTTAAATCACATTCCCATGGACTACAATATGTGGTGATGACATGTGTCAAAATGATCCCATGTTTAGTTTGGAGAATATTAAATCTTAAGTAGTTTTTCAATGAGTAGAAATTACTTTTCTAAAAATAAGAAGTTTTAAACCAAGCTTTAACCTTGTAATGTTAGAGATGATGCTAGATCATCTATAGGACCCTTGTGTGTGATGATTGCAAGTAGTTAAGTATTGTTTGGTGATTGTGTACCTCGTATTTATTCATAGACGTTAGTACCGACCAAGGATACTACAAGGAGGAAGGAGGATACTACAAAGAGGAAGCCCAGGAGAACTTCAACCACTGCTCTGCACAAGGCAAGCTAACACTTGCAAGATACTATACCTATGCCAGCTAATTACTATGCAAGCCTAATACTGCTAGCAAATGTGCAAGCTAACACTTGCAAGATACCCTACTGATGCCACAAACCCATACTTGTGATATGAATACTATATGCCTTAAGCATATGTGATCATACCTACTTGCTAAACCAATCCTAGTTTTATGGCAAGCTTCTTACTTTATTTCTTTATCAAAGCTTACTTAGAGTCTACCTAAGAGTTTGGTAGATACTAGACAGTTGTGCTGAAGGTTGCTTAAAGAGCATAAAATTTGGCCTAAGCTAGAGACCTTGATATCAGCCTAAGATATAAGGTTAGACTTAGTGAAACTCCACCAGTTACCACCCCTCACTATTACTACCCCCACCTGTAGATGCTAGTGCTAAGCATAAAACTTGATCAACTTTTAGATGGGAATACTTGGTGGAAATTGGTTATGAAAACCTTGGAATGATGGATCATTCTATTGAAATGTTTTGGACATGTGTTTCCAAACACTTGATGATTTTGGTGATGAAAATGTTGAGGCATGAGCCTTAGCGCTTTATAAAACTGATGGTTGTCTGGATGCGATACCATTCCAATTTTAGCGTACAACCACAATACCCGAATATTGGGTAGGGCTTGACTGGAAACTTATATTCCTTAGTATTAGTTCCCTCACGGCCAAGGTCTGAGCTGAGGCTACCTTGTAAAGATTGTCCACCTGTGCAGTACCCAAGATGACAGTGGTCATGGTTGGGAGGCCAAACTCACAGGAGAGGTGCTTATACTAGGGCGTGTAATTGAAAGGTTAGTATTGATTATCCGCATACTGAGTATGGTGAGTTCAGGATTTGTTCCTGACGGATGTATCGAATGTTGTGGTGAAAGTGTACAATCTCTGCAGAGTGTCAAACTATTCGAATAGCCGCGTCCGCAGTTATGGACAGTTGGAGTGGCCATACTATTCCCCCGTCAGACTTTTAAAATGACTTGTGAAATGAATTGAGACTTTGACGTGAACACAACAGAGTTGTGACCTGAATTACAGGATCCCACTTAGGAGTTATAAAGTTGTGACTAACTTTGGAACTTAGTAAAGATAAACCTGGCTTTTTACAAAACAACCCTAGAGCCTAGTGTCCTATTATCCAAAAACCCCTTACCTGTTAGTATTAGTTTGCGAGTACTTAAAGAGTACTCATGGCTTTGTCCCTGGCTATTCCCATGGCCAGACTATGAAGAGGAGTACCTGGAGGATGGACCCGGAAGGTTACGACAACTAGGATCATCTCCCATCGTCAGCATTGCCTGTGACCCCGAAGATGGAGCTTCGCCTACGCTACCGTTATTATTACGTATTCCGCTGCTTGATGTTGTATTAAGAACTGGATCATGAGATCCCTATTTGTGTAAGAACTTATGTAACGTTTGTAATGGATGAAGTACTATGGTATCCAATTCTGTTATGTCTCGCAAAAATGGTAATCCTGGGATTGCGATGTATGGCATAACAGGCATCTAGGATTGAAAAATTCGGGTGTTGACAAGTTGGTATCAGAGCCATCCTGACCATAGGAGACACTAGTTAGGTTGGACGTTGAACCAAAAACTTAGTTTCAAAAACCAAAGAAAACAAATATTTACAAAAACCTATTCTCATTCTTATCTCTTTAATTCTTTCATAAAACATCATGTTCCTCAAAAACTCTTGCAAAATAGATAAAATTTTGACACACTTGATCACTCTGCTAATCTACTCATCCTCTATTTTTATAAATGGACATGAAGTACAACAAGTTTTATCAACTCGGAAATGGGGGAGACCTTATCTTTGAGAGGGATCTGGATCAGCTTTCGGAACTTCTGGAGCGTCCGCATCCCGAGTTCTTCGGAGCTCAGCTCAATGATCAAGGAGGAGAAGATCTGCAGTGGCTAATTGTTGCAAGTCTCCGAGGAAAGATTGAACCTCCTACTGCGGAGGGAATTCAGTTTACCTTGAGGGAAAACAACTGGCTCGATGGACTTTCCAGAGCAATGCAAGAAGCTCTTTCCCGTCTGTGTGGGCAGAGCATCAATCAGATCAAGGGTACTCGCTTTGAGTTTTTCCCAAGGCGTGATGCAAATGGACAACCACTGGAAGCCCCATACCACCCCGAGCTGAAGACTCAATTGGACCACCTTAGCTTCATGATGTATGATCGTCAACAAGAGTTGGACAACTGCCGTGACTATTGCAACCACAAGTCTGCCATCATCAAGACGAAGGATCAGACCATCGCAATGCTAGCAAAGGATCGCAAGTCTCGCCGCCGTCAGATCGACAAGAAGGAGCGCATTATTGCCCGTCTTCGCCATCGCATCTCATCTCTGGAAGAGACCATCCACGAGAGAGACATGCAGCTAGAGGAAAGGGATAATGCCGGAGAGGATCTTCGTGGAGACCCTTACTCCTATCTCAGCGGTGACGATGATTTTCTGGAGGATCAGGCCATGGACTTCTTCACCGATGAGGATGATTTCGCCTTCATCGATGATGCGGAAGAGGATGAAGCCACAGACTCCGAGCAGTAGTATCACTAAGCACTAGCGTAGTGAGTAGTAGTCGGTCCCACTGTATCGTAGATTTTAGAATGGTTCTTAATACCATCTGTTTTTCCTTGTTGTGGTGTGTGTTATACTGTGTGCTATGAGTGAATGAATGAAAAAGCAAGTTGCTAGAAAACTTGAGTCAAACTCCAAAAACTTTTCAAAAACCCAAAACCTTAGCAAGTTCCCTCTTTTCTCATGATCTATATCAATCTTCATATGCCACGTGGAGGAAGTGGTTCAGCCCCGGACCCGATGTTGCAGATCCTGCAAATGTTGACTTCTGACCGCGAAGCTGAAAGAGCCGAACATCAAGCCAACCTAGCCACTCTGCAACAGATAGCCCACAACAACCAAGGCCATGGAAACCAGGACAACCATGGATCTAAGCTCAAGAATTTCCAGAATACCAACCCACCCGTTTTCACCAAGTCGGAAGAACCCCTAGATGCCGATGATTGGCTGCAAACCATGGAAAATAACTTAGAAGTAGCCGGAGTGGAAGCCAACAAGAAAGTCTTGTTCTCCACCCATTATCTAGCTGGAGATGCCAGGGCATGGTGGAACAGTGTTCGTGCAATGACCGGAGGCCAGATGATGACCTGGGAGGAATTCAAGGTCAAGTTTAGCAGAACCCATGTGCCACCAGGTTTGATCAAGAGAATGAGAGACGAGTTCTGAGAGTTGAAGCAAGGAAGGATGACTGTAGTGGAATACCGTGACAAATTTTTGTCATTAGCTAGGTATGCCCCGGACGAAATAGACACCGAAGCCAAGAACAAAGAAAGATTCCTGAATGGTCTGCATGACGAGATGCAGACGGTGTTAGTCAATATCCCCTTTGTTGATATTGAAGCCCTTGTAGACTCTGCTATCCAGATGGAAGGAAAGATCAACCAGGCCAATGAAAACTGCAAGCGTCGCATGATGCATCAACCAGGAACCCATCAGACCCCAAAGTATCGCCCCAACCCATCTCCAGGATTTGCCCCAAGAACCAACATACCCCCTATGACCCGTCCGACCTATCCCAACCGTGGAAACCCTAGACCCAGAGGAAATCACAACAACCCCGGCAACTCTAGCAATTTCACCCGTGCCCCACCCAAATTCAATACCAACAATACTACCACCAACCCCAACACTGCCCCGAGGAATTTGGAAGCAATCTTGTGCTGTCATGACAAGGACAAGTCACAAGTGACCTGTTATACTGTGGAAATAAATGCCACTATTCAATGAGTGCCCCAACAAGAAGAATGCTACAGCCCCAACGCTAATGTCCCAGCTCAGCAGACGGAGCGTGTCGACCAGGGGAGAAGATTTGCCCAGAATTCACTCAACCGCAATGGCCGTCTTTTTCTCATGCATCTTTGAAGAAGCTCGAGGGAAGCACCGTCGTCTTTGGGTATGTTTTCTGTTAATTCAGTACTTGCAAGAGTGTTGTTTGATTCTGGTGCATCGCATTCATTTGTCACCGAAGAATTTGCCTACACTAGTAAAATTCAACCAACCAAACTGAAGCATGTGATGATTGTACAAATTCCCGGATCAACCACCAAGGGTAGGCAAATTTGCAAAGCCGTCCCTATCCGAATCCATGGCATAGATTTTTATGCTAATCTAATAGTACTCGGAACTAAAGGTTTGGAAGTAGTACTAGGAATGGATTGGATGTCCAAACATAAAGGATTGATTGACTGTGCCAAGAAAGCCATCACCATGACCAGTACCGCCGGAATATCAGTCGAGCATATATCTGAAACCTTACCTCGCCGATTCAAGTGTAACAAGAGTATAGCCCAACCTACCATTGACCAAGTTCGGATAGTCTGCGAATACCCTGATGTATTTCCAGATGTTTTGCCCAGTATGCCCCCAGATCGGGATATCGAGTTTATCATCGAACTAATCCCCGGAACAGGACCCATAGCCCAGAGACCCTATAGTATGAACCCGTCAGAACTAGAAGAACTAAAGAAGCAACTAGATTCCATGCTAGAAATCGGATTGATTCAACCGAGTGCGTCCCCATGGAGATCACCTGTCTTGTTTGTGGACAAGAAGGATGGAGGTAACCGTTTGTGTACGGATTATCGGAAGTTGAATGATGTCACCATCAAGAACAAGTACCCCTTGCCTAAGATAGAAGATTTGTTTGATCAGTTGACCGGTGCCCAGGTGTTTTCTAAGATTGATCTTAGGACTGGCTATCATCAACTCAAAATTCGTGTAGAGGATATTCCAAGGACTGCCTTTACCACCAAAATATGGATTGTATGTGTATACAGTCATGTCCTTTGGATTAACCAACGCCCCCGCTTATTTCATGAACCTCATGAATAAGATTTTTATGGACTTCCTGGATAAGTTTGTCATTGTTTTCATCGATGACATTCTGATTTATTCCAAATCAGAAGAAGAACATGAGCTACACCTAAGGACCATTCTTGGAACCCTTAGAGAGCATCAGTTGTATGCAAAATTTAGCAAATGTGAATTCTGGTTACAGGAAGTAGGATTCCTCGGTCACATTGTATCAGCCGGAGGAATTGCCGTTGACCCTGCCAAAGAGAAAGATGTAGAAGATTGGCAAGCCCCAACCACTCAAACCCAAGTTCGTGCTTTTCTCGGATTGGCGGGATATTACCGCAAATTCGTAGAAGGATTCTCGAGTATCGCCCGACCCATGACCCAATTGCTGAAGAAGGACAAGAAGTTTGAATGGACCGACAAATGTGAAGCGAGTTTTCAAGAACTCAAGAGGAGATTGATTTCAGCCCCAATCTTGATCATGCCAGATATCACGAAGCCCTTCGATGTATATTGTGACGCATCAAAGATTGGTCTCGGATGTGTGCTACTGCAAGAAGGCAAAGTTATATCTTATCTATCGCGACAATTGAAGCAACATGAACAAAATTACCCAACCCATGACCTCGAACTCGCAGCCGTAGTTCTAGCCCTAAAGACATGGAGACATTACCTGATGGGAAACCGTTGTGAGATTTATTCGGATCACAAGATCCTAAAGTATATATTCACTCAGAAGGAGCTGAATATGAGGCAGAGAAGATGGATTGAGCTAATCAAGGATTATGACCTGGACATTCACTATCACCCTGGAAAAGCCAATGTGGTAGCCGATGCCCTTAGCAGATTGCCGTGCCGCTTGAACTCCATGATTTTGAAGGAGCAACCAAGTTTGCACAAAGAGATGGAAGATTTTCGAGTGGAATTAGTAAGTGAAGGATTTTTGGCTAGCATAGAACTTCAGCCCACTTTGATCAGTCAGATTAAAGAGGCACAAAAGGGAAATGCCAGTATCGACGGAATCAAGCGTGGTATCGTGACAGCAAAGTACCGGATTCACCAAGGACGAAGAAGGAGTTACGTGGTACAAAGGGCGCCTTTGTGTACCAGCAGATTCGGAGTTGAAAGAAGTTATCTTGAAGGAGGCTCACGATACTCTTTATTCTATCCATCCGGAGGAACTAAGATGTATCAAGATTTGAAAGAGCAATTTTGGTGGCATAAGATGAAGAGAAATTGGAAGCTATATCGCCAAGTGTGATATATGTCAACGAGTCAAGGCGGGACATCAAAGACCCATGGATTGTTGCAACCTTTGCAAATTCCGGAATGGAAATGGGATTCAGAGGAATGGAATTTATCAACTGGACTACCTACTTCTAGTAGGGAAATGACTCTATTTGGGTCATAGTGGATGATTGTCCAAAGTCGCCCATTTCTTGCCCGTCAAAACTACCTATCGAGTTGAAGCTAGCGGAGTTGTACATCGCTAGGATCGTTAGTTTGCATGGAGTCCCCAAGAATATAGTATCGGATCGAGGAACTCAGTTTACCTCGAGATTACGGAAGAAAGTCCAAGAAGGTTTAGGAACCGCCTAGATTTCAGTACGTATCACCCTCGGACCGATGGACAAGCGGGCGAGTAAACCAAATACTCGAAGATATGCTTAGAGCATGTGTGCTAGAATATGGATCCAAGTGGGAAGGCTATGCCGTTTGCAGAATTTTCATACAACAATAGTTACCAAGCCAGTTTGCAAATGGCCCCATTTGAATTTATGTACGGAAGAAAGTGCCGCACCCCTTTGAACTGGTCGGAAGTAGGAGAGATTCAGATTTTCGGACCCGACATCCTACGAGAAGCAGAAGAGAAGGTTCACAAGATTCGTGAACACCTCAAGACAGCCCAATCCTGACAAAAGAGTTACACCGACAAGAGACGTCGAGACCTCGCCTTCAACATCGGAGATTTTGTTTATCTGAAAGTGTCGCCATTGAACGGAATGCAACGTTTCCAACTCAAAGGAAAGTTAGCCCCCAGATATATCGGACCTTTCAAAATTCTGAACCATCGAGGAGAAGTATCGTATCAACTGGAACTACCTGAAGAGATGTCAGCGGTGCACAATGTGTTCCATATCTCGTTACTTCACAAATGTCTCGAAGTCCCCGAGAAGACCGAAGTGTTCAAGAATATCGATCACCGGACCATAGAGATCAACGATGATCTAACCTACCCCGAAGTACCCATCCGTATATTGGAACAAGCCTTTCGAACTACCAGAACCCGAAGCATCAAGTTTCTCAAGATTCAGTGGAGCAACCACACAGAAGAGGAGGCTACCTGGGAACGCGAAGATCACATTAGAACGGAGTTTCCAGATCTCTTCAAATCCTAGGTAATCTTTCCGTCCTTTTTCAAATCTCGGGATGAGATTTTGTTTAAGGGGGGAAGGTTTGTAACATCCCAAAAATATCAAACTTAGATCATCAAAACACTAGTCATCAAGTTTAGGGTTAACAAAAACTTTTCTAAATGAATTCATGAATTCATGTATATGTGTATGCATGGATTTTGAATTTCTTTAAAAACCACCTTGTTTGTGTGATCCATTGCTTGTAAAATGTTTCTTAGGTGAAAAGAACATCATCTAAAACATTTCCCACACTTTTCCTTAAGACAAGTAAATCAAAACAAATATATTAAGTGAATGGTCATTTTGACCAATTTAACTCCCATGCCTACTTTGGCTGTCTCAAACTTTCAAAACCTAACAGAAACTTTTCTGGATCTTTGCACCCCTTGAATGTACTCATAACAGAGTATCAAGGCCCACTTTGTGATCATCCAGAAACTTTCAGATGCATAGTTTAAATGAAAATTCAAAATTGAATCTTCTTCATATGGGAAGATCCCACTTTTTCAAAACCCACTCAAGCAAGCTCAACTTTCAAAACCCAAGCATCTGCAGACTCACCAGAACCAATCTAGCAAACCCACCAAAATTCATTTCAAAATTCAAAACTTGATTTCATGTGGCCATTTCATCAAACAGGTTGTAGACACAAATCAAACAAAACATCAAACACTATAGTGTGCAGTGTTTTGAGCCTAACTTGTTCCCTAGTTAGCTCACACACAACCCAGTAGATCATCTAGAAAGATTAGCCCAACACTAGCACCCCTGTGAGCTTGCCATTGTCATTAATGGTGAACAGCGAGCACCCCATGTCACCCCATTGTGGACAGCAGGCTAGAGGAAGAACTAGCTGTGCCAACCTTGTGCAGGAGGCAGCCCACCGTCCACCGCCCTTTGCCTTTCCCAGCCGCGAGCATTGCCAAGCCCTGGACCACGCGCACGAGACACGCCCAGACCATGCCGAGCGTGCGCCAGAGCACCACCCTCGACCATCACCCACAGACCGCGCGCCGCCCTCACCGCGTGCATACACGATCACCACCGACCCAGGACACCGCCAGACACCCCCGTTTGCCACCCCGTGCCATACAGCCACCGCCCGCCGTCGAAGACGCCGCCTCTGCCGCGCAGAGCGCCGCCCGTTCCAGACAAAACCGCACCGCCCCATGCCTCGCGATCATGTCGTTGAGCATCGCCAGGAGACACAGCACCGTCACCTACCCTTGCCCAGGCCTATAGCCGCCTGTAACGTCGCCCCCGACGAGCTCACCGTGCGCCCCGACGGTCCCCTCGCTCGACTATAAATAGAGGCCACCCCCGCACGATTTCTTCACACCATCTCACTCCCCTCTCCCCACTGACCGTGCCACACCATCCTTAGAGCAAGCCGAGCACCACCTCGCCGAAATTTCACTGGAGCCTGCCGCTGCCGAAGAAGAAGGGAGCCAGCGATTAGAGCCGCCCTAGGAGAAGCCACCGGTACCAGGAGGTTCGCCGTCGTCGACTTCGTCGTTCGCCCGCCTCGCCGACCCTCTCCCATACCCCGGTGAGCCCCCAGCACCCCTCACTAGCCGCGCTAGGTTTCGTTCTCGCCAGAGCTGTCTCGCGTCGACGATGACCCTCAGCCGTTGGATTAGAACTAGATCGAACGATCCACGTTGCCCCATACCGCTTCGCCCAGCCCCGTGTCACTGACGAGTGCGGACACCCACTTAAGCAGCCCGCGGAAGCACTGCGCTTAGCAGGTCGGCCCGTTAGAATTTCCCGCGCAGCCCAACAATTCAAATTAAACCTTTTTCTTTTTAAATTCAAACACACTTCTGTACCCAACTTCAAAAATCAACCCAGATCGATTCAGTGCACCAAATTGGGTGAAACCAATTTTGTTGGAAAGGACTGTGAATGCTCAATCCAAGCCCGTTGGATTCAAGTCATTTGGATCTGTAGATCACCCATAGCAAAAATAACAAGGCAGAAGCTTTTCTGCATTCAAACATTTTTCAAATTTAAACCATAAAAGCTTTTGAGTTGATTCTAACTCTCAAAAATCACATTTAACCATACCTTTCAGAATATATAAAAATATATAGGTTTACTTGCAGAAATAATGTTCAAGGAATAAAAGAATGCTTCATAAGCATTTCTAGTCACTTTAGTTAATTAAAATAAAAAGGTAAAACCTTATTAACTAGTGACACCACTTTAAATCACATTCCTATGGACTACAATATGTGGTGATGACATGTGTCAAAATGATCCCATGTTTAGTTTGGAGAATATTAAATCTTAAGTAGTTTTTCAATGAGTAAAAATTACTTTTCTAAAAATAAGAAGTTTTAAACCAAGCTTTAACCTTGTAATGTTAGAGATGATGCTACATCATATATAGGACCCTTGTGTGTGATGATTGCAAGTAGTTAAGTATTGTTTGGTGATTGTGTACCTCGTATTTATTCATAGACGCTAGTACCGACCAAGGATACTACGAGGAGGAAGGAGGATACTACGAAGAGGAAGCCGAGGAGAACTTCAACCACTGCTCTGCACAAGGCAAGCTAACACTTGCAAGATACTATACCTATGCCAGCTAATTACTATGCAAGCCTAATACTGCTAGCAAATGTGCAAGCTAACACTTGCAAGATACCCTACTGATGCCACAAACCCATACTTGTGATATGAATACTATATGCCTTAAGCATATGAATACTATATGCCTTAAGCATATGGGAATACTTGGTGGCAAAATGTTTATGAAAACCTTGGAATGATGTATCATTCTATTGAAATGTTTTGGACATGTGTTTCCAAACACTTGATGATTTTGGTGATGAAAATGTTGAGGCATGAGCCTTAGCCCTTTATAAAACTGATGGTTGTCTCGATGCGATACCATTCCAATTTTAGCGTACAACCACAATACCCGAATATTTGGTAGGGCTTGACTGGAAACTTATATTCCTTAGTATTAGTTCCCTCACGGCCAAGGTCTGAGCTGAGGCTACCTTGTGAAGATTGTCCACCTGTGCAGTACCCAAGATGACAGTGGTCATGGTTGGGAGGCCAAACTCACAGGAGAGGTGCTTATACTAGGGCGTGTAATTGAAAGGTTAGGATTGATTATCCGCATACTGAGTATGGTGAGTTCAAGATTTGTTCCTGACGGATGTATCGAATGTTGTGGTGAAAGTGTACAATCTCTGCAGAGTGTCAAACTATTCGAATAGCCGCGTCCACGGTTATGGACAGTTGGAGTGGCCATACTGTTCCCCCGTCAGACTTTTAAAATGACTTGTGAAATGAATTGAGACTTTGACGTGAACACAACAGAGTTGTGACCTGAATTACAAGATCACACTTAGGAGTTATAAAGTTGTGACTAACTTTGGAACTTAGTAAAGATAAACCTGGCTTTTTACAAAACAGCCCTAGAGCCTAGTGTCCTATTATCCAAAAACCCCTTACCTGTTAGTATTAGTTTGCGAGTACTTAAAGAGTACTCATGGCTTTGTCCCTGGCTATTCCCATGGCCAGACTATGAAGAAGAGTACCTGGAGAATGGACCCCAGGAAGGTTACGACAACTAGGATCATCTCCCATCGTCAGCATTGCCTGTGACCCCGAAGATGGAGCTTCGCCTACGCTACCGTTATTATTACGTATTCCGCTGCTTGATGTTGTATTAAGAACTGGATCATGAGATCCCTATTTGTGTAAGAACTTATGTATCGTTTGTAATGGATGAAGTACTATGGTATCCAATTCTGTTATGTCTCGCAAAAATGGTAATCCTGGGATTGCGATGTATGGCATAACAGGCATCTAGGATTGAAAAATCCGGGTGTTGACATAGTATATCCTGAAATGCAAGAGACATAGGGTGACTCAGCATTTTTGGTGAGCTACACAGGCATGCAGTTACTTTTGTACCTAGGATTTAACTGGATAGAAATAATAATGGCATCAAAACGTAACTTGTAGAGCAGGAATGCAAACCACAAATAAACTAAAGAGTAGAGGATAGTGATGTCGTTGCTTAGGATGAACCAGCACCATATAAGCAAACAATGACATCACTTGTGAACCTGTATAAGAGTGAAGCAAGCATTAGACAAGTGTCCCTACAATGAAATGAGATATCAATCAAACTGTTTCTTAGAATTTCATAAAATATATATAGAAGCAGTTGTTTATCCTGGAATGCAAGAGACTTTGGGTAACTCAGAATTTGCAGTGATCAACACAATAGGCCTTGTTGTTGCTGTCATAGGTAGGAATCAACTGAATAGAAATTATAATGGCATCATAAGTGAACTTGTAGAGCAGGAATGGAAACCATGAATGAACTCTATATACAATAGAGGATAGATATGTCACTTCTTAGGACGAACCACTAGATATGAAATAGATTGGCATTCCTTGTGAACCTGTAGAACGGGACAAGCAAGCATTACACAAGTGTGCCTACAACTGAATTGAGAAATCGAACAGAGTGTTTCTTAGAATTTCAGCAAATATAAACTAGCTAGGTCATTTAAACAAATATATATGGGAGCAGTAGTATATCCTGGAATGCAAGAGAAGTTGGGTGACTCAGAATTTGCGGTGAGCTACACAGTGGGAATACAGTTCCTTTCGTAGCTAGGATTAAACTAGACAGAAATTATAACGGCATTGTAAGAGAACATGTAGAGTAGAAATGCAAACCACAAATGAACTACAGAGTAAATGATAGTTATGTCGTTGATTAGGATGAACCAGCACCAGATAAGGAAATAGTGGCATCACTGGTGAACCTATAGAAGAGGACAAGCAAGCATTAGACAAGTGTGCTTACACTGAAATGAACAATCAATCAACCTATTTCTTAGAATTTCAACAAATATATATGGAAGCAGTTTTTTATCCTGTAATGCAAGAGACGTTGGCTGAATCAGAATTTGCGGTGATCTACACAATGGGCCTTATTATTACTATCATAGCTAGGAATCAAATTGAGTAGAAATTATAGTGGCATTATAAGAGAACTTGTAGAGCAGGAATGCAAACCACAAATGAACTATATATACAGTAGATGATAGCTATGTCGCTGCTTAGGACGAACCACTAGATATGAAATATATTGGTGTTCCTTCTGACCTTTAGAACATGATAGGAAAGTACTACATAAGTGTACCTACAAATGAATTGAGCAATCGAACAGAGTGTTTCTTAGAATTTCAGAAAATACAAAACTAGCTAGGTCATTCAACAAATATATATGGAACCAATAGAATATCCTAGAATGCAAGAGATTTTGGGTGACTCCGAATTTGCAGTGAGATACATAATGGGCGTGTAGTTACTTTAGTAGCTAGAATTCAACCAAATAGAAATTATAATGGAATCATAAGAGAACTTGTAGAGCATTAATACAAACCACAAATGAACTACAGAGTAGAGGATAGTTATGTCATTGCTTAGGATAAACTAGCACTAGATAAGGAAACAATGGCATCGCTTGTGAACCTATAGAAGAGGACATGCAAGCATTAGACAAGTGTTCCTACAATGAAATGCGTAGTCAATCCAACTATTTCTTAGAATTTCAACAAATATATATGGAAACAGTTGTTTATCCTGTAATGCAAGAGACTTTGGATGACTCAAAATTTGTGGTGATCTACACAATGTGCCTTGTTGTTACAGTCGTAGCTAGGAATCAACCGATCAGAAATTATAATGGCATCATAAGAGAACTTGTAGAGCAGGAATGCAAACCATGAATGAACTATATATACAGTAGAGGATAGCTATGTCACTGCTTAGGACGAACCACTAGATATGGTATATATTGGAGTTGGTTGTGCACCTGTAGAACAGGACAAGCAAGAATTACAAAGTGTTCCTACAAATGAATTGAGCAATCGAACAGAGAGTTTCTTAGAATTTTAGAAAATATAAACTAGCCAGGTCATCTCAACAAATATATATGGAACCAGTAGTATATCCTGGAATGCAAGAGACATTGGGTGACTCCGAATTTGCGGTGAGCTACACAATGGGCATATAGTTACTTTAGTAGCTAGGATTCAACCGGATAGAAATTATAATGGCATCATAAGAGAACTTGTAGTGCAGGAATGCAAACCAAAAATAAACTATAGAGTTTAGGATAGTTATGTTGTTGCTTAGGATGAACCATCACCAGATAAGGAAACAATGTCATCGCTTGTAAACCTTTAGAAGAGGACAAGGAAGGATTAGACAAGTGTTCCTACAATGAAATGGGCAATCAATCAAACTATTTCTTAGAATTTCAACAAATATATATGGAAGAAGTTGTTTATCCTGAAATGCAAGAGACGTTGGGTGACTCGGAATTTGTAGTGATCTACACAATGGGCCTTGTTGTTACTGTCATAGCTAGTAATCAACCAAATATTAATTATAATAGCATCATACAAGAACTTGTAGAGCATGAATGCAAACAATGAATTAACTATATATACAGTAGAGGATAGCTATGACGCTTCTTAGGATGAACCACTAGATATGAAATATATTGGCGTTGCTTGTGAACCTGTAGAACAGGACAAGCAAGCATTACACAAGTGTGCCTATGAATGAATTGAGCAATCGAACAGAGTGTTTCTTAGAACATCAGCAAATATAAACTAGCCAGGTCATTTAAACAAATATATATGGAAGTAGTAGTATATCCTAGAATGCAAGACACATTGGGTGACTCATAATTTGCGGTGAGCTACACAATGGGCGTGCAGTTACTTTTTTAGCTAGGATTCAAATTGATAGTAATTATAATGGCATCACAAGAGAACTTATAGAGCAAGAATGCAAACCAAAAATGAACTACAGAGTAGAGGATAGTGATGTCATTGCTCATGATGAACAAGCACCAGATAAGGAAACAATGACATCGCTTGTGAACCTATAGAAGAGGCTATGCAAACCAACATGTTCCTTGTTCCCTTTTTGAGCTTTATGCAAAGAAAAAGAAAATAGTTAGTGTCGTAGATTTTAAGAACTTGATGGCAACAACAAAATTATAATCGAACTCATACGATGAGTTTAAATGGGTACTACACGATATTAGAATGATGCTAGGAAGGAAATAATAGCAGGAACTTCATTTAGGACGAACCAGATAGATTCAGTAACTATGAAGCAGGGAATCCACACTAATATTTTTCAAGGACTTTACATTTTGCAAAAAACTACATTGTAGCAGGCAATTAATGTTGTAGGGAGTATCTAAGAACATGTGCATGACAAAATAATAAACATATGCATTACATAAAATTTGTAGAGAAGCGAATGCAAACAAACATGTACAGTGACCTTGTATGTAGAACAAAGAACAAGCATGCCCAATGACTTGTATGTACTAGCACGATTACAAAAATACAGTTCACTACGACAGGCTTTAACCTGCTATATTGCTAAGAAAAAAGGGGTTAGAGATTGGTTTACCTCAGTCGGAGAGGCGTCTAAGCATCACCGATACCTGTGTGGGTGACATGCAGGTCACCTTGGGTGTTGCGGTTGCGGCTAAGTAGATGTTGGGCAGTTGGGGAAGCAGATCTTGGGCAGTCGGGGAACTTGGGTGATCAATGCCATATTGAGTGTGGTGGACGAGAGCATCGCTGAGGTAGATCCGGTGCAATGAACGGCAATGCCCGTGTAGCTGGTCTAGAGCGGGGAAGCAGAGCTTGGGCTGTAGATGATGCCATCGACATGGTGAACGAGACTGTAGCTCCGCTATCATGGCACGGAAGCCCGGTGAACTAGATCTGGTGGGGTGGGTGTTGGTGAAGAGGCTCCGCGGCGGTGCACGAGACCACAGATCAAGCGGCTCAGGCCGCCGTGGAATTACGGTCGGGTTTTCGAAGGGATATAGGATCTTGGGATTTTTGGGAGGGCCAGCGGAAAAGACTGCGCGAATAGGGACCATACAGGTGAACATGAAACAAATTACGATCATGCCCCAAGCTACCGACTTTATCATGCCCATTTGTCATCTGAATAAATGCTAGAATGGGAATTTTACATTCATAAGTTTTTGAAAAAGTGGATTGCAAAATGCTTTAAGGTCAATCTGTGATATTATCGTTCGATTGAGGTGTTGAATTTGGCTAGCTCCCATCTTCTATTATTATAATAATAGAAAAATGGTACTCCCGATGGGAGACTTTGGCTCAATATTTTTGAAATGGAGGGGCGGGAAATGCTATAAGGTCGGTGGGTGGTTTTGCCACTCGATTGAGACTTTGAATTTGGCTAGCATCCATCTAATAATAATAGAGGGAGATTTTTCCTCAAAATGTTTGAAAGGGAGGTGCATGAAATGCATCAGAGTCGGTGGGGAATTTTCTGCTCGATTACGATTTTGAATTTTATTGCTAGCGGCCAAGTAATAATAGAAAAAGGTAGTTTTTTTGCGAATCAATGGAAAAAGGTAGGTGTATACTAGTACTAGTGCGCTAGCTGGTCACGAAATGAAGGCCGAGAGTTACGTTTGCTGATCATCCATTCCATTAATTACGCACAAGTGCACAACATTGGATACTCTACCTCCAACTCAAACAGTGGTGAACGCACGGTAAATTTTGCCGCTCGACTGAGATTTTGATGTTGGATAGCGTGCAAATAATATTAGGAGAGAAAAAACGGTACTCCCTATGTTTAGGAATATAAAAAATGGTCAAAATCAACTGATCATCAATAATAACCATATTCGCATAGAAAAAATAATGTTGACCCCCATTACAATTATTTTTTGTTTGGGCTGTAGGTTTTGATGCTGGATTAAGATTTTTAATTTGTCTATAGTCGTACTAACAAAAATTATGAGAGAACCCCAGCACCCAACCGAGCACCTTCACAATCCCCATTGCTCAAAGTAGCCTTTTATTCCCGGACAGAGAGGTAGAAAATCGGATACCATGATCTCTGATTGAAATATATTAGTGTGGGGTGGGGGGATTTGCTGCTCGACTAAGATTTTTAATGTGACTAGTCCAAGTAATAAAATATAAAAATGTATATGGTATTTTTAGGGCATACTCCATATGTTCATGTATCCATTCAAACATGAAATAAAATGTTGAGCTCTGATTAAAAAATGTAGTTCCATTTATCATATGACGGTTATGAATATGGTGTACAACAACGGGTATGGCATTGTTTTGAGAATATTATCAATGATCTAGGACAGTGGCACTTGTAACATAAGGTACCGCAAGTATCATACTAGTACATATTAGTGTATCCATGCATAACTTGTTTGATCACATCCACACATATATTATACAATAGTCCAACCTTGCAACATATAAAGCACCAATATTAAGCAGGCTAGCAATCCATGGATCAAACATTTAAGAACCATACTACTTCCATATTGGTGCAATATGTTCACTAATGGTACCTCTGCTCAACAATTGATACAAGGCTTTTTAGCAAGCTAAAACATCATCCTAATAAGGGTAATATTTGGAAACAGATCTAGAGCTAGTACAGTATAAGGTACCATACAAATTATAGGCATGTCGCAACAAGTAAACAAACCAAGTTCATGACAAGTGCAGACTAATGCAGCCACAAAGTACTTTCAGCATCAGGTTCCATTTAACAACAAAGGGGCTGACCTGAGCTGTTAGTGTTTAACCCTGAATATTGAGGATATTCATGACTTTCTCGTCAATTAATATGTTATGCTCTAGGTGGGTTACATATTATTCTAATTTGGCCTTCAAACGGTCATTATATACACTTAGGGAAGATGATAAAGATCAATCATCTTGGAGTTGTTCCTCTAGAACTTGAATATGCAAATAAATGGCCTTTGAGTTGGACTTATACTTGAACTTGGACTTTGAAGAGCTCGCTCCTAACCCAACATTACATAGCAACATGTTCTTCGCTTTAGCACCGCATTGTAGTACCTTGGAAAACAAATACACACATTCTTTTGGAGTTTTAACTGAACAAGCTTTCCCAGGATTTTCCAGCTCCTTTTTAAAGTCATCCTGGAAAGTTTTCAGTTGATAGACATGTGTAAGAGAAGTGAAGTTACTACTGAGAAACATACATATAGGTTTAACAAGTGCATGAACTATTATGACTGGCAATGCTAATAATGCATCGTATATACACTTTAGTAAAAAGATCATGTTGTCGTGGATGTTTTTTATGTCATTACTAATAGGACTAAAAATGGGGCTTCCTGTGTACACACTTTGAGGTGCAGATATGAAAAATTTGTACAATTCAAAACTGAAACAGACTTTATTTGCAAATCATGAAGGTAAGTGAAAACAAAATTGAGAAGCAGTGCAAGCAAGGTTGCATATCAACGTATATACATACAAATCACTGCAAGTGCAACATCACAAAACGTAGAGAAGACTTACGACAACTTTCTCTACAATGACACCGTATTTATTCGTGTGGCATCCCTCGATTTCTCCAGCAGAGTCAACTATTTTTTGGATCCCTGTTAGACTTCTTCTGCATTTGAACAAGAAAAAATAAATTGCATCACATGGTCAAAACAGGGGATGAAAAGATAAGATGCATATATATTGCACAACATCAATTACTTACTAATACAAGTACAAAACAACCGGTCCATACCAATTGGTAGAGCTTCCCAATTATGTTGCGGGAGCCTGTACGACTTAGTACTCGTACTTTATTATGGCTAGAATAGTTCCTATGAGCGATGGCCTACAAAAAAGAGACTTTTAAGACACATGAATAAATAGGAATTGTCAATGAGATCTAGTCTCACAATCTTCTGAAATCATACCTCATTCTTTTGATCAAGCCAGTAGTGGAGAAGATCACCCCACTAATAGTCAGTCATGTGATCCACAAGAGATATTCTTGTCACATCCTGAAAACACTTGCGAGAGAAGTGTTGCTTCTTTGGCCTATGGCGCTGCTGGCGCAAACATGTGGAGAATATGATTTTGAGAACAACCTTTACATCCTCGCTATTCTCAACGAACATGAAAAATATCTTTAGACAACATTGAGGAGCACATATAACAAATGTCAAGCTAAGAAAAAAAGGGACATAGCAACGGAGTATGTCCAAGAGACAGATGACTTACATGTAACTTATTGAGTAAACCCTCGAAATGCTCGGGGGTATTTCAGTGGTGTTTCCATGAAGGCAAGATGGGAATATAATTCCTCACGAAAATGCCCATGATCGATGCTATATAAGCAGATTCATGTGGATCTAGTGGTCATCTCAATCCTACTATAGATATGATCGGAAGACTTTATTTAGTTATTTCAAGCATCTGTTCAAGATTTTTTCCCATCTCCGACCCCCTTTTTAATCTAAGGCGTGGTGCAACTAAAAAAAGTTATATCAAAATATCAATTTGGTGTCACCATCATTTGCAAGGGAGTATATGTCTCTATCAATACTAAAGGTCGTTGGGAGATCATTATGAGTTCGTTGCTGAGAAGCTGCTGTTGAAACTGGTTCTGCTGTCAATTGTTGCTGGGTAACCGGATTGGCTACTGGCGGCTATGGGATGCATATTTTTTTATTTGCAGTCGCCAGTGCAAATGGACCCATTGGTGCAGGATTAGAACAAAACTTTTTTATCCCGGTGTTTTGCATTATTGTCTTTTTGGCCTAGTTGTCACTTTCAACTAGATTAAGTAGAATCTGAGACCTTGTTTTGAATCTGTTTCCTGTGTTAGAAGCAAATAGCTTTTGAGATTTCTCATGAAATCATGTGCAAAAGATCAAATTATTTAGGAGTACTTGCAGCAGTTGATAGATCGAAGGAGTCCATGAAGGAGATGAGACTTTGAAGCGACGATATCGTGTTTTCGGCAATACTGGGCACGCTCCAGCATGGTGGTCATCAGAGTGGGGAAGACGCTACGTCTTGCTAAACAAGGGAGTTGTGTCTTCGGTCACAACATACCTGGTGAGGAGGCTGTCGTGGTGAGGAGCAACAGCGGTGCAAGGCCATATTCGTGGGAGATTCGGGATAAGGCGACTTTTATATGTATCAATGGCGTCAGTGGTATGTTCGAAACTTTTGAATTGTGCGTGGTGCTAGGTAGTTCAAATAAAAACCAGCCAATATAATGCAAAATTTAGTGATATTTAGCCCGCCAAAAAATTGGTGATCTCTACTCTATTGATACACTAGCTAGGAGTCGAGCTAGAAGAAGTGCACCGAATGCAATGGGAGGTATGAACGCACTAGCAGCCTTTACCAGGTGTAGACTCCCTAGTCCATACTTTGAAAAAGCTATGTGCAATCATGAGCATAGCTTCTTCTTCAAGCACGCGTACTCTAGTTATACTCCCCTTTTTGAAAAAAACTAGGAGTACTTGTATACTACATCCATTCTGGTTTATTCAGGTAAATATGTAGATCAATAAAATAATTTAACCATAAATTTGTTTAACTATACCGCCTGGGATGGAAGCGATAGTAATAACTAACTACGGAGTATAGTACACTAGGAAAGATGATCACACCGAATTTGGCTCTGGCAACATTATGGCTGGTGATGCATGTGACATTCACCAAACAACCAAATACTTTACCAGCAAGTACACGATCATAACTTCATACTACTAAATAAAGGTTTTTAAATTAATAGGCCATTTTGCAATCTATATTATCAGATCATGAACTACTCCCTCCGTTCCATAATATATGCCTGTTTAGTAAGCCGTTTTAGCACTGTAAATAGTCTTATATTGTGAAAACATATGGAGTAATAACTTAAGGTATTCCATGTGCCGGCTCATTGGTGGAGATCAACCACATCTTCAAGCTTCAGCTTTGCTAGCTTGGCCAGGAGTTTTTCCTTCTAGTCCTCGAGGTCCTGCATCCATTCGAAGATGATGCCTAGCATCTCTACCATGCCGATGTTCCGCCGCTTCAGCTCATCACACTCAATCAAGTATTCCATGAAGATATTCCTGAGTAGGCTCAGCCCTACCTTGTCAGCAACGAGTTTGGAGTAAAGTCTAGTGCACTCCTTGTCGAGGGTGGTTTTGTCCACTGTCATGGCGCAGAAATATCCCATCAGCTTTTTGACCATATACTCGATCTCGACGCCAATATTCTATTAGATTATTAGGATCAAAAACTCAGTAGTGTACCGAGAGAACTATCAAGGAAGAGGGACACGGAATCAGAATTTTTTACCTCATTGCTGTACCGATCGGTTGACATGGTCATACCCCACGGGTACACAACATCGGCATACCTAGTCCAGCCCAAGGAAAGCCCACGACAAGATACGCGGCCTGCGGAGGTTTAGGGTGGCCCAAGCCCATGACGCATTCGGATGCTTGGAGAACAAGACTAGAGTAGATAGAATTTCAAAGGGGCAAACCTTAATATGTAACCGACTCGACCTATGCCCGGGACCTTCCTATCTATATAAAGGATAGGAGGGCACGGCGAGGAGGCCTCCTCAACTCACCTCATAACCACCTCACGCCAGATTGCATCTGCGCACCCCTGTAACCTTCGATTCTGCTGTAATCAAGAGCAGACAAGCAGGAGTAGGGTTTTCCCTCCGGGGCCTGAACCTGGGTAAACCTCGTGTCCCCGTGTTTCTTGTTTGCTTGTTTGCTAACCATGTCCCCATCTTCTCCAAACCCAAGTCCATATCAATGGACATTGACGAGTCGAAACCTCATCAATTGGCGCCGTTTGTGGGAACTGGGGGCGCTGATTGTGCGATCGTGACGGTCCCATCTGAAGCGATCTACAACTCATAGGAGACGGAGAGTCATCTCTTCTTTGGTACCTTTGACTTCACCTCCCACTCGCCAGCCACCATGAGGGATTTAGAGCCCGTAGGCGACGGGCTCAAGATTCTATTCGGGAGCTTTTGCTTCCAGGTGGGACAAACCGGCACCCTCTACCTCCCAGAGCGGGTGCCACTGCCATCCATCAGGCCCGCTTCGTGGGTCCCACCCATCGGCGTGCTATGCACATCGACGCTGACAGACGAGTCATATGACAACAGCATCTGCAACTCAGATCTGTGTGGCCCTCCATCAGATGAAGGAACCTATGGTTCTGAATCCAAAAGTTGTGGCAGCAGCGACCCGGTCCGCGGGCATTACCAATGCGTCGTGTCATCCAGGGTGAATCGGAACAGCCACCAGGTTCAAGCACACCCAACCCACCACCCAATCCACCGACCAACCCGCAGGCTGGGATCGGAGGAAACGGAGGAAACATGGGAAATGGAGGAAACCCTTCCCTCCAGCCCAATGAAGGCGATGCCAATGCCTAATAGAAGGTCAACCTCAACGAGGAAGGATGGTGCCAGGCACGCGAAGCTGTGGAAAGAAATATCATACTATCTGTGAATGCTTCACGGGATCTACTGATGGCATACCATCTCCTCCTCATTGGCGAGCATAACCGGCAGGTGAAGCTGATGGAGGACGTCGAAAAACGCAAGAAGGCAGCTTTGGAGTGTAGCGCGTGGCGAGCTACGCTCTCTGCTGCTAGCAACTCCAGCTCGCAAGGCAACAACGCCAAAACGCATCGCTCCCGCACGAAGCACACGGACCCTGCCGCATGCCACGACATCATGAAGACCCTCAACACGTCCTTCATGTCAATGGACGTCAACGGCAACGTCATACCAAAGATGCCGTAGGCTGCAATCATGGCAGCCACCACTTACCTCGCGTCCCATCCACCTCCGGTGGGTGACCCGAAGAGTGACATGCACAAGTCCGCACCAGCCGTACTCGGACTCATCGGAGCTGCGCTCCATGATGAAGCTCCTGCGGAGCCGAAGAAAAAAGCTGCGGTCAGATTCAACCATAGCCCCACACCCTCATGCGATGAGGATGAACACGATCTACCTCGACCTCGCCCAACGCAAGGTCGACAAAGCACGCGCCAAACGTGCGTGCTCAACCGAATCTGACGAGGATGACGATGGAGAGCTATGCGGAGCCTGATGCTTCAGCAGATCTGTTCGGCGCAGATGCATGTCGAAATATTTCAAGCTCCCTTCGGACACTCCGAAGTTTGATGGCACGCAAGACCCGAAGGCCTGGCTCAGCGATCACCTCTCGTCCGTCAAGCTGCATGGTTGTAACAGGAACACCGACCTACAATGCCTTCATCTACAGCTGACAGGCGTAGCTCGGATCTGGCTTAGCAGCCTGTCCTCAGGCTCCATCCGAAGCTAGGAGGAGCTAGCGTATAGCTTCATCCGCAACCTCAAGGGCAGCAGCCAAAGGCCAGCGTCGATCGAAGAACTACGGGCCTGCAATCAACGTACTAGCGAATCCATTCACTCGTACATCCTGCGCTGATCTCACATCAAGAACTCCACCGCACACATCTCTGAGGAAAGGACGATCGATTCCTTCAAGGACGATGTAAAGCGCCCGGACTTCAAGGAATAACTTGGGAGTGTCAAGCCCAAGACTCTCGACCACCTCATGTACATCGCCAACAGGTGGACAGATGGCGAAGAATCCCTCCATCGAATGCATTCGGATGACGAGGCCGACTACGGCCGCAGGCACGAACGACGGAACAAGAGAAGATAGCGTGTCTACGATGATAGCGACGGAGTCGACATGGTTGCGGCTGGCTATGCCGACAGAGGAAACGACGGCAACCACAACAGCGGATACCGCGGAGGAAACTCCCGCGATGGAGGGTTCCCTAAACAAGCATGGCAGCACCGCAGCTGTGACGACGAACCCTCGGCATACGACAAGTTGTCTGGCCCCTACACTATCCACTTTGACATTGACAAGCAGGATGGCAAAAAGAAGGCCAGTCACATGCTCAAGGACTGCCGCGAGTTCCATAAACTCAGCGAGGGTCTCACCCAAATGCGACGCCAGATCGTGAACCCCTGGTTCGGACCCGCATCAGCACCCGGTGACATCGCCCGCGGATCTCCTCCACCACCACCCGTGGGACCTTCGAATCCAGCAATTGCACCTGCACCAAACAATGGTATAGGAGGATACCCACCGCCAAAAGGGGCCCTGATGATACAGAAGGGACTCCCTACCAACAGGGTGCAAAAGAAGATCATCCGACATGTCAGACTGGCTGTGACTGCTCCACCTGCCATCCTTGAGTACCTCAGTGCTTCGGAGTCCTGCATCACGTTTGATCGTTCAGATCACCCTCGCCAGATCCCTCGCCCAGGTCATGCTGCCCTGGTGCTCGAGGCGCATATCGGAGGATTCGAGATGAGCTGCATCTTCATGGACGACGATAGTGGCATCAACCTGATGTTCACCAGCACCCTCGCAGCAATGCGGTTCCCGCTGTGCAGCCTGGAGCAATCCAACATGACGTTCCACGGCATAATCCTAGGGAAGGGCATATATCCCCTGGGAAAGATATGGCTAGACATCATCTTCAGCCAACCCGAAAACTTCAGGCACGAGCGGTTGGAGTTCAGAGTGGTGGACTGGGCATCATAGTACCACGCCATCCTCGGGCGTGTAGAATTCGCAAGATTCCTGGCAATACCGAACTACGCATACCTGCTGCTCAAGATGCCAGGACCCAGGGGAGTCATCACCGTCCAGGGAAGCTTCACCCGATCCGACCACTACGATAGAGATTTCAAAAGAATCTCCCAGTTATTCGGCATGCAGGAGGAACTCACAAGGCTCCGAGAAGTAACGGACAACGGGGCACCCCTAGTCTCCAGGAAAAACTTACCTGACATGTCGTTCGACTCCACAGTCAACATGAAAAAGGTGCAGGTCCACCCAATGGACGCCTCCAAGAAGGCGCTGATCACCAACGACCTCAGTCCCACATAGGAAAGCGCGCTTGTCGAATTCCTCCGTGAGTGCTGGGAAATCTTCGCCTGGTGTCCTTCGACATGCAAGGAGTTCCCCGGGAATTTGCTGAGCATGCACTCAATGGGTTCCCCGATGCAAAGCCAGTCAAGCAGTCGATCCAACGACTGTCCGAACCTAGAGATAAAGCAATTGGAATTAAAGTCAACAGACTGCTCGATGCTAACTTCATCCAAGAAATCAAGCAGAGCGAGTGGCTGGCAAATACCGTGTTGTTCCCCAAGAAGGACATGGACATCCTGCGGATGTGCGTAGACTTTACATCGCTCAACAAGTACTGTCCTAAGGACCACTTCCCTCTACCGCGGATCGATCAGATCATCGATTTGACTGTAGGTTGGGAGAAACTCTCCTTCCTCGACGCCTACTTAGGCTACAACCAGATTCGGCTAAAGGTTGAATATCAGGAGAAACCGGCGTTCATCACGCCGTTCGGAGTGTTCTACTACAACACCATGCCCTTCGGGCTGAAGAACGGAGGCGCCACGTACCAGAGGTGCATGCAGGCATGTCTGAAAAACCAGATTGGTTGTAACATCCAAGTCTATGTCGATGACATAGTCATCAAGACAAAGGAGGCCAATACACTAATCGACAATCTCCGCGAGACGTTTGATAACCTTGATCACTATAAGATCAAGTTGAACCAAGAAAAATGCACCTTCAGCGTCAAATCTGGCCAATTACTCGGCTACTT
Organism: Avena insularis; assembly: GCA_023614405.1. Taxonomy (NCBI): domain Eukaryota; kingdom Viridiplantae; phylum Streptophyta; class Magnoliopsida; order Poales; family Poaceae; genus Avena; species Avena insularis. The sequence continues at coordinate 124,326,905 of CM042685.1, read as the reverse complement.
CATATCCCAGCGGGGGATAGAGGCGAATCCGATGAAAATCCGGGCCATACTGACCATGGAGAAGCCGAAGAACTTCAGAGGACTCCAGCAACTGGCTGGACGCATTGAAGTGCTGAGAAGATTCATCAGTCACACGGGCGAGAAAGCCTTGCCCTTTTACCAGCTGCTGCTCTAGGCGGACAAGTTCGAGTGGACACCCGAAGCAGACGACGCATTCGAAGACCTCAAGCGTCTGCTCTCCACCTTGCTTGTTCTGGTCACGTCAAAGCAACAAGAACGACTGCTGCTGTACATCGCAGCCACGCACCAGGTGGTAAGCACCGTACTCGTGGTCGAACGACCTAAAGAAGGCAAGACCCATGGGGCCAACACCCAATCTACTACCTCAGTGAGGTACTGACACCAACAAAACAGAGGTACCCTCACTACCAGAAGCTCGCCTACGGTGTATTCATGATAGCTCGGCGGCTGAGCCACTACTTCCAGGAGCACCAGATTATGGTCGTTAATGAGGCACCATTGTCCAACATCCTAAACAACCCCGAAGCTACGGGACGTGTAGCCCTGTGGGGCATAGAGCTGTCCCCTCTAGACATAGTCTATGAGCGGCGAAAGGCCATCAAATCTCTGGTCCTCCCTGACTTCCTCGTCCACTGGATGGAGCTCCAGATGCCAGCCACTTCGGACATGACGCAGTCATGGATGATACACTTCGATGACTCCAAGCGTGAGGCCGGAGCCGGAGCTGGCATCATACTGACGTCCCCTCAAGGGGACAAGATGAAATACGTCCTTCGGATGAAATTTCGCGCCTCCAACAACGAGACCGAATACGAGGCCCTCATCCATGGCATGAGAATGGCCAATATCTGCGGCGCAATGCGCCTGGTCATCTACGATGACTCGAACCTTGTCGTCCAGCAGACAATGAATGAATGCGACGCTCACAGCACAAACATGATCGCGTACCGCGCACTCTACAATTCACTCGAAGGGGACTTTGACGGCTACGAGCTTCGGCACGTCGGAAGGGAAAGCAACGAGGAAGCCGATAGACTCGCCAACATCGGCTCCACCTGTGCATGGGTGCCACCGGGTGTGTTCCGAAAAAATATGTGTACCTTCTATCAAAAGGAAATTCCCCAAGGGATCACCCGAAGAAGCAAAGCACTCGGGGGCTGCGCTACCCGAAGGACAGGAAGGACCCAAAAATCTCGACACCGAGGCTGAGCTGGTCAGCCTGATGCTAGTCATGTCGATCGAAGAAACATCGATGCAGCCGTACCTTTGGTACCTGATAAACAGAGAACTACCAGATGTCCCTACAGATGCCCGGCGCATATCTCGCTGGTCTAAGGCCTTCACCATAATCAATGGCGAGTTGTATGAGCGCAACATTTCGGGTGTACTCCAACAGTGCGTCACCATCGGTGAAGACAAAACTATCCTCCAAGACATCCACGAGGGCATCTGCGGACATCATGAAGGCAGCCGCGCCCTAGTTGCCAAAGCTCTGCGAGCTGGATTCTATTGGCCAACGGCCATGAACGATGCCAAAGATATTGTCTAAAGATGCAACACCTGCTAGAGGTACGCTGACAAGCCGCATGGACCAGGATCAGAGCTAAGGCCCATACCACTCGTCTGGCCCTTCGCCCAATGGGGCCTTGACATGATCGGCACACTGCCCAAATCTTCAAAGGGAAGCCAGTCTACCTCCTGGTCACAGTCGACAAATTCACCAAGTGGATAGAGGCCATGCCCGTCACCAACCAAAGCGTCAAAACAACCGTCAAGTTCTTCGAGTCCATAGTCTACAAGTTCGGTGTGCCGCATAGCATCATCAGGGACAATGGCTCGAACTTCATCTCGAAGGAATTCCAGGACCTCTGCGAGGGCCTCGCAATCAACATATCTTATGCATCCGTGGCGCACCTGCAGACCAACGGAGAGGTCGAAAAGGGCCAACAGCCTCATCGGGAGCGGCATCAAAAAACGCCTGCTATGCCCACTCGAAAGGCTTGCGGGATCCTAGGTGGAGGAGCTACCCTCCATGCTCTCGAGCCTGCGTACAACGCCGAATAGTGCAACTGGCTACACACCTTTCTCTATGGTGCACGGAGCCGAAGTCATACTGCCCGCAGAAGTACACCACAAGGCCCCATGGGTCGTCGCCTACAGCGAAGCCGAATCAACGGCTGCACTCGAAGATGCCATCGACACGCTCGACGAGGCACACGACATCACCGCGGCTTGCTCAACGGTCTACCAGCAGAGCCTCTGCGTGCCCAAGGTCCTTCGTCGAATGAGACCTCGTCCGACGACTCAAGCAAGAGCGGCCGAAGAAGCTCGAGGCTCACCCTGGGAAGGACCCTACATCATCACCGAAGTCATCATAGGTGGCGCCTACCGCCTCATGGACGTCAAGTCTGGAGTCAAATACTCCAACCCATGGAACGTCGCACAACTGAGACGCTTCTACCCCTAGTTACCCATTTACTTTCAATAAGGGTACTCATCCAAGGCTACTCAGCCAAACAATATACCTCCTCGTTACGATATGAATAAAATCTAAGTTCCTTGACCGAAATTTCTTTCCCTTACTTTTTGCTATAACACGCTCGGGGGCTACGCCTCACCTCACGACTTCGTCGACTGAGAACAAAGCATACAACCTGAGTAGATGACCACGTCAGGCTAACGAAAAGGACATGCATAAAACAAGGCACAATGTGCTAAAACAAATAAACTTTACAAAGGGTGCAATAAGCCCACTCAAACACATAAATTTTACATCAATTTGTTTTTCTTTACAGGACCTACCTATTCTAGAGTATCACACTCGCCCGTTTCTCGAACAGATCAACGATCACTTCGGCATACTGCCTCACAGCCGCATAATGCGGGCACATGTCCCAAAGACTACCATCTGGTCGAAGGGGTGGCCTAGTCGCCACCACCGCGAGATCGACGTCACGACGATGCAGCTGAACAAGTGAAAGAGCGGCCTTCACCCCAGCAACCAGCTGACGCCGCACCAATTCCTTGACGTGGCTCACGTCCCGAAACTTCGCCAGCAGACCCCAAAGATTGGAAGGTGCCTCGTCCAGGGGAAAAATGGCGGCCCAAGTGGACGCCAGGGAAATCCTCGCCTGCCTCAGCACCCGAGAAACCTGGTGCACGCGATCTTGTACCATCGCAAGGACGATTGCCTGATCGCGGTCCATGTAGAAGAAGCCGCCAGCCTCCAAGTCCTGTTGGGCCAAGCTATTCATCCGAACAGCAACTCGCTCCTTCTCCTCCTTCGGAATGAGATTGACGCCTATAACAAACAAAAGAAGAATATGACATATAAGAAAAGTGCATCTGAAAAGAACAATAGTTCGCGAAGACTCACATTGAAGCTGCTCGCTGATCTGCAGCATCTCCCCTATCAAAAATTCCTACCTTACAGTGTCTTGCTCAGCTTTCGACTTCCACATGTCCGCATGGCCTCAAATGCCAAGAATATCCTTCTCCAGGCTGCGGACGTGGTCGCGAAGGAAAACAAGCTGCGACGCATCATCCAGAGACGGTCGTTGCTCACGGACAGTCGAAGTATCCATGGGAATCTCACCCGAAGAACCCTAAAGGGCAACAAGTAAGGATATGAACATCACATACATCTCTGGCGATAGATTGAAATATAATTTATATACATCATAAAGGCCACCTCATGGCATAAGGCAAGATTGTTCATCAGGAAACGCGTACATCACAAAAGGAAGAGGATAAACTATCCTAAACTACAACACCTGAGCCTAGGAACCCGCATCCGGAGTGGCCTCAGAGCCAGACTGCCTGCTCTTGACCTCCTCCTGCTGCTTTGCCGCATACTCCGCCAGCAGGCCAATGAGCTTCAGCCCATAACGCTTACATCGGGAGGAGAAGAGAGCTAAAGCTACCTCTGAGCCATCGGCAGCCGTTGGCATCTAGGAGGTGATGTGCGGCAAGTCTAGCTCCGCTCCGGATGCCATGGCCATGGACAACCCCATGGAGGCGCTGATGCCCTTTTGCTTCCGCTTATAGGCCACCGGAGCGACCTCCAACAAGGCATCCGCCTGTGCGTCGACATCCTCAAGAGTAGTGCCCTTGGGGACGATCTCCTTGTAGAAGCATCGGAGCACTCCCTTGGCCTTTGCCAAGGCGCCGACAGCAGTACCGCAACAAGCTTCGACCGCTGCGGTGGCATCATCCAGAGCATTTCCGTGCTCTAGCACACCATGATCAAACGCGATGCCTGACGCATCTAAAGACAGAGAAGAAAGGACCCGAATAAGAACAGGACAAGGAACAACCGAAAAAAGTACAATACCAGGGCAAGTAAAAGATACTCACTAGAGAAAGCCTTGGCCGCAGCCATCAACCTATTAGCCATCTCCCTCTCGTGAGTACCAGCCGCAGCAGCAAGCTGCTCCTCGCGATCACCAGACTCCTTCCGTAGGCGCTCTTGAGCTTTGGCAGCGTCAGCTACCTCCTTCTGTAGGCGCTCCTTTGCCTTCGCGCCATCTGCAACTTTTTTCTCTGCTCAACCAAGACTCTTTTTGAGAGAATCTAGCCGACGAAGAGCCGCATTATTTTCATCTTCAAACAACAAAAAAGGATCAACAGAAGCACAGACGAAAGAGATAGCCGAAGCAAGATAATCAAAACACACACCCTGCAGCTGTCGCATGTTGGCTTCCAGCGCTAGGTGCTGCTGGATCAGGAGATTAGCGTTATGCATGAAGGGCTACAAAACAAAAGCAAAACAACCATAAGAAAGGGCTCGGGGCCAACGCCCCACAAGAGCAAAAAACGACCAACATGTCATCCTAAAAAGGGCCCGGGGGCTCCCCCCTACAAGATAAAGATGCAAATTACATACATGCTCAGGAAGAGACTCTGAAGTTCCGCTTGCGGTCTTCTGAGTCTCAACTACCCGAGCCTCTCACTTGGAGAGGTTCGGCTCGTCGTCCTCAGAGTTGGCCACCACCTGAGAGGGATGAACCGAAGGCTTCGACTCCCCTACGTCCTCTTCAGTGCCCTCACTAAGAGAACCCTCTGAGGAGTGGATGGAAAGAAAATATTGATAAAGACACGAAAACATTGCACACGCAATATAACAGAACAAAAAGCAGCCAAAACTACTTACGAGTCAATGTCTGACAAGTTGAAGACCGGCGCTGCCTTCTCCTTCTTCTTCTTCTTGGCCAGCGGCTACGGCGCCATCGCTCGAAGCGGCACAACAGGGAAGGGTGCAGCCGAGGCACCTTCATCCTCATCATGCCGCTCCAAGAAGGAAGGGCCCCGGGGAGTCGGCGGAGTTTACGCATTCGAAGACTCGCTCCGGGAGTGCTTTCGGGTCTGCCCCTCGCTCGGCTCGACGGTTTCCTGGGTTGGAGATTGTGCCTGCGGAAGTTCAAACTCAGAGTACACAACCTCGTTGTCAGGCGCAATCGAAAACTTCTCAAGCAGCGGAGGCATCATGCCCTCTACCTTGAGCTCCTACACACCAAAGAAGACAAAGATCATGATTAGCAACAATATTCATAAGTACAACACTCAAAAAAAGGCGCAACCCACATGACGCAATTCTACACCTGATGAACTGAATTCGAAGCACTGAAGGGGGCGGTCAAGGACTTCTTCGGAAGGTCCTCATCGGCCTTGAACTTAAGCAGTGGCTGAAGATCTCTATCGAGGTCGCCCTTGGACAACACCTCGGCCGAAACCCTCGTCGGGTCGTTGCGGCCAATGTAAAGAAACATCAGATGCGCCCTCGCTTTGAGCGGCTGCACTCGACGTTTGAGTAAGGTGTGGATGCTATCCACACCATTGACCTCCTTCTCAGCAACCATCTGGAGCGCCTCCACCCGACGATAGAGTTCCTCCACTTCCACCACCTCGCCCTCCATGACGTGGTTCTTCCAGGATCTCTTTGGAAGGATTTCCTGGGAGGAGTCGAAGGGAGCATGGCCAAACTCCTGCCCGTCCACTGTGGAGTCGCGGATATCAAACCACTTCTTCCGCCAGTATTGGACGGACTCGCACAAAGAAAAGGAAAACAAAAGAACAGAAGAATGGATAGAAATGACGCAGCCGCCGAGTGGGTAGACTCCGCCGGTGCCAGCCTGCCTCTTCACGGAATAGAGCATCCGGAAGAGGCCAAAGTGCGGCTCGATACCGAGTAAACGCTCGCAGAAAGTGATAAAACAAGCAATGTGTAGGAGAGAATTGGGGGAAAGATGATGAAGTTGGATGCCGTAGAAGAAAAGAAGTCCATGAAGAAAATCTTGGACAGGGAGCAAAAGACCGCGAAGAACAAAGGCGACAAACATCACTCGAGACCCTACGGGTGGACGGGGAGTTACCTCATCGCCAGGAAGCTTGACATCCTCCTTGTTCTGCGGGATCAGACCCGCGTCGTGTAGCTTGCGCAGGTCACCATCACGTGCCTCCATATTCCTACAGCCACCATCAATGATGCGAGCGGTGGTGGCACCCTTCTTGCCGCCGCCGGCGGCACTCGATCCAGCTCCCGCAGCGCCCTTCCTTGACTTGCCCGTTGCGCGACATTAAGTGTGGCGACGAGCGCGGAGGAACGACGAAGGAAATGATCTGAGAACGTCCTGTGCGCAAGGGCGATAGATGTGGTGTTCGATAAAATGGAGGCAATGGTGAAAGCAAATGGCAAGGGGTAAACAGAATGACTGTTTTCCCACGGTTATAAAAGACGGTTATAAACAGAAACTTTCGGTGGTGGTTTGTGATATATTACTACAGGAAGATGCAACCATCTACCTCCAAAAAGACATTTAATTCAAGATAAATCTACCTCGCTTACTTGTAACTCAAGTTTGACCTAATTTCATTAAATCGGCAAGAAGTCGGTGAAGTGTGCGAAGTTAGCTTGGTAGCTTGAAAATAGAATTATATAAGAAATCATGGTCCACTTTGTGGGATAATTAGGTGGGTTGCATTTTCTTCTAACTGTGGTAGGTCCCGTAGGAGCGAGGTGCTTCAGTTAGCATGGTCGGTGGAAGTACAAGTTACATCGAGGACCTCATAAAAAATGAAAATTACATACAAGTCCATGCATTTCGCACAAGGTCCCTAGAACGAAACAATGAAGTGTGTTTTCATGTTTGCGCATACTAGCATTCATTGTGCTAAATTCTATCAATAGAATCTTCTAATGCTAAGAATGGAAAAGAACATAGAACGGTTAGCAATATTTGGATTTGCCACTCTTGATCCAACAGTCAATGTTCATAGTAAGAGATAAGATAAGATAAAGATAAGATAAGAAGTAATACTATGAATTGCCGACCTTTTGAATAACCTTCCCTCCCGATGTTTGGGAAGCAAGTGAAAATTTTGAAACTAGAAAAGTTTGAATTATTTTTCTGCCGAGGACCAAAGTGGTTTCCTTCCTATCTATTACTCCTCCTACTCCACACCAACACCGCTTCCGAACAAACCAGAGAAATAGAGTTGCCCTCTTCTCAACAAAAGGAAAAATAAAAATAAATAGAGCCGCTGTACCAAGACACACGTGATCAATGCCATGTTATGGACGAGGGAAGGATCATCCGGGCCGGTGCGCGAGGGGATAGGGGTGGAGACATGACAGGCATTGAAGGAGAACGAGAACACACCTTTTTTGTGCATAGGTCCTGAAATTTACTACTAGTAGAGTGTACACTATAACAAAGGCGGCAGGAGTACCTTGTGTTAGGAACCCATCATAACTTTGATCTTCGATGCTTCTCTCTTCCCCTTCCTATGTTTTATTCTCTCTGCACGTACAACATGTGGGAATATGTGAGCATATGTCTAAGAAAATAAATATTACTACTAGTAAGGAATCCACTATGTTGTCCATAAGAAAAAAGTAGTCGTGATGGACTTCCATATACATAGTGGAAGCTATCGACAAGCTAAAAACCTTAAGGAGTCACCCTTAAGCTCTTGGGTATTCCATAAGCATAAAAATATTGATATCTAGTACACAAAGAAATAGAAAAAAAATTAATCACAAGACTACGAGATGGTAGCTCTTACATGTGGGTCTATCTTATGGACAAGTTTGACTAGATGCATTGTGGTGCAATGAACTAGCTTGGTATTAGCAAGTGGGTCCCATCTTAAATATGGGTTTGGCCATATACATAGGTGATGCCCTAAGCTCTACCATTTAAACAGTGTCTATACAAGATGATTCGTGGGACCTAATGAACTGAAGATTATAACTTTTGCGTAGTAATTTTACAGCTTGGTCATACACTGCCAAGTGGGGAAAATTATTTTCTTTTTTGTTTATACACATGTGCCTTCTACTCCCCTCGCTACCGTGCTAGACTCGATTTTTTTTCGGAATTCCATCGATCTATTAATAATGATCAACAACCATGTAAAGAGACCCAAAAGTAAGTTGCTCTTGCACGCTATATCGTTCTTCGATTTTCCCGTCTATTTTGATCTATATTCTTTACATATGTGGTACCCCGGATTTACGTTCCGAGAATACCCGTTATGCATACAATTCACATTCCCATTATCAGTGAGCCATGAGCATAACCGACCAATACCATTACAACATCTAGGAAGTAGCGATTACAAAACTTACAATGTGGCCATTATGGCGATTACAACACAAATAGCGGAAGTCTTCAAGCACAAAGCCCATGTCATGCCTTAACCTACAGGCAACTGACTAGGAAGACGGCCTAGCTTGCATAGACATGAGCAACCTCCATTGTTCCTCTTGCCTCTAGAAAGTCTAGCCAAGTAAATAGCCAGGGACAATGCCGATGAGTACATTGAACGTAATCGCAAACCACCTTAAGAGAACAATAATAATTTATATGCAATATGGCTGTAGTAGGATGGCTCCATGAGATGTTATATTATAAACTAATTTCTCTTGTATATATAGCATATCTCTATATCCTTGTTGAAAACTTTTGTAAAACATTTTGGAAACTTTTTTAAAAAGTTTTAATAAAACACTAGGATTGGGTCACCCATTTGTTTTTCCTTCCAGTCATCTCATGACCAAACTCCTTCCTCCTTTTTCCGACCATCTCATGGTCAATAAATTTCCAAGACATTGATTTTCCAAATTCCTTTTTGAAATCAATACCATCACCGCCGTACAACAGCCATCACAACCGTCCATGACTGAGGACTCGGCTATTCGAATAGATTTACACTCTATAGAGGTTATACACTGTACCCACACCATCTGATTACCCTTCCCTTATCTACACCGATCGTGGGTCGAATAACCCTTCAAGACCTTCCGGATGCCTTCTCCGATACAAGTGCCTACCCTATGAAGTTAATACCCTCAAAATCGGGATGCCCTATATAGTTACCAAGCCAACTGGAGCGCGTTTTGGACCTCGACGGGTCTGCGCTTTCAATGAGGGGCTCAAAGTATCACGTGGATTCAAGTAGACCCTTCTTTCCTTCTCCCAGTCGATGCTACGCATGGACCATTTGTGGCAGTAGAAGGCCCACCCTCCAGGCATTATTTGCCCTTGTTGTAGTGTGAGACACCTATACCAGATTAGAAAAACTTCCAGCCTAGCCCCGTCCCATTCAAGAGTAATGTGGTTGCACTGGTTAATTGCTCAAGCATTAAACTGTACAGCCCGGTGTGTTTTCGTAAACATTTCCCCTCATCTTTCGTCCGAACATTTTGTAAAAGCAAAAATTTCTCATTTTCCAAACCAGTTGGTAGGCCAAGCCTCACCAAGGTTTTCTCATAAAACATTTTTGTAAGTCTTTTTTCGGGGTCTTTCCATCCCATAGTTTTTGCTTCGGATAAAAGGGGTTTCCAAAGGAGCATGGTGTTATACACCATCTAACTTACTAGGGAAAAAATAGGTGTCATAAAAGGGGTTTGTACCTAATGGTACCGAGGTGACAATTGTTTGGAGGAGCCAAACATTCCCACAAATAAAAACATAAGTAAGTAAACTATGCAATTTAAGTAAACCATTTGAATAACATGCATAAGTATAAATATAGGACAAAGGCTTATGAGAAAGAAGGTGGCTTGCCTGATCAGTAGAAATATGGCAATAGTGTCCCTGAACTGATTTAGAATACCATAATACCAATAATAAGAATAAAATGAATCACCCGATGCTTCCTTCTTCTCAGCGTCACACAATCGCAACTATCGTCGTTATCGTGCAAACATGCAAGCAACAACACCACCATCAATACAATACAATTCATACAAACATCAAACCATACAGCAATCAAAGGATAATCACATGATATAAATTAGTAGGGTGCTGGAGGATTGGCTTGTTGAGATTGGTAAAGGATTTGGAGGCAATGAGAGGATGATCCCTATCGATTTTTAGTCTAGGAATTTGCCTAAGAGAGAGATTTTTGAGAAAGGACATGTTATGTATGCTATCATTGTATAAAAATGATACCATTAGATAGATATTGATAAAATGCATCCAACAAAAGTGGTTTCACTATTTTATCAAATACCATGGATTTATAATGATTTTTATAGTGAAAAAACCCTAGTTTAAGGAAATAATTCACCAGAATTGTTCTGGCATTCCAAAAATTATTTACTTGGGTGATTAGATAATATTTTATGGATTGGTTCATTGGGAGTTGGTTTCACCTCGAAATAATTACTAGAATGCCCTCAGGAAATTCCCAAATGCACTACTGGATGGTTTTTGTCTTTTCACCAGATTAAATGTATGAGGCCTTTTGATGTGATTCCAAAGACATAAGTTAGTTACTTTGAGTGCCTTTCTGTATAAATTGGAATCACCCATTTTGGATTAGCATACAAACTTTAGTGATTTTATTAGTGAATAAACCATGCACAGAACAATTTAATTCACCAAAATTCAACAGTGGTTCATAAAATTATGATCTACTGGGTTTTGAATGATGTTGATATATCTGTGTGCAGGGAGTTGGAATTAGGTCACAACCATCTTTGGTTTTGCCTAGGGAAATTTCTAAAGTCAATAAGGGACTGTTTTTGTTATTTTTATCATGGGTATTCTGGGAAGCAAAAGAGTATGGGGCCAGGGTGACATGAAAGGCCTCACATAAACCTTTCTGTACAAACATGGTTTACCCCATTTGGATTATTTGAGTAAAGGGATTGGTCTGCATGTTCGTCAAAACACACATAAACCTGGTAAAATATAGATCTAGTCATATTAGTCCATTTTCCAATTTCAAATAGATTTAAATCAAACAGTTTTTTTCAGATCTGGAAGAATTATTGCAAGGGGAGGAGGGAGGAGCTCCACGGGCCTGATTTCAGATCGAGGTGGGCTGTCAGGAGGGGATTAGGCCCACCCGGGCGATGCAGTGCGCGGGAGGTGAGTTTGAACAAGCTAACAGGTGGGGGCGGTCTGTCAGCGGCGGAGGGCGGCCGAAGGGGTATGGGAGAGTTCTGGCCATCGGTTCTACTTCACATTGACGCCGCCATCTTGTCTCCTTCTAAAGGAAATATGCCCTGGAGGCAATCATAGAGATGATTATATTTCATATGTATCCATGAGTTATTGTAATGTTTCTTGAATATCCATATCAGGCAACTTGTATTGATTGGCAATTATGTGAATTGTTTGTGAAACTCTTTACTTGTATGGTTATTGAATAGTTGTCCCTAGTCGGAGTTCATGTGAGGACACATGTGAATATTAGACTAGCACATCGATTGGTTGATGACTATGTTTCGCAAGTCACAAACATGGAGATGTCAAACCAATGATGTGGACACATGTTATGAACATGGGGTTGGACTGACCCAACTTGAGACTGGCAATTAGTTGCAGCTCTCTCTCTACACATCGTGTATGTTTTGTCCTTAGAACTGAGATTATCGCATGTACTTGAGATGTGGATCGACCTACTTTGGGATCTCAGACACTACTCCGTAACTGGGTAGTTATAAAGGTAGCTTTCGGGTTTGTCCTGAAACATGCTGCAAGGCATGGTCAATCAAGATGGGATTTGCCCCTCTCTACTTGAGAGAGATATCTCTGGGTCCCTCGAGTGATCGGATCCAAAAGTGCATGGCCGTGCTACATATGGTTAAAAGTAAACCTAGTAAAGGGATTCCGAATCACAGTATCGAGAAAGATATGCCAGCTTGGAGCTAGACCAAATATCATGAGGCAAAGGGAAAGACATGTACTAAACCTTGTGATGGTTCATCCGATATGATATTTGTATGTGTTTAGGAGTTGGCACATCTTGCTAGAGGCCGCAACAAACTATTGACAAAATAAGTGTATTCGTGTCATGTCTATATGCATATGAACCTATAGGGTCACACACTTAAGGGGCTGGAAGCCTAATAAGGATTGGATCTGAATTAGACCAGGCTTAGGCTACTAATGGGCTGCTAATGTAGAAGCCCACTAGGGACGCCTATATAAGAGAGGGTGGGGAGAGCCGACCAGGGTTAGATACCTCAGACCTGAGATCATTCCACCCAGCCGCCACTCCTCATGCCTGTGTCGCACACGCGGACCTAGCAGTCCGGCGTCTGACGCTTCCACCCTGTACGTGTGGATACCTCGGAGGCGCTGCATTTGTAGCGTTTGGACGAGCCGCGCAAAGGGGCTGCTCGTGGGACGAGGACAAGGAGGAGACGTGGAACGTCTGCACTGCCTTGAAATGCTTAATCAATTCCGCAAATGCGCGTCTAGTGGTAATCCCATGATCTATGAGAACAGTAATCCTGGTATACGCGGTAGAATTTTTTTGATTTGCGCTAGTGTAGCCTACCCGTATCCCTTCAGTGGTATCAGAGCCGATGCTGTTCAGTTATAGGTTCGGGATGTTTGCATATGGTGATATTCATATTGATATGAATGATATGATGCTGTTCAGGATTGATCTATGATCTTGATTTCCGTGATCGTAATTCTGAGGTTGTCGAACGACTTACCCCTACCGGTCGGTTTCCGCCATCGGGGTAGACAGTGACACATAAATCCTGTTGAATCACGCGAAGATCAATATGATTGATCGAATCGGAACCTAGATCTAAAATCGATGTACCGTGATCAAAGGAGTTTGATTGAATCGGGACAGGAGTCGGTTTATGGTAAATTTGATTTGCCGATCAAAATCCTTAAAGAAAATTGTGAAGATACCGCGAGGGGCGCTGCCACTTCGAACCCTCAGGGGGAGACCCCCTATACCCCCCTTAAACGTAGCCCCTTTTGTATCTCGTTAAGGTAACTAGGTGCTGTGATGTCACATGATCCGGTAGAATGCGATTCTATGCATAACTTGTTTTTGCAGGATGTATGTGATCAGTATAGCCCATATATGTATGTGATGCATGTATGAAATTTTGCATGACCTGCGTGTCGTGAGTAGGGCAACACGGATGGATCCATATGTGTTGTCATTTATTGTAATGGCATGCGTGCCAACTTGTGATGATCCAATACTATGTAATTTTGATTACTAGTTGTTAGGAGTATTAGCTGGTATTAGTTCTTGGAGGACTCATCACTTGGAGGATGGCTCACATGGAACATGAAGATGGAGATCATCATGGTGGACAGGTTCTATGGCAATGGAGATCACCATGAGAAAATGGGCCATACTGTGTCACATCTATGTGAGTGTTATTCTTATGCGTTTTACTACTATGCATGCTTAGATGATAGAAGTAGAACAATCCCTCACAAAGTTTAAGTTAAACCATGCCCTCCCAAACAAACCTTGCACCATCCTATGCCCTGTACAATCGTTGGTGGGCCTATGAAATTAGGGTGCCGCGGTTTTCCTTGGCTGGATGGGTTTGTATCGGATACCTACACGCATAAGGGTTGGTGAGCTTGACAAGGTCATCTTAACAGTTAAGGACCTTGGGGCATAAAGGTTGGGCGCCTAGTTTTTACATAGAGATGTCACCCAACAACAAGAGTCATATGTGATATGATTAGCAAGTGTTGCTTACCGATTTACCTTGTCTTCTAGTAGTGATGCTAAAGCTCACTAGTCGACTTGTTAATTGTGGATCTTGAATCACTTAGTATCAATAGAGGGATATTGATTTAAGTGGGAGTATATGATATTAAATTGTTTCATATGTTTTAATCTTTCATGGTTACATGGCTTAGTATTTTGCATGTTTTCTGTTGTAGATCAATGGCACCGAACACTACATCACCTTTCTCTTTGCGTTCGATTCTTGACAAAGATAAACTAAATGGAACAAACTATTCAGACTAGGTCCGTAACCTGAGAATTGTTCTCAGGTCTAATAAAAAGGAAACGGTTCTGGATACCCCAATCCCCGATGAACCTGCTGATAATGCATCTGCTGCCCTCAAGAATGCCTACAAGAGAGCATGTGATGATTCTCTTGAGGTTAGCTGTCTTATGCTTGAGGAACCTGAACTCCAAAAGAGGTTTGAGGATTAGGAAGCGTACGATATGATCGTCGCGCTTAAGGACATGTTCCAAGATCAGGCAAGGACTGAGAGGTACAATGTTGCCAAGTCCTTTGTCGAATGCAAGCTGGCAGAGGGAGCAGCTGTAGGCCTCCATGTGATCAAAATGGTTGGTTACAGTCAGACTTTGGAAAATCTTGGTTTTCCACTAGGGCAAGAGTTGGCCACTGACTTCATTTTGGCGTCTCTTCCATCCAGCTATGGGCAGTTCATTTCGAACTACCATATGCATGGGGTGGAGAAGGGCCTTAATGAATTATGTGGGATGCTTAAAACAGCAGAAAGTGACATGAAGCAGTGTGCAGGGCATAGCCATGTGATAGATGTGCAGAACAAGCCTAGCTTCAAGAAAAAGGGTACTTCTTGGAATAAGAAGGGCAAGGCTAATGATACGATCCCTAAGTCTGCACCCAAGCAAATTGCTGGACCTCCAGATGACACTGAGTGCTTCTTTTGTCATGAACATGGCCACTGAAAGAGAAACTGCAGCAAGTACCAGGCTTCTTTGGAGAAGAGTGGAAGTAAGAGTACTTCCCACTCAGTTGTGGACATTCTTCTCGCTGATTCCTATGTTAACTCTTGGGTATTTGATACCAGATCGGTTGCTCATATTTGCAATTCAATGCAGGGGCTAATAAGGACTAGAGAAGTGCAGAAAGTCAAAGTGGATTTTCGCGTTGGAAATAAAGCAAGGGTTGCTGCATTGTTCGTCGGCATCATGCAACTTCACCTTCCGTCAGGATTTATTATGGAGTTGAATAATTGTTATTACATTCCAAGTATGGGTCGAAACATTTTATCACCTTCATGTTTGATGAGGGATGGTTATTCATTTGCGAGTGCAAACAATGGTTGTGTAATCTCTAAGAATGCTATGTTTATGGCTAATGCTCCCATTGTGAATGGGTTATTTATTTTAAATCTTGATGATGCATCTGTTTACAATGTTAGTGCTAAAAGGCTTCGGCCTAATGATTTGAGTCCTACCTATTTAGGGCATTGTCGTTTGGGGCATATAAGTGAAAAGCACATGAAGAAGCTCCATGGTGATGGTCTTCTAACTTTGTTTAATTTTGAATCATACGAGACATGTCAGGCTTGTTTCCTTGGAAAGTTGACCAAGTCACCTTTTTCGGGTTTACCCGAGAGAGCGACAGACTTGTTGGAACTCATAAATACTGATGTATGTGGGCCAGTGAGCACGACAGCCAGAGTAGGATATCACTACTTCATTACTTTCACTGATGATTTCAGTAGATATGGTTATGTCTACTTGATGAGGCATAAGTCTGAAATTTTTTAAAAGTTCAAGGAGTTTCAAAGTGAAGTAGAGAATCAACGTGGCAAGAAAATAAAGGCCTTGCGATCTGATCGTGGAGGTGAATATTTGAGTCACGAGTTTAGCGATCATCTTAAGAGTTGCGGAATTGTTCCACAACTTATGCCGCCCGGAACGCCTCAAAGAAACGGGGTCTCCAAATGACATAATCGAACTTTGTTGGACATGGTTCGATCTATGATGAGCCAGTCGGATTTACCATTATCATTTTGGGGTTACGCTCTAGAAACGGCAGCTTTCACACTTAATAGGGTACCATCTAAATCCGTAGTTAAGACACCATATGAGATGTGGACTGGAAAGAATCCCAGTTTGTCTTTTCTAAAGATTTGGGGTTGTGATGCATTTGTCAAGCGACTTCAGTCGGACAAGCTAACACCCAAATCGGATAAATGCATTTTCGTGGGATATCCGAGGGAAACCTTAGGGTATTACTTTTATAACCGAGAGGAGGGCAGAGTGTTTGTCGCTCGTAGCGGTGTTTTCCTAGAGAAAGAGTTTCTCACAAAGGGAACAAGTGGAAGGTCGGTGCGACTTGAAGAAGTTCAAGATGAGCCAGTTGGGGATGCTTCTACGAGTGATGCTATTGTAGCAGAACAAGTTGAGGAACCCGTGGCAACAGAAGCACCACAACCACGAAGGTCGGCGAGGCTCCACGAAGCGCGGGAATTATTATTGTTAGACAATGATGAGCATGCGACCTATGCAGAAGCGATGGTTGACCCAGACTCTGAGAAATGGCTGATCGCCATGAGATCCGAGATAGAGTCCATGGGAGACAGTCAAGTTTGGAACTTGGTTGACCTGCTTGATGGTTTTAAAGCCATCGAGTGCAAATGGATCTATAAGAAGAAGATTGATATGGATGGAAATGTTCACATCCATAAAGCTCGACTTGTTGCAAAAGGTTTTCGACAAGTTCAAGGAGTTGACTATGACGAGACTTTCTCTCCTGTAGCGATGCTTAAATCTATACGGATAATTCTAGCCATTGCTACACATTTCGACTATGAAATATGGTAGATGGATGCCAATATGGCATTCCTAAATGGAATCCTAACTGAGGACGTGTATATGATGCAACCCGAAGGTTTTTGTCGATCCAAACAATGCTGGAAAGGTATTGAAACTTCTGAAGTCCATTTATGGGCTGAAGCAAGCATCTCGGAGTTGGAATATTCGATTTGATGAAGTTGTAAAGGAGTTTGGCTTCATCAAAAACGAACAAGAACCTTGTGTTTACAAGAAGGAAAGTGGGAGAGCGCTGGTATTTCTAATCTTATATGTAGATGACATATTGCTGATTGGAAATGACATTCCTATGCTCGAGTCTGTTAAGACCTCATTGAAAAATAGTTTTTCGATGAAGGACTTGGGAGAAGCGGCATATATTCCGGGCATCAAGATCTATAGAGATAGATCAAGGAGGCTAATTGTATTAAGCCAGAGTACATACATTGACAAAGTGTTGAAACAGTTTAGCATGGAAGAGGCTAAGAAGGGGTTCTTGCCCATGTCTCACGGCATAAAACTCAGCAAGACTCAGTGTCCTTCGACTACTAATGAGCGTGAGCGCATGAGTAGGGTTCCATATGCTTCGGCTATTGGATCCATCATGTATGCAATGATATGTACTCACCCATATGTTTCCTATGCTCTAAGTGTTACGAGCATATACCAGGCTGATCCAGGTGAAGGTCACTGGACAATGGTAAAGAACATCCTTAAGTACTTGAAAAGGACTAATGATGTGTTCCTAGTTTATGGAGGTGAGGATGAACTCAGTGTAAAGGGTTACACAGATGCGAGTTACCTTAACGACTCAGATGATTCGAAATCGCAATCAGGTTATGTGTTTGTCTTGAATGGTGGTGTTGTGACCTGGAAAAGTTCCAAGCAAGATACGGTGACCTCCTCTTCAACAGAAGCTGAATATATTGCTGCCTCGTAGGCAGTAAAGGAAGCTTTTTGGATTAGGAATTTCCTGATCGCTCTCGGTGTCGTTCAGGGCGCGTCCAATCCCTTGGACGTTTATTGTGACAACAATGGTGCTATTGCACAGGCCAAGGAACCTAGACAGCACCACAAGAACAAACATATTTGCATGTGTTACCATCAGATTCGAGAGTTCGTTGAGCATGGTAGTGTCATGATATGCAAAATACATACGGACTCAAGTGTTGCTGATCCCTTGACTAAGCCTCTCCCGCAGTCCGCGCATGAAGAGCACACAAGAGCAATTGGTATTAGATACATTTTAGATTGACTCTAGTGCAAGTGGGAGACTGAAGGAAATATGCCCAAGAGGCAATCATAGAGATGATTATATTTCATATGTATCCATGAGTTATTGTAATGTTCCTTGAATATCCATATCAGGCAACTTGTTGTCAACACCTGGATTTTTCAATCCTAGATGCCTGTTATGCCATACATCGCAAACCCAGGATTACCATTTTTACGAGACATAACAGAATTGGATACCATAGTACTTCATCCATTACAAACGATACATAAGTTCTTACACAAATAGGGATCTCATGATCCAGTTCTTAATACAACATCAAGCAGCGGAATACATAATAATAACGGTAGCGTAGGCGAAGCTCCATCTTCGGGGTCACAGGCAATGCTGACGATGGGAGATGATCCTAGTTGTCGTAACCTTCCTGGGGTCCATCCTCCAGGTACTCCTCTTCATAGTCTGGCCATGGGAATAGCCAGGGACAAAGCCATGAGTACTCTTTAAGTACTCGCAAACTAATACTAACAGGTAAGGGGTTTTTGGATAATAGGACACTAGGCTCTAGGGTTGTTTTGCAAAAAGCCAGGTTTATCTTTACTAAGTTCCAAAGTTAGTCACAACTTTATAACTCCTAAGTGGGATCTTGTAATTCAGGTCACAACTCTGTTGTGTTCACGTCAAAGTCTCAATTCATTTCACAAGTCATTTTAAAAGTCTGACGGGGGAACAGTATGGCCACTCCAACTGTCCATAACCGCGGACGCGGCTATTCGAATAGTTTGACACTCTGCAGAGATTGTACACTTTCACCACAACATTCGATACATCCATCAGGAACAAATCCTGAACTCACCATACTCAGTATGCGGATAATCAATCCTAACCTTTCAATTGCACGCCCTAGTATAAGCACCTCTCCTGTGAGTTTGGCCTCCCAACCATGACCACTGTCATCTTGGGTACTGCACAGGTGGACAATCTTCACAAGGTAGCCTCAGCTCAGACCTTGGCCGTGAGGGAACTAATACTAAGGAATATAAGTTTCCAGTCAAGCCCTACCCAATATTCGAGTATTGTGGTTGTACGCTAAAAT
Source organism: Avena insularis (assembly GCA_023614405.1). Classification (NCBI taxonomy): domain Eukaryota; kingdom Viridiplantae; phylum Streptophyta; class Magnoliopsida; order Poales; family Poaceae; genus Avena; species Avena insularis. Next base: position 124,307,724 of record CM042685.1, on the reverse strand, counting down.
TGGAATGGTATCGCATCCAGACAACCATCAGTTTTATAAAGGGCTAAGGCTCATGCCTCAACATTTTCATCACCAAAATCATCAAGTGTTTGGAAACACATGTCCAAAACATTTCAATAGAATGATCCATCATTCCAAGGTTTTCATAACCATTTTTCCACCAAGTATTCCCATCTAAAAGTTGATCAAGTTTTATGCTTAGCACTAGCATCTACAGGTGGGGGTAGTAATAGTGAGGGTGGTAATCGGTGGAGTTTCACTAAGTCCAACCTTATATCTTAGGCTGATATCAAGGTTTCTAGATTAGGCCAAATTTTATGCTCTTTAAGCAACCTTCAGCACAACTGTCTAGTATCTACCAAACTCTTAGGTAGACTCTAAGTAAGCTTTGATAAAGAAATAAAGTAAGAAGCTTGCCATAAAACTAGGATTGGTTTAGCAAGTAGGTATGATCACATATTCTTAAGGCATATAGTATTCATATCACAAGTATGGGTTTGTGGCATCAGTAGGGTATCTTGCAAGTGTTAGCTTGCACATGCGCTAGTAGTATTAGGCTTGCATAGTAATTAGCTTGCATAGTTATAGTATCTTGCAAGTGTTAGCTTGCGTTGTGCAGAGCAGTGGTTGATGTTCTCCTCGGCTTCCTCTTCGTAGTATCCTCCTTCCTCCTCGTAGTATCCTTGGTCGGTACTAGCGTCTATGAATAAAAACGAGGTACACAATCACCAAACAATACTTAACTACTTGCAATCATCACACACAAGGGTCCTATAGATGATCTAGCATCATCTCTAACATTACAAGGTTAAAGCTTGGTTTAAAACTTCTTATTTTTAGAGAAGTAATTTCTACTCATTGAAAAACTACTTAAGATTTAATATTCTCCAAACTAAACATGGGATCATTTGACACATGTCATCACCACATATTGTAGTCCATGGGAATGTGATTTAAAGTGGTGTCACAATTTAATAAGGTTTTACCTTTTTATTTTAATTAACTAAAGTGACTAGAAATGCTTATGAAGCATTCTTTTATTCCTTGAACATTATTTCTGCAAGTAAACCTATATATTTTTATATATTCTGAAAGGTATGGTTAAATGTGATTTTTGAGAGTTGGAATCAACTCAAAAGCTTTTATGGTTTAAATTTGAAAAATGTTTGAATGCAGAAAAGCTTCTGCCTTGTTATTTTTGCTATGGGTGATCTACAGATCCAAATGACTTGAATCCAACGGGTTTGGATTAAGCATTCAAAGGCCTTTCCAACAAAATTGGTTTCACCCAAATTGGTGCACTGAATCGATCTGGGTTGATTTTTGAAGTTGGGTATAGAAGTGTGTTTGAATTTAAAAAGAAAAAGGTTTAATTTGAATTGCTGGGCTGCGCGGGAAATTCTAACGGGCCGGCCTGCTAAGCGCAGTGATCCCGCGGGCTGCTTAAGTGGGTGTCCCCACTCGTCAGTGACACGGGGCTGGGCGAAGCGGTATGGGGCAACGTGGATCGTTCGATCTAGTTCTAATCCAACGGCTGAGGGTCATCATCGACGCGAGACAGCTCCGGCGAGAACGAAACCTAGCGCGGCCAGTGAGGGGTGCTGGGGGCTCACCGGGGTACGGGCGAGGGTCGGCGAGGCGGGCGAATGAAGAATTCGGTGATGGCGAACCTCCTGGTACCGGTGGCTTCTCCTGGGGCGGCTCCAATCGCTGGCTCCCTTCTTCTCCGGCAGCCGAGCTCAGTGAAATTCGCAGGTGGTGCTCGGCTTGATTCGAGGATGGTGTGGCACGTCGGGGAGAGGGAGTGAGATGGTGTGAAGAAATCATGCGGGGTGGCCTCTATTTATAGTCGGCGAGGGACCGTCAAGACGCCGGTGAGCTCGTCGAAGCGACGTTCTGCGGCTATAGGCATGGGCAAGGGTAGGGGCGGTGCTGTGTCTCTGGCGATGCTCAACGACATGATCGCGAGGCATGGGGCGGTGCGGTTTGAACGGGCAGTGGCGCAGTGCGGCGCTTCGACGGCGTCTTCGGCGGTGGATGTATGGCTCGGGGCGGCAAACGGGGGTGTCTGGCAGACTCCTGGGTCGGTGGTGATCGTGTATGCACGCGGTGAGGGCGGCGCGCGGTCTGTGGGTGATGGTCGAGGGTGGCGCTCTGGCGCACGCTCGGCATGGTCTGGGCGTGTCTCGTGCGCGTGGTCCAGGGCTTGGCAACGCTCGCGGCTGGGACAGGCAGTGGCGGTGGACGGTGGGCTGCCTCCCAGACAAGGTTGGCACGGCTAGTTCTTCCTCTAGCCTGCTGTCCACAATGGGGTGACATGGGGGTGCTCGGCTGTTCCCCATTAATGACAATGGCAAGCTCACAGGGGTGCTAGTGTTGGGCTAATCCTTCTAGATGATCTACTGGGTTGTGTGTGAGCTAACTAGGGAACAAGTTAGGCTCAAAACACTGCACACTATAGTGTTTGATGTTTTGTTTGATTTGTGTCTGCAACCTGTTTGATGAAATGGCCGCATGAAATCAAGTTTTGAATTTTGAAATGAATTTTTGTGGGTTTGCTAGATTGGTTATGTTGAGTCTGCAGATGCTTGGGTTTTGAAAGTTGAGCTTGTTTGAGTGGGTTTTGAAAAAGTGGTATCTTCCCATATGAAGAAGATTCAATTTTGAATTGTCATTTAAACTATGCATTTGAAAGTTTCTGGATGATCATAAAGTGGGCCTTGATACTCTGTTATGAGTACATTCAAGGGGTGCAAAGATCCAGAAAAGTTTCTGTTAGGTTTTGAAAGTTTGAGACAACCAAAGTAGGCATGGGAGTTAAATTGGTCAAAATGACCATTCACTTAATATATTTGTTTTGATTTACTTGTCTTAAGGAAGAGTGTGGGAAATGTTTTAGATGATGTTCTTTTCACCTAAGAAACATTTTACAAGCAATGGATCACACAAACAAGGTGGTTTTTAAAGAAATTCAAAATCCATGCATACACATATACATGCATTCATGAATTCATTTAGAAAAGTTTTTGTTAACCCTAAACTTGATGATTAGTGTTTTGATGATCTAAGTTTGATATTTTTGGGATGTTACAAACCTTCCCCCCTTAAACAAAATCTCGTCCCGAGATTTGAAAAAGGACGAAAAGATTACCTAGGATTTGAAGAGATCTGGAAACTCCGTTCTGATGTGATCTTCGCGTTCCCAGGTAGCCTCCTCTTCTGTGTGGTTTCTCCACTGAATCTTGAGAAACTTGATGCTTCGGGTTCTGGTAGTTCGAAAGGCTTCTTCCAATATACGGATGGGTACTTCAGGATAGGTCAGATCATCGTTGATCTCTATGGTCTGGTGATCGATATTCTTGAACACTTCGGTCTTCTCGGGGACTTCAAGACATTTGCGAAGTAACGAGATATGGAACACATTGTGCATCGCTGACATCTCTTCAGGTAGTTCCAGTTGATACGATACTTCTCCTCGATGGTTCAGAATTTTGAAAGGTCTGATATATCTGGGGGCTAACTTTCCTTTGAGTTGGAAAAGTTGCATTCCCTTCAATGGCGACACTTTCAGATAAACAAAATCTCCGATGTTGAAGGCGAGGTCTCGACGTCTCTTGTCGGCGTAACTATTTTGTCGGGATTGGGCTGTCTTGAGGTGTTCACGAATCTTGTGAACCTTCTCTCGCTTCTAAATGGGATGTCGGGTCCAAAATCTGACTCTCTCCTACTTCCGACCAGTTCAAAGGTGCGACTTTCTTGGTACATAAATTCAAATGGGGCCATTTGCAAACTGGCTTGGTAACTATTGTTGTATGAAAATTCTGCAAGCAGACGGTCTTCCACTTGGATCCATATTCTAGCACACATGCTCTAAGCATATCTTCGAGTATTTGGTTTACTCGCTCCGTTTGTCCATCGGTCTGAGGGTGATACGCGGTACTGAAATCTAGGCGGGTTCCTAAACCTTCTTGGACTTTCTTCCAGAATCTCGAGGTAAACTAACTTCCTCGATCCGATACTATATTTTTGGGGACTCCATGCAAACTAACGATCCTAGCGATGTACAACTCCGCTAGCTTCGAACTCTGATAGGTAGTTTTGACGGGCAAGAAATGGGCGACTTTGGACAATCTGTCCACTATGATCCAAATAGAGTCATTTCCCCTACTATAAGTAGGTAGTCCAGTGATAAAGTCCATTCCTACAGAATCCCATTTCCATTCCGTAATTTGCAAAGGTTGCAACAATCCAGCGGGTCTTTGATGTCCTGCCTTGACTCATTGACATATATCACACTTGGCGATATAGCTTCTGATTTCTCTCTTCATCTTATGCCACCAACATTGCTCTTTCAAATCTTGATACATCTTAGTTCCTCCGGGATGGATAGAATAAAGAGTATCGTGAGCCTCCTTCAAGATAACTTCTTTCAACTCTGAATCTGCTGGTACACAAAGGCGTCCTTTGTACCACAGAACTCCTTCTTCGTCCTCGGTGAATCCGGGTACTTTGACTGTACCGATATGACGCTTGATTCCGTCGATACTGGCATTTCCCTTTTGTGCCTCTTTAATCTGACTAATCAAAGTGGGCTGAAGTTCTATGCTAGCCAAAAATCCTTCACTTACTAATTCCACTCGAAAATCTTCCATCTCTTTGTGCAAACTTGGTTGCTCCTTCAAAATCATGGAGTTCAAGCGGCACGGCAATCTGCTAAGGGCATCGGCTACCACATTGGCTTTTCCAGGGTGATAGTGAATGTCCAGGTCGTAATCCTTGATTAGCTCAATCCATCTTCTCTGCCTCATATTCAGCTCCTTCTGAGTGAATATATACTTTAGGCTCTTGTGATCCGAATAAATCTCACAACGGTTTCCCATCAGGTAATGTCTCCATGTCTTTAGGGCTAGAACTACGGTTGCGAGTTCGAGGTCATGGGTTGGGTAATTTTGTTCATGTTGCTTCAATTGTCGCGATAGATAAGATATAACTTTGCCTTCTTGCATTAGCACACATCCGAGACCAATCTTGGATGCGTCACAATACACATCGAGGGGCTTCGATATCCGCATGATCAAGATTGGGGCTGAAATCAATCTCCTCTTGAGTTCTTGAAAACTCGCTTCACATTTGTCGGTCCATTCAAACTTCTTGTCCTTCTTCAGCAATTGGGTCATGGGTCGGGCGATACTCGAGAATCCTTCTACGAATTTGTGGTAATATCCCGCCAATCCGAGAAAAGCACAAACTTGGGTTTGAGTGGTTGGGGCTTGCCAATCTTCTACATCTTTCACTTTGGCAGGGTCAACGGCAATTCCTCCGGCTGATACAATGTGACCGAGGAATCCTACTTCCTGTAACCAGAATTCACATTTGCTAAATTTTGCATACAACTGATGCTCTCTAAGGGTTCCAAGAATGGTCCTTAGGTGTAGCTCATGTTCTTCTTCTGATTTGGAATAAATCATAATGTCATCGATGAAAACAACGACAAACTTATCCAGGAAGTCCATAAAAATCTTATTCATGAGGTTCATGAAATAAGCGTTAGTTAATCCAAAGGACATGTTGTATACTCATACAATCCATATCCGTGGTAAAGGCGTCTTTGGAATATCCTCTCGCATTTAATTTTGAGTTGATGATAGCCAGTCCTAAGATCAATCTTAGAAAACACCTGGGCACCGGTCAACTGATCAAACAAATCTTCTATCTTAGGCAATGGGTACTTGTTCTTGATGGTGACATCATTCAACTTCCGATAATCCGTACACAAACGGTTACCTCCATCCTTCTTGTCCACAAACAAGACAGGTGATCTCCATGGGGACGCACTCAGTTGAATCAATCCGATTTCTAGCATGGAATCCAGTTGCTTCTTCAGTTCTTCTAGTTCTGACGGGTTCATACTATAGGGTCTCTGGGCTATGGGTCCTGTTCCGGGGATTAGTTCGATGATAAACTCGATATCCCGATCTGGGGGCATACCGGCAAAACATCTGGAAATACATCGGGGTATTCGCAGACTATCCGAACTTGGTCAATGGTAGGTTGGGCTATACTCTTGTTACACTTGAATTGGCGAGGTAAGGTTTCTGATATATGCTCGACTGATGTTCCGGCGGTACTGGTCATGGTGATGGATTTCTTGGCACAGTCAATCAATCCTTTATGTTTGGACATCCAATCCATTCCTAGTACTACTTCCAAACCTTTAGTTCCGAGTACTATTATATTAGCATAAAAATCTATGCCATGGATTCGGATAGGGACGGCTTTGCAAAATTGCCTAGCCTTGGTGGTTGATCCGGGAATTTGTACAATCATCACATGCTTCAATTTGGTTGGTTGAATTTTACTAGTGCAGGCAAATTCTTCGGTGACAAATGAATGCGATGCACCAGAATCAAACAACACTCTTGCAAGTATTGAATTAACAGAAAACATACCAAAGACGACGTCTGGCGCTCGAGCTTCTTCACATGCATGAGAAAAGACGGCCATTGCGGTTGAGTGAATTCGGGAAAATCTTCTCCCTGGTCGGACACGACGCCGCTGAGCTGGGACATTGGCGTTAGGGGTTGTAGCATTCTTCTTGTTGGGGCACTCATTGGAATAGTGGCCTTTATTTCCTGATCATAACAGGTCACTTGTGACTTGTCCTTGGTCGCGACAGCACAACATTGCTTCCAGTCCTCGGGGCAGTGTTGGGGTTGGTGGTAGTATTGTTGGTGTTGAATTTGGGTGGGGCACAGGTGAAATTGCTAGAGTTGCCGGGGTTGTTGTTATTTCCTCCGGGTCTAGGGTTTCCACGGTTGGGATAGGTCGGACGGGTCATAGGGGGTCTGTTGGTTCTTGGGGCAAATCCTGGAGATGGGTTGAGGCGATACTTTGGGGTCTGATGGGTTCTTGGTTGATGCATCATGCGACGCTTGCGGTTTTCATTGGCCTGGTTGATCTTTCCTTCCATCTGGATAGCAGAGTCTACAAGGGCTTCAATATCAACAAAGGGGATATTGACTAACACCATCTGCATCTCGTCATGCAGACCATTCAGGAATCTTTCTTTCTTCTTGGCTTCGGTGTCTATTTCGTCCGGGGCATACCTAGCTAATGACAAAAATTTGTCACGGTATTCCACTACAGTCATCCTTCCTTGCTTCAACTCTCTGAACTCGTCTCACATTCTCTTGATCAAACCTGGTGGCACATGGGTTCTGCTAAACTTGACCTTGAATTCCTCCCAGGTCATCATCTGGCCTCCGGTCATTGCACGAACATTGTTCCACCATGCCCTGGCATCTCCGGCTAGATAATGGGTGGCGAACAAGACTTTCTCGTTGGCTTCCACTCCGACTACTTCTATGTTATTTTCCATGGTTTGCAGCCAATCATCGGCATCTAGGGGTTCTTCCGACTTGGTGAAAACAGGTGGGTTGGTATTCTGGAAATTCTTGAGCTTAGATCCGTGGTTGTCCTGGTTTCCATGGCCTTGGTTGTTGTGGGCTAGCTGGGCTATCTGTTGCAGAGTGGCTAGGTTGGCTTGACGTTCGGCTCTTTCAGCTTCGCGGTCAGAAGTCAACATTTGCAGGATCTGCAACATCGGGACCGGGGCTGAACCACTTCCTCCACGTGGCATCTGAAGATTGATATAGATCATGAGAAAAGAGGGAAATTGCTAAGGTTTTGGGTTTTTGAAAAGTTTTTGGTGTTTAACTCAAGTTTTCTAGCAACTTGCTTTTTCATTCATTCACTCATAGCACACAGTACAACACACACCACAACAAGGAAAAACAGATGGTTTTAAGAACCATTCTGAAATCTACGATACAGTGGGACCGACTACTACTCACTACGCTAGTGCTCGGTTATACTACTTTCCGAGTCTATGGCTTCATCATATTCCGCATCATCGATGAAAGCGAAATCATCCTCATCGGTGAAGAAGTCCATGGCCTGATCCTCCAGAAAATCATCGTCATTGCTGAGATAGGAGTAAGGGTCTCCACGAAGATCCTCTCCGGCATTCTCCCTTTCCTCTAGCTGCATGTCTCTCTCGTGGATGGTCTCTTCCAGAGATGAGATGCAATGGCGAAGACGGGCAATAATGCGCTCCTTCTTGTCGAGTTGACAGCGGCGAGACTTGCGATCCTTTGCTAGCATGGCGATGGTCTGATCCTTCGTCTTGATGATGGAAGACTTGTGGTTGCAATAGTCACGGCAGTTGTCCAACTCTTGTTGACGATCATACATCATGAAGCTAAGGTGGTCCAATTGAGTCTTCAGCTCAGGGTGGTATGGGGCTTCTAGTGGTTGTCCATTTGCATCACGCCTTGGGCAAAACTCAAAGCGAGTACCCTTGATCTGATTGATGCTCTGCCCACACAGACGGGAAAGAGCTTCTTGCATTGCTCTGGAAAGTCCATCGAGCCAGTTGTTTCCCCTCAAGGTAAACTGAATTCCCTCCATAGTGGGAGGTTCAATCTTTCCTCGGAGACTTGCAACAATTAGCCACTGCAGATCTTTTCCTCCTTGATCATTGAGCTGAGCTCCGAAGAACTCGGGATGCGGATGCTCCAGAAGTTCCGAAAGCTTATCCAGATCCCTCTCAAAGATAAGGTCTCCCCCATTTCCGAGTTGATAAAACTTGCTGTACTTCACGTCCATCTATAAAAATAGACGATGGGTAGATTAGTAGAGTGAACAAGTGTGTCAAAATTTTATCTATTTTGCAAGCGTTTTTGTGGAACATGAAGTTTTATGAAAGAATTAAATAGATAAGAATGAGAATAGGTTTTTGTAAATATTTGTTTTCTTTGGTTTTTGAAACTAAGTTTTTGGTTCAACGTCCAACCTAACTAGGGTCTCCTATGGTCAGGATGGCTCTGATACCAACTTGTCAACACCCGGATTTTTCAATCCTAGATGCCTGTTATGCCATACATCGCAAACCTAGGATTACCATTTTTGCGAGACATAACAGAATTGGATACCATAGTACTTCATCCATTACAAACGGTACATAAGTTCTTACACAAATAGGGATCTCATGATCCAGTTCTTAATACAACATCAAGCAGCGGAATACGTAATAATAACGGTAGCGTAGGCGAAGCTCCATCTTCGGGGTCACAGGCAATGCTGACGATGGGAGATGATCCTAGTTGTCGTAACCTTCCTGGGGTCCATCCTCCAGGTACTCCTCTTCATAGTCTGGCCATAGGAATAGCCAGGGACAAAGCCATGAGTACTCTTTAAGTACTCGCAAACTAATACTAACAGGTAAGGGTTTTTTGGATAATAGGACATGTAACTACCTCGGTGAATTACGCTCCTAGTTACAAGCCTGGATGAACGGAAATGGTTGAAATAGTACGGTGGGGCCCAAATGCCACTCACAGGTAGACCTTTCGGCCGTCCAACCATTTCCAAACATCGGGACAAGAACGGGCGGCGTAATCGGCAAAATGAAGGGATCAACTACATACACAAATGAGTATGTATGCAAGCCACCATACAACAGTACATCAGAGCCATTCCATCTAAAAAGAAAGGAAATATAGCAACGCCATACGGCAAGATCCAAATATCCTAGATAGATATAATAGTTTAGGATATCTCCTCATACATCAAACATCAGAGTATCAAAGTGAAGGAAGACAAAATCCGAGTACGGATAAGAAGCAAATCGGCATAAGATGCCCCATAAATAAGCAGATCCCTCCCACAGATCTCACGGATCCCCGTTCCCGGAATCTCTACACCGAATGATCATTGCCCACATCGTCTCTCTTCCACCCAAAGATCCATCTTGCAGTGTACTGCTTCATCTGAACCACTAATTTATCGTGTGAGACCCTAGGGGTACTCAGCAAGTCTTTATGCCTCTAAAGGGGACACAACCTGGGGTGACGCAATTGCAGCAAAAGATAAAACCTAGCAATTCTATAGAAACTCGCTAACCATCCGCCTAACTAGAGATAGACGGATGTCCGTGAATTAATAACAACAGTTATAACGGTAATCTTAACAGATCCATCCTCCTCCTCGCTTACCGACGAACAACCCCCAATCCGTTGGCAGTTTTATTAACCATTCCATGAGTGTTGCACTATTTACTAGTCAGTTATTTAGTCAAATTAAAAGCGGTACTTTAGTTATTCTTGTCTATGATCGAGAAACTGTGCTCCAAGTCGTCCATAACCGCATGACACGGCTTTGAAAGTTTTACCTGCAGGTGCACAAATAGCAACACACACCGATATGCCTCGAAAAACCAAATCAAAACCCAACGAGGCAGTCACGACAAAGCGATCACAGATTCAGAATATTTCAGGGGCCACCCCATTAAGCTACCCGCAATGAAGCCACGCTCTTAGACGGACTCAAGGTTTGGTGGGCGGTCAGAACGATCGGGAACCCAAAAGTGTGACTGGCTTGTCGATACAATAAAACGGTCACGGTCCTAAATAAAGACAAAGGTAGTACCTGCACAATTTAAATAAAGCAAGAAAGCATGGCATAAGTACAGATAGGAAATAAAACCTCAAACTAGTTTAGGCCCCAAGAAATAAGAATGAATCAAGCTCGCTGTGGGGGTTCATAAGCCTCCCGGATGTGGATAGCGAATATTAAAGGAACAGGAATCAAGTACTGGGTCCCACGGACACAAGTGAGCCTGAAAAACCAAATAGCGAATATGGCTCACCGATGCCACTTTCATTAGTTATCCCATTACTACTCAGGTTAAGTTGTTTAGGTACCTCGTTATCCATCAGACACTCACATACCCTACACATGTTGTTCTACGACTCGCATGGCTCAAACAACTCCTGTAGTAATGGCTCATGGGATGGAGGAACAAGTTTCGGTGGGGTTTTAAAAATAGAGGCTATGCAATACTTGGGATTCAAATTAATGCAATCGCGACTCAATGATGCAAGAATAAGAAATAGGCAATAGGTACTATATGTATGCAAGCATGTGGTAGTGCTTGCCTGGCAGCTCAGTTGAAGCAAGGGATGGATCTGGGTAGTGCTCCTGGTTCTCTTGATATATCCCCTGCTCGGTGTCTATTCGAAGAAGAACCAAACAAACAAGGGCCAACATAAATAAAGTGCACAAGCATATGAATAAAATGCATCAAGCAAACAATCATGCCATGATGAATGATGCACAATTTGCATGGCATTAAAGTAGCATGGCATGGGTGAGGTGTGGAATACAAGAATAAATCATTTTATTGAGTTTTAGCCCCATTTTATCCTCATATTAGTTTCTGTACACATTATATATATATGATGCATGCTGCAAAACAGATAAAGGAATGCATAAACAGAAAGGTCTCGTCGAGCTAATCATTTTAGACATATCATTTGTTAAATTTGGAGTTATAAAACAAAAGTTATTAATTAATTAAGGGAAAAGGGCATTTATTTGTAATTTTAATTAACTTGGAAAATAAAGTGTCCAAAATATATTTTAGATGGCATATTTGAATTCCTCACATTTTTCTGATCTCAAAACATATATTATTTGTATTATTTGGGTTTATAAATTAAAAGTTATTTGAAAACAGAAATAAAATTTGAATTTGAATTAAATTTGAAAAGGTTTGAATTAAACAGATATTTAGAAAAGCTTTTGTTACACGCACAGAACCTAGCCACAGCCAATGACCAGTGGGGCCATGCTGACTGGGCGTCCACGCGCGCAGCAAAACGTTTTACACCGCGGCCTGCTCTAGTCTCAGAGACAGACGGGTGGGGCCAGAGCACACGCGGTCCACTTGACAGCGGCGAGTGGAAAAGAGACTGACAGGTGGGGCTGAGCTGGAGCGCGGGTTGCGAACGGGAAATGTCGGGGGTTTTCTGCCAAAGCGCGCAGCGGCTGGCAGGTGGGGTCCTAAGGAGCGCGGGTTGCGACGAGCAAAATAGCAGGGGGGTAAACAAAAAATGACCACGCGATACACTGTGGTTCTTCTCTGCTTCTCTGTCGACAGGTTGGTGCTCGACAGGGCGCGGGGTGCGGCGCGCGGGGCTCGATCTCTGGACCTGGCGTGCGCGCACGGAGGCGGCAGCCACTGGGCTAGGTTGGGGTTGATGTCTGGGAGGTGGGCGAGGACTAGATGAGGTGCTGCGCGGAGCGGGAGTGAGCGGACAGAAACGAGCAGCGGCGCGCAGAGGGTGCTCGATGAAACTAACGGCGAGCACAGGCGACGGAGGGGGAAACGGAGGTGTCAGGGAGGTTGGCCAGCTCACCGTGAGTGCGTCGGTGTAGGTGGATCGGGCAGGGGTGCAGCCGATCGACGATGAAGCAGACGGACCGAAGGCTAGGGTTTCACGCCAGCTGGCGGTGTGCTGATGCTGGGCTTCTCTCTTCGCCCGTACAGAGGCGAAGCCGGGGTCCTCCGGTCCTTCCTCGACAACCACACACCACGCCTCCCTCACAGCAGGGTGGACGCCGAGCGACGTGGCCGGGCGGTAGCCAAGCGAAGGAGAAGAGAGGGGAGCGGCAGGGCGCCTCGGCCAGATCTGGAGAGGCCAGAGGAGGGCCGAGAGGGGGATAAAGCAGAGAGAGGGGAGGGAGGAGCCGTGGGGAGCAGGTAGATGGAAAAAAAGGTGGCTTCGGCCACCTTTTACCCTCTCCTCCTTCACGTGCTTGTGGCCGGGCAGGACCAGGGCAGGGCAGGTGGGAGGCTTCCAGGTGGGGCCAGGGTGAGTCCAAGGAGGCAGGGGCAGGCTCGGGCTGGAGGGCCCTTATGGCATAGAGAGAAAAGAGAGGGGGAGGAGGAGCCTCGGGTTAGAGCTAGGATAGGAGGGTATGGCTCGGGTTAGGCTTGGTTTTAGGGTTGGGGTAGCTAGGTGTCCAGGTGGGGCCAGCTAGGGTAGGTCATGGTGGGGTGGCTCGGCTAGAGAGAGGAGAGATGAGGGGGGTACTTAGGGTTTGGAGGGAGGGGTATGTTAGATTAGATGGGGGTGTAGGTTAGATTAGGTGTAGATTTGGGGCAAAGATTAAGAAGAGAGGGTAGGGCTTAGGGTTTATGCATGATCCACATGATCATGCAAGGATGGAGATGAAAAGGGAGGGGAGATGAGGAGTAGAGAGATGTGGTGTGATGATGGATCTTTGCAAGACAACTAGATCAAGCCAAGGAGAAAGAGAGAGAGAGATGAGAGGTAAACCACTCAAGGATTTAAATAAAAACCAAAATCTAGAATGGGTGGTACTTGCATGGCCCATGCAAAATATTTAATACCATGTTGATTCTTGTGAAAACAATAATATTAAACATGGCATTGTTCATTTGCATTTCCAAAGGTGGAATAAAGCCAAGCAAAAGAAATGAAAGGATGCCCCATGTGGAGTAGTTGAAGATGGCTATGTTTGGGTAAAATTGGGACTTGCTAGTGTGTATATACCACTAGATGCTTAATAGTCCCCAAATTATCCCAACATGAGCATAAACCCATAATAATCCATATGGAAGCTAGGAAAAAGGGTTCCACCCACAAGGCATGCAAAGGGGGCCATGTGGCTCTCATATATCACTAATGTGAAAACATCATGATGCCAAGATGAGAGCACGTGGAAAAGAATTGGATCCATCCCAACCCACATGAGCTAGAGGCAAAACCCAAGTAAAGTGCAAAGCTCACATTTAGTTGGATGGTGGAATTATAAGGTGGTGAAAGAAAGGTGGTGGAGTTAATAAGAGATATTCCCCCAACTCAACTTGGGCATTTAAACAATATATCAAGAAGCAACTACAATATCAAGAGGCAAATACAATTAATAATGCATATGAGATAAGAACCAAATGGAAAAGGGTTTTATATGATGCTCAAATGCAAGGAGGCATGATGACATGAGCATGATATAATGATGATGCAACAATTATATATTTGAAGTAGCCATTATATTACTAGACCAAGTAGCATTACAATTGTTAGACAATTGGGATGCTACAACTCTCCCCCACTAAACAGGAATCTTGCCCCGAGATTCTAGGATGACGAAGAAGACACAAAGAGGGTAGGATACTTGACACGGAGCTCATCTTCACGTTCCCAAGTGGCTTCATCAACGGAATGGTGCGACATCGCACCTTGCGTAACTTGATGGACTTGTTGCGAGTCCTTCTTTCTGCGACTTCAAGGATTTTTGTGGGGTGTTCTTGATAAGACAGGTCTTCTTGGAGATTGATAAGCTCATGGTCCGCGGTCCTGCCGGGATCCTTGAAGCACTTCTTGAGTTGAGAGATGTGGAAAACATCATGGACTTTGAGTTTTTCCGGGAGCTCAAGAGCATAAGCAACTTCTCCTCTTCTTCCACGAATTTTGAAGGGACCGATGTATCTAGGAGCCAGCTTTCCTTTGATACCAAAGCGGTGTGTGCCTCTCATGGGAGTGACACGAAGGTAAACGAGATCACCAGGGACATACTCCATGTCCGTGTGCTTCCTGTCATAATTGCTCTTCTGGCGACTTTGAGCAATCCTCAGATTTTCAAGAATGATGTGAACCTTCTCCTCCGCTTGAGTCACAATGTCAGGGCCAAACAAAATTCTTTCTCCTGCACCCGACAAACCAATCGGAGTTCTGCATTTGCGACCATAGAGAGCCTCAAATGGTGCCATCTTTAGACTTTTCTAGAAGCTGTTGTTGTAAGAGAATTCAGCATAAGGAAGACATTCTTCCCACTTCATGCCAAAAGAGATGACGCAAGCACGAAGCTTATCCTCCAGAATCTGATTGATCCTTTCAACTTGTCCTTGCGACTGAGGGTGGTAAGCTGTGCTGAAGTTCAACTTTGTTCCCAAAGCATTTTGGAAACTTTCCCAGAAGTTGGAAGTGAAGATGCTTCCACGGTCTGAACTGATCTCAAGCGGAACCCCATACGGAGAGACAATTCTGTTGATATAGAGCTCAGCCAACTGAATTGCAGAAATGGTTTCCTTGACGGGGAAGAAGTGAGCCACTTTAGATAACCTGTCAATGACAACAAAGATTGCATTGTTTCCCTTCTGCGACCTCGGAAAACCAGTGATGAAGTCCATCTCTACTTTCTCCCATTTCCATTCCGGGGGTTTCAATGGCTGTAGAAGACCGGAAGGTTTCTGTTGGACCGCTTTCACTCTGCGGCAGACATCACACTCCGAGACATACTTGGCACAATACCTTTTCAAACCAGGCCACCAATATTGTGTTTTCAAGTCCATGTACATCTTTGTGCTGCCAGGGTGGATATAAAGAACAAAATCGTGCGCCTCCTTGAGAACTTGCTCTCTCAAACCCGGGTAGTTCGGAACAAACATCCGGTGTTCAAAGAAAAGCATGCCTTGATCATCGACGTGGAAGGACTCATACTTCGGAAGCTGAAGCCTAGAGATGATCTTTCTTGTGTACGGATCACCAAGCTGAGAAGAGCGAACCTTTTCTTCCAAGAGAGGGGTTGCTAGAAGGTTCAGGAGATACCCTTGTTCCACAATCTCAAGGTTGAGCTGACGGAATTCCTCGCACAAGAGAGGCTGTTGTTCTTCCATCATGAGGTTGTTGACATGAGCTTTGCGGCTGAGAGCATCTGCCATGACATTAGCTTTGCCCGGAGTGTAGTTGATGGTCAAATCAAAATCATTGATTGCCTCAATCCATCTCCTCTGTCGAAGGTTGAGATCAGGCTGTGTGAAGATATACTTCAAACTCTTGTGATCAGAAAAAATCTCACAACGGTTGCCAAGCAAGTAGTGCCTCCATACTTTCAAAGCAAAGACAACTACTGCGAGCTCGAGGTCATGTGTAGGATAGTTGATCTCATGCGTCTTCAACTGACGAGAGGCATAAGCAACAACTTGTTTTTCTTGCATAAGGACCGCACCCAATCCTTGCAAAGAGGCGTCACAGAAGATCTGGAATGGCTTGGATGTATCCGGAGGAACCAAGACTGGTGTGGAAGTGAGCTTCTCTTTGAGTGTCTCAAAGCTTGCTTGACATGCAGGAGTCCAAAGGTATTTCTTGCCTTTCTTGAGGAGATCGGTAAGAGGCTTCGCTATCTTCGAGAAGTTCTGAACGAAGCGACGGCAATAACTAGCCAAACCAAGGAAACTCCGCACTTCTTTGACATTAACAGGAGGAAGCCATTCAACAATTGTCTTCACAGTTTCCGGGTTGACTGCAATGCCCTTGGCAGAGATGACGTGACCAAGATAGGTTACTTGAGGTAGCCAAAACTCACACTTGGAGAACATTGCATACAAGCGGTTCTCGCGAAGCTTGCTTAGGACACACCGAAGGTGTTCTTCATGCTCTTCTTGTGACTTAGAATAGACTAGGATGTCATCCAGACAGACCACAACGAACTTGTCAAGATACTCCATGAAAACCGAGTTCATGAGCCTCGAGAAGGTGGCAGGTGCGTTGGTGAGACCGAAGGACATGACCGTGTACTCATATAGGCCATAGCGGGTGGTGAAAGATGTCTTAGGAACATCTTCCTTGCGAATCTTGATTTGATGATAACCACTTATCAAATCAAGCTTAGAGAACACCACAGCTCCAGCTAGCTGATCGAAGAGATCATTAATCCGCGGAAGGGGATATTTATTCCTGATGGTTTTAGCATTGAGAGCCCGATAGTCAACACAAAGTCTATCAGTCTGGTCTCGCTTCTTCACAAAGAGGGTTGGGCTACCCCAAGAAGAAGTACTGTGTTGAATGAAACCCAACTTCTCTTGTTCATCAAGCTGACGTTTGAGTTCAGCCAACTCAGAAGGACCCATCTTATAAGGCCGCTTGGAGATAGGAGCGGTACCAGGTTCAAGCTCAATTACAAACTCAACCTGACGATCCGGAGGCATACCTGGCAACTCTTCAGGAAAGACATCTAGGAACTCACAGACCACCGGAACACTCTGAATAGCTTCCATAGCATCAACATTCGGAGCTGCCAAAGAGAAAAGCTGGATAGCAGGAGTCAGACTTGGAGAATAGACTATATGGCCTTCAGGAATCGTCAGAGAAACCGAGCGTTCAGCACAATCAATTACAGCTGCATTTGCTGTCAACCAATCCATGCCCAAGATGACATCAATGTCAGAATTGCCCAGAACAATTAAGGACGCCGAGAACGAAGAGCCACCAATCTCAATTTGATTGCCATGGCTGATATGAGCAGCCCTCACGTTTGAACCAGGAGATTGTACCACCAGACGATGTGATAAAGGAACCATATCCAGATCCTGCGCATGCGCAAACTTATGCGAAACAAAAGAATGCGAAGCACCAGAATCAAACAAAACTCTTGTAGGAACTGAGTTAACGGGAAGCATACCCATCACAACTCCAGGTGCATGCTCAGCTTGAGCGGCGTTGACACAGTTGGCACGAGCAATGAGACCCGGCTTGGTGTTGATGTTGAGAGCCCGAGGTGGTGGTGCACGAACCAAAGGAGAGCTTGCCGCAGATCTTGGAGGTGGTGGAGGAAGAGCTTTGTTTTTCATCGGACAGTTCCAGTATTGATGCCCAGTGTTTCCACACGTGAAACAAGCACCAGCTGGACGTGGAGCAACATAGCCAGGGACTCCGCCAGGCGCTCCAGGGTAGTGGTGGTTGTAGCCCCTGGGAGCAGAAGTGAGGAAGTTTGGTGGCCTTGCCGCGAAGCTTGAAGGTCTTGGTTGATCCGGGAGCGACGGTGGGGTGTTAGGAACCCAGACACGACGCTTAGAAGGAGCTGACATAGCTGAAGAGCTTGCTGCATCACGGCTATGTTTCTTTGACTCCTCAAACACTTGCCTACTTGCCTCTTCCTGCAGAGCTGTATGCTGAAGTTCCAGAAAAGACGCCGGCCTTGCATGTGTGATTGCATATGTAATCGATGCATTGAGCCCTTGCCGGAACCTCTTTTGCTTCTTCTTGTCATCAGAGATCTCATCGCCACCATAACGAGAAAGGTTCATGAAGTTTATGATGTAGGTATTGACATTATCATTGCCCTGCTTGAGGTTGAGAAACACTTCCTTCATCCTCTCCATGACAATTTCGACAGACATCGCTTTTTGAAAGCTCCAAAGGAACTGTCCCCAAGTAGGCTGAAAACCAAAGGCGCTTTGCCTTCGTGTAATTCTCCCACCAGAGAGCTGCATCTCCTTCGGAAGGTGAGTGGCACACTTTACCCATTCTTGCTCAGAACATCAGCAAATATCGCCAACCTTGACATCTCACGCAACCAATCATCAGCATCAAGTGGTTGATCTGAAACATCAAACTGGCGTGGGTTGAACTTCAGGAAGCTCTTGATGTCTCCTCGCTTGGGAGGTGGAGGTAGCGGAACAAACTCATTCCTCCGGACACTTTCTTCGAAACGCTGTTGGTTCTGTTGCATTGCTGCCAAGGCATTGGCGATGCTTGACAACGCTGCCCCCAGTTCAGGTTGTATGTCCTCCTCAGAACGGCGTGGTGGTGCCATCCTATGATTGATATAAAACACAAGTCAGTACTATGATGGAGAATAATAATAATCCAAAATAGTACCAAGATGGAATTAATCAAGATTAAAGGATACAATCTACTAAGATGATATTAAAATATCAACGAAGTTCAAAGCACCTAGAAGATATTAAGCATATCGCACACGACTGAAAAGGAGTGTGGTACACAAATATATCAAAGAAAATTTTTCCACAAATTTCGGCATTAAAATACCAATAGATGCGCAAAATCACTTAACGAATCAAGATTAGTGACTTCACCCATTCAATATACAAGAGCAATGATAAATGTAGTGGTATGGTCGCGACTCCATCCCGCACTCAAATCATTACTCCGCACATGAATAAGTAAAACACATATCCCAACACCTTCTTCTCACGATGAACCTAAGATTAGCAACTACGGAAACGAACACCCCAAACAAGATGACGTCGGATAACAAGGAGTAAGACAAATCGCGGCGGTATACAACGAATCAGATAGATCGCGTCGGTTTGCAAAAGCCTGTCGGTATGGAATGTACCAACAGTTGATAACCAAAAGGTCGATTGTGATAACAACTTGGATGCAACAGATAGACAAGGAAGTACACACACACGAACACACAACCTATGGTACTACGGAAACCCAGAACACGTGAATCCTAGTTTGAATTTTAAGAAGAGGATAGAAAACGTTACACTTCCTTACCAGAAAAGGGTGGTGGTTGGGTAAGAAGAAAAATGGAAGCAGTCCTACTCTCACGTTTTGTTTTTCCCTAGTATACATAACTACCAAAAATATTTGCTAGACAGACAACGACCATTTGGCTGAGACCCTGAAGGGCGGGATGGCTCTGATACCAATTGTAACTACCTCGGTGAATTACGCTCCTAGTTACAAGCCTGGATGAACAGAAATGGTTGAAATAGTACGGTGGGCCCCAAATGCCACTCACAGGTAGACCTTTCGGCCGTCCCAACCATTTCCAAACATCGACAAGAACGGGCGGCGTAATCGGCAAAGAAGGGATCAACTACATACACAAATGAGTATGTATGCAAGCCACCATACAACAAAGACATCGAGCCATTCCATCTAAAAAGAAAGGAATATAGCAACGTATACGGCAAGATCCAAATATCCTAGATATATATAATAGTTTAGGATATCTCCTCATACATCAAACATCGAGTATCAAAGTGAAGCGAAGACAAAATCCGGCACGGATAAGAAGCAAATCGGCATAAGATGCCCCATAAATAAGCGTATCCCGCCCACGATCTCACGGATCCCGCTCGAATCTCTACACCGAATGATCGTTGCCCACATCGTCTGCCTCTTCCACCCAAAGATCCATCTTATGGTGTACCTGTTCATCTGAACCAATAATTTATCGTGTGAGACCCTAGGGGTACTCAGCAAGTCTTTATGCCTCTAAAGGGGACACAACCCGGGGTGACGCAATTGCAGCAAAAGATAAACCCTAGCAATTCTATAGAAACTCGCTAACCATCAGCCTAACCAGAGATAGACGGATGTCCGTGAATTAATAACAACAGTTATAATGGTAATCTTAACAGATCCATCCTCCTCCTCGCTTACCGACGAACAACCCCCAATCCGTTGGCAGTTTTATTAACCATTCCATGAGTGTTGCACTATTTACTAGTCAGTTATTTAGTCAAATTAAAAGCGGTACTTTAGTTATTCTTGTCTATGATCGAGAAACTGTGCTCCAAGTCGTCCATAACCATGACACGGCCAGAAAGTTTTACTGTAGGGTGCACAAATAGCAACACACACTGATATGCCTCGAAAACCAAATCAAAACCCAACGAGGCAACAACGACAAAGCGATCACAGGATTCAGAATATTTCAGGGGCCACCCCATTAAGCTACCCGCAACGCTGGCCGCTACGAGACGACTCAAGGTTTGTGTGGCTGTAAACGATCGGGAACCCGAAGTGTGACTGGCTTGTCGACATAAAACGGGTCACGGTCCTAAATAAAGACAAAGCGTTACTCGCACAATTTAAATAAGGCAGTAAAGCATGGCATAAGTACAGGATAGGAAATAAAACCTCAAACTAGTTTGTGGCCCCAAGAAATAAGAATGAATCAAGCTCTGGCTCAGGGGGGTTCATAAGCCTCCCGGATGTGGATAGCGCGAATATTAAAGGAACAGGAATCAAGTACTGGGTCCCACGGACACAAGTGAGCCTGAAAACCAAATAGCTTAATATGGCTCACCGATGCCACTTTCATTAGTTATCCCATTACTACTCAGGTTAAGTTGTTTAGGTACCTCGTTATCCATCAGACACTCACATACCATACACATGCTGTTCTACGACTCGCATGGCTCAAACAACTCCTGTAGTAATGGCTCATGGGATGGAGGAACAAGTTTTGGTGGGGTTTTAAAAATAGAGGCTATGCAATACTTGGGATTCAAATTAATGCAATCGCGACTCAATGATGCAAGAATAAGAAAGAGGCAATAGGTACTATATGTATGCAAGCATGTGGTAGTGCTTGCCTGGCAGCTCAGTTGAAGCAAGGGATGGATCTGGGTAGTGCTCCTGGTTCTCTTGATATATCCCCTCAAAGCCTATTCGAAGAAGAACCAAACAAACAAGGGCCAACATAAATAAAGTGCACAAGCATATGAATAAAATGCATCAAGCAAACAATCATGCCATGATGAATGATGCACAATTTGCATGGCATTAAAGTAGCATGGCATGGGTGAGGTGTGGAATACAAGAATAAATCATTTTATTGAGTTTTGGCCCCATTTTATCCTCATATTAGTTGCTGTACACATTATATTTATATGATGCATGCTGCAAAACAGATAAAGGAATGCATAAACAGAAAGGTATCGTCGAGCTAATCATTTTAGACATATCATTTGTTAAATTTGGAGTTATAAAACAAAAGTTATTAATTAATTAAGGGAAAAGGGCATTTATTTGTAATTTTAATTAACTTGGAAAATAAAGTGTCCAAAATATATTTTAGATGGCATATTTGAATTCCTCACATTTTTCTGATCTCAAAACATATATTATTTGTATTATTTGGGTTTATAAATTAAAAGTTATTTGAAAACAGAAATAAAATTTGAATTTGAATTAAATTTGAAAAGGTTTGAATTAAACAGATATTCAGAAAAGCTTTTGTTACACGCACAGAACCTAGCCACAACCAATGACCAGTGGGGCCATGCTGACTGGGCGTCCACCATGAGAAAAAACGTTTTACACCGCGGCCTGCTCTAGTCTCAGAGACAGACGGGTGGGGCCAGAGCACACGCGGTCCACTTGACAGCGGCGAGTGGAAAAGAGACTGACTGGTGGGGCTGAGCTGGAGCGCGGGTTGCGAACGGGAAACGCCGGGGGGTTTTCTGCCAAAGCGCGCAGCGGCTGGCAGGTGGGGTCCTAAGGAGCGCGGGTTGCGACGAGCAAAACAGCAGGGGGGGTAAGCGAAAAACGACCACGCGATGCACTGTGGTTCTTCTCTGCTTCTCTGTCGACAGGTTGGTGCTCGACAGGGCGCGCGGCGCTCGATCTTCGACCTGGCGTGCTTGAGGCGGCAGCCACTGGGCTAGGTTGGGGTTGATGTCTGGGAGGTGGGCGAGGACTAGATGAGGTGCTGCGCGAGCGGGAGTGAGCCAGACGAAACGGCGCGCGCAGAGGGTGCTCGATGAAACTAACGGCAGCACAAAGCGAGGGGGGAAACGGAGGTGTCAGGGAGGTTGGCCAGCTCACCGTGAGTGCGTCAGTGTAGGTGGATCGGGCAGGGGTGCAGGCGATCGACGATGAAGCAGACGGACCGAAGGCTAGGGTTTCACGCGAGCGCTGGTGTCACGCAGATTGGGGCTTCTCTTCTGGCCTGCACAGAGGCGACGCCGGGGTCCTCCGGTCCTTCCTCGACGACCATACACCACACCCGCCTCCTCGTACAGCAGGTGGACGCCGAAGCCGACGGTGGCCGGCGATGGGTAGCCGGCGGCGAAGGAGAAGAGAGGGGAGCGGCAGGGCGCCTCGACTAGATCTGGAGAGGCTAGAGGAGGGCCGAGAGGGGGATAAAGCAGAGAGAGGGGAGGGAGGAGCCGTGGGGAGCAGGTAGATGGGAAAAAAAGGTGGCTTCGGCCACCTTTTACCCTCTCCTCCTTCACGTGCTTGTGGCCGGGCAGGACCAGGGCAGGGCAGGTGGGAGGCTTCCAGGTGGGGCCAGGGTGAGGCCAAGGAGGCAGGGGCAGGCTCGGGCTGGAGGGCCCTTATGGCATAGAGAGAAAAGAGAGGGGGAGGAGTACCTCGGGCTAGAGCTAGGATAGGAGGGTATGGCTCGGGTTAGGCTTGGTTTTAGGGTTGGGGTAGCTAGGTGGCCAGGTGGGGCCAGCTAGGGTAGGTCATGGTGGGGTGGCTCGGCTAGAGAGAGGAGAGATGAGGGGGGGTACTTAGGGTTTGGAGGGAGGGGTATGTTAGATTAGATGGGGGTGTAGGTTAGATTAGGTGTAGATTTGGGGCAAAGATTAAGAAGAGAGGGTAGGGCTTAGGGTTTATGCATGATCCACATGATCATGCAAGGATGGAGATGAAAAGGGAGGGGAGATGAGGAGTAGAGAGATGTGGTGTGATGATGGATCTTTGCAAGACAACTAGATCAAGCCAAGGAGAAAGAGAGAGAGAGATGAGAGGTAAACCACTCAAGGATTTAAATAAAAACCAAAATCTAGAATGGGTGGTACTTGCATGGCCCATGCAAAATATTTAATACCATGTTGATTCTTGTGAAAACAATAATATTAAACATGGCATTGTTCATTTGCATTTCCAAAGGTGGAATAAAGCCAAGCAAAAGAAATAAAAGGATGCCCCATGTGGAGTAGTTGAAGATGACCATGTTTGGGTAAAATTGGGACTTGCTAGTGTGTATATACCACTAGATGCTTAATAGTCCCCAAATTATCCCAACATGAGCATAAACCCATAATAATCTATATGGAAGCTAGGAAAAAGGGTTCCACCCACAAGGCATGCAAAGGGGGCCATGTGGCTCTCATATATCACTAATGTGAAAACATCATGATGCCAAGATGAGAGCATGTGGAAAAGAATTGGATCCATCCCAACCCACATGAGCTAGAGGCAAAACCCAAATAAAGTGCAAAGCTCACATTTAGTTGGATGGTGGAATTATAAGGTGGTGAAAGAAAGGTGGTGGAGTTAATAAGAGATATGCCCCCAACTCAACTTGGGCATTTAAACAATATATCAAGAAGCAACTACAATTTCAAGAGGCAAATACAATTAATAATGCATATGAGATAAGAACCAAATGGAAAAGGGTTTTATATGATGCTCAAATGCAAGGAGGCATGATGACATGAGCATGATATAATGATGATGCAACAATTATATATTTGAAGTAGCCATTATATTACTAGACCAAGTAGCATTACAATTGTTAGACAATTGGGATGCTACAGGACACTAGGCTCTAGGGTTGTTTTGCAAAAAGCCAGGTTTATCTTTACTAAGTTCCAAAGTTAGTCACAACTTTATAACTCCTAAGTGGGATCTTGTAATTCAGGTCACAACTCTGTTGTGTTCACGTCAAAGTCTCAATTCATTTCACAAGTCATTTTAAAAGTCTGACGGGGGAACAGTATGGCCACTCCAACTGTCCATAACCACGGACGCGGCTATTCAAATAGTTTGACACTCTGCAGAGATTGTACACTTTCACCACAACATTTGATACATCTGTCAGGAACAAATCCTGAACTCACCATACTCAGTATGCGGATAATCAATCCTAACCTTTCAATTACACGCCCTAGTATAAGCACCTCTCCTGTGAGTTTGGCCTCCCAACCATGACCACTATCATCTTGGGTACTGCACAGGTGGACAATCTTCACAAGGTAGCCTCAGCTCAGACCTTGGCCGTGAGGGAACTAATACTAAGGAATATAAGTTTCTAGTCAAGCCCTACCCAATATTCGGGTATTGTGGTTGTACGCTAAAATTGGAATGGTATCGCATCCTGACAACCATCAGTTTTATAAAGGGCTAAGGCTCATGCCTCAACATTTTCATCACCAAAATCATCAAGTGTTTGGAAACACATGTCCAAAACATTTCAATAGAATGATCCATCATTCCAAGGTTTTCATAACCATTTTTCCACCAAGTATTCCCATCTAAAAGGTGATCAAGTTTTATGCTTAGCACTAGCATCTACAGGTGGGGGTAGTAATAGTGAGGGGTGGTAACTGGTGGAGTTTCACTAAGTCCAACCTTATATCTTAGGCTGATATCAAGGTTTCTAGATTAGGCCAAATTTTATGCTCTTTAAACAACCTTCAGCACAACTGTCTAGTATCTACCAAACTCTTAGGTAGACTCTAAGTAAGCTTTGATAAAGAAATAAAGTAAGAAGCTTGCCATAAAACTAGGATTGGTTTAGCAAGTAGGTATGATCACATATGCTTAAGGCATATAGTATTCATATCACAAGTATGGGTTTGTGGCATCAGTAGGGTATCTTGCAAGTGTTAGCTTGCACATTCGCTAGTAGTATTAGGCTTGCATAGTAATTAGCTTGCATAGGTATAGTATCTTGCAAGTGTTAGCTTGCCTTGTGCAGAGCAGTGGTTGAAGTTCTCCTCGGCTTCCTCTTCGTAGTATCCTCCTTCCTCCTCGTAGTATCCTTGATCGGTACTAGCGTCTATGAATAAGTACGAGGTACACAATCACCAAACAATACTTAACTACTTGCAATCATCACACACAAGGGTCCTATAGATGATCTAGCATCATCTCTAACATTACAAGGTTAAAGCTTGGT
Source organism: Avena insularis (assembly GCA_023614405.1). Classification (NCBI taxonomy): domain Eukaryota; kingdom Viridiplantae; phylum Streptophyta; class Magnoliopsida; order Poales; family Poaceae; genus Avena; species Avena insularis. Next base: position 124,282,395 of record CM042685.1, on the reverse strand, counting down.
TTAAAACTTCTTATTTTTAGAAAAGTAATTTCTACTCATTGAAAAACTACTTAAGATTTAATATTCTCCAAACTAAACATGGGATCATTTTGACACATGTCATCACCACATACTGTAGTCCATGGGAATGTGATTTAAAGTGGTGTCACAATTTAATAAGGTTTTACCTTTTTATTTTAATTAACTAAAATGACTAGAAATGCTTATGAAGCATTCTTTTATTCCTTGAACATTATTTCTGCAAGTAAACCTATATATTTTTATATATTCTGAAAGGTATGGTTAAATGTGATTTTTGCGAGTTGGAATCAACTCAAAATCTTTTATGGTTTAAATTTGAAAAATGTTTGAATGCAGAAAAGCTTCTGCCTTGTTATTTTTGCTATGGGTGATCTACAGATCCAAATGACTTGAATCCAACGGGCGTGGATTAAGCATTCACAGACCTTTCCAACAAAATTGGTTTCACCCAATTTGGTGCACTGAATCGATCTGGGTTGATTTTTGAAGTTGGGTATAGAAGTGTGTTTGAATTTAAAAAGAAAAAGGTTTAATTTGAATTGCCGGGCTGCGCGGGAAATTCTAACGGGCCGGCCTGCTAAGCGCAGTGCTCCCGCGGGCTACTTAAGTGGGTGTCCCCACTCGTCAGTGACACGGGGCTGGGCGAAGCGGTATGGGGCAACGTGGATCGTTCGTTCTAGTTCTAATCCAACGGCTGAGGGTCATCATCGACGCGAGACAGCTCCGGCGAGAACGAAACCTAGCGCGGCCAGTGAGGGCCGGGGCTCACCGGGTACGGCGAGGGTCGGCGATGATTTAACGACGAAGTCGATGACGGCGAACCTCCTGGTACCGGTGGCTTCTCCTGGGGCGGCTCCACTCGCTGGCTCCCTTCTTCTCCGGCAGCGGCAGGCTCCAGTGAAATTCTGGTGACGTGGTGCTCGGCTTGCTCTAAGGATGGTGTGGCACGGTCAGTGGGGAGAGGGGAGTGAGATGGTGTGAAGAAATCGTCCGGGGGTGGCCTCTATTTATAGTCGAGCGAGGGGACCGTCAAGACGTGAGCGCTTGGGGCGACGTTACAGGCGGCTATAGGCATGGGAAAGGGTAGGGGACGGTGCTGTGTCTCCTGGCGATGCTCAACAACATGATCGCGAGGCATGGGGCGGTGCGGTTTGGTCTGGAACGGGCGGTGCTCTGCGCGGCAGAGGCGGCGTCTTCGACGGAGGGCGGTGGCTGTATGGCACGGGCGCAAACGGGGTGTCCGCGGTCTCCTGGGTTGGTGGTGATCGTGTATGCACGCGGTGAGGGCGGCACGCGGTCTGTGGGTGATGGTCGAGGGTGGCGCTCTGGCGCATGCTCGGCATGGTCTGGGCATGTCTCATGCGCGTGGTCCAGGGCTTGGCAACGCTCACGGCTGGGACAGGCAGTGGCGATGGACGGTGGGTTGCCTCCCAGACAAGGTTGGCACGGCTAGTTCTTCCTATAGCCTGCTGTCCACAATGGGGTGACATGGGGGTGCTCGGCTGTTCACCATTAATAACAATGGCAAGCTCACAGGGGTGCTAGTGTTGGGCTAATCTTGCTAGATGATCTACTGGGTTGTGTGTGAGCTAACTAGGGAACAAGTTAGGCTCAAAACACTGCACACTATAGTGTTTGATGTTTTGTTTGATTTGTGTCTGCAACCTGTTTGATGAAATGGCCGCATGAAATCAAGTTTTGAATTTTGAAATGAATTTTGGTGGGTTTGCTAGATTGGTTCTTGTGAGTCTGCAGATGCTTGGGTTTTGAAAGTTGAGCTTGTTTGAGTGGGTTTTGAAAAAGTGGGATCTTCCCATATGAAGAAGATTCAATTTTGAATTGTCATTTAAACTATGCATTTGAAAGTTTCTGGATGATCACAAAGTGGGCCTTGATACTCTGTTATGAGTACATTCAAGGGGTGCAAAGATCCAGAAAAGTTTCTGTTAGGTTTTGAAAGTTTGAGACAGCCAAAGTAGGCATGGGAGTTAAATTGGTCAAAATGACCATTCACTTAATATATTTGTTTTGATTTACTTGTCTTAAGGAAAAGTGTGGGAAATGTTTTAGATGATGTTCTTTTCACCTAAGAAACATTTTACAAGCAACGGATCACACAAACAAGGTGGTTTTTAAAGAAATTCAAAATCCATGCATACACATATACATGCATTCATGAATTCATTTAGAAAAGTTTTGATGATCTAAGTTTGATATTTTTGGGATGTTACAAACCTTCCCCCCTTAAACAAAATCTCGTCCCGAGATTTGAAAAAGGACGAAAAGATTACCTAGTATTTGAAGAGATCTGGAAACTCCGCTCGATGTGATCTTCGCTCCTGTGTAGCCCTCTTCGTAGGGTTGCTCCATCGAATCTTGAGAAACTTGATGCTTCGGGTTCTGTAGTTTGAAAGGCTTCTTCCAATATACGGATGGGTACTTCGATAGGTCGATCATTGTTGATCTCTATGGTCCGTGATCGATATTCTTGAACACTTCGGTCTTCGGGACTTCAAGACATTTATAAGTAAGTAGATATGGAACACATTGTGCACCGCTGACATCTCTTCAGGTAGTTCCAGTTGATACGATACTTTTCCTCGACGGTTCAGAATTTTGAAAGGTCCGATATATCTGGGGGCTAACTTTCCTTTGAGTTGGAAAAGTTGCATTCCCTTCAATGGCGACACTTTCAGATAAACAAAATCTCCGATGTTGAAGGCGAGGTCTCGACGTCTCTTGTCGGTGTAACTGAGATTGTCGCATGTACTTGAGATGTGGATCGACCTACTTTGGGGCTATCAGACACTACTCCGTAACTGGGTAGTTATAAAGGTAGCTTTCGGGTTTGTCCTAAAACATGCTGCAAGGCATGGTCAATCAAGATGGGATTTGCCCCTCTCTACTTGAGAGAGATATCTCTGGGCCCCTCGAGTGATCGGATCCAGAAATGCATGTCCGTGCTACATATGGTTAAGAGTTAACCTAGTAAAAGGATTCCGAATCACAGTATCGAGAAAGATAGGTCAGCTTGGAGCTATACCAAATATCGTGAGCAAAGGGAAAGACAGGTACTAAACCTTGTGATGGTTCGTCCGATATGATCTTTGTATGCGTTTAGGAGTTGGCACGTCTTGCTAGAGGCCGCTACCAACTATTGACAGAATAAGTGTATTCGTGTCGTGTCTATACGCATATGAACCTATAGGGTCACACACTTAAGGGGCTGGAATCCTAATGAGGATTGGATCCGAATTAGACCAGGCTTAGGCTACTAATGGGCTGCTAATGTAGAAGCCCACTAGGGACGCCTATATAAGAGAGGGTGGGGCGAGCTGACCAGGGTTAGAGACCTCAGATCTGAGATCATTCCACCCAGCCGCTACTCCTCACGCCTATCTCGCGCGCACGGACCTAGCAGTCCGGCATCTGATGCTTCCACCCTGTATGTGTGGATACCTCGGAGGCGCTACATCTGTAGCGTTTGGATGAGCCGCGCAAAGGGGCTGCTCGTGGGACGAGGACAAGGAGGAGATGTGGAATGTCTGCACTTCCTTGACGTGCTTCATCAATTCTGCAACTGTGCGTCTAGTGGTAATCCCATGATCTATGACAACAGTAATCCTGGTATACACGGTAGAATTTTTTTGATTTGCGCTAGTGTAGCCTACCCGTATCCCTTCACCTTCCTAGCGACAGAGCGCGTGAGAGAAAACCCTAGTAGAGAGCGACAGTGCTAGGGGAGCTCACCTGAGGGCTTGTCGCCGGCGAGGATACATCGGGGAAGCCGTGGTCGACTGCGGGGAGCTCGGGAATGGACGGCACGGGTCATTTTGGCGTCGGGGATGACCTCGTGCGACGAGGCCCGACCCTAGCTCGCCGGAGCTAGTCAAAGGCGACAGTATAAAGGTTCTTGGCCACAGATAAAGGTAGGGTTAGACATAGTAGGAGGAAGGGAGTTATGCATGGTGAAATGTAGGGCCAGGGGAGCACAAGAGGAGGCGCTACACTTGATTTCTCTCGGAGGCTTATAGCTTGCTCTCCTTATTCGTGCGGCTAGGTAGAGCTTGGGAGGGGGAGTGAGGTGCAGGGGAGGTGAGTGGGGAGCAGTGGGGACCAATGAGGGCAAAGGAGAGAGTTGGGTGGCCTCGGGCTACTTAACAAGGAGGGGAAAGGGTGCTGGTTGCTGGTTGGTTAGCGTGGGTGGCGCTGGGTGGTGGTGGGGCCCTGCGGTTGAGTACTGAGTGGGGAGGAGGGGTGGTAGCTGTTGCATCCCTTGATTCACAAGATTTGAAAGATATGCCCCTCTCTCTAATATATGCACGTGGGTCCCAAAAGAGGGAGGTTATACAGTGGGGCACGACCAGAGCTAGGTGTGGTTGCTGTGGAACATTGCTTGGCTAGATTGGATGTGGTTTGATGGGTTTAGATTTGAGCAAAAGCTTGATTGTTAAAAATTGATCCAAGCAATGGTTGTGAAGGAAGTTTGAAATTTTTTATTGAGGAATGCGGGGAAAAGGTACTGGTAGGTAGATGATGTCAAATCATCTCATGAAGATTTATTTGGGATTTTTATACTAATTAAAAACCCATTTGAAAGCATTTATTGAAAAAGTGCAGAACTGGTTTCTAGAATCTAAGTTGATAAGGTTACATTAGGAAAAGGTGGTTTTTATGTGATATGGTCCTAATTACATATTACACATTGGAGAATTTTATTGAAATTTATTTGGATGGAAAAGCACTTTTAAGAAATTATTTCTTGTTTCTGCCATTTAAGTAAAAGGGCAAAAACAAATAATAAATAATCTAAACAATATTTATTTTTTGGGTTCAGAAGATAGGGTATGATAAAAAGAATTCAAATGTGCATTGATTTGGACAAGTGCTTTGGAGGAAAACAAACTTGTCTTTATAGGCAAAGATTCTAGGGTTTTGCCTAAAGATGGAATTTAAATATTTTTAGGATCCAAATAATTATGGGAATTATTTGGGGAATTATCATAACCAAGGTAAATGATGTAAACTTGAATTATACATCATTTACAACTTGATTTTTGATGAAGAATGGGGAGAAAGGAAGAAACTGGATTTTTGGGGAATCTAGGGTTTCGATATTTTTATACCACATAAACATGGTTGGATTAGTGAGGTCAGAGCTCACCTTGGTTCAAGGGATAGATGTATAGATAGACCAAGTTATATATATGATTATGGAATAAATATTTGGGCTTGGTTGTAGTTGAGGTGATCTAGAAGACATGGCAAACTTTGTTGAAATTAAGGATGCCATAATAGTGTGGTCATGATGCCTCCTAAACCATGGGTGTTTAAGAATCACAAAGCTCCAATGGAGACAAGTGAGGTATGGGTTCATAGAACATGGTTAGTATATCATAACCACGCAAAGAGTTGGTCAAGGGGAGGTGGCATATAGATGTGAGCTTCTGCCAAAGTAGGCAAGATGATAAGATTTACAGAAAAGATTATCATCTTGACTACAAAACCATCATGGATGGGTGGGATCCAGATTGGTTTATCCAAGGGAAAAAGTGGTATTTGGTAGTACTAATGGTGTACTATAATAGGGTTCAAGTACATTCTCAATAATGCACATAGGTTGGATAAGGTAGAGCTCTAAGGATTGAATCAAGATAAGAAATCCAGACTTAGCCATTTTGGCAGACTTAGGGTTTTAGACTAGAGTACAAGTGTAGATGATTTTGAGTTGATGCTAGGTTCCAATACAATGATAAAAGGTAGGAGGTTTATGTGATAAATAAGTAGATAGGATCCATGCTTAGATGGGGTATTCATTGAGCTGGGAGCTATCAAAACGGATTATCTCTGGATTGTTCTTATTAGGAGATGAGATGGCCACTTTGGTGGTTCAAGATAGATTCAGATTTGGATGCTTGGTTTGAGATTGATGATCATCAACATAGATTGGGTCCTAAGGGATGAGCTAATAGATTAGCTCACACTTGTTCCTAAGCAAAAAAGGCAATCAGCAGATCAAGGCAATTCATCAGACAGCAGATCAATGCAGTTCATCTTAACAAACTCATCCAACTACTACTAGGGTTACCATCAAGCCTAGCTTGAGGTAGGGATGGGTATTTTGATTTTGTTATGTTTTGAAGTAAGATAAGGACTTCTTGGTACTTCTACCAAGACTATAATGAAGAGGTATTGAATAAAGGTTTTGGAAAACCTAGGGGTGAGAGTAGTTGAGAGTTCTATCCTGAAAACATAAGGAGATTATATTATAGTTCTCCATAGTTTAGTTAGAGGGAGACCAATAAAGTATTTTTGTTTTATCAAAATCATCTTGGCTCATGTTTGAAATGCCAGAACATTTGAGAATATGAAAGATGAGCCAAGACATCTCTTTTGTAAAATAGCTTTTGTCAACTACTGTTGAGGTAATAAGTATATCACCTAATACACAATTAGTGCACGAACACAAGCAAACAAGTAAGAAAACATTCCAACACTTTCTAAGAAAAAGTTTTAGTTCCCCCCTGATTTTTGCCTACTTCACAGAAGATCAGGGTTGCTGAAATTGGGATTTTACAACATAGAAGAATAGTTTGGCCTAATTTCGTTAACACTATATAAAGTCATTTAAGTGTACCAAGTTAGCTAGTATTCTTGAAAAATCCATCTAAAAACTTGGGAATTGTAAGAAAGAAAGGTCCATTTTGTATGAAAATTAGGGTGGTGCCTTTTCTTTTACCTAACACAGATCGCGTGGGAGCAGTGAGCTTCAGTTAACATGGTCGGTGGAAGTACATCCTAGTGCATCACTTGGAAAATTGAGAATGTTCTTTCCTGATAGTTGGAGACTCACACCGACGACATTGTTTACTAAAAGAATATATACCCATATACCTCTGAAATGATATTTAATTCGAGGGCAATCTATCGTGGTTACTAGTAGCTCAAGTTTGACCTAATTTCGTTAAAATGTCAAGATGCAAAATCTCAGGAAGAAGTTGAACCTCTTTTCAAAACTCTCAGTTGTGGTTTGTGGTATATTAAATGACCCCGCGATGCTTACCTCCATAAAAATAACAAAACTTTCAAAGCAACCTACAATTTTCCTGTATTTCAAATTTTACCTAATTTCGATAAATCGGCATAAAGTCATTCAAGTTGGTAGAGTTAGTAAGGACGATGTTTGAAAATCATGAGTCATGGGAATCGTAAGTAATACAACATGTCGGTCCAATATATATGTATGAAAGCTTCGCTTGTGGCATATTCAGATCCAATATTTTTTAGACTTTCTTTATAGAAAGGAACAATCTCGTCATCACTCGGAAAATTGAGAACGTTATTTCCTGATAGTTGGAAACTCACACCGACGAAATTGTTTACTAAAATAAGATGCACCCATCTACCTTCAAAAAGATGATTAATTCAAGACCAATCTATCGTGCTTACTCGTACCTCAAGTTTGACCTAATTTTATTAAATTGTCAAGATGAAAAATCTTAGCAAGAAGTTGAACCTATTTTCAAAACTCGTGGTGGTGCTTTGTGATATATTAAATGACCCCGCCGATGGTTACCTCAAAAAATTGCAAAACTTTCAAAGAAACCTACAATTTTAATTTATTTCAAGATTAACCTAATTTTGATAAATCAACATAAATTCATTCAACTGGTCAGATTTAGCTAGGCCGAAGTTTGAAAAATCATCAAACATGGGAATCGTAAGTACAACATGTCGGTCCACTATAAATATTTGAAAGGTCTGCTTTTGGCATTCAGATCCATATTCTTCAGATTTTCTTTACGGAAAGAATCAATCTCATCATCACTTTGTAAATTAAGAATGTTCTTTCCTGATAGTTGGATACTCACACCGATGGAACTGTTTACTAAAAATAAGATGCACACCCATCTACCTTCGAAAAGATAATTAGTAATTCAAGAGCAATCTATCGCGCTTATTGGTAGCTCGAGTTTGACCTAATTTTGTTAAATTGTCAAGATGCAATTTTTTTGAAAGAAGTAGAACCTGGTGTTAAAACTCTTAGTGGTGGTTTGTGATATATTAAATGCCCACCCCTTGATATTTACCTCAAAAAAATCGTAAAACTTTCAAACCAAACATATAATTTTCTTGTAGTTCAAATTTGACCTAATTTTGATAAGTCGGCATAAAGACATTCAAGTGGGCACAATTAGCTAAGATGAAGTCTGAAAATTCATAAAATTAAACGTAGGAATCATAAGTGTAACATGTTGGTCCACTTAATATATCTGGAAGCTTGGCTTGTAGCATTCAGATCCATATTCTTCGGACTTTCTTTACAAAAAGAACAATCTCGTCATTACTCGAGAAATTGAGAATGTTCTTTCCTAATACTTGGATACTCACACTGATGGCATTGTTTACTAAAAATAGTATGCACCAATCTACCTTTGGAAACACATTTAGTAACTCGAGAGCAATCTATTGCGATTACTAGTAGCTCGAGTTTGACCTAATTTCATTAAATTGTCAAGATGCAAAATTTTAGCAAGAAGTTGAACCTGGTGTCAAAACTCTTGGTGGTGGTTTGCGATATATTAAATGCCCCACCTTCGATTGTTACCTCAAAAAAATCGCAAAACTTTCAAACCAAACCTACAATTTTCTTGTAGCTAGGATGAAGTTTGAAAACTCATAAAATTAAACATAGGAATCGTAAGTAAAACATATTGGTCCACTTAATATGTCTGGAAGCTTGGCTTGTGGCATTCAAATCCATATTCTTCTGACTTCCTTTATGAAAAAGAACAATCTCGTCATTACTCGAGAAATTGCGAATGTTCTTTCCTAATAATTGGAAACTCACACCGACGGCATTGTTTACTAGAAGAATATGCACCAATATACCTCCAAAATGACATTTAATTCAAGAGAAATCTACATCGCTTACTTGTAGCTCAAGTTTGACCTAATTTTGTTAAATCAGCAGGTAGTCGGTGAGGTTGAAGTTAGATAGGAAGCTTGAAAACTAGAATTATATAAGAAATCATGGTCCACTTTGTGTGATAATTGGGAGTGTTGCATTTTCTTCTAACTGTGGTAGGTCCCGTAGGGCGAGGTGCTTCAGTTAACACGGTCGATGGAAGTACAAGTTAGATCGAGGACCTCATAAAAAATTAAATTACATCCAAGTCCATGCATTTAGCAACCTGGAACTAAGTAATGAAGTGTGTTTTCAGGTTTGCGCATACTAGCATTCATTGTGCTAAAGTCTATCAATAGAATCTTCTAGACGCTAAGAATGGAAAATAAGATCGAACGGTTAGAAATGTTTGGAGTTTCCACTCTTGATCCAACGGTCATTGTTCAAAGTTATATGTACACTATACTATAGTGGTATGGTATTGAGATAAAGATAAGATAATAAGTGTAACATCCCAATTTCAGCAACCCCGATTTGTTGTCAAAAAGGCAAAAATCAGGGGAACAAAAACTTTTTCTTGATTAAGTGTTGAACTGTTTTCTTACTTGTTTTCTTGTGTTCATTCATATGATTGTGTATTGGATAATATACTTCTCACCTAAACCTCAGTTGACAAAAGCTACTTTTTTCAAAAGAACTGTCTTGGCTCATCTTCCATATTCTCAAATGTTCTGACATTTCAAACTTGAGCCAAGATGACTTTGCCACAACAAAATATTTTACTAGTTCTACTATCAAAACTATGGAGACCTATATATAATCTCCTTATGTATTCAAGATATAACTTTCAACTACTCTTATCTCTAGATTCTTCCAAAACCGTTCCTCAAAACCTTTTCATTCCAATCTTGGTAGAAATACCAAGAGGTCCTTATCTTACTTCAAAACACAACCTATTCAAAATACCCATCCTTACCTCAATATAGGCTTGATGGTAACCTTAGAAGAATTTGGATAAGTTTGATAAGATGAATTTCCTTGATCTGCTATTTGATGAATTGCTTTGATCATCTATGAGTGATGACCTGTATGCTTAGGAAGTAGCATGAGCCAATATAGGATCTCATCCCGTAGGATAAAACCAATGGTTAATATACCCAAATTTGATCCAAGCACCCTAAGATTGATCTATCTTAAGTCACCCAGATAAGCCCCTAATTCATTTATCTAGATCAATCCTGAGCTAATCCTTTTTATTAGCATTCAACTCATCAAAGACCAAAAATAAGCATGGATTCAATCCATTCAATCTATAATTCACTACCAACCACTTGATTATGAGTATGGATCCTTGCATCCTCTCCAAATCTTTCCCTCCTTCACAATTGTCCAAATACACCAATCTGCTAAATTTGGCTAAGTCTGAAATCCTTTACTAGATTCAATCTTTGGAACCCCACCTACTCCAATCAGTGTGCATTCTTGAGAATGTACTTGAACCATATTGTAGTAAATCATTAGTACTACCAAATACCAATCTTTCCCCTGGCTAAACTCTTCTTGAACCCACTCATCCTTGATGGTTTTGTAGACTAGATAGTATTTTTTTGCAAATCTTATCATCTTGCCTACTTTGGCAGAATCTCACATCCTTAGGCTATCTTCCCTTGACCAAGTATCTACATGGTTATAGACTACAAACCAGGGACTATAAATCCACCCTTCACTTGTTTCCATTCAAGCTTTGTTCTTCTTAAACCCACATGGTTTATGAGGCTACTTGATACATCTACTATGGCAGCCTTATTTTCAACAAATTTTGCCACCACATCTAGATCACCTCAGATAAGATCAATCCCAACTCTTTTTACCATGATCATCTATATAAATTTGTCTATCCATAAATCTATCCCTTGTACTAAGGTGAGCTCTGAGCTCCCTGATCCAACCAGGTTTATGTGGCATAAAAATATCCAAACTCTAGATTATCCAAATCTAGTTTCCTTTCAATGGAAAGGTATATTTGCAAAACCCAAGGTTGAAAATGATGGATACCTCAAGTCTAAATTATCCACCTTTCATATAAACATTTATCAAATAATTCCCATAATTATTTGACACCTCAAACTTTTTAAATTCAATTTTTTGCAAAATCCTAAAAACCTTGCCTATAAAGGCAAGTTTATTTTTATACAAATCACTTTGCCAACTCAAGGTACATCTGAGTCTTATACATCATACCCCACCTTCCCATATTTATTTTTGAGATACTTCATTATTTCTTTTTTCCCTTTATCTTAATTGGCAGAAATAAGAAATAATTCCTTATAAATACTTTCCAACCACAATAAATTCGAAGAAAATTCTACAATGTGTGATATGGTATTTAGGACCATATCACATAAAAACCAACTATGTCCAATGGAAAAATATCAAATGAGATTCCAAAAACCATTTCTGCACTATTTGAATAAACGATATTAAGAGAACTAGAAATTCCTGGAAAAATCTACAATAATTCATAGAGAGTTACGTTGACCTCCTCTATCCACCATTACTTTGTCCTCATCCTGCCAAGACCATTCTTATAGATTCCCTTCATAAGAATCAATTGACCAAATTTGGCAAACCAAGCAATTAGTGAGCTAAACCCAAATCAAAGCATCACCCAAGGCTCACCATCCCTCAGCACAGCAACCATGACACATTTGTTATCGTGCACTGTAGCAAAGCTATAGTAGTAGCATCCCTCCCTTGTCCTCTTTTATTTGGAGGAAGGAGAAAAGGGCCCTTATGCCCGTTTCTTTTCAAATCTTGCCTTGTCCCTCTCTTTACACCCCAGCAGCTGTACTAGGCCCTCACCCTCTCCTTGGTGAAGATATATGTCCCACCCCTCTACAGCACCACCCAAAGGACCAATGAGCTCTACCATATCCCTCCCCCTCTCTCATTTGCTTCCATGGGCATTTCAGAAAAGGGGAGCAACCGAATAGCACACTACTCAATCCTCTCTCTTTGGCCCCCATCCACCACCACATGACCCTATCACCAGCCTATGGACAATGCCATTGCCCTAGACCAGCCCTCACTCGTTTGTAAGCATGGTTCACCATGAACCGAACCTCCCTCAATTATAAGGCCAAAGGCCACCCTAACCCCTCTTTCTTGGCTCATTCCCCTCCCCTGTACCCCCACGCTCCTCTCCTACCCACCCAGAATCTCCCTTCCTCTCCACAGCTCGAGAAAAGGAGGAAGATCTGCCCTAGGCCATGGTCGGGCTCACCCTCGTGTGGCCTCCTATCTGCCTCTCTCCACCTGTATGCCACTGCTCAGAGTCCTGCTCCAATCCCTTCATCTAATCTGGTCTTATTTTCTGCCTAGGACCCTCGCTGGCACCGTCTAGAACGAGCTTGGAGCCTCCATCCTCTGCCCGACACGGGATCTGGAAGATCTACACCAAAACGGTCGATGCCTCCCCTCCCCGGACTCACCCCGGAGTCCTCCATTGTCCTGCACCCTCGTTGTCGCCTCCCCACCACCAGGTTAGCCTCCCTAATGCTGTCAGGTCTGTCCTAGGGTTTGTTCTTCGGTGGCCTTATTGCTAGGAGGAGGACGCCTGGCATCCGTTGATCCAGGTTTAATCTAGCAGCTCGCAATAGCCCCATATCCCTTCATCCCCATCTGTGACTGACAGCGGGACCGCCGTCTAGTTTTTGAAGATCCCTCCCACACGTGTGCTCTGCTTGGGTGGGCCAAATCCTCTCCCGGCGGCCCGTTTAAGTTCAGATCCGGCCCACTACTCCTCTGTGTTTTTTCTTTTAATATCTAAATTCGAGATCTGTATTGGGGAACCCCATATTAAATCAAAATGTAAAGTTAGTTTTGCCATATAATTTTTACCAAGTTTTTGTGTGTCTTCACTAACATGCAGAACAAGTACCTTGCCCAAATAATAGTTAGGGCTTTATTAACAATTAAAATACCAGCATGTGTCTAAATTACTCAAAATTGAATTCAGAGAGTTTCATAACTCCAAATTGGGTGAAAACTTTATGTGTTGAAAGGTACCCCAGGTACATTGCATGTCCCCTTGGCCCCACCTAAAAATTCTTCTTGTTTGTCCATAGAAAAAACAACAAACAAAGCCCATTTATGCAATTAGGATTTTCTCTAGGTCAAATAAAAATAGGTACTGACCTCATTCCAACTGTCATAACTCATAAACCATAACATCTATCAAACCCTAGGAGCCCAGTATTTATTGAGTTCTCTTTGGTTTATTGTGAATTAAACTATTCTATTCATAGTTAATTCACCAACAAATTAACTATGTAACTCCAAAAAATAGAGATTCCAATTTCTACAGAAAGTTATTCTAAATACCTACGATTTGTCTTTGGAATCATACCAAAAGCTCCTGTAGATTAAATTTGGTTAAAAAGACAAAAACCTTCTAGAACTGACTTTGGGAATTTCTTGAGGGCATCCTGGTAATTATTTTGAGGTGATTACAACTCTTAGTGAATCAGTACATCAATACTTAACCATCCAAGGAAAAAACAGTTGGACCTATTGAACTTTTCTGGTGAATTATTCCCTAAAACAAGAGTTTTAATCACTATAAAATACATAGTAAATCAATGGAAATTTATAAAATAGTGAAACCACTTTTGTTGGATTTATTTCTTCAATACCTATCTGAAGATATCATACAAAACTTGACCTTGGTTTTAAAAACCTTAAGTAAGTACGTTTGGCCTCCAAATTCATTAAAGAAAACCCACATTTGCCTCTCAAGCATTTCCACTTGCTTTAAATCCAATAACTCAACAGCTACTCATTTATAAACTTTCATTTCCGTTTTCTTTTTTGTATGTATTGATGCTTGTATGCCTGGTATTGAATGGGATATTAATTGTTTGCATGTATGCTCGATAATAGCGATAGTTGCGATTGTGTGAGGCCGAGAAGAAGGAAGCATCGGTTTATACTTATTATTGTTATTGGTATTCTGGTATTCTAAAGAAGTCAAGGGACATCTATCTGGTCATAGACAAGCGACCTTATTGCTCACAAGCCTTGTCCTACTATTTTACTTAATCATGTTTTACCTACGATTTATGAAACTGCATTGTTTTACTATATGTTGAGTTATCTATGGTAGTGGTTTGGCTCCTCCAAACCATTACACTTTTGTACTACTAAGTGCAAACCCCTTGATGACACCTACTTGTCCCTAGTGTAGTAGATGGTGTATAACACCATACCCCTTTGGAGACCCGGTTTTAGCCTAAGCAAATCTATGGGATGGGAAGACCCCGGAAAAACTCTTATAAAAATGTTTTATGGTAAAACCTTGGTGAGGTTTGACCTACCAAAAGAAGTTTTGAGAAAGGAAAAGGTTTTGGTTTTACGAAAGGCTGAAAGAAAGAGGAGGAAAAAGGTTTACGAAAATGCACCAGGTTCTTTGCAGCTTTAGCTATAACAACTTAACCCGTGCAACCACATCACTCATATATGGGAAGGGGATGGATTTGATGTTTGTCTACTATGGTATAAGATGTCTCACAACTACTATAGGGGCTGTAAATCCCTGGAGGGTGGGCCTTTTCTGGTATAACGGACCATGTAAAACATCGATCGAGCAAAGGAAATAATGGTCTATGGGCTCCATGCGTTACTATGAGCCCCTCATTGAAATCGCACACTTGGTGCACTAGAAAAGGTGCTCCGGTTGGCTTGTGAACTATGGAGGGTGTCCCAGAGTTGAGGGGAACAACACTCATAGGGTAGGCACATATATTCGAGTGGGCATCCGGAGAGTTTTGATCAGTTACTCGACCCACGATCGGTGTGGATCAGGGCAGGGTACCTAGATGGTGTGGGTAAATTGTACAACCTCTTCAGCGTGTAAATCTATTCGAATAGCCATATCCGCGGTTATGTATGGATTGGACAAACAACTGTAGAGTGGTGCTGGTTTTGATTTCAAAAAGGACTTCAAAAAAGCAATCTCTTGGAAATGTTTTGATAATGGGAAGGTCAGAAAGGAAAGGAAGGAAAGTACTTTGGTCATGGGATGATCGGAAAGAAGAACAAATGGGTGACCCAATCCTAGTGTTTTCCCCAAAACTTTTAAAAAATGTTTTCTAAAATGTTTTACAAAGGTGGAAGGATACGGATGTCGCCTAGAGGGGGTGAATAGGCGATTAAAACTTTTCCGAGGGTGGCTCAACAAAGGCGGAATTAAACTAGCGTTTACTTTGTCAAGCACAACCTAGAACAAATAGGGTTCACCTATGTGCACCAACAACTTATGCTAAGAAAAACAAGCAACAATGTGATAGGAAGATATAGATTACTTCAAGCTTGAAGGCTATGACAACATTTTACCGAGGCACGCGGGGACGACGATATTTTACCGAGTTCCTCCCAACATGGAGTACGTATCGTTTGGAGAGGGGGTGGTATCAAACCACCAACTCCACAAAATGCCTCCCTTATTCTCCGGTGAATCACACCCCAATGGGATCGATCCACGCTTCCACTATCGGTGCACTTGTCGGTGGCAACCAGAACCTCTCACAAGGTTGGGGCACTTCTCCACAACTTAATTGGAGGCTCCCAACAAACTCCACCAAGGCCACGAAACCGTCTAGGGTTCCAAGTACCCAAGAGGGACAAGCTCCAATGAGTAACACAAACCAAATCCACCGAGGAGAAATCAAACCGATGGACCGAATGCAAATGGCAAGAACACCACAAATATGCTCCAATCCCTCACTCTTAAGTTCCAACAAAGCTACTAAAGCTATTGGGGGAACAAGAGAGGAGGAATCAAAGAGGGACACAAAATCCCCCAAAATCTAGATCCCCAAAGATACACTCACAAAGAGATGAATCGGTTAGGTCAAAACGTGGATCTAGATCTCCTCTCTCTTCCAGTCAAATATGGGAAAGAATCATCGGAGGGGAAGAGATTAATCAAGCTTCAAAATGTATAGCAAATGTGGACAAAGCTTAGACTACTAGAAGAGGAATAAGCGATCTAAACTGAAAACGGGCAAAAGGTATAAATAGTGGCCCCAGAAAATCTGCCCGTTGGGCTCATTTTCAGAACGGTCCGGTAGTACCGTATTTAACCGGTAGTATCGCACCAGTCCCAAGCCCAGGGAAAAACAAGGCAGCGAGTGGGCGCAGCACATGGGGTCAGCGAGAAGGCACGCGCGATTGGCAGCAGAGCAGCCAGGCTTGAGCGCTGAGGTAGCTTGAGCCGAGCATGCGTGAAAGACGCGATGAAGGCGCGGGAGTAGGCGAGGCGGCATGCGAAGCAGGGGCCACAGCGAGCAGCGCGCATGAGCGGGGCCAGTGGCTGCAGCGCGTGCGGCAGCTCAACGCGCGGGAGTGGCGAGTGGCGTGTGGGGCCAGCAGCAGGCCAGCCAGCGCGCGGAGGTCAACTCGAGCAGGCGCGCGCAAGCGTAGCGCAGCTGTGCGGGCCCAATAGCGTGAGGCAGCGCGCGGGATGTGCGCCGGCTGTGGGCGATCTCTTGGTCAATGCGCAATTGCAGGCGCGATAAAAACGGCAGCTGCGCGCGGGATCGAGGCGGGGCCCAGCGCGAGCGGAGCTGCGTGCGAGCGCTCGAGATCTTACTAGGCAGGATGCAGCGAGCTGGGTTGTCCTGGGGGTGTTCTTGGGCCGGCCGGTACTACCGGCCCACCCGGGCGGTAGTACCAGGCCAAACGGTAATACCAGTATTGGGTACCGGGCGAGGCAGAAGCAAATCGGGGAACGCTCAGATGCGGGTGGTAGTACATGCCCGCCCGGGAGGTACTACCGCTCGGCCTAGAAACCAGAATTCCCTTTTTCTTTTTAGAATTAAATTGGCGAATATTCAAACGGTCATAATTTTTGAATGGTGACTCCGATCGACCCAAGTCCAATTGCGTTGGATAGAGAACGACAAGAGCTTCCTCACTTGGTGAGACACCGAAAAACCGCCACGATCAAAATCACAACAAGATATAAACTGAATATCCGATTTTGATGAACAAGAGCTTGTTATGGATTTTATCACAAGCTCTATATCCTCGCATGGATATGACCAAATAACAACAACATACGATGATGCAAGTATGCAAAGGATTGAGCTCTCTCCGAATGATATGATCGAGCTACTCATTCAAGAGCCCCTCTTGATAGTATGGCCATCTATCCTAAACCCGGTCTCCCACTAACAATATGAGACTGGCAAAAGGGAAAACCTATCAAGATTATACCTTTTCCTTGATCATTCCACTTGAGGTCGATGTGCACGAACTTGACCTTCTCAAGATGGAACACCTTTCCTAATTCCTCATCATCGATCCATGATCACCGAGGATGGCAAGCATCAAACATGAGATCTTCTATAGATGGCGCATTTTGAGCTTGCACAACACATCTTCTTCTTATTTCATCGACCTTGAAGCCAACACATGCTCCAAGCGATGACAATGGACAAATCCTACAAGTGAAACTTAATACACACATTAGTCCACAAAGATTCTCATTAATTACCAAAACCACACATGGGGGCCCACATGTTCTTTCAATCTCCCCCATTTTGGTAATTGATGATAATCCATTTAAGAGGTTTTATATAAGGAATATTAATGAATAAAATGGTACTACCAATATCAAATACTACATACGTATGTGATATTGGTACCTCTGCATGTACAGCGCGTGGAAAGAGGTGAGCATATGTACATTACAGTACTAGTACACGAGTAACCTCCACCATTTAGATAGTGTCTATACGAGATGATTCATGGGACCTACTAAAGTGAAGATGCTAACTTTTGCATAGGAGTTTATAGCTTGCTCATACACTACCAAGTGGGCCCATTATTTTCTTTTTCCTTAGCATATGTAATGTGATAAAAAAAACACCTTAAGCTTTATGTGGCATCCACTAAGGTTCACCTTATACATTGTGGGTCCTACCTTGTGGCAAATGTTCCCCTCCGCCTACAAAAAACCATCACCGGAGTGACAGTGAATCCACCATGGCCGGAGCCGATCCACTTAACCCTATCCGCAACTGGTCGAATTTAGTTGATGATGCTCTCTGTGTAATCGCTAGTCGATCTGATCCTCTTAGCATGTCATGTTTCTCCAAGGCCATCCTAGATCTATACCTTTCCCTCGAACGGGTTGCTCTTTAGAAGCCGCTCTTCTCCCCCTATGATTATCCTTGCCTTCTGAACTATTGTCCATATTCTTCCCCATCTCCCGCTAGTACTAAAAAGGGACTGATTGATGCTAACATGATACCGTTAGACGACCCTTCTATGCCATCCCCCATGATCATCCCAAAATCCGGCTGTGATTATTGGTTTGGTTACAGCCGCAATTGGGTAGCCATGATTGATCTCGATGGTGGTCCTGGTCCCAAAAAATCATTAGGACGTTTGTGAATTTGTATACTGGCACCATCATTCAAGTACCTTCACTCAAAACTACCGGGTTTCAGGGAACACATGTAGGTTTCTTTTCGTATCGTAAGGCCCATACCAGGATACTTAAGATACATATTGTTAGTGAACATCAGATGTCCATACGTAGCAACAAGTGGCTGTACAAGCTCATCGCCGTGTTCGATAAGTTCATTTCCATCCTAGACATGGAGCATTTTTTAGGGTACGATACATGGAGTGACTTAGGCACAATAATCTGCTATGTGGATGTTGTGTGGATAGATGACATTATCTTGGCTATATCAGATGATGGCTCAGTTTTTACATGGCAACCCTTCGAATACGGTGAGTTCAGTACCAAACTATAGTTATTGCTCTCTTTTTTCGACTTGCTTTTGTTAATATGTTAGCAAGATCTAATTACTACATTACCTATTTGTTGTCTATTGTGTGGATTGGACAGGTGTTGATGTAGATCCTATGAAGGTGCATGCCCCAATAATAGAAGAGGATGATCACGATGACAATGTCAGTGGCCTAGATTGTGGCTGCATAGATTCTTGCCCGCACTAGTTCCTGGCTTATTTCAGGCCAACACTGCTGTGGATACACATCTGGGTCAAACGAACTCCTTTGAAGGAGACGGTTAGTCACCAAGGTACGACATTCAAATTGTATCCATTGCTTTGGTGCCATATCTTCGTGAGGGTAGTAGCCCAATGCTGCCGAGTGGGTTCCCAAGACATCTCTGATATGTTTCCCTCTTCCTTGGTCTAAATCATCCCCTTATTGGGTCTGTGAATAATGATGTGATGCATGTCCCTCACACCAAGCACCTCCGTTCGGGAGGCTAAGCTTCTTGTACATTGCTTCTGATCGCCTATGTTTTGGAGAATATATGCCAGTGGACTTGATTTGTATACCTGTTTCTAACAAGTCTTCACCAGAACCTGCAATCGTAGGGGCCGACAAGTTCAGCCATCATTCGTCCATGTGGTTCGTGCAACGTCTTCTTGGCTCAAGATCGCGCTGACGATGGCTTTGGTTTTTCGAGAAGAGATGTAGCGAGGCATTGGTTCTTGGTACTCATAACTTGCTCCTCCTTGCACTCCTTTTGCAATTTGTTGGTTTCACCTTGTCTTTGTAAATCTCAATGCATCCAACATTGCTTCAAACCAAAACTTTTCAATTTTGAACATGATCTAATTCTGCAAGTTAGAGGATCTGTATCACTTGTTTTTCTGGCCAAATATTGAGGTAAGTACAGTTTTACTCAAACTTCTTGCACCCAGGGTGCAAATTAGTCCCATATCATGCAAAGTGGACAAAATCAGTCCCGAAACAAGCATCCCGGTGCAAATCAGTCCATTTCAAACAAAATTGAGCCTATTTGACAAAATTCATACACGTTTAGCTGTCATGAATGTGCGCTTCCGTGATTGAGACCGTAAAATAGTACTAGCCTGTAACTTGTGTCCTTCGACGACTTCTATTGATTTTGAAAGTTAATGTAGAGTTTTTTTGTAGATTGATGTTGTTTAGGTTGGCTAAACAATGTCCTTTGCAATGCTTAAGTTAACTAAAATTGCACATATGCATTTCAATCAATATTGCATTGTCAGTTTTCAGTTAGCTGAAATCTTAGCAAATTTGTTTATTTTCTTATACACTGCATACTCCATGTGCATCAAAAGGTTTTTTATGTGTCACAATTCAAATTGAGCATGGCAAAGTACTCCTGCATTGGATCAGCACATGGATATATGATATTCGCATATCATGTCAAATTCCCATGATTTTAGCTCGAGCACATGGGATTTTCTGTATACAATGATGATTTGTGTGGGCCCATAAATTACCCTGGCCTCACTTTTATTATCATATCTTACATCTTACAACTATATAGTATACGAAGAACTTTGAACATTGACCATTGTGTCGTGGGAATGGCCACGGCAGATGTTGCAATCGGAAGCGAGTAGTAGAACGAGGGGGAAGGGCGCCCAGCCATCTGCGGTGCGAGATGAAGGCGGAGACACGGGTTTTTACCCAGGTTCGGCCCCCGGAGGGTAAAGACCTACTCCTGCTAGATTGTATTGATGAGAGACTACAAGGGCGAGCTCGACGACTAGGCGGCAAGTCGCAGGGGGTGTATGATTGAATGTAAGTTCTATGCGTACCCTAGGGAGGTTTTTATAGAGTCACCTCGCTAGGGTTTACAGATCTACAACCGAGTTGGATAAGGACTCGGAGGGTGTTTGACCAAATCCGACTGGGCTAGCTACGCTTCTGGGCCTCCAGCTTCCAGTCGCCTGGCTCCTTGTTGAGATTTGATCCAGTCGCCGTCCTGCAGGCCCACTCGCTGGCAGTATGGGCCAATGGGAAACGTCCTGCTTGGTATACCCCACTCGGCATATCCGCATCAGTAGTCCCCGAGGCCAGCATTGATTCCTCGCAGGTGTTCTTTCACAGTCGGAGTATTCAGGTCCAATTTGGACGCCCAGTCGAATCGGCGGTGGACTCCTTCAATGAAAGAGAGAACATGTCATCTTAATCACAATAAACGTGACTAGTCGAACCGCAGCCATGGTGAATGGGTCGGCGAGAAGTTGAATCGCAGTCATGGCGAATGAGTCGGCGAGTAGTCGAATCGCGGCTATGGCGAATGGGTCGGCGAGTAGTTAAGTCGCTGCAGCCGGCGAGTCGACTAGACAAAGTTGGACCGTCAATCTTGGTCAAACTAACTGTTGGGTAATCCAACAGTAATATGGGTGTAATCACCGCGCGGTAAGGGCTCCCCGAAAATGGCAGGTAGCAACCGCTATATAAGGAGAGTGACGGTCGAGGGGTGATCATTCCCCACATTTCTTCCGATCTCGCGCGTCTCCCAATCTCCCATTCCTCCGTAGCGACCAAGAGCCCTCTAGAGCGATCCAGAGCGACCCCATGAGCCCAGGTCCTTCGATCGATGGCGCCTCCAACAGATTCATCGGGAAGATCCAAATGCACCAACATGCTGCTAAAAACCTTCGAGGATGCGGGAATCCTCCGCGCGGGGAGATGGCGAATTCCCGAAACCGGAGAGGTGGTACGGGATCCACGCGCCGGGGAGTTCATCTTCTTCTCCAGCCACTTGGAAAGGGGGCTAGGCTTCCCCACCCCCATCTTCTTCCGTTGTTTCTACGCGTATTATGGCATCCAACCGTCGGATCTGGGGCCACACAGCATCGAGCAACTAGCCATTTTCGTGGCATTTTGCGAGTGCTATTTGGGCTGCCGCTCGTACTTCCCCCTATGGCAAGATCTGTTCCACGGGCGAGTCATACGCGAAGGGGCAGACGACCCAATGCTAGCTGCAGGCGGCCTCACCTTCCAGCTGAAGTCAAGGGCCTCTTTCCTAGACCTGATGCTGCCGAAGAGGGCAGTGAACGAGTGAAATAAACATTGGTTCTACGTGAGTGAGTCGACACCAGACGGCGAGGTGGTGCTTCTGATGTACTCCGCCGATCGGCCCGAGCCGCGTCGGCTTCAAGTCCCCAAGCTTCCGCACGACCAGCGGATGGTGGTCGACGAAATGTTGATGAAGATCCGCAACCTAAAGAAGAAGGGCCTCCAGACCATCAACTTGTACAACTGCTGGATCGGGCGGTGGCTGGTGCCACTGGCCAGCCGCGCCCATTGGATGTACGAGTACACGGGCAAGGACGATGCGACCAAGACCTGCACCGCTGAATGGAGTGCCGCCGACTATGCCCTTGCGCTGAGGAAGATTACCGACGTGGAGTATCTTGACTCGAAGTCCGGGATTCCCCGTACACCACGAAGTGCAAGGCACCACCGGTAAGTTTACTCTCCCTTGTCCATTTCGCAATCGCAGAATTGCAGTCGCAACCTTACTGACAATGTGTTATTCGTGTAGTTGTTCCAAGTGGTGGAAGGTTGGCTTCCACCTCCTCACGATGAAAACTCGAGCGAGTCCATTGAGGACGAGAGCGAGTCCTCCTCCGACGAAGCCCATGTCAGAGGCGATGATGATGATGACGATAACGATGAAGATGACGAGGACGTGGAGGTCGCCGCACCCGCGGCTCGGAAACCCGTGGGCAACAGCAGCGCGAGCTCGAGGACAGCAAGATCCTCGAGGCTCACGACGGGGGCGAAGATGAGGTCGTGGAACAAACTTCTTGGCGTGTGTCCACGCCGTCGAAGAAGAAGTCGCCGAAGAAGAAGGGGTCGGCCAAGGCGGTGTCGCCGCCTCGGTCTGCGAGTAGCTCCGAAGCGACCAGCGCGGCCGACAAGGGCCGGCCTAGCGTCCCAGCACGGGCGACTGCAGCAGTTGATGTGGCCGTGGTAGAAGATGAAGTGTCGTTGGCGTCACTGCCACCACCCTTCTCCGCAGTCACCGGGCTCGGGGCCGCCCCACCCGCGGGAGCATCGCCACCACGGGAGGCACCCGTGTCGACCGCCGGGGAGCTTCCTTTCGCGGCTTCATCCTCGAAGAAGGCCAGAGTTGGAGAAGCCGGCGAGTATCCGCACTGGTCTACTCTTCATCCTAGTCGCCAAGTAAGTATTTCTGGTGTACTCCTTTGAGTGACTGGCTTGTACTTGTCTTGTGAGCTTGCTGACAGTGTTGTTTCGCAGGACTGGCGTGAAGAAAATTGGCCACCCCTCGGTGGCTAAGGTTCCAGTAGGCACCACTGGGCAGAGGACGATCCCTCGAAGAAGAGGAAGGGCAATGAGGTCGAGGCGCCTGTAGAAGGCGCGAAGAGAGCGAAGGGCGACGAGGTCGTCACGATCTCGGACGAGCCGGTCGACGCCCTAGTGAAGCTCCGACTGGAATGGATGCGGATGTGAAGGCTGTAACGGATGCAGGGTCGCAGCAAGTGGAAGCTGCATCATTGGTCGGGGAGACGGCCTCGTCGACAAGCACTGCAGGAGCAGCAGTGGAGACCTTCCCTCACTTTGTGGCGAGGGCCTCCACTGCGAGCGCGTCGATGCAGTCGGCCCAAGTACCCAAAGCTTTGGGCTTGGAGGTCGAGCAGCGTCGCGGGTGCACACCTCTCGTGCTCCCGTCGGTGGACGCGGTCGAGCTGCACAGTATGTTGGGTGCGGCCATCCAGGTATGTCCAGTCCCCGAGGATCTGGTCGCTGAATTTCAGCGGGTAGATTCTTACTGTTTTGTCAATATCCAGTCCCCGAGCAACTAGTCGCTGAATTTCAGCGACTAGGTGCTTAGGAATTTCTTCATTGTCCAGTCCTCGAGTGGCTAGTCGTTGAATTTCAGAACCTAGGCACTGAGGAAATTTGTGGAATTTTTTGGCTCACGTTTGCCATGTCTATGCAGGGCCTCTAGCGCGAGTCGGCGGATCGATTAGCCGCCAGGGATCGTCTGGAGAAGGAATTCCGCTCCATGCAGAAGGTGAACGCAATTCAAGCGGCTGCTGGTAAGAACTTGGGATGCCCTTTCTCTATGGACGTATTTTCTGAATTCATGCTCATGATCGTGTTTGTGCAGAGGGTTATGCGCCGCGCTGGACAAGGCTCACGAGGGTTTGGTCCCCGTGAGCGACCTGACGGCTGCCCAGTCGTCATTGGTGGCCACGGAGAAGCGAGTGGCTAAGCTTGAGCGGGATCTTAAAGCGGCCAAGGCGGATGTGACCTCGGCTAACGAGATGTAACACCCTAGTTTTAGATAAATGTTATATTAGGGTTTGTTTTGTTCATCATGAGCATCATCTTTAAAATGCATGCATTGAAGAAATACAACAGAAGCCTAAACCCTAGATTTGCCCCTCTTGTGACTATTTCAAATGGTTTCAAATATTTTGAAAATGGTCAAAAAGTTGTGAAGCCCAAAATGTTACAAGGGCCTCACATTATTTTAAATGCTTTACAAAGTCTATGGAAATTTTTGAAATGCCCAAAACAGTATTTGAATTTGGAAAATACAAACAGAAACAGAAAACAAAAAGGTTTTACAGAAAAAAGAGACATAGAGCCTCTAGGCCGCTCAGCCCAAACGGCCCATCTGTCCTCCCTCTAGTTCCTGACGCTTGCACGCAGTAGCTTGTGGCCCAGCTGCAGCCCGTCCCCGGCCCAATACCGCTTCGCCTTTCCTCTGTCGTATTCCTCGTCGTCGGCAAGCTGCTCGGTGTCGCCGGTGCCACCGTCGATCCCTGCCGCCTACTCCCCGCCGTCCATCACTCCCTGGGGGAGGATAAGGTCCCCACGGTGTCGCTCTGGCCATCCTCATTCATTTCCCCTTTCCCCAGACCTCTCTCTTCCTCTCTAAAGTGAGCCCGGAACCCTAGCTCCGACTCGTCGCCGTTCTGGCCACCTCCGAGCTCGGCCGAGTATGCCATGAGCACCACCATGTTCCCCTGCTTCGACTAGCCCAACGAATCGACCAAGGAAGCTTCAAATCATCGGCAGCAACTTCTTCTTCCCCGCCACCGACGACCACCGCCGGCACCGTTACCGTCGACCTAGAGCTCCTCCGGCCTCCTCGACCCCACTACCCGAATCGTGTTGAGCCCCTCAGCATAGCAGTGCCCTCCATTCCTCCCCTCTAGCTCTAAATTGATCTTCTTCTGTGCGACTGCCGCCGCTGCCGCTGTCCGCCGTTGTTGGCCATGGTCGGGTGACCATTAACAAGCGGCGCCGCCACGATTAGGTAGCCCGTGATGCCCTGGTTTGAGCTGACCTAACCTCGTAGCCTCGTGCACCCTCCAGCATCATCGCCGGCCACCGTCCACCGCGCCGCCCGCGTGGCCAAGGTCCCACCTGCCAGCCTTAGAGGCTAGATGTCTCTGCGGTGGAAAAAAATTAGGTTAGGGTCTGACCCAGTCAACCTAGGCAGGGACCCGCTTTGCCTCCGTGGCTTGCCTATGTGGCCTCTGGCCCACATGTTAGCCATAGTGTCTAGCACAGCCCTCGGTGTAAAAAGGTTTCCAGTTATATTTAAATTAAGAAAAGGATTTAATAATTTCAGAAATTGTTTTGAATATTGTAAATTCAATAACTTTTAATATGTAATTCAGAAAAATACAAATAATATATCAAAATGTTCAGAGAAATGAGATCTATCTCTTTAAGCTATAATCATGCATTGATAAACAACTAAAATGACAAGTTTAATTAGAGAACAAAATCAACCCCTCTTATGGGTTTCCGGAGTTTCCCTGAGTTAGGGTTTTTACCCCTCGGAACTCCGATTAAGTTCTCGAGCATGCTTTAGGGTTACATTTCAATACAAATTAACTTGTCATATCATCATCCTTGCTTGAGCATTGCATCGATGCCATGTGTTGATTGTTTCCCCTTTCTTTCCGGTGATTTGGTTCTTCCCTGTAGAATACGATGTCGAGATCAAGATCGAGATCAAAGACCGAGATCAAGACAATCGAATATCGACGAACAATACTTGACCAACTGCAACCAAGTCAAGTACAAGGCTTCCGAAGATCGATTTATCTGCTATCAACCGGCAAAGGCAAGCATAGCCCCACCGTGATATAACCCTATGATTTCGAAAGTATTTCAATTCTACCATGATGCATACGATTCTACTATGGTCTTTTATCGATAGATAGAATATCCTATCTATTGCATTACTCCCTTTGAGCTTATATTACCTTTATCCACTGCTCCTAGCATAACTAGGTTCGGCTTGTGTGCACTGCTAGAGCTTATATATGTGTCTGCCATGCATAGCTGTCAGTTCTGGTCCATCCAGATGATGTATTAGATGCAGATAATCTAGTATGATAGGAGAACGTGATGAGATGAGATCGGTGATATGAGATTAAACATGCTAAGGCTTGTATGGGAGGCCACGATGGGATGTGGTTTTTCTAGTCCCATGCTCGCCACCACTAGGACCCGAGTTCTTACCTTTGGAACCAAGACGAGCGTACAACCACACGGGGCCTGGACAACCTCACGAGCAACTAGCCACACAATGTTAGTACGTGTGGGTAAAGTTGTACACCCATGCAGGGTAATAATCTTTTTGAAAAGCCGTGTTCACGGTTATGAACACTTGGTGACCATATTCTAAGATCATAGAGAACTTGAACCTAATCGTAAAACTTGGCAGATCAATGTGTGCTTAAGGATGCTTCCTCATGGGTACGAGGGGGTGATCCTAGTTGGAAGATGATGATGATTGGTTGATATCAAAACATGATGATCAATACTTTGGAGATGTCGCTCCCTTATCCCCTTTTAAAATACTCTGAATAGATGAGCTTCTTCTCTCTCTTGTTTTATAAACAAAGATGGCTTTATGCAAAATAACTCCACCAGCCATAAGTCTTGCGGAGTACACCCTGTACTCACCCTTGATTTGTTTATACTTTTGGCAGAGTAAGTGATCCCTGGAGATCCGTTTGGTACTACATCGACACCGACGAGTAGCTTGGGGTTCCCGGTCGACAGCCTGGAATCTATCGGCTGGGACGTCATCGTTATGCTTCAGGCCTCCTAGGCCATTTGTTAAGTTTGCTATACTTAATAGCATAATTTGCCTTTCGTTGTTTGATGTTTGTGGTCGGTGACCTCTGCTTGTAATAATTTGGTTCTCTGCTCAGTTATGAGCTTGCTGTAATAAATTTCGGTGTCGTAGGGTCACTGTCGTGTTACCGATTCTTCACTGGATATTCTCGAGCTCAAGGTTAAGCTTATTTCAGACGAAGGTCTGGGATTTGTTTAGCCCTGATCCCGGGGGTGTCATAGTTCTTGGTATCAGAGCAGTACCGATTGTAGGAAAACTTTGCTATTGGTCGATGTTGAGTCTAGTACTTGTGAAAACTATTTTAAAAGCTGAAAAGTATTTGCGAAAACTCTATTATGCTTCCTTTTCTCCTTATCCAGTTTCGCTCTAACTCTGGGTTATCTTATCTGGTGTTGATTTTAGAAAAGTTTTGATATCTCTTCTAGTCTTTCAAAGCTTAGGTGCCTTCTTGGCAGGTCGTTTCTAAGCCAGTTGACCTAGTGTTGAGTTCTCTAGAGTTGTGTGTGTTGTGAATTCCTTGTTCCCTTTTCTCTTGTTTATCCGAGAGATTCCTTTCTATCATGATCTCTCTATCTTTTGGACCCACAATATCATCTTGATGGTTCCACAACATTCTGTTCTAGGCTTCGAGGTTCCCTTTCGCCTCGTGTGCCTCCTTTTCGTTTGTTGGGTACTTCAGAAGTCGTTTCTTCCCTTGGAAGCTACCTCGTGAATACTATCTTGCAGTGTACACTATGTCACTCAAGTAGTAGTTACTCCTTTCTTTGGGTTTTAGCCCTTGGACTTGAACCTAAGATCCCCAATTGTGCTGGATTCTGGTGTTGTGAATCTTGTACATGAAGCTGACCTTTAAACCAGATCCATTCCTTTGACCCCTATCATTAATGTTCATACATTACCCAAGGATGGCTGGTATTACAATTCTAGCCTTCAAGCTCGTGGTTATTGTCACGATTGAATTGTGACAACTAAGGACTTCCCCACCACTAGCTATGGCAGATGTTCTTTAATGGAACCAAATAGATCACGACAAGAGTACTCCTCGAGAGTCTCGCATATATATATATGACTCTGCCACACTTTACCTCTTCTATGCATTGGTTTTCGGAATATTATTAACTTATGCATCCACATATCGGGATTCTATCCTGAGCATGTTCTTCCTCCTTTGTTGCTTTTGACCTTTGTCTACCAATTGGTAGCCAAGTAGTAAATTTGCATTGGTGTCTTCCGATGCAAGATACTCTTGTGGTCCGTCTAGACAAACCATTTCGGGATGTCCAGGAGAAACAAACTCCTGTACCTCATCATATCTCGGACCAGGTCAAAGTGTTGTAATCCGCAGATTAAGAAGTGGTAATTAGCTTCTATTTGTTCTA
Organism: Avena insularis; assembly: GCA_023614405.1. Lineage (NCBI taxonomy): Eukaryota > Viridiplantae > Streptophyta > Magnoliopsida > Poales > Poaceae > Avena > Avena insularis. The sequence goes on along the minus strand of CM042685.1, from coordinate 124,254,113 downwards.
CCTTAAAGTATCACACCATTTTATATTAAGAGGTTGCGCTGAGTTTCATAACCCCTTAATGAAGTAATGACTCTACACATCTTTACCCACCCTTCCTCGAGCTTTCGCACTCGTGAGTGATGCGTGTGCGTAATAATGTGGCCATTTGAGATTCTAGCAATTTTTATTCTTTTGAACTCTAAGGACATTTGAGTCATTCTTAGCGTGATTGGTTAACCCTTTCACAAAGCAAAGGATGATTGTGCTACCACGTCTGTTACTCTGGTACCATCTCTTCAGTCAAAGAGTTACGCTTGTGTCGAAAATCTGACACTGTGTCTTCTTGCCTTACCGAGCAAGTTTCCTTTCGAACGAAGTGACATATCGGTGGTTTTTGATATTCTAGATGTCTACTAGAAGTATCGCCATGTTGCCACATGACCGTCTTGTCAAGTTCTTGAGCAAGCCAGTTCTCTGAACTGCTCATTCTCCAAGAATCCGTACTAGATACCCCTGAACTAGTTGGTTGAGCTTAAACAACAACTTGGAGAGTTGCAAGACAAAAGTTCTATCCAACTCAGTTCCTTATAAAAGGGATGTCTAGTTTTGTTTGTGTTGAAGAATGATAATATTTCCTTGGTGGATATGTTATCTTTTCCGCCTTTGATTTGATTTGGGTTATCGTCAAATCAAACTCAGTTCCAAGGACTATCTTGATGGTGTTTATACTTGTGATGTTTTACTTGAGTACATTCTCATGTTCTTTGGTCTGACCAATATTGTTGTCTCGTTCAAGAAACGTATGAGTCCATCTTCTTGGAGTGTCTTGATAAGTTTGTTGTTGAGCCCATCAATGACATCCTCATCTTCTCCATGCTAGACAAGGTTCATATGGAACAATTGACATTAATGTTGGAAACTTTCGAGAACCATCTTCGGGTCATTCCAAAGTATGTGTTCTGGATGTTAGAAGTAACCTTCTCCGGTTCATGTGCAGTTGTTGAAAGATGCCGTCGTGAATTCGAGAAGAGTTATCTCTCTTTCCTTAAGGACACATGGGTGCTTGATTGTCAGTACCTAATGTTTATGCAGTTGTCTTTCGACAAGTTTCTAATAAATGGGTATAACAATCTTGCTTCTTCTTTTGGAGCTTTACACTGTAGTTCATGTCTTGATAATCTAGTGACTTTACCTTTGCGGTAAATGTTGCAAACTTTCTATTCGGACATGCTGAGTCTGAAGTATCATTTCACTTAACTAAAGCTGAATCTCAAGCAGCAATGATGGTTGGTGTTCCTCAAGTTTTTGATATAGGTCTCATTGCAAGTCTGGCAAAAATTATGTAATGGTTGACATACCTAGCCGAAAAGACCTTTTGTCGTATTCTCTTGAACTCAGCAATATCAACCATTCTTCATGAGGCTTCTTCTATAATTAATTATAGGAGTTGTGCTTATGGTTTCCTTTGTATCCGAAGGCCAACCTTCACTTGATGTCTGATTTCTCGAACATCAAGGAGAACATTTAAAGCAGTTTTGCTAAATGTCTCTCGGTTGATCCTCCAGACCCTTTATGTTGGCAAGCATATTGTTGTGCCAAGTAATTGAAGTATGAGAATGAAGTTTCTTTCTTCTCGTGTTATCAAGAATCTTCTTACCTAATCATCTAGTGGTGTAAAGTGATACCCTAATCTTTGGCAAAGATTTTGCTATACCTAGATGAATAAAGAGTTTCCTTTGTTCTTTCAACCATGTTTTAGGAGTGACTGTGATTTTGGTAATCAGAAGTTCCTCTTGCAACATGTCCCTTGTGACCCATGTGAGTCCTCTCCACAAAACACTTTTCTGTCTTGACCTTCTGTTGAATGAAAAATGACCCTTCTATGTCAAAAGTAGTTCAACAACTTGGTTTTGTTGATCCATATCTGTCCAACCTGAAATCTCTACTCAAGTCGTTTAGTAGAGGTTCATTTATCGAAGGCTGTGGTCATGTTCTTTCTGTTGTAAGATCTCGTTTTCAGAAGCTTAAACTCTTCTGTAAGTTCCATGGTCTCAATCCTTATGAAGACCATGTATCTATCAACTTGAAACCATCTCCTCTTGTTTCCTCTGTTACCTTGGTGTGTTTCATGTTGTCATCTCAGAGTTGTTTTTTGAACGCTCCATCTATGAGCTGACCATGAGATATTCTGTTGGTGGTGTTGTTTTAGTGTGTTTCCCTCTTATCTTTAGAGTGGCCCTCTTTCTTTCTCTCTCTGTCTCTCTTCCTACCTTTGGAATCTCGGGTCGAGATTCTCGTAAGGGGGATAGAGCTGTAACACCCCAATTTTAGATAAATATTATATTACGGATTGTTTTGTGCATCATGAGAATCATCTTTAAAATGAATGCATTGAAGAAATACAACAAAAGCCTAATCCCTAGATTTCCCCCTCTTGTGACTATTTCAAATGGTTTCAAGTATTTTGAAAATGGTCAAAAAGTTGTGAAGCCCAAAATGTTACAACGGCCTCACATTATTTTAAATGTTTTACAAAGTCTATGGCAAGTTTTGAAATGCCCAAACAGTATTTGAATTTGGAAAATACAAACAGAAATAGAAACAGAAAACAAAAAGGTTTTATAGAAAAAAAGAGACATAGAGCCTCCAGGCCGCTCAGCCCAGAACGGCCCATCTCTCCCCCTCTAGTTCCTGCCGCTTGCACGCAGTAGCTTGCAGCCCAGCTGCAGCCCGTCCCCGGCCCAATACTGCTTCGCCTTTCCTCTGTCATCTTCCTCCTCGTCGTCAAGCTGCTCGGTGTCGCCGGCGCCGCCGTCGATCCCCGGCGCCTACTCCTCGCTGTCCATCGCTCCCTGTGGGAGGATAAGGTCCCCGTGGCATCGCCCTGGCCATCCTCATCCATTTCCCCCTTTCCCCAGACCTCTCTCTTCCTCTCTGCAGCGAGCCCGGAACCCTAGCTTCGGCTAGTCGCCGTTCTGGACACCCCCGAGCTCGGTCGAGTATGCCGCCAGCACCACCATGTTCCCCTGCTTCGACTACCTCAAGGAATCGACCGAGGAAGCTTCAAATCGTCAGCAGCAACTTCTTCTTCCCCGCCACCGACGACCATCGCCGGCGCTGTTACCATCGACCTAGAGCTCCTCCGGCCTCCTCGCCCCCACTACCCGAATCGTGGTGAGCCCCTGAGCACAACAGTGCCCTCCGTTCCTCCCCTCTTGCTCTGAATCACTCTGCCGCCGCTACCGCTGTCCGCTGTCGTCGGCCATGGTCTGGTGACCATTAGCAAGCAGCGCCGCCGCAATTAGGTAGCCCATGATGCCATGGTTCGAGCTGACCTAACCTTGCAGCCCCGCGTGCCCTCCAGCATCATCGCCGGCCACCGTCTGCCGCGCCACCCGCATGGCTACCTCGTGGTGCCCGCGTGGCCAAGGTCCCACCTACCAGCCTCAGAGGCTAGGTGTCTCTGCGGTGCGAAAAGATTAGTTTAGGGTCTGACCCAATCAACCCAACCAGGGACCCGCTTTGCCTACGTGGCTTGCCCAACCCTCGGTGTAAAAAGGTTTCCAGTTATATTTAAATTAAGAAACGGGTTTAATAATTTCAGAAATTGTTTTGAATATTGTAAATTCAATAACTTTTAATCTGTAATTCAGAAAAATACAAATAATATATCAAAATGTTCAGAAAAATGAGAGCTATATCCTAAAGCTATAGTCATGCATTGATCAACAACTAAAATGTCAATTTTGATTAGAGAACAAAATTAACCCCTCTTATGGGTTTCTGGAGTTTCCCCGAGATAGGGTTTTTACCCCTCGGAACCCCTATTAAGTTGTCGAGCATGCTTTAGGTTTATATTTCAATACAAATCAACTTGTCATATCATCATTCTTGCTTGAGCATTGCATCGATGCCATGTGTTGATTGTTTCCCCTTTCTTTCCGGTGATTTGGTTCTTCTCGGTAGAATACAATGTCGAGATCAAGACCATCGAGGATCGACGAACAATACTTGACCAACTGTAACCAAGTCAAGTACAAGGCTTCTGAAGATCTATTTATCTCCTATCAACCGGCAAAGGCAAGCATATACCCACCATGATATAACCCTATGATTTCAAAAGTATTTCAATTCTGCCATGATGCATACGATTCTACTGTGGTCTTTTATCGATAGATAGAATATCCTATATATTGCATTACTCCCTTTGATCTTATATTACCTGATCCACTGCTCCTAGCATAACTAGGTGTAGCATCCCAATTGTCTAACAATTGTAATGCTACTTGGTCTAGTAATATAATGGCTACTTCCTATATATAATTGTTGCATCATCATTATATCATGCTCATGTCATCATGCCACCTTGCATTTGAGCATCATATAAAACCCTTTTTGTTTTGGTTCTTCTCTCATATGCATCATTAATTGTATTTGCCTCTTGATATTGTATTTGGTTATTGATATATTGCTTAATGCCCAAGTTGAGTTGGGGGCATATCTTTTATTCCACTCCACCACCCTTTCTTTCACCACCTTATAATTCCACCATCCCATTATCCATGAGCTTGCAATTATTTTCTTTTGGTATTTAATCCAGCTCATGGGAGATAGGATGGATCTACTTCTACAAATTCTTTTGCTTGGCTGTTATTCCACTTTTGGAAATGCATGAGAATAATGCCATGTTAATATTATTGTTTTCACAAGAATAAACATGGCATTCATTATTTTGCATGGGCCATGCAAGAACCACCACATTCTAGTCCTTTGGGATTTTATATGGTTTTTTGAGTGGTGTATATCTCTTGTAGCTCTCCCTTCTCTCTCAAATCTTTCACCTTGTTTGGTTTATTTCTTTTGCCTAGTGCTCATCAAGTTGTTCTCACTTGTGTATGCCATGCAACCATCTCCATCTTTTGTCCTCTTTTGTTATAATTTGATCTTTTGAGTGAATCATCCATCCCCCTCTCTACCACTGCTTTGGCTTGATCTAGTTTGTTCTTGCTTAAAACCACCACCACATCTCTATCTCTCTCTCTCTAATCCTCTCTCCAAGCACCTACACCTAAACCCTTAACCCCCTCTCTAGCTAACCTACCACCACCATGATCTACCCCCATCTGCCCCTCTCCCTACCATGCAGGCCCCACCCTACTCCCCCTGGCCGAGCTACACTCCTAACCCCAACCCTAGCACAACCCTAACCCGAGCCTCTAGCCCTAGCCGAAGCTAAACCCGAGCCTCCCTCCTCTCCTTTCTCTCTGCGCTGTGACCTGACCCCAGCCCGAGACTGCCTGCCTTGCCTCCCCAGGCCCACCTGCAAGCTGCTCTACCTGCCCTAGACGAGCTCCAGCTCGAGCACGTGAAGAGGAGAAGGAAAAAGGTGGCCGAAGCCACCTTTATCTCCAACCTGATCCCCACGGCGCCTCCCCCTCCTCTCCTACTTACCCTCTTTCCCCACGTCTCCCTGCCTCTCCCAGATCCGTCCCAGGGCCTTGCCCTCTCCCCTCTTTTCTCCACCGACAGCATCTACCCCATCGCCGGCCTCCGTCAGTCTCCACCGTTCCCCCCTCTTGCAGCCGGTGGCGAGGTGCTCTGGGTGTCGAGGAAGAACGAGTACCCTCCCCTGCTTCGCACTGTACGTACCAGCGAGGAGGAGGAGGACCAGAACCACCGGAACCACCACCGTGACGACGAAACCCTAGCCCTGCCGTGCGCCATCAACGCCCCGATCCGAGCCCGCCATCGAGCCCGCGGTGAGCCTCTCTCCCTCCCCGACATGGTCCGCCTCGCTGTATCGCCCTAGTGCCGCTTCGTTTTTGTCGAAAGCGATCAAGGCAGCCGTCGCCACCGCCTGCTCGCCGCTCTGCTCGTCGCAGAACCTCACCTAGGCCCCGTCTACCCTCCTACCATCATCCCGTAGCCAGCCACGCTGGTCAGCCCCCTCAGCGCGCAAGCCCGCGACCAGGGATCGATCCCCCCGCCCCGCGTCGCGCACCGATCGGTCATCAGCAACACGGAGAAAATCCACAGTACGGGCGCCCTTTTTGCAGATAGCCCCTCTGTTATTTCTCTGCTCAACCCGCGGTCCGCCTGAGCCCCACCTGTCATCCGTAGTAACACTTTGCAGATAGGCACCCCAGTTTATCGCCCCTCAACCCGCACTCCCCTCTGCGCCACGTGGCTGTGTCCGTTTCCCCCGCTGGCAAGTGGACATGCGAGCCCGCTGGCCCCACTTGTCTGTCTCCGAGGCTGGCCACTCTCGCGGTGTAAAAAGTTTTCACCGCGCCAGTTCACCCAGTCAGCATCGGCCCCACTTGTCTGAGTCTGTGGCTAGATCTGGCTGAGTAACAAAAGGTTTTTCTGTTTTTCTGTTTTAATTCAAACTTTTCAAATTTGTTTTAAATTCAAATTTAAATCTGTTTTTAAATAACTTTTAAAATATAAATCCATATAATACATGTAATATATGCTTTTGAATCAGAAAAATGTGAGGAATTCAAATATGCCCTCCAAAATATATTTTGGACACTTTAAATTTCGAGTTGATTAAAATTACAATAAAATGCCCTCTTTCTTAATTAATTAATAACTTTTGTTTTATAACTCCAAATTTGACAAATAATATGTCTAAATCGATCAGCGCGACGAGACCTTTATGTTTATGCATTCCATGTTCTGAATTGCAGCATGCATCATATAAATATAAAGTATACAGCAACTTATTTAAGTATAAAATGGGATTAAAACTCCATAAAATGCTTATTTCTTGTATTCCACACCTCACCCATGCCATGCTACTTTATTGCCATGCAAATTGTGCATCATTCATCATGGCATGATTGTTTGCTTGACGCGTTTTATTCATATGCTTGTGCACTTTATTCATGTTGGCCCTTGTTTGTTTGGTTCTTCTTCGAATAGACACGAAAGGTGGGATATATCAAGAAACCTGTGAGCACTACCTGATCCTTCTCTCGCTCAATCGAGCTTCCTGTGCAAGCACTACCACATGCTTGCACACATATAGTACCTATTGCCCTATCTTTTTCTTGCATCATTGAGTCGCGATTGCATTAAATTGAATCCTGGCAAGTATAGCCTTTACTTTTAAACCCCATCAAGCTTGTTCCTCCATCCCATGAGCCATTACTACAGGAGTTGTTTGAGCCATGCGGGTGAGAACAGCATGTGTAGGGTATGTGAGTGTCGATGGATAACGAGGTACCTAAACAACTTAACCTGAATAGTAATGGGAAAACTAATGAAAGTGGCACGGTGAGCAATATCTGCTATTTGGTTTTTCATGCTCACTTGTGTCCTGAGGACCCCGAGTACTTGATTCCTGTTCCTTGAATATTCGCTATCCACATCCGGAGGCTTATGAACCCCCGAGCGAGCTTGATTCATTCTTATTTCTTGGGGCCACAAAGTAGATTGGGGCTTTATTACTATCCTGTACTTATGCCATGCTTTATCGCTTTATTTACGATTGTGCGAGGAGCACTGATCTTAGGATCGTGACACGTTTCGCTGTATCGACAAGCCCACCACACTTTCGGTTCCAGTTACATACGTCCACACAAACCTTGAGTCCGTCTCGAGCCGCCAACTTCGCTATGGGTAGCTTAATGGGGTGGCCCCCTGAAATATTTCTAAATCCTGTGATCGCTTTGTCGTGAATGCCTCGTTGGGTTTTGATTTGGTTTTTCCGAGGTTGATCGAGTGTGTGTTGCTATTTGTGCACCCCTGCAGGGTAAATCTTTCTGAAAGCCGTGTCCGCGGTTATGGACGACTTGGAGCACAGTTCCTCGATCATAGACAAGTATAACTAAAGTACCGCTTTTAATTTGACTAAGTACCTGACTAGTAAATAGTGCAACACTCATGGAATGGATAATAAAACTGCCAACGGATGGGGGGCTGTTCGTCCGCTTCCTCGTTGGTAAGCGAGGAGGAGGATGGATCTGTTAATATTACTGTTATAACTGTTGTTATTAATTCACGGACATCCGTCTATCTATGGTTAGGAGGATGGTTAGCGAGTATCCCTAGAATTGTAGGTATTATCTTTTGCTGCAATTGCGTCACCCCAGGTTGTGTCCCCTTTAGAGGCATAAAGACTTGCTTAGTACCCCTAGGGTCTCACACGATAAATTGTTTGATTCAGATGAACAGGTAAGCTCGCAAGATGGATACTGGGTGGAGGAGACGGACGATGTTGGCAAAGATCATTCGGTGTAGAGATTCCGGAACGGGATCCGTGAGATCTGTATGGATGTGTTTATTTATGGGGCATCTTATGCCGATTTGCTTCTTATCCGTACTCGGATCTTGTTTTCCGCTTCCGCCTGATACTCTGATGTTTGATGTATGAGGAGATATCCTAAACTATTATATCTATCTAGGATATTTGGATCTTGCCGTATGGCGTTGCAATATTTCTATTTATTTTAGATGGAATGGCTCTGAGGACTGTTGTATGGTGGCTTGCATACATACTCATTTGTGTATGTAGTTGATCCCTTCGCCGACACGCTCGTTCTTGTCCCGATGTTTGGAAATGGTTAGGACGGCCGAAAGGTCTACCTGTGAGTGGCATTTGGCCCCACCGTACTATTTTAACCATTTCCGCTCATCCAGGCTTGTAACTAAGAGCGTAATTCACCGAGGTAGTTACAATTGGTATCAGAGCCATCCCGCCCTTCAGGGTCTCAGCCAAATGGTCGTTGTCAGTCTAGCAAATATTTTTGGTAGCTATGTATACTAGGGAAAAACAAAACGCGAGAGTAGGACTGCTTCCATTTTTCTTCTTACCCAACCACCCACCCTTTTCTGGTAAGGAAGTGTAACGTTTTCAATCCTCTTCTTAAAATTCAAACTAGGATTCACGTGTTCTGGGTTTCCGTAGTACCATAGAAAGTGTGTGTGTGTGTAATTCCTTGTCTATCTGTTGCATCCAATTTGTTATCACAATCTGCCTTTGGTTATCAACTATTGGTACATTCCATCCGATGTGCTTTTGAAAACCGGCGCGATCTATCTGACTCCTTGTTAACCGGTGCCATCTTCTTAAGGGTGTTCTTCCTTCCAGCATGCTTTCATAGAATGTGGAGTTGCTAATCTCTACCTGATAAGTGATTTTGTGCATCTATTGGTATTTTAATGCCGAAAAATGCGGAAAAAATTTCTTTGATACATCTGTGCTTCCAGACTCCTTTTCAGTCGTGTGTGAAACATTATCTATCTCCCTTTTATCAGCATGTCCATGCTAACTCATTCTTTTGTCACCGGCGCTTAATCCTAGAGTTTCTTTTCATCTCAAATTCTCTTGGGCTAATTACATAACATGTGTCGATCCGATGCTGGTGATTGTAATTTGGTTCCCGGCATAGCTATAGGACACTTACCATGAGTGGAATATGGAAAATGCTATCAACACTATCCTCCAAATGGTGACGGTTATCTCCTGTGATTTTGAGTACACCGTGATCATATCTATGCATATTCAAGCATCTTTGGCAATCCGGAGTTTCTCAAGACACTACGGTGGTCTATCACCTGTTTATCATGCTGCACATCTTTTTGAACTCCATATCTGCAAAATTCTCTTTGAGACGAGGGAATTGCATCTTTTCGTCTCTGGTAGCTTTGCTTGAGGTATGAGCTATCATCGTTTCTTTATCCAAGATCTCTTTATCTTTGTAACCTGTGATCCAATCGACCATGTGAACCAGGTGACATCTCTTTTTCTTCCAAAGGACCAGATAATCTATTCTGCCAGTGCATCTCTTTCAACACGAACCCGTGCTCTTAATATTGATCTTTCAAAGAGCGTTGAGCTCAGGAAGTGTTTCGACCGTGTGTTCGTTTCTTCCGCCTCTTGAACTTGGTATTCTGGGAATATCTTGTTAATCCATGGTGGTATATGTTGATAATATGCTTGCCTATTCGATATCAATGGAAGGACATGGAAGATCATCTGTGTCTCTTTCTCTCGAGCTTCGTGAGCACTACCTGTGTGCAAAGTCTCAAAGTGAGAATTCTGACTTTTTGAAGTCACCTATCTCGGCCACGTCCTTCTGCAAAACAGATCGCTTCAATTCTGGAATCAGCAAGTCCATTGTTAATTCCATCCTCCATCTTCAACCAATCTGAGTCTTTCCTTGTTGGCAAGTTATCATCGTCGTTCCGCTAAAGATTTTCCTCAAGACCGCTAAACCTCTCTCAATCTTTTCAAGAACAACATGGAGTTATTTTCACCTCTATCTCGGCAAGTGATCTTTTGAAACCCTCTCGCTCTATCGTCTATGCTCAATCCACCGGAGGCCATGAAGACCTTCCAGATCTTGTTTTCCTTCCGTTCAAGTTGGTGCTATGTTTTCTGTAGCTGTTGAATCTTGCAGTTGTTCTCCGTAATCTTCCTTCATATCTTTCTAGTGGCTTGGTACTTCCGACATGACGACAACATCATCATCTTTATCTATCTATGAATCCGGCGAATCGTTTGCATCTATCCTTGTTTTCTAACGAAGTTCCATGAGTTATTGTCAATACCTTCACTGCTTTCGTAGTTGGGTTGCATGGTTTTCTTATTCATGTGCGGAGTAATGCTTTGAGTGCGGGATGGAGTAGCTACCATACCACTACTCTTATCATTCGCTCTTGTACATTGAATTGGTGAATTAATGTGATTTCACTCATTCCGCGGAAGTTAGAAGTGGCCTTTATCCCTCGATACTTTTACTTCCGTCCTTGTTTTTCCGGAGTGCTCTCTCGAGGTAAGTAATCAATAATATCTTGTTCGTGGTCTGTCTATTCTAGATGGAGCAAACTCTTCAATTATCTCGTGGAAACAAACGCAAACTCCTTTCTGTCCTCATCATTCTACTGATGCTCGACATCCCCAAACAAGATGAAAGGAAACTATCTCCCTCTTTGTTTCATCAATTCTTTTTCTGTGGTAAAGCCAATTATGGTTGATGCCATCAGCCGCAAATCTATTGCGTTAGCCTCAAGGCTAAAGAAAGCAATAAGTATCTCTACAATAAACTCTAGATCCTCCATATTCTTTGCTTCTCGGGATTCCAGCATGATCTGGCTTCACATCCGTCTCTGGAAGTTATATCCGCGCACCTCAATTGCGTGATCCTTTGGGTCTTACCGGCGCAACAAGAATCTAATCCGACGATGTCTAACTAAATCTTTCTGTTGATATCAAGGGACTCTATTGTTTGAAGGCAATATTGTTTCCGTACTTCATTTCTCAAATCCGAGAGAAGATACGATGCTATTGTCATAGTGGTTCAAACCTCTCCAATCTAGCTCTTTTTCTTCCGGCGAGACAAAGATTCATCCTCTCTAGTATCAGTAAATCTTTAATCTTAACGGTGTGTCTTTTTTTATTCATGATACATCATCTTGTCTTTTTCTTTCACAAGTGGTTCTATTTCTTTTATCATGTTTCTTGAAAAACCGGAGCTATGTCCATCCTATCCTTCTTGTCTCATGAAAATCCTTCAATTCTTCTAACCCATTGTTTCTCAAGCAAAATGCGAGACTCGCAACAAGTCTAGCAAGTTTTGCAAGGTGTAGTGGTCGCACCATTCCGTTGTTCATCAACTTGGGAACGTGAGGGTCACCTTCGTTCGAACACCCGCCTCTCCTTGTGTTGTTTTCTTTTTCCTAGGAATCTCGGGGCGAGATTCTTGTTTAGTGGGGGAGAGTTGTAGCATCCCAATTGTCTAACAATTGTAATGCTACTTGGTCTAGTAATATAATGGCTACTTCCTATATATAATTGTTGCATCATCATTATATCATGCTAATGTCATCATGCCACCTTGCATTTGAGCATCATATAAAACCCTTTTTGTTTTGGTTCTTCTCTCATATGCATCATTAATTGTATTTGCCTCTTGATATTGTATTTGGTTATTGATATATTGCTTAATGCCCAAGTTGAGTTGGGGGCATATCTTTTATTCCACTCCACCACCCTTTCTTTCACCACCTTATAATTCCACCATCCCATTATCCATGAGCTTGCAATTATTTTCTTTTGGTATTTAATCTAGCTCATGGGAGATAGGATGGATCTACTTCTGCAAATTCTTTTGCTTGGCTGTTATTCCACTTTTGGAAATGCATGAGAATAATGCCATGTTAATATTATTGTTTTCACAAGAATAAACATGGCATTAATTATTTTGCATGGGCCATGCAAGCACCACCACATTCTAGTCCTTTGGGATTTTATATGATTTTTTGAGTGGTGTATATCTCTTGTAGCTCTCCCTTCTCTCTCAAATCTTTCACCTTGTTTGGTTTATTTCTTTTGCCTAGTGCTCATCAAGTTGTTCTCACTTGTGTATGCCATGCAACCATCTCCATCTTTTGTCCTCTTTTGTTATAATTTGATCTTTTGAGTGAATCATCCATCCCCCTCTCTACCACTCCTTTGGCTTGATCTAGTTTGTTCTTGCTTAAAACCACCACCACATCTCTCTCTCTCTCTAATCCTCTCTCCAAGCACCTACACCTAATCTAAACCCTTAACCCCCTCTCTAGCTAACCTACCACCACCATGATCTACCCCCATCTGCCCCTCTCCATACCATGCAGGCCCCACCCTACTCCCCCTGGCCGAGCTACCCTCCTAACCCCAACCCTAGCACAACCCTAACCCGAGCCTCTAGCCCTAGCCGAAGCTAAACCCGAGCCTCCCTCCTCTCCTTTCTCTCTCTGCCGTGCGACCCCACCAGCCCGAGACTGCCTGCCTTGCCTCCCCTGGCCCACCTGCAAGCTGCTCTACCTGCCCTAGACGAGCTCCAGCTCAAGCACGTGAAGAGGAGAAGGAAAAAGGTGGCCGAAGCCACCTTTATCTCCAACCTGATCCCCACGGCGCCTCCCCCTCCTCTCCTACTTACCCTCTTTCCCCACGTCTCCCTGCCTCTCCCAGATCCGCCCCAGGGCCTTGCCCTCTCCCCTCTTTTCTCCACCGACACCATCTACCCCATCGCCGGCCTCCGTCGGTCTCCACCGTCCCCCCTCTTGCAGCCGGTGGCGAGGTGCTCTGGGTGTCGAGGAAGAACGAGTACCCTCCCCTGCTTCGCCCTGTACGTACCAGCGAGGAGGAGGAGGACCAGAACCACTGGAACCACCGCCGCGACGATGAAACCCTAGCCCCGCCGTGCGCCAGCAACGCCGTAGATCGCCCGCTCCTCGCCCCGATCCGAGCCCGCCATCGAGCCCGCGGTGAGCCTCTCTCCCTCGCCGACATGGTCCGCCTCGCTGTATCGCCCTAGTGCCGCTTGTTGTTTAATCGAGCGGCATTGCTGCGGCCACCGCGCCTGCTCGCTCCCGCGTCGCGCAGAACCTCACCTAGGCCCCGTCTGCCCTCCTACCACCATCCCGTAGCCAGCCGCGCTGGTCAGCCCCCTCAGCGCGCACGCCCGCGACCAGGGATCGATCCCCCCCGCCCCGCGCCGCGCATCGATCGGTCATCAGCAACGCGGAGAAGATCCACAGTACGGGCGCCCTTTTTGCAGATAGCCCCTCTGTTATTTCTCTGCTCAACCCGCGGTCCGCCTGAGCCCCACCTGTCATCCGTAGTAACACTTTGCAGATAGGCACCCCAGTTTATCGCCCCTCAACCCGCACTCCCCTCTGCGCCACGTGGCTGTGTCCGTTTCCCCCGCTGGCAAGTGGACCTGCGAGCCCGCTGGCCCCACTTGTCTGTCTCCGAGGCTGGCCACTCTCGCGGTGTAAAAAGTTTTCACCGCGCCAGTTCACCCAGTCAGCATCGGCCCCACTTGTCTGAGTCTGTGGCTAGATCTGGCTGAGTAACAAAAGGTTTTTCTGTTTTTCTGTTTTAATTCAAACTTTTCAAATTTGTTTTAAATTCAAATTTAAATCTGTTTTTAAATAACTTTTAAAATATAAATCCATATAATACATGTAATATATGCTTTTGAATCAGAAAAATGTGAGGAATTCAAATATGCCCTCCAAAATGTATTTTGGACACTTTAAATTTCAAGTTGATTAAAATTATAATAAAATGCCCTCTTTCTTAATTAATTAATAACTTTTGTTTTATAACTCCAAATTTGACAAATAATATGTCTAAATCGATCAGCGCGACGAGACCTTTCTGTTTATGCATTCCATGTTCTGAATTGCAGCATGCATCATATAAATATAAAGTATACAGCAACTTATTTAAGTATAAAATGGGATTAAAACTCCATAAAATGCTTATTTCTTGTATTCCACACCTCACCCATGCCATGCTACTTTATTGCCATGCAAATTGTGCATCATTAATCATGGCATGATTGTTTGCTTGACGCGTTTTATTCATATGCTTGTGCACTTTATTCATGTTGGCCCTTGTTTGTTTGGTTCTTCTTCGAATAGACGCTGAGCAGGGGATATATCAAGAAACCCAGGAGCACTACCCAGATCCTTCTCTCGCTTCAACTGAGCTGCCAGGCAAGCACTACCACATGCTTGCATACATATAGTACCTATTGCCCCTATCTTATTCTTGCATCATTGAGTCGCGATTGCATTAAATTGAATCCCAAGTACAGCATAGCCTTTACTTTTAAACCCTACCGAAGCTTGTTCCTCCATCCCATGAGCCATTACTACAGGAGTTGTTTGAGCCATGAGGGTCGTAGAACAGCATGTGTAGGGTATGTGAGTGTCTGATGGATAACGAGGTACCTAAACAACTTAACCTGAATAGTAATGGGAAAACTAATGAAAGTGGCACCGGTGAGCAATATCTGCTATTTGGTTTTTCATGCTCACTTGTGTCCCGTAGGACCCCGAGTACTTGATTCCTGTTCCTTGAATATTCCCGCTATCCACATCCGGGAGGCTTATGAACCCCCCTGAGCCAGAGCTTGATTCATTCTTATTTCTTGGGGCCATAAAGTAGTTTGGGGCTTTATTACTATCCTGTACTTATGCCATGCTTTACTGCTTTATTTACGATTGTGCGAGGAGCACCTGTACTGTTTAGGATCGTGACACGTTTTCGCTGTATTGACAAGCCCAGTCACACTTTCAGGTTCCCAGTCGTTTACAGCCGTCCACACAAACCTTGAGTCCGTCTCGGAGCCGGCCAACTTCGTTGCGGGTAGCTTAATGGGGTGGCCCCCTGAAATATTTCTGAATCCTGCGATCGCTTTGTCGTGAATGCCTCGTTGGGTTTTGATTTGGTTTTTCCGAGGTTGATCGAGTGTGTGTTGCTATTTGTGCACCCCTGCAGGGTAAATCTTTTTGAAAGCCGTGTCCGCGGTTATGGACGACTTGGAGCACAGTTTCTCGATCATAGACTAGTATAACTAAAGTACTGCTTTTAATTTGACTAAGTACCTGACTAGTAAATAGTGCAACACTCATGGAATGGATAATAAAACTGCCAACGGATGGGGGGCTGTTCGTCCGCTTCCTCGTTGGTAAGCGAGGAGGAGGATGGATCTATTAATATTACTGTTATAACTGTTGTTATTAATTCACGGACATCCGTCTATCTATGGTTAGGCGGATGGTTAGCGAGTATCCCTCGAATTGTTAGGTATTATCTTTTGCTGCAATTGCGTCACCCCAGGTTGTGTCCCCTTTAGAGGCATAAAGACTTGCTGAGTACCCCTAGGGTCTCACACGATAAATTGTTTGATTCAGATGAACAGGTAAGCTCGCAAGATGGATACTGGGTGGAGGAGACGGACGATGTTGGCAACGATCATTCGGTGTAGAGATTCCGGGAACAGGGATCCGTGAGATCTGTGGGCGGGATGTGTTTATTTATGGGGCATCTTATGCCGATTTGCTTCTTATCCGTACTCAGATCTTGTTTTCCGCTTCCGCCTGATACTCTGATGTTTGATGTATGAGGAGATATCCTAAACTATTATATCTATCTAGGATATTTGGATCTTGCCGTATGGCGTTGCAATATTTCTATTTCTTTTAGATGGAATGGCTCTGAGGACTGTTGTATGGTGGCTTGCATACATACTCATTTGTGTATGTAGTTGATCCCTTCGCCTGCCGATTACGTCGCTCGTTCTTGTCCCGATGTTTGGAAATGGTTAGGACGGCCGAAAGGTCTACCTGTGAGTGGCATTTGGCCCCACCGTACTATTTTAACCATTTCCGCTCATCCAGGCTTGTAACTAAGAGCGTAATTCACCGAGGTAGTTACACTAGGTTCGGCTTGTGTGCACTGCTAGAGATTATATATGTGTCTTCTTAGCCATGCATAGCTGTTAGTTCTGGTCCATCCAGATGATGTATCAGATGCAGATATTCTAGTATGACAGGAGAACGTGATGAGATGAGATCAGTGATATGATATTAAACATGCTAAGGCTTGTATGGGAGGCCACGGTGGGATGTGGTTTTTCTAGTCCTATGCTCGCCACCACTAGGACCCGAGTTCTTGCCTTTGGAACCAAGACAAGCGTATAACCACACGGGGCCTGTACAACCTCACGAGCAACTAAATTCCCTAGTAGATTCCATGAGTCACATAGTTCGGGCGTTCCATTCGACATACGCATTGAAAATGTTTTCGAAAGAGGAGGTGAAGGAGGTGCATTCATATAGGTAGGGAAGCGTGGCCGCGGTTGCTTGGGGTTGATGGCGCCCCTGGTAAACCAACCTCGCCTCACATCTTTAAGTATCGACTTCGGGACTTGACCCATTACGGCGGAATCATACTTATTGCATGACTCATGGTCTCGGCGAAAGCAAGGTAAAGGTCATGTCTAAGCACCCTCTGTCGGCCTTCCAAGGAAGAGGACTTATTTAGTGGCATTAAGAGAAGGTTAGTACGGGTGGGTAAAGTTGTACACCCCTGCAGGGTAATAATCTTTTCGAAAAGCCGTGTTCACGGTTATGAACGCTTGGTGACCAGATTCTAAGATCATAGAGAACTTGAACCTAATCGTAAAACTTGGCAGATCAATGTGTGCTTAAGGATGCTTCCTCATGGGTACGAGGGGGTGATCCTAGTTGGAAGATGATCATGATTGGTCGATATCAAAAGATGATGATCAATACTTTGGAGATGTCGCTCCCTTATCCCCTTTTAAAATACACTGGATAGACGAGCTTCTTCTCTCTCTTGTTTTATAAACAAAGATGGCTTTATGCAAAACAACTCCACCAGCCATAAGTCTTGCAGAGTACACCCTATACTCACCCTTACTTAGTTGATACTTTTGGCAGAGTAAGTGATCCTTGGAGATCAGTTCGTACTACATCGACACCGACGAGTAGCTTGGGGTTCCCGGTCAGCAGCCTGGAATCTATGGGATGGGACGTCATCGTTATGCTTCAGGCCTCTTAGGCCAATTGTTAAGTTTGATATACTTAATAGAATAATTTGCTTTTCGTTGTTTGATGTTTGTGGTGAGTGACCTCTGCTTGTAATAATTTGGTTTTCTGCTCAGTTATGAGCTTGTTGTAATAAATTTTGGTGTCGTAGGGTCACTGCCGTGTTACCGATTCTTCACTGGATATTCTCGAGCTCAAGGTTAAGCTTATTTCAGATGAAGGTCTGGGATTTATTTAGCCCTGATACCGGGGGTGTCACACGAGAAGGCCAAGGCGGCTGTCACTGCTGCTGCCGAGGAGCGGAAGGTGTCGTCCTTTGATTGGTGATCTCCGTTAACTTTCGTGTGGTTGGTCTAGCGAGTCCCCGAGCGTGCGGGTTGCCTCTGCGTTTTTGCGCCATTCTGATCATAAACTTCTTGTACTTTGCAGGGAAGATTCTTGACGATGAAGCCAAAGCGCAGTCGTACGATGCGCGACAGTGTGTCACCACGTTGGTGGACTCTGCCGCTCTGTCGGCGACTTGCATTCGCGCATATCTTCAGGAGATTTCTCCGACAGAGGTGATCCCCAGCGAGCTCACCGAGGTTTGGTGCTACCTGGAGAAACCTCTGGCGGTTGTGGAGTTCATGTCGCGGTTGGCTTTGCACCGTGGGGCGGCGACTACGCTGAGCCTTGGGATCTCGCGCACTTCCCTGATGACTTCGACCTCGACGATGTCCCCAGCTGGTACCCTTCGTCGACTGGCGCTGTCGAGATCTCCGACGTGCTGAAGCTGACCGACCGGGCTGCGGTCTACTCCGATCGGGTGTTGGCAATGGGTGATCTTCTTCCGTATCAGGAGATGATCGTTCCCCCGAACGACCCCGAGCCAGCAACCCACCACTTCAAGGTGGAGAAGCCGTTCCGAGTGGTCATGGCGGGCGCTTTGACAACATACCCGTCGAACCCGTCGGTTCCATTTATCCGTGTCCGCGGAGGCGGTGGCGCGTCGTCATCGAAGCCTGTGGAGTAGAAGAGTTTTCCGAGTGGCGTTAATTGTAAAGGAAAATGTGCCTGCCCTTGTAAGCGAACAAGATTTTGTTGCCATAAGGAATGGATGGATGTTTTTTTCAGTGTTTTTTTAATTATGAATTGTTGGGTTGTGCGAGTCCCCGAGCGCGTCCTCCCTTTTGTGGGGTTTACCTCGTTTATGTTTTTTTGTATACTGTTAGTCAGTTGAAGTCTACTCGCCGTGGCTTGGAAAGCCAGTCTCATGGCGACCCCAAGTGGTGCTCTATACTTAGCCGTTTCCTCGAGCGCGAACGGAGTCGGTTGTACGAGTCCCCGAGCATGGTACTTAGCCATTCTAGTCGCATACCCAAGGTAGGTGAGGACGAGGCGCGTTGTACTTGGTGCGTTGCTCCACCTGACTCGGAGAATCAGTCGCGTGGCGAGTCCAGGGCGCGCTCCCATACTTGGTATATTTCTTGGCCGCGTTAGTTTGGACTGGCGTCAGTCCCCGAGCGTGGTACTTAACCGTTCGAGTCGCTGCGCCAAGGATGTGGAGGACTGGGTCACTGTGAGAAGCGAGTGCGGTTGTATTGGCCCTGCGGGCGAGTCGAGCGGGGCGACTCCGATGGGGCTCCGGGTTGGCGTTTCATGGACGACGCAAGGCCCGAAATTTATCGGTGCCCTTGTATCGCACTACCTAGCCGTGCCGGTTGCGGACCAAGGATTGACTTCCACAGATAGCATGACGTTGTTCTTACGAGTGCGAATGGCATAAGATATGGAGGTGGACACAATTTGTGCAAATCGACCTTCCTTATTTCAGAGAGGGGGGAGTACATGTTGGAGTTCTATGTGTAGAACTTCCTCAGGAAGTTTACATTACACGGCCGCTTGACGTCGAGCTGTCCGTCGCCTCGGATGTCGATGAGGTAGTAGGCGTCGTTGCCCAGGACTCGCCCTATGGCGAATGGTCCCTCCCACCGGGGAGAGAGCTTGTGCACGCCCTTCTTGTCTAGGATCAACCGTAGGACCAGCTCACCTTCATGGAAGGTGCGGGTTCGAACTCGGCGGCTGTGGTAGTTGCGGAGTCATTGCTGGTAGATGGTTGTGCGGGAGCGAGCTAGGTCGCATGCCTCGTCGAGCTGGTCGACTCCGTCTTGGTGTGCGAGCTCGTTGTCGGCCTCCGCGTAGTTGACGACCTGAGGCGAATCATGCTCGAGGTCGGTCGACATGACGGCTTCAGCGACGTACACCATGAAGAATGGGGTGAACCCGGTCGACCTGTTGATGGAGGTGCAGATGCCCTAGATGACAGAGGGGAGTTCTTCGATCCAGCACCCCGGAGTTCACTCAAGGGGGACTTTTATTCGCGGCTTTAGGCCGTGGAGGATGCTCTGGTTAGCGTGTTCCGCCTGACCGTTGGACTCTGGGTGGGCGACTAAGGCGAGGTCGAGTCATATGTTGTGCTCCTCGTAGAATTGGGCCATGGCCCCCTTGGCGAAGTTGGTGCTGTTGTCTGTGATGATGTTGTGCGGGAACCCATAGCGATAGATGAGCTCGTGTAGGAACTTGGCGGCAGTCTTCCCGTCGCACTTGCGAACTGGCTTGAGCTCCACCCACTCTGTGAATTTATCAACAGTGACTAAGAGGTGGGTGTAGCCAGATGGGGCCTTCTTGAAGGGGCCCACCATGTCCATGCCCCACATGGCGAATGGCCATGTGATGGGGATGGTCTTGAGCGCCGAGCTTGGCACGTGAGTCTGATTGGCGTACTTCTGGCACCCGACACAGCGTTGGACGATGTTGACCGCTTCGGCGTGTGCGATGAGCTAGTAGAAGCCATGTCGCATGGCCTTGGTGACCAGGGACCGAGCGCCAGCGTGGTGGCTGTAGTCGCTGGCGTGGATGTCTTGGAGGATTTTGCGACCTTTCGCAGGTTGTACGCAGCGTTGGAACATGTCGGTCATGCTACGCTTGTGGAGATCGCCGTTGATGATGACGAAGGACTTGCAGCGGCGTACTATCATGTGGGCCTCTGTCTCGTCTGCGGGTAGGGTCCCTCCCACCAGGTAGGCGACATATGGTGCGGTCCAGTCGCTTGGCTCCGCGACCATGGCGACCAGGGCTGGTTCTGGTTGAAGTGGTATCCAGATGTCGATCTCCCTCGGGGCAGAGACAGATGGCTTGGTGATGGTGTCGAGGAAGACACCAGTGGGTGGCATGAGACAAGCCGACCCAATACAAGAGAGGGCGTCAGCCTCTTCTTTCTTGCGCTGGTCGATCTGCTCGACGTAGTAGCCGGCGAAGTGTCCCCCCAGCGGGTCCACTACTTGGCGGTATGCCTCCATGGTGGGGGAGACTGCATCACAGGTGTCGGCGACTTGTGGGGTGACCAGGTCGGAATCGCCGTAGCAGCATAGATTATTGATGTTCATCTCCTTGGCTGCTCACATGCTGTGAAGGAGGGCCTCGTACTCGGCCATGTTGTTGGTGCAGGGGGTGAAGTCGAGTTACATGACGTAGCGTAGCTTGTCGCCCTTGGGACATGTTAGGATGATCCTTGCCCCTGCGCTGTCAGCGTTCTTGGACCCGTCGAAGTGTAGCGACCAGTAGTGGAGGTACGACAGCTTCTCCAGCTGCTGTAGCGATCAGTAGTGGAGGAAGTCCGCCAGGGATTGCGACTTCATTGCCTTGCGGGCCTCGTGCCTGATGTTGTGGACTCCGATCTCGACGGCCCACTTGGCGACTCGCACAGTCGCTTCGCGGTTGCGGATGATGTCCTGCAACGGCGCTGAGGAGACGACCATGATTGGGTACTCCTGGAAGTAGTGCGGCAGTCGCCGCTGGGCTCGGAAGACCGCATATACCAACTTTTGGTACTGCGGGTAGTGCTGGCATGACTCGGTGAGGACTTCGATGATGTAGTAGACAGGTCGCTGCACCGGGCGCTCCTTGCCCTCTTCTGGTCGCTCGATGACCATGACGGCACTGACGACTCGTTCGGAAGCCGCGACGTAGACGAGCATGGGCTCCTTGTCGACGGGGGCGGCGAGTAGCGGGGCCGTGAGTAGCACTTCCTTGAGTGAGTGGAGCGTGTCGTCTGCCTCCTTGTCCCACTGGAATGTGGGGTTCTTGCGCATTAGGCGGTAGAGAGGCATTGCCTTCACGCATATCCGGGGGACGAAGCGACTGAGAGCCGCGACTCACCCGTCCAACTTCTGGACATCGCGCAGGCACTCGGGTTTGTCGAGTCGGGCGGTCATGTTGATCTTGGTGGGGTTCGCCTCGATGCCTCGTTTGGAGACTACGTACCCAGCAGCTGTCCAGTAGGTACACCAAAGGTGCACTTTCCTGGGTTGAGTTTGATCTTGTACCTCCACAGATTTGTGAAGGTTTCGGCCAGGTCGGCGAGTAGATTGCCCTGGCGAGTGGACTTTACCACCACGTCGTCGATGTAGACGTGGATGTTGCGGACAATTTGGCTCCCAAGGCATTCATGCATGCACCTCTGGTAGGTCGCTCCGGCGTTCTTGAGGCAGAATGTCAAGGCAGTGTAGCAAAATGCTCCGAATGGCGTGATGAACGCCGTCTTCTCCTCGTCCTCGACTGCCATTTTGATCTGGTTGTCACCAGAGTAGGCGTCAAGGAAACACAGTGACTCCGAGCCCGCGGTCGAGTTGATGATTTGATCGATCCACGGGAGGACGAACTGCTCCTTTGGGTAGGTGCTGTTGAGGTTTGTGTAATCGATACACATTATCCAGGTCCCATTCCTCTTCTCGACCAGGACTGTGTTTTCCAGTCACTTGGAGTATTTGATTGGCCGTATGAAGCCCGTAGCAAGTAGACGCTACACCTTCTCGGCGATTGCTCGGCGATGCTCTTCATTGAAGGGCCACAGCGACTGCTTGATGGGTCACGCTTTGGGTTCGGTGTTGAGTTTGTGAACAGCGAGTTACCTCGGGACACCAAGCATGTCGGATGGCTTCCATGCGAAGATGTCCCGATTCTCACATAGGAACTCGATGAGCGCGCCTTCCTATGCTGGGCTCAAGCCCGTCCCGATCGTCACCGTCTGGCTAGAGTCGCCTGGGACCATCTTGACGGAGCACGTGAGCATGGTTGCCTAGAACGTGGTCGATCCTCCGTTCTCCGAGTTGGGCTTCTTGAGTATTGTGGGGTCGTCGTTGTTGACCCCGGTCGTGTACTTGGCGAGCTCCTCCGCATGGTTGGCTTCTGTGGCGATGACAGCGTCGGTGAGGTCGGTGAGGTCGGCTCCCTTGGCCTCGCACTCCGTGGCCATCTTAGGGTCGCCGTGGACGGTGATGATACCACACGGCCCTGGGAGCTTCATCGCGTTGTACGCGTAATGTGGCGCTGCCATGAACTTGGCGAACGCCTGCCTCCCAAGACGCAAAGGTAGGGGCTATTGAAGGGCACCAACTCGAAGACGATCCGCTCGGTGCGAAAGTCCGCTGGTGTGTCGAAGGTGACTGGTAGCGTCACCTTGCCGATCGGGTATGCCTTCTGACCGGTGACGATGCAGTGGAAGGTGGTGTAGGTCGTCTCAATCATCGACTGCGGGAGCCGCAGTCGCCTAAACGTGTCTAGGTAGAGGATGTTTATGGAGCTCCCGCCGTCTATCGGCGTTTTGGGGAGCCAATATTCGCCCACTTTGGGCATGACCACCAAGGCGACTCGCCCCGGATATTCGATCCGTGGCGAGTGGTCCTCGCGGCTCCAGGTGATCCACTGCTCGGACCAGTTGAGGAAGCGGGGGACGTCAACTTGGGATACCGTGTTGATTGCGACGGTGCGGGAGATGACCTTCTTCTCACGCTTGGTGTTGAACCCAGTGCAGGTGTGGAGCGATCCGACGTCGTTGCCGAATGCTCCGCCTTTTGGCGGGTGGTTATTGGGGTCCTCCAGTGTGCGCCATGCCTTCTCAATCTCCTTCAGGGAGTGGCAGTCCACGGTCGTGTGCATGGTGGGCTTCCCCTCCCTACTGTGGAACACACATGGCTGGTTAAGGAGAGCCAGGGGTCGAATTTCGGCCTCGCCTTGTAGTTTTCGTTGTCGTGGCGTTGTCCTCCGTCGCGACGGAAGCTCTTGGGCTCGCGTGGCGTGTAGCCGATGTTGGCGATGAAGTCGACTAGCCCGCCATCGCGTCTCTTGCCGGTGAGGCAAGTATTGCTGTAGCGTAGCTCGGGTCACCTCCCGTTGTCGTGGCCCCTTGGGCGCGATTTCCTCCCAACTTGTTGTAGGTTTCTTGGTTCGGGTCCTCCTCTGCGTACCGCTTGGCGATCTCGAGGAGTTCCGGTATGTTATCGAGTGTCTTGTACACCCGCTTGAGCTTGGCGACCAAGGGCTCGTAGCGGCACGAGGTCTTGAAGCAGTGTATCACCGTGTCCGGGTGGATGCCGGCGCGTTGAACCATAGGTCTTGCCATCGATGGACCCAGCTGCGGGTCGACTCGCGGGGTCCTTGGACGCATCGCTCCAGGTCCTTGATGGTGGTGGCGCGGGTGTAGGAACCCTCGAAGTGCCTGACAAAGGCATCACGCATATCCTCCTAGTCGTCCACGGGGAGGGTGTTGATCCACTGCCGGCTCGCTCCCTCCATCAGCAAGGGGAGGTAGCGAGCGGCGAGTAGGTCGGTGTGGCTGGCGATTCCCATCGTCATGAGGTATGTGTCTAGCCACATGGACGGGTCGTACGAGGGATCGTACTTCTCGATCTCCTTTGGCGCCTTGAAGTTCGCCAGGTATTTTTCGCCTAAGATCATTTGTCCGAAGCACTAGGGGCCGACTCGGCTGAGGGATCCCCTTGGCTCGCCGTCACGGCAGTTCGTGAGAGTGTGCCTTAGGTGGTCGGATTGGCGTGCTCACCATCTTTGGTTGTTGATGATGTCGGTCCGCGCGTCGACTGGCTGCCCATTGGCAGCGACCATGTTGTTCGTCGGTCGCGGGTCGTTGGTGGAAAGCGCCGCGTGTGCGGGTCGTGGTTGGAGCTGCAGGGGCTCAGGCGGTGGGAAGTTGAGAGTATTTGCCATTGTCGGGCGGCCGCTCGAGGCCGCCCTGCTTCCTAACGAGCGGGAGTACATGCGCTCCCATGAGTCGGCTCCCGCGGCTTGCTGCTCGACGACCTTGGCGAGTAAGGCCTTGGCGTACTAGATCTGCAGTGCGCCTACCCCAGTCACGTTGATGTTGGCGACCGCGGCCTGACTCGCAATGACATTGTCCATCAGGGTGGAGAACAGTGGGAGGCCGTTCGCATCCCGCTCTTGCAGGGAGATCATGATCCTTGGCTGGTCTGGAGGGGGCGCGCAACCGTGCTGTGGTGGGGGAGCGCTGTTCGCCGTTGTGCCTGGTGGTGGCCGAGCACTTCCTCCCGGTGAGGCGTTCTTGCAGGACACGCGATCGTCCATGCGGGCCAGGTCGTTCTCGTCGTCGAAGTTCAGGGTACGACCCTGAACGGTGGGGCTCAGGCGTGACGTGATGAGGAGCTGGTGGTAGAGCGAGAGCTCCTACGCCGTCGCTTGCTAGAGACGAAATTTTTCATGATCGGCTTGTTCCTTGCGGACCGCCTCTTCCAGTCGCAGGCGGAGTTCCTTGACCTCCTTCACCATCACAGTCGGCGGGATCAGCATAGAGAAATGGTATGTCGGAGCGCTCGTGCCGCTCGCCATGTAGGTCGCGACTAAGCGACCCGATCCGGCCTGGAGGTCGCCGACATTTTCCGACCGGGAGTCGGAGTCAAAGATCCCACGGATGGAACGATCCTCGAAGTCCCCCATGTTGGAGACCTAGGTGATGGAGCCCGCGGGTGACGCAGCAATGATGGATCCGGCGATTGACACCAGGGTCGTCGAGTCAGCATCGTCGTTGAGGGCCGCATCATCCGCGGCCACACTGGTCTCGGCCACGTTGCTGTTGGCCGAGTCCTCCGAGACGATGACGTCGGTGAAGCCGACACAGAGGATGATCATGCCGACTGGCATGATCACGCTGTGTGTGACAGGGCGTGCCACCGGGACGTAGTTGCTTGGCAAGATCTGGAGGATCTCGTCGATGGCGATCATGCGGTCGGTGGTGATTGTCTCATTGATTGGCAGATTGGATCTCGCAGCAGAACACAGGCCTGACTGGCCAGGCTCCACGGTGGGCGCCACCGTCGTGGGAATGGCCACGGCAGATGCTGCAATCGGCAACGAGTAGTAGAACAAGGGGCAAGGGATGCCAGCCATCTGCGGTGCGAGATGAGGGCGGAGACACAGGGTTTTACCTAGGTTCGGCCCCCGGAGGGTAAAGACCTACTCCTGCTAGATTGTATTGATGAGAGAGTACAAGGGCGAGCTCGAAGACTAGGCGGCGAGTTGAAGGGGGTGTATGATGGAACGTAAGTTCTATGAGTACCCTAGGGATGTTTATATAGTCACCTCGCTAGGGTTTATAGATCTACAACCGAGTTGGATAAGGACTCGGAGGGTGTTTGACCTAATCCGATTGGGCCTAGATACGCTTCTAGGCCTCCAGCTTCCAGTCGCCTGGCTCCTTGTTGAGTCTTGATCTAGTCGCCATCGTACATGCCCACTCGCTGGCAGTATGGTCCAATGGGAAACGTCCTGCTGGGTATACCCCACTCGGCATATCCCCATCACATTGGATCAAAGATTGGCAAATCCCAACATTGCTAGTTGTTGGATCTTCTTTTCCATTCTGGGATCAAGAAGATTCTATTGATAGTCTTTAGCACAATGAAATTTATGCACAAACCTCAAACACAATTCTCCGTTGTTCTAGATTATTTTGTCATTTCTATACAGCATGTTCTCATTTGATTTGCATGAATCTCAAAACATATGAATAGGATATCCATAGGATTGGAGTTGCATGACCTCTAGAATCCTATAGGAATAGAAAAATACAGGGATTTGGATTTGAATCATAGGAAAACAAACGAATTCAAACATGAGGTTCCATTGAAGTGAATGGAAAATACAGAGATTGGATTTCTGAATTACTTCCCGATCGTAGGCGTCTTGTACTACTCCCTCTATTTGGAAATATAAGATGTTTTAGGTGTTTGAAGTAAATGTACCTAGACACCTTTTAGTATGTTGATTCATTTGAACCTACACACTAAAAAGGTGTCCACATAAATTAGCTCACAAATTGAAAACATCTTTATATTTCCAAACAGAGGGAGTATTAGGGAGTCAGGCCAGTCTCCTCCGAAGATTGGAACCCACGTCCAAATTAACTACTCCAACTGTCTAGACGTCTACTAATATTATTAGGGAGTAGGTTGTCGGCGGGTCGCTGTCTCCTCGAAATTTAGCTAAGAGGAGCGCACACTAGTGTTTATTAATCTAGCATTTCACCCCTTGCCTATTGCCCAGCCCCCCTCTTCCTGTAGTTTTCCACTTCCACACCACACACCGCCGCTGCCGCAATATACCGCTTTCGGATTCTCTTCCGTGTCTCCATTAGGGAGTTGCCACCATTGATTCCCCTCTCTTCCGAAACCCCAATCAATAAAATACAGACACTTCCTTGCGATGGTGTCAGCAAGCAAGAATAGTGATCATGATTCTAAGCTGTTTCACGACATGTTTATCGAAGGCCCCTATAAAGAACTCATAACTAGATGCAACGTCATCACCGCCGCCAACCTAGTCGGTTCATCCAAAAAAAATCTTGAATCTGCGAAAGCTAGTGCAACATTGGATGCTTCATTTCCATTTGGCCTCCCATGTGTTCTTCATCCCCTCCCACCCCCCTACAAAGGGACCACCAGATTTCTTGCATTACTTCAAAATTTATAGCATCTCATGCAAGCTATCGCTGCTGGACAGGTTCTCGTCCGATGTTATGGTACCAGGCTATAGTTTTGGGAAGTGGGTAGGCACCAATGGATATTGGATTGCAATGGCTGGGTTCATAGGCAAGCTGGATCCTCGCAACGTGTAAATTCGTCACAATATTCCTCTACTAGCATTGCCGTTGTCGTGGTATTGTCGATGAGTACGTGATGGAGGGGTCCTCATAGTGCGTGTTTAGAGACATGGGGTAAGGTGGAAGGTTGGCGGGTACGAGGTAGCACAGCTTACCCAGGTTTAGATCCCACGACGGTAGAAGAATCCTACTCCTGCTATAAACCACAATAATGGCAATACACCGAGTTATAGGGATCGGTTCGCTGTGAGCGATATGAGTTACTTGGTGCCCTGAAGGCTCATCTACGTCCGGCTTATAAAGACACCAAATCCTAGGATTACAGGGAAATTCCTAGCCGAACAGGTTATAGAGTCCTACATGGTATACAACTAGTCTAATGTGTCTTGCACTCCAAGGCTCCGGGTACGCTGGTGACTCCACCGTAGCCTTCCTTCATCCGACATGGGCCTCCCTTCTAGAACCATCTAACTTGGCCGTTCAGCAGGCCATAGTCCTTGCTACCAACTGTGGGCCACCCAGGTTATCCGGATTAGGTACATGTAATGGTGATACCCATTTAGCATATCCCCAACAGTAGCCCCCGGAGAACTCCGAGATCTTGCGTCATCTTGCCTCTTCAGGTTGAATGCTCTGTCTAGATGAATGTCGGAAAATCGTCAAGCAATATCTTGTAGTCCTTCCAAGAACCCTGTGATGTTCTCTGTCTTCAATATGTAAGTCAGAAAACTGCTGAATCTTCCATCGTACTCTTCTCGTAGCCGGACGCGATCCGTCCATGCCGGAATCTTCAGATGGGATTGTTCACCTACATATGCCAGCAGAGTGTCGTACCATAGGTCAGCGATGCCTCGTAACTCACAGATGCAGAGAACACAATCATAGCCATTTTCCCACGTGAAGGATACAAAACATTGGCGGCGGTGGTGGGAACATGGAGAAATTTCCATGCATGCGTTGTCCACGCAGCAACCGTTCAATCAACTTGCACGAATCTTGATGCCAAGTACTATATATTGTAACCTTGGTTATTTTTATCTTTTCACCTCATTCTTCCTCGCATCGTCTTCTTCCTTTAGCCAACATCTCCTCGAGCTCTCTGCACAAATAGAGAAAAAACCCTAGCCTTCTCCAAATCTACAGTCATTCCCAATGGCTAGCAGCAGTAGCACTCCGTCCATAGCAGCATTTGGCGAGGCAACAACCAAGTCAACAGGCTTAGTCCATGTCCCGCTAGAGGGCGTGGTGGTGTCGCGCTCCGTGGTGGTGGAATCCATCGACGGTGACCATAGTCTAGTGGGGCTAGAACCACTAGAGGAGGAAGGTGACACCCATAAGGGGGATTGGCGCGTCTCGGACATCACCAAAAATGATATCAAGGAGATGCTCACCGAGGGGTACCTCCCTGCGACGGAGGGTCTGGTCTGGAGGGCGGCACTGGCCGTCAAGGCTGTCCCTTCTCCCTTAGCCGTAGAAAAGGTATACCTCAAAGATCAACTGGTGCACGGTGTCTCCCTCCCAATCTCTGACTTCTTCATAGAAGTTCTTATCCACTTTCGGGTTCAACCTCAGAACCTATCTCCGAATAGCATCCTCGCGCTTACCAATTATGCGGTGCTTTGTGAGGGTTAGCTAGGAATTAGACCTAGGTTAGATCTGTTTATTTACTTCTTCACCGTGTAGAGGGAAGATGGAGTGAGCAAGGATGAGCTTAGGAATTGTGGAACCATTAGCTTTAAGATCCATCCTGGCCGGAGGTTCCCCGACATCATAGGCAATGAATCTTGCAAGAATTGGCAGAGGACGTATTTCTACGGCCCAGATATTCCTCTAGATGGCCAAGAAAAACATACCCGGACTTTGTGGATGGAGCTACCACCGAAGCCTCAAAATGGAGATCCCAAGCCCTCCTCCCCTCCGATGATGAAGCCTATCACATCGTAAGGCGGATAGATTGGTTCGTAGAGACGGGTCTGACCGGGTTGGACCTAGCCATGTGCTGGTTCATCAGGCGGATCCAGCCTCTACTGCACCGTGCGAAGCCCATGCACCAGTATACCAAGGATAGGAAGGATAGCCTCTGCATCTCCAAGGAAAACATCTCCAGTGACTCCATCAAGCTTCGCCTCAAAGACATAGTCAAGGTGAAGGATAGGAAGCATGGCTTCACTATCACCTATGACATGTTCGAGGGTGGCACGTGCCTAGAGGTATTTATTTATTTTCCGTGTATGACATATACTCTAGTTTTTCCGTCTTGCCTTAACCTTTGCATCTAACACTTTGGGATTGACTTAACAATTGAAGAATCTAGATGGAGGTAGGACGGCTGCCCAAGTCTACGATTCCAAGATGAAGGAAGTCACCGTTGTGTTCGACGATGAGGTCCCGTTGGCGCGAAAGAGGAAGAGCTCCACCTCTGACGATGTTGATGGAGGCAAGAGAAAGAAGACGGAGGGTGGAGCCTCCAAGAGATCCACCGCCTCCCTGGAGGCGGAGAAAATAAGAATGATCGGTATCCCGTTAACCAAGGCACCAATCATTGTGTAAGCTTCTTTACATCCGACATTTTCTCTTGCTCGTCTTATTCCTTTACTTATACTTTTTGCAAGTTTCATGAAGATGGCCAGTATGAGTTTGAAGAAGACCTCGAAAACATCGGCGGCTTCTAAAAACATCAGAGAAATGTTTAACCAAGTATCTTCCACCATCCCCCCTCCGACTCCGAGTGTCCAGCCTACTGCCGCACCGACAAGTTCTCCAGCAAAGGTAACGACTGAACATTCCGCCATGGAAGTGGACCCAACTCATTCTCAGGAGGTCCCAGACATTTCCGTGGATCCCCACATTGACGGCGAGCAGGAGACACAGGAGAGTACGTCTTATAAAGTGGCTGAAGCTCTGGCTAAGGATGCCACTGGTAGCAGTAAGGCGATGGTGGAAGGCAGAACTTCTGTCGTAGGCGAAGCCATTGCACCCAACGCCAACAGAGCTCCCAAATATCATCTACCCGGTGCTTACACCGAGTAGCTCAGCTCTGGCCCCTGGTGCAGCGACGACTTCTCCCACATGTGGTCTTGAGGAGCTGCTCAAGCAGGCGGAGATCTTGCGCATTAACAGTCTTGCTTTTAGCAATATATTCTGCGGGAGCGCCACCAACCTCAAGACCATTGCACTTGTAAGTTTTATATGTCTTTTTCATTTCATATGTAGTACCCCACTGTATCCCCCGAGGATTTAGACAGAAAACCATAGGTCTTTCGGTCTAAATGCTCTAAGAGTGACTAAGCTAGAAACTTTGCACTGTAGCCCCGAAGTATGTAGTTTGAATGAATTATTCCGACTAGATACTTTCAGAGTAGCATACGCAGTGTTTGTAATTTTCAATACTGTAGCCCCCAAGCCTCTAGTTGAAATAGAATTAGTTCTGAATAGATGCTTAAATAAAGACTAAGCATATTGCAGAGTTTTAAAATTCGTACTGTAGCCCCCAAGCCTCTAGGCGGATACTTATCCGGCTAGATGTGCCAAGTATACCAAGTAACATTACCCTTTCTTGCAGAATGAGAATGCTCGGAGGAATGTCGCGAACGACAAGTTCTAGAAGATGCGTGCAGATCTTCAAGCTGAAAAGGGTAAAACTGCCTTCTTGAAGGATCAAATCACCAAGAGAAAGAGTCTGTTTTTCTTTTCAATTTCGCACTCAATCTTGGTCTTGCGGCATTAAATTCCGCCTACTCATTGTTCCTTGTCATTTCTCCGACATGTAGAAGCAATCGCCAAGGCCAAGGATATTTTCGAGCAATCGAAGCACATATAATTGCTGGATAGCAAAAACAAAATCCTTAAGTAGGAGAGAGCCGACTCGCTGAAAATGCATGAAGATGACCTAGCTGCCGTGCAAGAAACCGCAAACACGGAGATCAACCGTCTGAAGGAGGAAATTGCAATCCTCAAGGAAAAGAACAAAGCTGCCACCAAGCAGAATACTCAGAACCTTAGGCTTATAAGGCCCTCCAACAAGAACGAGACTCCATGGCGGAGACTCTCCAGCAAGCCGAGGATAGCATCTTTGGTAAGAAATATCCATCTTGTACTTCTGTAAACCAGGTACTCTGAACTTATGTTGTGTTGAACTCATGTACTCAATCACTTGGCCGAAAATGCAGCTCCTATTGGTTTAACCAATAATCCTCCTCCTCCAAAGGAATGCATGGTTCTTGCCGGCAACTTCATCAGCACCACCATCACCCAAGCAAAGGAAATTGCCAAGCCCTTAGTCATTAATATCAAAGCAGTGGACTCCATCATGAAAAACTCAGAGATCATGCACCAAGCCCCTGAGCGTATCCTAAGCTGGAAAGCTTCATGTACCCGGGCTGGTGCAAGATGGCGATGGCTATGGTCAAGGCCCACCATGATGATGCTCACATCGTAACGGTGACCTTCGGCTTGCCCGACGTAGACGATGACGGCCAGAAGATCGATCATGGAGCTATATGGGAATCTCTTGCTGGCTATGACACCGGGGTCGCCCAGTTGGTGGATGCAAACACGTTTGTGCCCTTAATTTAATTGACGCCAACCAAGCCAGCTCCTCTGAGTCCCTCGAGACTGCCAACTTCACTGATGGGCCAGATGACTCTCCTGGGTTCCTTGATGTTACCTCGAAGTCTCCCGCGCCAGAGGAATGAAATCACAATGTAATATTTGTTTCCTCTGGATCTTTTTGTATGTATGTAGAAAACAATGGGTTAACCTTAAGGAGGAAAACAATAGCTATATTTTCCTGCTACTTAAGTACTCATTCCACCATGTATATATTTTTAAGCAAGTGTTTGCTTATCCATTACTCTAGTTTTTATGCTTGACCTTTCGTGAGTAGGAAGACCCTTAGTCAGAACTATGCGCTCAGGCGATGATACCAAATGGCACCGTCAAAAACATAAACACAAAATCTTCGACCTCAAGTGCCGAAAGTCACTACTCTAGAATCCACATAAAAACAACAAAGAACGTGTAGACCAGAAAACTTAAGCTAACGCCCATAGGCAGAATTTTCACAAGTGCAAATGCAAAACTTGTGCATAAAGGTTTTATACGATCCAAAAATGAACACTAAAGGAGGTAAAAGACTCAAGCATATGAGTGAACCAAAGAGCTGTATACGATCCAAACTTGTGCATGTTAAGTGTAAAAAGAAAGTAGTTGTGCCATGTTCCATGGCCGATCAAGCTCCAGGTAGTCATCATCCGGGTCACTTCGCTTACGCTTATGATCCTCGTTTGGTCTATCCTCTAGTTCATGATTGTCAACGAGGTAGTAAGATCCATTGAGTAGCGCCTTGCTTATGATGAACTGTCCTTCCCATGGCGGGGATAATTTGTGTGACTTCTTCTACTTAAGTCAGAGCACCAGATCCCCCTCTTTAAACGAGTGATACCGAACGCGGCGACTATTGTAGCTGCATAGCTTCTGCTGGTAGATGGCGGATCTTTGGTATGCCAATACCGCTCTTCCTCGAGAAGGTCCACATCTAGGCATCTGGATTTTTCAGCGTCATCCTCGTCGTAGGCAGCTATTATTGGTCAATCTTGAAGGATGTCGGAAGGCAGGATGGCTTCTGCTCCATATACCATGAAATAAGGGGTGTATCCGGTGGATCTATTGGCAATTCCTGAGCTGGTACATGTGGTTATCAGGCATAGTACTGGCATCCGATGCATGTCTCAACCAGCTTGTCGGTGTCCGCCTTCGTGGTCAGCCAGTAGAATCATTGCCCGAAGGCTTTGGAGACCAATGATCGTGGAGCGGTGTGATGCTCGCAATCTCCGAGATGGATCTCACAAAGGATTTAAATACCTTATTGTTGGGAGACACACTTCAGGTATACACCAGTGGTGCTTCTTTTATAGAGTTGTCCATTGATTATGGTATAGCCCTTTGCTTGACATACTATTTGTCGACTTTCGACCTCGTCGATGGGCAAAGTTCTGTGTACGAGATATTCGATGAATGGGTTTGTCCAAGCCGGAGGGTCTTTTGTTACTGTGTGAACAAATGAGTCAACTCTATCTGGGTTCTCGGCATCCGCTCCTTTCACGGATGGTGTCCGTGGATGCTCTATAAACACGCCAAGCAGAATTGGTTTGCACCCTGATCCAAGCTTTGATAGTAGATCAACCGCCTCATTTTCCTCCCTTTTGACATACCTGACTTCGTAGCCCTCGAAGAACTTGGCTATCTCGTCTACTTCGTCTCAATATGCCGTCATCATAGGGTTCTGCGCGTTCTAGGTGCCAGCCACCTGCTGGGCAACCAAGTCTGAATCTCCAGAGCAAACTATGTGCTTGATGCCAATATCCTTGGCTACACGAATTTCGTGAATGAGTGCTTCATATTCCGCCATGTTATTTGTAGCCTCAATGTGGATATGCAGAATGTAGTGCGTTTTTCCCCTGTTGGTGACTATTGCAGTACACCAGCCCCCGAGCCGTTGAGCAGCTTTGATCCGTCAAAGTGCATCACCCGGTATTCTGGCTCTGGTATAGGGGTAGCATCCGGAATCTCTGTCAAATCTGCAATGAAATCCACCAAGACCTATGATTTGATAGCGTCGCGTCTCTTGTAGGTGATCTCGAAGGCGTAAAGTTCAATGCCCCACTTCGTGACCCTTCCCGTAGCATCATTGTTATTGATGATGTCGGACAGTGGAGTCTTGATCACAACTGTGATATGGTGCTCCTGGAGGTAGTGCCTTAGCTTCCAAGAAGCAAGGAACACTCCATAAGATAGCTTCTAGAAGTGCGAGTAACTCTGCTTGGACTCCGTCAAGACCTCGCTTACATAGTAAACTAGTCGTTGCACTCTGTACTCATGTGTTGGTTCTTTCCGCTCCACCATGACGACGACGCTGATTACCCTGTTGGTGGCCACCATGTAAATCAACATAGGCTCCATTTGCTCGGGTGCTGCGAGTACAGGCACCGAGGAGATTATCCCCTTTATCTTTTTAAGCGCAGCATCTTCTTAGTCCGTACATACTAATTTGTCCACCTTCTTCAGCAACTTGTATAGCAGCAGAGCCTTCTCTCCAAGTCGGCTGACAAACAGGCTTAAAGCTGCAACGCAGCCTGTGAGCCATTGGATGTACTTCAGGCATGTCGGACAGTTTATGTTTAGGATGGCCTTGATCTTCTCCGGGTTAACCTCGATTCCACGCTGGGAAACGATGAAGCCCAACAATTTGTCGGCTAGAACCCCGAAGACGCACTTCTTTGGGTTAAGCATCGTGTTGTATTTCTAGAGATTATCAAAGGTTTCTTTTAAGTCGGAGATTAAGTCATTTCACTTTTTAGACATCACCACGATATCGTCCACATAGGCGTGAACGTTCTGATCAATTTGGTTGTGAAGGCAATGCTACATAGTCCGCTTCTATGTAGCACCTGCGTTTTTCAGACCAAAGGGAATCGTGACATAGAAAAACGTGTCGTAAGGTGTGGTGAACGAAGTGGCCAATTGGTCTGACTTCCTCAAATTTATCTGGTGGTATCCTGTGTATGCATCTAGAAAACACAGAAGTTCCGAGCCATTCGTTGAGTCAATGACTTGGTCAATGCGAGGCAAAGCAAACGGATCTTTCAGACACACTTTGTTCAAGACAGTGTAATCAATGCACATTCTTAATTCTTTGGTTCCCTTTTTGGGGACAAGTACAGGATTGGCCACCCATCGGGTGTGAAGGACTTCTCGGATAAAACTATACTTAAGTAACCTAGCTATCTCTTTGCCTATGGCGGGTCTCTTCTCGTCTCCAAAGCATCGTAGAGGTTGTTTCACCGGTTTGCATTTTGGATCAATATTCAAGCTGTGCTCGGCAAGTTCCCTAGGTAAACCTTTCATGTCGGCAGGTTGCCAGGCAAAGATATCCTATTCTCACGGAGGAACTCGACGAGCGTGCTTTCCTATTTAGGGTCCAGGTACATCCCAATGGCTGTGACCTTGGAGGCATCACCTACCACAAGTTCCACTGACTTGGTTTTGATGGCGGCCTTGAAAGCAGGATCGGAGTCAGAAATCTGCTTCTTCGATGCCGGCTTCTCCGAGGCGTCGACCTTTCTCTGGATCTCCTTGAATTCTTCGTTGTATAGGACACTTCTATAAAGGCTGCTTATCCAATCTCGCAGTCCCTTGCCTTCGAAAAGCTTATGGATATGGTGATGACACCATTTGTTATAAACGAAACATGGCTTGGCCATGAAGGCGTGGAAGATGTCGTGTCCGAATATGACATGGTACACGCTTTTGAAGGGGACCACTTCAAAGGTCATGCGTTCTTGGCGGTAATTATTAACATCACCAAAAGCGACTGGAAGCATGATGCATCCAAGGGATAGAGCCTCCCGGCGAGGAACGACGCCATGGAACACGGTGCTTGTCCGCCTTAGGTTGGTCTATGTCAAGTTTATCTTGTGAAGTGTATCTAGGTACAAGATATTGATGCTACTTCCATTGTCCACCATGAATTTGGTGAACTCATTGCTGTCAATCAAAGGGTTGAGGACCATAGCATATTGGTTCCTCGTTGGGATGAGGTCTGGGTGATCCTTCTTGTCCCAGGTAATTGAAACTTCCGACCATCAATATCCTCAGCGAGGTTTTCTATGCCCGGATAGTTGGGGTGCCAAGGAAAGTGTGGTAGACGGGGGACTTGTTCTCGAAGGGGTTCTTGCCTTTTCCATCACCCTTGTCGGCGTGCTTGGGGTCAACATCCTCGTATATATCACTTGAATCCTTGGACTGTTATTCCTTCTTCTTCCCTTTTACCTTGCCTGGCAGTCGGTTCTTCTGGCTTCGTTTGTAGCCGGAATCCAGGTCTTCCTTGAGGTTGTTGACGAACTTGCAATGGCGATTGGTGTAAGTGGCTTTGCCGTTAGCGTCGATCTATACAAGGCATGGCATATCATGGTACTCCTCGTATGTTTGGGGGGTGCGGGGCACTGCCAGGGTTGTTTCACTACCTCTCTGCTGCCCACGACCAGCCCCCCGTCCTCGGCCACGCTGTCCGCCATCACCTCTTCCTGCAAACGTCATCGCGACCATGTTGGACGTTTTCTTTTCTTCTGGCGGACTCTTGCGCTTAGTACTGTTGTTCCTCTTGGATTAGGCTGGGACGACAATTGCCGGCAAGGAGCCGCGAGCATCATCGTCAGCAGCCGCGAACTCACTAGCCAGTGAGATCATCTGAATGAGATCTAGCCTATGATTGTCCTACAGGCGCTTAAACTTATGCCAGAGCAATGTGCACTTTTCCAAGCCATCAATGTAGGCTGCCATAGCGGTCTGATCGTGCACTCATGCGTAGGAACTTTTCATAGCCAGCCAGCGGGAGAGGTAGGATCGACATGTCTCGTCTTTCTCTTGCACGCACCGCTATAGATCCCCAACAATGCAGGGTCGTTTGTACGTACCCTCGAAAGTTTTGGTGAACGCTTCTTGCATGTCCAGCTAGTTGCATATGGACTTTTTCGGCAAGTCATCAATCCATTGGAAGGACATGTCCGTCAACATGAGTGGGAGGTACTTGACGGCAATGTTGGGGTTTCCCCCAGCGATCTCCACCGCGTTGCCGTAAACCTGCAACCACGTAGCAGGTTTGGCAGTGTTGTCATAGATCTTGATCATGTTGTCTATCTAGAGTTGCGGTCTGTATTGTAGGTCCAAAGCAACATGGTCCCAGGTACTGTCCTTCCCGGGCCTCGT
The DNA here is from genome assembly GCA_023614405.1 of Avena insularis. Lineage (NCBI taxonomy): Eukaryota > Viridiplantae > Streptophyta > Magnoliopsida > Poales > Poaceae > Avena > Avena insularis. The sequence goes on along the minus strand of CM042685.1, from coordinate 124,217,062 downwards.
GAATCTTGTCCAGGCGCAAAAGTTCATCATATGGCTCCGGGCTTGCTTTCTTCTTGTTGTTACCAGGGGAGGGGCTGCGTGAGCGACGCGGTCCTCCTCCACCACAGTGGCTGCTAGGTGGCGACGGAGGCGGAGGTGGCGGTGGGTTAGCCTTCTTGCGGTTACCCTCTTGCGACTCCTCGCGTCTGTCGCAATTGTTTGCCGGACCTGGAGGGTCATGGCGTGACCTACTCTTGTGTCCTTGGTTGCCGTTGCGCTCCCCACCATGATGGGGCTGCTCCGTGTTGTCGCGGATGATGATGAAACCCTAGGCGTGTCTTGGAGGAGGCATGCTCATACGGTGATGAGCTCTTGGGTCTACGTGATGTAGGGGGGAATGGGCGGAGGAGATGGGTGATGAGGATGATCCTTGCCTCCATGATCGGAGGATATGGGGATAGTGTCCTTCTAGTTGCGCACGTCCCTCCATCTTCGTTCTGATGAACCCATCTGGGACCCGACATCGTGAGGAGATCTCTCCCTTGGAAGTTTAGGATTGCTAGCCTGGAAATATGCTGGGTCAGACTCAAGCCTCTGAGAGGTGGCCTTTTCCTGCTATATGCCGGCCTTTTTTACAAGGTCATAGACATGTTCCACAGCCGCGAGTGATCTATCCTGCTCTAGTAGGGTCTTAGCGACGACCAAGTTGAGGATAGGAATGGGCATGACCTTCCTGCCTTCATTGTCAATGTATGGCTTGGCTTGTGGCGGCTTAGATGGAGCCCATCCTAGTTTGCGTTTTACACCAGGATCATTGATAACGCGATCCGGAGCTTTCCTAGCCTTCTTCTGCTTGTGCAAAGTCTTGTACTCGGCCTCCATGGCTCTACCTGTCCCGATTTATTTTTGCGCATTGGCCAGATCTTGTTCTAGCTTTGCGCCCTGCTCCGCGATGGCCTGCGCCTCCTCTAGTAGCTAATGGCGCTTCTCGTCAAGCTAGACTACGTTCCATATATGAGCCACAGTCATGGGCTCGACGAGCAAATTTCCATACATCACTCTATCAACTGGAGTGAATTGGGTGGCCGCAGACGTAGACGCTGGAGGCGGCGGATTTGAGGTGTTGGGGTTACTCAGACCGAAGTTGAGTTCCTGCGGCTACTGCGCTAGGTTGGGCGGAGGGGGCATGGCCATTGCGTGATCAGTGTCGGCATCTTCAGTTGGTCCTTTCCCATTATCCTGTGGCTTAGTTAGAGCTTGTCCGGGTTGATCTTCTTCCATCATAGCCCCAATGGCGACGAACACCTCTCGGGATGTGATGGCCTTGTCAGCTTGCTCCTCGCGCTTGATGTCCTCCTCCATCTCCTGCATAGCAGAGTCGAGTTCCTCCGGGTTGATATCCATCTCCTCCGATTCCATGTTGATGTCAGTGTAGAGAGCGTCCAAAATAGAGTCAGAGGGTGCGGGGGCTTCCTCGATGACGGAAGAAGATGCTGAGGCTGTAGGGACGTTGACTGGAGGCTGCGGCGGTGGTGGCCCGGGTATAGCAGCAATCTCGGCCTGAGCAGTTGCTTCAGTGGCCGCGTATTTGTTGACGGTGCTGATCATGCTCTCGAAGGTGAGGAGACCCACGGCATGTTTCCGCCTTAGCGTATGCCGGAGAAGTGTACCGTGATCCAGTCCTTCCACAAAGTGATAAATAGAATCATCACTAGGGTAATTTTCCAGATCGGCCCGTATACGGAGCCATCTGGTGAGGTGATCGCAGGGGTTTTCACCATCTCTCTGGATGCATCGCGCTAGATCGAAGATACTCACCATGCCGACGAATTGCGATCTCTGCTTTCCAGACGCATGGGAGAAGCTGGCAGATTTGCATCGAACTTCCACCATTATAACCTCCAGAGGGTCGGTTTGGGTGGGCCTTGAATTTTTCCGATAAGCCGGAAAACTCCAAAGAGATATCCCACTTTGATCCTTCCGTGAATGTATCCTGCCCGTAGGCGGTCCGTGCGAGCCTTGACGATCCTCCGACTCCCAGGGAACTAGTGCCCGAGTCAGTTTCGCCAATGAAGAGGTGGATGTCCCTGATTGGTACGATCGAGCAGCGGGTGGGGTTCATCTTCACCGGGACCCAAAACTCATCGTGTGGGACGATCCAAATGTTGTTGAAGAAGAGAACACAGCCGATGGCTATGTTTTTGCCGATTCCCACGAAGAGCTTTGACCTTGCCCATTGTAGAGCTTGAAGCGCATCTTGCCCCACGGTGGGCGCCAACTATCGTGGTATTGCCGATGAGTACGCCATGGAGGGGTCCTCATAGTGCGTGATTAGAGACGTGGGGTAAGGAGGAAGGTTGGCAGGTACGAGGTAACATAGCTTACCCAGGTTCAGATCCCACGATGGTGGCGGAATCCTACACCTGCTATAAATCACTATAATGGCAATATGCCGATTTATAGGGATCGGTTCTCTATGTGCGATATGAGTTACTTGGTGCCCTAAAGGCTCCTATAGGTCCGTCTTATAAAGACACCAGATCCTAGGGTTACAGGGAAAGTCCTAGCCCAACAGGTTATAGAGTCCTACATGGTATACAACTAGTCTAACGTGTCATGCACTCCAAGGCTCTAGGTACGCTGGTGACTCCACTGTAGCATTCCTTCATCCAAGAAACTGACGAGCCAACCATGTTCTTGTTGTATAATAATCATGCAGCTATAATGAAGAAGATTGCTATTTTCCAAGTTCCCACGGCTGCTAGGAGATATAAAGATTTCTCGCTTGTTGTAGTCTGCAACGTCAGAATTGATGTCCTTCAGCACGGTGATGATGGATGGACAGTTCTTCCACTTCCGCTTAACTACACCCCGAGCGCTTATAGTTACAATGATGAAATTACACGTGACGGACTGGTGTTCTCCATACCTCTATATGGCAATGTTCATTTTTGGGATCCTCTGCATCTTGGTAATTATTCCTTCATATGTAGTGTAGTGGCTTCATGTGCCCAAGATATTTTACTGAATTGACTTAGGGAATGTTTCGTTTAAATGAAAATACGAGTAGTTATTTTAGAATCTATGAATTGTATGAATCATAGGATTACGTAGGATTTATTCTTATAGTAGTCGTTTGATTCATCCGATTGAATTATATAGATTTTTCCGGATGTCTTTGAACTCATTTTATTGGAATTTAGATCTACTTGAAGCTCATGAAAAGAATCCATTCAATGGTTTTCTCCATTTGCACCGGTATTCGGCAAGTTCCCTTGCAAATGAACCGGTTAATTCTCTTCGCCTTATTAAAATAAAACGGTGCAAAATTTCCTATCTTGATTCAAAAAAAACGAGTCCGTTATTTTGGGTATGTCCCTATTATATAATGCTTGTTTTATTTTTAGGATTGTAGGTTGCAGTTATTTTTATATGTTCAAGCTATTTTTATTGCAGTTCAATTGGAAGGAAATTTTTCAGTAGGAATCACTATATCATGCTGCTGGAATCTTAAGTTAACACGTTCTAACTTCTTTAAGGTCCTACACTGGTCTTGGCATGACCTGCTGCCATGGAGGACTTGGTGAATGCATTTCTTAATAATACCGGAGACGAGCACGACTACTTTTTTGGTTTTTTATGGTTAGCAAGATATGCAGATGGTTCCTGGCTTCTTCATATGTATATGCTTGGCACTTATTATGATACCAGTTGTCTTATGTGTCATTGCTTCCATCGTACTAGTGCTACTCATCCTCGTGTTGTACATTGTGGTTGCACTGTCTCTACTTATACTTCTAGGTTTGGATGCTTGGTGTTCTCAATGAACACTATTCAGGTTGATTAAGCTAATCCATGGGAAAGGATTGCTGAACTTTGATCATATTCTCTTTTCCTTGGAGTGAACTATCCGATTATCATGCCTTTAGGTGGTGCAGATCTTGCCTCAGGTTATCTGACAAGAAGAAAACGTGTCTACATCTTACCAACTTTAGCATGGCTTTCCAAGGAGTGGTAGCCTGAATTATGCCACTTCAGTTTAAGTGGTAGAGACTATGGTGTTACTTCTAAAGTCAATGTCTTGGAGGGAATTTGTAACCCTCGCTTCTGGGAATAAATGGTGAAGGATCCGCTTGGGTTCGTCCCAACCTTTGCGAATGCCCTCAGTTGGAACCGGCCTCATGTTTAACTAAGAAACAACACCTATTGCGACAGTATGTAATGATGCAATCCGTATGTAATACTTGGTACTACAATTAGAGAAATAGTTCTCGACCATGTTGAACTACTTATTTTTCTTGGTTGTCTGAAATCATCAGCTTTCAACTTCTTGGTATCTCTCCTTTGAAACATGTCCTTGCATCGGTACTATGTCTTATCGGAATCAATTTTGTTACTCGTATCTACTTGACTATATTTTCTTTGGAAATCATGGAAATTTAAGCATCAAGAGGATATTACGAACCACATGGCAAACACTTTAAGAAACAATCACCTCAATTCTTATTTAATAAGGGTCGTACTCTATGTAAACAACCTTGCTTTCAATGATTCTAGGCTCATGCACTACTGTTTGGTTAAGTACATGTGACAAGACCATAACTTTTTAGATATTTATCTTATCTTACTATTATATAGTGTACGGATAACTTTCAACATTAACGGTTGTATCAATACTAGCAAATCCCAACAATGCTAACCATCAAATCTTCTTTCCCATTCTAGCTTCTAGGAGATTCTATTGATATAAGAGCAATGAATGCTACACACACGGACCAAATATACACCCGATACTTTATGGATGTGGCTCAAAATTATAATTATCTTCTGCGCTTTACGTATTACTTTATAATTTTATATTGTGATGATATATCATTCTACTAGTACTAGTACAATAGTAGCATTATCTGAGTTGCAAGGCACGTGCAACCCAATACTAGTATTGAGGAGTACACTATAGAACATATTGGAGTGCCAAGATAGCCCCCTTTATCTCTGCCCCACCCCTCTATCTGTGGATGGATGCATGGTTTTGCCAGTGAGCATGACCACTACGTGATCCCTTCGTTGCCAACCGATGCCGCGTGCAAGCTCTAGGCGGGCTCCATGCTTGTCGCGATAATATTTCAACGAAATAGTTATAGTACCAACAACACAATATTGTAGAGAGACATGGTAGATACAACAATTATAATGTAGGACGCGGCAGTTATATAACAATACTTACAACAGAACATTACTCTACTCGTCTTCATCATCGTCGTCGTTATGGTCATCACCATCATAGCCGTCGGCGTCCTCCAATGACTTGTCTGCAACTCCCTCCTCGTAGATAAGCGCCCTCTCCTTGCTAGAGTCCTCCTCCTCCTGGTAGTCCCATGGGTCGACGTCACTCTCCTCTGCTTCTACCTCAAACTGCTGCATGAACTCCTCCTCGTTGCCCGAGTCAAAGTCCTCATTACTGGCTCCAATATTCCTTTGGGACTTCTTCATTGTGGTCTCGTATGCCTTCCACCGGCGCTCCTCCGTCTTGGCTGCTGCTTGGCGCTACTCCGTCCCTATCGGTCTAACATGCTTCTCGGGCATGGTGGGTACGACAAGCTTCAACGTCACGGTGTCATCTAGCTCTGATGTCAATGGATCCAGGCGTGGTTGGAAACGTCGTGGTCCTTAGATGGATGCCGGCGGGCACGAACAATTCCACGTAAAGCAGGTGACGCAGGACGGTTAGCCACCGCAAGGATCTACCACTTGCACGGCGGTTCCATCCTGCGCGAGGAAGTTGTTTGGAATGCGCGATGGAGGGTACATAGAGTTGGGTGTTGTTCCTATGTAAGGGGAGCGAGGAGCATACTCGTAGTTTAGTCATGTAAGAATTGTACTACATCATAAAATATCTATTTATTGGAAGTGTAGTCACGTAACAAATGACAAAATGCGCCCTCTATCAGCGTCGGGAAGTGTCCAGTCCGTTCCTGTCAACGTGGAGTTCAACTTATCAGCATGTTGTGTCTGTGCAGTAGTTTCTGAGTTACAAGGCATGTGCAACCCAATACTAGTATTGAGGAGTACACTATTGATATTGGCATGCTAGACTAGCTAGCTAATTAAAGTCTCCTCGATGCAGCTACGCCCTGTAGCAGAAGACCCATAAAGTAACACACAAAAAACTCACTGTTCAAAGATCCATTCCATCTTCCCCATCTCCGGCAGCATTTAGTATCATCTCCAACACGCCCTTCACTCATTTTCCTCGCCATCTCGCTCGCAACATTTGTCCTTGCAATAGTAATAGATTGATCAGCCCTCACCCCCAATCCGTCGGGACACGATGGAGGATTCGGGGCCCAATAGGCGGCACGACAGATGGAGCAAGGTCGGTGCTTATGTCTTTGATGAGATCGCTACACATATGGACCTACCAGTGTTGATCCAAACTCCTTTGTGCCTCTCGAGATCATCAATGGCTACACATATGGACACTACCAGCTGGGGGCTACTGTTGGGGATATGCTAAATGGGTATCACCATAGCATGTCTCTAATCCGGATAACCCGGGTGGCCCACAGTTGGTAGCAAGGCCCATGGCCTACTGGGCGGCCCAGTTAGATGGACCCATAAGGGAGGCCCATGCCGGATAAAGGAAGGCTATGGAGGAGGCACCAGCGTACCCGGAGCTTTGGAGTGCAAGACACGTTAGACTAGTTGTGTACCATGTAGGACTCTGTAACCTGTCCGGCTAATACTTTACCTGTAACCCTAGGATCTGGCGACTATATAAAACGGACCTGCGGGAGCCTTTAGGGACAAGTCAACTCATATCGTGCACAACGAACCAATCCATATAACTCGGTGTATTGCCATTATAGTGATTTATAGCAAGAGTGGGATTTCGTCACCGTCGTGGGATCTGAACCTGGGTAAGCTATGTTACCTCGTACCCGCCAACCTCCTGCCTTACCCCACGTCTTTAAATACTCTCAGTGAGGACCCCTCCATGGCGTACTCGTCGGCAATACCACGACAGTTGGCGCCCACAGTGGGGAAAGAGGCACTTCAGGCTCTACAACGGGCGAGGTCCAAGCTCTTCACGAGAATCGGCAAAACCGTAGCCATCGAACGTGTTCTCTTCTCCAGAAACATTCTGATCGTCCCTCCCGATGAGTTCTAGATCCCGGCGAAGATGAACCCCACCGCTTCTCGATCATCCCAATCAGGGAAATCCACCTCTTCATCGGCGAAACCAAGTCGGGTACTAGTTACCTGGAAGTCGGAGGATCGTCAAGGCCCGCACGGACCGCCTACGGGCAGGATACGTTCGCGGAAGGATCAAAGTCGGATCACCCTTCAGAGTTGTCCGGCTTAGATTGGAAAAAATTCAAGGCCCACCCAAACCGCCCCTGTGCAGGATATAATGGTGGAAGATCACTGCAAGTCCGCCAGCTTCGCCCGTGCGTCTGGAAAGCAGAGATCCAAGTTCGTCAGTGTCGTGACTATATTCGATCTAGCGCGTTGCGTTCAAAGAGAGGGTGAAAACCCCCATGATTACCTAGCCAGGTGGATCCATATACGGGCCGACCTGGAACATTACCCAAATAATGATGATATTTATCACTTTGTGGAACGACTGGACCGCGGTACATTTCTCTGACATACGCTAAGGCGGATGTAGGCCTCGGGACGCTTCTCTTTTGAAGGAATGGTGCACACCATCAACAACTTTGTGGCCACTGATGCAGAAGCGCAGGCAGCGCTCTTGGTCGTACCCGGAACCCCTCCGCCTCAGCCACCGCCACCGCCGCCTCCAGTCAACGTCCTTGTAGACGCACCACCACCCATCATTGAGGAGGCCCCGGCACCCTCCAACTCCATTGGACGCGCTGTATGCCAAAATTAGCGTGGACTCGAAGGAGATAGACTTTAGCCCGGAGGAACTCGGCTCTGCTATGCAGGAGATGGAGGAGGACATCAGACGCGATAAGCAGGCCAACAAGGCCATCACATCCCGAGAGGTGTTCGTCGCCATTGGGAGTCTGATGGAGGAAGATCAACCCAGACAAGCTCCGCTTAAAGCGCTGGACAAGGGGAAGGGACCACCTATTGCTACCGACAATGATCATGCAAAGGCCATGCCCCTCCGCCTAACCCAGTGCAGCAGCCGCAGGAACTCAACATCGGTACGAGTAACAACAACACCGAAAACCCGCCGCCTCCGGCATCTACGTCTGCGGCTGCCCAAATCACTCCATCTGATAGAGTGAGTACGGCAATTTTCCCGTCGAGCCCATGACTGTGGCTCACATAAGGAACTTAGTCCAGCTTGAAGAGAAGCGCCAGCAGCTACTGGAGGAAGCGCAGGCCATCACAGAGCAAGGCGCAAAGCTAGATCAAGATCTGGCCAAGGCGCAAAAATCAATAGAGAAAGCTAGAGCCATGGAGGCCAAGTACAAGACTCTGCTCAAGCAGCAGAAGGATAAGAAAGCTCCGGCTCGGGTCATCAACGATCCTGGTGTATGGGGAAACCTACGATGGGCTCCACCGAAGCCACCACAAGCCAAGCCATACATTGACAGCGAGGGCAGGCAGGTCATGCCTACTCCTATTCTCAACCTAGCCATTGCCAGGACCCTTCTGGAGTAGGATACATCACCCACAGCTGTGGAACAGGTATATGACCTTGTAGCAAAGGCGGTCAAACAAAAGGAAAATGCCACCTCTCAGATGCTTGAGTCCGACCCAGCATATTGCCAATCTAGCAATCCTAAGCCGCCAAGGGACCAATCTCCTTAGGACTTCGAGTCCTAGATGGGTTCACCAGAGCGAAGACGGAGGGATGCGCGCAACAAGAAGGACACTATCCCCATATCCTCCAACCAAGGATGCAAGGCTCATCCTCGTCACCCAGCTCCACCGCCTCGATCTCCCCGACATCACAAAGAACCAATGGCTCACCATCGTACGAGTATGCCTCCGCCAAGGCAAGGCGGCATCGTCATCCGCGACAATGCGGAGCAGCCCCGTCACGATGGAGAGCGCAACCAAGGACATAAGAGCAGGTCGCGCCATGACCCTCCATGTCCGACAAGCAACCGCGACAAGCACAAGGCGTCGCAGGAGGTTAACAGCAAGAAGGATAACCCACCGCCACCTCCTCCTCCGTCGCCACCTAGCAGCCACCATGGAGGAGGGGGCACGCGTCGTTCACGCAACCCATCCCCTGGCGGCAAGAAGAAAAGAGCAAGACCGGAGCCATATGATGCATGTTCACGCATGGACAAGATTCACAAGGACCGGGAAGGACCATATCTGGGACCACGTTGCTTTGGACCTATAATACGGACCGCAACTTACCCCAAGGGTTTCCGGATTGAAAAGACGATTAAGCCCTATGACGGAACCGCCAAACCAGCTACGTGGTTGCAGGATTACGGCAACGCGGTGGAAATCGCCGGGGGTAACCCCAATGTTGCTGTCAAGTACCTCCCACTAATGTTGACGGGCACGGCCCGCTAATGGATTGATGACTTGCCGGAGAAGTCCATCTACAACTAGTTGGACATGCAAGAAGCATTCACCAAAAACTTCGAGGGTACATATAAGCGTCCTTGTACTGTTGGCAATCTACAACGGTGCATGCAAGAGAAAGATGATTCATCGCGCGCCTACCTCTCCCACTGGCTGGATTCGAAGAATTCCTGCGCAGGACAATCACAGGCTCGATCTCAACCAGATGATCCAACTGGCCAGTGAGTTCGCGGCTACTGACAACGATGCTCGTGGCTCCTTGCTGGCAATAGCCGTTCCAACCCAACCTAAGAGGAATAAAAGCACCAAGAGGAAGAGCCCTCTAGAAGAAAAGAAAACCTCCTACATCGTCGCCATGGCATTTTTGTAGGACGAGGTGATGGCAAACAGTGTGGCCGAGGACGGGGGGCTGGTCGTGGGCAGCAGCGAGGCAGTGAAACTACCCCGGCAGCGCTCCGCATTCACCAAACGTACGAGGAGTACCGTGATATGCCATGCCTTGTACACCTCGATGCCAACGGCAAAGCCACTCACACCAATCGCCATTGCAAGTTTGTCAATGACCTCAAGTAGGACCCGGAGTCCGGTTACAAGCGAAGCCAGAAGAACAGACTGCGAGGCAAGGGCAAAGGGAAGAAAAAGGAAGAGGAGTCCGAGGATTCAAGTGACATGGACGAGGATGTTGACCCCAAGCACACTGACAAGGGCGATGGAAAAGGCAAGAGCCCCTCCGAGAAGAAGGCTGCTGTCTACCACACTTTCCTTGGCACCCCTACTATCCGGGCACAGAAAACCTCCATGAGGATACTGATGGACACCCTACCCCCAGTTCCCCATTACCTGCGCTGGTAGGAGATTCCAATTACTTGGGACAAGAAGGATCACCCAGACCTCATCTGTAAGAAGAACTAATACGCCATGGTCATCAACCCTTTGATTTTTGGCAACGAGTTCACCAAATGCATGGTGGAGAGTGGAAGCAGCATCAACATCATGTACCTAGATAAACTGCACAAGATGAACTTGATGGAGGCCAACCTAAGGCGGACCAGCACCATGTTCCATGGCATAGTTCCTGGCCGGGAGGCTAGATCCCTTGGGTGCATCACGCTTTAGGTTGCTTTTGGCGATTTTAATAACTACCGCCAAGAACGCATGACCTTCGAGGTGGTCCCCTTCAAGAGCGTGTACCACGTCATATTCGGACGCGACATCTTCCATGCCTTCATGGCCAAGCCATTCTTCGTCTACAACAAGCTCAAGATACCCGGACCAAACGTCGTCATCATCGTATCCGGAAGCATTAAAAAGGCAAGGGACTACGAGATTGGAGAAGCAGCCTTTGCAGAAGTTGTCCTCTATAGCAAAGAATTCAAGGAGATCCAGAGCAAGGTCGATGCCACGGAGATTCCAGCATCAAAGAAGCAGATTTCTGACTCCGATCCCGCCTTCAAGGCCGCCATCGAGACCAAGCGGGTGGAACTTGTGGTTGGCGATGCCTCCAAGACCACCGCCATTGGGACGAACCTAGACCGTAAATAGGAAAGCGTGCTCGTCGAGTTCCTCCGTGAGAATAGGGACATATTTGCCTGGCAACCTACCGAAATGAAAGGTGTACCTAGGGAACTTGCCGAGAACATCTTGAATAATTATCCAAAATGCAAACCGGTGAAACAACCTCTACGATGCTTCGGAGATGAGAAGATACGCGCCATAGGCAAAGAGATAGCTAGGTTACTTAAGGCTAAGTTTATCTGAGAAGTCCTTTGCGGTGACCCAGCATACCACTACATGATGTAGTACACCAATGAAACATCGTTCATTAGTATTACATCCCTCAGAGTGGTACAACAGAAACACAGCAGGTCCAAGACATGACTATAGGTTACAACTCTAATCTTTACACAAGATCCATATAATGCTCTAGGTTAAAGAGAGAGAAAGAAACTTCTTACACGAAGAATCAAAGATTAACAACTCCAAATCCATCATACTAATAAGATTTGTATCTAAACTATTGGGGCTTGCATTGCTGTTATTGGAATATGCTACAGAAATGGGTTCTATGGCTAGGGATTGTATTCCTATCTAATTAATAACTTTGTATTCACTTGAGTTGATGTATATGTTTACTTCATTGAAGAACTTTAGCTCTTGATAATGATTCCTGGAGCATAACTTGATGTAGACATTGTTTGTACTGGCTTTAGAACCTAGCAAGGGTTAAGAAGATACTTTGAGTACGAGCATACTCAGTAAGTTCACTAGAAAAGGAGTGTTTGATGCACTATATCTACAGCCATAGACCATAGGTCGTAGGCAATGCAGGTTTATGTAAACATTTCTTCAAAGGTTGCTTTTATTCTGAAAAGGTATGTCTGTCAGCCTTCACGATTTTACCAGAACTTTCATGGAGTTCCTTTCCCACCGCGTTCGCAGCTCCTTCCCGGAACAGGGAGTAACAAGTTACATTTCTTACACTCTGCAGAGGTGCATTACTTAACCCATGAGAGATCAACTCCTTGTTGCACAATCGGGCGATCTTTCCCGTCCACACTTCCTATGGTGTGGGGCCCAGTAGATGATTGAAGCCAATCACTGCCGCCTTCGCGACCTCGCATGTATCCTTGGTGTACACCATGTGCACATATTGAATTACGGCAATGGTTTGTACAAACTGTTTGATGCCAGAACTATCATGGGACGTTGAGGGTTCCGACGCATATGCTCTATGAATTACCAATTAATATGCACGCTATGAGTGATAACAGCCACAACCTGCACATCCGGCTACATGCGAGAGGAAGAAGATACAACTGACTTCTCCGTCCCATTCAAAATCTCATGGTTAACGCGTGATATACGACGCAAGAATCACTTGCGACATTGGTTGTTAAGTCCTAGATAATATGTTCCTTTACCACCGGAACTTTCATAGTAGGTTATTACCTCATGGTAAATAACCTATAATCATATTTTTATGAAAAGAGTGTTTTCTGAACTTTTTCAAATGCAGGTGATGACAACACTGGATTTGCAAAATACTTTACAGAAAATAATCAAAGGACATGAACAAGTGTGAACTTGCCTTTTGGTGATTGCAAGATTACGCACTTACGATCTTCGAGACGACATAAGATCCAATATTTGGAATCTGTATCATTGGTCCGGTAAGGAATAATGTTTATAGAGGCAATATGCTGGTGTGCATAAGTAATGCTATGCATTTTGTAAAACCCCCAAAGTGAATCTCTAATACTGTAAGTGAAGTGAACTTAGGTGATTCCTTTAAGAGTTGGTTCATCTTCAAATTTTTACTTCACATGAAGTGCATCTATAGGGTTTTTAAGTTTTGATATTCAAGATATAAAAGTAGAGTGCAATAGTAATTTAAGATTTAGATTAATTTCTATTTGGTTCTTAGGATGGAAGTCTATGTATTAAATTATTAAGGTTTGAAAGAACTATCCTAGAGTTGTTGCTTGAAGTGGCAAAAAGAATAACATTTGAAGAAAAAATTTCCTTTCTAAGGTTTAAACAATCATCATTGTTAATAGAACATGATCAATGTCTTTTGGTATTTGATTTATTAGTTTGGACTTGAGATGCTTTATGTCTTAAGTTAAACAGACCAAAGTTAACTATAAAAACATAAGTAATTTATTAGACCTGATGTTTATAAGCTTTGAGACTAAAGTTAACTTTAAAAGGGTAAGTAAACTTAAAATGTAATATGTTTTAATTATTCCCAAGTTTTAGATTTATGATAAGTATAACTAAGGTGTGGGATTATTCACTTTATATTTTAGTGAATGCTTATAAAGTTATTTTGAAAGTTTTGGTTTTTAAATCTTTTTCAAAGGTTTCAAAATATATTATAAAGTTAATGATTTACACTTAAGTTTTATTATAAACCTTAGTTCTGGTTTAGAACTTTATTAATTTGATTTTTAGGGTATTAATATTTTTGAAGGAATATAATTATTTCTTACTTAAGAAATGTTCTTAAAGAATTTTCAAAATATAATGGATAAGGATTTATTATTTTAAAATATTAAAAACTTTTCTAATAATATATTTAATATTTTTCTAGTGTAATATATTTATTCAATATCTTAAAAATAATTTTTATTTGTTTTTAAGTATTATTTTTATGTTTATAAAATTCCATCAAGGATTAAATGTCTTTGAATATTTACTTCATATTTGATTTATAAAGGATTATGCTAATATTTTTATAAAATAGTATATTTGTTTTTTATACATTGAAATCATTTTTATTTATTTTTAGGATTTTTCCTTATTTTATGAAATTTCACTTAAGCTTTAGTGATGTTAATATATATTTGCATTTTATTTAACTTGAATAAGTAAGATTTTATTTTTCTTAGGTGGATATTATTTTTGTGATGATTTTTATCTATCTTATGTATTTTTAGGATTTGATTTAACTTCATATGTATTGGAATTATTTTCTAGAGTTTATTTAATGGGAATATAATTTAATAGAGGCAAGTAGTTGGGCTATGGGCTAATTGGGTGTAAATAGATCTGGTCCAACGGACTGAGTTGGGCTTGGCCCAACAGGCCGACCCAGTTTGACTTGGGGTTAACACATCCCACCCTAGGGCCCTCTCTTCCTCCTCGTACCCGATTACACCCTGCACTCCCACGACCTCCTGGGCGCCGTCGTGCCGTTGTTTAGCTCCGGCTGCTCCTGCCCTCTCCGGCACCGGTATGATGGGGCTTTGGTCTACCGTGCCATGATCTGTAACCTCCCCTTGTTCGATTTATTCCTCCCTGCCTCTCGTGCACACTCGGTTGAAAACCCTAGCTCTGCCCTAGCACTGCGGCGGTCGATTTTGGTGGTGCTATTGCTGGGCCATGATTTTCTTCGCGTGCCACTACTGCTGGTGAGACGGCTCGGCGCGGTGGAGGCGCTTCAGTGCCCACTGTGCCGCCGTGCCACTACCCTCGCTGTCGACCTCTCTGCTTCCCCATCGGCAAGCTTAGACTCGTCCCAGGTAGGAACCCCCAACCTTTCAAACTCCTCTCTCTTTCTCTTGCTGTTCTACACAAGTTAAGTTCCCCTTCTTATTTTTGGTGATCAAGGATGCTTAGTGATTTGCTCATGGATCTGTTTGGAGCATGTGAACTTTAGCTAAGTATAATGGTGGTGATGTTAGTGGTATATGTGCCTTAATCTTATTCAGTCCAATGAGCTCTTACTATGTTTTGATGAAATGATGCTTGTATAATGAAGTACTGAATTTTTATAACTGTCAAACATGACAGTAAATTCTTTTATTCTTGTGTGATGTTGGTACTGTGAAATTATTTGCAAGTGTTTCCTAAATCTGTACCCCTGATGTTGGCCATACCTATGTTATTTAAATAAGTGCTATGGTGGTATGTTCATATTGGTACTGTTGTTTATCTGAATTCTTGGTTCGGTGCATTGTTGAGCTGAAGCTATGCTTCATGGTTTGCTAGAATAGATGATCGAATATGATCTCTGCTGGTGTTTACTTAAGCATTCATATGCGTGAGCCTATGTTTATAAAGAAAATTTATAATGAAATGATCCCATGATCATTAATTTGGGAAGAAGGATATAGTTAGAGTGACCCTTCCTAACCTACTAG
This sequence comes from Avena insularis, assembly GCA_023614405.1. Lineage (NCBI taxonomy): Eukaryota > Viridiplantae > Streptophyta > Magnoliopsida > Poales > Poaceae > Avena > Avena insularis. The sequence continues at coordinate 124,201,913 of CM042685.1, read as the reverse complement.
AGTTTATGCTAGTGTCGGGTTAGTTGTGTTGGTTTCTTATGTTATTGAGATTGCTGGAGGTTTTATCTAGTAGCTTTGGTTGCCTTTGATATCCACCAAGGTGGAATCCTCCTGGATGTGTTCATTCCTCTATCCAGGATTGTTTGCTCCTATTATCTGGCTGTGCTATGATTATATATGAGGTATAATTGATGATCTGAATATATGGTTCAATGATGGCTTGAATTCTTTCCTAGAAACCCCTTTTATGATAATGATTTATTCTCTGTCAAATCTGACAGTGGGATAATATACAACTTTGATTCCTAAAGATTCTATTAGGAAGATGATAAGATTGTTTGGTTAGTAAGTGTAACTGAGTGGCCAATAGGAATACACTATATATATGACTACAATCATTTTAAATGATTCCTAATTCTTTTTAGGAAAATGATTAGTGGATTGAAGAAATTGGACTTGAGTTTGTGCTCAGGACATTCTAGAGCTCCTAGGTATAGAGGTGCTACCCTATGGGAATGTGCCCTATAGCTTTGCAATTGTGGTATATGTTGGTCTAGTAAAAACTAGGTAACAGGCTAATAATGTTGGTCTGAAGCCAATTAACTCAGGGTTGATTAGTGTGGAGGAAATTCTTGACCCAGCCAATGATGCAAAGGCTGAGGCACAAGATTTAAATAAGAACAGATTTTTGTTCTTGATTTCTGGACTTGGCCTGTGATACAAATGCTGAGGATTTAATTTGGAACAACATAGACAAATACTACTGATTTCTAGAAGTTCTATGATGAGACAAGCATAGCATTTCTCTGCCTATCTGAGAACAATTTCAATTCTCCCAAAATTCTTTTCTAATGGAACTGGTAAGAACAGATCCTACTGATGATATTGGTGTGGGGTGATAACCTGTTGTTGATCTTGATGAGATTGTGGATAGGCTGTAGATGCTCTTGATCTATTGCTTTTGGATTTTGTGGTTGCAGCCTGTTGTTGTGTAAAAATTGTGATTGCTTGGGTGGATCTTGCTCCTCCTTGCTTGGCTTGTGGCTGATCTAGTTCAGTTCTTGATGACACCTCCTCCTCCTGGTACTATTAGTTGGCTCTGACTTAATCTGTGTAACATCCCTAAAATCATGTTTTCAAAGATTGCATATCATACATGCATGCATATAATTTAGGGATCATTTTCGAACTCATTTCAAGAAATCAGAAGCACTTAGTGCTATTATTTTATGTGAGCAACCATTAATCAAATGCCACTCTCAATTGGGAATATAAATGTCTTAAACCAAGCTTTGTTTGTTCTTGGATTGTTTTAGTTGAATGCTAGAGTTTGGACAAAAATTTCCAAACAAATATGGTTTTAAAACCATTTTCAAATCTATATCAAACCATGTGCTAAGGCACTATTATTTTTTTAAAATCTTCAAAGACCATGCTACTCCAACAAGACAGTATGATTCTATACTCAAAATTATACAAGTTTCACTTTAAAAAAATCCAGAAAAGATTTGAATTTAATTGCTTTTGAATTTGATTGAAAATGATTCCTGAAATTCATTATAGAAAAAGAAAAGGAATTTGGAAAACCAATTGGGCCTGGCGCCACTAATCTAGCCCAGCAACAGACCTAGCCCACTAAGCCCACCCGGGCCATTCCCTCCCCCTCTCTCTCTCACCCGCGCCGAATCAACCAACCAGAGACTGACCAGTGGCCCCATCGCCACGTCGTCATCGTCCTCCCAGAAACCGCGCGATGAACACGTCGTCGCCGCCGTTACCTCGCACAATCAAACCGAATCAATTCCTTTGATTTCGCCAGTAATTCGCCCAACCTTCACCTACTACTTAAACCCAACCCCGCCGGGATCATTTACCCTCACTTTCCCCGCTCACTCTGCCACTAGGCTGCGCGCATTCAAGCTCGAACCGTCACTGCCCGACGAACTCCGGCGTGCGATTCCGGTAAGCGTCGACCGCCCCCTTGTCTCTGAGTCAAACGGGCATGATCAGCATATATTTGCGCATCGTCTCATGCCGTCCATTTGCTCTGTAATGCACCAGGGCGTCACCTCTGTAAACCACAGCACCGCCGCCCAACTCCGATGAGCAATACTGGTAAACTTCGAGCGCCCCTTGTTTCCTCTCTAACCCTGTCGTGTTCACCACAACCGTGCACACCCCCTGATGCATTTTAATCGTGCTAGGATGGCGCAGAGCCTCGGCAACGTTGACGTCTGCAACCACCCGACGCCGCGCACGACTCCGACGAGCTCCAGTGATCACCTCTGCGCGCCCCTTCGCCAACGAAGCCTACCTTGAGCATCATCATCACACGGCGAACTCAGTAAGCCACTTCCCCCTCTCCCGCGCGACCTAAATCGTCGGCACCGTCTCTGACACAGCTGCCGCCGCCACTCGCCGCTGCTAGCGCCGCTCGTCTGTGGTCGATTGAACCGTGACCGTCGGATCTGAATCCAGCGCTTAGGATTAGATCTGTAGCGAAGGGGTACATTTTGATCTGGACCGTACGCAGTTAATTAGATCCAACGGTGCGCGAGCGTTATCCACTGCGAAGCGGTATCGTCCAATCAGATGCCGTCGCGTGTCTGTGAGTTAGAATTAAAATCAGAAAATAGATCTATTAGAGTTTAAACTTGAATAATTCATAACTTTTGATTCCCACATCCAAATTTGACAAATTTTATATCATTGGAATCAGGAGAGAAAAACCTTTCTGTTTATGCAATGTGTTTAATGTTAAAATGATTGTTTTTATAGAAACATTTGTAGGCATAATTTGTGTATAAAATTTATTGAAAAATGTTATGTTATTCAAATAAAGTTTATTTGGCATGTTTTGAACTTGTTTATGATTTATTACTGTGCACTTGTCTTGTTTGGTGTAGGAAATCATCACATGGCATTTTGCATGCATTCATGTATTTTTGATTGTATATATTGTGTATGTGATGTTGTGCCATTATTTTATGTGTAGATTTTGGTGCAAATAGTGATTGTGATTGTGAGAATTGTTGCTACTCTCCAAACTACCAATGCAAGTGGTGCTTCATGATTGTATTCCTATGTTTTTCAACTATGCACTAGAAATATTTTGCTAGACTTGCAAGAATATTTTGATCTATATGCTATGCTTGGGAAATCCTAGTAGTTGTAGAATTGCTAGAAATTTCTAAGTTAAGATGCTTATCTATGCCATGCTTAGCCTAGCTAGTAGCAACCAAGGGTGGTTATATATTCATGCTATGATAAAATATTTCTAAGTCTTTGGACTTGTGTTTTTGCTTAATAAAACAACTAAGTGAATGAATCACCTGGGTGGAATGGAAAGAATGGTTTGTGTTGAGTGGTTACCTTGTGTATCTCACTTGTGGAAAGCCACCCAGGAACAAAGGGATTTGAGATGCCAAATGTTAAGAAGCTTCTAGTGCAGCCACATGGCAATATGGGCTCTGCCTGGATCACATAGGTTGTAATAACTTAGCCATTTGGACAGTTGGTGGTAGTGGGTTGATAGGTTGGAACGCGTCCATTTGTTCTAAGGGAAGGCTTCTGAAAGGTCCTGTCTTGGTGAAAATCAAGTCTTGTGGGGAAAGTGCACAACCTCTACAGATGGAAGAATCTAAGTACTTAGCCATGTCCCTGGTATTGGACAACATGAGCATCAAGACATGGAAGCTATCAAGAATCTCCTCATCCCAATTTCTAAGTTAAAACTTGTGGTTGAACAAGGGTGAAGGATCACCAATTTCTATTGGTGATTCCTTGGGAAAGTTTTGTCAAAGAAAAACTTAGTGTTTTCAACTAATAGGTAAAACCTATTTTGAGCAAAGCAAGCCTAAGCTACACTTAGCCAAAATGCATATAGTATCTAATCCACCGATATTCTACTAAGGTATCACTTGCCAATACTATTCCAATGTATTGACCCACTGTGGCTGTAACTTGTGATGTTGCAGGTTATTCTAATGATGATTAGGGGTTATGAGTCTACACTCAACATGCTTGCATGTGGCACATGAATATGAAGACTTATTTATCTTATTATATACATTGAACTCTTGTATTAGGACTGTGGCCATGGAGTTGTAAAAGACTATGTTTGTCTCTGGAATGATATGTAATAATGACCTTTGTTTCTATGTACTTCATCTTAAACTGTGGATGCTAGCATTGATCCAGGGACTAGCATTGCAATCACAGAGATCCTTACCTTTATAAAGGGAGGGATCTTACAGATGGTATCAGAGCACTGTGTTGCCTGTAGGATTATGACCCTAGGATTAGAAACCACTAAGGAAAATTTTCAACAACTTCCTCACTTGTTTTCTCTTCTCGTAAACTCTTTTAATCTTCTTTCTCATCTCTATTTGTAGATGAACTCCATCAACGAAGCCGTGAGGAAGGGACCACTCATGACTATGACTTTGGAATGTGAGACAGAATTCCCCAAGGCTCTCAAGGACCTCATGGTTGCCATGGGAATACATGGTGCAGCTGTGTACAAAGGTTTTCCTGTGATGCATGAAGGAGTTGAGTACTGGTGGGTGCAACTTCACTTGTATAAAAACAAGAAAGACAAACACAAGGACTCAGGATTCTTCATGGTCACCAACTCAGTGATGCACACCACATTCTTTGATTTAGCAAGGGATGCAGCTTGGAAGGCCATCAAAGAGCTTGGTGATAGAATCAAGTGCAGAATGCTAAACACCCAGAATGACCTTAGGGAAGAAAAGAAGCATACCCAAGAGTTATAGGCTACCAACCAATGTTTAAGAGAGGACATCATAGACTTAGCCATTGAGTCATGTGATCAAGATCGACAGATTGCCTCTAGGGATGCCCTGTTAGCCAACTTGGCAAGTGAGATGGGATTGTAACGTACTTTGTTAGTTGGACCACCACACTTATCATTTTATTTCCCAAATGTTGTTTAAAATAAGTTGAAATTTGGATGTTTGTAATGGTTATATGTATGCCATGACTTGCGTGTTTTGATTTCTTAAGATATGAATGTGATGCCTTGTCTTGTGATTTATCATTTAAATGTGTTGATTCTAACTTTTTCTATCTTATAAAATAGATGCCTAATGTTACTATCAGCATGGCAGAAGAGTTCAAGGGAACTCGTTTTGGCACTCGTATTATTGAGCTCACTAGTTTGCTCAATCTCCCACTACCTACCATCATGATGCTTCCCCTCACCAAGTTCGAGAGGAAGGACCTTTGGGGCTTCAAAGTTACTCAGCCAGGACGCCAGACTGAGCCAGCCATGGAGGCCATCACCTTCAAGCTCATGCATGATTACAAGGAGAGAGGCCTAGAGGTAGTCATGCAGGATTTGCTTGGACGTTTACTAGGGAGACACTCTCGAGAGATTAGAGGTACTCACTTCCACGCCTTCGGTAGACGTGATGAGGATGGTGAGGCCATTGACTTCGAGGATACTTTGAGAGAGACGGCAGAGCCGATCCGTCTATACCTCCAGGACTTAGAGGTTCTTCTTAGGCACCTAGATACTGATAGCACCAACGTCATGCTCAGCAATGACGAACTCTAGGTGCAGCTTCGTGAGAAGGACAAGCTCTTCGCGGAGCAAGATGAGAAAGTCAAAGAAATGGAGGCCAAGTTTGAGAGTCAGGATAGAAAGTTCAAGAGTCAAGAGAAGAGAGTCCAAGATAGGAACAAAAGGATTCGAGACATGACTGTAGAACTAGAGGCCAAGGACTTCGAGCTCGAGCATCAGCAAGGTGTGATTGAGAGACTTCGTTCATAGAAGAGGGCTCTCAAAGCCAAAATAGAGACCTTGACCACCAATGTCGAGGAGTACAAGACCGCTATGGAGAATGCAGGTCTTACACTTGTTGATGAGGAGGTTGATGCAGAGGAGTAGTGATGACTACTCATTTACCTTTTATTTACCATGCTTTTGATTATTGAGTCACAATGACCATCCAACATGTGGATGGCTTGCTATTGGTGTGTTTACTTTTCAGAACTTGTTGTCTATGTTGTTGAACTTTTACTATTATGATGCATGTTTGGTGATTGCTTATGTGATGTATTGTGCATGTTAGCATCTATGGGTATCACATTCTTATTTATATTGAACAACCACAAATGCCTCACCGACGTGCCAATCCCAACCCTAACAACAACAACAATAATATCACCCCCGAGATGCAGCAAATGATGATAGCTCAGACGCAACTGATGCAGATGATGACCACATTCATACAGAATCAGAACAACAACAACAACAACAACAACAACAACAACAACAACAACAACAACAACAACAACAACAATAACAACAACAACAACAACAACAATAATAATAATAATAATAATAACAACAACGACAACAACAATCAGAATAACCCACCGGGTTTTGACATGCTTACCAGATTCTTAAGACTGAGGCCAGCAAAGTTCTCAGGAACTACTGATCCTATGGTGGCCAATGATTGGCTACGCTCTGTGAACAAGGACTTGGTAACTGCTATTGCATCTTGATGAAGAGAAGGTCAGATTTGCAGCACACTTGTTGGAAGGACCAGCAGACACTTGGTGGGATAACTTCCAGATCACCACTCCCATTGAGGATGTGACATGGGATATATTTGAAGATGGTTTTCGTACTGCTCACATCTCATCCGGAGTGATGAGTTTAAAGAAGAGGGAATTTCATAACTTGAAGCAACGCCACCGCAGTGTGGCTGAATATATTGAGGAGTTCAACATCTGGCGCGTTATGCACCGGATGAAGTTGACACTGATGCTAAGAGGAAAGAAAAGATCCTCGAAGGATTGAATGATGAATTAAACCTGCAATTAGCTGTGGCCTATGTCCCCACTTATCAGTCACTTTGTGACAAGGCCGCCAACTTGGAGAACAAGATGAAACAAGTTGAAAGCGGGAAGAGAAAGCACTCTGACAAGCACAGCTCGGGATCGTCCCACAAGCGTTCCCATTATGATGATAGTGGGAATTATAGATCCCACAAGCATGGAAAGTACAACAAGCACCACAACCACAACCGTCATCATGACAACAAGCACCACCGTAGTCATGACAATGACAAGTGCAAGAATCACAAGAGTGGATATAAGAGCCACCACAATGGAAGTGGAAGTGGTAGTGGAAGCCAGCCTGTCAAGAAGGATCTTAGTCAGGTTGAATGTTTCAAGTGCAAGAAGATGGGGCATTATGCAAATGAATGCCCAGAAAAGAAAGTTGAAGGACCCAACAAGCCCAACCCTTTCCAGAAGGGGCAAGTAAACCACATCAATGTGGAAGAAATCTATGAGGAACCTAATGCTGTTGCTGGTAAGTTCAAACTCAATTCTGTTCCAGCATTTGTTCTCTTTGATACTGGTGCATCTCATTCATTCATATCAAGAGCATTTGTTGAAAGAAATGAACTACGGTAGAAACTATTGGGTGTCCTATAAAAGTAAGTTCTCCTGGCGGAGAAATGATAGTGAACTCAGGATGTCATGATCTAGTCATAGAGTTTGGGAAGTATAAGTTTCCCGTAAATCTGATAATCCTAAACTCCCAAGGATTGGATGTCATTTTGGGAATGGACTGGATGACTAAGCACAAGGGAGTGCTAGATTGTGCCAACCATACTGTCACACTCACAACTCCAGAAAACAAAAGGATTTGATTCAAGACTAACTTTGAATCAAAAGGGAGTAAGCTAAATTCTCTTAAGGGGGTTAGCATAGATAGTGTGCCAATCGTGCGTGAATATCCGGATGTGTTTCCGGAAGAATTACCAGGAATGCCACCAGATAGAGATGTGGAGTTTCTTATTGACTTGCTACCAGGATCAGGACCAATAGCAAAGAGACCATACAAGATGTCAGTTGATGAGTTGAAAGAACTCAAGAAACAACTTGGAGAATAGTTACAAAAAGGATTTATTCAACCAAGTTCTTCATCTTGGGGAGCACCAGTTTTGTTTGTGGAAAAGAAGGATAGGAGTCAAAGGTTATGCATAGATTACCGCTCACTCAATGAGGTGACTATCAAGAACAAATACCCTTTGCCTAGATTCAATGACTTGTTTGATCAGCTAGAAGGAGCCTGTGTGTTCTCAAAGATTGATCTCCGATCAGGATATTTCCAACTCAAAATAAGGGAACAAGACATACCTAAGATAGCTTTCACTACTAGGTATGGATTGTATGAGTACACCGTGATGCCCTTTGGTTTGACCAATTCCCCAGCTTATTTCATGAACATGATGAACAAGGTATTCATGGTGTTCCTTGACAAGTTTGTTGTCGTATTCATCGATGACATTTTAGTCTACTCCAAGAGCAAAGAAGAGCATGAAGGACATTTGCGTTTGATACTTGAGAAGCTTAGAGAGCATAAGTTGTATGCTAAATTCAGCAAGTGTGAGTTTTGGTTGAATGAAGTTGGATTTCTTGGACACGTTGTGTCAGGAGACGGTGTAGCAGTTGATCCTTCTAAAGTTTCAGCTGTAACTGAATGGGAATCTCCTAAGTCAGTGAAAGAGGTTCGTAGTTTCCTTGGCTTGGCAGGATACTAGAGAAGGTTCATTGAGAATTTCTCCAAGATAGCTAAGCCAATGACAGAGTTACTAAAGAAAGACAAGAAATTTGCTTGGTCTGAGGGATGTGAACTCAGTTTTCAAGAATTGAAGAAGAGACTAGTGACAGCACCAGTCTTATGTCTACCAGATTTGGAGAAGGATTTCCAAGTGTATTGTGATGCATCTCATCATGGATTAGGTGCAGTACTTATGCATGAAGGGAAAGTTGTGGCTTATGCCTCGAGACAACTCAAAACTCATGAGGTAAACTACCCTACTCATGATTTAGAGTTAGCCTCTGTTGTCCATGCACTCAAAACATGGAGACACTATCTTTTGGGAAAGCGATGTGAAGTTTTCACAGATCACAAAAGTTTGAAGTATATCTTCACCCAGAAAGAAATCAACATGAGACAAAGAAGATGGCTAGAACTCGTCAAGGACTATGACTTGAGTTTGCAATACCACCCCGGTAAAGCAAATGTTGTAGCGGATGCTCTAAGCCGTAAGGTTTTTGTGAATGGCCTTACTAAAGGAGAACTGCCAGATGGTCTGTGTGCCCAATTTAGAGATCTCAGATTGGAGATTGTGCCTGAAGGACAACTCATGTCATTGGATGTTCAACCCACTTTGTTGGACAAAATCAAAGAAGCCCAAAAGACAGATAAGGAAATTGAAGAGATTAAGGAAAAGATTGGCAATGGAAAAGCCAAAGGGTTCCATGAAGATGAACAGGGTACTTTATGGTATGGAAAACGTATCTGTGTTCCACAATATCCGGAGCTACGGAAACTGATTTTACAGGAAGCACATAACTCACCATATTCTATTCATCCGGGTAACACCAAAATGTACATGGATATGAAAGAAAGATTTTGGTGGAATAATCTCAAGAAGGACATTGCCGAACATATTGCTTTGTGTGATGTATGTAGTAGAGTGAAAGCGGAACATCAGAAACCAGCAGGATTGCTGTAACCACTACCTATTCCTGATTGGAAGTGGGATAAGATTGGCATGGATTTCATCACCGGATTGCCAAGGACCAGGTCAGGATATGATTCTATTTGGGTAGTAGTGGACCGCTTAACTAAAGTGGCTCATTTTATACCCGTGAAGACAACTTATACAAGTGCTAAGTTAGCCAAGATCTATATGAGTAGGATTGTATGTCTACATGGTGTACCCAAGAGTATTGTGTCTGATAGGGTAACTCAATTCACTTCCCATTTTTGGAGGCAACTACATGAGTCATTGGGAACGAGGTTGGAATTCAGCACTGCTTTTCATCCTTAGACTGATGGACAAACAGAAAGGACCAACCAGATTCTTGAAGATATGTTGAGGGCATGTGCCCTAGACTATGGAGCCAGTTGGGATGAAAGTCTGCCTTACGCAGACTTCTCTTACAATAATAGCTATCAAGCCAGTATTGAGATGGCACCATTTGAGTTTCTCTATGGGAGAAAGTGTACCACCCCATTGTTATGGAATGGTGTGGGATAAAGAAGTTTGTTCGGACCAGAACTAATCAAGGAGGTTGAAGAGAAAGTCAAGCTAGTTAAGGACAGATTAAAGATAGCACAGTCCCGACAGAAGAGCTACGCAGATCCTAAGCGTAGAGAAGTCACCTATGAAGTGGGTGATAGAGCTTATCTTAGAGTGTCACCACTTCGTGGAGTGAAGAGGTTTTGAGTCAAAGGAAAATTTGCCCCAACATATGATGGGCCATTCAAGATTCTGAATCGTAAAGGAGAAGTAGCTTACGAGATTGAATTTCCAGAATCATTGTCTGCCGTTCACAATGTGTTTCATGTGAGTCAACTTAAGAAATGCCATCCAGAGATGGAAGAGACTTCTTTGAAGGATACCATACCTTTGGAAGAGGTCCAATTAGAGAGTGACCTCACTTATGAAGAAAAACCTATCAAGATTCTTGAGACTGCAGAAAGAGTTACTCGGACCAAGACTATCAAATTCTGCAAGGTACAATGGAACCATCATTCCGAAGAAGAAGCCACATGGGAAAGAGAAGATGATCTTCGGAAAGACCACCCTCACCTATTTGCTAGCCAACCCGAATCTCGAGGGCGAGATTCACCTTAAGGGGGTTAGATTTGTAACATCCCTAAAATCATGTTTTCAAAGATTGCATATCATACATGCATGCATATAATTTAGGGATCATTTTCCAACTCATTTCAAGAAATCAGAAGCACTTAGTGCTATTATTTTATGTGAGCAACCATTAATCAAATGCCACTCTCAATTGATAATATAAATGTCTTAAACCAAGCTTTGTTTGTTCTTGGATTGTTTTAGTTGAATGCTAGAGTTTGGACAAAAATTTCCAAACAAATATGGTTTTAAAACCATTTTCAAATCTATATCAAACCATGTGCTAAGGCACTATTATTTTTTAAAAATCTTCAAAGACCATGCTAGTCCAACAAGACAGTATGATTCTATACTCAAAATTATACAAGTTTCACTTTACAAAAAATCCAGAAAGATTTGAATTTAATTGCTTTTGAATTTGATTGAAAATGATTCCTGAAATTCATTATAGAAAAAGAAAAGGAATTTGGAAAACCAATTGGGCCTGGCGCCACTAATCTAGCCCAGCAACAGACCTAGACCACTAAGCCCACCCGGCCTCCCCTCTCCTCTCAGCCGCCTAATCAACTCATCCCAGCCACCACGGGGCCCCCCCCATCGCCACGTCATCCGTCCCCTCCAAAAACCGCTGATGAACATGTCGTCGTCGCCGTTACCTCGCGCAATCAAACCGAATCAATTCCTTTGATTTTGCCAGTAATTCGCCCAGCCTTCACCTGCTACTTAAACCCACCCTGCCGCGATCATTTCCCCTCACATTCCCCGCTCACTCCGCCACCAGGCTGCGCGCATTCAAGCTCGAACCGTCACTGCGCGACGAACTCCGGCGTGCGATTCTGGTAAGCGTTGACCCTTGTCTCTGATTCAAACGGGCATGATCAGCATATCCTTGCGCATCATCTCATGCCGTCCGTTTGCTCTGTAATGCACCAGGGCGTCACCTCCGTCCACCTCTGCAAACCACAGCAGCGCCGCCCAACTCCGACGAGGAATACTGGTAAACTTCGAGCGCCCCTTGTTTCCTCTCTGACCCTGTCATGTTCGCCACAACCGTGTGCACCCCCTGATGCATTTTAATCGTGCTAGGACGGCGCAGAGCCTCGGCAACGTTGACGTCTGCAACCACCCGACGCCGCGCACGACTCCGACGAGCTCCAGCGACCACCTCTGCGCGCCCCTTCGCCAACGAAGCCTACCTTGAGCATCAGCAGCACACGGCGAACTCAGTAAGCCACTTCCCCCTCTCCCGCGCGACCTAAATCATCGGCACCGTCTCTGACAGAGCCGCCTCCGCCACTCGCCGCCGCTAGCGCCGCCCGTCTGTGGTCGATTGAACCGTGACCGTCGGATCTGAATCCAGCGCTTAGGATTAGATCTGTAGCGAAGGGGTACGTTTTCATATGGACCGTACGCAGTTAATTAGATCCAACGGTGCACGAGCGTGATCCGATGCGAAGCGGTATCGTCCAATCAGATGCCGCCGCGTGTCTGTGAGTTAGATTTAAAATCAGAAAATAGATCTATTAGATGTTTAAACTTGAATAATTCATAACTTTTAATTCCCACGTCCAAATTTGACAAATTTTATATCATTGGAATCAGGAGAGAAAAACCTTTCTGTTTATGCAATGCGTTTAATGTTTTGCATCTGTTAAAATGATTGTTTTTACAGAAACATTTGTAGGCATAATTTATGTATAAAAATTATTTGAAAAATGTTATGTTATTCAAATAAAAGTTTATTTGGCATGTTTTGAACTTGTTTATGATTCAGTACTGTGCACTTGTCTTGTTTGGTGTAGGAAATCATCACTTGGCATTTTGCATGCATTCATGTATTTTTGATTGTATATATTGTGTATGTGATGTTGTGCCATTATTTTATGTGGAGATTTTGGTGCAAATAGTGATTGTGATTGTGAGAATTGTTGCTACTCTCCAAACTACCAAGGCAAGTGGTGCTTCATGATTTTATTCCTATGTTTTTCAACTATGCACTAGAAATATTTTGCTAGACTTGCATGAATATTTTGATCTATATGCTATGCTTGGGAAATCCTAGTAGTTGTAGAATTGCTAGAAATTTCTAAGTTAAGATGCTTATCTATGCCATGCTTAGCCTAGCTAGTAGCAACCAAGGGTGGTTATATATTCATGCTATGATAAAATATTTCTATGTCTTTGGACTTGTGTTTTTGCTTAATAAAACAACTAAGTGAATGAATCACCTGGGTGGAATGGAAAGAATGGTTTGTGTTGAGTGGTTACACAAGGCCCATTTCTATGGTTTACCTTGTGTATCTCACTTGTGGAAAGCCACCCAGGAACAAAGGGATTTGAGATGCCAAATGTTAAGAAGCTTCTAGTGCAGCCACATGGCAATATGGGCTCTGCCTGGATCACATAGGTTGCAATAACTTAGGCATTTGGACAGTTGGTGGTAGTGGGTTGATAGGTTGGAACGCGTCCATTTGGTCTAAGGGAAGGCTTCTGAAAGGTCCTGTCTTGGTGAAAGTCAAGTCTTGTGGGGAAAGTGCACAACCTCTGTAGATGGAAGAATCTAAGTACTTAGCCATGTCCCTGGTATTGGACAACATGAGCATTAAGACATGGACGCTATCAAGAATCTCCTCATCCCAATTTCTAAGTTAAAACTTGTGGTTGAACAAGGGTGAAGGATCACCAATTTCTATTGATGATTCCTTGGGAAAGTTTTGTCAAAGAAAAACTTAGAGTTTTCAACTAATAGGTAAAACCTATTTTGAGCAAAGCAAGCCTAAGCTACACTTAGCCAAAATGCATATAGTATCTAATCCACCGATATTCTACTAAGATATCACTTGCCAATACTATTCCAATGTATTGACCCACTGTGGCTGTAACTTGTGATGTTGCAGGTTATTCTGATGATGATTAGGGGTTATGAGTCTACACTCAACATGCTTGCATGTGGCACATGAAGATGAAGACTTATTTATCTTATTATATACATTGAACTCTTATATTAGGCCTGTGGCCATGGAGTTGTAAAAGACCATGTTTGTCTCTGGAATGATATGTAATAATGACCTTTGTTTCTGTGTACTTCATCTTAAACTGTGGATGCTAGCATTGATCCAGGGACTAGCATTGCAATCACAGGGATCCTTACCTTTATAAAGGGAGGGATCTTACAATCTGCTCTTATGGATGGCTGGTATAAGCAACCAGAGAAGATTATTTGTGTGGAAAGATCAGTAGTACTCAATGGTGTTCTTGGAGTGGTTCTGAAATGGTTTCTTGGCTATATGGAGAGAGTGTGTGTTTTGCCTGGCAGCTTAGCTGCTACGGTAGCACTCCCTCTTATCCATCTCTGGTGAGTTGTTCTTGTGCTGACAGCACAACAGATGCATGTTGCGTGTAAGCTGCTTGGAAGTGGGACCCTTCCTTTGTGGATCAGTTCAACTGAGAAGATCTTTTATGGCTGGTTATCACTGTCTTCCTTCTTACTTTTATTATATTGGTGAAATTTGCCCCTTAGCCAATGAGGTTGTACTGAGGCACTAAATTGTAGATAAGAACAGATTTTACAATGGCCTCTTTTAATTTAATATTACTCAATGATGAGGCAAAGCAATGCATTACATTGCTAAAACCTCAGAGTACCATAACCCCCATAACCCCCTGTGTTTTCTATTTCTTTTGCTTGTTGCTTTCTTGCAGGTATCAAGACTAAGGAGGATAAGAAGACATGAAGAAAACAGGATACAAAAGTATATAGGAAAATAATTTAGGTTTTTTTTAGATCCTGTATTGTAATTATTTTTCTGTTTGAATAATGTATTGTTGCATTGTATTCAATAAAGCTTACTTGTTTTCTTTTCTTTTATAATTCCTTTGCAAAGACTATGTAATATTTATATCTGCTTATTATAAAGAATCCTTTTAGTCACTTCATTTATGTAATTCATTTCTATAATTATTTGTTTTATATTAATTTACATTTTTTATTGTAACAACAATAAAACATTGTATTCATGATAATATGTTCCATTATTCTTGGAACTAATTAAATATTTATTTCCTACTTATAAATAAGAATTCCATTCTTATTTATTATTATAATTCACTTCATTCAATTTTGTTTATTAGTTGAGTTTTTTAATTGTTGTATCTTTTCATAAATAGGAGTTCACCTCTTATTTCTTATTACAATTTAATTTCCAATTATTATTTTATTTCAAATTCTTTTAATATTCAAATCTTTCAATTTAAAATTCAAATTTTGAATTATCTTCCCCTGAAAAACAAAAGCACAATAGAGGTCATGTCGAAATCCATCGCACCTGTCCTGATGTTTCCATCAGAACAAGAGATATCTTGATCCCTCTATAGCTTCTTTAGATTTGCGCGAAAATTCCGCGGATTTTCTTATGCATGAATACAATGCACAAACATGTGTCATGTCTATTTCGAGATGCTAATCCTGGGATGTTACAGACTCTCCCCCTTAAAATTAACTTTGTCCTTGAAGTTTGTATACTCTCACATTTCATAATAAGGAATTGCCATTGTATTGATCATGACACTTCTCAACTCCATGATATCCTCAAATGGGAATAATTGTAGTATCCCATATCCATACCTTTTCCTTGAATTTTTATCATACTTGACAATCTCCAACTTGTTGTCTCCAATACCCCAAAGTTCCTTTTACTATCATCCCTTAACTATATGTCTTTATTAAAACAAAATACTTTCATTGGGGTCTCTTCTTTAGTCCATTACCCTGGTTAGGTATTCTATTCCAACTCCTTTATTTGATCAATGAACTTTCTTATTATACTATGCAAGGTCTAGTAAGTCTCACTAAATCAAGTTTTAATTTAGTCAATAGTGGAGGCCAAAAGACTAACCTTTGACTTATCATTGTATGGTTGTATTGGTAATACTTCTAAGGATTGGATTTGGACACATTTAGTCCATACCCATCGAAATTAATTGTTTCTCTATATATGTACAATTGGATATTCTCTATTACCTCTTAAGGATCACTTAAGAGTTGTTCCTTTAAAATTATTTTCTTAAGTTTAATCAATTCTATCTCCTTCAAGATTTTACTGTTTCAAGATTTAGATAATATTTTGTTATCACCTTAAGTACTTCTTCAACTTCCATTTATTTATTACCTTAAGGTTTGAATCCTATTATTTCAATGTAACTTCAATTTCTCATCCAAACATACTTCCAAGAGTACTTTTCTGATGATTTTATTTTAACCCTATAAAAATAAGGCCTTCTGTTGTTGGAGGTTAGTCCTTCTTCTCCGACCTTTATTCGGAAAGTCAGATAATGATACTTTCATTTCTAATGTTTTACTCTTCCCCCTTAGGGTTTACTAATAGTCTTCAAACTGTCTATACAGTATTTATTGGCTTTATAATTAGAATATTGGTCTCTATTTAGCTTATACTCTACCTAGTTAGGGTCTTATGAAATATTGTACGGTGTATCCACAAAATTGTGGATCTCTGAAGTGAATCTTTCATCATATTTGTCTTACTTACTATTCGAACATTTTCGCTTTGATGGACCTGACTTCGCGAAGCGTCTCGAAATACGGTCGCCTTAAATTCTATACTCATCTATGTCTTAATTAACTTAGTCCAAGTTTTATGTTCTTTATGCAACTTTTAAGATGATTGGGTTAACTATGTCAACCAACACCGGCTACGGACAAGATACCAACTGTGGATCAAATACCAGCAGCGGATCATCCTAGGTTGTAGGGATTACCCTATGGCTTCCAACATCCTTATGGCATTCTCTCTGAATTGTTAGAGCTTGAATACCATCTTTTTATTCCAAAGCTACTTCTTTGTACTTATTCATGATACTTCCATGAACTTGGTACTACTACTCCATTACTTCTTAGCAGTATCACCTATGTTGATTGAACTTTAAGTTCATCACTTCTTGTTGCTCCATGTATTTCCTACACTAATCTTTCTTCTTATATCTGGCTATGAAGAACCTAATCTTGATCGCTCCTTTAGACTGCGCTAATACTCCTTATATTTTGCTTCATCATTTATGTAAGTCTTCATCTTGGTCTTTGGAACTCGTCACTCCCTTACACGAATTCCCATTCCTATCTAGGTCAATAACATCAAGTAGTAACTGGATGTTACAACATGCATTTGCACATCAAGTCAAACTTCATGTACAGATCTAGTTAATCAAGAAGATCCAAGGAAAATAAATAAATCCAAATGTGGTACATATAACACACAATATTCTAAGCCTAGAACATAGTAGTTGAGTATAGTATCTCTAGAATTCAGGCTTAGTTGTGTAGTTTATGACACCTCCTCCTATAGGTTTATGTTGTGATACTTAGCACTTAGGGTCAAACTATATTTTATCTCAACATTTATCCAAATTGCTCAATTTCAATAGGATAATTTTAAACAAAGTGGCCTCAATCTGGTTTCGACTAACCCTTTGTATCACTTATGAAAGGATTAACTATAACCAACCATTCTTTATTAGTAACCCAACCTCATATGATCTCTCAAAAAGACTATTTTTTTATATTGAACACCTAAAATTGAAGATTATCACAAATTTATGACACCCATGACTTCTATCATAGTTCTACTATATTATTATCTTACTTATACTTCAGAATGATTTACTAATTACTTATCATATTTATACCCTCACCATGGCTTCGGAGTTAATTTCAACATGATCTTGTTATGTCTTACCTATGTATCATGATTCAAGAGCTAATCTCACCATGATGACTTTACTTCTCATTACACTTTTATTGGATCATAATTTCATCACATAGAATTCTCAAGTGAATCCCACATGCTTACAACTCTTTACATCAACATTTATCCAAATGATATTCATCATGTTATCTTGGGTTATCAACTAACACTAAGATTCCACTATGCTACTTGAATTCTAAGGTTAGGCTACACCATTAAGACTACTTCAATTGATGTCTTAAACTTGATCCTAATCTACTGTGACCAATTACCTTTCCTAAAGTATCTTGGTGGATTATGTCTCCTTCGGAAAACACTAAATAGCACCTTACTAAGAAAAGATAAAATACTTACTCCTAAGAATTATGACTTAAGCATTTTGTGACAGGGTTTATCCTCAAGTGGATACTCATCACCAGTCATAAGATCATTTGGTTTAGATAAGATGACTACTATAGTCACTATCCAACCTACCGATCTTCCTAAAAGGTTTTAAATCCTAAGGTCAAAGCATATGCTCTGATACCAACTATGGTGACCCAGCATACCACTGCATGATGTAGTACACTATAGTCGTTGACATAACACCAATGAAACACCGTTCACTAGTATTACATCCCTCAGAGTGGTACAACAGAAACACAGCAGGTCCAAGACATGACTATAGGTTAGAACTCAACTCTTTACACAAGATCCAAAGAACGCTCTAGGTTAAAGAGAGAGAAAGAAACTTCATACACGAAGAATCAAAGATTAACAACTCCAAATCCATCATACTAATAAGATTAGTATCTAAACCATTGGGGCTTGCATTGATGTTATTTCAATATGCTAGATAAATGGGTTCTATGGCTAGAGATTGTATTCCTATCTAATTAATAACTTTGTCTTCACTTGAGTTGATGTATATGTTGACTTCCTTGACTTCATTGAAGAACTTTAGCTTTTGATGATGATTCCTGGAGCATAACTTGATGTAGACATTGTCTGTACTGGCTTTAGAACCTAGCAAGGGTTAAGAAGATACTTTGAGTACGAGCATACTCAGCAAGTTCACTAGAAAAGGAGTGTTTGATGCACTATATCTACAGCCATAGACCATAGGTCATAGGCAATGCAGGTTTTTGTAAACATTTCTTCAAAGGTTGCTTTTATTCTGAAAAGCTATGTCCGTCAGCCTTCACGAGTTTACCGGAACTTTCATGGAGTTCCTTTCCAGCCGCGTTCGCAGCTCCTTCCCAGAACAGGGAGTAACAAGTTACAGTTCTTACACTCTGCAGAGGTGTGTTACTTTACCCATGAGAGATCAAATCCTTGTTGCACAATCGGGCGATCTTTACCGTCCACACTTCCTATGGTGTGGGGCCCAGTAGATGATCCAAACCAATCACTGCACCCTTCGTGAACACGCATGTCTCCTTGGTGTACAGCATGCCCACATATTGAACTACGGCAATGGTTTGTACAAACCGTTATATGCCAGAACTATCGTGGGACGTTGAGGGTTCCCACCCATATGCTACATATCCTCTATGAATTACCAAGTAATATGCACGCTATGAGTGATAACAGCCATGACCTGCACATACAGCTACATGCGAGAGGAAGAAGATACAGCTGACTTCTCCGTCCCATTCCAAATCTCATGGTTAACGCTTGATATACGGCGCAAGAATCACTAGCGATATTCGTTGTTAAGTCCTAGATAATATGTTCCTTTACCACCAGAACTTTCATAGTAGGTTATTACCTCATGGTAAATAACCTATAATCATATTATTATGAAAATAGTGTTTTTTGACTTTTTCAAATGCAGGTGATGACAACACTAGATTTGCAAAATACATTATAGAAAATAATCAAAGGAAATGAACAAGTGTGAACTTGCCTTTTGTGATTGCAAGATTATGCACTCACGATCTTCGAGACGACATAAGATCCAATATATGGAATCTGCATCATTGGTCCGGTAAGGACTAATATTTAAAGAGGCAATATGCTGTTGTGCATAAGTAATGCTATGCATTTTGTAAAACCCCCAAAGTGAATCTCTAATACTGTAAGTGAAGTGAACTTAGGTGATTCCTTTAAGAGTTGGTTCATCTTCAAATTTTTACTTCACATGAAGTGCATCTATAGGGTTTTTAAGTTTTGATATTCAAGATATAAAATTAGAGTGCAATAGTAATTTAAGTTTTAGATTAATTGCTATTTGGTGCTTAGGATGGAAGTCTATGTATTGAATTATTAAGGTTTAAAAGAACTATCCTAGAGTTGTTGCTTGAAGTGGCAAAAAGAATAACATTTGAAGAAAAAATTTCCATTCTAAGGTTTAAACAATCATCATTGTTAATAGAACATGATCAATGTCTTTTGGTATTTGATTTATTTGTTTGTACTTGAGATGTTTTATGCCTTAAGTTAAATAGACCAAATTTAACTATAAAAACATAAGTAATTTATTAGACCTGATGTTTATAAGCTTTGAGACTAAAGTTAACTTTAAAAGGTTAAGTAGACTTAAAATGCAATATGTTTTAATTATTCCCAAGTTTTAGATTTATGATAAATATAACTAAGGTGTGGGATTATTCACTTTATATTTTAGTGAATGCTTATAAAGTTATTTTGAAAGTTTTGATTTTTAAATGTTTATATAAGGTTTCAAAATATATTATAAAGTTAATAATTTACACTATAAACCTTAGTTCTTGTTTAGAACTTTAGTAATTCGATTTTTAGGGTATTAATATTTTTGAAGGAATATAATTATTTCTTACTTAAGAAATGTTCTTAAAGAATTTTCAAAAATATAATGGATAAGGATTTATTATTTTAAATTATTAAAAACTTGACTAATAATATATTTAGTATTTTTTCTAGTGTAATATATTTATTCAAGATCTTAAAAATGATTTTTATTTGTTTTTAAGTATTATGTTTTATGTTTATAAAATTCCATCAAGGATTAAATGTCTTTGAATATTTACTTCATATTTGATTTATAAAGGATTAGGCTATTATTTTTATAAAATAGTATATTTGTTTTTTATGCACCGAAATGATTTTTATTTATTTTTAGGATTTTTCCTTATTTTATGTAATTTCACTTAAGCTTTAGTGATGTTAATATTTATTTGCATTTTATTTAACTTGAATAAGTAAGATTTTATTTTTCTTAGGTGGATATTATTTTTGTGATGATTTTTATCTATCATATGTATTTTTAGGATTTGATTTAACTTCATATGTATTGGAATTATTTTATAGAGTTTATTTAATGGGAAAATAATTTAATAGTGGCAAGTAGTTGGGCTATGGCCCAATTGGGTGTAAATAGATCTGGTCCAACGGACTGAGTTGGGCTTGGCCCAACAGGCCAGCCCAGTTCGACTTGGGGTTAACACATCCCACCCCAGGGCCCTCTCTTCCTCCTCGTACCCGAGTACACCCCGCACGCCCATGACCTCCTGGGCGCCGTCGTGCCATCGTTTGGCTCCGGCTGCTCCTGCCCTCTCCGGTGACGGTAAGATGGGGCTTTGGTCCGCCGTGCCATGGTCTACAACCTCCCCTTGTTCGATTTATTCCTCCCTGCCTCTCGTTCACAATCGGTTGAAAACCTTAGCTCTGCCCTGGCACTGCGGCGGTCGATTCTAGCGGTGCTATTGCTGGGCCGTGATTTTCTCCGCGTGCCACTACCGCTGGTGAGACGGCTTGGCGCGGTGCAGGCGCTTCAGTGCCCACCGTGCCGCTGTGCCACTACCCTCGCCGCCGAGATCCCTGCTTCCCTGTCGGTGAGCTTAGACTTGTCCCAGTTAGGTACACGTCAACCTTTCAAACTCCTCTCTCTTTCTATTGCTGTTCTACACAAGTTAAGTTCCCCTTCTTATTTTTGGTGATCAAGGATGCTTAGTGATTTGCTCATGCATCTGTTTTGAGCATGTGAACTTTAGCTAAGTATAATGGCAGTGATGTCAGTGATATATGTGCCTTAATATTATTCAGTCCAATGAGCTCTTACTATGTTTTGATGAATTGATGCTTGTATAATGAAGTACTAAATTTTTATAACTGTCAAACATGACAGTAAATGCTTTTATTCTTGTGTGATGTTGGTACTGTGAAATTATTTGCAAGTGTTTCCTAAATCTGTACCCCTGATGTTGGCCATACCTATGTTATTTAAATAAGTGCTATGGTGGTATGTTAATATTGGTACTGTTGTTTATCTGAATTCTTGGTTCAGTGCATTGTTGAGTTGAAGCTAGGCTTCATGGTTTGCTGGAATAGATGATAGCATATGATCTCTGCTGGTGTATACTTAAGCATTCATATGCTTGAGCCTATGTTTAAAAAGAAAATTTATAATGAAATGATCCCATGATCATTAATTCGGGAAGAAGGATATAGTTAGAGTTACCCCTCCTAACCTCCTAGAATTTATTCTAGTGTCACGTTAGTTGTGTTGGTTGCTTATGTTATTGAGATTGCTGGAGGTTTTAGCTAGTAGATTTGGTTGCCTTTGATATCCACCAAGGTGAAATCCTCCCGGATGTGTTCATTCCTCTATCCAGGATTGTTTGCTCCTGTTATCTAGATGTGCTATGATTATATATGAGGTATAATTGGTGATCTGAATATATGGTTCAATGATGGCTTGAGTTCTTTCCTAGAAACCCCTTCTATGATAATGATTTATTCTCACAACCGATAAAGGGATAATATACAACTTTGATTCCTAAAGATTCTATTAGGAAGATGATAAGATTGTTTGATTAGTAAGTGTAACTGAGTGGCCAATAGGAATACACTGCATATATGACAACGATCATTTTAAATGATTCCTAATTCTTTTTAGGAAAATGATTAGTGGATTGAAGAAATTGGACTTGAGTTTGTGCTCAGGACATTCTAGAGCTTCTAGGTATAGAGGTTCTACCCTCTGGGAATGTTGCCTGTAGCCTAGCAGTTGTGGTATATGTTAGTCTAGTAAAAACTAGGTAACAGGCTAATGATTTTGGTCTGAAGCCAATTAACTCAGAGTTGATTAGTGTGCAGGAAATTCTTGACCCAGCCAATGATGCAAAGGCTGAGGCACAAGATTTAAATAAGAACAGATTTTTGTTCTTGATTGCTGGACTTGGTCTATGATACAGATGCTGAGGATTTAATTTGGAACAACATAGACAAATACTACTGATTTCTAGAAGTTCTATGATGAGACAAGCATAGCATTTCTATGCCTATCTGAGAAGAATTTCAATTCTCACAAAATTCTTTTCTAATGGAACTGGTAAGAACAGATGCTACTTATGAGATTGGTGTGGGGTGATAACCTATTGTTGAGCTTGATGAGATTGTGGATAGGCTATAGCTGCTCTTGATCTATTGATGTTGGATCTTGTGGTGGCAGCCTGTTGCTGTGTAAAAATTGTGATTTCTTTGGTGGATCTTGCTCCTCCTTGCTTGGCTTGTTGCTGATCTAGTTCAGTTCTTGATGACACCTCCTCCTCCCGGTACTATTAGTTGATTCTGACTTAATCTGCTCTTATGGATGGCTTGTATCAGTAACCAGAGCAGATTATTTTTGTGGAAAGATCAGTAGTACTCAATGGTATTCTTGGAGTGGTTCTGAAATGGTTTCTTGGCTATATGGAGAGTGTGTGTGTTTTGCCTGGCAGCTTAGCTGCTATGGCAGCACTCCCTCTTATCCAGCTCTGGTGAGTTGTTCTTGTGCTGACAACATAACAGATGCATGTTGCGTGTCAGCTGCTTGCAAGTGGGACCCTTCCTTTGTGGATCAGTTCAACTGAGAAGATCTTTTATGGCTGGTTATCACTATCTTCCTTCTTACTTTTATTATATTGGTGAAATTTGCCCCTTAGCCAATGAGGTTGTACTGAGGCACTAAATTGTAGATAAGAACAGATTTTACAATGGCCCCTTTTAATTTAATATTACTCAATGATGAGGCAAAGCAATGCATTACATTGCTAAAACCTGAGAGTACCATAACCCCCATAACCCCCTGTGTTTTCTATTTCTTTTGCTTATTGCTTTCTTGTAGGGATCAAGACTAAGGAGGATAAGAAGACATGAAGAAAACAGGATACAAAAGTAGATAGGAAAATAATTTAGGTTTTTTTAGATCCTGTATTGTAATTATTTTTTTGTTTGAATAATGTATTGTTGCATTGTATTCAATAAATCTTACTTGTTTTCTTTTCTTTTATAATTCCTTTGCAAAGACTATATAATATTTATATCTGCTTATAATAAAGAATCATTTTAGTCACTTCATTTATGTAATTCATTTCTATAATTATTTGTTTTATAGTAATTGACTTTTTTTATTAAAACAAAAATAAAACATTGTATTCATAATAATGTGTTCCATTATTCTTGGAACTAATTAAATATTTATTTCCTACTTATAAATAAGAATTCCATTCTTATTAATTATTATAATTCATTTCATTCAATTTTGTTTATTATTGAGTTTTGTAATTGTTGTATCTTTTCATAAATAGGAGTTCACCTCTTATTTCTTATTACAATTTAATTTCCAATTATTATTCTATTTCAAATTCTTTTATTATTCAAATCTTTCAATTTAAAATTCAAATTTTGAATTATCTTCCCCTGAAACACAAAAGCACAATAGAGCTCATGTCAAAATCCATCGCACCTGTCCTGATGTTTCCATGAGAACAAGAGAGATCTCGATCCCTCTATAGCTTCTTTAGTTTTGCGTGAAAATTCCGCGGATTTTCTTATGCATGAATGCAATGCACAATCATGTGTCCTGTCTATTTCGAGATGCCAATCCTGGGATGTTACATCCTTCACACCCGATGGGTGGCCAATCCTGTACTTTTCCCCACAAAGGGAACCAAAGAATTAAGAACGTGCGTTGATTACACCAGCTTGAACAAATCATGCCCGCAAGATCTGTTTTCTTTGCCTCGCATTGACCAAGTCATTGACTCGACGACTGGCTTGGAACTTCTGGGTTTTCTCGATGCATACTCAGGATACCACCAGATAAAGATGAGGAAGTCGGACCAATGGGCCACTTCATTCACAACCTTACGGCATGTTTTTCTTTGTCACGATGCCCGTTGGGCTAAAAAATGCAGGTGCTACCTACCAGCGGACTATGCAGCATTGCCTACATGATCAAATTGGTTGGAACGTTAACGCCTATGTGAACGATATAGTGGTGATGTATAAAAAGTTAAACGACTTAATCTCCGACTTAAAAGAAACCTTTGATAATCTCTAGAAATATGACATGATGCTTAACCCTAAGAAGTGCGTCTTTGGGGTTCCAGCCGACAAATTGTTGGGCTTCATCGTTTCCCAGCACGGAATCGAGGTCAACCCGGAGAAGATCAAGGCCATCCTAAACATAAACCGTCCGACATGCCTAAATGACATCCAACGGCTTACAGGCTATGTTGCAGCAGTAAGCCGGTTCGTCCGCCGACTTGGAGAGAAGGCTCGGCCGCTGTACAAGTTGCTGAAGAAGGCGGACAAATTTACATGGACGGACAAAGCAGATGCTGCACTCAAGAAGCTAAAGGAGATACTTTCCTCGACACCTATACTTGCAGCGCCCGAGCCTATGGAGCCTATGTTGATCTACAAGGCAGCCACCAACCGGGTAATCAGCATCGTCGTCGTGGTAGAGCGGGAAGAACCAGCGCATGAGTACACAGTGCAATGAACAGTTTACTATGTAAGCGAGGTCTTGACGGAGTCCAAGAAACGTTACCCAAACTACCAGAAGATATCTTATGGAGTGTTCCTTGCTTATCAGAAGCTAAGGCACTACTTCTAGGATCACCGTATCACAGTTGTGAGCAAATCTCCACTGTCTGGCATTATCAAAAATAGCGACGATATAGGAAGGGTTGCTAAGTGGGGCATTGAGCTTGCCGCCTTCGAGATCACCTACAAGAGACGCGACGCCATCAAATCATAGGTCTAGGCATATTTCATTGCAGATTGGACAGATATGCCAGATGCTACCCCTATACCAGATCTATAATACTGGGTCATGCACTTTGACCGATCAAAGCTACTCAACGGCTCGGGGGCTGGTGTACTGATACAGTCACCAATAGGGGAAAAGCTGCACTATGCTCTGCAGATCCAGTTTGAGGCTACAAATAACATGGCGGAATATGAAGCACTCATTCACGGACTTCGCGTAGCCAAGGATATTGGCATCAAGCGCATATTTTGCTATGGAGATTCCGACTTGGTTTCCTAGCAGGTGGCTGGCACCTGGACCACGCGGAACCCTATGATGGCGGCATATCGAGATGAAGTGGACGATATAGCTAAGAGGTTCTTGGGCTACGAAGTCAAGTATGTCAAGAGGGAGGAAAATGAGGTGGCTGATCTGTTGTCAAAGCTTGGATCAGGGCGCAAACAAATTCCACCTGGCTTTTTTCTGGAGCATCTATGGACACCATCCGTGAAGGGAGCGGACCCCGAGAACTCGGATAGAGTTGACTTTTTTGTTCACACAGTGAAAAAGGGAATCAAGCCACATATCGAGGCACTGCTACATAGAGCATCTGGAGCCTGGGCGGAGGAGTTACCATCTGTTCTATGGAGTTTATGAACTACACCCAACAGATCTACCTACTACACCTTTATTTTATTGTATATGGAGCAGAAGCCATCCTGCCTTCCGACATCCTTCACGATTGACCAAGAGTTGCCTCCTACGACGAAGATGACGCTGAAAAATCTAGACGACTAGATGTGGACCTTCTCGAGGAAGAGCGCGTATTGGCATGCCAAAGATCCACCATATAACAGTAGAAGCTACGCAACTACATAGTCGCCGCGTCCGGCATCACTCGTTTAAAGAGGGGGATCTAATGCCCCGACTTAAGCAGAAGAAGTCACACAAATTATCACCTCCATCGGAAGGACCGTTCATCATAAGCAAGCTGCTATTCAATGGGTCTTACTACCGTGTCGACAATCGTGAACTTGAGGATAGGCCAAACGAAGATCATAAGCGTAAGCTACGTGACCCGAATGATGATTACCCGGAGCTTGATCGGCCATGGAACATAGAACATCTACGTCCTTTTTACACTTAGCATATTTTTATCTACTATGTACCTCTTATATGATCAATGAAATAAAGCTCTTTTAAGTCATATGCTTGAGTCTTTTACCTCCTTTAGTGTTCATTTTTGGATCATATAAAACCTTTTTGCACAAGTTTTGCATTTTCACTTGTGAAAATTCTGCCTACGGGCATTAGCTTAAGTTTTCTGGTCCACATGTTCTTTGTTGTTTTTATGTGGATTATGGAGTAGTGACTTTTGGCACTTGAAGTCGACGATTTTATGCTTAGGTTTTTGGCGGTGCCCTTGGGCATCATCGCCTGAGCGCATCGTTCCGACTACGAGTCTCCCGACTCATGAAGAGTCCAGCATAAAAACCAAAGTAATGGATAAGTCAGCACTTGCTTAAAAAATATATACATGCTGGAACTAGTACTTAAGTAGCAGGAAACATATATGTCGTGGTATTGCCGACGAGTACGCCATGGAGGGGTCCTCACAGTGCGTGTATAGAGACGTGGGGTAAGGCGTACGGTTGATGGGTACGAGGTAACATAGCTTACCTAGGTTCAGATCCCACAATGGTGGCGGAATCCTACTCCTGCTATAAATCACTATAAGGGCAATACGCCGAGTTACAGAGATTGGTTCGCTGTGCGAGGTTGTCTAAAGTTGTCTTATGAACGTGCCCTAAAGGCTCCCATAGGCCCGACTTATATAGTCGTCAGGTCCTAGGGTTATAGGGAAAAGTCCTAGCCGGACAGGTTACAGAGTCCTACACCATCTATTACTAGTCTTGTGTATCTTGCACTCCAAGGCTCCGGGTACGCTAGTAACTCCACCGTAGCCTTCCTTTATCCGGCATGGGCCTCCCTTCTCGATCCACCTAACTGGGCCGCCCAGCAGGCCATAGGCCATGCTATGGACTATGGGCCACCCGGGTTAGCCGGATAAGAGACATGCTATAAGGATACCCATATAGCATATCCCCAACAGTAGGCCCCGGAGAACTCCGAGATCTTCCGCCGTCTTGCGTCTTCACGTGGAATGCTCCGTCTAGATGGATGTCGGCAGATCGTCAAGCAACATCTTATATTCCTCCCAAAGAACCCTGCAAGGTTTTTCTCTGTCTTCGATTTTTAAGTCGGAGAAATGCTGAATCTTCCATCATACTCTTCCGTAGTCGGATTAAATCCGTCCATGCCGGAATCTTCGATTTGACGGCTCATCTACCCGTGTCAGCTAGGACGACATAGGCTTAGGTCAGCGACGCCTCGTAACTCACACATGCAGAGAACGCAATCATATCCGATTTTCCCGTGCGAGCGATACGAACCGTTGGCGGCGGCGTTTGGAGACGTGGCGAAATTTCCGTGCACGTTCGCGAACACGTCGTCTACGCGGAAACCGTCTGATTAGCTGCACGAATCTTGACGTCGAGGATGATAAATAGTAATCGTGGGGAATTTTCCACTTTTTACCCCATTCTTCTCGCGTCGTCTTCTTCCTCCAGCCATGCGCCTCCTCGAGCTCTCCATGAGAAACCTTGAGAAAACCCTAGCCTCCATCTGCACCAATCGCATCTAACCTTCACTCCATGGCGAGCAGCAGCACATCCCCATCCATGGCAGCGTCGAGCGAAGCCGCATCGAAGACGGCGAGCTCCGTCGTCGTGCCCCCGGAGGGCTTGGTCATCCCCGCATCAGCGGTGATCGAGTCCACCGGCGGTGACCAAAACTTGGCGGCGCTAGAGCCACTGGAGGAGGAACCAGATTCGCATAAGGGCGATTGGCGCGGCTCGGACATCACCGACCGCGACATCCAGGAGATGGTGGCCGAAGGTTACCTCCCTGCGACGGAGGGGCTCGCCTGGCGGGCGGCGCTGGCCGGCGAGGTGACACCTTCTCCCCAAGCCGGAGAAAAGGTGTACCTCAAGGCTCAGCTGGTACGCGGCGTTTCCTTGCCCATCTCCCACTTCTTCCTGTCCATCTTAAACCACTACAAGGTCCAGCCCCATAACCTCTCCCCCAATAGCATCCTAGTGCTTAGCAACTTCGCGACACTTTGCGAGGGTTATCTAGGGATAAGGCCTAGGTTAGACTTGTTCGTGTACTTCTTCACCGTCAAACGTGAAGCCGGACATAGTAAGGAGAAGCTTAGGAACTACGGCACCATAAGCTTCAAGATTCGACCTGGCCGGCGATTCCCCGACATTGTCGGCCACAAGTCCTGCAAGAATTGGCAGTGGACGTACTTCTACGGCCCCGACATTCCTCTAGCGAGCCGAGAAGTGACATACCCAGACTTCGCGGATGGAGCCGCCGCTGAAGTCTCCACATGGAGATCCCATGCCTCTCTTCGCTCCGACCTCGATGCTTCTCGCGCAATAAGGCGGATCGAATGGTTTGTAGAGACGGGTTTGACCGGCTTGGACCTAGCCATGTGTTGGTTCATCAGGCGAATCCAACCTCTACAGCACCACGCGAAGTTCATGCACGAGTATACCAGTGATCGAAAGGATACCCTCCGGATCTCCGTGGATAACTTCTCGAGCGACTCCATCAAGCTCTACCTAAAGGACATCGTCAAGGTGAAGGATAAGAAGCATGGCTTCACCATCACCTACGACATGTTCGTAGACGGTAAGTGCCCAAAGGTAGGTATTTTTTTTTCCATGTACGACATATGCTCCAATTTTTCCGTCTTGCCAATACCATCTTATCTAACACGGTGATTTCTCACTTAACAGCTTAGCGATCTAGATGAGGATAACCTGGCTGCCCAAATATACGATCCAAAGATGAAGGAAGTCACGGTCGTGTCCGACGACGATGTCCCGTTGGCGCGAAAGTGTAAGAGCTCCACCTCTGACGCTGCTGACGGAGGCAAGAAGAAGAAGACGGAGGGTGGAGCCTCCAAAAAGACTACCGCCGCCCTGGAGGCGGAAAAGAGAAAATCCACCGGGATTTTTGCCAAAGCACCCCCCTAGTGTAAGCTTATCATTCTCCGACATTGTCTATCTGTCTGTCTTGTTCCTATACTTATGCATTTGCACGTTTCAAAAAGAAAGCCACGACCAGCCTCAAGAAGACCTCCAAACTTTGGGGGCTTCTCGAAATATCAAGGATATGCTGCATCGCGACGCCTCCCCCGCCATCGCCCCTGCTACCCCTGACGTCAAGCCTTCATCTGCCCCGACAAGCTCACAAACTAAGGAGGCACGAGGCCCTTCCGTCATGGAAGTGGATTTTGGCGCCTCTACCGAACTCGCTGTTGTCGGTGAGCAGGCGACGTAGGAGAGTACCGCTCAACAAATGGCTGAAGCTCCGACTAAGTATGCCATCGGTGGCGGCATGGCGGTGGTGGAAGCTGGTACCTCTGGCGAAGGCGGCTCCCTTGCTCCCTAGAAACCCTTTGAGTTCCCGAAGATAGTTTTTTACCCGACGCTCACGCCGAGTAACACTACTCTGATTCCTGGAGGAGTACCATCATCTCCGACATGCGGTCTTGAGGAGCTTCTCCGACAAGCGGATATCTTGCAAGGAAATAGCATCTCCTTTGGCAAGCTGCTAGCCGAGAGTGCTACAAACCTCAAGATTATTGCACTTGTAAGTTTTACTTTGCCTTTTGCATTTCATATGGGTATCCCACTGTAGCCCCCGAGGATGTAGACGGAAAACCATAGGCTTTGCATCTATACGCTCTAAGAGTGACTAAGTTAGAAAAAACTCTCACTATAGCCCCCAAGAATTTAGATGGAACAAACTATTCCGACTAGATGCTTTAAGAGTAGCATACACAGTGTTTATAATTTTCAATACTGTAGCCCCCAAGCCTCTAGTTGTAACTGAATTAGTTCCGACTAGATGCTTAAAGAAAAGCTAAGCATTTTCCGAGTGAAAACTTTATACTGTAGCCCCCAAGCATCTAATCGAGAACTGAATTATCTCTGACTAGATGCTTAAAGAAAAGCTAAGCATATTGCTAAGTTAAAAACTCTTGCTGTAGCCCCCGAGCGTCTAGGTGGAAAGATTCCGACTAGATGCTCCAAGTAGACTAAACAACGGTTTTCCTTTTTTCCATAGAACGAGAATGCTCGGAGGGGCATGGCCAACGACAAGTACCAGAAGATGCGTGCAGATCTTGAAGCCGAAAAGGGTAAAACTGCCATCTTGAAGGAACAGATCATCAAAAACAAGAGTCTATTTTCTTTTTTGCGCATTCCGTCTTGGTTTTGTGCCTTCATTCTGCGAGTACTTACTGTGTACTTTGTTTTCTCCGACTTGCAGAACATGTCGCCAAGGCCAAGGACATTGTTGAGCAGTCCAAGCACATTCAGCAGCTGGATAGCGAAAACCAAAGCCTTAAGAAGGAGAGGGAAGAAATGCTGAAAATGCATGAGGATTCCATGAAGGCCCTACAGGACTCCGCCTCCGCGGAAATCAATCGCTTGAAGGAGGAGCTTGCGATCTTAAAAGATTAGAAGCAAGCTACTGATGAGCAAAACCATCACCATAGCGAGGCGTATAAGCTCCTCCAGCAAGAGAAAGAATCCCTGGCGGACACCCTATGGCAGGCTAATGCCAACAACTTCAGTAAGTTTCCTCTGCCTTGTATTTCTGTAGTCTAGATACTTTGAATTGTTGAACTCATGTGATCCTTGTCGGAATTTGCAGCTCCTATGGGTATAACCAGATCGCCTCCTCCATCCAAGGAATGCATGGTTCTTGACGACAACTTCATCAACACCGCCATCACCCAAGCCAAAGAGATTGCCAAGCCCCTCCAGATACACATCAAGGCCTCAGACTCCGTGACGAAGTACTCGGAGATTCTGTGCTGAGCCCCCGAGCGTGTCACAAGCTGGAAAGCTTCATGTGCACGGGCGGGCGCAAGGATGGCGCTGTCAATGGTGAAGGCACACTACGAAGATGTCGACATCGACACGGTGACCTCTGGCATCCCCAACGTTGAAGATGACGGAAAATAAATTGATCACGAAGCCATCTTGTCATCACTCGTGGGTTATGACACTAGAGTTGCCGAGTTGGTGGACATGGACGTCTTCGTGCCCATGAACACCATCGACAGCGTCAACCAAGATTCCTCCGAGTCTCATCATAGTGCTGATGTTGAGGGTGATTCTCCGGCTGGTGACAATGCTGCTTCCAAGTCTCCTACAACCAAGGAATGAAAAACACTATGTAATATTTGTTTCACCTTTGGTATATGCGCGGAAAAAACTTGGCGATGTAACTTAAGGCGAAAAACAATAGTTGCTATTTCCTGCTACTTAAGAACTAGTTTCCATCATGTATATATTTTTTAAGAAAGTGCTGGCTTATCCATTACTTTGGTTTTTATACTTGACCTTTCGTGAGTCAGAAGACTCGTTGTCAGAACCATGCGCTTAGGTGATGATGCCCAATGGCACCGTCAATAACCTGAGTTCAAAATCGTCGACAATAAGTGCCAAAAGTCACTACTCCAGAATCCACATAAAAACAACAAAGAACGTGTAGACCAGAAAACTTAAGCTAACGCCCGTAGGCGGAATTTTCATAGGTGCAAATGCAAAGCTTGTGCATAAAGGTTTTACATGATCCAAAAATGAACACTAAAGGAGGTAAAAGACTCAAAAATATGAGTGAACCAAAGAGCTTTATTTCATTGATCATATAAGAGGTACACAATTAGATAAAAAATGATAAGTGTAAAAAGGACGTAGCTGTGCTATGTTCCATGGCCGATCAAGCTCCGGGTAGTGATCATCCGGGTCACATCGCTTACACTTATGATCCTCGTTGGGTCTATCCTTTAATTCTCGATTGTCAACAAGGTAGTAAGACCCATTGAGCAGCGCCTTGCTTATGATGAACGGTCCTTCCCATGGCGGGGATAATTTGTGCAACTTCTTCTTCTTAAGTCGGAGCACCAAATCCCCCTCTTTAAAGAGCGATGCCAAACGCGGCGACTATGGTAGCTGCGTAGCTTCTGCCGGTAGATGGCGGATCTTTGGCATGCCAAAACACGCTCCTCCTCGAGAAGGTCTACATCCAGGCGTCTGGATTCTTCAGCGTCATCCTCGTCATAGGCGGCAACTCTTGGTGCATCGTGGAGGATGTCGGAAGGCAGGATGGCTTCTGCTCCATATACCATGAAATAAGGGGTGTAGCCGGTGGATCTGTCTGGTGTAGTTCGTAAACTCCACAGCACAAATGGTAATTCTTCTGCCTAGGCTCCAGCTGCTCTATGTAGCGGTGCCTCGAGACGTGGCTTGATTCCCTGCAGAATTAATCCATTGGCTCGCTCAACCTGACCATTGGATTGTGGGTGTGCCACAGATGCAAGGTCAAGTCAGATGCCTTTCTCCCAGCAATATGCCTCCACTTCTCCAAGTGATAAATTGCTGCCGTTGTCGGTGATAATGCTATGTAGGAGAGCAAATCTCACCACTAGATCCCGGACAAACCTGAGGGCAGTTGCCCCATCGAGCTTTCTAATGGGTTTAGCTTCTATCCATTTGGTGAATTTGTCAACTGCTACAAGCAGATGCGTAAATCCACAAGGTGTCGTCTGTAACGGTCCGACCATGTCCAGCCCCTAGACTGCAAACGGCCAAGTTATTGGTGTTGTTTGCAGTTCTTCAGCAGGAACATGTGGTTGTCGGGCATAATACTGGCATCCCATGCATGTCTCGACCAGCTTGTCAGCGTCCGCCTTCGCGGTCAGCCAGTATAATCCTTGCCAGAAGGCTTTCGCGACCAACGATCAAGGAGCGGCGTGATGCCCGCAATCTCCAAGATGGATTTCGCGTAGGATTTCCATACCTTCTAGCTGGGAAACACACTTTAGGTATACACTAGTAGTGCTTCTTTTATAGAGTTGCCCATTGATTATGGTATAACCCTTTGCTCGTCATACTATTTGCCGTCTTTCGACTTCGTCGTCGGGCAAAGTTTCGTGTTCGAGATATTCCATGAATGGTTTTTTCCAAGCCGGAGGGACCTTAGTCACTATGTTGATGAAAGAGACAGCTCTATTCGGGTTGTCGATGTCGGCTCCCTTCACAGATGGTGTGCGCAGATGCTCTAGGAAAAATCCTGGCGGAATTCGCTTGCGCCCTGACCCAAGCTTGGACAGCAGATTAGTCGCCTCGTTTTGCTTCCTAGGCACATACTTGACTTCGTAGCCCAAGAAGCTCTTGGCTATCACGTCCACTTCGTCTCGATATGCCGCCATCATAGGGTTCCGTGCATTCTGTGCGACCACCGGGCAACCAAGTCGGAATCTCCACAAAGAAACTATGCGCTTGATGCCAATATCCTTGGCTACACGTAGTCCGTGAATGAGTGCTTCATACTCCACCATGTTGTTTGTAGCCTCGAAGTGGATCTGCAGAACGTAGTGTAGCTTGTCTCCTGTTGGTTACTGTAGCAATACACCAGCCCCCGAGCCATTGATCAGCTTTGATCCGTCAAAGTGCATCACCTAGTACTCTGGTTCTGGCAACGGAGTAGCGTCTGGCATCTCCGTCCAATCTACAACCAAATCCGCCAAGGCTTGTGATTTGATAGCGTCGCGTCTCTTGTAGGTGATCTCGAAGGCGGCAAGTTCGATGCCCCACTTCGCGACCCTTCCTGTAGCGTCGCTGTTATTGATAATGTCAGATAGTGGAGTCTTGCTCACCACTGTGATTGGGTGCTCCTGAAAGTAATGCCTCAGCTTCCGAGAAGCAAGGAATACTCCATAAGCTATCTTTTGGTAATGCGGGTAACGTTGCTTGGACTCCGTCAAGACCTCGCTCACATAGTAAATTGGTCGTTGAACTCCGTGATCATAGCCTGGTTCCTTCCGCTCTACCACGACGACGATGCTGACAACCCGGTTGGTTGCCGCCATGTAAATTAACAGGGGCTCACCAGGCTCGGGTGCAACAAGGATGGGCGCTGAGGAAAGAATCTCCTTGAGCTGCTTCAATGTTGCATCTGCTTCGTCCCTCCACGTGAATTTGTTCGCCTTCTTCAGCAACTTGTACAACGGCAGAGCCTTTTCTCGAAGTCGGCTGACGAACCGACTAACTGCTGCAACGCAACCTGTTAGTCGTTGAATGTCCTTTAGGCATGTCGGACGGTTTATGTTTAAGATGGCCTTGATTTTCTCCGGGTTGACCTCGATTCCACGTTGGGAAATGATGAATCCCAACAATTTGCCGGCTGGAACCCCGAAGACGCACTTCTTAGGGTTGAGCATCATGTTGTATTTTCGGAGATTATCAAAGGTTTCAAGTCGGAGATTAAGTCGTTTGACTTTTTAGACATCACCGCAATATCGTCCACATAGGCATGAACGTTCCGACCAATTTGGTCGTGAAGGCAACGTTGCATTGTCCGCTGGTAGGTAGCACCTGCGTTTTTCAGCCAAAAGGGCATCGTGACATAGCAAAACGTGCTGTATGGGGTAGTGAACGAAGTGGCCAATTGGTCCGTCTTCCTCATCTTGATCTGGTGGTATCCTGAGTATGCATCGAGAAAACACAAAAGTTCTGAGCCAGCCGTCGAGTCAATGACTTGGTCAATGCGAGGCAAAGCAAACGGATCTTTGGGACATGCTTTGTTCAAGCCGGTGTAATCAACGCACATACTTAATTCATTGGTTACCTTTTTGGGGACAAGTACAGGATTGGCCACCCATCGGGTGCGAAGGACTTCTCGGATAAATCTATCTTTAAGTAACCTAGCTATCTCTTTGCCAATGGCACGTCTCTTCTCATCTCCAAAGCGTCGTAGAGGTTGTTTCACTGGTTTGCATTTTGGCTCAATGTTTAAGCTGTGCTCGGCAAGTTCCCTAGGTACACCTTTCATGTAGGCAGGTTGCCAGGCAAAGATGTCCCTGTTCTCATGGAGGAACTCGACGAGCGCGCTTTCCTATTTGGGATCCAGGTTCGTCCCAATGGCGGTGACCTTGGAGGCATCTCCTACCACAAGTTCCACCGGTTTGGTCTCGATGGCGGCCTTGAACGCAGGAGCGGAGTCGGAGATCTGCTTCTTCGACGCGGGCATCTCTGAGTCATCGACCTTGCTCTGGATCTCCTTGAATTCTTTGATGTAGAGGATAGCTTCTGCAATGGCTGCTTCGTTGATCTTGCAGTCCCTTGCCTTGGTAAAGCTTCCGGATACGGTGATGATGCCGTTTGGTCCGGGTATCTTGAGTTTGTTGTAGACGAAGCATGACTTGGCCATGAACGTGTGGAATATGTCGCGGCCGAATATGACGTGGTACACGCTCTTGAAAGGGACCACCTCGAAGGTCATGCGCTCTTGACGGTAATTATTAACATCGCCAAAGGCAACCTGAAGTGTAATGCACCCAAGGGACCGAGCCTCCCGACCAGGAACTACGCCGTGGAAGATGGTGTTGGTCCGCCTTAGGTTTGCCTCCGTCAAGTTCATCTTCTGCAGTGTATCCAGGTACATGATGTTGATGTTGCTTCCACTATCCACCATACACTTGGTGAACTCCACGCCGTCAATCAAGGGGTTGATGACCATGGCGTACTGGTTCTCCGTGGGTATAAGGTCTGGGTGGTCCGTCCTGTCCCAAGTTATTGGAACCTCCGACCAGCGCAGGTACTGGGGAACTGGGGGAAGAGTAGCCATCAGGATCCTCAGAGAGGTCTTCTGTTGTCGGACGGTGGGGGTGCCAAGGAAAGTGTGGTAGACTGGGGCCTTCTTTGCGAAGGGGTTCTTTCCCTTGTCGTCGCTCTAGGCGGCATGCTTGGGGTCAACGTCCTCGTCCATGTCACTTGAATCCTTGGACTCCTCCTCCTTCTTCTTCCCCTTGCCTCGCGGTCTGTTCTTTCGACTTAGCTTGTAGCCGGACTCCGGGTCTTCCTTGAGGTCATTGACGAACTTGCAGTGTCGATTGGTATGGGTGGCCTTGCCGTTGGCGTTGAGGTGTACGAGGCACAGCATATCGCGGTACTCTATGTAGGTTTGGGGAACGCGGAGCGGCGCCGATGTGGTTTCACTTCCTCATTGCTGCCCACGACCAGCTCCCCTTCCTCGGCCACGTTGTCCGCCTTTTCCTCGTCCTACAAAAGTCATAGCGACCATGTTGGTAGATTGCTTTTCTTCTGGAGCGGTCTTCCGCTTTGTACTGTTGTTCCTCCGAGCTTGAGTTGGAACAACCATTGCCGGCAAGGAGCCAC
This sequence comes from Avena insularis, assembly GCA_023614405.1. NCBI lineage: Eukaryota > Viridiplantae > Streptophyta > Magnoliopsida > Poales > Poaceae > Avena > Avena insularis. The sequence goes on along the minus strand of CM042685.1, from coordinate 124,165,141 downwards.
GAGCATCGTCGTCGGCAGCTGCGAACTCACTAGCCAACTGAATCATCTGGTTTAAGTCAAGCTGGTGATTGTCCTGCAAGCGCTTCAGCTTATTTCAGAGCAACGTGCCTCTTTCCAACCCATCGATGAAGGCGGCCATGGCGGTTTGAGCGTGCACTCCTGCGCAGGAATTCTTCATGTCCAGCCAGCGGGAGAGGTAGGCATGAGATGTCTCGTCTTTCTCTTCCACGCATCGATGTATATCGCCCATAGTGCAGGGACGCTTGTATGTACCCTCAAAGTTCTTGGTGAATGCTTCTTGCATGTCCAGCCAGTTGTAGATAGATTTCTCCGGCAAGTCGTCGATCAATTGATGGGCCGTGCCTGCCAACATTAACAGGAGGTACTTGACAGCGACATTGTGGTTGCCTCCGGCAATCTCCACCGCGTTGTCGTAGACCTGCAACCATGTGGATGGCTTGGCGGTGCCGTCATAGGGCTTGATGGTCTTGTCAATCCGGAAACCTTTGGGGTAAGTTGCGGACCATATTGCAGGTCCAAAGCAACGTGGTCCCAGGTATGGTCCTTCACGGGCCTCGTGGATCTTATCAATCTGCGAACGTGCATCGTATGGCTCCGGGTTCTTCTTCTTTTTGTCAACAGGGGATGGGCGGCGTGAACGACGCGGGCCCCCTCCGCCATGGTGACTGCTTGGTGGTGACGGAGGCGGAGGTGGCGGTGGGTTAGCCTTCTTGCTGTTACCCTCCTGCGATGCCTCACGCTTGTCACGGTTGCTTGTCGGACGCGGAGGGTCATGGCGTGACCTACTCTTGTGTCCTTGGTTGCGCTCTCCGTCATGACGGGTCTGCTCCGCGTTGTTGTAGATGACGATGCCGCACTGCTTTGGTGGGGGCATATCCGTACGATGGTGAGCCTTGTAATCTTCGTGACGTCGGGGAGATCGGGGCGATGGCGAAGGGCGACGAGGTCGGGCCTTTTCTCCGTGATCGGAGGATATGGGGATGGCGTCCTTCCTGTTGCGTGCATCCCTCCGTCTTTGTTCTGATGAACCCGTCTGGGACCCGGCATCAAGAGGAGATCTGTCCCTTGGCGGCTTGTACTGGCTAGATTGGAAGAGCACTTGGTTAGACTCAAGCCTCTGAGAGGTGGCCTTTTCCTGTTGCTTCACCGCCTTGGCCACTAGGTCATTGACTTGTTCCACTGCCTCAGGCGATCTATCCTGCTCCAGAAGGGTCTAGGCGACGGCGAGGTTAAGGAGTGGGGTGGGCATCACCTTCTTGCCTTCACTGTCAATGTATGGCTTGGCCTGTCCCGGCTTCGAGGGAGCCCATCCTAGGTTGCGCCGTACACCAGGATCGTTGATGACGTGAGCCGGAGCTTTCTTAGCCTTCTGCTGCTGTAGCAGAGTCTTGTACTCGGCCTCCATTGCTCTAGCTTTTTCTATGGACTTCTGCGCGTTGACCAGATCTCGATCTAGTTTAGCGCCTTGCTCCGCGATGGCTTGCGCTTCCTCCAGCAGCTGCTGGCGCTTCTCGTCAAGCTGGGTCATGTTCCGGATATGAGCAATGGTTAGTGGCTCGACGAGGAGATTGTCGTACATCACTCTATCAGCTGGAGTAACTTGGGCTGCTGCAGACGTAGATGCTGGAGGTGGTACGTTTGCGGTGTTGTTGTTGCTCGGGACGGTGCCGAGTTCCTGCGGCTGCTGCACTGGGTTAGGCGGAGGAGGCATGACCTTTGCGAGATCATCGTCAGCAGCAATAAGTGGCCCTTCCCCTTTTCCAATGCCGTAGGCAGAGCTCGTCCGGGTTGATCTTCATCCATCGCCGTCCCAATGGTGACGAACACCCCTCAGGACGTGACGGTGTTGTTGGCTTGCTCGTCGCGCGAGTACTCCTCCTCCATCTCCTGCATAGCGGATTCTAGCTCTTCTGGACTGAAGTCTATCTCCTCTGAATCTGCACTGAAATCAGCATAAAGCGCGTCAATGACAGATTCGGAGGGTGCCATGACTTCCTCGATGACGGGCGGTGGAGGTGCAACGGGCTCGACGATGACTGGAGGTGGTGGTGCTGCTGCAACGATGGCAGCCGGAGGCGGTGGTGGCGGTGGCTAAATCGGAGGGGCTCCGTCAATGAGCGCAAGCTGTCCGAGCCGCCGCCGCTCTCGCGTAGTTGTTGACGGTGCTCACCATCTCTTCGAGGGTAAGGCGTCCTGTTGCCTGATGCTGTCTTAAAGAATGTCGGAGAAGCATGTCGCAGTCCAGTCCTTCCACGAAGTGATACAAAGCGTTATCATCGGGGTAATGGGCTAGATCGGCTCGTATACGGAGCCACCTGGCCAGGTAATCGCAGGGGTTTTCGCCCTCTCTCTGAATGCAGTGCGCCAGATCGAAGATGGTAACCACGCCGACGAACTTGGATCTTTGCTGTCCAGACGCACGGACGAAGCCGGCGGATTTGTAGTGATCTTCCACCTTTATATCCTGCATAGGGGCGGTTTGGGTGGGCCTTGAATTTTTCCGATCTTTGCCAGCAAACTCCAAAGAGATATCCGACATCGATCCTTCCGCGAACGTATCCTGTCCGTAGGCGGTCCGTGCGGGCCTTGGTGCTTTCCGATCTTTGCCGGCAAACTCTGAAGAGAGATCCGACATCGATCCTTCCGTGAACGTATCCTGCCCGTAGGCGGTCTGTGCGGGTCTTGATGCTCCTCTAACTCCCAGGGAACTAGTGCCCGAGTCGGTTTGACCGATGAAGAGGTGGATGTCTCCGATAGGAACGATCGAACACCGCGTAGGTTTCGTCTTTGCCGGGATCCAGAACTCGTTGGGAGGGACGATCAGAACATTGTCGGAGAAGAGAATGCGACCGATGGCTACGGTTTCGCCGATTCCCGCGAAGATCTTGGTCCTCGCCTCACAAGAGCCCAAGCGCCTCTTTCCGTGGTGGGCGCCAACTGTCATGGTATTGCCGACGAGTACGCCATGGAGGGGTCCTCACAGTGCGTGTTTAGAGACGTGGGTTAAGGAGGACGGTTGACGGGTACGAGGTAACACAGCTTACCCAAGTTCAGATCCCACAACGGTGGCGGAATCCTACTCCTGCTATAAATCACTATAAGGGCAATACGCCGAGTTACAAAGATTGGTTAGCTATGCGAGGTTGTCTGAAGTTGTCTTATGAACGTGCCCTAAAGGCTCCCATAGGCCCGACTTATATAGTCATCAGGTCCTAGGGTTACAGGGAAAAGTCCTAGCCGGACAGGTTACAAAGTCCTACACCGTCTATTACTAGTCTTGTGTATCTTGCACTCCAAGGCTCCGGGTACGCTGGTAACTCCACCGTAGCCTTCCTTTATCCGGCATGGGCCTCCCTTCTAGATCCACCTTATCGGGTCGCCAAACAGCCATAGGCCATGCTACCGACTATGGGCCACCCGGGTTAGCCGGATAAGAGACATGCTATAAGGATACCCATATAGCATATCCCCAACAATATAGCTATTGTTTTCCGCCTTAATATTAAAATTGTAGTTTTTCCGCATACATACATCCAGAGGAATCAAATATTACAAAGTGTTTTTCATTCCTCTAGCATAGGAGACTTTGAGGTAACGTCGTCGGCAGCAGGAGAGTCATCCTGATCATCAACAAAGTCGTTGGTCTTGAGGGACTCAGAGGAGCTGGGCTAGTCGCCATCGATGATCTCGACAGGCACAAAGGAGTTTGGACCGACCAACTTGGTGACCCTGGTGTCAAAGATGGCAAGCGATGACCAGATAGCTTTGTGATCAATCTTCTGGCCGTCATCGTCTATGTCGGGCAGACCCGAGGTCACCATGTCAATGTCGGCATTCTCGTAGTGGGCCTTGACCATCGCCAGCAACATTCTTGCACCAGCCCGGGTACATGAAGCTTTCCAGCTTACGATACGCTCGGGGGCTTGGCACAGAATATCCGAGTACTTCATGACGGAATCCACCTCCTTGATGTTGATGTTCAGGGGCTTGGCAATTTCCTTTTCTTGCTTGTGCTGATGAAGTTGCCGGCAAGGACCATGCATTCCTTTGGTGGAGGAGGAGTATTGGTTAAACCAATAGGAGCTGCATTTCCGTCCAAGCAATGGAATACGTGAGTTCAACAAAAAAAAGGTCAGAGTACCTGGCTTACAGAAGTACAAGACGGAGATTGCTTACCAAAGATGCTCGCCTCGGCTTGTTGGAGCGTCTCCGCCATGGAGTCCCGTTCTTTTCGGAGGACCATGTAAGCCTCAAGGTTGCGTTTATTCTGCTCTTCAGCAATTTTCTTCTGCTCCTTGAGGATCGCAATTTCCTCCTTCAGTCGGTTGATCTTCGTGTTGGAAGACTCCTGCATGGCCTTCATAGACTCTACATGCATCTTCAGAGTGTCGGCTCTCTCCTACTTAACGATCTTGTTCTTGCTATCCAACAGTTCTATGTGCTTGGATTGCTCAACAATGTCCTTCGCCTTGGCAATAGCTTCTGCATGAAATAACAGCGCACAATGAGTAGTCAGAGAGTGATGGAACAAGACCAAGTTTGAGTGCGAAATTGAAAAGAAAAACAGACTCTTGCTCTTGGTGACTTGATCCTTCAAGAAGGCAGCTTTACCCTTTTCAGCTTCCAGGTCAGCACGCATCTTGTGGAACTTCTCGTTGGCGATGCCTCTCCGAGCATTCTCATTCTGCGAAAAAGATCAAAGTTACTTAGTCTACTTGGAGCATCTTGCCGGATAAATATCCACCTAGAGGCTTGGGGGCTACAGTCAGAGTTTTTAACTCGGCAATATGCTTAGTCTTTCTTTTAGCATCTGGTCGAATCTAATTTTGTTTCAACTAGAGGCTTGGGGGCTACAGTATTGAAATTTACAAACACTGTGTATGCTACTCTAAGAAGTATCTAGTCGGAATAATGCATTCAAACTAAATACTTGGGGGCTACAGTGCAAAGTTTTCTAGCTTAGTCACTCTTACAGCATTCAGACATAAATACCTATGGTTTTTCATCTAAATCCTCAGGGGCTACAGTGGGATACTACATATGAAATGCAAAAGGCATATAAAACTTACAAGTACAATAATCTTGAGGTTGGTGGCGCTCGCGGCGAATATCTTGCTGAAGGAAAGGCTATTTCCACGCAGGATATCCGCTTGCTTGAGCAGCTCATCAAGACCACATGTTGGAGAAGTCGGTGCTGCACCAGGAACTAGAGTTGAGTGTCGTGGTGGTGTCACGACAGATGCCATGGGTAGGCTTAAGTTGGGGGCCGAATGGGTGCTTGTGGTCATCGGGGAGGGAGTGCACGGTCTTGCCATGCACGAAGAACAAGATGAACTCTCCACACTTAGGAATTTTATTGATGCCCCTTATTTATAATGGCTCCTTGAGCCGTATGAACTAGAGTACAAGGCACTAGTTCCCTCCTTGGTCCAACTCCCTTCTAGTACTGCTATGCCCCTCCTTATATATGCAGTGCTAGCTAGCTTATACCCCTTGGGGTTCTAGGGTTTACTTTTTGGATCTTGGTCCCTACAATGTGGGCCGGGTCATGGGCTTGCCCTAAGCCCAGTGGCCCAGTCAACAAAGCTCGACAGCTAACGGTCTTCCTGTACGTCGCCTCATGTTCTTTTTGGCGTCACGCAGTAACTTTGTATGTCAGTCCTTGCTTTAGGCGTCACCCGGCTCCTTTTATGTCACCCGGCTTAGCCCTTCTCTTTTGACCACGCTTTACCATGGTCCCTCCTGATCCTTACTCGGAAAGGTGCCATGCATCCTGTCTAACTCGGCCCCTCCTCGTGAGACTCGGCTCGTTGGTTCCTGCAAGACTAACAACTTTGTCTTATACGGGCCGACATAGTTTCTATGTCGGCCGCATACGATTCTCTCACCCGGCCGTTCTCACTCTGCCCTGGTTCTTTGTTTACTCGGAGCAAGGAAAGATGCGCTGTGCTTCACCCCTTGTGACCCTACCGAGGGTTATTCCCCCGCCATTAGTCCCCAAAACTGGTGAGGTCTAGCAGTTCAAGATGTTAGGCGTCTCCAGGTTCCCTTAATGTGATTGGAACTTAATTTTTGTCTTTATTTTTCGCCTAGGGCGCACTGTTTGGCGCAACCTTGCACTTTGCCGAGTCTGTCTGACAGTTTTCGGATCCACTCTTTGACTTCTTGGCTCATTTTTGCCTCGTGCCGAGTCACTTTGGCCAATTCCGAGTCATTTTTGGCGTGCGTCAGTCACTGACAGCTGGTAATCATGGTAACTTGCCTCAAATTTTGTTCCAAGCTCTAGCGGCACAGTGATAGCTACGCAGTTATTCCCCATCACTGTGGAAGTCCCATCGGTCTACGCCCCTTGTCCTTCCTTTCGTGACATGGCAGGGGATAATCTATGTATTTTTGCCATGTGGCGCCCGCTGATTGGCTTACTCGGCCTGGTACACGGCCACACCTGGCCGCACGGCGTAGGGCGATCCCACGATTGGGGTTTTTACTGGCCTTAAGTAGGGGCGTGGTGGTTACAACTTCCCTCGCATGGTCAGTATTCCCCCTTCCTCTTCTTCTTCCTTGCGCCTGCAAAATCAAACCTCCCCCTCTGCGGTTCTTCTTGCCTTCTGCTCTTGCCTTGTGATTGCCCCTTTCTTCTTCTCATTCCACTACGGGTCCTTGTTCTTCCAAACCTCTTCCCACGGTGGAGGAGACGGAGTCCAGGAGGATCATGGATGCACGCTACGGCGGTGAAGGGGCCAAGGAGCAGGAGGTTCCCGCCAGCGAGCGTGGCGGCTGGGAGGGTTCAGAGGTCTCCACCGAGGAGGTCGAATGGCTCCGCTCCAACAAGCGCATCCCGCTCCATGTCGATTGTCGTCTTTCCGCTGGTGAGATCTCTCCCAAACCCGCCGCCAATGAACAGGTGGTTTTCCTCTCTCACTTTGTGCGAGGTTTCGCTCTGCCAGTGAGCAGTTTCTTTTCTTCCTTTCTCTCCACCTTACATCTTCAGACCCATCATCTTCCTGCCAACGCGATTGGCTCCCTTTCTTGCTTTATTTCTGCTTGTGAGGCCTACCTCGGGATTTGGCCTACAGTTCTTCTGTGGGCCAAATACTTTAGTTTTAGGGTCCAAGTCGTTCCCCATCCTGGTGCTCCTCAAGCCAAGAAGAGGCCGACTAGGTGCGGAGCCGATAGCATCACGCCCAGGAGAGACTCCATCTTTCCTCAGGTTACTGGCCTTGACTCTTGCAAAAAATGGCATAGGACTTTCTTCTATGTCAAAAACAGCGGGTCCACCGATAACATCCGACTCCCGCTTTCCCGGACGAGGTCCCCAACAAGAAGATCTGGCAACTTGACCCGCGCGACAAAGATGCTGTGGTGAACGAGGCTAACGTGATCCTGGAAAGGTTGTTGTCGCCGGATGAGAACTTTCATCTTGCCGACAGGAACCTCATGTGCACCTTCATCTCACGCCGAGTGATCCCTATCCAAGCCAGGAGCCACAAGATGTGCTTCATGAGTGGCTCCCATGACCCCACTCGGCACTCCACGAAGGAGCTTACCCATGATTCCATTGCTCTCCGAGTAAGCTCGATCTTCAAATTGAACTTGGCGGATTATTGGGCTTGGAGCTGCCCTCCGTTTAGCCGGGTCAAGCCTGTCCCCTAGGTAAGTTTCTAAGTGACCTTTATCGCTGAGTCCGCTTTAGCTCGTTTGCTACTCTCTGTATAGTTTTCGATACTTATTTTGTTTGTTTCTTGCAGAACCTTGTTCACCAGGTTGATGACAGTACTGTCCCTCCTTGCGGCTACAATGAGGATCGCTTCGACTCCGACGAAGTCGAGTTCGACCTGGAGTGCTTCATGTCCACCCCGCATGCAGCTGCAGCTACCTCCACTGCGGGTAAGATTCCCACTCGAAACCCTTTACAGGACTGGTTAGACGATGATGATGATGATTGCGAAGTCTTGGAGGTACTTGCTTTTCATATCTTAGCCTCATGACTTATTCGAGTAAGCCTGTCATTTACTTATGCAGCTGGCCAGGTACATGACACTCCTCCTCTAGCTGTGGGTGGAGTTGGCAAAATCCCCGTCGCTAAGCCGAATAAGCGACACGGGACCTCCTACTGCTCCTGCAGCTGCCACACTGGCGGAGACTCGGAAAGCTACTGGGCGCCGAGTCATACGCCGTGCACCGTGCGATCCGGTTGTCACCGGGTAAGATGTCGTGTTCTTACATTATATTTTTCCTTATGCATTGCTATTGTTTTCTTATGCGTGTCTTGTTATTTTTCAGTGTTGTGCTCTATCGGCTAGCGCAGCTGCTTCCAAAGATCGCCGCCACTAAGGCCCGTGACTCTGATCGACTTCACGATGCAGAACCCCGTCCGAGTCGAGGCTCCCACTGTTGAGGCTCATGCTTCTCAGTGTCAGTCAGACCCGGTGGTTCACTCGGCAGAGGCGACTTGGCCCAGCACCCCTGGTGCTGGCCAGGAACAACTTCCTGATCTTGGTGCCAGCAATGCTGGTGCCGAGAAGACCTTCACCACTAGTTCCTCTGGCATCAGCCCTCAAGCTGGTGCGAATGAACAACTTCTTGATCTTGGTGCTAGCAAAACTGATGAGCCCATTCAGTCAGATCCACTTTCTTCTCCAAAAAATCTTTCTCACTCTCCTCTTCTGTAAAAGAGCCAGACCCGGCCTACGGATCCTGGTCCGGCTCGCTCTTCATCTGGCAAGACCACCTCCACCAAACAAACAACCTTGGTTTGTGCTCCGGGTACCGCTCCTTGGATCTGGCCCCTGACATTAGCAACAATGCTCGCGTCAACGGGTAAACCGAGCGGGTCTGTGGCTGTCGGGTCAGGTGATGGCTCTAAAGCTGTTGCCCTTCATACTAGTGCCGCTACCACCCACGCCAATGTACGAACTACCCTGAAAATGGGTCAAGTTCTTACTCGGATGCTCAGTGGGAATGGACTTGGTTCGGCTGAGCCTGATGCTTTGGCGTGGAATGCAGTGGGCGAGCAGGAGGTCAGCACCCGCGTTGGCAAAAACGGAAGCTGGGTCCCAAGGCCGTCTCTGACATGACCCAGCAAGCCATCACCTTAATGGATCGCGCGGATGAAGTGAACGAGGTAAATTATTCTTCTAATCTTTTGTGTCAATGAGTATTTTCGTTATACATATCACCCAGTCCCCAAGGTTACTGCCGAGTGAGGAACTTACTCGGCTGTAAACTCCAAGAAATAACTTAGCCTTTCATTTCCTTGGCCAAGATCATATGTTAGACTTTCGATCCCTAGTCCCCAAGGTTACTGCCGAATGAGAAACTTATTCGGCTGTAAGCTCTAAGCAATAACTTATCCTTTTATTTCCTTATTCCATGCTCACATGTTAGTCTTTCGATCCCTAGTCCCCGAGGTTACTGCCGAATGAGAAACTTATTTGGCTGCAAGCTCTTAGATAGGAGTCATTCTTTATCTGTCTGGGAGCTTGATTTTTCCATTTATTCACTGTCTTTTTTGCTTTGCAGCTCACGCATAATAAGCGCACCAAGGTGCATCAAGCTCTGCTCCTGGAGCATCGCAAGCTCAAACTTTCTTATGAAAAGCTACAAATTGACACCCAAGGCCAAGGTAATTTTCTTACTCACCCTATCTTTATTCGGTGTATCTTCCTTCGGTTCATTTTCTTAGTATTTTCTCGCTCTTTTCCCAAAGCCTTTGCCTAGTCCACCATCGAGGCGCTCCACTCGCAGATCAGTGAAGTTTGTTTTTTGCCTTCCTTGTGCTGTTTTGTGTTCATGTCATTTTCTTGCCTTATTATCTTGGTAGGTCAAGATATTTCTATCGCTGCTGATGAGTAGTTTGTTCCGAATAAGCAGAGAAGCACCAAGCCGAACTCCAGAAGGAGTGAGACGAGGTGACTCGGCTGAAGAAGCTGATGGCCAACATGGAGCAGAAACACTTGGCCGAGGTGAAGGGGCTGAAGGAAGAGCTTGCCAAGAAAGATGACCAGCACGCCGCCAGCGCTGAGAAAACCAGGGAGCTGCTCAAGGAGGTCGAGTCGGCGGTTGAGTCGGCGAACCTGGATCTGGACGCACTCCAATCCAAGGCCAAGGCTTGGAAAACCAGACTCGGCACCATCAACACTTTTCTCGGTAGTGAGTTCTTACTCTTTTTCGCACTATGCTTTCTTGTTCTTGACTTTGTCATCTTTGGTTGTTACTTTTCTAAGATTCTCTTTTGCTTGCAGAAAATTTTCCCGAAGCGAATTTGTTCGCTATTCGGGATATGAAGAAGGTGAGAGCCGAGTCTGGTGCTCCAGCTAATGGCGAGGTGACCAACAATGAGCATCTCGAAGCACTATGGGAGCGCGTCAAGAACCTCAAATATTACGGCGTGGACTTGCTCAAATCGGCTATTCATGCGTTTCGCATGATCTGGCCTGTTGAAGATGCACATGCACTCATCGAGCCCCTTGCTGGAATATTGCTTCACACTAAGGACAGGCTGGATCAGTGGCGTGAGTCGGCCGGCCGAGCTGTAGCGGACAAGGCCCTCTCCTTCGTGCTTTCATGGTATGAGGACATCAATCTTGATGTTCTTGTTCGCATAAGGGAAGACGGCAAGTGGCTGAATGACCCTGAGTTGATCAAGAGATGCCAGGAGCGAGCCTACGCCATGATCGAGTACACCATGGTACACGCTTGGTGCGACGGGCCCAGCTTCCTCGACCTCTGTGACCCACTTGTCGAAGTTGTTGACGAAGAGGGTGCCGACAGCGAGGCCACCGAGTCAAATGATCCCAAAGACTCGGCTACTGATGCCCTGACTCGGCAGATGCTCCAAGCGCTGCTCCTAGCTCCAAGGCTTCTCCTCCGAGTCCTGTTGCTTCTTAGACTGAATAGGACAAGTACTTGAACTTTTGATGAGATCCCCAGTATGTCAGGTACAAATGTAATATACATTTTACTTATGTTTGGTTATGTGCCTTTTGATAAGGCTTTAAATATCTTGTTACGTTCTGAGTGTGAATCATCCAAGGGGAAGTCCCCGAGTCTCATTTTGCGTTTCACCTTTCCTTGACCTTGGATCCTGTCTACCTTTTTGGCGTTCGACATTAGAGTCTCAAAGTACTAAGGATATAGTTAGCGGGTATGAAACCTAGGTCACTTGGCCGAGGATCATTCAATGCATAATACTTTCCTGCAGTGGGTTAGACAAAGACATAGGGTCGACTCGCGTTTCTCCTTGCACTTATCCGGCGTTCGTGTTTACTCGTCATGCATCCTTTCCTCTTGCTTGCCATGAAGCCGTGTTTTCAGACAACAACATAGTCGAAGAGTTGATTTTTCCGAGTAACACTACTTGTTCTGAGATAAGTTTTGGGTGTCACGCCAGCCGACATAAAATAATTGAAAGGGAAAACATAAGGGGCAGTCCCCGAGTCAGTCTTTCGAGTCAAACCATTTTATTATCAGCACATAGCCGGCATAAATGTCCGACATATGAGAGTTCGAGTGATACATGCATTGCTTCCCCTAAGTGTAGAAGGGACGAAGCAGTGGCACATTCCATGGCCTTTTGGTCTCATCTCCTGATCTGTCCGCCTTGTTCTTTTGCGCTTCACGAGCATCTATGAGATAATATGAATCATTGTGCAATGCGTTGCTTATAATGAATGGACCTTCCCATGGGGGTGCTAATTTATGCATTCCAGCTGTGCGCTGCACTAGCCTTAGCACCATATCCCCTTCTCAAAAAACACAAGGTTGAACTTTCCGGCTATGGTAGCGTCGGAGATTTTGCTGATATATAGCGGATGTGGATAATGCCAGTTCCCTTGCTTCTTCGAGTAAGTCTACTCCATCTTCTCGGACCTCCTTTACTTTGGCTTACGAGTATTGCCTTACTCTTGGCGAGTCACACTCTATGTCGGCAGGCAAAACTGCTTCTTCCCCATACATAAGGAAAAATGGCGTATAGCTTGTGGACCGATTCCGAGTTGTCCTTAGACTCCATAGCACTGAGGGTAGTTCCTCTATCCAACAATCAGGTGATCTCTAGAGTGGTTCCATCAAGCGGGGTTTTATTACGGATTGGACTAAGCCGTTAGCCCATTCAACTTGTCCATTTGATTCTGGATGAGCGACTGACTCTACATCGAGTCTTATTCGGGTTTTTCCACAGAATCGAGCAAAAGCTCCTTCAACAAAGTTTGTGCCATTATCTGTGATTATACTGTGTGGGTAACCATATCTTAGGATTATGTCCCTTAAGAATGTGACAGTTGTTTTACCGTCCAATTTCTTGATGGGCTTTACTTCTATCCATTTAGTGAACTTATCGATCATCACCAATATATGAGTCATGCCTTCCCTTGCTGGTTTGAATGGTCCTACCATATCTAGGCACCATAAAGCGAATGGCCAAGTGATTGGTATAGTCTTTAATTCAGACGCTGGTAATGTGACTTGGATGCATAATGCTGTCAACCATTGCATTTTCCAACTAGATCTTGCGCCTCTGCCACCGCACTTGGCCAATAAAATCCATGTCGGAACGCCTTGTCCACCAATGCTCGTGATGATGCGTGATGCCCACATTCTCCTTGTTGAATATCCAATAAAATCGCTTGGCCTTGCTCTGAGCTAATGCAACGCTGCAGTATGCTCGTCATGCTTCTTTTGAATAGATCCTTGTTGATTATGGTGTATGCTTTTGCTCTTCTTTCTGTTTGCCTCGCCAATATCTCATCATTCGGCAACGTTCCATCCTTTAAGTAGTTGAATATTGGTTGTGCCCATGTTGGTATTAATGATTCCGGATCTGCTTCCCCATCAATTTCCATTGGCTTAGCCGACATATGTTATGACGACATGACCTGAGGAGTCCCCGAGTGTGACTCGGCTGTCCCTGAGGTGAACGGATCAGTCCCCGAGTGACTCGAAACTGTCCGTGAGTCAATATCCATTGGAACAACATCTGACTCTTGTGTTGCCGGGATGAATATTGATTCAGACTCTGGTGACGGCTTGATTGATGGTTTCCTAAGGTGTTCCAATGCTATTACTGGTGGTATTGCTTGCCGAGATGAACCCAGTTTCGATAGTACATCTGCTGCTTCATTCTCTGCTCTTGGTACGTGGTGGAATTCACACCCGTCGAAGTATCCCAAAATGTGTTGCACATGGAAACGATATAACACCATGTTTGCGTCCAGTGCGTCCCAATGCCCAGACACTTGCTGAATCACCAAATCTAAATCACCAAAACACATAATCCTCTTGATACCAATTTCCTTGGCAACTTTGATGTCGTGGACAAGTGCCTCATACTCAGCAACATTGTTGGAAGCAGCAAAATGGATCTGTAACACATACTTGAGTTGATCCCTCTTTGGTGATGTGAGCACTATCCCGGCTCCCAGACCCATTTGCGTCTTGGACCCGTCAAAATGCATCTTCTAGTAATTTTGGTCTGGCAGCGGTGGTTCGTACTGCATCTCCATCCAATCTACTAAAAAATCTGCAACGGCCTGAGATTTGATTGCGTCTCTCCTATCATATTGCGGAGTATATGGTGCTAGCTCTATGGCCCATTTTGCGACTCGGCCACTGGCATCTTTGCTTCCTAATATATCCGAGATAGCCGCCTCACATATTACCCAGATTGGGTGTTCTTGAAAATAATTTTTTAGCTTCTTCGCTGCATATATACCCCATATGTTATTTTCTGATAATGAGGGTAATTCTGCTTTGATATAGAGAGCACTTCACTCAAGTAATAAATTGGCCTTTGGACTGATTTGCCCTCTTCTTCGCGTTCCTTCGCTGTTACTGCACTTACAACTCTGTTGGTTGCGGCGACATAGAGCAACGTTGGCTCTTTGGACAGTGGTGATGCTAATATTGGTGCTGTTGCCAACATTTTCTTTAATTCATGGAAAGCGCTATCAGCTTGTTGTGTCCATTTGAATTTTTCTGATATTTTCATCAGTTGATATAGTGGTAGGGCTTTTTCACCTAGCCAACTAATAAACCTGCTCAACGAGGCCAGGAATCCTGTGAACTTTTGGACATTGTTGAGGGTTTTTAGCAATTCCATTCTTTCGATGGCCCTGATCTTTGTCAGGTTAGCCTCAATTCCTCGGCTGGATATGAGAAATCCGAGTAATTTGCCAGCCGGGACACCAAATGTGCATTTTTTTCGGGTTAAGTTTCATCCGGAATATTCTCAAGTTTGCGAATGTTTGACGTAGGTCCTCAATTAGAGTATGACTTTGCTTGGTTTTTATCACCACGTCATCGACGTATACTTGAACATTTTTGTCCAATTAATCTTGCAAGCATTTTTGCATGCATCTTTGATATGTTGCACCTGCATTTCTCAATCTGAATGGCATGGTACGATAGCAATAAGCCACGTACGGGGTGATAAAAGATGTCTTTTTTTGATCATTCGGATTCAGTGGTATCTGATGGAATCTAGAATACGCGTCCACAAATGACAACAACTCACACCCAGCAGTAGAATCTATGACCTAATCGATCCGTGGCAGGGGAAATGGATCTTTTGGACACGCCTTATTGAGGTTCGTGTAATCAATACACATGCGCCATACCACTGCTACGTTTGGGTCATCTTTTTTCTTCTCGACCAAGATTGGATTTGACAACCAATCCGGGTGTAGTACTTCCATGATGAGTCCAGCAGCTAAGAGCCTGTCAATCTCAGCAGCTATTACTTTCCTCCTATCTTCGGCGAAGCGGTGGAGGGGTTTCTTCACCGGCTTGGCATCTGGCCTTACATGAAGAGAGTGCTCAGCCAGCTCCCATGGAACTCCTTGCAAATCCTGTGTGGACCATGCAAAGATGTCCCGATTCTCATGAAGGAAGCTGGTGAGCTCGCTTTCCTATTTGCCAGTGAGGCCAGCCCCAATGGTGACTATACGCTCTGGGAAATTCTCATCCACCTGTACCTTCTTGATCTCTTTGGTAGCTTGAAATGACACATTGCCATGCGGATTAGTGAGTGCCGGCATAGACATTTGTGCTGCTTTAGCCAGTGCTGCCACTTCCAACATTTATGCTTTTCCTGCGCTATGACCAGTGACTCGGCCAGTGAAGATCCAGCTGAGGCACAAGCAATGGACCTTTTGTAGTCTCCCTCAACTGTAATCACCCCACATGGGCCTGGTAGTTTCATCTTCAAGTAAGCAATGTGAGGAGTAGCCATAAACTTTGCCATAGCCAGCTTGCCGAGTAAGGCATGATACGAGCTGACCAAATCAACCACCTCGAACTCTATGGCTTCAGTGCGACAATTCTCTCTGTTGCCGAATAAGACGTCGACCCAGATCTTGCCAATTGGATCATAGGACAATTCCGCCACAATACCATGGACAGTTGTCTTAGTCGGCTCCAACATGTTCATGGTAATGCCTAACTTGAGCATGGTATCCTTGTACATGATGTTAATGCTATTGCCATCATCGATCAGTACCTTGGAAAATTTCACATTGATATTAGGGCCCATGAACGTTGGATCTAGGACCAAAGCATATCCTCCTAGGGTTGGCATGATCTTGGGGTGATCCTTTATGCTCCAAGTTATTTCTTGCTCAGACCAATGCATGTACTTAGGAATTGTCGGCATTGTGGCATTCACTTCCATCATCCATCGGTGCTGACTCTTTTTGTCATTCGGCTCTATGACGAATACGACATACCTCTGGTGATGTTCTCTATACTCGTTTCTAGTTCTGTGGTCGACATGAGCGTCGTCACCTCTTGGATTGTGCACCTGGTGCACAGTTTCTCTTCTCTCTTGATTATGATACCTTCTCTTCTCTCTTGAGCATTTCCTCATGTGAGTGGTGGAGGGGGTGGTGGTGGTAGCTAATTACTCGGTAAATCCACTCTATCTCCTTTCTGAAACCAAGTGCATTGTCTTGTTGTGTGATTTGCTGGCTTACTCGGACTAGGTGTGTGAAATTTACACGGCTGGTCCAGCATCATCTCATAGGTATACTTCTGTCGGTCCTGGTATTGCTTCCTTTGTTCATATGGCTTTTTCCCATCATTCTTTGGCACCGACTGCTATTGTCCATTTGTCCTTTGACGTTGGCTACTTCCAGCATTTGGATGATCCTGACTCACGGATGCAACCTGAGTCGAACCATATCTGTAGTCTGGCCTTTCATCTCTTCTTTTGCTTCTGTATTCGGATCTTTCCTGGCGCCTTTGCGACCCGACAGCGTCATAGATCTGAGTCTCAGTTATCCCATCTGCTGACATGAGCAGAGGCTGAGTCGGATCTCCTAACGCATACGAGTCAGCAATCCTTATTGTTACTTGCCAGCATATCTCTCTGTAGCCTTTGCCACAACACACTTCCGTTCTGCAACCTTGGGCAAACCAAGAGATTGCCTGTGACTCGATTACCCCTTCGCAAGAATTACGCATTGTGCACCATCTTGTGAGGAATTCTCTATCTGTCTCATTCGTCCTTTGCTTGTACATTGCTAGCTGTTGTGGGTGATTTTGCCTCTTGTAGGTTCTTGTGAAATTTCTCACAAAAGCGTCTTGAAAATCGATCCAGCTGTTGATGCATCCAGGTGGCAAATTGTTCAGCCATACCCGTGCTGGTCCTTCTAGCATTTGCGGTACATATCATACTTCCCATATTAAATTTCCCTGCACGATTTTCACAGCAGCACCATAATCTATGAGCCAATCCTCTGGCTTTGTGCTTCCATCATACGTTTTCGTTCCTCTGGCCAGCTAGAAATTTGGTACAGGAGGTTCCTTCATGATCCTTGGGCCAAAGCATGGTGGACCCTGTGGAACTCGTGACTCAATCAGTTCTGCCATCTTTATTCGGTCACGCTTCAGCCTTGCATCATCCGGCTGAAGGTTCCTGCCTCCGAGTCTGGCTGCCATCGCTTGATATGCGTGATCCGGCAGTTCATACCCGTCGTTTACCATCGCCGAGTAACCATCATTGTACCTGTTTGCATTCGAGTCAGCTGGTTGTTATGCTGCTTTTCCCGCGCTCTGTTGTCTTCTTTCGGGTTGAGCTGGTGAGTTATTCGGTGCTGGATTTCCTCCTCCTGCCGAGTGAGCTCCACGCCTAGGTTGAGGCACAAAATATTGCCCTCCATTGTCCTTCCTTTGCCCTGCTTGCCTTTCTCGGCCTGCATTTTCCTAGTTCTCATTTCCTTGGGCATTATTCCTTCTTGTTCCCTGTGCACGTGTTGGGTTTCCCTAAGCTATTGTCGGGTCATAAGTGATCATCTTCTTGTTTCTCCCTGAATCCACACTCTTTTCTTTTCTAGGTCTTGGCGCCGCTCTGGGTGAGGATGCCATGTGACCTGCTGATCTTGCCGGGATAGGAGTCGCCGAGTGAACTAGCTGTGACCTCCCTACTATACCCGGATTCGCTCTGTAGTATGCTTCGTTCAGCATGCTCGCTGCTCTTACCAGCTCATTGACTCGCTCTTGTTGTCTTTTCTTTGCTTCTCCTGTCAAGTGGGGTAATTCTGCCATTGCTGCTTATGCGGCTCGCAGGTTAGCTGCTGCTATATTGTATGTTGGCCGCATAGCTATTTCGTTGCTGTTCTCTGGCATTATTTTCGACGTTGCATCCGCCAGCTCTTCATTGAGGTTTCTTCCTCTTAACCTTGTCGCATCAAGCCGGTTCTTTGCGCCCTTGACTCGATTTGCCGAGTTGAGCTCTCGGATTGTGATATCCACATCTTGCTGTAACTGTGCTAACTCATTGGCTTTCTCCAGAACCTTTATCCTGGCCTCCTCTAACTCGGCTTGCACATGCACCGGATCAGTTGCTTGCACAACTGGTTCTGCTAGCTTATCTATCGCATCTTGCAGCTCTTTAGCCCTCTTACTCCTAGCTATATTTTCTGGCTTTTCTAGCGGTGCCTTTGTTGTTCTCGCGGCCTTTGGTGTATCTTCATGATTTCCTCCCTCAGCGTTCTCATTCACTACTGGAGCCATTGGTGGAGCTGCTGGGTTAGGAGCTGTCATCATTACCTCAACGGAGACGAGTTGGTGGAGTTTCCCAATGATAGGAACTGTCGGTGGATCCAGCGCCAGGACGATGCGCTCCGGATATGCGCGCTGCACGCGCACGACGACGTAGACCTGGTGCTCGCCGAACTTGATGAAGGGACGCCCCTAGGGAACGGCTTTGTCCCGACGCATCCCGTGTTGTCGCTGACGAAGTTGAGCGCTCCAAACCTCTAGATGAGGCCGGAGTAGACGCGCTCGCCGGTCTTGGCGATGATGTTGACCGTCTGGTTGAAGACTCCATCAAGCACCTGCTTCTGCCCCATGGTGGGCGCCAACTATCGTGGTGGTGTCACGGAAGATTCCATGGGTAGGCTTAAGTTGGGGGCCGAATGGGTGCTTGTGGTCACCGGGGAGGGAGTGCACGATCTTGCCATGCACGAAGAACAAGATGAACTCTCCACACAGGAATTTTATTGATGCCCCTTGTTTACAATGGCTCCTTGAGCCGTATGAACTAGAGTACAAGGCACTAGTTCCCTCCTTGGTCCAACCCCTTCCACTACTGCTATGCCCCTCCTTATATAGGCAGTGCTAGATAGCTTATACCCCTTGGGGTTCTAGGGTTTACTGTTTTGATCTTGGTCCCTACAATGTGGTCCGGGTCATGGGCTTGCCCTAAGACCAGTGGCCCAGTCCACAAAGCTAGACAGCTAACAGTCTTCCTGTACGTCGCCTCCTATTCCTTTTGGTGTCACACAATAACTTTGTACGTCAGCCGTTGCTTTAGGCGTCACCCGGCTCCTTTTATGTCACCCGGCTTAGCCCTTCTCTTTTGACCATGCTATACCATGGTCCCTCCTGATCCTTACTCGGAAAGGTGCCACCCGTCCTATCTGACTCGGCCCCTCCTCGTGAGACTCGACTCGTTGGTTCCTACAAGACTAACAACTTTGTCTTATACGGGCCGACATAGTTTCTATGTCGGCCGCATACGATTCTCTCACCCGGCCGTTCTCACTTGGCTTGGTTCTTTCTTTACTCGGATCAAGGCAAGCTGGGTTGTGCTTCACCCCTTGTGACCCTACTGGGGGTTATTCCCCCGACACTAAGCTACCCGGTGTAAGAACTGCGTAGACGATCTTCGGAAACTCTGCTGGTGTCTTGGGTGCAGTGGCGCCGCCTACGGCAGAAATTCCACCTTCCACCTTTGCCTTACCGCTACAAGTGGCATCCTTAGCTGGAGCTTCATCCACTTTGGATGTGGTGCTTTCTTGTGTCGCCTGTTCGCCGACAATAGCAAGTTCCACGGCAATGCCAGGGTCCACTTCCATGGCAGAAGGTTTAGACGTTACCTTGGCTGGAGAGCTTATCGGTGCCGTAATAGGCTGGACGCTCAGATTTGTAGGGGCGATGGCGGGAGATTCTTGGTGAAACATTTCTTTGTTGTTTTTAGAAGCCCCCATTGTTTTAGAGGTCTTCTTCAAACTCATACTGGCCTTCTTCCTGAAACATGCAAACGTATAAGTACATGAACAAGACAAGCAAAGGACAATGTCTGATGTTAAGAACCTTACACAACAGTTGGTTCTTTGGTCAACGAAATACCAATCATTCTTCTTTTCTCCACCTCCAGGGAGGCAGTGGACTTGGCTCCACCCTCCATCTTCTTCTTGCCTCCGTAGGCAGCATCAGAGGCGGAGTTCTTCCCCTTTCACGTCAACGGAACATCTTCGTCGGACACGACGGTGACTTCCTTCATCTTAGGGTCGTAGACTTGGGCAGCCATGCTACCTTCGTCTATTTCCTTCAGGTAATGGCTATATGAAAGAACTAGAGTAAGATGGCATATACGGAAAATAAACAGGTACCTATGGGCACGTGCCGCCCTCGAACATGTTGTAGGTGATGGTGAAGCCATGCTTCCTATCCTTCACCATGATGATGTCTTTGAGGCGGAGCTTGATGGAGTCACTCGAGAAGTTGTCCTCGGAGATGCGGAGGCTATCCATCCTATCCTTGGTATACTGGTGCATGATCTTCGCGCGGTGCTACAGAGGCTGGATCCGCCTAATGAACCAGCATATGGCTAGGTCCAACCCGGTCAGACCCGTGTCTATGAGCCACTCGATCCGCCTTACAGCGCGGGAGGCTTCGTCATCGGAGGGAAGGAGGGCTTGGGATCTCCATGTCGGGGCTTCAGCGGCAGCTCCATCGACAAAGTCTGGGTACATTCCTTCTCGGCCATCCAGAGGGACATCTGGGCCATAGAAGAACGTCATTTGCCAGTCCTGCAGGACTCGTGTCCTACAATGTCGGGGAACCGCCGGCCATGCCATATCTTGAAGCTAATGGTTCCACAATTTCTGAGCTCATCTTTGCTCACCCCGGCTTCCCTCTTGACGGTGAAGAAATATATAAATAGATCTAACCTAGGACTAATTCCTAGGTAGCCCTCACAAAGCGCCGCATAATTGTTAAGCGCAAGGATGCTATTCGGATAAAGGTTCTAAGGTTGATCCCGGTAGTGACTAAGGACCTCTATGAAGAAGTCGGAGATTGGGAGGGAGACGCCCCGTACCAGTTGGGCTTTGAGGTACACCTTTTCTGCGTCTTGGGGAGAAGGGACGACCTCGCCGGCCGGCGCCGCCCGCCAGACCAGCCCCTCCATCATGGGGAGGTACCCCTCGGCGAGCATCTCCTTGAGATTGATCTCAGTGATACCGGAGCCGCGCCACTCTCCCTTGTGGGAATCACCCTCCTCCTCTAGCAGTTCCAGCCCCGCTGGAATATGGCCACCGCCGGTGGTTTCCACCACCGCGGTGCGTGGCACCACCACGCCCTCTGGAGGCACATGGATGAAGCCCGCTGGCTTGGTCGTGGATTCGCTCGTCGCCGCCATGGATGGTGTGGAGCTGCTCCTGGCCATTGCTGTCGAAGGAGACTGGCAGAGAGATGGGAAAATCTAGAGTTTTTTCCTTCGTGCACGCGGAGAGCTCGAGGAGGCGTTTGCTAGAGGGAGAAGACGATGCAAGGAAGAATGCGGTGAAAGAATAATAATTACCACGGTTATAATTTATAGTACTCAGCATCAAGATTCGTGGAAGTTGATAGAACGGTTGCTGCATGGACAGCGCGTGCGTGCGCGTGCGCAGAAATTTCGCCATGTTCCCGCCGCCGCCGCCAATGTTTATCATCCTTCGCACGGGAAAATGGCTATTATTGTGTTCTTTGCATGTGTGAGTTACCAGGCATTGCTGACCTATGTTCTACACTGCTCTACTAACACAGGCAGGTCAACCATCCCATCTAAAGATTCTGGCATGGACGGATTCAGTCTGGCTACGAGAAGAGTACGATGGAAGATTCAGCAACTCTCCGACTTACGTGTTGAAGACGGAGAACATTGCAGGGTTCTTAGGAGGACTACAAGATAATGCTTGACGATTTGCGGACATTCATCTAGACGGAGAATTTGACCTGAAGAGGCAAGACGGCGCAAGATCTCAGAGTTCTCCGGGGGCTACTATTGGGGATATGCTAAATGGGTATCACCATAGCATGTCTCTAGTCCGGATAACCCGGGTGGCCCATAGTTGGTAGGAAGGCCCATGGCCTGCTGGGCGGCCCAGTTAGATGGATCAAGAAGGGAGGCCCATGCCAGATAAAGGAAAGCTACGGAGGAGTCACCAGCGTACCTAGAGCGTTGGAGTTCAAGACACGTTAGACTAGTTGTGTACCATGTAGGACTCTGTAACCTATCCGGCTAAGACTTTACCTATAAACCTAGGATCTGGCGACTATATGCCGGACCTGCGGGAGCCTTTAGGGATAACTCAACTCATATCGCTCATAACGAACCAATCCCTGTAACTCGGTGTATTGCAATTATAGTGATTTATACCAGGAGTAGGATTCTGCCACCGTCGTGGTATCTGAACCTGGGTAAGTTGTGTGAACTTGTACCCACCAACTTCCCTCCTTAACCCACGTCTCTAAACACTTCATGCTCCAAGGAGTTGAACCTCCAAGTCACCAGCAGAAAAGGTAGAATATGCCCCCAATGACGATTGCAGGACATTGGTCGCCTACCTTCAGGTCCACAACCACAAGATCGCATGCCCGCACGGCCGTGTAACTGCATGGAGGATGGCTACATGTTCGCCGCCTCGCCGGTAGCGCTCCTCGCCCACCTCTCCAAAGCTCACTTGATCAAGGGCGCAGTTTCTGCTATGGCAAAACAGGCAGGTACACCTCTAAGCCTCTGTTGGCAACAGGCCTGCGGACAGTAGATATGATCCAATCCGGGGACGATGGTACGGTGTTTGCGTTCCAATTTGACATGCGACAATCGCTACATGTTGTATCCATCGTATTCTTCAGGTCAGCGACGTCTTTGTTACCGTAGTACCTGGTGAAGTTTTGATCGTCGACCGTGATTGAGGGTAGAAGGTTCAAAAATTTCGGGCTATGCATGTCGGAGAGCAACACATCGCCAGACGGAGTCCCATTCGATGAGCTGTAGTGGCTCCTTCCTGTGCCGATGTCGCACCTGGTTACTCGTCGACCGTCAGTGTTCACCCTGGAATACCGTTTTCGCATTGACAAGATTCATGAGTGAGATAAACACATCTTAGTGTTTTTCGAGTATTTGAACTGCTAGAAATACTTACTACATTTTCTTAGTAGTTGTACTTTGGAGTATTTTTATGGAGTTCACCTACTGCTAATGTATTTTGTAGTAACACCTACTGTACTATATGTACTAGTACTTATCATTTTGGGAGATCTGGTTCCTAGCTTAAGGTAGTTATGAGTATTTTGTATGAAGTTCTTCCTCTATTAATATATTTTGCAATAAAAACCATGTACTAGTACTTGTTCAGACCGACCTATCAAGTGCAAAATGTGGTCTCGCTTTTCTTTTGAATTAGGCCTTACTACATCCATTGAATTTCAATGTGTGCATTGCTACATCTGTCAATTCTTTTGGTCATTGTCTGTGCATTTCTAATCAGTCAGTTTGTGATGCTGATGAATCTGTCAAGTGCTGCTGAATATGAGCTCGGAATCTGTCAATATTTTTTCAAACTTATTTTGTACTTATGAATCTGTCAAATGTTCTGTCATTACTATTAGTACAATATTATGTATAAATAACTATGATGTAATTGGAGTACTTATTAAGATCAAGTGCAGCAGATTGTCTTGCTTTTCTTTTGAAACTTAGCATTGTCACAATTATCTAGATGCGTCTTGGGCATTTTAGGTTACATATAGGGGTCACATAGGAATTGAGGTAAGGAGGAGGTATTCACATAGATTTATACTTAATCGTCAGTTTTCTTGCTCGAATGATCGAGTGTGTTCTAAGAACAGGGCAAACTTATCATGCACCAAGGTTTTTTGAGCTGGAAAAAGAACCGATTCTCTCTATACTGCTATTGAGTTTTAAGATGGAAAGCTACTAAATCTCTCAAATGTTCTGTCCTTGATATTACTAAAGCATTTTGTGGGACTAATACTGTTGTACTAGTCCTTGTTTAAATCAACGCAGTCGAAATTTATGCTTTTCTTTTGAAACATGACATTGTCACAATACAGATGAGAAGAAGGTATTCAGAACAGACTAGATCGTTAGTTTTGCATGCTCCAATGGTAGAGAGTGTTTGAAGAAAAGGGCAAACTGATCGGGCGACAAGGTTTTAAGAGCTGAAAAAAGAATTGGTTCTCTCTATACTATTATTCTATTTTAGTGTTTGTATTGCTGAATCGCTCACTTTGAAATGCTACTGAATTGGTCAAGTGCTGCTGAATGTGAACTACGAATCTGTCAATAATTTTTCTATCTTATTTTGTACTGCAGAGTTTATATAAATATCTGCCAAAAGAATTATCGATTTCTTTCCCTCCCTCTCTGAGGTCTTTGTTTTGAATCCGACCGAGCCACAGCAAAATGCAATTTTTATATACCAGGAGAAGAAATCTAGCTCATTAGGCCCCTCTTTAGCCAGAACATTTTAATTTGGCTTTTCAGGGGTCAGGGGAATACTGACCACAGCCCAGGGAAATTTGAGAAAGGATCCCACGGAGAATAGCCTATGGACTATAGCCCATGTAGAGCATCCCATGTAGAATAGCCAAACTCTTTTTAATTTGACCTTTTAGGCATTGCCCCCCATCTCTCAAAAAATTTAAAAAACTAATTGTAGTTTTTTGTTTTTTAAGAGCGCCCGCAGTTTTTAGTTTAGACGCTAGGAGCGCCGCCTTATTATTTGATGGGAGATAAAAAATGGTCAAAAAAGTCTTTTTAAGGAAACAAATCCGTAAGTTATAATAGTAAATTTTAACGATTCTATTGTATTAGCTATTTTTTAGTAGTGGCAACGCACCCAGTTCAGCGCTAGGGACATCTCCAGTTTGAATCCTAGGCAATTTGTGTTAATATAGAGTTATATTTTTTGTACTCTCAGGCTGACATCTAGAACCCAGATAAACTGTTGCTGCATCTAGCAATGTTGCTAAGGTCAGGACGGCGTACTCGACCCAGTCCAACATATGTTCACACGTTTAATTCAAATAGAGGTTGACATGTGGGACCTAGCATATACACGTTTAATTCAAATGGAGGTTGACATGTGGGACCCATCATAGACACATTTCCTGCACAGAGAAGGCTGACATGGGCACCCAGCATAGACATGTTTCCTGCATAGAGAAGGCTGACATGTGGGACCCATCAACAGAGTATAGATTAACATTTTTTTACTCTATATGGCTGACATCTAGGACCCAGATAAACTGCATCTGCATCTACCAATGTTGCCAAGGTCATAACGGCGAACTCAATCCGAAAAAATAGTTCAACATACACACATTTCTTTCAAATAGAGATCGACATCTAGGACCCAGTACAGACACGTTTCCTGCGCAGATGTTGCTGACATCTGGGTCCCATCTACGGACCAAATTCAGAACAATGGAGGCGTCCGAAATAAAGTCCATCATAGCACATTTTATTTACAGAGAGGCTGACATGTGGGACCCACTAGAGAGATCTTATATAGGTGCTACATCAAGCAATGTTGCCAATTTCGAATAAAGTAGGCGTGATCGAGAAAAAATTACAACATGCACACGTTCTTCTAATGAGATGCTGACATGTGGGACCCAGCAGCATGACCAAACGGAAGATTCTTCGAGCAACTATATCTAGTTTGGAACAGGGTAGCACTAGAGAAGAAAAAATTCCATCATATACACATGATTCTTCTAATGTGAGGCTGACATATGTGACCCACCAGCCTATATAAATGGCTGATGCATCAAGCAACGTTGCAAAGTTCAAAACACGAAGGCACAAGCAAGAAAAAAGTCCAACATGCACATGTTTCTTCTAATGAGATGCTGACATGTGGGACCCAGCATCCTAAATAAAGACTGATGCATTGAGCAATGCTGCCAAGTTTGAAACACGAAGGAGCGGGCGAGCAAAAAAGTACAACATGCACACGTTATTCTAATGTGATGCTGACATGTGGGAGCCACCATCCTGAATAAACGGCTGATGCAGCGAGCAACGCTATCAACTTAGCACGAAGGCATGACCGAGGGCAAAAATTCCATCATACAAAAGTTTCTTCTAATGAGAGGATGACACGTGTGGCCTAGCTACGTGAGATGATCTGGCAGCCCTACCAAGTTCGAAACAGGTTAGAGTGAGTGAAGGAAAAAATTCCATCATACACATGTTACTTCTAATGAGAGGATGACAAGTGGGTCCCAGCTTCGTGATTAAACGGTAGATGCATCGAGGAAGGCTATCAAGTTCAGAACAGGGTAGCGGGAGCGAAGGAAAAAATTCCATCATATACACGATTCTTCTAATGAGAGCCTGACATGTGGGACCCAGCGGCTTGATTAACTGCAGATAGATCGAGCAACGTTATCGAGTTCAAATCAGGGAGGCACGAGCCAAGGAAAAAATCCATCATCCACACGTTTCTTCTAGAGCGAGGATGACACATGGGACCTAGCATCATGTTTAAATGGCAGATGCATCGAGAAACACTATCAAGTTCGGAACAGGGAAGGGAAAAAATTCCATCATACACACGATTCCTCTAATGTGAGGCAGACATGTAGGACACATCAACATGACTAAACGGAAGAGTCATCAAACAATGTTATCGAGTTCAAATCAGGGAGGCGCAACCGAAAATTTTGGTCCGCTAGAGTCACTGATATCCAGGACCCACACTCAAAAAAAAATTCGGCGAGTCAACATCTCGCAAGGAAGCAGAAATCTTACTTCTGCCACGCGCTTGTCGAGCTTCGTCCATGTTTTTAGCGGGTTTGTCGTAGTAGAGGGGGCGAAACTAAAAAAATTCTGTCGAGGAAGATGCGCCTTCTACGATGACCGACTAGCCCAGTCATTGTGGAAGGAAACATTTATTGTAGTGCTTGGAGCCAAAAACTAGTTTGGGGCATTATTACTATCCTGTACTTATGCCATGCTTTACTGTATTATTTACTATTGTTGGTCGAGGAGCATTTACTACTATAATGATTAGGAACCCCGTGCCACGTTTTTGCTGTGTCGACAAGCCTAGTCACACTTACGGGTTCCCAGTGGTTTACAGCCGTAACCACACATCCTGTGTCCATATGGATCCGGCCGACTTCGTAGCGGGTATCTTAGTGGGGTGGCCCCCTGAAATCAATTATGAATCTTGTGAATGCTTTGTCGTGATTCCTCGTTGCTTTTTATTTGGTTCTTCCCGAGGTTACACGTGCGTTTGTTGCTATTTATGCACCCCTGTAGGGTAATTCTTTCTTAAAGACATGTATAAGATTATGGACGACTTGTATCACTTCTCGATCATAGATAACTAAAACTAAAGTACCACCTTTAATTTGAATAAATATGACTAGTAAATAGTGCAATACTCGTGGAATGATTAATAAATTGCCTACGGATGGGATGTTATTCCGCCTTCTCGTTCGGGAAAATGGAAGGAGGACGAGCGATGTTTATTTATGTTGATATATATCAGTTGGGTAATTAATTGTTGTTTGTTTAAAGAGCGTCCGTCTATCATTGGTTAGGCGGATGTTGTAGCATCTCTCTGTAGAACTGCTTGGCTTTATTTCCGGTACAATTGCGTCACCCTCAGTTTGTTCCATTTAGATGCATAATGACTTCTTGAGTCCCTTAGGGTCTCACATGATAAATATTGTTCTGATGGATATGTATACCCACATGAAGGTTACTGGATCGAGGAGACCTATGATTGTGGCAACGATCGTCAGGTGTATAGATTCCATGGATGGAGATCCTTGAGATCATGTGGGCGGAATGTGATTATTTTCAGGGCATCTTATGCCAGTTTGCTTCTTATCCATACTCAAATCTTGTTTCCTGCTTCTTCTTGATACTTTGAGGTGTTATGTAGAGGATGTATCCTAAACTATTATCCCTATCTAGGACATTTGGATCTTGCCATATGGCATTGAATATTTCTATTTTTTAGATGGTCTGACTCTGATGTAGTGGTGTATGTCGCTGACATACACACTTTTGTATGTTTTGTTCGCATAACAGTCGACTACGCAGCTCGCACCTGGTACGATGTTCTTGAATAGTGGATTGGGTGATTGGCCGTTACCGTGCCCTTCTCATCTCAGACGGGCCTACATGTGGATGTCCTTTGGTCCTCCAACGTAGCACATCTCATGCACTTTTGGTTCATCCTAGCATGTTGCTTAGAGTGTAGTGTCCGAGGTATTACAACTGGTATCAGAGTCGTTCCACCCTTCAGGGTCTCAACCAAGATGGTTGTTGTTATTCTAGAAAATATTTTGGTAGTTATGTATATTAGGGAAAAACTAAACGTGAGAGTAGGACTGCTTTTATTTTCTTCTTACCCACCCACCCACCCTTTTCTAGTAAGGAAGTATAACGTTTGTATATCCTCTCCTAAAAATTCAAACTAGGATTCATGTGTTTGGGGTTTCCATAGTACCATAGGATGTGTTAAATCCTTTGTCTATATGTTGCATCCAACTTTGCTTCGTAATCTGCCTTGTGTTGTCAACTATTGGTACATTCGATACCGAAAGGCTTATTTGTAAACCAACGCGATCGATCCGACTCTTTGTAAAATGACACAATCTTATTAAGGTTGTTCGTCCTTCCTGAATGCTTTCATAGAATGTGGAGTTGCTAATCTCTGTCTGTTAAGTTGTTTTTCGTATCTATTAGTATTTTAATTCCAAAAAATGTAGAAATTTTATCTTTGATACATCTGTGTTTCCACCCTCCTTTTCAGTCGTGCACGATACACTTTTCACCTTCTTTTTGGTCGGCATGCCCATGCTAGCTTGATCTTTTCCTAACAACGCTTCAATTTGGAGATTATACTTCATCTTCAAATTCTTAGGGGCTAAATAGATAACGTGTGTCGATCCGATGCTCATGATTGTAATTTGGGTCTCGGTATAGTTGTATGACGCTTATCATGAGTGGAATATGGTCAATGCTATCAACCTAATCATACAAATGATGGCGGTTATATGTTATGATTTGAGTTATACTGTGATCATATATATATCATATTCAACCATCTTTGGCAATCCGGAGGTTTTTAAAAACACTATGGTGGTTTATCATATGTTTATCATGCTTTACATCTTTTTGAACTCCATATCTGCAAGGTTCTCTTTGATAGGAGAGAATCGCATACTTTCATCTATCATATTTTTTCTTAAATGTACGACTTATCATCGGTTCTTATCCAAACTATCAGCGTAATGAGATCAGGGGTCCCTCACATTGCGCCTTGGCGCGTAGGCTAGGAACCACTGGTCAGCAACTCGGCGCATACAAGGCTAAGTCAACAGGAATGTTGCAAGGATGCGAGCACCGTGCGCTCCACGTAGGTATGGGTTTTGAAATTGTTGGGAATATGCCCTAGAGGCAATCATGTATGATGAGATTTCCCATTGTATTCATAAAGATATTAAGTAGTACTTGTATAAACATTTGATGTGTATCATTGAATATGTGATTCGGTTGTGGAACTATGCATTCATATTGTTTGTACTAAATATCCTTGGTCATTGAGGTTGTGCTGGACACACAACTTAGACCAATGTGAAAGTTGGCTTGATGACTCGGTTCCACTTGTCATGGGCATGGAGATGCTATTCCAACTTACACAGATTCGACTAAAGAGTTTAGCGAGTCGGATTGACCCATATTGAGGTACAACGAACAAGTTGTCATTTGTATATCTCAATCAATGTAATACTTAGACCTGAGGTTGTTGCATAGTCCGAGTTGAGGATCACCGACTTAGGTTCTGTCAAACGCTGATCCGTGAATCGCGCTTATAAAGGCGTGGTTCGGTCGATCGAGAATCAAGCTGCGTGATGTGCATAACCAAGATGGGATTTTGCCCCTCCACTTGGAGAGATATTCTCTGGGCCCTCTTGTGAGATATGATTCGGAAAGCATGGCCATGCACGACTCGGTTAAGTGTTAACCGAGGCGATCGACTAAGAGTTAGTCGGGTGAATCACTTATCTTGGATCGAGAAGAGAGTCGGACTATTTAAGGGATGACATATATTCGCCTATAGTCTGACAAGGTATATCGTGAGGCAAAAGGGACTCGGACACAAGTCGCATTGGAAAGGCAAGTCGTCATGACTCTTTGGTACTTGGGAGCTTGACGCTCGCTAGGAGACGCTACCGACTGATCGATTGAGAGTCGGACTCCTATCGTGTCCAAGTAGACATGAGCCTGCGGGGTCACACACTTAAGAGCGGGAGCAAGTTCGGATTGGATCCGAATCTGTAATCTGGTTGGGTTGGACCTAAACTAGATTAGGACTGAGTTAGTGAGTTGGACTCACGGTGACTAGTGTTATATGGGCTTTGGTGAATGGGTCGCGCGAGCAGAGCCCACGTTCACTCCCTATATATAGTGGAGCACCGTAACCCAGAAAGGTTAATCGTTGTTCGGTTAGGTCATTCCATGTGTTGGAAACCCTAGCTCCACAGCAGTCCATCCGCCGTTACGAACCTAGGGGCCGCCGCGCCTCCTTGTAAGTGTGGATACCGAGAGGTGTCAGCGATCAGCACCAGGACGATCGGATCATGAGGACTGTACTACATCAACTGACGCGCTTCATCAGTAATCCGCAACCGCGCGTCTAGTGGTAAACCTCGTGGCCTTCTACATCAGCTAGATCTTGGGATCACCACGTTAGAGGAAAAAGTTTTGTTTTATCTCTGCGTGGCCCTTCGATCCCCGCCCGCTATCCGTCTAGCGGGACCGCCGGCTTCGCCCTATCGTAGCGCCTTAGATGTCGTTGCGAGTTTCACAACGCCGGTAGATATTGTATCTATGCATAACTTGTTTTTGCAGGAAGTTGTGAATGGTATGGTTCATGTGCATGTGATGTATGTGTGTAATCCATACGTGATCTGCGAATCACGGTTTATGTCGACCTGGAGCCTAGGTGCTTGTCATTTCATTGTATAACGACCGCGTGGATTCTCTATGTAATTTACTTTACTAAGCTAGTGTAGCTGTTTGGAGAACCCGGAAGGCATGCAAGGCGTTGTACATGTCGGCGACATGGAGTAAGACGGCAAGTGACAAGAGTTGGCACGAGTCGGACATGTGCTTTGTGGAGATGGAGATCGCCATGAAGAGAGTCATACCATTTCACATTATAATTGCTTTATTTTGTGTTATTGTTATGTCTCAGTTTTACCTCTATTAGATAGTCGGTAAAATTTAATCCCTCAAAGAAGGTCTAGGGTTTTTCCGCCATGTTTGCACCATCACAAGTCGGACATTTTTGGTAGTGGGCTCATAATATTGAGGTGTTGCCAATTCTTTCCGACTAGGTGGGTTCGAGTCGACTTTACCAGTAAACACTCGTAAGCTAGACGGTCTATCACAACGGTTGTGGGACTCGGGGAAAAGTCGGATGGGAGCCGGGGCATGTGATGCCACCCATCCAACAGGAGTCGCATGAGATGCGATTGACAAGGAGTTGTCTACCTAGATCACTTGGCGGCTAGCGGTGATGCTAAAGCTCACTAGCCGACTTGCTTATTTAGGATCCTGAATCACTAAGTAACCATCGGAGGGGTGTTGGTTCTAGTGGGAGCATAAAATATTAAAATGTTTAATATGCTTGCTCTTTTATGAATACATGTCTTAAGTGTTTTGCATATTTTCTGTTGTAGATCATGGCACCAAGTAGCAGTCACTCTCAGATATCCGATTTTGCATTGAGAACTATTCTTGAGAAAGATTAACTGAACGACACTAATTTTACCAACTGGTATCGAAATCTGAGAATTGTTCTCAAACAAGAAAAGAAGGACCATGTCCTAGACAACCCACTTCCAGATGAGACGAATGCGAATGCGACTGTCGCAGCCACCAATGCCTACCGTCGGGCTAAGGATGAGTACACGGATATTAGTTGTCTTATGCTTGCTCACATGGAACCGGACTTGCAAAAGCAGTTCGAGCATGTTGAGGCCTACAATATGATCGAAAGCTTCAAAAGTATGTTCGTGCTCAGCGAAGACTGAGAGGTATCAAGTCTCTCAGGCTTTGCTGAGTTGCAAGCTTAAGGATGGTGATCCACTGAGTCCGCATGTGATCAAAATGGTTGGTTACGTGCAGTCTCTGGAGAGGCTTGGCTACCCCATAAGCGAAGAGTTCGCTACGGATATAATTCTGAACTCTCTTCCTAGTGCATATGGGCAGTTCATTTCGAACTACCACATGCATGGTATGGATAAGAAGCTCACTCAATTACATGGGATGCTCAAGCAGAGGCGGATCTCAAGAAGGGCACCACCAAGTGTTGATGGTGCGTAATAAGGCTAAGTTCAAGAAGAGTTCTTGGACTAAGAAGAAGGCTAAGTCGAGGAAAGGTGCTCGGACCCGTCCCAAGCGCTTTCTCGTGGACTAAACCATCTCCTTCACCGGATCCACTTGATTCTACCGCAAGGCGGATGGCCACCGAAGAGGAATCAGCAAGTACTTGGTCGACAAAGCCAAGAGTGGAGGTATGACTTCGACTCAGGTACACTTGTTTGCAATGTTATAGGCATATATATTGCTTATGCACCTAATAGTTCTTGGGTATATGATATAGGATCAGTTATTCACATCTCGCAACTCGCTGGTGGACCGGTAAGAACTAGGAGCGTAGCAAGAGGCGAGGTTGATATTCGGCAACAAAGCAAGAGTTGCTGCGTTGGAAGTCGGAATGATGCAACTTCATTTACCTTCCGGATTCATTATGGAACTAAATAATTGTTATTATGTTCCAGTGCTCAGTCGAAAAATTATTTCTGCTTCATGTTTGATGAGGCAAGGCTATGAGTCGAATATCAAGAATAATGGTTATTCTTTGTATTTGAATGATATGTTTCACGGCTTTGCACCCGTCCAGGATGGGTTATTTATTTTGAATCTTGATGGTGAGTCGGTTTATAACATAAATGTTAAAAGGTTGAAACCAAATGATCTGAATATGACTTACTTTTGGCACTGTCGGCTTGGTCATATAAGTTGGAAACGCATGAAGAAGCTCCATGATGATGGACTCCTAACTTCGTTCGACTTGGACTCGTTCGAGACATGTGAATCTTGCCTACTCAGGAAAATGACCAAGACACCTTTTGCAAAGAGTTGCGAAAGGGCGTCCGACTTGTTGGGACTAGTACATAGTGATGTATGTGGACCAATGAGCACGACAGCCAGGGGTGGTTATGAGTACTTCATTACCTTCACTGATGATTTGAGTAGGTATGGATATATCTACTTGATGAAACATAAGTCGGAAGCCTTTGAAAAGTTCAAAGAATTCCAGAATGAAGCACAGAATCAACTCGGCAAGAAAATAAAGTTTCTTCGGTCGGACCGAGGAGGTGAGTACATGAGCCATGAGTTTGATGACCATCTGAAAAGTTGTGGAATAGTTCCTCAACTCACTCCGCCAGGAACGCCGCAAAGGAACGGTGTTTCGGAAAGACAGAATCGGACCTTGTTGGACATGGTACGATTAATGATGAGTCGGACAGATCTACCTTTATCATTTTGGGGTTATTGTCTAGAAACAGCGGCGTTCACACTAAACAGAGTACCATCAAAATCGGTAGAGAAGACACCGCATGAAATGTGGACAGGCAAAAAGCCAAGTTTAAGATTTGGGGTTGTGAAGCTTTTGTCAAGCGACTCCAGTCGGACAAGCTTACAGCCAAGTCGGATAAGTGTATTTTCGTGGGGTATCCGAGGGAAACCTTGGGTTACTACTTATACAACCGAGAAGAGGGCAAAGTGTTTGTCCCTCGGAACGGTGTCTTCCTTGAGAAAGAGTTTCTCAGTCGGGGAGTAAGTGGGAGCACGGTGCAACTCGAAGAAATTCGAGAGGAACCAGCTAGTAGCGAGTCGGCAAAAACCTTGGAGGTTGAGCTGGTCGTGGCAGCTGAGCCGGCAGCAGCACCTGTACTATGAAGGTCGGCAAGATTACGAAGTGTTCGTGATGTGTTACTGTTAGACAGTGATGAGCCGAAAAATTATTCGGAAGCGATGGTGGGATCAGATTCCGAGTCATGGCTTGGAGCCATGAGATCCGAGATAAAGTTCATGGATGAAAATCAAGTTTGCAACTGGGTTGATCTGCCAGACGGTGCAAGACCCGTCGAGTGCAAATGGGTCTTTAAGAAGAAAACTGATATGGATGGAAATGTTTCCGTCTATAAAGCACGCCTTGTCGCGAAGGGGTTCCGACAAGTTCAAGGAGTTTATTATGACGAGACTTTCTCGCCCGTAGCGATGCTTAAATAAGTTCGGATCATGTTAGCTATAGCGGCCTATTTCGACTATGAGATATGGCAGATGGATGTCAAAACGGCTTTCCTTAACGGAAATTTAACCGAGGATGTGTATATGATACAGCCCGAGGGTTTTGTCGATCCGGCTAATGCTGACAAGGTGTGCAAACTTCAGAAATCCATTTATGGGTTGAAGCAAGCATCTCGGAGTTGGAATATTCGCTTTGATGAGGTAGTCAAATCGTTTGGCTTCATCAAGAGTGACCATGATTCTTGTTTATACAAGAAGCTTAGTGGGAACAAAGTAAATTTTCTAATCTTATATGTGGATGACATATTACTGATTGGAAATGATGTCCAGATGTTGCAAGAAACCAAGGAATCATTGGAAAGGAGTTTCTCAATGAAAGACTTGGGTGAGGCAACATACATCCTCGGAATCCGGATCTATAGAGATAGATGAAGGAGGCTCATTGGATTGAGTCAGAGTACTTATTTGGACAAAGTGTTGAAGAAGTTCAACATGGAATCGTCTAAGAAGGGGTTCTTACCGATGTCCCATAGTGTAAAACTTAGCAAGACTCAGTTTCCTTCGACAACTGATGAGCGAAGTCGGAGGAGTGCGATTCCATATGCTTCTGCAGTCGGATCCATCATGTACGCCATGATTTGTACTAGGCCAGATGTTTCCTATGCTCTAAGTGTTG
Source organism: Avena insularis (assembly GCA_023614405.1). Lineage (NCBI taxonomy): Eukaryota > Viridiplantae > Streptophyta > Magnoliopsida > Poales > Poaceae > Avena > Avena insularis. Next base: position 124,130,516 of record CM042685.1, on the reverse strand, counting down.
TGAGCAGATACCAGGCTGATCTCGGAGATCCAGACAATGACTAAAAATATCCTAAAGTACTTGAGAAGGACTAAGGATAAGTTCTTGGTTTATGGTGGTGAAGATGAACTTCGGTGTAAAGGGTTACACGGATGCGAGTTATCTCACCGACTCGATGATTCTCGCCGTAATCCGGATCGTGTTTATTATAAACAGAGGTGCTTTGGAGCTGGAAGAGTTCCAAGCAAGAGGCGTATGCGCTTCACAGAGAGGTTGAGTATATTGCCACGGAGGCAGCAAAGGAAGTTGTTTGGATGAGGAATTTCCTCATGGATCTTGGTGTGGTTCAGGGCTCGTCCAATCCGTTGGACGTGTATTGTGACAACAATGGTGCTATTGCACAAGCCAAGGAACCTAGACAACACCAGAAGAACAAACACATACTCATGCGGTACCACCTGATTCGCCAGTTCGTGGATCAGGGTGATATCAAGTTATGCAAGGTACACACGGATGCAAATATTGCGGATCCGTTGACAAAGACGTTACCCCAGCCGAAGCATGAGGCGCACCTGAGAGCCATGGCATTAGATGCTTAGACATGTGATGTCAAAAGATTGACTCTAGTGCAAGTGGGAGACTGTTGGGAATATGCCCTAGAGGCAATCATGTATGATGAGATTTCCCATTGTATTCATAAAGATATTAAGTAGTCCTTGTATAAACATCTGATGTGTATCATTGAATATGTGATTCGGTTGTGGAACTATGCATTCATGTTGTTTGTACTAAATATCCTTGGTCATTGAGGTTGTGTTGGACACACAACTTAGACCAATGTGAAAGTTGGCTTGATGACTCGGTTCCACTTGTCATGGGCATGGAGATGCTATTCCAACTTACACAGATTCGACTAAAGAGTTTAGCGAGTCGGATTGACCCATATTGAGGTACAACGAACATGTTGTCATATGTATATCTCAATCAATGTAATCCTTAGACCTGAGGTTGTTGCATAGTCCGAGTTGAGGATCACCGACTTAGGTTCTATCAAACGCTGATCCGTAACTGGGCAGTTATAAAGGTAGGGTTCGGGTCGACTGAGAATCAAGCTGCGTGATGTGCATAACCAAGGGTCTGGCTGATGTAGAATGAATAGAGGATGTCACGGATGTGTAGCTTCTCATGCCCTTCGACTCTATGACACCACCCTCTAGTCATATTCCTCCGACACTGCACTATGGCCGTCTTCAAGCTGTCTCGGGCTAGCATCTGTCGCGCGAGTCCAGAAGTTCCTGCAGCTCCATCTCCAGCCATCTCCGGCCAGAAGCTCAGTGTCTTCTTCTCCAGCTGTCCCCGGCCAGTAGCTCCCTACCAGGTTCACCTCACCATATATACTTGCCCCCAACAGGTCGGTGTGACCATGGCATGTAAGTACATATATAAGTGATTATTGTGAAAATGAGATTGCCCAAATATACAATTGTAAATTAAGAAGCATATTAACAGTACATTAGTTAAGGAGAAATGACAATACAATTGTAAATCAAGAAGCATATTAATGTAAGTCCCGTAAAAAGTCGCTTAGATCCAAGTCTACTACACTGTATGACCAAGTGAAGACAGTATACTGCATATGTGCAATAGGTTTACATTGTAGAAAGCAGAACCTTATATAACAAGTCAATTTCAGAGGATATGACTTAATCACAGATAGTAGCTAGATTCCCAATGTCCCAACATAACTTTTACCTTGCTTTTTTACATGAACCACAAGTACACAAGTGGATCAGTAGAATCCGCAGTCAAATAATTTGTGACAATTTAGCTCCTAGGCAAGGCAATTTGCAAATCAATCAAATATGTAAGTACAACTGTGCTTGCTTATCTGTTAGGATAATAAAATCTAAGGTTGAACATAGTCTAATCTCCTAGTACACGCTGAGAGTGAGAGCACATAGGAAGCTCAACTAAGAACTTATGTACTCACAACCTGGTACCACTAGAGTAGGTAACTACCTAAAGGCTACACAGATCAATCAATAATAACATTCCTAGCAACCAATCAAGTTCCTATACTCTAGATCAGCATCGCAATTTCTGGCCAATAGAAAGAAAACAAAGAAAGCAGGAGGCACGAACGAACCTGTTCTCGTTTGAGGTCAAGGTGATCCCCTTCCTTCTCTCATGCTCGGCTAACATGGATGATCTCTTCTCCCCACAGTGTCCTTCCCCTGTTCCTCCTCTGCATCCACCCTTCTTCCTACCCCCGCCACTGCGGACCCCTTCCTCGGGGACACTGCAACGAAAGAGAAGTCATAGAGAATACAGAAGATAGTGATGGGGAGGGAAGAGAGAGATTCAGAGGAAGTCCTGGAGCTAGATAGGGTCTCACCTGTAGCAGCTGAGGGTGATGAAGGTGCACAGGATGGCCATCGGTAGCCATGTTGCCCACCAGTTCGACGACGCTGGAGACGCCAGGAGCAGCCAGATTCAGCGCCCTCCTCACGAAGCACGCGCGCACTAGCGTCGGCGAGGAAGACCGAGCCGGTGGAGGAGGCCTCTGAGGCAGCACGCAGCTCTTCAAGGAGATCTACATCGTGGGATCCCGTTTCAACAGATACATCGGCTTCAGATCTGGGGAGGTGGTGGCGGCGGGGGACGGAGGCGGAGCACAGGGCGGATCGAAGCACGGCGAGGACGAGAAGCGCGGCGCCTCGATCTAGATGGGGTGGAGGCGGCGGGTGGGTGTGAGGAGAGGAAAGGAGTGGAGAGAGCGGTCTGCGGGTGCGGGCTAGGGTTTGGACTTTGGAGGCAGGGTATGGTCGGTCGCGTGCGTGCGTTGGATGGGCGTGGGTGTGCTTCTTCTGGTGATCCACTACGCGTTGGATGGGCGTTAAACGAACCAGATCATGCCAAGATGGAGGATCCATGGGAGATTGTTTACTGCGATCTGATTGGTTGCAAACGACCTAGCTAAGAACATTCATGCCTGCCGTTTTGACCATTGTTTGAAACGGGCATAAAAAAATAAAAAACGGTCCGATCAACGCAAATCCTTCTCGCGGTAAAGTACCAAACTTGGTAAATTGAGTATGTCTCAAAAAACCCTTCACAAAAGGACCTATCATGTTCGAGGGTTCGTGGCTTTCGGGGCAAATGACCAATGTTATGGCTAGAATTACGGTATAGTTTGTGATAATGTGCCCATACTGTGCACACATATGTATCATGGCATGGTGAACAATGTTGCAGGAGAAAGTTTTCCTTTTCGACGCACGAAAAATCCGTTTTCCATTTTCCCACCGCAAAAAACGGGGCGTTTTGTGAAGCAACCACCAAATGAAAGTTTTAGAATGGTACCGTCACATTTTGTAGAAATATTAGACCACCTTACATGGACAATGTCCCAACCGGGGTATCTCAAATCTTTTCGTTCACCCCTGGCGAAAAAGACAAATTTCTGCCGAATCGGTAGGAAGTGGGTCCGATTTGAACTACAGGTACATGATCCGATGCTCATGATTTTTGGTAAAAATCATTTTTAGACTCACAATATGCTGTTTCATCATAGATCCAATGCAAGTTTAGCGAGGCTTAGCCCCTAGCTAAGAACCTTCATGCCCGCTGTTTTGACCATTGTTTGAAACGGGCATAAAAAAATAAAAAACGGTCCGATCAACGCAAATCCTTCGCGCGGTGTCTTATTATGTGACATAATTGCAAGAAAAAATACCAAACTTGGTAAATTGAGTATGTCTCAAAAAACCCTTCACAAAATGACCTATCATGTTCGAATTTCATGGCTTCCGGGGCAAATGACCAATGTTATGGCTAGAATCAGGGCATAGTTTGTGATAATGTGCCCATATTGTGCACACACATGTATCATGGCATGGGGAACAATGTTGCAGGAGAAAGTTTTCCTTTTCGACACACGAAAAATCCATTTTCCATTTTCCGAGCGCAAAAAATGGGGCGTTTTGTGAAGCAACCATCAAATGACAGTTTTAGAATGGTACCACCACATTTTGTAAAAATATTAGACCACCTTACATGGACAATGTCCCAACCAGGGTATCTCAAACCTTTCCGTTCAACCTTGGCAAAAAAGACAAATTCCTGCCGAATCGGTAGGAAGTGGGTCCGATTTGAACTACAGGTACATGATCCGATGCTCATGATTTTTGGTAAAAATCATTTTTAGACTCATAATATGCTGTTTCATCATAAATCCAATGCAATTTTAGCGAGGCTTAGCCCCTAGCCAAGAACCTTCATGCCCGCCGTTTTGACCACAGTTTGAAACGGGCATAAAAAATTCAAAAACGGTCCGATCAATGCAAATCCTTCGCGTGGTGCCTTCTTATGTGACATAGTTGCAAGGAAAAATACCAAACTTGGTATATTGCAAGTGTCTTAAAAAAACCTTCTCGGAAATGACCTATCATCTCCGAGGTTTCATGGCTTTCGGGCCAAACGAACAATGTTATTGCCAGAATCGCGGCATATTTTGTGATAATGTGCCCATATTGTGCACACATATGTATCATGGGATGGCGAACAATGTTGCAGGAGAAAGTTTTCCTTTTCTACGTACGGAAAATCCATTTTCCATTTTCCGAGCGCAAAAAACGGGGCTTTTTGTGAATCAACCACCAAATGACAGTTTTAGAATGGTACCACCACATTTTATAAAAATATTAGACCGCCTTATATGGACAATGTCCCAACCGGGGTATCTTAAACCTTTCCGTTCACTCCTGGCGAAAAAGACAAATTCCTGCCAAATCGGTAGGAAGTGGGTCCGGTTTGAACTACAGGTACATGATCCTATGCCCATGATTTTTGGCAAAAATCATTTTTAGACTCGCAATATGTTGTTTCATCAGAGATACAATGCAATTATAGCGAGGCTCGTCCCCTAGCTAAGAACCTTCGTGTCCGCCGTTTTGACCATAGTTTGAAACGGACATAAAAAATTCAAAAACGGTCCGATCAATGCAAATCCTTCGCGTGGTGTCTTCTTATGTGACATAGTTGCAAGGAAAAATACCAAACTTGGTATATTGCAAGTGTCTCAAAAAAACCTTCTCAGAAATGACCTATCATCTCCGAGGTTTCATGGCTTTCGGGCTAAACGAACAATGTTATGGCCAGAATCGCGGCATAGTTTGTGATAATGTGCCCATATTATGCACACATATGTATCATGGGATGGCGAACAATGTTGCAGGAGAAAGTTTTCCTTTTCGACGCATGGAAAATCCATTTTCCATTTTCCGAGCTCAAAAAACGGGCCTTTTGTGAATCAACCACCAAATGACAGTTTTAGAATGGTACCACCACATTTTGTAAAAATATTAGACCGCCTTATATGGACAAAGTCCCAACCGGGGTATCTCAATCCTTTTCGTTCACCCCTAGCAAAAAAGACAAATTCCCGCCGAATCGGTAGGAAGTGGGTCCGGTTTGAACTACATGTACATGATCCGATGCTCATGATTTTTGGAAAAAATTATTTTTAGATTCATAATATGCTATTTCTTCAAAGATCCAATGCAATTTTAGTTAGACTCAGCCCCTAGCTAAGAACCTTCGTGCCCGCCGTTTTGACCATAGTCATATTCATTTACCATTCGTCGAATAAATGGTTTCCAATCGACTTTAGAAAAAAAGATTTTGTACTCACGATGATCTAAAATGATAAATGTACCAATGCAAAAGTTACGCATCTCCGGGAGATGAACCAAATTGATTTCTTGATCCTCTCAATTCGAGGTTACACGGTAAATTTATATTTTTTGGCTTTTAAAAAATAATTAAATTGCCCCTAATTATTTTGGACTCAAACTCTAATGTAGCCCACGTATCAACTCTATAATGGCCTATGGGCCGATGGCCTAGTCGGTACAACAAAAGGTAAATAAAAAATAAGAGAAGTGGAGCAGATTCGAAGAACTCGGTCCCGTAGGCCCAGGCCCATGCATTGAGTTCAATATTCATTAGATGCAGCGCATATGGATAACATGAAGGTTGTGTTGGCCTGTTGGTTATGTCGCGAGGAAACAAGCTTGAGGTCTTGTGTTCGATTCCCTTGACGGCTTGATTTTTTTCCCTTATTTACAATCGACGCGCACGGTTCAGCGAGCGAGGTCTGCACGCAAATATAACTGCCACATAGACATCGTTTATTTACACTCGACGCGACCAAATGTAATTGCTACATAGCCATCGCTTATTTACAGTTCACGTGCCAGCAAGGTCTACATGTCAGTTCGTTTGCAAAGTAAGCAAATATTGACATATAGATAAAATATGTAGGTAAAAACTAACACATTGATATGCCAGCTAGATGAAATTGCTGACGTGGCTGCTTAGTCATTTCAACTTATTCTATTTTAGATATTATGACTAATTTAAATCGTCGTAATCAGTTTAAAAAATGTAGTAGGGTACGTCCGTCAGGTTATGACGATTTTACCTAATTAAACTATGTAGCTTGATTTTTTTCCCTTATTTACAATCGACGCGCACGGTTCAGCGAGCGAGGTCTGCACGCAAATATAACTGCCACATAGACATCGTTTATTTACACTCGATGCGACCAAATGTAATTGCTACATAGCCATCGCTTATTTATAGTTCACGTGCCAGCAAGGTCTACATGTCAGTTCGTTTGCAAAGTAAGCAAATATTGACATATAGATAAAATATGTAGGTAAAAACTAACACATAGATATGCCAGCTAGATGAAATTGCTGACGTGGCTGCTTAGTCATTTCAACTTATTTTATTTTAGATATTATGACCAATTTAAATCGTCGTAATCAGTTTAAAAAATGTAGTAGGGTACGTCCGTCAGGTTATGACGATTTTACCTAATTAAACTATGACGTTTTTTAGCCAAATCGTCTTAAATTTTCAGTGTTTTGACCCCTTCGAATGGCTTACGACCATTTGGTACGAAATCGTTATAGATCTATGACGATTTCGCTCACAGTCACTATCATAAGGTCATAGATCAACACATTTCTTGTAGTGAGATGGGATTTTGCCCCTCTACTTGGAGAGATATTCTCTGGGCCCTCTTGTGAGATATGATTCGGAAAACATGGCCATGCACGACTCGGTTAAGTGTTAACCGAGACGATCGACTAAGAGTTAGTCGGGTGAATCACTTATCTTGGATCGAGAAGAGAGTCGGACTATTTAAGGGATGACATATATTCGCCTATAGTCTGACAAGGTATATCGTGAGGCAAAAGGGACTCGGACGCAATTCGCATTGGAAAGGCAAGTCGTCATGACTCTTTGGTACTTGGGAGTCGGCACGTTCTGCTAGGAGCCGCTACCGACTGATCGATTGAGGGACTCCTATCGTGTCCAAGTAGAAATGAGCCTGCGGGGTCACACACTTAAGAGCGGGAGCAAGTTCGGATTGGATCTGAATCTGTAATCTGGTTGGGTTGGACCTAAACTAGATTAGGACTGAGTTAGTGAGTTGGACTCACGGTGACTAGTGTTATATGGGCTTTAGTGAATGGGTCGCGCGAGCAGAGCCCACGTTCACTCCCTATATATAGTGGAGCACCGTAACCCAGAAAGGTTAATCGTTGTTCGGTTAGGTCATTCCATGTGTTGGAAACCCTAGCTCCATAGCAGTCCATCCGCCGTTACGAACCTAGCAGTTCGCCGCCGGCGCTCCTCCTTGTAAGTGTGGATACCAGCAGAGGTGTTGTGCGATCAGCACCAGGACGATCGGATCGTGAGTACTGCACTGCATCAACTCACGCGCTTCATCAGTAATCCGCAACCCCGCGTCTAGTGGTAAACCTCGTGGCCTTCTACCTCAGCTAGATCTTGGGATCACCACGTTAGAGGAAAAAGTTTTCTTTTATCTCTGTGTGGCCCTTCAGAAATGATGAGCCTATGGATACTAAGTGTTGTCTATGGTGTAGGTGCCTATGGGATGCGACGAACACTGCAAGACAAGTCAAGACTCGCTGACCAGGCTTGGACGAGGAGAAAAGGACAAGGACATGCACGAGGTAGCCCTAACCCTACTTCCGGGGGCTTCCCCTGGAAGGAGGATAAGGGCGCAAGTGGGGGACAGCAGAGGCGAGGCGCGGCCTTGACTGGACCCTACAAGGACCAGAAGGCCACCACTTCTATGCCAGGTGCGACCCATGAGCAGAAGACAACCGAGCCTGACATGGTATGTCGGGCATAGCTTTGGGAATAGGCGACACACATGTGCTATGGGACACCATCATGGTGCTGCTGCGCTGCATGTGGGCATGACAGGTCAAGGCCCGAGCTGTCATGCGGCCATCAAGTGCACCTGCACACCTCCCATGGCCATCCATTGGCCATGAGAACCACCCATCTGCCTGAAGACCGCATGGCGCACCATGGTTGATCCCGGGAACGCCCTGGGATGATACTCCATGCCATCTCTTGTAGTGACCCTTGTGATATTAAAAGGATGCACTTAGCCATAGAGAGGAGGGGTTCGGAGAACCAGATAGCTGGAGACATACATACATGTCGGGAGTAGCTGAGAGAGAAGAAGATAGAGCTGAGATTCACCTCCACACCGGAGGGTAATGTGAAAGGGAAAAGAGAGAGAGAAGTGAGGAAGAGAAAGTTCAGGAAGTGTAGAAGCTAGAGATAAAGCAACTTCTCGGTGCAACCGAGATCATCATCTTGTACATCTATCCACCCCAGATAATCCACCAAAGTAGGACATAGGGTTGTTATCCAAAGGGCGGCCCTAACCTGGGTAAAAAACGATCATGTGTGCTCCATGTGTGCTTTTTCCCCATATCAGTAGGTTTCTACAGCGACATTGAGGCCGGAACACCTTCATCCACACTACCAAACAAATAGGGGGTGCACATCCCCGATGTCCGTGTTGGCGAGACGCGACATCTAGCACTCCACGTAGGGGGGCGCTCGCGTTTTTGGCTTAGACAATTAGCTTCAGCATCGACGGCCTCGTGAGCTTCATCATCATCATTAACACCGACTGCGTCACCGCCATCCAAGGTAGCAAGGAGAGCTCTTCGTTCCGGAACAGGCCCTACCATGGTAAACACGCCCATTGCATGTACTCGCTCTCATAGGCCTCCCAATAATGGGGGCTTGGAGACCGAGCCTCATGCACAACGCGTGGACATCACCGCGGTTGCCGACCCATGTCTAGGACCAAGAACCACTGCTCCACCGTAGTCTCGACTGTGTTCTGCGGATCAGGAACGTGAGCACACCAGCAGAGGCGCAGTTGTGCATGGAACTCTTCCACCAGGCAACACAGGAGGCGTTTCTACCAAAGGACTGGGGAAAAAGGCCACCGGAGTGGCCGCCACCCCAGGAAGCAAAAGCTCATGGGCGATCCTTGACTCACCAAGAAGGTGCCGCTGGGCGATTATCCGGCTCAATTCATCACCATTGGGAGCTAGTTATCTCCCAATAAGGAGGCTATGCTCGTCGCTTTCCGATGTCTTTTCCTGGTATCCCTCGGATCTACCCGGAGTTCCAAGGTAGGTCATTGAGCATCACCTATCAGCGTTCCCTAGGGCCCAACCTATCTGGTAGAAGGTTCAGCGCCAGGCTCAAGACCGCTAGGACTTTATCGTGAAGGAAGTTCGCAAGCTGGTGAGGGTCGGTGTCATGCAGGAGGTCCTCTATCCTACTTGGATGGTCAACCCCGTTGTGGTTCCCATGCCGAATCTAAATATGAGGGTATGCACCGACCTGAACCGGGCTTGCCCGAAAAATGCTTTTCTGATGTCGCGGATTGACCAGGTGGTAGACTCCACCACTGGGTGTGACCTGCTCAGTTTCCTTGACGCGTTCTTGGGTTACCATCAGATCTGAATGGCAGTCGAGGATGAAGAAAAGACAGTGTTCATAACCCCAGTTTGGTGCTACTACTACACTTGTATGCACTTTGGGCTCAAGAATGCTGGGGGCACCTTCTAGAGGGCCATGCGTCTCTGCATGGGCCCCCAGATGCGGCGCAATGTGGAGGCATACGGTGACTACATCGGGGTTAAGTCTCGCGACAAAGCCATCCTAATTGAGGATCCGCGGGAAACCTTCGATAACCTTTGAAAGGTAAACCTATGCCTTAACCTAGAGAAGTGCATCTTCGGCATCCCATCCAGGAAGATCCTTGGGTTCCTGGTTTCGCACTGGGAATTGAGGCCAATCCAGACAAGATTAAGGCCACAAAGGACATGTAGCCTCCTAGAAGATAAAAGATGTGCAACGCCTTAATTGGTGCATCACGGCATTGTGGCGCTTCATCTTCTGTTTGGGCGAGCGTTCCCTCCCATTTATTAAACTCGTGTAGAGGAAGGGGGCCTTTGAGTGGACCCCTGAAGTAGAGAAGGCATTCCTTGATCTCAAGAAATACATGTCCTCTTCCGCCATCCCCGTGTCTCCGTAGCCCAAAGAACCTCTGCTACTCTACGTTGCCACTACCACTTAGGTGGTTAGTGCGGCTTTGGTGGTGGAGTGGCCAAAGGGCCCCGGAATATATGAGGCCGTCGACAATATAGAAGGCCTTCCTTCCCCTCCCTAGGGGGAAGGGGAGGCTTTGCCCGACCCCAAAGCTCGGATAATCCAAAAGAGGTCGGGTTGGACCAACGCCATGTCTAGTTTATCAGCACGGTATTGCGTGACACCCTGGAAAGTTACCCCCGGCCCAGAAGATGCCATTTGGATTCCTAATCGCTTCTCGAAATCAACAACACTACTTCCAGGCCCACCACATCACTATCGTCAGTTATTATGGGCGGAGAGTGTGCTGCGCAACCGGGAAGTGACGGGGCGGAACGCGGAATGGGAAACTGAGCTCTCTGAGTTCGAGCTGCTCTTTGACCTTACGAAAGCTATCAAGATCAAGGAACTTGTTGATTTCATCAACAACTGGACACCTATTCCCTATGAGGAAATGGAAGAACATTCTAGCCTCTAGAGGTATGAAGACCACGGGAGATAGGTCATGTACTTTGATGGTTCCTTAGGCTACCATGGAGCCGGAGAAGAGGTCATCATTGTTTCCCCTTTCGGGGAACAACTCAAGTATACGATCCACCTTGATTTCAAGGATGAAGAAAAAAGCTCCAACAATGTGGCAGATTATGAAGCCCTTCTTGCGGGGCTACGAGCCACTACCGGCCTTGGCATAAAATGGCTGGTGGTGCGAGGATACTCGCAACTTGTGGTTAACCAAGTCATCAAAGAATACGACTTCCCGCAAATGTGGGCCTGTGTTGACAAGGTGAGGAGGTTGGAGTGTAGCTTCCGAGGGCTACAACTGGATCACATCCCATGGGGGGACAACTTCATTGATGACAAGCTTTCCAAGCTCGCTGCGAAAGGAGGACCAGTCCCTCCCAGGGTCTTCCTTGAAAGGCTCAAGAAGCCTTCCGTATCCGTTTCATCCGAGAACAGAGCCCTTCCTACCAACCCCGCAAGGATAACAAGGAAGGGGAACCTCGGACAGGTCCTTCCGGCTACCTGGCAAGGATCCAATCCTAGAGAAGCATACAATGGCGTTGCTCGAAGAGCCCCCCCCATCCTAGGCGGCCAAGATTCTCCGCTACCTCAAGAACCGAGATTTACCTAAGGAGGACAAGCATGCCGATCGCATGGGAATGCATAGCTGATGGTGGCCTTTGACAAGTTCACAAAGTGGGTGGAAGTGGAACCGATGCAGGAAATAACCGGACTAGCAGCCATAAAGTTTATCTGAGGAATTGTTTGTCGTTTCGAGGTGATCCATAGCATCATTACCGACAATGGCACACAGTTCACCATCAAGTCTTTCAAGGAGTACTGCAAGGAGATATGCTCCAAGAATTGTTATGCATATGTCGCCCATCTAAGGGGCAACGGGCAGGTCGAGCATGCAAATACAGAAGTGCTTCGAGGGATTTGAACCAAAACTTTTGACCGCTTCAAGATGAGCAGGCAGAACTTGAGGAGCTCCCGAGGGTCTTGTGAGCCGTCGCGGACCTGTTGTTGGTAGGATTGAGCCCTACGAATGATGCCCAACCGAGCGATCAACAAGATGCCTTTCTCCCTTGTATATGGGGCGGAGGCCGTCCAACCAACAGAGCTTAGATAAGGAACCCAGCGGGTCCACGCCTACGACAACACCATCCAGCACGCGGAAAGGATCGAAGATGTCAACTTTTTGGAAGAGGTACGTTGTCGAGGAATGGTGCGACAAGCCCATTATCAGCAAAGCTAACGCTGGTATCACAGCCGGCGGGTTATCTCTCGTGAACTGGATCTGGGGACCTAGTCCTCAGGCAAAGGTTATACACCAAGGTAATGAACAAACTATCGCCTAAATTGGAGGGACCTTTACAGGTATCACACATAACCAGACCCGGTGCATTTCGACTAGAATTCGAGGATGGCCATCCCATGCCGAATTCTTGGAATATCGAGCACCTGCATAAGTACCACCTCCGCAAATAATGATGGAGATATGCCCTAGAGGAAATAATAAAATTAGTTATTATTATATCTTTGTGTTTATGATAAATGTTTACATTCATGCTATAATTGTATTAACCGAAAACATTAATACTTGTGTGATTCGTAACCTAATTAGAGTCCCTAGTAAAGCCTCCTTATATTACTATCTTGTTGGTTGATATATGATCATGGTTTCCTAATCATGAACATTCAGATGTTATTAACAACAAGAACATATCATTAGGAGAATGGTGTGATGGACATACTCCTATAGATAAGCGTAGCATCAAGTCATTTCAATAGTTCGTTTGCTATAAGCTTTTAGATACACAGTAACCTAATTTCTTCGACCATGAGACCATGCTAATCACCGTCACTATCAGGATGTTTGATGACATCAAACACCACTTCATAACTAGGTGGTTATAAAGGTGACATTGAGTGTTCGTAAAGTATGTGATGAGGCACATGGATCAAGAGTGGGATTTGTCCATCCATATGAAAGATAGATATACTCTGGTCCCTCTCGGTGGAATGTCATCCAATTAGCTTGCAAGCATGTGAATGGCTCACAAGGGATCACATATCACAGGAACGAGTAAAGAGTACTTATCGATAACGCAGTTGAACTAGGTATGCAGAGATACCGACGATCAAACCTCGGATAAGTAAAATATTGCGAGACAAAGGGAAATTGGTTTCATATGTAAATGATACATTCGATCATAAAGTAATCTTAGAAATATGTGGGAGCCATATGACTTTCCAAATTCCTCTATTGGTTATTGATCGGACAAGAGTCTCGGTCATGTCTACATAATTCACGAACCGTATGGAGACACACTTAAGGATTCGATGTTGGTTAGTAGATATGGAATGTAAGTAAGAAGATCGAATGTTTTTCGGAGTCTCAGATGTGATCTAGGATATCATGAGGAAATCCGGAATGGTCTAGATAATAAGATTCATATAAGGAAAGTTCAATTCTGGAGTTCGGGAATGATTCCGGTATTTTCACCAAAATGATCTAGAAGGGTCTAGATGGTTCACCGAACCGGAAGGGTATAGGTACATGAATGAGTCATGACAAAGTGGAATGGTTGCATCATGTACCAGGTCAAAGGGCTGTGCAAATAAAAGTGAGAAATCAAACTCCAAAATTGAAAGTCAAAAGGCAAGTTTGAAAAGTCAAACTGGGACAATGTATCTTGGTGGAGGGAGGAGAGGAAACCTCCTCTCCCTCCACCACGCACCAAGGAGGAGAGGGAGTTGTAGGAGGATTCAACCTCCCCTCCCTAGCGGCCCTTCCCTCTCATAAATAGAGAGGAGGGGCTTCCCCAAACAACCACACCACCACAGCCCTCCCCACGAAGCTGCCAGCCGCCGCTATTACGCCGCCACCACCGGCGAAGCCACCGCGAGAGATTCCTCCTCCTCTCCAGCCTCTAAACCCTAGAACACAAGGGAACCCTTCTAATCCATCCTAACCCGCTCTAGCTTAAGGAGAAGCCCTCCGGGATCTTCCCTCTACTTCCAACACCATGTCATCGTGTTGCGGGAATCACGAGGAGAAAACTACAACCTCCGCTGCCTGCTGGAACAAGGGAGAGGGAGGTATTCATTGAGTACCGAACGTGTGACCGACTGTGGGAGCACTTTCGGAACGCGGCGCCGGAAGGATCGTCTACGCGATCTTGAGATCGGCAACTGAACGACTACATCACCCACGAGAATCTGCTCTAGTTAACCGCTTTGGAATCTTCAAGTGTGAGTAATCTAATCGACTCGTTGCTACAATCTAGTAGATAAATCTTGTCTTGTGTGTGTTCATACGATAGAATTTTTTTGTTTTCCATCCTATGAACCCCTACAATGGTATCAGAGCCATGTCTATATGTAGATCTGTTGCACGAGTAGAACACAATGGTCATTATGGGTGGTGGTGCTTTTATTATCAATTGCTTCTTGTACTTTGCATATTGTGGTATGGTGGGATGAAGCGGCCCGGGCTAACCTTACATTACATCATTCATGAGACTTGATCCACGCTCAGCATGTAACTTGTATTGCATAAGTGGCCTTGCGGGTGTCTGTCTCTCCCATCATAGTAATGATTCAATTTACAATGGGCACTTGATAGTTCAAGCATCAATTTTGTGGTTCTTGTTCGTAAGTTAGAATGGTACTTATTGAAAGCCCCAAACCACGTAAAATATGCAAAGAAAATTAGAGGCGTCTAACTTTGTTTTGCAAGGGTGTGGTGTGATGTGATATGGCCATGATTATGATTATATATTATGTATGCAATGTTCCTTATTGTAAGTCGGCAACCGACAAGAGCCTTATGGTTGTCTTTTAATTTAGTTAAGACATGCGTGTCTATTATTCAAAGTAGTTGTAATAGTTGAAGCTGCCGGACAACAACCATGGAGCGGTGCCATTGACCTTGACGCCACGCCGGTGATGATGGAGATCATGTTCGTGCTTGAAGATGGAGATCAAAAGGACAAGAAGGAAGGCCATATCATATCACATATTTTGAATTGCATGTGATGTTAATCCTTCTATGCATCTTGTATTGCTTAGATAGTGAAGGTAGCATTATAAGATGATCCCTCTCACAAAATTATCAAGTAAAGTGTTCACCCTTAGTTTGCACCGTTACCAAGACTCGTCGTTTCGAAGCACCACGTGATCATCGGGTGTGATAGAATCAATGTGTGCATACAAAGGGAGCAAGCCAGATTTGCTCATGCAGAAAGTAAGGTTAATCTTGACGAGCCGAAAGGTAAAGCATGAGTCTAGTAGATATGATGAACATGGTTGTTTGCCTTTGAAACTACATCATCTCTCATGATGGTCGGTTTTGATGTAGTGGATTTGGTTCGTATGATCACTAAAACAATGTGAGGGATATTGTTGAGTGGGAGTTCACCTAGATTAATTTAACTATTAATTAGAACTCAATTTTTCATAAACTTAGTCCAAAATTTTGCAAATATGTTGTAGATCAATGGTGGCCCTACCATCAATTTTAATGAGTTCCTAGAGAAAGAAAAATTGAAAAACAATGGAAGAAACTTCGCGGATTGTTTCCGCAATTTGAGGATTATCCTCACTACTAGTCAATTGACCTATGTGTTGGATGCACCGCTAGGTGATCACCTGCAGCTGATGCTACCGATGATGTGAAAAATGTTTACCTTACTCGGAAGAATCAGTACTCCATAGTTCAGTGTGCTATCTTGTATGGTTTGGAATCGGATATTTAGAAAAAGTTTGAGAACTTTGACCCACATGATATTGTCCGTGAACTCAAAATGATATTTGAGGCTCACGTGACAATTGAGAGTTATGAAGCTTCTGAAAAGTTCTTTAATTGCTAGATGGAAGAGGGCAGCTCCATTAGTGAGCATGTGCTTAAGATGTCTGGGCATGCTAACAAGCTCCAAATCTTGGGCATAATAATTACTAATGTGTTGGGGATTAATCGTGTCCTCCAATCACTACCACCAAGTTACAAGAACTTTGTGATGAACTACAACATGTAGCGCATGGATAAGACGTTGCCATAACTCTTCTCTATGTTGAAGTCTGTGGAAGTGGAGATCAAGAAAGAGCACCAAGTGTTTATGGTCAATAAGGCCACCAATTTCAAGAAGCAAGGCAAGCTTAAGAAAAAGGGTAACTTTAAGAAGAGAAGCAAAAAGTTCCCGCGTCCAAAAAGATGAAGACCAAGGATGGGCCTAAGCCTGATACTGAGTGCTTTTACTACAAGGGAGAAGGTCACTGAAAGCAGAATTTCTCCAAGTACTTGGCGGATCTGAAGAACGACAACATCAAGAAGAACAATATATTCGATATACATTCTATTGATGTGTATCTTTCTAGTAATTGTATTATTGCATGGGTATTTGATACTGGTTCTGTTGCTCATATTTGTAACTTGAAACAGGTGCTAGAAAATAGACGGAGACTAGCGAAAGACAAGGTGACGATGCACGTTGGAAATGGATCAAAGTTTGATGTGGTCGCGGTCGGCACGCTCCCTCTTCATATACCATCGGGATTAGTTTTATGCTTAAATAATTGTTATTTGGTGCCTACGTTGAGCATGAACATTATATCGGGATCTTGTTTATTGCGAGACGGTTACATGTTTAAGTCCGAGAATAATGGTTGTTCGATTTATATGAGTAATATCTTTTATGGTCATGAACCATTGGTAGATGGTCTATTCTTATTGAATATCTATTGTAGTGATACACATGTTCATAATATAGAAGCTAAATGTTTTAAATTGAATGATTCTACATACATGTGGCATTGTCGTCTTGGTCACATTGGAGTGAAGCGTATGAAGAAACTCCATTCCGATGGGACTTCTTGAATCACATGATTTTGAATCACTTGAAATATACGAAGCATGTCCGATGGCAATAATGACTAAGACTCCATTTTTTGGTATGATGGAGCGGGCTACAAACTTATTCGAAATCATACATACCGATGTGTGTGGCCCGATGAGTGTAGCATCACATGGTGGTTATCGTTATGTTGTTACTTTCACAGATGATTTGAGTACATATGGGCATATCTATTTCATGAAACATAAGTCCAAAACTTTCGAGAAGTTTAAGGAATTTCAAAGCGAAGTGGAGAATCAACGTAACAAGAAGATTAAATTTCTACGATCTTATCGTGGAGGTGAATATCTAAGTTACGAGTTTGGCGACCATTTGAATATATGCGGAATACTTTCACAATTAACACCACCGGGAACACCATAACGTAATGGTGTGTCCGAACATCGTAATCGAACTCTCTTAGATATGGTTCATTCTATGATGTCACTTACAGATTTACCTTTGTCGTTTTGGGGTTATGCATTAGAAATAGCCGCATTCACTTTAAATATGGCACCATCTAAATCCGTTGAAATGACACCGTATGAATTATGGTTTGGAAAGAAACATAAATTGTCGTTACTTAAAGTTTGGGGTTGCGAAGCTTATGTAAAGAAGTTACAGCCCGACAAGCTTGAACCCAAAGCGGAAAAATGCATCCTCATAGGATACCCGAAGAAAATTATTGGGTATACCTTCTATCATTGATCCGAAGGAAAAATATTCGTTGCCAAGAATGGATCCTTTCTAGAGAAGGAATTCCTCTCGAAAGAAGTGACTGGAAGGAAAGTAGAACTCGATGAGGTTGTCGAATCTTGTCTCAGATTTGAGAGCAGCGCAACAAGGTAAGAAGTTCCTGTGGGGCCTACACCAATAGGAGAGGAAACTAATGATAAAGATCATGAAAACTTGGTCGAAGGTACTACAGAACCTCACAGGTCGACGCAGACTCGTACCACTCCCAATTGGTATTATCTCGTTATGAGTGTCATGTTGGTGGACAACACCAATGTCCCTGTGACATATGAGGAAGCAATGATGATCCCAGATTCCAATAAATGCCAAGAAGCCATGAAATCCGAGATTGGATCCATGTACGAAAACCAAGTATGGACTTTGGTGGACTTACTAGATGGTCCGAAGGCTGTCGAGAACAAATGGATTTTCAAGAAGAAAACAGATGCTGATGGTAATGTAACCGTCTATAAAGCTCGACTTGTCGCAAAAGGGTTTGACAAATTCAAGGTGTTGACTAAGATGAGACTATCTCACCGGTAGCAAAGCTAAAATCTCTGAGGATTTTGTTAGCAATCGCTGCATATTATGATTATGAGATATGGCAGATGGATGTCAAAAAAGTGTTCCTCAATAGAAAACATTGATGAAGAGTTGTATATGGTACAACCCAAAGAATTTTTTGATCCTAAAGATGCTAACAAGGTATAAAAACTTCAACGGTCCATTTATGGATTGAAGCAAGCAACCCGAAGTTGGAATCAACGTTTTGATAAGGTGATCAAAAGTTTTGGTTTTATACAAACTTATGGAGAAGCCTGTATGTGAAAAGAAAGTGAGTGGGAGCTCTATAGCATTCCTAGTACTATATGTGGATGACATATTGTTTATTGGGAATGATTTAGACCTTCTTAATAATGCTAAAGATTATTTGAATAATAATTTTTCAATGAAGGATCTTGGCGAAGCTGCTTACATATTAGGCATAAAGATTTATGGAGATAGATCGAGACAACTAATATCGTTGTCATAGAGTACATATTTGGAAAAAGTTCTAAAGAGGTTAGGAATGCAAGATAGCAAGAAAGGGTTTTTGCCCATGTTGCCCAATACGACCTTGAGTAAAATTCAAATTCCTGCTACGACAGAAGATAGAGAAAGGATGAGTAAGACTCTCTATGCCTCAGCCATAGGGTCTATCATGTATTACATGCTATGTACTAGACTCGACATTTCATATGTTGTTAGTTTGACTAACATATATCAAAGTGATCTAGGGGTGGATCATTGGACAGCGGTCAAAAACATCCTTAAGTACTTGAGAAGAACTAAGGATATGGTTCTTTCTTATGGAGGTGATGAACAACTCGTTGTTAATGGTTACACCGATGCTAGTAGGAACACCGATCCAGATGATTCTAAATCTCAATCTGGATATGTATTTCCTTTGAATGGTGCAGCAGTGAGCTGGAGGATTGCAAAGCAAAGCGTTGTGGCGAGATCTTCAACTAAATCGAAATACATAGCTTCTTTGGAGGCTTCACAAGAGGTGATATGGATGAAGGAGTTCATTACGTAGCTCGGTATGGTTCCTAGTGCGCTGGACCCAATGTCTATCTACTTTGATAACATGGGCGCCATAGCCAATGTGCAAGAACCAAGGTGACACAAGAAGCTGAAGCATATCAAGCTATGTTTTCATGCTATTTGAGAGCATGTCCAAGATGGTGACATAAATATTTGCAAAGTACATATAGATCTGAATGTGGCGGATCCGTTGAATAAACCTCTGCCGAGGGAAAAACATGACCAGCACGAAACCGCCATGGGTGTTCGGTATATTACCATGTAATCTAGATTAGTTGACTCTAGTCCAAGTGGGAGACTATTGGAGATATGTCCTAGAGGAAATAATAAAAGTAGTTATTATTATATCTTTTTGTTTATGATAAATTTTTACATTCATGCTATAATTGTATTAACCGGAAACAT
Organism: Avena insularis; assembly: GCA_023614405.1. Taxonomy (NCBI): domain Eukaryota; kingdom Viridiplantae; phylum Streptophyta; class Magnoliopsida; order Poales; family Poaceae; genus Avena; species Avena insularis. The sequence goes on along the minus strand of CM042685.1, from coordinate 124,110,903 downwards.
TAATACTTGTGTGATTTGTAAACTAATTAGAGTCCCTAGTAAAGCCACTTTATAATACTAGCTATTTGGTTGATAGATGATCTTGGTTTCCTGATGCGTTGCTACGGCACGAAAAGGCATCAAAAGCACCTGATTATATTATGCCAAAATAGCAAAATAATCTAATTAAACTATTTTTTGGTGGCCCTCGATGCGACCCATTAGGGTTGATCCAATTCTATGGGCAACGAAGATACTCCTAGACGAGATGGGCGCTGGCAGATAATCTCTCGGGTCCATAATAAGTTTTAGTTGTCACTTGTTAGTTTAGGCCGTTAGCCTAGGAATATATGTAAACGTTAGGAGATATGAACCAAAACGAGCTACCACGTGTGCACCTAGCTAAGTAGGATTAGGGAGTCTAGATACCAACACTTTCTTTCTGCTCTCATCCCCTCCTCTTTTGAGCGACCTGCGCGTGAAGTCAGGCCTCTCCCGAGCTCCCTCCATTGTCGTCGCTGGTTGGTGGTGGCGGAGGGGTGGTGCCGGAGTAGTTAGGGTAGGTAGATGTAGTAGCCTATTACCGGTAGTGGGTTGTATGCCTGTAGGTGGAAGCGGTGCCCGGGATCTAAGGAGCCAGATCCGACGCATTTTAGGGTTCCTCGTCGGTGTGCTCGTTGTCCTCGATTAATGGGAAACAACAGCGGTGACCTCCGCTTCTCTACATAAAGCTATTCCCGGTGTTGTTGTCAAGCTGTGGCAGTGGGAGTTTTGGGCGGGGCCTGGCGTGCGGCATAAAGACACGACACCTTCGAGCTACTTCGTGGTGCAGGTGAATGGCGCTAGGATGTTTCTTGGCGCCCTCTCTCATGGGGTTCCTCTGGTTAGAGCCATTGATTGGAGGTGTGGCTTCGGTGGCTCGAGCATAAAGCTCGGCTTCTTCTTGGACGGATCAATGACGTGATGTCCTCTCCCCTCCTCTCGGCTGGTCATGGCGGCGAGGGAGAGAAGGCGAGAGTATATGTGTGCTTGTCGCTGTTGGTGAAGAAGGGGGTTGCCTGGTCGATCAAGCGGAGGTTGCGAGCTAACCGCTATCTTTGGCCAAAGCGATGGCCACGCCATGCTCAAGAGCTTGTGGAGCTCGAGCTTGTTCAACCGCCATGGGCGGCTTGTTTTCTCCCTCCCCGTGACGACCCACGTTATTGCTGGCCCAAGTGGTACCGGCCCCGGTGCCAGTGACGACTGCCGCGTCAGGAGGCGAGATTGCAACGGGATCGGATTGCATTTTGGCGTCAACCTAAAGGGTGCTTGTTGTAAAATTGATGGACATGGTTGTAATTTTCTCCTTTCTTTTGGTCCTTACTGTAAAGTATACCACCGCTTGTTTAATCGCAGTTTCTAGGTCCTTCAGGACCCTATCTGTAACACCCTCAGAATCGGCCCTATGCAAGTTTCAGCGATTCCCGCCAAACCCGCATAGAAACGATTCAAAGGTGCCCACCAGGCACTTTCGTGCGGGTGGAAAACGAAGTAATACCATTACACAATAGTCCACGATGGAACCCACAAAACATATATATACAACAGCGACTCAAAGAGTCACTGATACAGATATACAATACAAAGATCCAAATCACCTTGAAAACGATACGGCATCCGAGTACGGACAAGATGCAAATTGAGCTAAGAGCCCTGAAGAATAACCAATGGCGTCCATAACCCTGCCCAGGCCAAGCCGGAAGGGTAACCCTGCTAACGATGTCGATCTCAAAACCTGCTGAAACCAAAGGAGTGCCGACAAAGGGCAAAGGAAAAAAAAGAGAGAGCGGTCAGTACTGAGGCCAGTACACGGCGAGACTAGAATTCGGCGGTCCTCGCCTACATAGGTATGGTGGATGAAGCGGTAGCATGCACTAAACAACCTATAGAGACTCGAGATAACTGTCGGCTATCAGAGAGGGATAAGAAAGGCCTATTCGGAACCAACCTGATTCTACCACCAAACATACCCATCCTGGTGTTTCCCCCTCGAGACCAAACGAGGAAGTCAACCGAGGAACTCACACCGTTGACAGTTTTATTTATTCCGTTATCGTTGCAGCAATTACTAGTCAGGTGTAGATAGTCATCCTGATATAATAAGCAGTGGGCACTTTTAGTTAACCATTCCATTGTAGTTGCAACACTTACTAGTCAGATACAATTAGCATGAGATATCCCAAAACCCAGCAGTCGTTGGTACTTTTATTTAGCCATTCCGTTGCAGTGGAGCTGATTACTAGTCATATCGGATACAAGTCAAATTATAACAGTAAACTTTAGTTATAGTTGTCTATGATCGAGAACTGTGCTCCAAGTCGTCCATAACCGCGGACACGGCTTTTCGAAAAGATTTAACCCTGCAGGGGTGCACCAAAGTTTCCACACGCACCTACACCCTTGTTGTCGGATCAGGTAGGTACAAGATCACAAAACATACACCCAACGGTATGTCGACGGGGTTTCGGACACAACGTTTCCTAGACCCAAAGCAAGCACGGGGGGCCACCCCACTAAGCTACCCGCAACGAAGTTGGCCGGCTCCGAAACGGACCCAGGGTTTGCGTCTGTATGTAACGATCGGGAACCCGAAACTCTCGGGCTTGTCGATACTGCGAAAACTCACCTCGCACAAATGCAGGGTAAAGACTCGCACAATTTTAAATAAAGCGAAAAGCATGGCATAAGTACAGGATAGTAATAAAGCCCCAAACTACTTGTGGCCCCGGTACAATACTTGAATCAGGTACTAAATCGATGGGGTGCCCACACCCCACCTATGGTTAGCGCTCGATCTCTAGCAGGTATCAAGAACTCGGGGTCCTACGGGACACCAGTGAGCGGTTAAAATCCAAATATTGTCTATTACCCACCGGTGCCTCTGCATTTACCTACTTCAATTTTAGTTATTAAACAATAATTAAAGTCTTGATCATCTCCAACATTAAACATGCGGCAATACTCCAACAAGCTGGTATTTGACGACACGCACAACACTTGAGCAAGCGACTACGACGCGAGTCCGACTATCTACCAAACAATGGTAAAAGTATGTGTCCAAGGCTATATAAGGCCGCAAGGGATATCACTTGCGGAAACTAGAGCATCGCAACACGATAGCAATAGATCAACAGGAGGAAATAAAGACTATAAATGCAAAATAGGTAGAAGGGGAAGGGATGCTCGCCTGAAAACATTGTCGAAGGTTCATCCGAAGATCGGGTCGATACTCGCATCAACTCATCGGCCTAATCCATGAAGAAGCAAAGCACTAGAAGAAACACCGGAGGCACTATTTAATACTACGACAGAAGATCGGGCATGATGCATGTATGATGTATGACATGGCAAAGGTGCGATGCAATTAGGCAATATTAAGTGGAACCCCCGGTCCCGACATTTAATTAGGTGGTTCATGTTGTTTAGATACCCCCGCAATTTAAATGTTGTCTTAACATGGCAAAAGATAGCACCGGTTCGCTACACAAATTTAAATGGGACCAATATAAGACTAGATTCGTCGGCTTATGGCCCCATATTAATTATAAGGTGAATCGGCCTAAGGCCCCCAAACCACAACATATGTATGTATGTGACATGAACAAATAAATGCAACAAGTATAAATATAGCATTTATAAAAATAGAGGTTCGGGGAGGTTCACACATTGGGGGTTCGGCGAACTTGGTTCCGAGGGTCTTGGGTTTGATAGGGTTCGAGCTCGATCTCGCCAGGATCAATCTTCGGGGTCCGGGTCTCAGGGTTCGGAGAGGGGACGATCTCGCATCCAGGAAGAAGGACTTGGTGCTACGAGATGAAGCGCTTGTTGTTCCGTGTGGCGATCTTGGCGGTCATCGGGTCCGAGAAGAAGATCTTGTCGGGTCCGCTTATCAGGTCGGTCTTGGTGTTCCGATGGATCGGTCCCTGGGGTCAAAGAAATTGGCGCATCAGAATTCGACGTTCTCGGATTCTGATTGGAGATCTTGGTGGGCTTCAGGATCTCGATGATCTTGGTGTCCGGGACGGGGACCTCGGCGGGATAGGTCTTCGGAAGATCTTGTCGGTATCTCGGCTTTGATATAGAAGGAGGACTTGGTTTCAGTACTGGTGATCTCGCCGTGGCACTGTACCAACATCGGTCTTAGTTCTTTAGACGCCTCGCTGGACATCTATACTTCACATCGAACGGTCCACAAGTGTTAGTCTTAGTGTGCACACAACACACAAAAGCACAGGTTTACGGTCATAGAGCAGCAAAAGATTGAGCACACACGGACAAGTAGCAGCTCGCATCCGAGAAGGATGAAGGATGTCGGCGCCGAGGGAGGCGCGGCTTGCGGGCGGAGGCGAGGAGGCGGCCGGGGCGGCTCGACGGCGGGCCTGCGGGCTCCCATGGCGGCACGGAAGACGGCGGTGACGACCGGAGGCGGGGAGGCGACGCCGTGACGCTCAGATCGGGAGGACGATGCAGGAAGGAGGCGCGGCCTGGCCAGGACAATGAGGCCTTGTGAGGCGGTCGAACAGGCGGGCGTGCGTAGAGGAGCGGGAGAGGAGGGGAGGGCGCTGAGGGCGCCGGCGAGCCGAGGAGGAGGGCGACGGTGCAGGGACGAGCGTCGGGGTTGGAGGCCAGCTCGGCTGAGGCAGACGTTAAGCGTCGCGGACGTCATGCTGGCCAAGGCGGGAAGCGGAGCATGGTGGGATCCGCAGAGAGAGGAGGCGACGGTGGTTGGAGGGGTGAGGGAGTGGGGCTAGGGTTGGGATTAGAATTAAGGTTAGGGTTTGGTTGGGGATGGTAGGTGGCTGCGGGCTGGGCTTTTGGGCCTGGCCTGCGGCTGCCTCCCCCGATAAAAATAGTTTGTATTATATGTTTAGTTGTAAAAATACTTTTGTAATTAATTTTTAGACAAAACAAAATATTCGGACAGACCGGATTTTGCAGTTGAAATAAAGAGGGAGGTAAATATAAAACAATTAGGTCTTTGGAGAAATAGTTTTTAGGTTAAAAGATGCATGATGGTGTCATGATGATGCAAAAATAAAATAACATACATTTTTAATAGTAGTTTTTATCCGGGATGCTACAATTCGACACCACTAACAATGGATCTCGCCCTCGAGATCCGCCTAATGGTACCGGGAAGAAGGGCGGCGATCTGAATCTTCTCGCATCGTGTAGATCCTCGCGACACCACTAACAAGAGGTCGTTGTCCGTGATCGTCAGGAGAACACTCCGGGAACAAAGGGCGAAGGTAGAGGTATCCACAAATAAAGCCACCTCTAACTTCGATAGAAGGAGAGAAAAGATGCGGCCTATCCCACTTCAATGTACAAGAGCGAATAGAAAGGGTAGTCGGCATGGGGGCCAATCCATCACGCACCCAAACTATTACTCCGCACAATCAGTAGAAAAGCGTGCAACCATTCTCGGAATCAGACTGAAGATCTCGACAATCGAGGTTCAGAAACAAAGGAGTGATGCAGACTCTGCATCAGATCTGGCGTAGATGATGTCGTCGCGTCGGAAAACAACGGAAGGCACAAACAAGGAACAAAGAATGGAGCCACAGAAGACGGATTCCTCAGATAGCATGAACACCGGATGGTAGAACACCGTTATCAAAAGAGGAAGCGAAACCCTGAAGGTACGACGGAACCCAACCACGAGAAATCCTGGACTTGAAGAAAGGTAAGAGAGTGGATTCAAAACACGCAGAGGTAAGAGGAGAATAGCAGAGGGGTAAGGAGTAAAAGCAGACCTAATCAGATCTATCCAACCGATTTTGCAAAATAGTTTTTGACACTCTACTTCGGCCGTTAGCTAGGTTATCCTACAGGCTGGACTTGTGGGGTATCGCAACTGCTGAGCTCTGATACCACTCTGTAACACCCTCAGAATCGGCCCTATGCAAGTTTCAGCGATTCCCGCCAAACCCGCATAGAAACGATTCAAAGGTGCCCACCAGGCACTTTCGTGCGGGTGGAAAACGAAGTAATACCATTACACAATAGTCCACGATGGAACCCACAAAACATATATATACAACAGCGACTCAAAGAGTCACTGATACAGATATACAATACAAAGATCCAAATCACCTTGAAAACGATACGGCATCCGAGTACGGACAAGATGCAAATTGAGCTAAGAGCCCTGAAGAATAACCAATGGCGTCCATAACCCTGCCCAGGCCAAGCCGGAAGGGTAACCCTGCTAACGATGTCGATCTCAAAACCTGCTGAAACCAAAGGAGTGCCGACAAAGGGCAAAGGAAAAAAAAAAGAGAGCGGTCAGTACTGAGGCCAGTACACGGCGAGACTAGAATTCGGCGGTCCTCGCCTACATAGGTATGGTGGACTGAGCGGCAGCGCGGCATGCACTAAACAACCTATAGAGACTCGAGATAACTGTCGGCTATCAGAGAGGGATAAGAAAGGCCTATTCGGAACCAACCTGATTCTACCACCAAACATACCCATCCTGGTGTTTCCCCCTCGAGACCAAACGAGGAAGTCAACCGAGGAACTCACACCGTTGACAGTTTTATTTATTCCGTTATCGTTGCAGCAATTACTAGTCAGGTGTAGATAGTCATCCTGATATAATAAGCAGTGGGCACTTTTAGTTAACCATTCCATTGTAGTTGCAACACTTACTAGTCAGATACAATTAGCATGAGATATCCCAAAACCCAGCAGTCGTTGGTACTTTTATTTAGCCATTCCGTTGCAGTGGAGCTGATTACTAGTCATATCGGATACAAGTCAAATTATAACAGTAAACTTTAGTTATAGTTGTCTATGATCGAGAACTGTGCTCCAAGTCGTCCATAACCGCGGACACGGCTTTTCGAAAAGATTTAACCCTGCAGGGGTGCACCAAAGTTTCCACACGCACCTACAACCTTGTTGTCTGATCAGGTAGGTACAAGATCACAAAACATACACCCAACGGTATGTCGACGGGGTTTGGACACAACGCTTCCTAGACCCAAAGCAAGCACGAGGGCCACCCACACTAAGCTACCCGCGAAGTTGGCGGCTCAAACGGACCTGGGGTTTGCGTCGGTGGTAAACGACAGGAACCCGAAACTCTCGGGCTTGTCGATACATGAAAACACTCCGCTTACCTAAGCAAAGACGATTACCGCACAATTTTAAATAAAGCAGTAAAGCATGGCATAAGTACAGGATAGTAATAAAGCCCCAAACTACTTGTGGCCCCCGGTACAATACTTGGAATCAGGTACTAAATCGATGGGGGTGCCCACACACCCCACCTATGGTTAGCGCGCTCGATCTCGGAACAGGTATCAAGAACTCGGGGTCCTACGGGACACCAGTGAGCGGTTAAAATCCAAATATTGTCTATTACCCACCGGTGCCTCTGCATTTACCTACTTCAATTTTAGTTATTAAACAATAATTAAAGTCTTGATCATCTCCAACATTAAACATGCGGCAATACTCCAACAACTGTGGTATTTGACGACACGCAACAGCACTTGAGCAAGCGACTACGACGCGCAGGTCCGACTATCTACCAAACAACAGGTAAAAGTATGTGTCCAAGGCTATATAAGGCCGCAAGGGATATCACGGGTACGGAAACTAGAGCATCGCAACACAGATAGCAATAGATCAACAGGAGGAAATAAAGACTATAAATGCAAAATAGGTAGAAGGGGAAGGGATGCTCGCCTGAAAACATTGTCGAAGGTTCATCCGAAGATCGGGTCGATACTCGCATCAACTCATCGGCCTAATCCGTGAAGAAGCAAAGCACTAGAAGAAACACCGGAGGCACTATTTAATACTACGACAGAAGATCGGGCATGATGCATGTATGATGTATGACATGGCAAAGGTGCAATGCAATTAGGCAATATTAAGCGGAACCCCCGGTCCCGACATTTAATTAGGTGGTTCATGTTGTTTAGATACCCCCGCAATTTAAATGTTGTCTTAACATGGCAAAAGATAGCACCGGTTCGCTACACAAATTTAAATGGGACCAATATAAGACTAGATTCGTTGGCTTATGGCCCCATATTAATTATAAGGTGAATCGGCCTAAGGCCCCCAAACCACAACATATGTATGTATGTATGTGACATGAACAAATAAATGCAACAAGTATAAATATAGCATTTATAAAAATAGAGGTTCGGGGAGGTTCACACATTGGGGGTTCGGCGAACTTGGTTCCGAGGGTCTTGGGTTTGATAGGGTTCGAGCTCGATCTCGCCAGGATCAATCTTCGGGGTCCGGGTCTCAGGGTTCGGCGAGGGGACGATCTCGCATCCAGGAAGAAGGACTTGGTGCTACGAGATGAAGCGCTTGTTGTTCCGTGTGGCGATCTTGGCGGTCATCGGGTCCGAGAAGAAGATCTTGTCGGGTCCGCTTATCAGGTCGGTCTTGGTGTTCCGATGGATCGGTCCCTGGGGTCAAAGAATTTGGCGCATCAGGGTTCGACGTTCTCGGATTCTGATTGGAGATCTTGGTGGGCTTCAGGATCTCGACGATCTTGGTGTCCGGGACGGGGACCTCGGCGGGATAGGTCTTCGGAAGATCTTGTCGGTATCTCGGCTTTGATATAGAAGGAGGACTTGGTTTCAGTACTGGTGATCTCGCCGTGGCACTGTACCAACATCGGTCTTAGTTCTTTAGACGCCTCGCCGGACATCTATACTTCACAGCGAACGGTCCACAAGTGTTAGTCTTAGTGTGCACACAACACACAAAAGCACAGGTTTACGGTCATAGAGCAGCAAAAGATTGAGCACACACGGACAAGTAGCAGCTCGCACATCTGGAGAAGGATGTCTGGGTCGGCGCCGAGGAGGCGCGGGGCCGGCGGCTTGCAGGGCGACGAGGAGGCGGCCGGGGTGGCTCGACGGCGGGCCTGGGGCTCCCATGGCGGCACGGAAGACGGCGGTGACGACCGGAGGCGGGGAGGCGACGCCGTGACGCTCAGATCGGGAGGACGATGCAGGAAGGAGGCGCGGCCTGGCCAGGACACGGGCGCGCGGCGGCGGTCGAACAGAGGCGGGGTCAGCGCGGCGGCGATGCAGAGAGGAGCGGGGAGAGGGACGGGGAGGGCGCTGGCGGAGCCGCGGCCGAGGAGGAGGGCGACGGTGCAGGGACGAGCGTCGGGGTTGGAGGCCAGGGCTCGTCTTGAGGCAGACGTTGGCGTCTGCTGGCGGCAGCGTCTTGGAGCTGAGGGGCGCGGGGATCCAGACGAGAGGGAGGCGGCGGTGGTTGGAGGGGTGAGGGAGTGGGTCTAGGGTTGGGATTAGAATTAAGGTTAGGGTTTGGTTGGGGATGGTAGGTGGCTGCGGGCTGGGCTTTTGGGCCTGGCCTGCGGCTGCCTCCCCCGATAAAAATAGTTTGTATTATATGTTTAGTTGTAAAAATACTTTTGTAATTAATTTTTAGACAAAACAAAATATTCGGACAGACCGGATTTTGCAGTTGAAATAAAGAGGGAGGTAAATATAAAACAATTAGGTCTTTGGAGAAATAGTTTTTAGGTTAAAAGATGCATGATGGTGTCATGATGATGCAAAAATAAAATAACAGACATTTTTAATAGTAGTTTTTATCCGGGATGCTACACTATCTCAGTTTTTTTAAAGGAGTCTCTAGGTAGGTAAGACTCGGAAAAATATTTAAATCATTCCATATGTTAACTTTGAAAGAGAATCTTTAGTTCGCTGATAGAGATCAAGAAAATACATGTTTTTGCAAAACAAAGCAGCTTACCTTTTCTTTTCTCCCAGGCGGTAGTTCTATGTTTACATGAAAAGTATAGCCATACATGGTTTTTTGGAGGTAAGATAAACAGAACCATAGAAGCAAACTGGAATACGAACCATAAGCCTAATTAATTTTAGATGTGGTTCACGCATTCCCAAACAGCTTTAGAGGAAGAAACCACACACCACTTCAGAATTTTATTTGCAAAGCAAAAAAATCTATACATGTTCTCTCTCCGTTTTAAAATATAAGATGTTTTAACTTAATTAAGTAAATGTATCTAAACTTTTTTTTAGTATGTAGATTCACTCATACGTGGAATCAATCTACACACTAAAATAGCCTAGATATTTTTTCTTCACAAATCTAAAATATCTTACATTTTGAAACGAAAGGAATACGTGTTATTTGAACCACAAAGTACCATGGTTATCTCAATAATTTCTTGTCTCTGTGACAGAACAAATTGGAATTAAAACTGGAGGATCTGTCAAAATAAATAAATTAAGAACATATGAAAAATCCTTGCTAGCGTTATCCAATGTCTCAACGCCAGACGCATGACAGGGACGTCCGTCTTTCTCGTACTCATGCACCACCTGGGCCGCGCATTGATCTGCTTGGCCAGGTACGCATCGCTCAAATCCTTCGCCATGCACGCATTCTGGACGATTGGAGCCACATCGGTTGCGCCGCCCTCCTGTGAGGATGCTCGGCCGGCTACAGCTGTGGCAGAGGCCGTTGAACACCAACTTGCCTGCCTCGTTCAAGTGGGGCCTGTCGGCGGCCTCACGCCAGATGCTGGACGGTGGGTGGGCGGGCGGTGGCGAGGTGGTGCGACCTATCGGTCGGCAGGGGAAGCCGCGCCCGGACGCCGGACGGGGGGCGGTCGGTCGGTAGGGGAAGCCGTGCCGGCGCGGCGAGGATCTGGCTGCACAAGGGAATGGCGGCAGATCAGGGAGGGGAACGGGGGCGTCGTGGGGAGGAAAGTGGGCTTCGTTTCATTTTTTTCGTTGGCATACTCTGCGTGTCTAAAGGGAACCGGTATTTTCGGTTCGCGGTGGCAGGAGGGTAAATATCTCCGAACTTGAAGGGCAAAATTGTCCAAAAAATTTCGGACGGAAATTCCTTAAGACCAACCTACCTCTGAAGAAATTAGTAGATAGATTAACAACAAATCATATCATAGGAGAATGATGTGATGGGCATACTCCTACAAATAAGTGTGGCATAAAGATCAAGTCATTTTAATAGTTCGTTTGCTATAAGCTTTAAGATACATAGTAACATAATTCCTTCGACCAAGAGATCATGCTAATCATCATCACTGGAAGGATGTTTTGATGACATCAAACACCACTACGTAATTTGGTGGTTAGAAAGATGGCATTGAGTGTTTAGAAAGTATGTGTTGAGGCACATGGATCAAGAGTGATATTTGTCCATTCATATGACGGATAGATATACTCTGGGCCCTTTCGGTGGAATGTCATCCAATTAGCTTGCAAGCATGTGACTGACTCACAAGGGATCACATATCATAGGAACGAGTAAAGATTACTTATCGGTAACGAGGTTGAACTAGGTATGCAGAGATACCGACGATCAGATCTTGGATAAGTAAAATATCGCGAGACAAAAGGAAATTGGTTTCATATGTAAATGGTTCATTCGATCGCAAAGTAATCATAGAAATATGTGGGAGCCATATGAATTTCCAGATTCCTCTATTAGTTATTGATCAGAGAAGAGTCTCGGTCATGTCTGCATAATTCACGAACCGTAGGGAGACACACTTAAGGATTCGATGTTGGTTAGTAGATATGGAATGTGAGTAAGAAGACTGAATATTGTTCGGAGTCTCAGATGGGATCCAGGATATCATGAGGATATCCTGAATGGTCTAGAGAATAATATTCATATAAGAAAAGTTCAATTCCGGTGTTTTTACCGGAATGATCTAGAAGGGTCTAGAAGGTTCACTGAACCGGAAGGGGATAGGTACATGAATGAGTCATGACAAAGTGGAATGGTTGCATCATGTCCTAGGTCAAAGGGCTATGCAAATAAAAGTGAGAAATCAAACTCCAAAATTTAAAGTAAAAAGGCAAGTTTGAAAAGTCAAACTGGGACAATCTACCCTGGTGGAGGGAGGAGAGGAAACCTCCTATCCCTCCACCACGCGCCAAGGAGGAGAGGAAGTTGTAGGAGGATTCAACCTCCCCTCCCTAGCATCCCCTCCCTATCATAAATAGAGGGGAGGGGGCTTCCCCAAACAATAACACCACCACAACCCCTCCCCACGAAGCTGCCAGCCGCCGCCGTTGCGCCGCCACCAGAGATGCCTCCTCCTCTCCGGCCTCTAAACCCTAGAATGCCAGGGAACCCTTCTAATCCATCCTAGCCCGCTCTGGCTTAAGGCGAAGCCCTGCGGGATCTTCCCTCTACTTCTGACACCATGTTGTCGTGCTGTCGGAATCGCAAGGAGAGAACTACAACCTCCGCTGCCTGCTGGAACAAGGGAGAGGAAGGTATTCATTGAGTATCGAACGTGTGACCGACTGTGTGAGCGCTGCCGGAACGCGGCGCTGGAAGGATCGTCTACGCGATCTTGAGTTCGGCAAGTGAACAACTATATCACCCACAAGAATCTGCTCACATTAACCGCTTTGGAATCTTCTAGCGTGAGGACTCTAATCGTCTCGTTTCTACAATCTAGTAGATAAATCTTGGCTTGTGTGTGTTCATACAATAGAATTTTTTTATTTTCCATGCTACAAACCCATATAGTGGTATCAGAGTCGTGTCTATATGTAGATCTATTGCACGAGTAGAACATAATGGTCATTATGGGCGGTGGTGCTTTTATTATCAATTGCTTCTTGTGTACTTTGCATCTTGCGTGATGGTTGGACGAAGCGGCCCGGGCTAACCTTACATGACATCGTTCATGAGACTTGATCCACGCTTAACATGCAAATTGTATTGCATAAGTGGCCTTGCGATTGCCTGTCCCTCCCATCATAGTAATGATTCAATTTACAACGGGCACTTGATAGTTCAAGCATCAACGTTGTGGTTCTTGTTCGTAAATTAGAACGGTACTTATTGAAAGCCCCAAACCACGTAAAATATGCAAAGAAAATTAGAGGCGTCTAACTTTGTTTTGCAGGGGTTTGTTGTGATGTGATATGGCCATGATTGTGATTATATATGATGTATGCAATGTTCCTTATTGTAACTCGACAACCGGCAGAAATATTATGGTTATCTTTTAATTTCGTTAAGACATGTGTGTCTATTATTCAAATTAGTTGTAATAGTTGAAGTTGCTGGACAACAACCATGGAGCGGTGCTATTGACCTTGACGCCACGTCGGTGATGATGGAGATCATGTTCGTTCTTGAAGATGGAGATCGGAAGGACAAAAAGAAAGGCCATATCATATCACATATTTTGAATTGCATGTGATGTTAATCCTTTTATGCATCTTGTATTCCTTAGATAGTGACGGTAGCATTATAAGATGATCCCCCTCACAAAATTATCAAGTAAAGTGTTCACCCTTAGTTAGCACCGTTACCAAGACTCGTCGTTTTGAAGCACCACATGATGATCGGGTGTGATAGAATCAATGTGTGCATACAACAGGAGCAAGCCAGATTTTCTCATGCAGAAAGTAAGGTTAATCTTGACAAGCCTAGCATGTACAGACATGGTCTTGGAACACGGATCACCGAAAGGTAAAGCATGAGTCATATAGTAGATATGATGAACATGTTGATTGTTTTCCTTTGAAACTACATCATCTCTCATGATGATCGGTTTTGACGTAGTGGATTTGGTTCGTGTGATCACTAAACCATTGTGAGGGATATTGTTTTGAGTGGAAGTTCACCTAGTTTAATTTAACTATTAATTAGAACTCAATTTTTCATAAACGTAGTCCAAATTTTTTCAAATATGTTGTACATCAATGGTGCTCCCTACCATCAATTTTAATGCATTCCTAGAGAAAGAAAAATTAAAAACAATGGAAGCAACTTCGCATATTGGTTCCATAATTTGAGGATTGTCCTCACCGCTGGTCAGTTGACCTATGTGCTAGATGCACTGCTAGGTGATCATCTGCAGCTCATGCTACTGATGAGGTGAAAAATGTTTACCTTACTCGGAACAATCAGTACTCCAAAGTTCAGTGTGCTATCTTGTATGGTTTGGAATCGGAGCTTCAGAAAAGGTTTGAGAACTTTGACCAACATGATATTGTTCGTGAACTCAAAATGATATTTGAGGCTCACGCGCCAGTTGAGAGTTATGAAGCTTCTGAAAAGTTCTTTAACTGCCAGATGGAAGAGGACAGCTCCATTAGTGAGCATGTACTTAAGATGTCTGGGCATGCTAACAAGCTCCAGATCTTGGGCATAATAATTCCTAATGTGTTGGGGATTCATCGTGTCCTCCAATCACTACCACCAAGTTACAAGAACTTTTTGATGAACTACAACATGCAGCACATGGATAAGACATTGCCAGAACTCTTCTCTATGTTGAAGTCTGCGCAAGTGGAGATCAATAAAGAGCACCAAGTTTTGATGGTCAATAAGACCACCAATTTCAAGAAGCAAGGCAAGCCTAAGAAAAAGGGTAACTTCAAGAAGGGCAGCAAAAATTTGCCGCGCCTAAAAAGATGAAGACCAAGGCTGGGCCTAAGCCTGATACTGAGTGCTTTTACCGCAAGGGAGAAGTTCACTGGAAGCAGAATTTTCCCAAGTACTTGGCGGATCGGAAGATCGGCAACATCAAGAAGAAAGATATATTCGATATACATGTTATTGATGTGTATCTTTCTAGTAACCGTAGTAGTGCCTGGGTATTTTATACTAGTTCAGTTGCTCATATTTGTAACTCGAAACAGGTGCTGAAGAATAGATGGAGACTAGCGAAAGACAAGGTGATGATGCACGTTGGAAATGGATCAAAGGTCGATGTGGTCACGGTCGGCACGCTCCCTCTTCATATACCATGGGGATTAGTTTTATACTTAAATAATTTTTATTTGGTGCATGCGTTGAGCATGAACATTATATCGCGATCTTGTTTATTGCGAGACTATTAATTGTTTAAGTCCGAGAATAATGGTTTTTCGATTTATATGAGTAATATACTTTATGGTCATGCACCTTTGATAGATGGTCTATTCTTATTGAATCTCGATTGTAGTGATACAGATGTTCATAATATAGAAGCTAAACATTTGAAATTGAATAATTCTACATACATGTGGCACTGTCGTCTTGGTCACATTGGAGTGAAGCGTATGAAGAAACTCCATTCCGATGGACTTCTTGAATCACTTGATTTCGAATCACTTGAAAGATGCGAAGCATGTCTGATGGGTAAATGACTAAGACTCCATTTTTTGGTATGATGGAGCGAGCTACAAACTTATTCGAAATCATACATACCGATGTGTGTGGCCCGATGAGTGTAGTATCACGTGTTTTGGTTATCGTTATGTTCTTACTTTCACGGATGATTTGAGTACATATGGGTATATCTATTTCATGAAACATAAGTCCGAAACTTTCGAGAAGTTTAAGGAATTTCAAAGCGAAGTGGAGAATCAACGTTACAACAAGATTAAATTTCTGCGATCTGATTGTGGAGGTGAATATCTAAGTTACGAGTTTGGCGAGCATTTGAAGAAATGTGGAATACTTTCACAATTGACACTGCCGGGAACACCACAACGTAATGGTGTGTCCGAACGTCGTAATCGAACTCTCTTTGATATGGTTCATTCTATGATGTCACTTACAGATTTTCCTTTGTCGTTTTGGGGTTATGCATTAGAAACAGCCGCATTCACTTTAAATAGGGCACCATATAAATCCGTTGAAACGACATCGTATGAATTATGGATTGGGAAGAAACTTAAAGTGTCGTTATTTAAAGTTTGGGATTGCGAAGCTTATGTAAAGAAGTTACAGCCCGACAAGCTTGAACCCAAAGCAGAAAAATGCGTCTTCATAGGATACCTGAAGGAAAATATTGGGTATACCTTCTATCATAGATCCGAAGGCAAAATATTCGTTGCCAAGAATGGATCCTTTCTAGAGAAGGAGTTCCTCTCGAAAGAAGTGACTAGAAGGAAAGTAGAACTCGACGAGGTTGTCAAACCTTCTCTCGGATTTGAGAGCAGCGCAACACCGGAAGAATTTCGTGTGGCGCCTACACCAATAGGAGAGGAAGCTAATGGTAAAGATCATGAAACTTTGGTCGAAGTTACTATAGAACCTCACAGGTCGACGAGGACTCGTACCACTCCTGATTGGTATTATCTCGTTATTAGTGTCATGTTGGTGGACAACACCGACGTCCCTGTGACATATGAGGAAGCAACGATGAGCCCAGATTCCAATATATGGCAAGAAGCCATGAAATCCGAGATTCGATCCATGTACGAAAACCATGTATGGACTTTGGTGGACTTACCGGATGGCCGAAAGGCTGTCGAGAACAAGTGGATTTTCAAGAAGAAAACAAATGCTGATGGTAATGTAACTGTCTATAAAGATTGACTTGTCGCAAAAGGGTTTCATCAAATTCAAGGTGTTGACTATGATGAGACTTTCTCAGCAGTAGCAAAGCTAAAATCTGTGAGGATTTTGTTAGCAATCGCTGCATATTATGATTATGAGATATGGCAGATGGATGTCAAAACAGCGTTCCTCAATGGAGACATTGATGAAGAGTTGTATATGGTACAACCCAAAGGTTTTATTGATCCTAAATATGCTAATAAGGTATACAAACTTCAACGGTCCATTTATGGATTGAAGCAAGCATCTCGAAGTTGGAGTCAACATTTTGATAAGGTAATCAAAAGTTTTGGTTTTATACAAACTTGTGGAGAAGCTTGTATTTGAAAAGAAAGTGAGTGGGATCTCTATAGCATGCGTAGTACTATATGTGGATGTCATATTGTTGATTGGGAATAATGTAGACCTTCTTAATAGTGTCAAACATTATTTGAATAATAGTTTTTGAATGAAAGATCTTGGCGAAGCTGCTTACATATTAGGCATAAATATTTATAGAGATAGATCGAGACACCTAAATCGTTGTCACAGAGTACATATTTGGACAAAGTTCTAAAGAGGTTTGGAATGGAAGATAGCAAGAAAGGGTTTTTGCCCATGTTGCCCAATACGACCTTGAGTAAAACTCAAATTCCTACTATGACAGAAGATAGAGAAAGGATGAGAAAGACTCTCTATGCCTCAGCCATAGGATCTATCATGTATGCCATGCTATGTACTAGACCCGACATTGCATATGTTGTCAGTTTGACTAACAAATATCAAAGTGATCTAGGGGTAGATCATTGGACATCGGTCAAAAACATCCTTAAGTACTTGCGAAGAACTAAGGATATGGTTCTTTCTTATGGAGGTGATGAACGGCTCATTGTTAATGGTTACACCGATGCTAGTTGGAATACCGATCCGGATGATTCTAAATCTTAATCTGCATATGTATTTACTTTGAATGGGGCAGCAGTGGGCTAGAGGATTGGAAAGAAAAGCGTTGTGGTGAGATCTTTAACTGAATCGGAATACATATCTTCTTTGTAGGCTTCACAAGAAGCGATATGGATGAAGGAGTTCATTACGTAGCTCGGTGTGGTTCCCAGTGCGCTGGACCCAATGTCTATCTACTTTGATAACATGGGTGCCATAACCAATGTGCAAGAACCAAGGTGACACAAGAAGCTGAAGCATATCAAGCTATGTTTTCATGCTATTCGAGAGCATGTCCAAGATGGTGACATAAATATTTGCAAAGTACATACAGTTCTGAATGTGGCGGATCCATTGAATAAACCTCGCCCGAGGCCAAAACATGACCAGCACCAAACCGCCATGGGTGTTCGGTATATTACCATGTAATATAGATTAGTTGACTCTAGTCCAAGTGGGTGACTATTGGAGATATGCCCAAGAGGCAATAATAAAAGTAGTTATTATTATATCTTTGTGTTTATGATAAATGTTTACATTCATGCGATAATTGTATTAATCGGAAAGATTAATACTTGTGTGATTTGTAAACTAATTAGAGTCCCTAGTAAAGCCTCTTTATAATACTAGCTTGTTCGTTGATAGATGATCATGGTTTCTTGATCATGAACATTGAGATGTTATTAACAACAAATCATATCATTAGGAGAATGGTGTGTTGGACATACTCATATAGATAAGTGTAGCAAAAAGATCAAGTCATTTCAATAGTTCATTTTATATAACTTTCAAATACATAGTAACTAATTCCTTCGACCATGAGATCATGCTAATCACCATAACCGGAAGGATGTTTTGATGACATCAAACACCACTTCGTAACTTGGTGGTTATAAAGGTGGCATTGAGTGTTCGGAAAGTATGTGTTGAGGCACATGGATCAAGAGTGGGATTTGTCCATCCATATGACGGATAGATATACTCTGGGCCCTCACGGTGGAATTTCATCCAATTAGCTTGCAAGCATGTGACTGGCTCACAAGGGATCACATATCATAGCAACGAGTAAAGAGTACTTATCGGTAACGAGGTTGAACTAGGTATACAGAGATACCGACGATCAGACCTTTGATAAGTAAACTATCGCGAGACAAAAGGAAATTGGTTTCATATGTAAATGGTTCATTCGATCGCAAAGTAATCATAGAAATATGTGGGAGCCATATAAATTTCCAGATTCCTCTATTGGTTATTGATCAAAGAAGAGTCTCGGTCATGTCTGCATAATTCACGAACCATAGGGAGACACACTTAAGGATTCGATGTTAGTTAGTATATATGGAATGTGATTAAGAAGACCGGATGTTGTTCGGAGTCTCGTATGGGATCCAGGATATCATGAGGAGATCCAAAATGGTCTAGAGAATAATATTCATATAAGAAAAATTCAATTCCAGAGTTCCGGAATGATTCCAGTGTTTTCATCGGATGATCTAGAAGGGTCTAGAAGGTTCACCGAACTGGAAGGGGATGGGTACATGAATGAGTCATAATAAAGTGGAATGTTTGCATCATGTTCTAGGTCAAAGGGTTGTGCAAATAAAAGTGAGAAATCAAACTCCAAAATTGAAAGTCAAAAGGCATGTTTGAAAAGTCAAACTCGGACAATGTATCCTGGTGGAGGGAGGAGAGGAAACCTCCTCTCCCTCCACAACGCCCAAGGAGGAGAGGGAGTTGGAGGATGATTAAACCTCCCCTCCCTAGCAGCCCCTCCCTCTCATAAATAGAGGGGAGGGGGCTGCCCCAAACAACAACAACACCATAGCCCCTCCCCACGAAGCCGCCAGCCGCCGACGACGACCATGCCTCTTCCTCTTCATCCTCTAAACCCTCCAACACTGGGGAACCCTTCTAATCCATCCTAACCCGCTTCGCATTAAGTCGAAGCCCTCCGGGATCTTCCCTCTACAACCGACAGCATGTCGTCATGCTGCCAAAATCGCGAGGAGAGAACTACAACCTCCGCTACCTGCTGGAACAAGGTAGAGGAATGTCTTCGTCGAGTATCGAACGTGTGACCAACTGTGGGAGCGCTGCCGGAACCTGGCACCGGAAGGATCGTCTACGCGATCTTGAGATCGGCAAGTGAATGACTACATCACCCACGAGAATCTGCTCTTGTTAACCGCTTTGGAATCTTCGAGGGTGAGTACTCTAATTGAGTCGTTTCTACAGTCTAGTAGATAAACCTTGTCTTGTGTGTGTTCATGCGATAAAATTTTTGTGTTTTCCATGGTACGAACCCCTACAAATACTACGCCTGAAATGGCCAACCATCTGAAGCAAAACTTTGTTCACGACCTTTCAAAAGCCTAGGAATAGGAGTTTTCTTGGCAAAAATTGGTGAATTACGTGCGCACGATAGACAGGCCCATAGAAGGTGTCCTAGTGGTCATATAAGCCACCATAGAAAGCCCGGTAAAGGGTTCAAGTTTCTCGGAAAATGCGATAGTATGGTGTGACGGGGTCTGGCCAACCCAGTGTAAACCGTTGTAACCCAGAGGCAATACCTCGCCCCTTACAAATGACAAGATTCCGCAATCAGAACCTCCCAGAGTCAAAACATATGATAACCTTGTCATTCACAACCTCGCAACGGGGCAGAGAACGATTGAAGTTGAGTGCAGGAAGGGGTTGGGTGCGGGTGCCGCCTCATAAACCCCGCTTGATGTGCCCCCACTCAGCTCCAACCTCCCTATTTCAGGTGAGGGAGCTATCTTGTGCAGGATTGAGGTGCATCTGGATACCACGCGGTGTGCTCTTTTAAAAAAGGAAAACAGAAGACACAAAGGGAACATTCTTGGTGCGACAAGAGGTAAAAAGTTAAAGTAGTTCATTATTATAGACTAATGGCGCGAACAAAATGTCTATTTTAGGAAACTAAGGAGAATGACAAGGGGGAAAGAGTGTGGAAAACATCACGCGTCACGCTTCATCGCTCCCACCATGGCAGCAACATATGGGGCAACAACTTTCTCTGCAACCAGCAGTTCCAGCCCATCGTTGAAGGGCTCCAGCAGTTTCGAGAAGGGGAAACCAGGCGTCAAGGTGTAAGCACGAGGAAGGAAGAGCTTGGTAGTGGTCGCTGTGATGCGTTCGCAGTCCGCCTTTAGCATCCCATCCACGCTCGGGCGCATGTCCCGGATCTCTGTCACTAGGCGGTCGAAGAACAGAATGAGGGTAGAGAAATTCGTCCCGTCAATGACCGTTGGCTGCATGTCCAGCATGTGCATTGGAATCAGGGTGGCACACACGATCCCAGTCAGTGCGTTGGTCTCGGCGAAGGAGAGCGCCGAGAGTTGATCCATCCCACTGGCACAGTCAACGTGCATCACCTTGACGTGATCACGCGCCTTGGGGAGGTGCTCAATCTGGCGGTCCCACTGTGAGGTGCGCTCGTTGGAGTGTCGGGCGGAATCGAGTGTCTCATTGAGACGCTTATGAAGAACCGCCTCTTGACCATCACCTTGCTGCTGGGCAGCCCAGAACTGCTGGCGCAAAGTCTCCTGCCGCTCCGCTACACTTTTGGCTATGCTGGTCTCGCGGCACCTCATCTCTTAAAGTTGAGATGAGAACAACTCTTCTGAGTTTTGTAAGGCTTCTTCGCAATCACGAATCTGGCCTTGAAGGGACCTCATGATGGATAAGTGCTCCTCTTCATGAGATTTTGTCTCTTCCATGACGCTCATTAGCTCCCGCTCTTAAAAGCGCTTTTGCTCATCCATGCGCCTCTGCAACACCAAAACAGAAGGAGTGGCACCTAATTGGAGGTCTCTCCTGCCCTTTGAACACCTCGAGCAGGACGCATTCAAGCTTACCCTTCACCTAGGAGGCTGAGACTTCCTCCACGCGAAGCAAGTTTGCTCGCGGGAGATGTCCTAATGCGGTGTTGTCGGGCCTAGGCCTCCTCGGTCCTCTTCTGCCTTTCCTCCGTGCGTAGCATGCGTGGAGCACGAACTGGCGTTGCTAGGATTCTAGCCTAGCAAGGGCATGGTGTGCTTCTTCAAAGACGGATGGTTCGAGAGACAGTCCCACTGGGCATGGACGTACCGATGAGATACAATGTACAAACGGGGACGAGCCATCCTGTACGTGAAAGACACCTGTGGAAAATCTTCGCGGGTTCGGCGCGCCACCGAAGACCAACTTGGCCAACGGTCAGGAGAAAGGTTTATGTGGGTGCCCATCCCCAATGATGAGGGACGGTCAGGGACCCATGGGGATCCATCATCGCTAGCTTCCGAGTCATAAGGAGCTGTCGCTAGGTCCTCCACCGGGGCGGACTTGGCGAGGTGCTTGGTGCCTGAGGAGAAATGTCATGGTTAAGACGATAGCCTCCTGGAACTTCAAGCAAAAGCAGGTTGAGGGGGCGATAGGTCTTACCAATACTCGAGAGATATACATCTGCAGTGGATTCAGTTCAAGAGAAGCATGCATGGCCGCATCCGGTGAGGAGGCAGGGGCTGGAGAATTGAGGCCTTCCCCCGGCCTTCCCCTCTGGCGGAGTAGGTGCCTCATCCGAAAGTTCAGCGAGGAGGGCTCGCTTTCTCTTGGCAGAAGGCAGGGGACACACTCGCGTGTCTTCACCACTTCAATTTCCCGTGGACACCGTCCCCAGCGCCCTAGGAGACAGGCCGAGAAGATGGTTGAGACAAATTGACAAAAAGAGGATCACCTTAACAAGGAGGTCGTAGAAGTAAGTGTCTTATCCGCCCCAATTGTGGCGGAAGATCCAGCTGCAGCTGAGGAGTGCGCTCCCAGCGGACCTTGATGTGGGGCCTGAAAGGGGCGGTGACACCGAATCTCCATGAGCCAAAAGTGTGGTGTGACAAAGCTCCTTCAGGAGGGGGACGCGCCCCTTGATGGGCGAGGCCTGGTCTAGGAGCTTAGTAGAAAGGGCACGGTGTGCCACCGCGCCCGCAACAAAGACGTCGTCCTCTCCCCTGGGCTCGTCGGAATCAGGCGCTAATGACTCGGGGAGCCGTCGTCAGTAACCAGGGGAAACAGAACCGGAAGACTGAGGGAGGCATGAGTGGCCTCCTGCCGACGCCCCTTGTGTGCGATGAATTCTAACAAGGAACGCCACACCCGTTGGCCCCAAGCTCATTGCATTGAGTCATTAACGACCAAATAGAGTCGATGTTTTCCTTGTCGAGACACAGGGTCCGCCTTACCCCTGAGCCGCCACTTCACCGTCGCCTTCAGCATTTGAGCTTCAGTCTCGGAAAAAGGACTAACGAAAAGACGAGTGCGATCCAAGGGACCGATGTTGTCGTGGTATTGCCGACGAGTATGCCATGGAGGGGTCCTCACAGTGTGTGTTTAGAGACGTGGGGGAAGGCGGACGGTTGACGGGTACGAGGTAACACAGCTTACCCAGGTTCAGATCCCACGACGGTGGCGGAATCCTACTCCTGCTATAAATCACTATAAGGGCAATACGCCGAGTTACTAGGATTGGTTCGCTATGCGAGGTATGAGTTGATTTGTGCCCTAAAGGCTCCCATAGGCCCGACTTATATAGTCTCCAGGTCCTAGGGTTACAGGGAAAAGTCCTAGCCGGACAGGTTATGGAGTCCTACACTGCTTATTACTAGTCTAGCGTGTCTTGCACTCCAAGGCTCCGGGTACGTCGGTGACTCCTCCGTAGCCTTCCTTTATCCGGGATGGGCCTCCCTTCTGGATCCATGTAACTGGGACGCCCAGCAGGCCAAGGGCCATGCTACCAACTATGGGCCACCCGGGTTATCCGGATAGGAGACATGCTATGAGGATACCCATTTAGCATATCCCCAACAGATGTACTCCCAGGCGGGGTGAGAGCGCTCCTGAAGGGTAGCAAGACACCGGGAGACATACTCCTAAATGACATTATGGCCGCTGAGGCCACGCTTTCGCAGGTGAGAAATCTGCGTGTATACTGGCACAAGATCCACATCATCCTCCTCCTGATCACCTTACCCCGGGCGACGGGAAGGTGGAGTCAAGGGATCAGTAAATACATCATACTAGATGGGGAAGCGAATGAAGCACCATGAGCCATTCCACTCATCCCATTTCATCTTCTACACTAGAATATAGGCTTCGGTAAGCCTATCTCGGAGATGGAAGGTAACTCTTACCGATATGGAGTCCCCTAGCTCAATACAAGGGACGAAGTAATGACGGAAAAGAGGGATAGAAGGCATCACGCCCATGAAGTCCTCGCGGAGGAATTGGAAGATGGACAATATCATGACAGCATTGGGGTGCAGTTGAGCCAGTTGCAGGTGGTAGGAGATGATAATTGCCCTCAAAAAAGGTGATACCGGAGGGTTAACGCCTGCCTCTAAGAAGCAGGAGAAGACCCTCACATATCGAGGAAGGCGACTCCCACTGGGAGATCCGGCAGGAAGGAGACAGGTACCCCCATGCTCGTTCCAAGACGAGGCGGCTATGCTGGCTAACTTTATGATGCCCTCCTCTCTTAGACCCTCTAGGAAGAAGGGAACCGACGACCGCCACTCGGCCTCCTGATGCTCACGCTTGTTGAGATGGCTGGATTGCACTTCCCACCGGCTGGGGCAGCGCAACTCTTCTTGCTTGCTGGCACGGGAGCACGGATATTCTTCATAGGCACCATGGATCTAAAGGTGAGGGAGAATGTGGAGGAAGGAATGAGGGCTAAGAAAAGGGGTTGGTAACTTTGTCTGCTACCTTGTCAGGAATCGCATGTGGTGGAAAGGAGGCGACGTGTGCCCCCCTTTAAAAGCGGCGTGGTCCACTTGGAAGCGCGACCCGGGGTGGTTGCATGCTTGTTATTACTTTTTTCAGGAATCGAGGCCGTCTCCATCAATTCGCGGGACTGCCAAGGTCAGACCTCGACACCATGGATTCGTGGAAGCGCGATTACACGCACCCACATGCCAGCACAACTTGGGTTGTAACTTTGTGTGTTGTGTGTCTCTTTGGGCCCACACGTTGTTTAAGGGCGAAGCCCTCACTAGTACAATCTCATTACTTAGAGACTGTGCCTAGAGCCAGTTTACCCCAAAAATAGAATCCACCGGCTATGTTCATCACCCTCAGGCGGTCGTAATTTTTTGACTGCCTCTAACTTTAAACTCAGATGGTTATTAATTGGCAATGTCTCTAATACGAATACGCTAAGCCGCTCGTTAAAAAAACTCCTCTAGATTGAACCTGAGACGATAACAACTATTCTCCGTCTCCCCACATCACTCAACCATAGCCGGTCAGAAATATTAAATGCCTCTAGGGGTCTACTAAGGCGGACCATTATGCCGCCTGACTGAAAAACTTGCGTTGTGCATGTTCCCGAGGTACCATTATCGTGATGTTAATACAAGTAGAAAGTGGACATCTTGCTATCCCCCACCCACATGTGTACACACTCACACGTGTCCACTCGAGGACTACGGATGGTCCCACGTATATAAACCCGCTCGGTCTTCTTCTTCCACGAGCTCGTGTTATTTTATCCCAATCTGTCTAGTCACAAAACCCCAATCTGCACCTTCAGCACGTGCCGAAGCTCCTTTTCTTGCACCACCGCCCTCCTGTTAGCTATGCCATGAAGCGTACATGCAGATATGATCCGGAGGTGAAACCAGTTGGAGGCGCAGCAGCACATGGCTCGGTCGTTGCCGAGCAGGCAGAGGCGGCTCCGGGCGTGCATGTCGCTCATCGCCGAGCATGCGAGGCTACGGGCTCCAAGCAGCCAGCAATCTCCGTCGCCTTGGAGCAGCATGTGGCTGACAACATCGTGGTGCCAGCGATAGATTTGGGAGGGGTAGCTAGAGGAAATCGGCGGGTGCTCTACATCAACAACCCCATCCTCCACCAAGAACTTCTTTACGTAGTTGTGGACAATGACGAGTTCAAGGAGGAGGTCTCCGATGAGGAGTCTAAGGTACTACTTCGCTAGCTTCTCTAGTCGCAGCCGCGGATTTCACTGTTCATACGTAGGATTTGATTAATTATCTATAGATTCTTTTGCTCTTGATGTAGGGAATATATATGGTTTGAATAGTCAATTGTTTTGGAGATTTAATTAGATCTTCTCTTCTGCCATCTAGTAAATTTACATTTACTTGGCATGTTGTTGTTCATATACGGCTTGTGCTATAAATTTAATTGATCAGTAACATTTGATTTTAGGGGTTTTAGGGATTTCTAGCTGAGTGTTGATTTTGGTACACAACAAGCATATAACATTACATTTTTATTACTTATTGAGGCCAATGATTCAATTTTGCACCAAAAGATTCCAAGAGGAATACACATATATACTATGTCAGGTTTTTTTAAGGGATGGTGTTAGTGAACCTGAGGAAATGTACAATAATATATGTTGTGAAATTGCTACTTTGGTTCACTAAAACCATCTCTAAAAAACTTACGAGGCCCCATATTCATTCTACATATATGAACTATCATCTTTGAACTGTTTCTGCATTCATTATTAGGCCGATGATTGAAATTTGCCCCAAAAGGATGAAGGGGTCGGGTGACACACATTTTGTTGGTGTCATCCTTTTTAGGGACAAGTGAGTGAACCTGAGGCAATGTACAGAAATACAATATAGGTTGTGTTGGTACTTTGGTTTGTTGACGCCGTCTTTGAAGAAACTTCTATACGAGGCCCCAGATATATTTTACATTCATATGAACTATGATCTTTAAATTGTTATTCCATGCATTCATAGTGTATAAGAATTATATTTTACTTTCTTACTGAGGCTGATGATTGAATTTTTTCCCAAAAAGATTGCAGGGGTGGTGACACTTACTTGGTGTCCATTTTTATAGGGACGTGGAAGTGAACTTGAGGCAATATACACAAACAATATAGGTTGTGTTGTTGATACTTTGGTTCACTTACTCCATCTTTGAAAAAACTTATGAGACCCCCCAGATTTATTCTATATTCCTATGAACTATATGGTCTTTGAAATTGTTATTGCATGCATTCATAGTGTATAATAAGAATTACATTTCAGTTTCTCACTAAAGACGATGATTGAAATTTGCCCCAAAATATTGCACGAACATGCATTTGTTGGTGTCTTTTTTTAGGGATGTGTTAGTGAACACGAGGCATCTACACAAACAATATAGGTTGTGATGTTGGTACTTTGGTTCCCCAAATCCATCTCTGAAAAAATTATGAGGCCCCTGATTTCTTCTCATATGAACTATATGATCTTTGAATAGTTTCTTCTATATATTTTATTGTGTCCAATGATTGAAATTTTCCCCAAAAGAGAAGCACACATTGGTATCATATTTTTTCATAGATGACTTAGCGAACCCGGAGAAATGTACAAGAACAATAGGTTGTGCAATGGGTGCTTGGTTTGCCAACTCTATCTCTGAAAAAATTATGAGGTCCCTGATTTATTCTCATATGAACTATATGATCTTTGAACTGTTTCTCCTATATATCTTATTGTGGCCAATGATTGAAATTTACCCTAAAAGAGAGGTAGTACCCATTGATGTCAGATTTTTTCAGGGGTGAGTTAGCGAATCTAGAAAAATGTATAAGAATATTAGGTTGTGCAATGGGTACTTGGTTCGCTTACGCCATCCCTAAAGAAACTTATGAGGTCATAGACTTTGTTCTACATATAACTCTAATCAAATCAATTTAATATTATCTTCTTTTTTTGAGGGTTGAATAGTAGGGAAAATCCCCAATGCAATCAATTTAATATTATCTTAAAAATCCCCACTACAATCCAATCAATTTAATATTATCTTACATATGTATGAGTTATAAGTTATGTTCTTAAAAATTTACAGGAGGATTCTAATGATGTAGACTCTATCAAGTACTCCAGGGACAACAAGAACCTCTACGTGTTGAGGAAGTGCCGTCGTGGGTAGATACCTTTCCACCATAGGGGGGACTGTTTTTCCCAATCTGTGCCGGAGTCATCAACTCGGACATCGATATCTTGATCCATTACGCGGTGGACGTTGCCAAAGGCCGAGGCCGGTGGCACCAGGTGAAGACCTTGGCGCAGGCCTATGGCAAATTCCTTCGGGAATATGTCAAGATTGGCCGGTTTCCCCTATAGTATAGGCTATGCATGCTCCTGCTGCTGCTGCCCCTGCTAAGGTGTTTCCCTTCTGCTGCCCCTGCTTATTTTGTATAAGTTAATTATTAACTGGCAGGTAAGTAATTATGGTGGTGGTTGTTGAACTATTAGTTCGTCTATATATCTAGATATATTAATTTACTCCTTTATATATGGAGTTCCTTAAAATTAACTAGTGATGCTCATGAACACTACGAAATATTTCTAGTGCGCACTACCAAACATTCATGAATTAGTCAAATTCAAAATAGGTGCACCTTATTTCTCTGCAGCAAGCGCATGAACCACATTTTCTCTTAATATCTTCGATGTGTGTAGCTCATTTCTTAGGAATATAGCAAACATGTCTATACAACTTCACCTTAGGACTATGCCATATATTTTCTTAAGATTAAAAAAATTGGAGTTCTGAATATATCCAGATATCCGAATATTCACTCAATGAGTTTTCCTTCAAAGAAAAACAGTTATATTGGTGAAACATTCATAATTAAGTAACTAAATAGTCTCACTTCATTATTAAACATTTGAAATATTCAAATTTATAACACTTGCACCTTATTGCTCTACAGCAAGTCGCATGAACACTAGTCTTCATGCCTTTTGAGGGTAAAGATCCAAGGTTTGTACTATAAAAATTATTTTCTTCAATTTATGAACCTTATTTAGTCTTAGGGAACTCAATTTCAGTCTAGCAAGCATGTATAAACACCTTTATTTGCCTTTAAATTATGAATAATTCTCAAATTTTAGGATAATCAAAATATGGAGTTCCAAATATTAGCTTTTTTCAAATTACTTGTCGTCTTAGCTAAGAAAGGTCTTGGCGGCAAATTATGAAATACTCGGAGAACGGATGTTCTTAGAGACGTTTTACACTGACAGTTGTCTGAGGCTAGTACTTGGCGGCAAATATCTGAAAATATTTGGACAAACATTTTAGATTTGTGCCACTTTTGTTCTTCTACGCCCGCTCAGACCATTGTCCACCGCCGCCAGTCCCCTACATCTCCACCACTGCCGCCTCCGGTCCCCGCCTCTCCACCACCAACGCCTCTGGTCCTGCAGTGTGTATGCTCTCCCTCGCCTGCGAGGACCCCCTTCGTCGTCCACGTAGGTATGAGTGAAAACCAAACCCCCAAAACCCTAAATCAGCAGCTTCAATTGAGGAATCTTGCCATGGAATTTTCCATTTTGGTTCTTGAATTTAAGGTTCAGGGTTACCGAGATGCAAAGACCTGATGGTGTAGTCGGGATAGCATCCCCCGGCCGGCCTGCATTTGTTCCAACTCTTTTCCCCTTGTGTAAATCTCAAAATCTTCAATTGTCACTTCTAGCAATAGATATTTAGTTGTAACTACATTGTCTCTCTGTATCTATTTTAATCATCACTTCATTGCTCTCTCTATCTACCTTAATTGTCACTTCATTAGTCTGCTTGCATCTTGATTGTATTAAGATTCTCTCTGTATGTATCTATTTAACAGATGGTAACCTGCAGTGACGATGCAATATCGCTATCTAGCAATGACAATTTTCGCTGTTCCTTTGGTGGTTTTAATTTCCATTCATCAGATGAAGAGCCCACCGAGAGGATTGAGTTTAGAGATATCAAAAGAACATCAAAATTGCAGTCATCTATTTTGTATGCGTTTATACGGTAGACATTGATTTGTTATTGCATCATCAGGGCCTCAACACAAGGGGGACACTGATTGATAATCAGAGCCTTTTTGGAAACGACATGCATCTGAAAGAAGTTCATGTAGACTTCCTCTTAGACTGGTTTGAACCTGAATTTCCACCATAAATCAAGTACTACATCTACATGATGCCCTATTCATCTATCATGAAAAATAAGTGCAAGCTGGTAAGATGATATATTATTGATAATGTTATCAACAACAAGCTACACTGTGATATTTAAATACTTCTAGTAATCACAAGAATGCTAATTCTTCAATTGTCTATACTTTCCTAGACATTTGGAGCTGAGTTCATAAGAAAATAGCTAAAGAATCTCCTTGATGAACCTATTGATTTCCATGTTTGGCAAATGAAGAGCAAAAAGGCAAAGATGGTTAGGATGAAGATGGGAGCTAGGTCAAATGTAATCTTGACGATTGGATGGGAGAAGATTGTGAGAAGCTTCAACCTAAAGCAGGATAGCATTGTTCTTTTTTGCTTTGATGAAAAAGATAATGGAGAGGTACATATTCTTGTTCAGCAACTTCCATAGGGTGGCCCATTATAAATGCAATCCTGTTTTCTTAGAGAGTACTAATTATGCTAGCTGATTGATTTATGTAATGCACTTTCTATGTACTACCATAATGTGTAATAGCTATATTTGAATGGATAATTTCCCAAATATATATATATATGGCTAATGTTTACCGCGATCGAGCTTCTATATATATACATATATATGTTCTTGAGTTAATCTGTCTATATGGATGCTTAATCATGATTACATGTCTGCTATGATCGAGTTTGAATTAGCATGCGACTATTTAAAATGGTTTACACACACTGGAGACGGTTAATTTAAAAATACGCTTCGAGGCACACTAGTTCTAAAGATGGTATTTTTTTAGAATCCGACTCGGGTCGCCTCGCTATTGGAGACGGTCCCTAGTATAGGCCGTCTGAGGTTGAGGAGTTCTTGCAAGCGGTCAGATATATTGGAGATATATTGGACGTCTCCAGCTCGTATATTTTAGAGGCGTTTTCCGTTTTCCACCATATGAGGTCACGTATCTTAGAGCCACAAAGAAAAACCGGCTTAGGTGGTGTGCTATTAGAAGCTATACGCTTGAGCCGGAAGGAGAAACCGTCTCAGGCCTATGTGAAATTGACGTCTCTAAGTAGCGAGTTTGTACTAGTGCCTGCAATAACCTCTTCGTTGAGCGACGACAAGCTTCACTCAGAGGCATCAACAACTAGTTGCCATCCCTCGCCTTGGGCTACTGTCAGTGTAATGAGATCGGGGGTCCCTCACATTGCGCCTTGGCGTGTGGGCCAGGACCCACCAGTCAGTAACTCAGCGCATACAAGGCTCAGCCAGCGGGAACGTTGCAAGGACGCGAGCACCATGTGCTCCACGCAGGTATGGGTTTGAAATGATGAGCCTATCGATACTAACTGTTGACTATGGTGTAGGTGCCTATGGGATGCGACGAACACTGCAAGACAATCCACGACTCGCCGTCCAGGCTTGGATGAGGAGAAAAGGACAAGGATGCATGTGAGGCAGCCTGAACCCTCCTACCAGGAGCGGCCACGGAAGGAGGATAAGGGCGCAAGTGGGGGCAGTGGATCCGAGCAGCAGCCTCGACGGGACCCTAGAAGGACCAGAAGACCACCCCTCCTAGGCCAGGCGTGGCCTGGGAGTAGAAGTCAACCGAGCCTAACAAGGAGTGTCAGGAACATCTTTGGGAACATGCGACACGCATGTAGCATGAGACACCATCATGGCGTTGCCGGGGCGCAGGCGGGCATGACAGGTCGAGGCCTGAGCTATCACGTGGCCATCAAGTGCACCTGCGCACCGCCCATGGACATCCATTGGCCACGAGCACCACCCATATGTCTGAACACCGCGTGGCGCACCACGATTGATCCTAGGAACGCCCTGCGACGATGCTCCACACCAGCTCTTGTAGTGACCCCTTGTGATATAAAAAGAAGCACTTAGCCATAGAGATGAGGGCTTAGGACAATCAGATAGCTGGATACATACATACATACTTGGAGTAGTTGAGAGAGAAGAAGATAGAGCTGAGATTCACCTCCATGCCAGAGGATAACGAGAAAGGGAAAAATAGAGAGAAGTAAAGAAGAGGAAGTCTAGGAAGTGTAGATGCTAGAGAGAAAGTGACTTCCTGGCGCCATCGAGGTCATCATATTGTACATCTATCCATCCTAGATAATCCACCAAAGAAGTATGTAGGGTTATTAGCAAAAGGGTAGGCCGAACCGGGGTAAAAACGATCGTGTTTGCTCTACGTGTGCTTTGAGCCTATATCACCAGGTTTTTACGGAAACGTTGAGGCCGGAGCACCTTCGTGCCCACTACCGAACAAATAGGGGGTGCCCAACATCCCCGATGTCCACGTTCACGTGACGCGACACAAACTTTTCCTCTTTTCAACCGGTGATCCGATCAACAAGGTAAACAAGACACTATCTCTTTTCTTATCCGAAGGGTTTGATAACCTATTCTTTCAAGGCATCTTTCTAAACACCAATCCTTGCTCTTGATGTTGATCTTTTTGTGATGGTATGTCTTGGCGATATTATCGCCTATTCTATATCAATTGAAGAACATGAAGAACATCATATTTTCATCCTCTCAAGATTCGAGAACATCGCATCCATGTAAAGTTCTCAAGTGTAAATCTCGACTTTTTAAAGTCACCTATCTCGACCACATCATTCTGCTAAATTCATTATTACAATTCTAGAATCATCATATTAATTGTTAATCTTCATCCATCATCAGATTGCAACCAACTCTAGAGTTTTTTCTTGTTGGGAAAGTTATCATCATCGTTCTGCTAAAGATTTCCTCAAGATAGTTAAATCTCTCTCAACACTTTGCAAGAAGGACAAGAGATTCTTTTGCTCTTCGACTCGTCTATAAATCTTTTGAAACCCTCTTGATTGATCTTCTATCCTTAATCCGCCGGATGCCACGAAGTTTTCTAGAGTGTTCGTAATTCTTCTATTCAAGTATTGGGGTGCTATCCTTAATCTATCTTTTGAATCTTTCATGTTTCTCCTTGATCGTCATTCATATCTTTCCAATGCCTTGTGACTTCCATCATCATCCTTATCTGCTTTGGATCTGACGAATTGTTTGCATTAATCTTTGTTTTCTTATGGAGCTTCATAAGTTTCCCCTTGTCAAGATCTTCAGTCTAAATTTCTGAGAGTTGGTTTGCACAGTTTTCCTATTCATGTGCGAATAAATGCTTTGGGTGCGGGATGGAGTAGCTACCATACCACTACTCTTATCGTTCGCTCTTGAACATTGAATTGGTGGATTACTGTGATTTCACTCATTCCACAGAAGTTAGAACTGGCCTTTATCCCTTAAGACTTTTACTTCTGTCTTTTTTTCCGGAGGGTTCTCTCAAAGTAAGTAACCAATAATATCTTGATAGGGTTTTCGTCTATTTCTAGATGGATCAAAATCTTCAACGATCTGGTGGAAACAAATGCAAAATATTCCCATGATACTCTTCATTATACCGGAGCATGACATTGTCAAACAAGATGGACGGAAGGTATCTCTGACTTTAATCCATCTCCCCTTGGTAAAGCCAATTATGGCCGCTACACTACTAGGAAATCAGCTATAGATAGACAAATATTCTGTGACTCATATGTGTGACCATGCGCCACAGATAAACTCCAGTGGCACATTTCAGGCAATGCGCCACAGAAATCTTCACACTTCTGTGGTGCATATAGGGAAACGATGCGCCACAGAAGTTTGGTGGACCCTCCACCAGGGTTTGGCTCCCTCACTTTCTGTGGCGCATATGTCCATATGCACCACAAAAGTTGGAACTTTTGTGGCGCATATGGAAATATGCGCCACAGAAAGTGAGGGTAGGCCCCAGCATAGAATTCAGTTGACCAACGTTCTGTGGCGCATATCTATATATGCGCCACAGAATTTGTAACATCTATGACACATATATAGACATTCGCCACAGAACATGGAAAACTATATTTCAACACCCCCCCTAAATCGCCTTTTAACTTTTGTAAAAAAAATGAAAATGATACAAAATTCAAAAAACTAAATCCTTTGAGATGTAGTTGTATTTTGGGGTATAGTTGTAGGAAAAATTAAAAAACATGAATTTCGATGTATTTTGCAAAAAAAGCTCATGGCACAGTAAAAAATCCATAACTTTTGCATATGATGTTGGAAAAAAAAGTTTAATATACCAAAATGATCGTCTCGAAATTTCCTACTCGATTTCAACCGCTGGAAGCCGTTGAAGTTTTATAGATTCCCCAAATTCGAAAAGATAAAGAAGTTATGGTAGAAAGAAGACTTTTTCCTGCAAAAAAATAAAAAAGGGGGAGCAACTTCTGTGGCGCATTGCTCCCATATTGTCAATGCCTAGATTTTTAACCCTAGATGCCTGTTATGCCATACATCGCAATCTCAGGATTACCATTTTTGCGAGACATAACAGATTGAATATCACAGTACATCATTCATTACAAACCATACATAAGGTCTTATAACAAATAAAGGATCTCATGATCCAGTCTTAGTACAACCAAAGCAGCGGAATAATATAATCACGGTAGCATGGGCGAAGCTCCATATTCATAGTCACAGGCAATGGTGACAATGGGAGATGATCCTAGTCGTAACCTTCCTGCGTTCCATCCTCCTGATAGTCCTGTTCATAGTCTAGCCATGGGAATATAAAGCGACAAAGCCATGAGTACTCTTTAAGTATTCCCAAACTAAGACTAACAAGTAAGGGGTTTGAGTAGGAATACTAAGTACTATGTTGTTTTGGAAAAATCCAAATTTATCTCTAATGGAGTTTAGAAGCAAATAAAACTAGTTTAATATTTTAAAACACCTAAGTGGGAACTTGAGTTTTCATATCACAACCCTGTTGTGGTCAAGTCAAAGTCATGATTCATTTTACAAGTCATTTTGGAAACATCTGACGATGGAACAGTATGGTCACTAACTGTCCATAACCGTGGACGCGGCTATTCGAATAGTTTGACACTCTGCAGAGGTGGTACACTTTCACCACAACATTCTATACATCCATCAGGAACAATCATGAATTCACCATACTCAGTATGCGGATAATCAATCCTAACCTTTCAAGTAAAACTGAGATTTGGTATCATCAAGGGGTATAACCAAGGCATGCCTAATGCATTGCATAGGTTATCTTGTAGGTTTAAGCTTGCAAGTATGACTTGTAGGGTTTAGCTTAGCTTGCCTTGTGCAGTGCAGTGGTTGAAGTTCTCCTCGGCTTCTTACTCGTACTATTCTCCTTCCTCTTTGTATCCTTGCTCGGTACTAGCATCTATAAATAAATACGGAGTACACAATCACCAAAAAATTCTTAACTACTTCTATTTAGCACACAAAGGCTCACACTAGATGATCTAACATCATCACTATCATCACAAGAATTAAGGCAATAGTTCTAATTATTTTATTTTAGAACTGTAATTTCTACTCATTGAAAAACTACGTAAGATTTAATATTCTCCAACTAGAACATGGGAATGTGATTTAAAGTGGTGTCATAATTTAATAAGGTTTAACCTTTTTATTTTAATTAATTAAAGTGACTAGAAATACCTATGGGGCATTCTTTTACTACATGTCCAATATTACTGTAGGTAAACCTAGATATTTTTATATTTTCCGAAAGGTATTATCAAATGTTATTTTTGAGAGTTGGAATCAAATCAAAAGCATTTATGGTTGAATTTTGAAAAATGTTTGAATGCAGAAAAGTCTTTGCCTTGTTATTTTTACTATAGGTGATCTATAATTACAAATGATTTAGATCCAACGGGCTTGGATTAAGAATTTCAATACCTTTCTAGAAAAATTAGTTTCATGTAATTTGGTTCAATGTATCTCTCTAAAATGAATTTTTAATCTACTACTAGAACTAAGTTTGAAATTAAATAGATAAACCTAATTTCAAATGAAATGGGTCATGCGGGAAAGTTAATTGGGTCGGCCCACTGTGCACAACGCGCGCGGGATCTGGTTAAGTGGTTGTCCCCACCAGTCAGTGAGACAGTGGGTGCAAAGGCGTACGGGGTGATAACAACCATAGGATTAGAAGTAAGATATATGGCTGAGGGTCGTCGTCCACGTCTGAACAGAACGCGACGAGCACGAACCCTAGTGCGGCCAGTGGGGGTTAGTGGCGGCTCACCGGGGCTCAGGCGATGGTCGGCAATGGGGGCGAACGACGGAGTCGACAACGGCGATTCTCCTGGTACTGGTGGCTCCTCCTGGGGTGGCTCCAATCAGCGGCGCCCTTCTTCTCTAGTAGCAGCAGGCTCCGGCGAAATTCCGACGATGCTGTGCTCGCCTTGCACCGAGAAGAATTGGGAACGACCAGTGAGAGGTGGGGAGTGGAATGGTGTGTTGAATTCGAACGGGGAAGGCCTCTATTTATAGTGCGACGAGGGAACCGAAGGGTGCAGGCAGAGCTCGTCGGGGTCGGCTTCATAGTGGGCTAATGGCATGGCCGAAGGTAGGGCACGGTGCGTTGCCTCCTGGCTAAGCTCAATGGCTTGATGGCGAGGCGTGGAGCGGTGCGGTTTGGTCGGAACACATCGACTCTCTAAGCGGCACCGACGGCAGTTTTAATGGCGCACAACAGCTATGGGTCGTGCGACGGCGAACAGGGTTGTCTGGGAGGTTCCTGGGGTGGTGGTGATCACGTATGCAGGCGGCGAAGGCGGGGCGCGGTTTGTGCGAGCATGTCGAGCGCGGCGCTCTAGCATGCTCTCGGCATGGTCGCAGAGAAAGTGGGCGCGTGCGTTCTGGGTGGTCCAGTGGCTAGCAGGGCTCGAGGGTTGGACAGGGGTGGCGATGGACAGTGGCATGCTTGCTACACACGGTTGGCGAGGCTTGTTAGGCTTGTAGAATGTTG
The DNA here is from genome assembly GCA_023614405.1 of Avena insularis. Classification (NCBI taxonomy): domain Eukaryota; kingdom Viridiplantae; phylum Streptophyta; class Magnoliopsida; order Poales; family Poaceae; genus Avena; species Avena insularis. The sequence goes on along the minus strand of CM042685.1, from coordinate 124,074,752 downwards.
TCGACGTTGGGGGGTGGAAAGTGCGCTCGGTCATGGTGACCGTTGATGGCATGGTCGAGCTCACAGTGAGCTAGAGCTGCTTATAAAGGTAGATGATCTATTGGGAGTGTAGTGAGAGCTAGAGAGGGAACAAGTTTGGCACATACACTACTCACAATAATGTTTGTTGTTTAATTTGATTTATGCTCCGGAGGTGTTTGATGAAATGGCCGCAAGAGATTTAAATTTGAATTTTTGGATGAAACTTGGTGGGTGCAATGGTCACATACTAGGGAGTGTCTGGTTGCTTGGATTTCTCAAGGTGCACTCGTTTTGTTGGGTTTTGAGAAATGGTGATCTTCCCATATGAACTAGATTCAAATTTCAAATATAATTTGAATAAGGTTGCCAAATGTTTCTATGGGTTTGCAAAGTGGTCTTGGGTTCACTTTCACTTGGTCTAACAAGGGGTGAAAAGGATTGGATTTTTTCTGTTTAAAATTTTGGACTAGAAACACTCAAAGTGGTCTAGTGAGCAAGATTGGCAAAAATGACCATTTGCTTGTTTTGTTTGTTTTTGAATTTCTCTTGATTTGTTACTGCTTGGAATTGATTTAGATGATGTTGTTTTCATCTTTAAACCATTACTTGCTATTCACAACAATCACACAATTCCATTCATGCATTCATCACATACATACATGCATTCATAATGATTTTAATTAACAAAAGTTTTTGTTAACCCTAAATTTGGGTGATTGGAATTGATAACCTTGATTAATATTTTTGGGATGTTACAAACCTTCCCTCCTTAAACAAAATCTCATCCCGATATTTGAGAAAAAGAAAACTAGGATTTAAAGAGATCAGGAAACTCCGTCCTAATATAGTCCTCTCCCTCCCAGGTAGCCTCTTCTTCCGTGTGGTTACTCCACTTGATATTGAGAAACTTGATGCTCCGGGTCCTGGTGGTTCTGAAAGCTTTCTCCAAAATACGGATGGGTACTTCAGAATATGACAGGTAATTGTTGATCTCTATGGTTCGATGATCAATATTCTTGAAAACTTCGGTCTTCTCCGGGACTTCTAGACATTTGCAAAGTAACGATCTATGGAACACATTATGCATGGCTGACATCTCCTCTGGCAGTTCCAGTTGATATGATACTTCTCCTCGATGATTCAGAATCTTTAAGGGTCCGATATATCTAGGGGCTAACTTTCCTTTGGCCTGGAAACATTGCATTCCCTTTACAGGTGACACTTTGAGATACAGAAAATCTGCGATATTGAAGGCTAGGTCTCGACGTCTCTTGTCGGCATAACTCTTCTGTCTAGATTGGGCAGTCTTGAGGTTCTCACAGATCTTGTGAACCTTCTCTTCTGCTTCTCGTAGGATGTCGGGTCCAAAAATCTGACTCTCTCCTACTTCCGACCAATTCAACGGGGTACGACACCTCCTTCCATACATAAATTCAAATGGGGCCATTTGCAAACTGGCTTGGTAGTTGTTGTTGTAAGATAATTCTGCGAATGGCAGACAATCTTCCCATTTAGATCCATATTCTAACACACAGGCTCTCAACATATCTTCGAGTATTTGATTTACTCGCTCCGTTTGTCCATCAGTCTGTGGGTGATAAGCTGTGCTAAAATCCAGTCGGGTTCCTAATCCTTCTTGGACTTTCTTCCAAAATCTCGAGGTAAACTAGGTTCCTTGATCCGACATGATGTTCTTGGGGAATCCATGCAAACTGACGATACCAATGTACAACTCTGCTAGCTTCGAACTCTGAAAGGTGGCCTTGACAGGCCGGAAATAGGCGACTTTGGACAGTCGATCTACTATGACCAAAATAGAGTCATTTCCCCTACTAGATGTAGGCAAACCGGTGATAAAATCCATTCCGACTGAATTACATTTCCATTCTGGAATCTGCAATGGGTGCAACAGTCCTGTGGGTCTCTGATGTCCCGCCTTGACTCTCTGAAAAATATCACACTTGGCTATGTAGCTTCCGATTTATCTCTTCATCTTATGCCACCAAAATTGCTCCTTAAAATCCTGATACATCTTCGTGGGATTCTTTCAAAATAGCTTGCTTCAATTCCGAATCTGTTGCCACACAGATACGTCCTTTGTACCACAAAAATACTTCTTCATCTTCGGTGAATCCGGGTACTTTCCCTGTACCGATATGACGTTTGATTCCGTCGATACTAGCATTTCCTTTCTGCGCCTCCTTTATATGACTGATCAAAGTGGGTTGACGCTCTATGCTAGCCAAAAATCCTTCACTTATTAATTCCATTCTAAAATCTTCCAACTCCTTGTGCAAACTTGGTTGCTCCTTCAAAATCATAGAGTTCAATCAACACGACAATCTGCTAAGGGCATTTGCTACCACATTGGCTTTACCGGGGTGATAGTGGATGTCCAGATCATAGTCCTTGATTACCTCTATCCATCTCCTTTGCCTCATATTCAGCTCCGTCTGGGTGAAGATATACTTCAGACTCTTGTGATCCGAATAAATCTCACAACGGTTTTCCATAAGGTAATGCCTCCATGTCTTCAAGGATAGAACTACGGCTGCTAGTTCAAGGTCATGGGTAGGATAATTCTGCTCATGTTGCTTCAGTTGTCAGGATAGATAAGATATAACTTTGCCTTCTTGAATAAGCACACATCCGAGACCGATGTTGGATGCGTCACAATATACATCAAAGGGCTTTGTGATATCTGGCATGATCAAGATTGGGGATGAGATCAATCTCTTCTTAAACTCTTGGAAGCTTGCTTCACATTTGTCCGTCCATTCGAACTTCTTATCCTTCTTCAACAATTGGGTCATTGGTCTTGCGATGCTCGAAAATCCATCTACGAACTTGCGGTAATATCCCGCTAATCCGAGAAATGCACGAACTTGAGTTTGAGTGGTTGGGGCTTGCCATTCTTCAACCTCCTTAACCTTGGCGGGGTCAATGGCAATTCCTCCGGCTGACACAATATGTCCGAGGAATCCTACTTCCTGTAACCAGAATTCACATTTGCTAAATTTGGCATACAACTAATGCTCCCTAAGGGTTCCAAGGATGGTCCTCGGGTGTAGCTCATGTTCTTCTTCTGATTTGGAATAGATCAGAATGTCATCGATGAAAACAACGACAAACTTATCCAGGAAGTCCATAAAAATCTTATTCATGAGGTTCATGAAATAAGCGGGGGCATTGGTTAATCCAAAAGACATGACAATATACTCATACAATCCATATCTGGTGGTAAAGGCAGTATTTGGACTATCCTCAGCGCGAATCTTGAGTTAATGATAACCAGTTCTAAGATCAATCTTAGAAAACACTTTGACACCAGTCAACTGGTCAAACAGGTCTTCTATCTTCGGCAGTGGGTACTTATTCTTGATGGTGACATCATAGAGCTTCCGATAATCCATACACAAACGTTTACCTCCATCCTTCTTGTCCACAAACAAGACAGGTGATCTCCATGGTGATGCACTTGGTTGAATCAGTCCTATCTCTAACATAGCATCCAGTTGCTTCTTCAGCTCCACTAATTTGGATGGGTTCATGCTATACGGTCTCTGGGCTATGGGTCTGGTTCCAGGGATTAGTTCAATGATAAAATCGATATCCCGATCTGGGGGCATACCGGGCAAAACATCTAGAAATACATCGGGGTATTCGCAGACTACTCTGACTTGGTCAATGGTTGGTTCGGCTAGACTCTTGTTGCACTTGAATTGACGGGGAAAGGTTTCAGATACATGCTCTACTGATATTCCGGTTGTACTGGTCATGGTTATGGCTTTCTTGGCACAGTCGATTAATCCTTTATGTTTTGACATCCAATCCATTCCTAGTACTACTTCCAAACCTTTAGTTCCAAGTACTATTAGATTAGCATAAAAATCTATGCCATGGATTCGGATAGGTACAACCTTGCAAATTTGTCTAGCTTTGGTGGTTGAACCAGGTATTTGAACTATCATAACATGCTTTAGTTTTGTTGGTTGAATCTTACTAGTGCATGCAAATTCTTCGGTAACAAATGAGTGCGATGCTCTAGAATCAAACAACACTCTTGCAAGTACTGAGTTAACAGAAAACATACCCATCACGACATCTGGTGCTTCTTGGGCTTCTTCGGCATTCATGAGAAAAAGACGGCCGTGCGGTTGAGCGAATTTCCTGGGGCAAATCTCTTTCCAGGCTGAACACGATGATGCTGCTGAGCTGGGGCATTCACATTGGGGGCTGCCACAATCTTCTTGGGGCACTAATTAGAATAGTGACCCTTGGTTCCATATTCATAACATGTCACCTGAGACTTGTCCTTTCCTACAACAGGCACATCATTGCTTCCAGTCCTCGGGGCAGTATTGGTGTTGGTGGCGACGTTGTTGTTGTTGAACTTGGGCGGTGCATGGTTGAAATTGCTGGAGTTGTCGGGGTTGTTGTTGTTGCGGTTTCCTCCGGGCCTTGAGTTTCCCCCTCCATGGTTGGGATAGGTTGGACGAGTCATCGGGGGTCTATTGTTTCTTGGGGCAAATCCTGGAGACGGGTTGGGGTGATACTTTGGGGTATGGTGGGTTCCTGGTTGATGCATCATTCGATGCTTGCGGTTCTCATTGGCTTGATTGATCTTGCCTTCCATCTGAATGGTGGAATCCACTAAGGCTTCAATGTCAGCAAACGGTATGTTGACCATTACCGTATGCATCTCATCATGCAGACCATTCAGGAATCTCTCCTTCTTCTTGGCTTCAGTGTAAATATCATCTAGTGCATACCTAGCTAATGATAGAAATTTGTCACGGTACTCAACTACTGTCATTCTCCCTTGCTTCAATTCTCTGAATTCATCTCTCATCCTCTTGATCAAACCCGGTGGCACATGGGTTGTGCTGAACTTGAGTTTGAATTCATCCCAAGTCATCATTTGTCTTCCAGTCATTGCGCGAACGCTGTTCCACCAAGCTCTTGCATCTCCTGCCAGATAGTGGGTGGAAAACAGTACTTTCTCGTTGGCCTCCACTCCTGCAATTTCTAAGTTGTTCTCCATGGTTTGCAGCCAATCATCTGCATCTAGAGGCTCTTCAGATTTACTAAAGATGGGTGGATTGGTGTTTTGAAAGTTCTTGAGCTTGAATCCATGGTTGTCCTGGTTTCCATGGCCTTGATTATTGTTGGCCATCTAAGGTATGTGCTTAAGGATGGCTAAGTTGTCTTGACGTTCGGCTCTTTCAGCTTCGCGGTCTGAAACCAACATTTGCAAGATTTGCAGCATTGGGTCTGGGGATGAACTGCTTCCTCCTCGAGGCATCTGAAGATTGAGGTAGATCATTAGACAAGAGGTAAATTCTAAGGTTCAGGGTTTTGTTTTTGAAAAGTTTTTGAAGTTTGACTCAGATTTTTCTAGAAACTTGCTTTTCATTCATTCATAACACACCGTACAAAAACACACCACAACAAGGAAAATAGATGGTCTTAAGAACTATTCTGTGAAACTACGGCACAATGGGACCGGATAAAACTCACTAACGCTAGTGCTCAAGTGCTAGTACTCCGTGGAATCGGTGGCTTCATCATCATCATCTTCATCATCAATGAAGGCGAAGTCATCCTCATCGGTGAAGAAATCCATGGCTTGATCCTCCAGGAAGTCATCATCGTCACTGAGGTAAGAGTAGGGGTCTCCACGGATATCCTCCCCTGCATTCTCCCTCTCCTCAAGCTGCATTTCCCTCTCGTGGATGGTATCCTCCAAGTCTGTTATCCTGTGACGAAGGCGGGCAATGATGCGCTCTTTCTTGTCAAGCTGACGGCGACGAGACTTGCAATCCTTCACCAGCATGGCGATGGTCTAGTCCTTCTTGACTGCGATGGCATAGTGGTTGTTGGCGTAGGAGCGGGAATTGTCCAACTCCTTCTGCCGGTCATACATCATGAAGCTGAGATGGTCCACTTGATGCTTCAGATCTGGATGACGTGGCACCTCAGTGGTTGTCCCATAGAATCTCGCCTTGGATAGAACTTAGAGTGGGTGCCCTTGATATGATTGATGCTTTGCCCACACAGATGGGCAAGCACTTCCTGCATGGCCCTGGCAATTCCGTCGAGCTAGTTGTTCTCGCATAAGGTGAACTGAATTCCCTCTGTAGTGGGGGCTTCAATCTTCCCTCTGAGACTTGCAACAATCAACCATTGCAATGCTCCTCCTTCCTGATCATTGAGCTAGGCTCCGAAGAACTCGGGGTGCGGGCGCTCCAGAAGTTCCGAAAGCTGGTCCAAGTCACGCTCAAAGATGAGATCTCCTCCATTTCCCAACTAATAGAACTTGCTATACTTCACGTCCATCTATAAGAATGTAGGATGAGTAAGTTAGTAGAGTGATCAAGTGTGTCAAATTTTATGTAAGTTTGCAAGAATTTTTGAGGAATATGAGTTTTCAAGAAAGAATCTAAGTGATAAGAATGAGAATAAGTTTTCATAAATACTCACTTGTTTTGTTTTGAAACTAAGTTTTTCACTCAAACGTCCATTCTAAACTAGGGTCTCCTATGGTCAGGATGGTTCTGATACCAACTTGTCAACACCCGGATTATTAACCCCAGATGCTTGTTATGCCATACATCGCAATCCCAGGATTACCATTTTTGCGAGACATAATAGATTGGATATCATAGTACATCATCCATTACAAACCATACATAAGGTCTTACAACAAATAAAGGATCTCATGATCCAGTCTTAGTACAATCAAAGCAGCAGAATAATATAATAACGGTAGCATGGGCAAAGCTCCATCTTCATAGTCATAGGAAATGCTGACGATGGGAGGTGATCCTAGTTGTCGTAACCTTCCTGCAGTCCATCCTCCTAATAGTCCTCTTCATAGTCTAGCCACGGGAATAGCTAGGGACAAAGCCATGAGTACTCTTTAAGTACTCACAAACTAATACTAACAAGTAAGGGGTTTGAGTAGGAATACTAAGCTCTATGTTGTTTGCAAAAAGCCAAATTTATCTCTAACTAGGTTTAGAAGCAAAGAAAACTAGTTTAAGATTTTAAAACACCTAAGTGGGCACTTGAGTTTTCATATCACAACCCTGTTGTGGTCAAGTCAAAGTCATGATTAATTTCACAAGTAAATTTGAAAACATCTGACGACGGAACAGTATGGGCACTCCAACTATCCATAACCACGGATGCGGCTATTTGAATAGTTTGACACTCTGCAGAGGTGGTACACTTTCACCAAAACATTTGATACATCTGTCAGGAACAATCCTGAATTCACCATACTCGATATGCAGATAATCAATCCTAACCTTTCAATTACATGCCCTAGTATAGGCACCTATCCTATGAGTTTGTCCTCCTAATCATGACCATCTGTCATCTTGGAAACTGCATAGGTGGTCAATCTTCACGACGTATCCTCAACTCAAACCTCGGCCGCAAGGGAACCCATACTAAGGTATATAAACTTCCAGTCAAGACCTACCCAATTTCGGGTATTGTGGTTGTACGGTAAAATTGGAATGGTATCGCATCCAGACACAACCATCAGTTTTGTAAAGGTCTAAGGCTCATGCCTCAACAATTTCATCATCAAAAATCATCTGGTGCTCATAACACATGTCAAAACATCTCATTAGAATGACTCATCATTCTAAGGTTTTCATAATCATTTTCACAAAGTATTCCCATCTAGAGTGATCAAGTTTTATGCTTAGCACTAGCAACTACAAGTGGGGGTAAACACTAATGAAGGGTGATAATCAAGTGTGACTTATCTAAGTTCAATGTCATGCCTTAGGGTGACATTAAGATCTATCTAACTTAGGCCAAGTTTTATGCTCTTTACGCTACCTCTAAAATCTTTCCAAAACTTACAAGTCACTAAGTAAACATAAATAAAAAGCTTTGATAAATAAATAAAAATAAACAAGCTTGCAAGTAAAAGTGGAATTTGGTATCATCAAGGGGTATAACCAAGGCATTCCTAATGCATTACATAGGTTCTGTTGTAGGTTTAAGCTTGCAAATATGACTTGCATGGTTTAGCTTAGCTTGCCTTGTGCAGTGTAGTGGTTGAAGTTCTCCTCGGCTTCTGCCTCGTAGTATTCTCCTTCCTCCTCGTATCCTTGCTCAGTACTAGCGTCTATAAATCAATACGAAGTACACAATCACCAAACAATTCTTAACTACATCTATTTAGCACACAAAGGCTCACACTAGATGATCTAACATCATCACTATCATCACAAGAATTAAGGCAATAGTTCTATTTATTTTATTTTAGAAAAGTAATTTCTACTCGTTGAAAAACAACTTAAGATTTAATATTCTCCAACTAAAACATGGTATCATGTTGACACATGTCATCACCACATATTTCAGTACTTGGGAATGTGATTTAAAGTGGTGTCACAATTTAATAAGGTTTAACCTTATTATTTTAATTAATTAAAGTGACTATAAATGCCTATGGGGCACTCTTTTATTACTTTTCCGATATTACTGCAAGTAAACCTATACATTTTTATATTTTCAGAAAGGACTTATCAAATGTGATTTTTGGGAGTTGGAATCAACTCAAAAGCATTTATGTTTGAATTTTTGAAAATGTTTGAATATAGAAAATTATCTGCCTTGTTATTTTTACTATATGTAATCTATAATTCCAACTGATTTAAATCCAACGGGCTTGGATTAAGAATTTCAATACCTTTCTAGCAAAATTAGTTTCATACAATTTGGTTCAGTGAATCGCTCTGAAATGATTTTTTTAATCTACTGTCAGAACTAAGTTTGAAATTAAATAGATAAACCTAATTTCACACGAACTGGGTCACGCTGGAAAGTTAACTGGGCCGACCCACTGCGCATAGTGTGTGCGGGCTGGTTAAGTGGTTGTCCCCACCAGTCAGTGAGACTGGGAGTGCTAAGGGGTACGGGGTGATTACAACCATAGGATTATAAGTAAGATCTATGGCTGAGGGTCGTCGTCCACGTCTGAACAGAACGCGACGAGCACGAACCCTAGCGCAGAAAGTGGGGGTTAGTGGCGGCTCACCGGGGCTCAGGTGATGGTCCGCGATGGGGCTAGCGACGAAGTCGACGACGGTGATTCTCCTGGTACTGGTGTCTCCTCCTGGGGTGGCTCCAACCAGTGGTGCCCTTCTCCTCCGGCTGGCGAGCTCGTGAAATTCCTCGCGATGTCGCCTTGCTCTGAAGTAGCCACGACCAGTGAGAGGTGGGGAATGGAATGGTGTGCTGAATTTGAACGGGTAAGGCCTCTATTTATAGTGTGACGAGGGAACCGAAGGGTGCGGGCAGAGCTCGTCGGGGTCGGCTTCACAATGAGCTAATGGCATGGCCGAAGGTAGGGGATGGTGCACTGCCTCCTGGCGAAGCTCAAAGGCTTGATGGCGAGGCGTGGGGCAGTGTGGTTTGGTCAGAACACGTCGACGCTCTAAGCGGCACTAACGGTAGTTTTAATGGCGCACAATGGCTACGGGTAGAGCGGCGGCGAACGGGGTTGTCTGGGAGGTTCCTGGGGCGATGGTGATCACATACGCGGGCGGCGAAGGCGGCGCGCGGTTTGTGTGAGCGTGTCGAGCGCGGCGCTCTGGCATACTCTCGGCATGGTTGCAGAGAAAATGGGAACGTGCATTCTGGGTGGTCCATTGGCTAGCAAGGCTCGAGGGCAGGACAGGGGGTGGCGGTAGACGGTGGCGTGCTTGCTAGACACGGTTGGCGAGGCTGGTTAGGCTTGTAGCATGATGTCGATGTTGGGGGTGGCAAGTGTGCTCGGCCATGGTGACCATTGATGGCATGGTCGAGCTCACAGTGAGCTACAGCTGCTTATACAAGGTAGATGATCTACTAGTACTGTAGTGAGAGCTAGAGAGGAAACAAGGTTGGCACATACACTGCTCACAATAGTGTTTGTTGTTTAATTTTATTTGTGCTCAGAAGGTGTTTGATAAAATGGCCACAAGAGATTTAAATTTGAATTTTTGGATGAAACTTGGTGGGTGCAATGGTCACATACTAGGGAGTCTCTGGTTGCTTGGATTTGTCAAGGTGCACTGGTTTGGTTGGGTTTTGAGAAATGGTGATCTTCCCATATGAACTAGATTCAAATTTCAAATGTCATTTGAATAAGGTTGCCAAATGTTTCTGTGGATTTTCAAAGTGGGCTTGGGTTCACTTTCACTTGGTCTAACAAGGGGTGAAAAGAATTGGATTTGTTTCTATTTAAAATTTTGGACTAGAAACACTCAAAGTGGTCTAGTGAGCAAGATTGGCAAAAATGACCATTTTTTTGTTTTTTTTTGTTTTTGAATTTCTCTTGATTTGTTTCTTCTTGGAATTGATTTAGATGATGTTGTTTTCATCTTTAAACCATTCCTTGCTATTCACAACAATCACAAAAGTCCATTCATGCATTCATACATTCATCACATACACACATGCATTCATAATGATTTTAATTAACAAAAGTTTTTGTTAACCCTAAATTTGGGTGATTGGAATTGATAACCTTGATTAATATTTTTGGGATGTTACACATATGCGCCACAAAAGTCTTCAGTGGGATTTCAAATTTGAATCCCATCGCCCCTTCTCCCTCTCTTATCCTCTTCCACTCCTCCACCCTTCTCCCCCTCCACCATTCTCCTCTTCCACTTCTTCTCTCCTTCTCCTCCCCTTCTCCTCCTCCTCCTCCACCCCGGTGAGATCCTCCTCCTACCTCCTCCCTCCTCCTCCTCCCTCCTCCCTCCTCCACCCTGATGAGCTCCTCCTCCCTCCTCCCTCCTTCTCCACCCGAGTGAGCTCCTCCTTCGCCGGCTTCCTCCTCTCCTCCACCGCCAACCTCCACCTCCTGCTCCGGTGAACCCCTCCTCCACCGGTAACCTCCTCCTCTCCTCCACCGGATACCTTCTCCTCCTCCTCCTCCTCTGGCCACAATCGGCCTCCTTTTCCTCCTCCGATGACCCCCACCTCTGGCGATCCCCACCTCGGCCAGATGTGGCCAGTTTTTTTTTTTTGAAATTTGAAAACAAATCCGTGGCGCATATTGGAAATATGCGCCATAGAAGTTTGGGATCTGGTTGGGGACTTCTGTGGCGCATACTGGCAATATGCGCCACAGAAGTTTCTGAGACTTCTGTGGCGCATTTCAATATGCGCCACAAAACTACACTTTAGTGGCGTGATAATAGTGGCGCATCCCATATGCGCCACAGAAATTGAAAAATGGTGCACAACTCATGAGCTTTTTCCTAGTAGTGCTACCATCAATCATAAATATATTGCATTAACCTTATGGTTAAATAAATAAATAAGCATCTCTACAATAAATGTTGTATATTAAACATTCAACTTATTCCTCAAGATTCCAACATAACTTGGGTCACCTCCTTATATTGAAGACAAATCCGCACACCTCAATTGTGCGATCCTTTGGTCCTTACCGGTGCAAAAGAATCTAATCTGACAAGTCAGGAACCCAAATATTTCTGTTGATATCAAGGAACTCTATTGTTTGAAGGAAATAGTGTTTCTCCAAACTTCATTTCTTTATCTAAGGGAAGAAACAGTGATATTTTCATAGTGGTTGTTAACTTATACAAAGTCATTCTCTTCTTACGGCGAGAGAAAGAATCATCTTCACGTGTAGTTCTGATGTTTAATCCTATTTATGTGTCCCATCCTTCATATTGAAGTATGAAGCCTGCTTCTTTTGAATCTCTTCAAGTCCTTTGTTTCCTAGAAGCAAAACGCAAACTCGCAAAAAGTCTAGCAAGTTTTGTAAGGTGTAGTGGTCACACCATTCCGTTTTTCATAATCTTGGGAACATGAGATCACCTTCGTGTCGAGCACCCGCCTCTCGTCGTGTTCTTTTCTTTTCCTAGGATTCTCGAGGTGAGATTCTTGTTTAGTGGGGGAGAGTTGTAGCATCCCAATTGTCTAACAATTGTAATGCTACTTTGTTATTCTATATATTGCTACTTCCTACGTGTCATTTATTGCATTGCATAATATCATGGTAATGTCACCATGCCACCTTGCCACCTTGCAGTTTAGAATTATATTAAAACACCATTTTATTTGGTCCGTCCCTCATATGCATTTTTATTCTTAGCAATTGTATTTACCTCTTGATTTATTATAGTTAGTTCTTGATATATTGGTTGATGCCCAAGTTGAGTTCTGGTCATATCTCTTCTAACTCCACCATCTTTCTTTGTCACCACCTTATAAATCCACCATCCTAATTGTATATGAGCCATTACATTTCTATGTGGTACTTCAATCTAGATCATGTATGTTGGGGTCTATCCACTTCTATTTATACATTCCCCCATAGGTTATGTATGTTGTTTTCACAATATTAACTATGTGGAGCCTCATGGCCACCTTTGCATGCCATGTGAGCAGAATAATTCATATATCTTCCAAATGGTTTGATTTGAATAAGTGGGCATGGTTAAATATGTATGTGGCCAAATAATCATCTAGTAGTACACACATACTAGCATGGACCGTCTATATTCATTTATGCTTATTTCATTCATCCCATATAATAAACAAGCTTGTATCTTGTTGTTTATCCTTTATTCAATTGTTGGAATGCATGTATGTAATAGATGCCAATATGTAGATGTAGTTGTTTTCACAACTAATATGGTCGCATTTAATACATATTCACGGCCCATGCAAGTTTTACTCATTTGTCCTTTCAATTGACACTATTTGATTTTGTGAAGGTGCTTGTGGGGTTTGAATTGCTACAAATGGATCTCCATTTCAAATGCCACCAACCTTTCACTTTCTTCTCCATCTTACTTCTACTTATTTCATTTGAACTTGTGATTTCATTTGGTAGCTTGATTAATAAAATCTTGGGTTTTCAAAATAAACAAAAACAAAGGTTTAAAGGGAGAGAAGAAGAACCTCAACTAACCTAACTATCTACTTAAAACCTATCTAGCCAAGCTAACCTATCTACCCTCTCCTAAACTATTTGATTCCTAAGTAACCAAACTATCCTATCTACCCATATCTTATCGTGGCCACCTCCCTCCTTACCTCTTTACTCTTTCTTGATTTGCAAGAAGAATATCAGAATCACCCACACCTGACCTGCAGTCCCCTCTCTTTCCCTCTCTCACTGAAGCAACAAGAAAGAGAGTGGAAGAAGAAACCTACCAAGATACCTCGCTCTCTCTATAATTTTGGCAAAAGAAAACCAAGCAGCCATGTGCTCTCTTTCCATCTAGGAGGCGCCCTTATCTCCCCAACCACCGTACTCCATCTCAGATCACATGTAGGAGGCACCTAGGTTCCTCCCTCTCTTTCTCTTCCTCCCTGCCATGGACATGTTTCCAATAAACCCTAGACTAGCTCGCCCATCCCTCCTCTTGGTCTTCTGGAGCTACTTCAGGCGAACCAAGGGCATCGACGGGCTCCCTTGCTTCCTCTTCATTGACATGTACATGGAGCCCCACCGGAGAAGGCCAGAGATGTCGCCGTGCTGCCGTAGACTCCATGAACCCAGAGCACCTGGCTGCAAGCTCCACCAGAGATAGTGTCCACCTCGAGCCCACTCACCTGCACCGTCTGGTCGCCGACGAGTCCCTCCTGCTCCTCGAAATGATTTCCCTTCCTCCCTTGACCTGCATTGCCGTCGCACTCCATCGAGCGCTCTGCGCGCTGTTTCAGCCGCCGCTAGCAGCACCAACATGCGCGAGTTCTGTCCTACACCTCATGTTCTTCGTAAGACCGCTTCATACGCAGACCTGTTGAACCTCCGATGTAGCCAGTACTCCTAGCTCTCCAACCCACACAGACACTCCCTTTTTAGCAAACCACGGCCCTTGCTAGCTTCGTTGGAGGGAACCCCCATCGTCGTAGTTGAAATTTAGAGCGCCACGTAGAAGTTTAGTTCATCAAGAAACGGTCCAGTCGTTTTGCAAAACCTGCCTCATGGAAATCAAACCTCAACCCGCAGTCCTCCCATTGACCCCACCTGTCAGCCTCTAGCCCGTCATCATCCGTGCCATTTTATAGAAGGTACCCCGACTCTTGTAAAACAAACCCATAGCCCTCCCAGATCGCCCACGTGTCGGCGCCTCTTTGGTCACGTGTGTGTGGACGCTGAGAGATCCCTAACCCCACATTTTTATTAACTGTGGGTAGAGTACATGCGAGTGAGAAAAACTATGTCCCAATTTTCCAAATTCAATTCAAATCTTTTTCTAATATATTTAAATACAAATCTTTTAATAACTTTTGAATAAATTTGAATTTGAATAAATGTTTAATATGAAATATGTTTTATTTCTATATGTTAATTCAAATATAAATTCAAATCTTTTCAGAAATAATTCAAGCTAGTCAAACCTTTGACTTTGACCCTATTTGCTTAATTTTCAATTTAATAATGTTTAAAATTCACATTTTTAAATAATAAAAATAATATATGTTTTTGAATAAGGAAAATGCCAAGAATATGAATATGCTATTTAAAATATATTCTAGGCATTTAAATTTTTTGAATTAATAAATACAATTTAACTACTTTTTTCTTAATATATTCATAAATTTAATTTCGTAACTCTAAATTTGACAAATGATATGTCTAAAATGATCAGAGCGCCGAGAACATTATAACTATGTGTTCCATGATATGAATTGAAGCATGCATCATATAAACATTAATGGGGCAGCAAGGTTTCTAGGAGCAAAATATGACTAAACAACTAATAAAATGCTTTATTCTTGTACCCTACACTTCACCCATGGCATGCTATGTTATACCCTGTAATTGTGCATCGTTCCAACATGGCATGCCTTGTTTTGCTTATTTCATATGATTTATTTGATTGCACACTCTATTTATTATGGCCCTTGTGTGTTTTGTTTTTATCTAGATAGACACCGAGCAAGGGAACTATCAGTAGCCTCGGGAGTATTACTCGGATCCCACCTATTCTCAACTAAAATGCCAGGCAAGCAATGCCTCATTCTTGCACTACACATAGTACCTATTGCACCTATCGTGTTCTTGCATCATAAATAGCATCATGAATTACATTGCAATCCCAACTACTGCATAGTCTTTACTTTTAAACCTCACCGAAGCTTGTCCCCTCAATCCTATGAGCCATTACTACAGGTGTTGTTTGAGCCATGTGAGTCATAGAATTGCATGTGTAGGGTTTGTGAGTGTCTTTGAATTACGAGGCACCTAAACAATTGAATCTAGTAGTAATGGGATAACTAAAGAAAGAAGCACCGGTGGGCAATATTTGAGATCTGGTTTTTATCTGCTCACTTGTGTCCCGTAGGACCCGATACTTGATTCTTGTTCCTTGACTATCGCACTATACATATGTGGGACCATGAATCCCCATAGTCTTAGCTAGATTCACACTTAATTTCTTGGCGCCACAAACTAGTTTGGGGCGTTATTACTATCCTGTACTTATTCTATGCTTTACTTCTTTATTTACTACTATTGCTAGAGAAGCGTTTATTACTATACCATTTAGGAACCCCGTGCCATGTTTTTGCTGTATCAATAAACCCAGTCACACTTACGGGTTCCCAGTCATTTAAAGTCATCGCCATAAACCCTGGGTCTATCGCGGAGCCGACAGACTTCATAGAGGGTAGCTTAGTGGGGTGGCCCCCTGAAATCAATTATGAATCTTATGAATTCTTTGTCGTCATTCCTCGTTGCTTTTTATTTGGTTCTTCCTAGGGTTGATCGTGCATGTGTTGCTATTTGTGCATCCCTACAGGGTAAATCTTTCTGAAAAACATGTCTGCAGTTATGGACGACTTTTATCGCAGTTTCTCAATCATATATAACTAAAGTACCGCATTTAATTTGACTAAACATGACTACTAAATAGTGCAATACTCGTGGAATGATTAATAAAATTCCCTACAGATGGGATGTTCTTCCGCCTTCTCGTTCAAGAAACGGGAAGGAGGATGAGCGATGTTTATTTATGTTGATATATATATGTTGGGTATTTAATTGTTGTTTGTTTAACGAGCGTCCGTCTATCATTCGTTAGGCGGATGTTGTAGCATATCTCTATAGAAGTGCTAGGCTTTATTTTCGCTGCAATTGCGTCACCCTTAGGTTTTTACCTTTAGATGCATAAAGACTTGCTGATTCCCTTAGGGTCTCACATGATAAATATTGTTCAGATGGACAGGTATGTCCACAGGAAGGTTACTGGTTCGAGTAGACCGATGACGGTGGCAATGACTGTCAGGTGTAGAGATTTCGTGGATGGAGATCATTGAGATTATGTGGGCGGGATGTGCTTATTTTTAGGGCATCTTATGTCAGTTTGCTTCTTATCTGTACTCGGATTTTGTTTTCAACTTATGCTTGATACTCTGATGTGCGATGTATGAGGATGTATCCTAAACTATTATCACTATCTTGGATATTTGGATCTTTCTATATGACGTTGAATATTTCTGTTTCTTTTTATGGTCTGACTCTGATGTACTATTGTATGTTGCTGACATCCACACTTGTATATGTTTTTCTCGCATACCGGTTGACTATGCCGCTCGCACCGGATAAGATGTTCTTGAAAAGTGGATAGGGTGGTTGACCGGTATCATGCCCTTCTCCTCTTAGATGGGCATACACATGGGTGTCCTTTGGGCCTCTGCGGTAGCACAAATTATGCACTTTTGATTCATCCTGGCTTGTTTCTTAGAGCGTAGTGTCCGAGGTATTACACCTTGTGAGCCGCGAGAAGCTCCATCATGTGCCCTTATGAAGGAATCTGAAGCTGGCTTGTGGCTTAACATTTTGAGTGGCGTTTCAGCCTCGCGAGGCCCACGCGTACTATTATTCCTTGGTCACGGGGGTAACTACGAGGGCCACCTTTCGAGGAAAGGGGAGCGAGCTCTAGCGTTTGTTGTAGTGGAGGGGCCTCTCGAGGAGATGGCTGTGGCAAATGTACACGCATCATCGAAGTCCTAAAATGCACTTGTGTGAAGTGTTTTTTGAGCGCTAGGAACCGTAGGCAAGGTGACTTACTACCGAAACTGTACCGTAAGTTCAGAGCTCGACACTCTAGGACCTACAATGTTTTGGCCGCTGGAGAGGGTGCACCTCCAGGATCACCCCGTAAGCCTCTCGAGGAGATAACCATAGGGCTAATGCTTCTCCCGTTAGCCCCACTTGCTGAGGGGTTGTGGGTTTCACATGATGGTTTTTTAAATACCAGGAATCGTAGGTGAGGTGACTCGTCGCCGGACCCAGTCTGTGAGTTCAGAGATCGACACTTTAGATCCTGAGAACTTGGGCCACGAAGGAGAAATGCCTCATGAGCCATCGCGATGAAGCATTTTTTAAATGTTAGGAACGCATTTGAGGGGACTTGTCACCGGACCCAGTCTGTAAGTTTAGAGATTGACACTTTAGGTCATGTAGTTATTTGGCCAGCAGATGGGATGTACCTCACGAGTCGTACCATAGACCTTGCCAGGAGAGGGCCGTAGGGTAAATGTGTGTACCTCTAGGTCTCGATACATGTGATGTGTGAGGTTCTCAAGCACAAGAAACGGTAGGTGAGGTAACTTATGGCTGGAACGAGTCCGTAAGTTCAGATCTTGACACTTTAGGCTCTGATGATGCCGGGGAGTGACTCGATGATGGGCACTATGCCTAGCTCCCCGCTCGTGTGGCGTATGTGAGGGAACTCAAGCATGTACAGTTTTTAGAGAAATTCTTTTTCGAGGGAAAACCAAATAGAAAGACGTGCATGGAGCACAAGATCCAAAAAACCTTTGGGAGTTCGAGCTTATTACAAGGCCGCCGTGGTTAACATGGGGTATAAAGCTATAAGGGATGAGAGTTTTTGGAGGTCACATTCAAAAGGTCGGGAAGTTAGGAGCGTTGTATGGAGAGGCTTGTCCACCTTCCAGCAGCCCGATCTCGGTGCTCAGCTGGTAGCTTAGACGCCATCGGGGAGGTGGTCAGGTTGTACGCATGCTTGGTGCAGTCCATCGGGAAGCCAGGAGACCCCAGGTCAATGCAGTTCTCGGGATATTTTCAGCGCTCACGAGGATAGGTGGAAGTGGCCCGGAATCCCTCGTGAGGTTAAGGGTGTCGGACGTGGACCGCTCCTCGTGAGGTGGATACATGGTGGCTGCTGCTCTTTTGGCCATGGCTCTTTCCTAGGCCACCATCTTCTTCCGCCTCGTGGAGCCCCCGATGTAGTCCAGGGCATCCACATCAACGGGGTACGCCATAGCCGCTGTCTTGTAGGCGTTCTCAAGGGAGCGCGGGGCCTCGATCTGATCATACCGGACCATGATGACTCCACCGCTACCCCCAGCATCTTGACGACGATGAAAGCATGGTGGGTGGCCACCCTAAACTTGGCCAGTGCAGGGTATCCGAGGATGACGTTGTATGGTAGGGAAATGTGTGCCATGTCAAATTCTATGAGCTCGGTGCGGTAGTTGTCGTGCATCACAAAAGTGACGAGAGGCACACCTGCCCAATGGGTATGGTGGTTCTGTTGGTCACTCCAGATAATGGCATGGTCGGCATCAGCCTGTATATGGCACCTACAGCTTGGCGAACGTCTCGGTGGAGATCACGTTCAGGCCCGTACCTCCGTCAATGAGGGTCTTTGCAACCGCAATGTTGTTGATCGTGAGGGTGCAGATCATGGGTAGAGCACCCACGCCCCTGTTAGAAGTGGGGTGGTCGCCGGCATCAAAGGTGATGGCACACTGGGACCACTTGAGCTTTAGGGATGAGACCCCAGGCCTGGCGACGATGTCCTCGCGACTGAGCATCTTGAAATGTCGATTTGACGATGGAGCCTAGGATCCAGCAAGGATATAGGCTATGGTGCGGTGCGGATCCTAGTAGCCCTCGGTACTCGCATCAGTGCAGCTATTATCCTGAGGGTGTTGGTGCTGCTGCACGGTGTTGTCCTAGTGGCCTGCCTACGGAGGGTCATGGCGGTCGGAGTTATTGTTCGAGCATTCTCCCCTGGTAACTATCTCGTGGGCTGTCTCGACCGCCGCCTTGACTTCCTTTCCTTTGGTTGCTACGCATGTCGCAGAGTTTCTTGATCTTGAAGTAGTCATTGGTGTGGTGCCCATGCGTCTTTTGGAGGAGGCAGTATGGTCAGTCTTCCCACTCCCCTTTGCCATTACCCTCGTGAGGGATCTTCCGGTCTGGCTCCACGGCGAGGACAACGGAGGTCTTTTCCTTGGGGTCCTTCTCCTTTCTGTTGGACGAGTTTGAAGCCTTGGGGCTGGCATCCACCTTGGCATGGCCACATCCGCCCCGCCTCCACCTTGGAACACTTTTCAGCCAGGATGAAGAGCTCGGCCGCCGTGGTGAGGTTTTCTCCATGGATGCCAATCTCCTACCTCATCTTGATGTCTATGACACCCTTAGAGAAGGCAATGAGGACATTGGAATCCGATATCTATGTGATCTTTTTGCGGATTCGGCGGAACCTCTGGAGGAACTTGAAGAGGGTCTCTCCAGGCTGCTGGCATACTTGGCAGAGGTCGTAGTAGGTGAGGGGCGCTCGTAGGTTCCCTTGAAGTTGGCAATGAAAAGGGAGCAAAGGTCTACCTAGGAGTCGATGGACTCCACAGGGAGGTTCATCAGCCATGTGCTGGCGGCGTCCTTCAGGAACTGGGTGAACTAGTTCACCATGATGCAATCGTCAACTCCCGCAGCCTCGATGCTCGTGGTGTAGAGCTGCGGGAACTTGCACGGGTTGGCTGTTCCATCGTAGTGCGCCGGATCCTCCGGACGGAACTTGTGCGGCCATACCATGCGGCGGAGCTCCTTGGTGAAAGCGAGGAAGCTTTTGGCCTACACCTCCTTGCCGACGGTGAGGGCCCTATGGATTTGCTGACCTGCGGTGGCGATTTCCTCGGCAAGACGGTCCTAGCACACCTACACGGCGGTGGTGCGGCCGCTGGGTCGAGACTATTTTGCAGTTGTTTTCCGGTGGAGGAGTGGTGTTGCCAGGCTTGGGGGCGTATTCATGGAATTGAGCCGGGTGCAAGCCCCCAGCCCCTTGTGCTTTCCCCTCGGCCCGAGCCCCCTGCCCATCCTGAGAGAGGGTAGCGATGTCGAGGAGCTCGGTGAGCCAGTCGCGCTACCTTCCTTCACCTAGTTCGGTCGGTGGGTGTTCTAGGAGCTCGTCCACCATGCGCTTGGTGGCCTCCGGCAAAGACGCGATATGGGAGAGCGACGTGGCACCGCTCAAGGAGGATAAGGGCTCCCGTGACAAGCGGTAGGAAGATCCCCCTTGTTCTCCATCCATGGGGTCTGCGCAGAGGTGGCTCTCCATGGGGCGGGCTCCGTCTGAGCCTTGCTCGCCGCGCGTTGTACGGAACAGTCGACATGGGTCTCGTAGCGAGTCAACATGGCATAGGGGTTGATGAATCTCTTGAAAGCGCGCCTCAGCCCCCTACCTGGCGCGCCAAATATCGGAGATTTTTCCCGCGAAGGAAACTAGGGCCCGATGATCCCTTGGTTCATTAGGGGGCTAAACACGCGATTCCAAGAAGTCACGGTGACATAGGAGGTGGTGAAGCAAGCACACGACAAAGTGGTGACATGGGGTTTTTACCCAGGTTCAGTACCCTTGTGAGGAGGTAAATCCCCTACTCCTGCTTTGTTGTATTGTTTGCGTGCTTCGCGAGGGGGAAATGGTGGATGAAAGTCTAGGGTTTTAGATCTCAAGGATCGACCTGTTGTAAGGTAGGAGAAGGGATCATTATGTATTGGAATTGGGCCTCTTTCCCCAATTCTTGGACGGGAAGGGCTACCATAGTGCCGCTCCTCGAGATCCTGTTCTACGAGGCTGCTTTTGGTGGACTAAGTCTAGGACGCTGGGTGCTCCTTGGTCCTCCCGTAAAGTTGCCTCCTTTTGCACCGTTGTCTTCATCCGGTGCCCTCTTCTTTTCTTACCTACACCGAAACGGCAATAGGAGGTACCTGCCACTCTAAGGTTGTCTCTCCTCTTCTGCAGGAAAAGAGGCAGACCAAACCTTCATTTACCGAGGCAAATCAGAAGCTTTTCAGGACCTGCCTTGTGTGTCGCCCGCCCGATGAGATTACAAAACTGCCATGGGCACGCTCCAAGGCATCCAAAGCTTCACGACACGATGAGGCATCATAGAGGGGTCCCTGTAGTCGCGGCACAACAGGATTTGTTTCTTGTCTTATACTCCAAATTTATCCCTATACGCCTATATATACTCGCCCATGAGGCTCAATAATACATCCAACATATTTCGCCAATCCCCTCTCTGTCGTTCTACACTCGCAAAAGAGGACCTCACGAGGATCATTCGGCCGAGCCACCTCTAGAGGCGCTACATCCTCTTGTGGAGGCAACGTCCCTAATGCTGGACCTTTCAACCATAGGGACTTGGCACCTTGGTTGCTACGGCCCTAACAGATGCATCGAGGACCCATAAGTCAGAACATACTAGAGAGGCTAGCAATGGAGCCCCAGCAGCAATACCATACACAGCTGCTGCATCGAGCAACCTTGCAAGGTCAAAATAGTGGAGGTAGCCAAAAAAACTCCATGGTACACTCGTTTCCTTTATATAGAGACTGACATGTGGGACCCACCAGCGAGACTTTATATAGGTGATGCATCGAGCAGTGTTGCCAAGTTTGAAACAGGGGGCGCGAGCAAGAAAAAAGTCCAACATACACACATTTCTTCTAATGAGAGGTTGTCATGTGGGACCGAGCAGCGTGAACAAATAGAATATTCGTTGAGCAAAGCTATCTAGTTCGGAACATGGTAGCGCTAGAGAAGAAAAAATTCCTTCATATACACACATTCTTCTAATGTGAGGCTGACATACGGGACCCACCGGCCAGAATAAATGGCAGATTCGTCGAGCAACAGTATCATGTTAACACGAAGGAGCGATCGAGAGAAAAAATTCCATCATACACATGTTTCTTCTAATAAGAGGATGACATGTGGGACCCAGCTGCATGATTAAACGGTAGATCCATCTGCCAGTGCTATCAAGTTCGGAACAGGGTAGCACGAGCGAAGGAAAAATTCCATCATATACATGATTCATCTAATGAGAGGCTGACATGGGCGACCCAGCAGCATGACTAAATGGCAGATAGATCGAGCAACGTTATCGAGTTCAAATCAGGGAGGCATGAGCCAAGGAAAAAATCCATCATGCACACGTTTCTTCTAGTGTGACTATGGCACGTGGAACTCAACAGCCTGATTAAACTGTAGATGCATCGAGCAATTCTATAAAGTTCAGAATAGGGAAGGAAAAAATTCCATCATACACATGATTCTTCTAATAATGGGCTATATGTGGGACCCTGCAGCCATACAAAACGGAAAAGGCATCAAACAACATTATCGAGTTCAAATTAGGGAGGTGCGACCGCAAAGTATGGTCCGCTAGAGACACTGACCTCCGGGACCCACAAGCCTAAAAATACATCGGTGATTCAACATCGCGGGATGAATCAGAAATCTTGCTTCTTCCATGCGCCTCCCGAGATTTGTTCATGTTTTTAGCGGTTTGATTGTAGTAGAGGGGCGTGAAACCGAATAAAAAATTTGCATCAGCCACGGTCGAGCCAATAATTTCGTGGCGAAAGACACGCCTTCTACGGTAATCGTTAGACCAAGTCGTTGCATAAGAAAAAAATTCTTGTAGTGTTTGTAATTCCTATCACATGTCCTTGGTCTCATGCCATTTGGACCTATATAATAAATCTATTGAAAAATACAAACTACTAGCAGAACTAACTTTGGGATTTTCTCAAGGGCATTCTGTTAATTATTTTGAAGTGAAATCGACTCCCAATGAACCAGTACTCAAATTCCTTCTTGACCATAGAAGGGAATAATTATTGGACTTATAGATCTTTTCTGGTAAATTATCCACCTAAATTAGGACTATTTTCACTAGTAAAATCATCACTAAATAAAGAAAATTGATAATATAGTGAAACCACTTATGGTAGTTTTTTATTTCAATATCTAGCTAATGGTACAACATTTGTATACTGGTAATACAAATCCTGACCTTGGTCTAAAACCCCTTGGTTAAGTAGTACTTGACAATAAAATCATAAAAGTGGTTTTATAAAGGGAAATGGATTGTTTCCAATCACAATAAGTTGATGTTTTCAAAAACTACTGAAGTGTATCGGTGCCTTATTATCTTACTTGTTGTATTGTACTAATGCTTGACTGCCTTGTGTTTATTGTGGCCTTGTTTGTTTGTATGGGTGAACCGTGACGATGATAGTTACGATTATATCGAAGTCAAGAATAAAAAGATATTGGTTATTACTGAAATTCTAAGAAGAATTAGTCTAGGGACATATTTATGGTCACAAGCAAGCCACCTATTTTATCATAATCCTTGTCCTACTATTTTACTTATCCATGTTTTTATATAACTATTTATGCAAACTGCATTACTTTATTATATTGTATCTATATCTAGTAGGTCTTGGCTCCTCCAAACTATTACACTATGGTGCTATTAAGTACAACCGTTGTTGACACCTATCTGTCCCCTAGTATGGTATGATTGGTGGTTTACACCATAACCCCTCAGAAAACCATTTTGCCAAAGCAAATTCTAGGTCGGGAAGTTTATAAAAGGGTTTTATGGTAAAACTTTGGTAAGGAGTGCCTTACCAAGAGAAGATTTGAGAAATGAGAAAGGATTTGTTTTACAAAGGATGCTGAAGGAAAGAGGAGGAAAAATGTTTATGAAAACACACCCGGTTCTATGAAGTTTGCTAGAACAACTAAACCGTGCAACCACATTACCGTGGTATGGGATGGGGTTTGACTTAAAGTTTGATTACCTTAGTATGGGATGCCTTGCAACTACTTATACGGGATCATCTTCCTCGAATGATGGGTTTTCTTAACAGAAAGGGTCATATGTTGGAGAAATGACCTGAAGGAGATGCGAACTTCCCTCGGGAGCAGACGGACGTACTATGAGCCTCTCATTGAAAGTGTAGGTCCCAAGATAGAGGAATGCGCTCCAGTTGGCTTCTGAAGGTACCTAGTGTCCCGACGTTGAGAGGAACAACTCATAGAGTACGGCCCATGTTAGAGTGGCATCCGGAGAGTCTTGATCGGTTACTTGACCCACGATCCATGAGGGTTCACGGAAGGGTACCCGGATGTTGTGGGTAAAGTGTAAAACCTCGGCAGAGCGTAAATATATTCGAATAGCTGTCTCCGTGGTCATGGACGGTTGGAAAGGTTGTTGCATAGCAGTGTGGGTTTTGATTTCAGAAAGGATTTTGGAAAAGCAAAACGGCTTTGGAAATGATTTAACCATGGAATGGTCGGAAAGTAAGGAAAGAGGTTTGGTCGTGGAATGACTAGAAGAAAGGTCAACTAGGTGACCTCATCCTAGTGGTTTTCAAATCAAATTCTTTTCAAATGTTTTCCAAAAATGTTTGACAAATGTTTTTCAACAAATATATTGAGATGCTATATCTAGAAGAGAAACTAATTTAGAAAGAACCCTTTTTGAGCCATCCTACTACCACAGCCATATTGGCGAGGAAATCAATATTACCAGCGACCCTATTTTCCAATGGAGCTGACATATTGGGGGTGTCCACCTCTGATGTATCCTCAGGAAAGTTTTCTCCATGGGGCTTCAATTCGTGGGCACCATATCCTACAGGGCTGATGGGTTATTTTCATCCGGGATGGGTTCCACCCAGGCCTATGTTTGGAGGGGGTATGCATGAGAAAAGAGCTCGGTTCGATCGGAATATTAGACCAAATGATGCAATTGTTGTGCCAAGGAACCAATCGCCGAGACGTAGTGCAGGTGACAGGAATAATAAGAATGACTGCAAGCGCGTTCGGGTGCCGAAACATGTTGAACCTAATCCCGTAAAGGGTTCAGATTATATAAATGATGCTAATGGTCAGAAACTAGGGAAGCAACAGTCAGCTGAATGTGTTATTAATTGTACGGGAATGAGCAGCGGTGATGATTTAGTTCAAGAGAAAAATACTGCTACAGCTAAGGAAGCAACGGTGGGGAATAGCGTGCAAAAAGGTAAAAAGAACATTATCCATACAGAAAAAGAACATTATCCATACAGATGTTATAGCCGATAGCCGATGGTTCTAGTTCTACTTGTACAAAGGAAGTCTCAATAAAAAGTACTAGTTTGCATGCTGATTTGAGAACTAAAGTGCATATACGTTCAGAGACAGAGATGCTTGTTGCACGTCCTAGTACTAATAAATCAGATACTATGTCTGCTAAGCTCCAAATGAGAGGTTTCAGGAAGTTTGAGGTCGGTAATTCATCTAATCAGCCTAAGGTTTTCTCGGCTAGGTATAAGGAGTTTCCTCCTACAATAGCAATCCGCCAGCACAAGCCGAGAAATTCGTGGACCGGTAGAGTTATGTCAGTCGCACTAGGGACTAAACCTGGACCTCAATGGTGCCCGGGGGTATCACACATACACAGAAACGACGTGTCCAGCAGCTACAAGCGTTGGAAATCAGAGAGGACGTAGCTGATAAGAGGCGCGATGAATGGTTTAATCGAGCTAGACCGATGGTGGCGCCTACGAAGACATGGAAGGAAAAACGCATTGCTGCCGAGGAAAATAAAAATTCATATGACGCGTCTGCTGATGAGAATTCAGAGAGTAAAGATGAGGTGCCTACTGATATGGATGTTAATATGGTGTTTGCCTTGCCTGCTGATTTCCGTGCACCTGAAGCCGAAGTTGCAGAGCTTGTTGTCGGTCCAAAATATGGTACATTCGAGAAGCCGAAAAAGCCTGAACAACACATGAAGCCGTTGTTTATCCGGGGACACATTGATGGTAAGCCTATTGATCGCATGCTTGTTGACAGTGGTGCTAATGTCAATATTATGCCTTTGATGTTTTCTAAATTGAACCGAAAGGAGAGCGATTTAATGAGACCAACATGGGACTTAGTAGATTCTCAGGAGAATTATCTGAAGCGAAGGGCGTTATATCTATGGAGCTCACGGTCGGAAGCAAGACATTGCCGACTGCATATTTTGTTGTTGATGTCAAAGGCTATTACAATATTATTTTAGGGTGCGACCGGATCCATGCAAATTGTTGCATTCCTTCTACTCTATATCAGTGCTTAATTTAGTGTCCTCATGATGATGTGGATATAGTTGAGGCGGACAATTCATCTTGCATTACTTTGACAGAGGCGTCGGTTGATTGGCAACACGGTGAGATGTGATATTTGACCGGTAGGGATTTATCTGATTATGATTATATCAATGTTGGTAGAGATGGTTCTATACCTATAAACGCACAGCCGGCTAGCATAGTTCGGCTTACCAATTTATCTACATAATGATGAGTAAATATGATAGTATTAAGTGGCTGCAAAGACGCACCGAGGAGTATCGTTTCGGGAAGAACGATATGCATGAAACAATTGAAGATTTTGGTGATATGGAGAAGCTCGGACAGGGATTCTCATCAGCTGATCCACTTAAAGAGGTAGATATTGGTGATGGAAGAATTCCAAGACCTAAATTTATCAATGCCAACATGGGAGCCGATCAGAAAAGCGAGGTATGTGCATTACTTAAAGAATTTGTTGATTGCTTTTCTTGGAATTATAGCGAGATGCCCGGTTTGAGTAGAGAATTAGTTGAGCATAGATTACCTATTAAATCCGGTTTTAGGCCACATAAGAAACCCCGTAGAAGTTTTAATTCTAATTTATATGACTGCATCAAAGAAAAAATTAATCGGTTGATGAGAGTTGGGTTTATTCAGCCAAGTAGGTTTCTAATATTGTGCCTGTTGAAAAGAAAAACACTAATAATATAAGGATCTACGTTGATTTTAGAGATTTGAATAAAGCTACTCCTAAAGATGAATATCCTATGCCTATAGCCGACATGCTTATTAATGATGCTTCGGGATATAAAGTAATTAGTTCTTTAGCTGGTAATGCTGGTTATAATCAGATATTTATGACCTAAAAAGATATGTCCAAGACTGTTTTTCGTTGCCCAGGTTTTGTTGGTTTATTCGAGTCGGTCGTTATGAAATTTGGTTTGAAAAATGCCGGCGCTACATACCAACGTGCTATGAATTTGATATTTCATGATCTTTTAGGCATAATACTAGAAGTGTATATTGATGATATAGTTGTTAAATCGGATGAGTTTGATAATCATTTAGCCGATTTATGTTTAGCTTTTGAAAGGATGCGTCGGTATGGTTTAAACATGAATCTACTTAAATGTGCTTTTGGTGTGTCGACTGGAAAGTTTTTGGGGTTTATTATTCATAAACAAGGCATAGAGATTGATCCGACAAAAGTAGAGTCAATTAGGAAGTTGGAGGAGACCAAGTGTAAAAAGGATGTGCAAAAGTTGTTGGGAAAGATTAATTACTTGAGACGATTCATATCTAACCTTGTAGGAAAAATTGAATCGTTTGTTCCCTTACTTCGGCTAAAGCATGAAGCCGAATTTACTTGGGGGCAGAACAGCAGGATGTGTTTAATAATATAAAGAGATATTTGTTGAGTCCTCAGCTATTGCGAGCGCCTAAGTCTGATGTGCCGCTCAGGTTATATACTGCTGCACAAGATACAGCGATCGGTGCGGTATTAGTACAAGAAGACGACGGGAAGGAGTATATCATTGCATATCTAAGTCGTCGTTTGATCGACACCGAGACTCGGTACGTGTTTATTGAAAAATTATGCTTGTCTCTATATTATGCATGTACCAAGTTTCGGCCTTATCTACTTTCCAGCACATGTGTAGTATCTTGTCAAGCCGACGTGATTAAATATATGTTGCAACGACCTATTCTTAGTGGTAGGATTAGAAAGTGGAATTATGCGCTAATAGAATATGATTTGGTATATGAATCACTGTGTGCTATGAGGGGTCAAGTCATCGCCAGATTTTATTGTTGATCATAGATTTAAAGATAAGGAATATATTAGTTATGTTAGCATTTGTCCATGGAAGCTTTATTTTGATGGATCGGTTTGTAGACATGAACAAGGCATCGACAATGTTTTAATTTCATCTAATAATGTTGTCTATGAAACATCGGTTCGTTTAGCATATGATTGTACTAACAACCAAACTGAATATGTGGCTTTGTTGTTTGGTTTACAAAGTCTAGTGGATATGGGTATAAAAGATATAGATTCTTTTGAAGATTCTCCTCTGGTGGTACAACAAGTTAAAGGCGAATTTCAGTGTTTAGATGGATTATTAAATAGCTACTTGGACCGTATCTAGATATAATTAAAAATCTACATACGTTCACTTTTAGTCATATACTTAGAGAGGAGAATTGTAGAGCTAATTATTTAGCCCAGCGGGCTTCCGGTTACAACGTTAGCAAAGGGAGATTTTTCGTACTAGAGAAACCAATACTAGGCTTTGTTAATACTAAAAGGGAGATTTTTTGATACTAGAGAAACTAATATTAGGCTTTGTTAATACTAAAACCGATCTGATCACTACTAGTGTGGTGTGTGGTGTAGTTGCTCCTAGTTCAGCTCAAGAATTAGTAGTACATGCAAGATCGGTAGATGACTCTCAAAACACAGAATTAGTGAGCAGTTCAGAACCAAGCGATTGGAGGATTTCTTTAGTTAATCATTTAAAGGATCCGAGTAACACAAGAGATAGGAAAATTCGGCGACAATCTTTAAAGTATACTTTGTTAAATGATGAGTTATACCGCCGAACTATAGATGAGTTACTTTTAAAATGTTTAGATCTTGATTAGTCTAAAATAGCTATGGGTGATGTACATGAAGGTATATGTGGGACAATCAGTTGACCAATAAAATGTGATGGTTATTAAAAAGAGCGGTTTTTTATTAGCCAACCATATTAGAAGATTGTTTTCGTTACTATAGAGGGTGTGAAGCATGTTAAAATTTTGGAAATATACAGTTAGCACCCGCGCCTATGTTGAATCCTATAATTAAGCCGTGGCCGTTTAGAAGATGGGGTTTAGATTTTATTGGTGAAATACATCCTTCATCTGCTAAGAAACATCGCTTCGTCGTAGTAGCTATAGATTATTTTACCAAATGGACTGAAGCGGTTCCCTTAAAGATTGTGACTCATGTAGAGTTGATTAGTTTTGTCTTAGAGCATATTATTTATAGATTCGGTATTCCACAAACTCTAACTACTGATCAGGGTTCTTCTTTTATATCCCATTAATTCCGTGAGTTTTCCGAATCTTTTAGAATTAAGTTGTTGAATTCGTCGCCTTATTATGTGCAAGCTAATGGACAAGCCGAATCTAGCAATAAGACTTTACTTAAGCTTATAAAAAAAATTGAGGAGCATCCGAAAAGATGGCATGAAGTGCTTTCCGAAGCTTTGTGGGCTCATCGGATATCTAAGCATGGGGCGACCCAAATGACACCGTATGAGCTAGTATATGGACAGGAAACAGTGTTGCCTACGAAAGTTAATTTATAAGCTCTTCGAGTAGCCAGACAAAATAATTTGTCGGCTGTAGATTATAATAATTTGATGATGGATTGAATAGACGATGTTCCAGAAGAAAGATTAAGAGCCTTGCGACAGATTGAAAAAAAAAATTAAGAGTAGCTGAGGCTTATAATAAAAAGATAAAGCAAAAAACGTTTCAAATAGGAGACTTAGTGTGGAAAACGATTCTACCTATTGGGACTAGAGATAAAAATTTGGCAAATGGTCGCCGAGTTGGGAAGGCCCTTATAGAGTTATAGAGATTGTTCCTGAAAATTCATATTTTGCACAATCTTTGCAGGGATTGAAATTACCAAAAGCCCTCAATTTTAAATACTTGAAAAAGTAGTATCCTAGTATGTGGCAGGAGGCTTAATGATGCAATGGCCGATACATTATTTGGAGTATTGCCCTAAGAAGATTTTGGTGGAATATCGCCCTAAGAAATTTTGCCGATGTAATCTTTGGACATCGCCCTAAGCAATTATATGGCCGATGAAGTGACCAACATCGTCCCGAGGTACTGTTTTAGTGTTTTTTATAAATGCAATTATACCAAAAATAGGGGGGCATGTGTTGAATACATAATTTGGTCATTAATCCAAAGTGCAGGCTTGGTCAGATTCAAGTATAAGTTGTGACAGTGATCAAGTATACAAGGTTATTTGCATGATAAACATATGAAGTTTTGCATCGACTGGCATCTAGTGGGACAAGTTTTCATCGGATTCTGGAGTGTGTTTAGATAAATTGATTGGAGCTGTTAAGGACAAGTTATGCTGAGGCTCGATTGGATCCAGAGCTTAAAGTACACATAACATAAAGGGAAGTGCAGCCGAAAAAATTTCTATGGAAGTGATGATGTGCATGGCATATGAAATATGCAAACTCGTGTGATTAACATCATAGTCTTAATGTTTTATTGTTTCTTTGCTAGGCCTAAAGAATATTTGTAAATTTGGTATGTACGGATGTACAAACTAGGAAATAGATCATGAAGAAACCAATTCGCCCGGAGGTGTTTTACTCAATTTTGGTCTTAGAGTTCTAATTTTTGTACACCAAGTTTTATTTGTACGCAAAGTCCTGCCCCTTTATTTAAAGGTACTGGCCAATTGAAGAAAGAAGAACCAATCGAATCTATTCACAAACATAATTTATTTCCTACGTATATTCTGTTTCATGTTCTATTTCAGTTCGTTCTCTTCAGCTAAGCTCTAGTAATCTAGAGTTTGGTTGGATCTTTGCCGTTTTGTTCTGAAAACGGTCGGATCTCTTCCACGAAAGCGAGGAATTCTTTGTTGATTTGCTCGAAAATCATTCGTTCATCGTCACGAAAGTATGGCGGTTATCCTAGTATTTCACGGCAGATTTTTGCGGCAACACAATTGGTGACTCCGCTGGGGACAGAAGATCAAGAAGCACACGATGACTGATCCCAAGGATGCAAGCGATCTCAATCCGGACAACATCATCCCCGTCACGCTCGACGATCCGTCTGAAGACGTGCGGCAGGAACTTGAGCGGGAGCTTGAAGAACAAAGGGCTGAGACGCTGAAGTTGAAGTTGAGTGGATACTTCAAGACAAGGGGCGGCGCCGTAAAAAAGGTAACGTCGATAAACCCTTCTCCGACACTCGATGCGAAGGTAATTAACTCAACCGAAGATATTGCTCATCTAATTGACGTATCTGTAGCTAGCAAGTGTGGATCTAATATGGCAGATGCGTCATGCACAGTTACTCAATTAGCTAGTAAATTTGGCGATTTTAAAGAGCAGTTTAGTAAGAAAATTGAAACTAGTTTGTCTCGCCAGGTTGGCTCGTTAGTGCTGCAAATCAATGATGAACATCGTGAAAAATGGCCAATACCCCCGGAAAATAATAAATTCATAAATTTACCTAGTCATACTTATATACCCGATACATCGGTTAATATAGTGCACACATTAATTTAAATAACAATCAAACCGGCTGAAATTGTGCTAGCAGTTCGGCCCATAATGTTGCTTGTTTCTCCTGCAATAGTATCAACTTCGGTTTCACAAGATTATACCAGCTATAACCGAAAAACTGGTTTTAACTCTAATTTGCAGCAGCCTAGTTATCAAACGTAGCATATAGTGCACCATCTTTGCCACCGGTTAGTACCGGGATTCCTTATGAGACGGTACCAGATTCATATTTTAACGTATCTCCGCACAAACCACATATGTTCAAACTAATTGCCTGAGATGCCACCACGTACTTTTATTCTATCTGTTCTATAAAATGGTTCTCCATAACCCACTGATAGTTTTAAAGATCAACTTGCTAATATACTTAGGGAATTTGGTTGGAACCTAAGGGTAGAGCACGTGCGTATCAAAAACTATACCCTGATTATTTTGACTTGACGTTGTATCCTCGTGGTTTTAGAATTCCATATTTTGTTAAGTTTACGGGGGAGGATGGTAGATCAACTTTTGAGCACATAGGTCAATTTTTAGCACAATTGAGTGATGTCGGCACTGCATTTATAGGGTAAAATTATTTCATTTATCTTTGTTTGGTACTGCATTTGCTTGGTTTACATCGCTTGCTCCTAATTCTATTTTAACATGGGCACCATTGGAGCAGAAATTTCATGATTATTTTTATAGCGGTGAAACTGAACTTCGACTTTCAGATTTAACTATGCTTAAGAAAAAATATAATGAAAGTGTTTATGAGTATATCAGGAGGTTTAGGAATGTCAAAAACCATTTTTTCAGCCTCAACATAGCCGAAAAGGATTTAGCTGATCTTGCTTTTTCGGGTTTGCTTACTCATATTAAGGATAATTTAGAAGGGAAAGAATTTTCAGATGTTAATCAGGTTTTGCAAAAGGCTTTGGCACAAGAAAACTAGACTAAAGATGTTAAACAATATAGCCGGTTTAAAGATAATAAAAATAAGGAAAAAGAAAATCGTACGGTTAATTCTGTAGATTATGATGACGATTCGTCTAGTGAGGATGACGTCGATATATGTATAGCCGAATGGGTTCAATCATCTAAGTCAAAACCTTTTGCATGTTCTGCATTAAAACCTACACCTGCTAGAAGAGAGGAAGTTAGATACACTTTTAATATCAGCAAGTGTGATATAATCTTTGATATGTTACTGCAAGGAAAATTAATTAGATTGAGGGAGGGTCCTGTAATTCTGAGTCCAGAAGAATTGGGGAGACGAGCATATTGTAAGTGGCGCCATTCTTTTTATCATGCTACTAATGATTGTAATGTGTTTCGTCGACAGGTGCACTCGGCCATTAATGACTCACGATTGATATTTACAGAAGGTTCTAAGATGAAGCTCGATAGTGATACGTTTTCTATCAATGTAATTGAAGTTGAGACAAAGAAGTTGCTTATTCGGTCGGATCAGGCCGAATCCAACGAAAGAGAAAAATCTTGTTGATAATAATGCTCCTCCGAGGATGATCAAGCCAAAAAATCCAGAAGTCGGAGTATGGAACATTAATGGAAAAAAGAAACTAGCTCCGAAACCGAAGCCGACTGTTAGCATGCTACTAAAAAAAATACATCGTGCAAGGTCGATAATGTGTTTAATGGGCTTGGAGGTAATTAGCGTCTAAGGTCTCCTTATGGGTTTAGAGGGCATGAGCATTGGCGAGGAAATCAATATGACCAGCGACCCTATTTTCCAATGGAGCCGATATATTGGGGATGTTCACCTCCGAGGTATCCCCAGTTTTCTCCATGGGGCTTCCATTCGTGGGCGCCATATCCTGCAGGGCCGATGGGTTCCACCGAGGCCTATGTTTGGAGGGGGTATGCATAAGAAAATATCTCGGTTCAATCAGAATATTAGACCAAATGATGCAATTGTTGTGCCAAGGAACCAATCGCTGAGACGTAGTGTAGGTGGCAGGAATAATAACAATGACTGCAAGCGCGTTTGGGTGCCGAAACATGTTGAACCTAAGCCCACAAAGGGTTCAGATAATATAAATGACGCTAATGGTCAGAAACTAGGGAAGCATCAGTCAGCTGAATGTGTATGGTACATGAATGGCGTTGATGATTTAGTTCATGAGGAAAATACTGCTACAGAGAAGAAAGCAACGGTGGGGCATAGCGTGCAAAAAGGTAAAAAGAACATTATCCATGTAGATGTTATAGCCGATGGTTCTAGTTCTACTTGTACAAAGGAAGTCTCAACAAAAAGTACTAGTTTGCATGCTGATTTGAGAATTAAAGTGCATATACATTCAGAGATAGAGATGCTTGTTGCATGTCCTAGTACTAAAAAATCAGATATTATGTCTGCTAAGCTCCAAATGAGAGGTGTCAGGAAGTTTGAGGTCGGTAATTCATCTAATCAGCAGAAGGTTTTATCGCCTAGGTATAAGGAGTTTCCGCCTACAACAGCAATTCGTCAGCACAAGCCAAGAAATTCGTGGGCCGGTAGAGTTATGTCAGTTGCACTAGGGACTAAACCTAGACCTCAATGGCGCCCGGGGGTCTCACACATACACAGAAACGACATGTCTAGTGGCTACAAGCGTCGGAAATCAGAGAGGAAGTAGCTGATAAGAGGCGCGATGAATGGTTTAATCGAGTTAGACCGATGGTGGTGCCTACGAAGACATGGAAGGAAAAACGCATCGCTGCCGAGGAAAATAAAAATCCAGATGATGCACTTGCTGATGAGAATTCAGAGAGTAAAGACGAGATGCCTACTAATATGGATGTTAATATGGTGTTCGCCTTGCCTGCTGATTTCAGTGCACCTAAAGCCGAAGTTGCAGAGCTTGTTGTCGGTCGAAAATATGCTACATTCGAGAAGAAGAAAAAGCTTGAACAATACTTGAAGCCGCTGTTTATCCGGGGAACATTGATGGTCAGCCTATTGGTCGCATGCTTGTTGACGGTGGTGCTGGTGTCAATATTATGCCTTTTTTGGTGCTTTATAAATTGAACCGAAAGGAGAGCGAGTTAATGATGACCAACATGGGACTTAGAGGATTCTCAGGATAATTATCTAAAGCAAAGGACGTTATATCTATGGAGCTCACAGTCGGAAGCCAGACATTGCCGACTGTGTTTTTTGTTATATTCTTTTGGGGCACGACTGGAACTATGCAAATTGTTGCATTCCTTCTACTCTACATCAGTGCTTAATTCAGTGGGTTGATGATGATGTGGAGCTAGTTGAGATATCCAATTTATCTTGCATTGCTCTGACAGAGGCCTCGGTTGATTGGCAACACGGTGAGATGTGATGTTTTACCGGTAGGTATTTATCTGATTATGATTATATCAATGTTGGAAGAGATGGTTTTGTACCTATAAACGCATAGCCGGCTAGCACAGCTTGGCTTAAAAATTTATCTATATAATGATGAGTAAAGATGATAGTATTAACTGGCTGCAAAGACGCACCGAGGAGTATCATTCCGGAAAGAACGATATGCATGAAATAGTTGAAGATTTTGGTGATATGGAGAAGCTCGGACAGGAATTCTCACTGGCTGGTCCACCTGAAGAGGTAGATATTGGTGATGGAAGCATTCCAAGACCTACATTTATCAATGCCAAGATGGGAGCCAATCAGAAAAGCGAGGTATGTGCATTACTTAAAGAATTTGTTGATTGCTTTGCTTGGAATTATAGCGAGATGCCCGGTTTGAGTAGAGAATTAGTTGAGCATAGATTACCTATAAAATCTGGTTTTAGACCACATAAGCAACCCATAGAAGTTATAATTCTAATTTATATGACTGCATCAAAGAAGAAATTGATCGGTTGATGAGAGCTGGATTTATTCAACCATGCGGATATGAAATTTGGGTTTCTAATATTGTGCCTGTTGACAAGAAAAACACTAATAATATAAGGATCTGCGTTGATTTTTGAGATTTGAAAAAAGCTACTCCTAAAGATGAATATCCTATTGATACGCCCAATTTGCATCACCTTTCTATATCATAATTTACCTCTATTTATTGATATTTATCTTATTATGAGGTATTACTTATAGATTTTTCATCTGTTTATGCATGTTGGATGATTCTTAGAGGATGGACTGCCGGAGTCTGGATTCTGATGGAAAAGAAGGCGTTTTGGTGCAATTTCGCAAAGATCAGAAAAATATGGAAACATATTATTTCTACAGAAGAATGAGGGAGCCAGAAGGAGGGACGAAGAAGGGCCTCAGGGGGCCCACACACCCCCTAGGCACGGGCCCACCTGACCCCGCGCCTAGGGCGGGTGTGGCCCACCTGCCTGGCCTCCGACTTCGCCCCTTCGCCTATATCTTCACTATGGAACCCTAAGTCTAATGGAGCGACCACAGATAGATTTCCACCCCCCTAGGGGGCGGAAAACACCGAGAGAGAAAGATCTCATTCCTTCCCAGAGAGGGGAGACCGTCGCCATCAACACCATCATCAAGCTAGGCTTCATTGGGATCATCATCATCATCTACACCATCATCTCCACCGGCACCATTATCATCACTCCGTCTCGCTGTAAGAATTGTGTTGGATATTGCATAGTTCATTAGGGGAAACTTTCCTGGTGTTGATTACTATTGTAGTTGATGCTTGTGAGTGGAACCATTGGATTATTGTTTATGTTCAGATTGTTATCTATTACCATATCATCTTGATCTTGATCCATATGATGTCTTGTGAGTAGTTCGTTTAGTTCTTCAGGACATGGGAGAAGTCATGTTGTTTTGTGAATCTGTGATGAGTTATTATTCTATGGTTTAGTATTTAAGTTGTGATATTCTTCTAGTGGTGTCATGTGAACATCGACTACATGACACTTCACCATTTATGGTCCTAGGGGGACGCATTGTGTATTTGGATACTAATTGCGGGGTTGTCGGAGTGAAAGAAACCTGAACCCCCGTTAGGACACCTTTGCACAAGGGAGTGTAGGATCTCAGAGTTTAAGTATGTGGTTAGATTTCTATCTTAATTAATTTCCTGTAGTTACCGATTTGCAGGGGGTTTAATCACAAGTATGTATTAGTCCAAGTACGGTCGGTATGTGAGCACGGTGATGGGGATGTGCCTACCGGGGTATACCCAGCGGGACGTTTCCGACTGGCCCAGGAACTGGCGAGTGGGCCTGCAGGACGGCGACTGGATCAAGGCCTGGCTTGGATCCAAGCGACTGGAAGCTGAAGGCCCGGGAGAGTAGATAGGCCCAGTCGGATTAGGTTAAATGAGTACCGAAACCTTAACTGATTCGGTTGAGATATGTAAACCCTGGGGGGTGAGTCTATATAAACCTCCCTACAGTGCGTGTAGAGGATATGTTCCATCATCCACCCAAGCGACTCGCCGCCTAGCCGTCGAGCTCGCCCCATTGTACCTCCATCATAATACAATCTAGCAGGAGTAGGTATTTACCCTCCGGGGGGCCGAACCTGGGTAAAACCCTGTGTCCCCGCCCTCATCTCGCACCACAGATGGCTGGCCGCCCTTGCCCTTCGTTCTACTACTCGCTGCCGATTGCAGCGTCTGCCGTGGTCATTCCCACGACAGTGGCGCCTGCCGTGGGGCCTCGCTGGTCTGGCCGGTGTTCTGCGGCGAGATCCAATCTTCCCATCAACGAGTCGGTCGCCACCGGCCGCACGATAGCGATCGGCCAGATGCTCCAGATCTTGCCGAGCAGCTACGTCCCGGCGGCGCGACCCGTCACACACGGCATAATCTTGCCAGTCGGCACGATCAGCCTCTTCGTCGTCCTCACCGACGCCATCGTCTCGGAGGACTCGGCTCGCATCCGCGAGTCGCCACCACGCGACTGGCTCTCCGAGAGCTAGGTCCGCACGATCCATCGCCTCGCCTCCGAGTACAACTTGGCCCACAGCGACGTGGCCGAAAACACCGCGGCCGCGGAAGACGCGGCCCTCAATGACGACGCCGACTCGGCGACTCCGGCGTCACTTGCCGGGTCCATCACCGCGGCTTCGCCCGCGGGCTCCATCACCCAGGTCTCCAACGTGGGAGACTTCGAGGATCCCTCCATTCTTGGGATCTTCGACTTCGACTCCGGGTCGGAAAACTCCGCCGATCTCCGCGACGGGACCGGTCGCCATGCCGCGACTGGCACCGATCCGCCGGAGGATCCTTTTTCCACCCCGATCCCTCCCAACGCCACAGTAACGGAGGTCGAGGAACTCCGCCTGAAGCTGGCAGAGGCAGTCCGCAAGGAGCAAGCCGAGCGCGAAAAATTTCGCCTCGAGCAGGTGACGGCGCAGGAGCTGTCACGTTACCACCAGCAGCGAATCATGTCGCGCTTGAACCCCACGGTCCAGGGGCGCGCCCTGAACTTTGACGACGAGAACGACCCGGCCCGCATGGCCGAGCGCGCGATCTGCGAGAACGCGCCACCCGGAGGAAGCGCCCGGCCCCCGCCAGGGTCGACGGCGAACGGCGCCCCACCTCCACCCAACCGCGCACCCCCAGGGACCAGCCGCGGATCGTGGTCTCCTCACGGGAGCGAAACGTGAACGGCCTGCCACTATTCTCCACCCCGATGGACAACCTCGTGGCAGGCCGAGCAGCGGCCGACAACATCACGGCCACCGGTGACGGCGCCCTACAGATCCAGTACGTCAAGGCCCTGCTCGCAAAGGCAGTCGAGCAACAAAATGCAGGCGTCGACTCACAGGGCCGGATCTACTCGCGTTCGTCGGGCAGCAGGGCGGCCTCAAGCGGCCGTCCATTGGCGGCAAACACCCTCAACTGCCCGCCACCCGAACCACTGCAGCTCCAACACCGACCCGCGAACGTGGCACTCTCCACCAACGACCCCAGGCCAGCGACCAACTTTGTCGCTGCCAACGGTCAGCCCGTCGACGCCCGCACCCACATCATCAACAACCAAAGATGGCGTGCACGCCAGCCCGACGACCTGCGACACACCCTAACCAATCGCCGCGATGGCAAGCCGATGGGGTCGCTAAGCCGACTCGGGCCCCGGTGCTTCGGACCGATGATCCGAGGCAAAAAATACCCGGCGAACTTCAAAGCGCCGAAGGAAATAGAAAAGTACGACCCTTCCGTGTGGCTGGACACCTACCTCATGGCGATGGGGATCGCAGGCCACACCGACCTGCTAGCCGCCCGCTACCTCCCCCTGATGATGGAGGGAGCGTGCAGGCAGTGGATCAACACTCTCCCCCCGGATAGCATCGACTCCTGGGAAGAGATGCGCGATGCCTTTGTGAGGCACTTCGAGGGGTCCTACACCCGTGCCACCACCATCGAGGACCTGGAGCGATGCTTCCAGGGACCCCGCGAGTCGACCCGAAGCTGGGTCCAACGGTGGCAAGAGCTATGGTACAACGCGGCCGGCATCCACCCGGACACCGCGATCCACTTCTTCAATACCTTGTGCTGCTACGAGCCCTTGGTCACCAAGCTCAAACGAGCATATCACACACTCGACAACATACCGAACCTCCTCGAGATCGCCAAAAGATACGCGGAGGAAGACCCCAACCAGGAAACCGATGACGAGTCGGGAGGTCAACGCCGCTCGAACGGCAACGACAACGGACGACGGTCCGACCTACGCTACAGCAACACTCGCCTCACCGGCAAGCACCGCAGTGACGGGCGAGTCGACTTCGTCGCCAACGCTGGTCACGCGCAGCGCGAGCCCAAGAGCTTCCGCCGTGACGGAGGACAACGCCGCGACGGCGGCAACTACAAGGCAAAACCAAGGTTCGACCCTGTGGCCCTCCTTAACCAGCCTTGTGCGTTTCACAGCAGGGAAGGGAAGCCCGCCACGCACACGACCGCCGACTTCCACTCTCTCAAGGAGATTGAGAAGGCACGGCGAGCACGGGAGGACCCCGACAACAACATGCCAAACGGCGGAAAATTCGGCAGTGTGGCCGGCTCGCTCCACACCTTCACAGGCTTCAACACGAAGCGCGAGAAGAAGGTCATCGCCCGCGCCGTCGCTGTCAACGCGGTGGCCCAGGTGGACGTTCCCCAGTTCCTCAACTGGTCGGAGCAGCCCATCACCTGGAGCCGCCAGGACCACTCGCCACGCATCGAGTACCCAGGCCGAGTCGCCCTGGTGGTCAAGCCCAAGGTGGGAGATTACTGGCTCCCCAAGACATTGATGGACGGCGGCAGATCCATCAACATCCTGTACCTGGACACCTTCAGGCGACTGCGGCTCCCGCAGTCGATGGTCGAGACGACCTACACCATGTTCCACGGCATCGTCCCCGGTCAGAAGGCATACCCGATCGGCAAGGTCACGCTGCCAGTCACCTTCGGCACATCAGCAAACTTCCGCACCGAGCGGATCGTCTTCGAGCTGGTACCCTTCGACAGCCCCTACCACTGCGTCCTGGGGCGCCAGGCGTTCGCCAAGTTCATGGCAGCGCCCCACTACGCGTACAACGTGATGAAGCTCCCCGGGCCGCGCGGCGTCATCACCATCAACGGCGACCCCGACATGGCCGCCGAGTGCGAGGCCAAAGGAGCCGAACTCGCTGACGCCATCATAGGGGCTGAGGCCAACCACGCCAACGAGCTCGCCAAGTACGCGAGCGGGGTCAACAACGATGACCCCACCATACTCAAGAAGCCCAATTCGGAGGGCGCCAACACCTCAGCCTTCGAGGCAACGACGCACACCCGCACCATCGAGCTGGTCCCAGGCGACTCTAGCCAGACGGTGACGATCGGGACAGGCATGAGCCCAGCATAGGAAGGCGCGCTCATCGAGTTCCTCCATGAGAACAGGGACATCTTCGCATGGAAGCCCTCTGACATGCCTGGTGTCCCTAGGGAACTCGCTGAGCACAAACTCAACACCGACCCCAAAGTGCGACTCGTCAAGCAGTCGCTACGGCCCTTCAATGAAGAGCATCGCTGAGCCATCGCCGAGGAAGTGCAGCGTCTACTCGCTACAGGCTTCATCCGGCCAATCAAATACTCCAAGTGGCTGGCAAACCCAGTCCTGGTCGAGAAGAAAAATGGGACCTGGAGGATGTGTATCGACTACACAAACTTAAATAGCGCCTGCCCGAAGGAGCAATTCGTCCTCCCGCGGATCGACCAAATAATCGACTCCACCGCGGGCTCGGAGTCGCTGTGTTTCCTCGACGCCTACTCTGGATACAACCAGATCAAAATGGCTGTCGAGGATGAGGAAAAGACGGCGTTCATCACGCCATTTGGAGCCTTCTGCTACACCGCCATGACCTTCGGCCTCAAGAACGCCGGGGCGACCTACCAGCGGTGCATGCAGGAATGCCTTGCAAGCCAAACTGGCCGCAATATCCACGTCTACATCGACGACGTGGTAGTGAAGTCCGCTCGCCAGGGCGATCTACTCGCCGACCTGGCGGAAACATTCGCCAACCTGTGGAAATACAAGATAAAGCTAAACCCAGGCAAATGCACCTTCGGTGTACCAGCAGGAAAACTACTGGGTTACGTCGTCTCCAAGCGCGGGATCGAGGCGAACCCCACCAAGATCGACACGATCGCTCGACTCGGCAAACCCGAGTGCCTGCGTGACGTCCAGAAGTTGGCCGGGCGAGTCGTGGCTCTCAGCCGCTTCATCCCCCGATTGGGCGAAAAGGCGATGCCCCTATACCGCCTGATGCGGAAGAACCCCACCTTCCAGTGGGACAAGGAGGCGGACGACGCACTCCGCGACCTCAAGAAGGTGCTACTCGCAGCACCGCTACTCGCCGCCCCCGTCGACAAAGAACCCATGTTGGTCTACGTCGCGGCTTCCGAGCGTGTCGTCAGCGCCGTCATGGTCGTCGAGCGGGCAGAGGAAGGAAAGGAGCGCCCGGTACAACGACCGGTGTACTATATCAACGAGGTCCTCACCGAGTCGCGCCAGCGGTACCCGCAATACCAGAAACTGGTGTACGCAGTCTTCAGAGCACAATGGCGACTGCCGCACTACTTCCAGGAGCACCCGATCACGATCGTCTCCTCAGCACCGTTGCAGGACATCATCTGCAACCGTGAGGCGACCGGGCGAGTCGCCAAGTGGGCCATCAAAATCGGCGTCCACAACATCAAGTATGAGCCACGAAAAGCGATCAAGTCGCAGGCTCTCGCGGACTTCATCGCCGACTGGGAAGAAGCCCAGCAGCCAGAAAAACTGCCGTACCTCCACTACTGGAGCCTACACTTCGACGGCTCCAAGAATGCAGACGGCGCAGGAGCAGGTATCGTGTTGACTTCCCTGAAGGGCGACAAGCTCCGCTACGTCCTCTGCCTCGACTTCACCCCCTGCACCAACAACATGGCCGAGTACGAGGCATTACTCCACGGCATGCGAGCTGCCAAGGAGATGAATGTCAACCGCCTACGCTATTACGGGGACTCCGACCTCGTCGTTGGGCAAGTCGCTGGTACCTGCGACGCCGTCTCTCCCACCATGGTGGCATACCGCCAAGCAGTGGACAAGCTGGGCGGACACTTCGCAGGCTACTCCGTCAAGTGGATCGACAGGCGGAAGAACGAGGAGGCCAACGCACTCTCTCGCATTGGCTCGACTCGACTCGCACCACCCACCGGCGTCTTCCTCAACACGATCACCAAGCCGTCCGTCTCTCCCCCAAGGGAGATCGACATCGGAGTCCTGCTGCAACCAGAGGCAGCCCTGGTTGCACTTATCGCCGAGCCAGAAGACTGGACTAGGCCATACATCGCCTACCAGGAGGGAGGCACCTTGCCGGCAGAAGAAACAGACGCCCAAATGATAACGCGACGCTGCAAATCCTTCGTCATCATTGACGGCGAGCTCCACAAGCGCAGTGTGACCAGCGTGTTCCAACGCTGCGTCCAACCCGCCGAAGGACGCAAGATCCTCCACGACATCCACTCCGGCGACTGCGGCCACCACGCCGAAGCCCGCTCTCTGGTCGCAAAGGCTATGCGACACGGCTTCTACTGGCCCACCGCACACGCCGACGCCGTTGACATTGTCCAGCGGTGCACCGGGTGCCAGAAGTACGCCAACCAGACACACGTGCCAAGCTCAGCGCTCAAGACAATCCCCATCACCTGGCCATTCGCCGTGTGGGGCATGGACATGGTAGGCCCTTTCAAAAAGGCCCCCTCCGGCTTCACCCACCTCCTGGTCACGGTCGACAAATTCACAAAGTGGGTGGAGGCCAAGCCAGTCCGGAAATGCGATGGGAAGACCGCCACCAATATATCAATATGGGTTCCCAAACAGCATCATAACGGACAACGGCACCAACTTTGCCAAAGGAGCCATGGCCGAGTTCTGCGAGGAACATCACATCCGACTCGACCTCGTGTCAGTCTCCCACCCGGAGTCCAACGGCCAGGCGGAACGGGCCAACCAGAGCATCCTCCACGGCATGAAGCCGCGGCTCCAAGTACCCCTCGAGCGCACCGCCGGGTGCTGGGTCGAGGAGCTACCCTCCGTCATTTTGGGTATCCGCACCTCGGTCAACAGGTCGACAGGGTTCACCCCCTTCTTCATGGTGTATGGAGCCGAGGCAGTCATGCCCACCGACCTCGAGCACGACTCGCCAAGGGTCGTCCACTACACGGAGGCTGCGAACGAACTCGCACGTCAGGATGGAGTCGATCAACTCGACAAGGCACGCGACCTAGCTCGCTCCCGCACTGCCATCTACCAGCAAGGACTCCACCGCTACCATAGCCGGCGGGTGAAAACTCGCACCTTCCAGGAAGGCGACCTGGTGCTACGCCTCATCCAGGACAAGAAGGGCATGCACAAGCTGTCCCCTCCATGGGAGGGACCATTCGCCATCAGGAGAGTACTCGGAAACGATGCCTACTACCTCACCGACGTCCGCGGAGACGGAAAACTCGACATCAAGCGACCATGGAATGTAAACCTCCTACGGAAGTTCTACTCCTAGAACTCCACATATGTATCCTCCAGTCTCTATGAAATAAAATATATTGGTTACCGCAAATTGTGTCTACTCTCCGTGTCTTATGCCACTCGCACTCGTAGTAACAGCACCAAGCTAACTGCAGGAGTCAACCTCTGGTACAGCGATCGGCACGGCCAAGTAGTGCGCTACGAGGGCACTGGGTTACCCCAGGACTCGTAACGTCCATGAAAAACGCCTACCCGGAGCCCCATTGGAGTCGCCTAGCTCGACTGGCTTAACGAGCCAAGACAACTGCCTTCGATCCTCACAGCGACCATGATCCTCCGTGTCCTCGACACAGCGACTCGAACGGCCAAGTACCACGCTCGGGGACTGACGACTAGTTCAACGCGAGCGACTAGGGAAAAACGCCAACTACGAGAGCGTGCCCAGGACTCGCCATGCGACTGACCCAACGGGCCAGGCAGGAGCGATGCACTCACTCTGACGCGCCCAGTCCTCACCCACCCTAGAGCCGCGACTAGAACCACCAAGTACCACGCTCGAGGACTCGGCTACCCGACCTCGTTCGCGCAAGGGAAAGCGGTGAAGTAAAGAGCACTCATGGGAGTCACCCTGCGACTGGCTTTCCAAGCTCGGGCGAGTCGACCTCAATAACACAACACTCAAAACCACAAACACATAAACAAACGAGGTAAACCCCATAAACAGGGCGGACGCGCTCGGGGACTCGTTCAACCCTCAATCTCAAACGCAAGTCAATTCACAAAATAACACGATATCCCATTATAGCAGATCAAAGTTGTTACAAAATACATGTTGCGCCTAATGGCCGAACTGCTACTAACGCCCCAGGGCACAACATTTTACTCCGCGGGCTTCGACGACGACTCGCCGCCACCCTTGCGGTTGCGAATGAAGGGAGTGTACGGGTTCGACGGGTACGTCG
The DNA here is from genome assembly GCA_023614405.1 of Avena insularis. Lineage (NCBI taxonomy): Eukaryota > Viridiplantae > Streptophyta > Magnoliopsida > Poales > Poaceae > Avena > Avena insularis. The sequence continues at coordinate 124,030,302 of CM042685.1, read as the reverse complement.
TTAGCTCACCCGCCATCGCTGCACGGAAGGGCTGCTCGATCTTGAAGTCCCGGTGCAGCGGCTCGGGGTCGTTGGGCACGACGGTCGTCTACTGATAAGGAAGGAGATCGCCCATCGCCCAGACGCGATCGGAGTATACCGCGGCACGGTCCGTCAGCTTCAGCACCTCGGCAATCTCCACCGAGCCTGTTGACGATGGGTAGCCACTCGTCACGTCGTCCAGATCAAAATCCTCCGGGAAGTGGGCGAGCCCAAGGCTGAGCGCCGTCGCTGCCAGCGGAACACCGAAGGCCATGAACTCATGAACTCGACGGCGCCTTCTCCAAGTATCGCCACACTTTGACGAGGTCGCTAGGAATCACTTCCGTGGGCGACATCTCCTGAAGATACGCCCGAATGCAAGCCGCGGACAAAGTGGCCGAGTCGACCAGAGTGGCCACACACTGCCACGCGTCGTACGACTGTGCCTCCTCCACGCTGTCGATGATCCGACCTGTGGACAGAGAGTGGCAGTGAGTACATCAACATTCACACAACGCAAATATTACAGGTAGAGGCAGGAACACCTACCAATTAAAGGACGAGCGAGATCTGTGATGAAGCTTTGAAGAGAGGAGTAGTCGTCTTGCAGCCCAGCAACAAGGGCGTCAGAGACCTTACGCTCCTCAGCGGCAGCCGTAACAGCGGCCTTGGCCCGTCCATCCGCTGAACTCGCCTCCTCCTTCGCTTCCTTAAGCTCGTGCTCAAGGTCGGCGATCCGCTTCTCAGACGAGCTCAACGTAGATTGAGCCGCCGTCAATTCACTCGCCAGGACAAGGCCCTGGCGGACCTCCTCTGCCTTCGCAGCAATCGCCTGGATTTCCTTGTTCGCCTCTTGGACGGCGACAAGTTCCTTCTCCACGCGACATTTCGCAGCAAGACGGTTGGCTGATTCACACTGCAAACCCTGTGCAAAAATCAAACAATTAACAAAAACGAAATCCTAAGTGCCCACCCACAGAAATTCAGCGACTGGACACTCGGGGACTGGAGATCAAAAATCCTAAGTGCCCACCCGCTGAAATTCAGCGACTGGACACTCGGGGACTGGAGATCAAAAATCCTAAGTGCCCACCCGCTGAAATTCAGCGACTGGACACTCGGGGACTGGGCGCGAGAAATACAAACAAAACATCAAAAGAATCTGACCACTACAATTCAGTGGCCCGATCCTCGGGGACTGGACATACCTGGATGGCTGCGCCAAGCATGCCATGAAGCTGTAGCGCGTCCACGGATGCGAGAAGGGCCGGAGTGTGCCCGCGACGCTGCTCGACCTCTGTTTCGGCGACCCCAGGTACGCGGCTCGATGGCGTGGTACCACTCGCCATAGCCGCTCGGGCCATAAAGCGGGGGAAGGTCGCGATGGATGCGCCAGCACCAAAAGAGGCCGGCTCGGCCATCCCAGGCGAGGAAGCACCCTCCTTGATCGTCAAGGCCGCCTCCGCCGCAGGATCACTCGGAGCAATCGTTGTGTCGTCAGACACCGTGACGACATCGTCGCCCTTGGCCTTCTTGGCACTGTCTGTAGGGGCAGCAACCTCATCAACCTTCCTCTTCCGAGAGGGGTCTTCCTCGGCGACGACTGGCGGCATTTTGGCCACGGACGGGTGGCCTATCCTTTTAACTCCAGTCCTACAAAATTGGTTACATGAGCAAAGCGGTCCGAGTACGACGAAAAGCAAGGCAGGAGGATAAAACTCACTTGGCGACTGGTATGAACCGCAGCCCCGTGGGATGCTAGCCGGCTTCTCCAGTTCGGGGCCCAGTTTCCGACTGAGGCCCATCTCCAGAACATCATGCGCCCAAGACAAGGACCGCCTCTTCATTGACGAAGCCGCGATAGGAGCCTCCGAAACGATCTCGGCAGGAGCTCTCCTGGGAGGTGAAGCTGTCGCGGCTGGAGAAACCCCCGAACCAGAGACTAGGGCGAACGGGGGAGGAATCGAGGCCAGAGGTACCTCACTCAGGGCGGCGGTGGCATCCGGTGCTGCCGTCGTCTGCGGCGCTTCATCCCTGGCCAGGCTGGTGGCGTCGGAACTACTTGCCAAACGCGGCGGAGATGCCTGTCTCACTGGCTTAGTCTTCCTCTTCGGAGGGGCATTCACTTCCTTCTTCTTCTTCTTCGACGGGGTGGCCTCGCGACGTGAGGTGTGCTCGGGAAGGTCGCCGTCGTTGTCGTCATGACGTTCAAGGCTTCTACTCGCCTCGAGTTCGCGCTGACGCTGCCCGCGAGTTTTGCGAACCAGTGGGGCGGCCTCTTCCTCGGACTCTTCGTCATCATCGCTCCTGTCGCTCTCGGCGCCGCCCTTGGTGGGAGGCGACTCGCCCTCGTCCTGGACGGACAAGCTCGAGTTCTCGTCGTGCGCGGGCGGAAGCCACCCTTCTACCACTTGAAATAACTACAGCAAGCATGAAGCAATATCAATATAACCGCGACAGCATCAACTGCGACTGCTGATGGTAGAAAGTGACTTACCGTCGGGGCTGGATGCTTCGTGGTGTAGGGGGCGACCCCAGCCTTCGCGTCCAGGTACACCTCCTGGGTGATCTTCTTCAACGCCGGGACGTAGTCCTCGAGTTTCCACTCGGCGAGGCAGGACTTTGTCGAGTCTTCCCGGCCCGTGTACTCTTACATGTAATGGTCACGGCAGGCCAGGGGAACGAGTCGCCGCCCAATCCAACAGTTGTACAAGTTGATGGTCTGAAGACCCTTCTTCTTCAGGCCGCGGATGGTTTGAAGCATCTCATCCACGACCATCCGCTGGTCTGTTGGGAGCTTGCCGACTTGGAGTCGGCGTGGTTCGGGCCGGTCGGCGGAGTACCTTGGGATCGCCACCTCGCCGTCTGGAGTCGCCTCGGTGACGTAAAACCAGGACTTCTTCCACTCGCTTGCCGCAATGGCAGGTAGCATCAGGTCAAAAAAGGAGGCTTTCGACTTGAGCTGGAACGTCAGGCCACCTGCCGCCAGCATTGGGCCGCTTGATTCTTCACAACTAATCCTCCCATGGAACAGATCTTGCCACAGGGGGAAATAGGGCCTGCAGCCCAGGTAGCACTCGCAGAACACCACGAAGATGGTGAGCTGCTCGATCTTGCGGCCCAGTCGATGGCTGAATCCGTAGTAGGCAAAGCGGTCCGAAGAAGAGAGATGTGGGAAACCCCAGCCCCCGCTCTAGGTGGCTGGTGAAGCAGACGAATTCTCCCTCGCGCGGGTCCAGAGTCACCTCTCCGGCCAAGGATGCGCCACCTGCTGCCGCAGAGGATCCCGCTTCCTCGAAGACGCCGAGCGCCTCGTGCATTTGGACCTGCCCCATGGTTCGGCGGAGGGGGCCATTGGCGGAAAGGTTCGTGGAGGTCAAAGGATTTTGGATCGGTTGGATCGCGGTGCAGAGGAAAACGGAGATGCGCGAAATCGGAGGAAATGACGAGAGGGTGGTTCTCCGATCGCCTACCATTTCCCTTATATAGCAGTTGTTACCCGCCAAATCAAGGAGCCGTTACTACGCGGTGATTACGCCAAAAGTTACCGTTGGATTACTCCAACGACTAGTTTTGACTGTGTCTGACGGTCCAACTTCATCCATTCGACTCGCCGACCCTATCACTACAACAGTGACTAGATATTTCGCCGACCCGTTCGCCGAGCTGCGACCAGAATGACTAGTTTTTTCCTTTATTCAGGAGCCCACCACCGATTCGACTGGGTGTCCGCCTTGGACCCGTATGCTCCGACTGCCAGCAACCACCTACGCCCAATCGACGACGGCCTCGGGGACTACTGATGGGGATGTGCCTACCGGGGTATACCCAGCAGGACATTTCCAACTAGCCCAGGAACTGGCGAGTGGGCTTGCAGGACGGCGACTGGATCAAGACCTAGCGTGGATCCAAGCGACTGGAAGCTGAAGGCCCAGGAGAGTAGATAGGCCCAGTCGGATTAGGTTAAACGAGTACCGAAACCTTAACTGATTCGGTTGAGATATGTAAACCCTGGGGGGTGAGTCTATATAAACCTCCCTACAGTGCGTGTAGAGGATACGTTCCATCATCCACCCAAGCGACTAGCCGTCGAGCTCGCCCCATTGTACCTCCATCATAATACAATCTAGAAGGAGTAGGTCTTTACCCTCCGGGGGGCCGAACCTGGGTAAAACCCTATGTCTCCGCCCTCATCTCGCACCGCAGATGGATGGCCGCCCTTGCCCTTCGTTCTACTACTCGCTGCCGATTGCAGCGTCTGCCGTGGTCATTCCCACGACACACGGGTTCAACCACACAACACTTACAACACCAGAGAAGAGTACTCGGCTATTTGAAGCGAAAGCACTTGACATAATTCCCATGTGTCCTCGAGAATGTTTGGTCCTTATAAGTATTTCCACCAGCTTGTCCTTTGCTAAGAAAGGATTGGGCCAGTTGCTCCATTTGTTCGTTACCTTTGTTACATGATCCTTGTTTTGTTGCCTTGTCAGAAATCCACTAAAAATCCGTTTGCTATATTCACAGGGATTTCCTGCTCCATACCACTGTTCAGCACATTCTGCTCCTCGTTGGGATCGACACTCCTATTTATCGAAAGTACTACGATACACCCCCTATACTTGTGGGTCATCAAGACTATTTTCTGGCGCCGTTGCTGGGGAGTGAAGCGCTATTGAAGAGTGGAACTGTTAAGGGAAACTTTTACTATGAGTATTGCTTTTGTTACTTCTTGTTACTTTGTTTCTAATATGGATAACCCACTTGGTTTCCTGTTCGGGAAAACTACTACCACTGCTAGGGTAGTAGATGAAACACCACATGTTGAGATATATCCTTTTAAGATACCTACAAGTATTGTTAATCGTGTTATGGATAATTATTATTTTGGGGATGGAACCGTCCATCCCGGTGATCACTTTCTTTTTATACATGAATTATGCGGGTTGTTTAAGTGTGCAGGTATCACAACTGAACAGGTGAAGAAGTTACTCTCCATATCCTTGAAAGGGAGAGCTGAAGAATGGTATAAGCTGCTGAAGAATGGACAATCCATGGAATGGGAGGAGATGGCATCTCTTTTACTCTAAATTTTATCCTCCCAGTGAAATTCATAAGGATAGAAATCTTATATATAATGTTTGGCCTCTTGATGGAGAAAGTACAGCTCAAGCTTGGGGGAGATTGAAGTTACTAATGCTTAAATGTCCTATTCATGAACTCCCTAACAATATATTCTCAATAATTTTATGCTAGGCTTTCTCTTCATGATAATGATTTACTAGATGCTTCTTGTGCTGGATCATTCACATGTATGAAGGAAGAAGCTAAATGGGACCTTCTAGACCGTATTCAAGAGAACACTAAAGCTTGGGAGAATGACAAAGGAAGAAAGTCAGGTATAAACTATGATTATGAATGCATTAAATCTTTTATGGGAACTGATGACTTTCGTGATATTAGTAATGAGTTTGGTCTTGATTCCCAAAGTATTGCCAACTGTTTTAAGGCCTTTGCCTCTTACATACAAATTCCCAAGAAGAAGTGGAATAAGTACCATGCTCCTTATAAAGATGTTGTTAATCATGTTCCAGTTAGAAGTACTCAAGTTTGTACTACTAATCATATTGTGCCTCAACCTCATGTTCAGAAAATGCCTTTCCTAGCTAAGGTAAAGGAGTATTCTATGATTATTAGTGCAAATAACAAAGGTACGATGAAAACTGTGGATCCTGATGAGCAATTGAATGTTGAACCTGTGGTAGCTATTGTGAAAGACACTGTCACTAGAAATAGAGAGGATGAGCATATTGTCTTCTGTGAAGACGCTACTAATATTATCTGTCATCCTAGTAAGGCTAGAAAAACTAGTGTTCCTGTGCTTTCTGTTAAAATTGGTGATCATTGCTACTATGTTTTATGTGATATTGGTGCTAGTTCTAGTGCTGTTCCTTATGAGCTTTACAGGGAAATTATGCATGAGATTGGTCCTTGTGATCTTGAGGACATTGATGTGGTTATTCACCTTGCTAATAAGGAAACCATTTGAGCAGCAGCTAGCAAAACTTGTCCTATCATTTTTTGTAGACCTTTCTTGAACACTTGTGGAGCTATTATTGATTGTAAGAAGGAAAAAGTTTTAACTAAGTTTGATGGAGAGTCTTATGTGTTTAACTTCTCTAAATTTGCTAAAGCTCCTTGTGAAAACAGCTTGCCTAATAAAGATTTTAGGATGGAACAACTTGCTTCTATTGATCCAGTCTATGACTTTGGACCTCCTTTTGATGACTATAAGTATGCTTATTCTAATGATAAAGTTGTTGCTAGTGATAGTTATATTGTCAACTTTATTCAAAGTGCTACTGAGAGTTATTATGAGAGAGGGAAACATGGTTTTATGCATCTCAATGATATTAAATTTCCCTGTTTTATGTTGAAGGCTTTGAAGTTGCATCTGTTTTGTCTTCCTATGCTAGTGGCTTTTTGTTTCATCAATTCGTTTTCTCATGATACTCCCATGCATAGGAAGTTGGTCAGACTCAAATTTGTTGGTTATTTGCTTCTTGATGCCCTCTTTCACTTCAAATATATATATCCTATGTGAGCATATTTGAAAGTTTCAAGCCTAACTTAAAGGCATTAAAGAAAATTACTTGTTGAGAGATAACCCAAGAGTTTTTTCGTGTCTTGGAAGTTATTACCTCAGTAATAACCGTTCCTTATCCTTTTTGTTTTGGTTTTTGTGTCAAGTTCAACTACTTTTGTGAAGTAGAGGAGTTGTGAAAAGTGGTTGTCGTGTGATAGATTTTTGTGCTGTATTGTAAAAATTCGTGAGGGAGTTCAGTACTTCGGATGGAGATGCATTTTTCTGTGCTTGCTTTCCAAGTTGTTACCCAACTTTCATCAGTTCTGCACTTTTTGATTTGAGCAACAAAAGATCTTCGAAAAAATCAATCTTTACCTGCTGGTCTGTTTTGACAGATTTCTGCCATCATTTGCATTTGCCTCTTACAGAAGTTTTTGTTTTGATGGGTTTTCAGTTCAAGTGTACACCAAAGGTTATTGTTTTTTCTTACACTAATGTTGTCATTGAGTTTGTGCAAGGATTTTGTAAGAAGGAAATTTTTAGGAGAAGGAGAAAAGGAATCTGCAGAGTTCGTCTTTGAATAGGTAAAAGTGGTGAAAAAAGAAGGTTCGTGAAACCCCAATATTTTTATATTTTTGATGTTTTTAATACATAAGGAAAGTTACGAGACGAAACTGAAGAGGAAACGGAGCCCGAGGTGGAAAAACCCACCCCCAGGCACGGGCCCATCCTGGCCGCGCCTGAGGGGGGTGTTCCCCCTCGAACTTCGTCTCCACCTCGTTTCCATGTCAAAACCTTCCTTATGCATTGAAACTTCGTAATATATAACCCCCTGGGTTCCCCGAGGTTCGTGCACCGTGTTCTCGGCATGTTTTCATTTCGATTTGTTTCTATCAGGAAAATTCTCCGATTTCGAGCCTCAATGTCTTCCTCTGGATCACCCACGGAGGGTTCCTCTATGGACGTCCTCAACCCGTACATGTATGAGTTGAGGATTCATCCCAAAGAGTTGATCCTCGAGGAGGGGAAGGTATAGATTAAACAAGTTCAAGGCCCTAAAGGAGAAGGAAGTCAGGAAGACGGGATGAAAGCATTGGAACAGGAAGTTTTCAGGTACAAGAAGATGGCAGAACGCGAAGTGGATGTTATTCACAAGATAAGTTCAGAACTCATCACCAAGCACGAGGGAGAAGTAGCTGAACTCCGAGAAGAGATCTTTTCACTCCATCAGACCACCAACCAATTGCAAGCACAGCTCTATGACATACAGAACCAAAACTGTGAGTATGAGGCTAGATTTGATCGCATAAGCTCTGCTGCTAGTTTTAGGATTGCGGAGACAAGGACATCCTTTTTGGATGGGGAACCATTGCCTTGGAAGTTTTATGATGACAAGAGAACACCACCACCACCAAAGTAATAATTCGTCATCAGGTTTGGCATCCCCTTGGCTTGTTCCAAGCTTGGGGGAGTGCCGCGGTATCACCACCATTATCTTTTATCTTTTACCTTTTTAGTGGATTCATATCTGTGGTAGAGGAGTTATCTTATAGTTTGTTTTGCATGTGGAAGTATCTCTCCTTTAGTTGATTATCTATGTATCCCTTGGTGTGAGTGCCTTTATTGGAATATTAATGAGAAGTCTCATCTTTTACTTTTTGCACTTCTTATTTTAGTTTGCAATCTCTATTATATAATGGATCTTGTTGATCATTATTGGCACCACTTTGGGATCATCAAGTGGATCTAAATTGGTTTTGGCAAACCGAGTTCTGGTCAGTAGCATTACTATGAAAGAGAAAAAGAAAGAAAAATCTTACAGGTATTTTGTATCATTTGTTTTCTTTCTTGTTGGCTCATAAGCTTAGTATTCTTTATTTAAGATTCTTTTGTGTCTTCAAGGAAGATTGCATGTTTGGATTTATTACTTGTATGTTTACTTGTTCCTTTCAAATCTCTTGCTTGCTACCCAGCCTTGCTAGCCAAAAACCTGTTTTGAGAAGGCATACTTCTCATGTTTCCAAAACCCTTTGAACCAAAACTTTTGCCACTTATGTCCACCATATCTACCCAGTAGCATTGTTGCTATTCAAGCAAATTCTCAAGCTTCATCTACCTTTCGAATTAAAAAGTATTTTGTTATGTGAAAACTAGTTAGTAAAGCTCTCACGAACTTGATGGCACACTTTATTTTCTTGCCCCTAATAGACTTGTACCATTGTGAACATCGAAGTTGTATATGCTTGCATCTATACGTTGGAATTAGCAGAACCGTGCTGTCATGGGGAACGTTTTCAACATTGCACTTGTACTCTGTACACAGTTGATATCGTGCTCTTTTGTCTATGGATGTTAACAGGGTGAAATAAAGAGGGAACTTGTAAGTCCATGGAGTTTGTATCATGTGTTAGAGAAACGCTTGGGCCGCTAGCCTAAGTCATGCTTAATCATGGTGGAAACTTGTAGCATCACCATAGTGAGTCATCTATGAAGCATCCTCAATAAAAAGCTATGCACATAGTAAATAAAAAGATCGCTGAGATGCTCATTGTCTGCTTGCCTTGTCATTTTGGTTATGGGAAAGCTCCCGTACCATGTGCAAGGGGTACCCCGTTGGCGGTTCTCAATGATATGCAAATACTTACAATGACAAGAACTTACCTATGACCAAAGTTGAGTAGAATGAGGAGTGGCCCTCATATTCAAGGGACATGAGATTGCCAACTTATATTTCATCAAGCATATACTCCATCTTTGTTCACTTTAACCTTAATCATCTCAAGATGCTTATGATAGGGGCAATGAGGGCTCAAATCTAGTAAGTACCATAATCTTTTGGAAGCTCTTTATGACTTGTAATCCTTGCTACCCTCTATGAAGGGACCTTTCTCCTAGTTACCAGTTGAGTCAGTAAACCTACTTCCTCTCTATCTCCAGCAAGCATTTGAGTTGTTGTGTTTCAAGAATTCATATGGTGATTTATTCAATCATGTTCTTCATCTTCCTTGTTTGCACAAAACTCTTACCTATTGAGTATTACTTTGAAAGCCTTCACTTGAGAAAAACCTTTTTGAGCAAAGAGTGCTCCTGTTTTGAAACTTCTACAAAAAGCTTTTGTGAAACTGTTTGCGAGGTGTTCTCTGACCAAGAACAAGTTTGCCAATTCCAATTATGATTTATCTTTATGCATATCTATTGTGACTACTGTACCTGGTTGCAAGCTAAGTTATATAATGGTGAGTTGCTTTCTTCTATGAGTTGTGCAATGGTAAGTGTGATTCTTCTTGTTCGTATTCTTTTATCGACACTTCACTCCATAAACCTGTGGACATGTTCATGAGCTCGAGATTCGCAGGGACAAGAGAAGTCTAAGCTTGGGGGAGTTGATACGCCCAATTTGCATCACCTTTCTATATCACAATTTACCTCTATTCATTGATATTTGTCTTATTATGAGGTATTACTTATGGCTTTTTCATCTGTTTATGCATGTTGGATGATTCTTGGAGGATGGAATGCCGGAGTCTGGATTCTGATGGAAAAGAAGGCGTTTCGGTGCAATTTCGCAAAGATCAGAAAAATATGGAAACATATTATTTCTCTAGAAGAATGAGGGAGTCAGAAGGAGGGACGAAGAAGGGCCAAAGGGGGCCCACACCCCCTAGGCACAGGCCCACCTGACCCCGCGCCTAGGGCAGGTGTGGCCCACCTGCCCAGCCTCCGATCCGCCCCTTCGCCTATATCTTCCCTACGGAACCCTAAGCCTAAGGGAGCAACCACAGATAGATTTCCGCCGCCTTTAGGGGTGGAAAACACCGAGAGAGAAAGATCTCTCCGGCAGACAGATTTCTGCCCGGGGAATTCCTTCCTGGAGAGGGGAGACCGTCGCCATCAACACCATCATCAAGCTAGGCTTCCTCGGCTCATTATTATTATCCACACCATCATCTCCACCAGCACCATCATCACCACTCCGTCCTGCTGTAACAATTGTGTTGGATATTGCTTAGTTCATTAGGGGAAACTTTCCCGGTGTTGATTACTATTGTAGTTTATGCTTGTGTGTGGAACCATTGGATTATTATTTATGTTCAGATTGTTATCCATTACCATATCATCTTTGATCTTGATCCATATGATGTCTTGTGAGTAGTTCGTTTAGTTCTTGAGGACATGGGAGAAGTCATGTTGTTAGTAGTGAATCTGTGATGAGTTATTATTCAATGGTTTAGTATTTAAGTTGTGGTGCTATTCTTCTATTGGTGTCATGTGAACGTCGACTACATGACATTTCACCATTTATGGGCCTAGGGGGATGCATTATGTATTTCTCTACTAATTGTGGGGTTGCCAGAGTGACAGAAACCTGAACCCCCGTTAGGACACCTTTGCACAAGGGAGAGTAGGATCTCAGAGTTTAAGTTTGTGGTTAGATTTATATCTTAATTACTTTCCTGTAGTTACCGATTTGTAGGGGGTTTAATCACAAGTATGTATTAGTCCAAGTATGGTCGGTATATTATCACAGGTTCACCCACACAACACTAACAACACCAGAGAAGAGTACTCAGCTATTTGAAGCGAAAGCACTTGACAGAATTCCCATGTGTCCTCGAGAACATTTGGTCCTTATAAGTATTTCCACCGGCTTGTCCTTTGCTAAGAAAGGATTGGGCCACTTGCTCCGTTTGTTCGTTACCTTTGTTACTTGCTCCTTGTTTTGTTGCCTTGTCAGAAAGCCACTAAAAATCCGTTTGATAAGTATTCACAGGGATTTCCTGCTCCATACCACTGTTCAGCACCTTCTGCTCCTCGTTGGGATCGACACTCCTATTTATCAAAAGTACTACGCTACACCCCCTATACTTGTGGGTCATCACCTATGCCTATATCCGACATGCTTATTAATGATGCTTTGGGACATAAAGTAATTTGTTTTTTAGATGCTAATGATGTTTATAATCAGATATTTATGGCCAAAAAAGATATGTCCAAGAGTTCTTTTCGTTGCCCATGTTTTGTTGGTTTATTCGAGTGGGTCATTATGACATTTGGTTTGAAAAATGTCAGCGCTACATACCAACGTTCTATGAATTTGATATTTCATGATCTTTTAGGCATAATACTAGAAGTGTATATTGATGATATAGTTGTTACATGGGATGAGTTTGATAATCATTTAGCCAATTTACGTTTTGCTTTTGAAAGGTGATGATGTGTAGCTGAGATCACTATAGAGCTCCATTGGGAAACCCCAAGAGGAAGGTATGATGAGCACAGCAGCAAGTTTTCCCTCAGTAGAAACCAAGCTTATCAAACCAGGAGGAGGAAGGAATCGACCCAAAGGTGTTGCTAGCAACTTGGAAACCTGCACAACACAAACTCAAGAATTTGCCCCAACAAACAGTGAGGTTGTCAATCTCACCGGTTTGCTGAAAACAAAGGATTAACTGTATAGTGTGGAAGGTAATGGTGGTTTGCAGAAAGTAAACAGTAACAGTGGAAGATGTAACAATGGTAAAGATTGAACCGGGGTCCATAGTTCACTAAAGGTGTTCTCCTTAAGATAAACAACATAGCATGCTAGGTAAACAAATTACAGCGGGGCAATTCACAGGACAGAGCAAGGTATAACAATGCAATACTAGACATTCATGATCCTATGAGATTTGATTGGGCATTACAACAATATACATAGATCGCCATCCAACTGCATCTATGACTAGTAATCCACCTTCAGGTTATCATCCGAATCCCCTCTAGTATTAAGTTACAAGCAACGGATAACTGCTTTAAGCAAAGTATGTAAAGTAAACAATACAATTGTTCCATGAACAAGAGGTTGTTGTTTTCTCCCTAGTAGCAACAGCACATCTACAACCTTAGAGATTTCTATCACTTCCCAAGATTAAATAGAGGCATGAACCCACTATCGAGCAAAAATACTCCCTCTTGGAGTCACTAGCATCTACTTGGCCAAGATAGCTACTAGAAACAGAGAGCATGCAAGATCACAAACAACACAGACATGATAGAATCAATAAGATAAAATCTTTAACCAATATGACATAGTAATCTCAATATCCATCGGATCCCCGCAAACACAACATGCATGATTACAAATAGATGATCTTGATCATGAACGGAGCTCACAAGATCTAAACATGGTAGCACAAAGGAGGAGAAACAACCATCTAGCTACTACATGGACCCGTAATCCAAGGTGGAACTACTCACGCTTCATACCGGAGGCTGGCATGGTGATGAAGAAGGCCTTCGGGATGATCTCTCCCCTCTGGCAGGGTGCCGGTAAGAGCTTCAGATCCCCCCCCCCCCGATCTAGGGACGATGGTGGCGGCATCTACGGACTATTTCGTGGAAGATTGATCGGGTGCTTAGGGTTTAGGTATCGAGGGCTTCTTATAGGCGAAGAGGGAGGCCGAGGGGGTGCCCGAGGTGGTTGCACCCCCCCCCCCAGGAGCGGGCCAGTCCTGGCCACGTGGCCAGGGGTGTGGCCCCCTCGAGGCCCTCCTCCGTCTCGTATTCTGGCTCCGTGTTCCCCAAGGTAAAATATTGACCTTTGCTTTTGTGCCGTCCAATTCCGAGAATAGTCATTTTCTGACTTTTCTGGAACCGAAAACAACAGAAAATAGGCAACTGGCACTGTGGTATCTTGTTAATAGGTTAGTCCCAGAAAACATATAAAAATACCTCAAAGAGAAGACAAAGCAAAGTAGATACTAAACAAGCATGGAACATCAAAAATTATAGATATGTTTACGACGTATCAAGCATCCTCAAGCTTAACTCCTGCTCGTCCTCGAGTAGGTAAGTGATAAAAAGAATAATTTTTTAGGTGACATGCACCATCAAAATCAAGATCAAACCATTTGCAAGCATTGAGAGCTGGGATCAAAGTACTCTAAACATGAGCATGAATGAAGAAGTTCTAACACTAAGACAAAGTAAGTATGCATGCAACATGAAAGGTTACAAACAAAGATCATGAATAACAATGCATGGAAAGACGTTTGTTTGTTTCACATATAGAAAACATAGCATAGTGGCATTCAGCTTGTCCCTCATGGAGTAACAAATAAATGCATAGGACACATTCAAAGTTCATAAGAGTGACTAGATACAAATAGTTCAAGAACAAGCAATATCAACAATATGAATCAATCAATAAGTTTTGGGACAATGCACATAGAACTAAGAATGGCAACTATGCTCTCTTAATTGGTGCCTAAGGATAGAAGGTGGAGACTCAACATAATAGTGGAAGAAAGGCCCTTCATAAAGGGAAGCAGGGATTTCAAGTCACATAAAGAGCTTCCAAAAATTATGGTACTTGTTAGCTTTCAGCTCTCATTGTCCCTATCATCAGCATCTTGAAGTGATTAAGGTCAAAGTGAACAAACTATGGAGTATATGCTTGACAAAGTTTAAGTTGGAAATCTCATGTCCCTTGAGTACGAGGGCCGCTCCTCATGCTACTCAACTTTAGTCACCGATAAGTTCTTGCCATAGTAAGTACATGTGTATCATACAGAACCGCAAACGGGGTACCCCTTGCACATGATACATAACACACATACATAACTCCATGGACTTGTAAACAAAAGAGCATGATATCAACTAGGTACAATGTACGAGTGCAATGTTGAAAGCGTTCCCCATGACAACATGGTTCTGCTAATTCCAATGTATAAGTGCAAGCATATACAACATAGATGACACAATGGTTCAAGTTTATTAGGGGCAAGAAAAATAAAGTGTGCCATCAAGTTTGTGAGAGCTTTAATCGCTATTTTTTCACATAACAAGTTTAATTTGGAAGATAGATAAAACAAGAATATACTTGGAATGGTGTAACGCACCATGCATAGGAATTTATAATGGACACTTTGGAATAACTTGGTTTCTTGGGGGTTGGATGCATGAGTAGAGCTTACTCAATACAAATGGAGGCTAGCAAAACACTGGGAGCGACCAACTAAGAGAGCAATAATGGCAATAATCATGCAGAGCAACAAAACATTACTAATCAAAGTATAAAGTGGTACCACAAGTCAAAAACTAAATGATCATAGAGGCTAAGGTTACTGGTTCATAGTCACATGGTGTGAGCATGTGCCAAGTCAACCCAAACAAAGCATCAAAGGAGAATACCATAATACTAAGCTTTTATATGCTAAAACAACGCATGATTCTTTCAAGGCACATTAAGCAATCCTAATTGTTTGGAACAGGTCATGCTACAACAATAATCACTAAGCATAAGGTCAAAACAACATCTAGCATGACATGATAATGTCTAAGTCACAGCCAAAGCAAGCTCATCTTTGTACTACTAAAGCAAGAACTTCCTACTCCTTTCCAACACCAATCAACTTATTTGAAACAACACAGCGAAAACGGGGGTCCAACTACTTTATTCAAGCAAACTAAGAAAACTAAAACTAAAAAAGAAAACTAAGACGCTCCAAGAACAATACAACAGTGCTTGAAACAATAAAAACGAAGTGTCTAAAAAGACCTGAGATTTTTATTGATGAAGAAGGGGATGCCTTGGGCATCCCCAAGAATTGACGCTTGTACCTCTTGAATATTTCTTGGGGTGACATAGGGTGGAATCCCAAAGCTTGAGCTTTTGTCCATTCTTAATCTCATTACATCATTCTTCCCTTACAACTGAAAATTTTCCTTCATACAAAACTTCACACAATCTTCATTAGCAATATTAGTGCATTCAAAAGATAAAAGACCTTTGGTTTAGTTTCAAAACAGAAAAACTTTCACTAAATACAAAAGCTACTGTAGCAATTCCCTCAAAAATCTCAATTTCCTAAAAAGAACCCAAAAATGAATCAATAAGAAGCAAATGCAAATAATGGCAGAAATCTGTCAAAACATACCAGCAGGTAGAAACCAATTTTTTCGAAGACCTTCTGTTGCTCAAATAAAAAGTGTTGAACTAACTAAAGTTAGTAGCAACCTGGGGGATTTATTCAGAAAATTACAGCTCAATCCGACTTACAGAGATTTTTCAAGAATTTTTACAGTGGAGCACAAAAATCTGTTTCGGGACAACACTTTCCCAAATCTTACTTCCCTCTCATTAGAGTTTATTCTTGGCACAAAAATCAAATAAAAAGGATAAGGAGAGGTTATTACAGAAGTAATAACTTCCAAGACTCAAGAAAACTATTGGGTTATCTCCCAAGAAGTACTTTTCTTTAACGCCTTTAAGTTAGGCATGATAGTTTGAGAAAATGCTCACATAAGAAATATGAATTGATGTAAAAGAGATCATCAAGAAGCAAATTCAAAACACATTCAAGTCTAACCCACTTCCTATGCATAGGAATCTTGTACGTGAATAAATTCACAAAGAACAAAGTGACAGGCATAGGAAGATAAAATAAGAGTAACTTCAAAACCTTCAGCACATAGAGAGGTGTTTCAGTACCATGAAAACTTCTTCAACCATATTTTCCTCTCTCGTAATAATTTTCAGTAGCCTCATGAATAAACTCAACAATATAACTATCACATAAAGTATGCTTTTCATGATCTACAAACATATAATTTTTATCAAGCTAGAAAATAGTGGGACTAAAACCTTCAAAACCACTTTTAACAATTTTATAACAAGATGACTCATAATTCAATATAGGACCATCATCTAGAGCTTTATCATAAACATTTTCTAAGCAAAACTCTTTAGTACCATGCATTTCGAAGTTAGGCACAAATATAGGATTATCATAGATAACATGAGCATAACTATTATCACAAGTTTTACCCATAGCGGATATTTCAAAAGAAACCACAAGAACATAACATTCATCCTCCTTTGGTAAGCATGTGGGACAATCAAATAATGTAAGAGGTAAAGGGTTACTCTCGTTAGAAGGTAGGCATGGGTAGATCCATTCTTCCTCCTCTTGACCATCACTCTCCTCCTCTTTTTCATCTAATGAGCTTTCAGGTTCAGCAATTTCGTATTCCATAGGCTCCTGCAAGGCATTAGTCTCTTCTGTTTGTGGAAAGCATCTATTAATATATTCAAGAATGTAGCCATTTTATTCCTTGTAATTATCAAAGAAAAATTTAAGTATATCAAAAACCTCATATTTATAAGGCTCATCATCAGTATTTTCAAGCAAACTAGCAAGTTCAAATGCACCCTTGAAAGCAATAAATTCTTCAGTTTGTTCCACATCATAAAAGTCATAATTTCCCTTAACATAAGAAGATATGGTAACATTATCATTATACTCACAATGAAAAGGAAGGTGTTTATACCTCCTATAGAAACAAGATTTATCGCAGTAATAAGTAACATTATAAGTAGAGCACACATCTCTAGCAATAGTATTCAACTTATCAATTTGTTCCATAAGTGTTTCCCTTTTTGTAACAAACGGTGTTCCTTATAATAATAATTTTGTTCTTCCGTGAACCCACCTTGCCAATAAGAACTAGTTTCAAAGAAACCATCCATTGATAGAAAGCATGACAAAGCGAGGCAATAACAGACCAGCAACTAGAGTAGGAACTAATTTTTTTGAGTTTTTTATAAGAAAAGGCAAACCAAACGAAACTAATTTTTTGGAGTTCTTGATAAAAATAAGCAAGCAAAACCAAGCATACTAAACTAAGCAAAACAAAAACAAAGTAAAGAGAGAGGTTGTGAAGGACTCCCCTTGTGAAGCCGTCCTTAGCCTCCCCGGGAACGGCGCTAGAAAAAGATTGATGATGTGTAGCGCAGATCACTGTAGAGCTCCGTTGGGAAGCCCAAGAGGAAGGTATGATGAGCACAACAACAAGTTTTCCCTTAGTAGAAACCAAGCTTATCGAACCAGTAGGAGGAAGAAAATGACCCAAAGGTGTTCGTAGCAACATGGAAACCTTCACCACACAAAGTCAAGAATTTTTCCCAACGAATAGTGAGGTTGTCAATCTCACTGGTTTGCTTAAAACAAAGGATTAAATTTATGGTGTGGAAGGTAATGGTGGCTTGCAGAAAGTAAACAGTAATAGTGGAAGATGTATTAGTGGTAAATATTGGACTGGGGGTGCACAGTTCACTAGAGGTGTTCTCCTTAAGATAAACAACATAACATGTTGGGTAAACAAGTTACAGTGGGCAATTGACAGGACAGAGCAAGGCATAACAATACAATACTAGGCATTCATGATCCTATGAGATTTGATTGGTAATTACAACAATATACCTAGACCGCCATACAACTGCATCTATGACTAGTAATCCACCTTCAGGTTATCATCCGAACCCCCTCCAGTATTAAGTTGCAAGCAATAGATAACTACTTTAAGCAAAGTGTGTAAAGTAAACAATACAATTGTTCCATGAACAAGAGATTGTTGTTTTCTCCCTAGTAGCAACAACACATCTATAACCTTAGAGATTTATATCACTTGCCCAGATTAAATAGAGGCATGAACCCACTATCGATCATAAATACTCCCTCTTGGAGTCACTAGAATCTACTTGTCCAAGATAGCCACTAGAAACAGAGAGCATGCAAGATCAGAAACAACACAGACATGATAGAATCAATAAGATAAAATCATTAACCAATCTGACATAGTAATCTCAATATCCATCGGATCCCCGCAAACACAATATGCATGATTACAAATAGATGATCTTGATCATGAACAGAGCTCATAAGATCTTAACATGGTAGCACAAAGGAGAAGAAACAACCATATAGCCACTACATGGACAAGTAGTCCAAGGTGGAACTACTCACGCTTCATACCGGAGGCTGGCATGGTGATGAAGAAGGCCTCCAGGATGATCTCTCCCCTCCGGCAGGGTGCCGGGAATAGCTTCATATCCCCCGATCTAGGGACAATGGTGGCAGTGGCTACAGATTGTTTCGTGGAAGATTGATCGGATGCTTAGGGTTTAGGTATCGGGGGCTTCTTATAGGCGAAGAGGGAGGCCGAGGGGGTGCCCGAGGCGATTGCACCCCCAAGCGCGAGCCATGCCTGGCCGTGCGGCTAGGGGTGTGGCCCCCTCGAGGCCCTCCTACGTCTCGCCTTCTGGCTTCGTGTTCCCCACGGTAAAATATGGACTTGGGCTTTTTTTCCGTCCAATTCCGAGAATATTCATTTTCTGACTTTTCTGGAACCAAAAACAACAGAAAACAGGCAACTAGCACTATGACATCTTGTTAATATGTTAGTCCCAGAAAACATATAAAAATACCTCAAAGAGAGGACAAAGCAAAGCAAAGTAGATACTAAACAATCATGGAACATAAAAAATTATAGATACGTTTACCACGTATCAAAAGGATGCGCCGGTATGGTTTAAAAATGAATACACTTCATTATGCTCTTGGTGTGTTGGTTAGAAAGTTTTTGAGGTTTATTATTCATGAACAAGGCATAGAGATTGATCTGAAAGTAGTAAAGTCAATTAGGATGTTGGAGGAGCCCAAGTGTAAGAAGGATGTGCAAAAGTTGTTGGGAAAGATTAATTACTTGAGACGATTCATATCTAACCTTGCAAGAAAAATTGAATTGTTTGTTCCCTTACTTACTCTAAAGCATGAAGCCAAATTTACTTGGAGGCAGAACAGCGGGATGCGTTTAAGAAAAAAAGAGATATTTTTTGAGTCCTCCAGTACTGCGAGCGCCCAAGTATGGTGTGCAGCTCAGGTTATATATTCCTGCACAAGATAAAGTGATTGGCGCGGTGCTGGTACAAGAAGACGATGGGAAGGAGTACATTATTGTATATCTAAGTTGTCGTTTGCTTGACACCGACACTCGGTACGTGTTTATTGAAAAATTATACTTGTCTCTATATTATGCATGTACTAAGTTTCGGCCTTATCTACATACCAGTACATGTGTAGTAGCTTGTCAAACCGACGTGATTAAATATATGTTGCAACGACCGATTCTTAGTGGTAGGATTGGAAAATGGACTTATGCGCTAATAGAATATGATTTGATATATGAATCGTTGTGTGCTATGAGGGGTCAAGTCATCGTCTATTTTATTGTTGATCATAGAGTTAAAGATGAGGAAGATATTAGTTATGTTAGCATTTGCCCATGGAAGCTTTATTTTGATGGATCGGTTTGTGGAGATAGACAAGGCATCGACAATGTTTTAATTTCACCTAATAATGTTGTCTATGAAACATCGGTTCGTTTATCATATGATTGTACTAACAACCAAACTGAATATGAGGCTTTGTTGCTTGGTTTACAAAGTCTATTAGATATGGGTATAAAAGATATAGATGCTTTTGGAGATTCCCTTATGGTGGTACAACAAGTTAAAGGCAAATTTCAGTGTTTAGACGGATTATTAAATAGCTAGTTGGACCAATGTTTAGATATAATCAAAACTCTACATACGTTCACTTTTAGTCATATACCTAGAGAGGAGAATTGTAGAGCTAATTATTTAGCCCAGCAGGCTTCTGGTTACAATGTTAGCAAGGGGAGATTTTTCATACTAGAGAAACCAATACTGGTCTTTGCTAATACTAAAACCGATCTGATCACTACTAGTGTGGTGCGCGGTATAGTTGCTCCTAGTTCAGCTCAAGAATTAGTAGTACATGCAAGATCGGTACATGACTCTCAAAACACAGAATTAGTGAGCAGTTCAGAACCAAGCGATTGGAGGATTCCTTTAGTGAATCATTTAAAAGATCCAATTCACACAAGAGATAGGAAAATTTGGTGACAATCTTTGAAGTATACTTTGTTAAATGATGATTTATACCTGTAGTGACCTCGGATAGAGTAAAGATCCTAAGTCCCTGTAATTAACATGCTAGTCCCTAAATCATTAGCTAGCACTCACAGTCGATGAAATATCATGTAAAACACAACTCTTAATTACATGAATCGATTAATCCAGAGTATAATTTATTACAACCTTCCATAGCTTTTATCTTGCTCAAATAAAAAAAGCGGAAACTTAAATAAATATCGTGTCCATCAACGCCTCTGGCTAGTTGAGTGAAGACCCGCGATCCTAGCGCACCTTTCAGGGACCTCCTAAATCTGCACATAAAACGTGTAGCCTAACGAGTTGGTCAATACTTTGAATGTATTGACAAATTACACCATGAGGAAAAAGATTTGGCTAACTCTACATGCATAGGCTAACAAAGGCTTAAGGTTTATTCGCATAAAGCCATTTTTTTCTTAAGTCGGGAAGAAGAGAGATAAAAGTCTTTTATCCTACTTTGTAAACTTTTGATAAGTAAAATATGGTCAAGTGGCTCGCACTGGATTCCACCAGGCTACCATCTTTCAACCTAACACATGGAGTACACCATGCAACTCAAAATCCCATATATGGACAATTCCATAGTTATAGAGTTTTAGTTTTAGAAAAGAGAGAGAAAATCCTTCAGAGGGTCCATCCTTCAAACGCTCAAAGTTATTCTTTTCCGTGAACATGGCTAATCGATCAGGTTGATACTCTCGAGAGTTTGTACACTTTACCAACAATCCACGATCAAGTTTTTTTACAAACAAGACCATGGCAAAGTTTTCCCTTAGTAGCCCCTCTACCCGGTTCCACGGGAGCCAAAACTGTGGTACCCAGGTGAGGTTTCCCACTAAGTACTAGGCCAAGACAGAGCCCATATGTATTATGGTTGCACTGGAAGATTCTAAATTCTAAATCATGGTAGAATTCTTTGATCATGGATGGTAGAGGGCACAAACAGAGCCAATCCAGGTTACTTCCCCTACTAGTCGATCTAGGCATACCACT
The DNA here is from genome assembly GCA_023614405.1 of Avena insularis. NCBI lineage: Eukaryota > Viridiplantae > Streptophyta > Magnoliopsida > Poales > Poaceae > Avena > Avena insularis. Next base: position 124,008,904 of record CM042685.1, on the reverse strand, counting down.
TCGGCCAGAGAATAAACATAGTTTTATTTTGAATTAGATTTAAGGAGAAAACTTGCGCTCATACACAGACCTCTTATACTTAGAAAAAATTCTGTCTTTCGGAACCCCATTTGTATTTGTATATATATCATAGCACAAGCATAATACTTAGAAAATTCAAGAGAACCTAGTAGGAGTGGAAATATTCCTAAGTATAAGCAATTCATGGCATACTACAAAACAACATAGCACTTGTAAAATATTTACTTTATACTAAAACATCCTACACATGCATACTACAATTTTAAAGATCAAAACATGCTTAGTAGCAAAAGTAGGACAAGGATATGAACAAAGGTGTAACTTTCCTTAATAGTTGTTGAAGTCATTCAAACACTCGTTGCAATTACAGATGGTGCACTCCTCACAATCTATCGATCAAACAATTGCATCCATAAGCAATCACACAATCATAAATAAATGCACAAATGCATGCACGCAGAAGTGTTTTAATGCAATAGAATATTTGTTTTATTAATTGCTTGCCATTAATGGGGTTTTTAGCAGATCTACTGTAAATCATGTTCTCATTGTTGAATTAAATTTGGATCTAAAGTTCAAAACATAGAGGGCAATAATACGAACAAGTATAAATTGGATTCACCCTAATCGAAGTTGTGGATCTTTTCTTATGATTTATTTAGTAATTAATAGAGTTTAAATTACTTAAATAATTTGCATTGTCTAAAATTAGATCTAAAATCATATTTGTAATCTACATGAGATTGTGAAACCAGGGACATATTATTCATATTTTTCTGATCTATAAATAATTTACTATGAATTTAATACTCTAAAGATCATTAAAACTATTTAAAATATTATAGTAAATATATACTGTAAAGTTTAGATCTATTGTTTTACGAAATTTTACGAATCTATAGATATATTATTTGAAATTTTTGTCCAAGGAGATCTTTGAATATGAATTTTCTAAAATCTATCTATTTGCTGCAATTTCTAAATTGATTTTTATTAAAGAAGATGAGCTAACGACACGTGGCGGCTCCTGATTGGCCGAGCTAGATGACGCGACGCTGACACGGATGCTAACTAAGCGTTGTGTGATATGTCGTAAAAGTATCTATAATTTTTTAGCTTCATGCTTGTTTTGTATCAACTTTCTTATGTTTTGTCTACACTTTGAGGTATTTTTATACATTTTTGGAACTAACCTATTGACAAGATGTCGCGTGCCAGTTGCCTGTTTTCTGCTGTTTTTTGGTTTCAGAAAAGCTAGTAAAGAAATATTCTCAGAATTGGACGACACAAAAGCCAAAGTCAATATTTTACCAGAAGGAACACGGTCCAAGTCCTACGAGGCGGCCACACTGTGGCAATAGCGGCTAAGGGGGCGTGCCAGCCCTAGGTGTGGACCCTCATGCGCCCACCGACCTTGCCCTTTCGCCTATAAAAGCACCCAAATACAGAAACCCTAAACACCCAATCAGATCTCCACGAAATAGTACGTAGCCGCCGCCATCTCCGTCCCTAGATTGGGGGTATCCGAAGCTCTTCCCGGCAACCTTCCGGAGGGGGGGAGATCATTCCGGTGGCCTTGTTCATCACCATGCCAGCCTCCGGAGTGATGCATGAGTAGTTCACCCTTGGACAACGGGTCCATACAGTAGCTAGATGGTTGGTTATTATCCTTTGTGCTATCACGTTTAGATCTTCTGAGCTCCGTTCATGATCAAGATCATCTATTTATGTAATCCTACGTGTTGTGTTTGTTGGGATCTGATGGATATTGAGTACTATGTTCAAGATTGATTATTGATTCTATCTTGTCTGTGTTATTTATGATCTTGCATGCTCTGTGTTGTTCGTAGATGCTTTGTCAAAGTAGATTCTTGCAACTCCAAGAGGGAGTATTTATGCTCGATAGTAGGTTCATGCCTCTAGTAATATGGGGAAGTGACAGAAATCTCTAAGGTTGTATATGTGTTGTTGCTACTAGGGAGAAAACTACAATCCTTTGTCCAAGGGCAATTGTATTGTTTACTTTACACACTTTGCTTAATGCAATTATCTGTTGCTTGCAACTTAATACTGGAAGGGTTTCGGATGATAACCTGAAGGTGGATTATTAGTCATAGATGCAGTTAGATTACGGTCTATGTATTATGTTGTAATGCCCAAACAAATCTCATAGGAATCATCATGAATTGTACATGCATGTTTATGCATTTTCAATCTGTCAATTGTCCAACTGTAATTTGTTCACCAAACATGCTATTTATCTTATGGAGAAACACCTCAAGTGAACTATGGACCCCGATCCATTCCTTACCATTGATATACCATCTACTGTTTACTTTCTGCAATTTCTATCTTCCACACTATATGTTTAATTCTTTGTTTTCAGCAAACCAGTGAGCTTGACAACCTCACTGTAAGTTGAGACACAGTTTTGTGGTTGTGTTGTGCAAATTCCAAGTTGCTAGCAACACCTTCGAGTTGTTTCCTTACTCCTACTGGTTCGATAACCTTGGTTTCATAACTAAGGGAAAACTTGCTATTGTGCTCATCACACCTTGCTCTTGGGGTCTCCCAATAGGCTCTACGTCAACTGAGCCACCATCATTGTGCCACGCGGCGTGATGCCACTGGACGGTACCCCTTCGATCTAACGATCTAATCTTGGCCGTTCACTCTAGATCAGACGGACAATAGAGGTGGCGGCTTACCGGCGGCGACGATCGGCGGTGACTATGTCGGTGAGGCGCAGATGGAGGCCGACGGTGACATTGCAGTGGCTTCCCGAGGCGTCTAAGTGGTTGACGAGGCGCGGCTTCTCCTCACGGTCTCGCTCACGCTATCGGCGTCGCCCTTCTCCTCCTTGAACAGCGTCAGAGAGCGGCTGTTTCCTCGAACTCCGGCGTGACTCCCACGAGGAATTGCGGTCGCTCCCGCGTGCTACAGATGGGGGAAAACGGTCAGGAGGAAGAGGTGTTCCAAGGGGAAGAGATATAGAGGGAAGGAAAGACTCAGGAGAGATGGGATCGACAGGAACCTCGAGCCCCGAAGCTCGATAGTGGCGGCGGCGATGGTGTAGATTGATTCAACTCTGGATAGGGTTTTTGAGGGAGTTTCGAAGGGGAAAAAGGCTGCGGGGTAGGGGATTTATATGGGGAAGATTTCTTGGGCGAGGGGTGGCAAATATCATGCAGAGATCGGAGGGATTCAGTTGGTTCGGGAAGAGTTTGTGTTCTTCACGAACATACGACGGAGGTTGGGGATGGCCAGTGGCCCCGGCGCGTTAGAGAGAGATGGGAGAGGGAAACGAGGCCGGCTGCTGCTGGGCTAGTAGCGGGCCGCTGCGAGCTGGTTGCGCGCCTCGCCCGGCAGGGGCAGGCGGTAGGTAGTGTCGCCTGGCTCAGGCTGGCCCGTTAGGTGGGGTAGTTAGTTTTTATTATTATTATTTCTCATTTCTTTATTTATTCATAACTTTTTTATAGTAAATCAAATTCGCATGATTTTGGTCTCCAAATTTTTATAAAATTATGCGGATCAACTTAGGAGCATTTTTACAAACTTTTATTTAGTTTAACATATCATCTAAAAGTATAATAGGGGCACCCCTGGGAGTCACCCCAGTGATTAGCGCACCTGGGCCATTAGATCAAGCACTAACATCGTATCCATACCGTTTGATCATGTTAAGTCATTTTTATCCTTGTGAGACCATTTGCTGCGTGCACTCGTTTTTCTACCCAAAACGATGTATCTCTCTGCATGGCTTCTACCCGTAAAAAAAACCGGTTTGGACCCACTAGTCAGCCTCATTATTAATGTTTTTAGGGGCATTTTTCGGGTACCCGGGTCTGGGAGGGGCAAAGGCACCGCGTCGGGCGAATTAAACAGACAACATTAGTTGAGAACCCTAGCCTCCTCCTCCACAACCTTGCTGCAACCGCCGCCGCGCCATCACCACGCCACGCCGCCACCGCGCCGTGTCCCTCCTCCTCCCCTGCGGTGAACCGCCGTCGCGCCATAGGAGAGCAGCGGCAGGGCAGGCCCTCCTCCAATCCGTCGAGCCGCTTCTCCTCCTCCTCACCAGCCTTGAGCACCTTACGGCCCCAGGGCATGGGGGCGAGCAGGACGCGAGGCGATGGCCAGCAGGGCGCTACGGCGGTGAGCAGGGGCAGGACGATGGCCGGGAGCAAAGGCAGTGCGGGCGCAGCAGCGGGGAGCAGAGGTAGTGCATGCGGTGACGGCGGCGAGAAGGGTGCGGCAACAGGCGAGCAGGGGTGCGATGGCGGCGCGCAGGCGGTGACGGCGAGCCCTGCTGTCACACGCCACGTGCTCCCCGGAGGAGCGGCCGGTAGCAGCGGGAGAGTCGTGCTGCCAGCTAGCCGGGACTGCCTCCTCGATCCCGATCCATCTTCGTCGTCCACAGCGGCGGTAGGGCAGAGACGGTGGCGGAAGGGGCTCCTTCTCTGTGGCGTCGATGGTGTTGTCCTCAACAGGAGCAACTGATCCTAGGTACCCAAGATCTTATTTGTCTCATGAATTACCTCGTAGCTCTCTCTTGATTTAATCCCCCAGAATTATGTATGTGTTTTGTAGATTCTATGTATATATGTGTTGGGTTTCCGGTATGCCTATATGGTTTTTGCAAAAAAATTGATATAGGAAAATTTTGAAGGCTTATATATATATATATATATATATATATATATATATATATATATATATATATTGGTCCATGGAATTCGTGACCTCACAATCTACAGTGGCTGCGAGCCAAATAATTAATTGGGCACAAGAAGGAGCAGTTGAGGGGATGCTATTCCCTAGAGCATATATGTTCTTTCCTTTCCTGGTGTTTGCTTCCAATGGATGCATGTCAGGTAAAACAGATTTTAGTTTGCGTGACATACTTTTTAACCTGTTGTATGATATACCATGATATATTTTGATGTGTCATGTGAGCCACTTCGTTGCTGTTTGGGTGATATTTACAAATAGATTGTCCAGTTTCCTTGCTATTTCCTATATGCTGCAGTCACACTTCAATATTGTACACAATCCTTATTTTGTCTGTTTGTTTCATTCGACCTCAGTACCTCACTTGTCAGTTTGTTTCATTGCTTATGTTATGGTGTGCTTTTAAAGCCTATCTTACTACAAAATTATCATGCAGCTCCTAATTTGGGCACTGTCGGATGCTTCCACTTGCCGGCTCGCTCTAGGCCACACCCCCTAGCCTCGACTCCTGCTACAGCCAACTCCATCTATGGCATGTACGAATGGTGCTGCTCCCAGTTATCACATTCACTTGAGATGAGTTGTTACATGATTTGGTTATGATCAGCATTTGTGTGGAGCTATCGGTTATCATGTTTTATCTTCACTTGTGTGCATGCATTGCCTGATATTTCTGAAATTTTGTTAATTGCAATTTGTGACTATAGCTGATTTTGGATTTTATCTTATTAAGGAATGCCCGTTTAGCCTATTTCTTAGGTGAGAATGACCATTTATGTCTATTTCTGCCGGTAGAAGACCTTTTTCCTGTTTGTACAAGACCGAGTAAACCTTGTGATTTCTTCATATATATATTTAGTTTAATGGCATTTATAATTTTCTTGCGAATGTCCTTCCATCTATTTTTTTTAGATGGCAAAGTAGCTGGAATTAGATAAGTAATATCAGTTTTTTTGTTGTCAACCATTTGCCCATTTTTTTTCATGATGCATAGAGATACTCTCCTATCGTTCCCCCCACCCCTACTGTATTTGAGATTTAAGAAATGCCACGTTAGAGGTGTTGAATGGTCTAAATGGCAACATTGTTAAGTGTTCTCGGTATTTATTTAACTGATGGAGAATTGGACTGTTAAAGTATTTTACATTATATAAATCAATATGAGGTCAGGATAGTAGATAGGATAGCACAGGCCTCGGCTTCTTCAGCATCTCGGCAAGCTTCGATCGTTTCATTGACCGCCGCCACGAGGCCCCCGCAATGGTCATGAGCCACCACTCCGATAGCCAAAGCATGCTTTTCTCTTTTTATATTCATTTGATGCCAGAGAAGATTTACTAAATAATATTTGACATTTTTCTAGCTTTGCAACCTAAGCTATTTCTATACACTCATGTTTTGACTTTAAATTTGAATGCCGATATGGGATATCGTGGGTAGATATAGTTATAATAATCAGCCTAGCAGAAGCGCTCTGTCTCAAGCCAAAAACCTTTCAACAAAATGAATTCATTCTTGTGTAGCTGTTTGGATTCTTGATGTTTCAGCCATAATTTATTGCTTGAGTTTTTCTTCCTCTTATTGCTTTCGTTTTCTGCCTTTCTACTTCAGACAATGCAACAGGAAATTGTGCAATCAATGTTTAGTCAAAAGAGGACATAATCATGGTATATTCTGATCCTATAAATGTTTCCCCAAGAGTTCGCATTTTTTGTTTGATGTTGATTCATCGATGCTTTTACTTAAACCATAATTTTAAGCTGGTTGAGTAGCCTTTTGATGTTCCCTCTTACACAATAGTGTAGATATTATTTAATTTGAACTGAAATCTATATATTTACTTTTGGATATTAAATGAGTTTGATTTAAGGTTGCTTATCAAGTTGAATTCAGTAACTAATCTCTAATTTTTGCCTTTTCTGTTCTGTCTCATACCGCACAATATGGTACGCCTATTTCAAATATTGTACCCTGCTCGCTCCTGCATGTATCTTTGCTTGAGATATAAATGCAGATATGGAAATCGTAAGTGCATTTTTCTTATATTTGCACAAATTTGTGTTTTTTTTCTTTTGCAGGAAAGTGCCACGGCATATGCTCTAGAAATTAATATATTCTTTGATGTCTGTGAGTTTACTTCTAATGGATGCAAGTAAGCAGAAAATGAGCTTATCCTTCCTCCCATTTTCTTCCTTTTTCTCCCTTCCATTTGTGCTAGTGCCGCTGCTTTTGATTGGATTGCTGACAGGACCATGTTCTTTCCACATGTGACTCTCACATCTGTTATTGGATTAAACCTGGTGTCCTTGCGGTTGCGCTGGTTTCAGGTTAGTTGTTTCTTTTCATTGGGGGAAGAGTGCTGCTTGGGTTTGTGGGCTGATTACATGTTACTTCTTTCAGAAGGTGGGCTTATAAGAATATTTTGTCATCTAATGAATGTCGCCTTCTAGTGCAGTAGAAAGTTAGGCTAGAAGGTGGGCTCGCTTTTTCAGTTACCTTTAAACTTAAGCTATGCAAGTACATATACTTCCACGGCTGCCTTTATTAGGTTGCTAAATTCTAGACCATGATCCTGGATTTTGGATGGATGATTAGGTGTTCGTTCAATTATTCAGAATTGTATTGTGATTTGGGAACAGTTTTAGCATGTGTGGCTAGCTACGACTAAGTAGAACTAATTTTTGAGTACATATGTTGTATTAAAAATACAATTGGTTGGACTCATTTTAAATTTTCACCAAATTAAGTAGCGTAAGGCATGTAAAACAGATCTTTTTTGTCTCTTCTAGCCAAATTCTATATGATCGTGCCCGTCAGTAGGTTTATGAAAATCTAAAAGGACACACCCAAACTAACTGAAGTCTTGGCATATACAATCCATAGAAGTATTATTCAGTAATACATAGAAAGTAATACACGTTTTCTATGCTAAAATCTTATAGAAAAATTATCACCAGAGGATGGTCACGGGTTGGGCCGCCACGCCACCGAACCTGTATATAAACCTAGAGTCAATCAGTATCAATATTAATGGATAAAATCAATATGTTGTTGTTCATTGCTCAGATGTGAATATGTTAGAGTCAATCAATATTAATAGAGAAACTTCCTTCTCTGTATACAAACGTAGAGCCAATCAATATCAGTATTAATGGATCAAATCAATATGTTGTTGTTCATTACTCTGATGTGAAGTTGTCAGATCATACCAACCAAATGTGAACTGCCTTAGCTGACAATGATTTAGCAGTAAGTTGTGTGTCAAGAGTCTGGACAAGGACAAACAATTAGTACTGCAGTTTACTACTCCATTTCTTGTGCTATATCACATTGTTTCTATGCCAATGTATAGAACCGTAGATTGAAATTGTAAACTAATTTGGAGTACCTTGCATGGAAAATTTAGTTGTTCCCCATGGAAATTTGATATGCACGGTCAGATTGTTTAGTGTTGTGGTTCAATGAAATTTCATATGCATATCAGATTATCTATTAATCCAAATAAAAAGTTGGAGTATCTTGGGAAGAAGCAGAGCAAGCAGCAGTATCCGAAGATTGTGTGTAACTGGCAGAAATCTTGGTGTGTTGTGGTATCATCTCAGTCAGACATCTAAAATAGCTCTATGTCCATCACTTGAATTTACTATTTTGGAACAACATCAATGTTAACAAATTTCACCTTACTCTTTATTGTTGGTCATGCTTGCAGAGTAATTCTTCAATCTTTTTACCTATCACATGCTATTTACATTCATTCATTCGTGTTTGATTAGCACTACAGTTGTGTTTACTTAGCACCAAATCTTGTGTTGATTAACCACTGTGTTTATACTATTTAAACTTCAAACATATAACATATAACTGTGTTTTAACTTCTAACATATAACTGGAACTGTTAGGTGTGAATGGCAATCAGTCATCACTTGAGTTCTTGGAGTTGAAGCACACAAACGGCGGTGACCCTTCTTCACATTGTTAGTACTGTCCGGTCCTGTCTCTAGCTAATTTATTCTTCCGGCCAGTTTCTTCATCTACAAGTGACCATATATACATTCTTTCGCTCCTGTCAGTTTCTTCATCTACAAGTCCAGCTGGTCTTCTTCTCTTGTTCCCTAGGAAAGTGTCCTATCTACTCTGATTCAGGTGTGATTTAGCACCTTCCTGCATAAGCTTCACTACAGTTTAATTAGCACCAAATATTGTGCAACTATTAACAACTTCTTTCTGACTATATGTAGCATTAGCTCACCAACTTTCTACTGTATGGGATACTTCTGTTTCACTTCTTTGTGTGCCTGTAGTTGCAAAAGCTTGAAAGGACGAATGGCAGAGGAAAAGTAAGATGCTTGTTGCTCCTAACTTATCTTTTAAAGCTTCTTATTTCAGTGTAAAATAGATCATGGCCTTCTTGGTAGGTGTTGGTGGCGTCAGGGCATGGAGCAGCAGTACGACTGGCTGGCGGCGTGCTCTGGCGATCGAGCTTGGAGGCGCGTGATCTACAAGTGATCGAGCTTGGAGCCACGATCTGCCGAAGCAGCGTGATCGAGCTCCCTAGCCTGAACGGCTAGAGCAGGAGCAGGGACGCTGGATGCCAGGAACTCGTGTAGGGGTTCTCGTGGGGGAGGAGCTCACATGGAGAAGGTGCGTTGTAGGGGCGCCGGCGAGGGAGGAGCTCACCTGGAGCAGGGGCACCGACAAGCAGGGGCGCTGGCGAGCAGGAGCTCGTGCAGGGTGCCGACAAGGGGTCCCGAGAGCTTGATCACCGGCAAGGGATGGCAGATGCTGATCGCCGGATGATGCGAGTGCTTATCGCGTGCGCTTATCACAGGTAGATTGCGGATCGGGAGCTGATTGCGGGACTGAGTCGATTCAATTGAAAATGCAAAGGGCTTTACTGTAAAATACCCGGTGTCAGTTATTTCAGGACAGATGGAGTATTAGTTATTTGTAATATATTCTCATATTTCACTGAATGTATATGAATGATTGTTATATACCATTTTTCCGACCGATTGTTATCGTTGCTATAACATGCTTCCATTTGCACGTATTTAATTTTGGTCACTTATTCCGCTAAATTTATTTGGATTCAACGGATTCGTGCGCCAAGACGCACCCCTAAATCTAGTATATTCAATCCTCTTAATAACCCCCTATTAGGAACATTAGTAAAATCAAATGGCGTTGAAGCTAGGGTTTCTTTTATTCAATTTTTTTACATGAATGCAATGCAATGCTAGAGAATAAATGCAAATGCAAAATTTCCCAATTTTCAATGTTAGGATGTTACAATACCGCTGAACTATAGATGGGTTACTTTTAAAATGTTTAGATCATGATCAGTCTAAAATAGCTATGGGTGAGGTACATAATGGTATATGTGGGACACATCAGTCTGCCCATAGCGATGGTTATTAAAAAGAGCGGGTTTTTATTGTCCAACCATATTAAAAGATTGTTTTCAGTACTATAGAGGGTGTAAAGCATGTCAAAAAATTGGAAATATACAGTTAGCACCTGCGGCTATGTTGAATCCTATAATTAAGCCGTGGACATTTAGAGGATGGGATTTTAATTTTATCGGTGAAATACATCCTTCATCTTCTAAGAAACATCGCTTCGTCCTTGTAGCTACAGATTATTTTACCAAGTGGACTGAAGCAGTTCCCTTAAAGAATGTGACTGATGTAGAGTTGATTAGTTTTATCTTAGAGCATATTATTTATAGATTCGGTATTCCCCAAACTCTAACTACTGATCAGGTTCTTCTTTTATGTCCCATCAATTCCGTGAGTTTTACGAATCTTTTAGAATTAAGTTGTTGAATTCGTAGCCTTATTATGCGCAAGCTAATGGACATGTCGAATCTAGAAATAAGACTTTAATTCAGCTTATAAAAAAGAAAATTGAGGAGCATCTGAAAAGATGGCATGAAGTGCTTTCGGAAGCTTTGTGGGCTCATCGGATATCTAAGCATGAGGCGACCCAAGTGACACCCTATCTATGGACTGGAAGCAGTTGCCTGTGGAAGTTAATTTACAAGACCTTCGAGTAGCCAGACAAAATAATTTGTCGGCTGTCGATTATAATAATTTGATGATGGATAGAAAGACTGTTGGTGATATGCCCTAGAGGCAATAATAAAAGTAGTTATTATTATATCTTTATGTTTATGATAAATATTTATATTCATGCTATAATAGTATTTACCATAAACATTTATACTTGTGTAATTTGTAAACTAAATTAGAGTCCCTAGTAAAGCCTCTTTTTAATATTAGCTTGTTGGTTAATAGATGATCGTGGTTTCCCGATCATGAACATTGAGATGTTATTAACAACAAGATCATATCATTAGGAGAATGGTGTGATGGACATACTTCTATAGATAAGTGTAGCATAAAGATCAAGTCATTTCAATAGTTTGTTTGCTATAAGCTTTCAGATACATAGTAACCTAAATACTTCGACCATGAGATCATGTTAATCACCATCACCGGATGGATGCTTTGATGACATCAAACACTACTTCATAACTGGGTGGTTATAAAGGTGGCATTGAGTGTTCAGAAAGTATGTGTTGAGGCACATGGATCAAGAGTGAGATTTGTCCATCCATATGACGGATAGATATACTCAGGGCCTTCTCGGTGGAATGTCATCCAATTAGCTTGCAAGTATTTGACTGGATCACAAGGGATCACATATCACGGGAACGAGAAAAGAGTACTTATCAGTAACAAGGTTGAATTAGGTATGCAGAGATACCGACGATCAGACCTCGGGTAAGTAAATTATCGCGAGATAAAGGGAAATTGCTATCGTATGTAAGTGGTTCATTCGATCACAAAGTAATCATAGAAATATGTTGGAGCCATATGAATTTCCAGATTCCTCTATTGGTTATTGATCGGAGAAGAGTCTCGTTCATGTCTGCATAATTCACGAACCATAGGGAGACACACTTAAGGATTCGATGTTGTTTAGTAGATATGGAATGTAAGTAGGGAGATCGAATGTTGTTCGGAGTCTCGGATGGGATCCGGGATATCACGAGGAGATCCGGAATGGTCCGGAGAATAAGATTGATATAAGGAAAGTCCAATTCTGGAGTTCGGGAATGATTCCGATGTTTTCATCGAAGAGGTTGTAGAAGGGTCTAGAAGATTCACCGGACCGGAATGGGAAGGGTACATGAATGTGTCATGGATAAGTGTAATCATTGAATCATGTCCTAGGTCACTTGGTTGGGCATTTGCAAGAAAGAAATTAAGCTCCAAATTGAAAGTCAAAAGGCAAGTTTGAAAAGTCAAACTAGGACAATGTATCTTGGTGGAGGAAGGAAAGAATCCTTCTTTCCCTCCACCACAAGCAAACTAGGAGAGGGCGTTGCGGAAGGATTCAAACTCCCCTCTCACAAGTTGCCCTCCCTCTCATAAATAGAGCGGAGGGGGTGCCCCAAGGACACACACAACCAGCCCCTCCCCACCTAGCCGCGCTGCCGCCCAGTACCGCCGCCGGCTCGCCGTCGTTGACCTAGTTGCTACCGGCCATGCCTCCTCCTCTCCGTCCCTCTAAACCATAGATCGCCGGAAACCCTAGATCCATCATAACCTGCTCCGGCTTAGGCGAAGCCCTGCAGGATCTTCCCTCTACTTTCGACACCATGTCGTCGTGCTGCCGGAATCGCAAGGGGAGAACTACAACCTCCGCTGCCTGCTGGAACAAGGGAGAGGAAGGTCTTCATCGAGTATCGAACATGTGACAGACTACAGAAGCGCTGCCGGAACACAGTGCCAGAAGGATCGTCTGCGCGATATTGAGATCGGCAAGTGTACGACTACATCACCCACGAGAATCTGCTCTCGTTAACCGCTTTGGAATCTTCAAGGGTGAGTACTCTAATCGACTCGTTGCTACAATCTAGTAGATAGATCTTGGCTTGTTTGTGTGCATGCGGTAGAAATTTTTTGTTTTCCATGCTACGAACCCCTATAGTGGTCTCAAAGCCATGTCTATATGTAGATCTGTTGCACGAGTAGAACACGATGATTATTGTGGGTGGTGGTGCTTTTATTATGAATTTCTTTTTGTGTACTTTGCATCTTGTGGTATGATGGGATGAAGCGGCCCGGGCTAACCTTACATGACATCGTTCATGAGACTTGCTCCACGCATAACATGCAACTTGTATTGCATAATTGGCTTTGCGGGTGTCTGTCTCTCCCATCATAGTATAGATTCAATTTACAACGGGCACTTGATATTTCAAACATCAACGTTGTGGTTCTTGTTTATAAGTCAGAATAACACTTATTGAAATCCCCAAACCATGTAAAATATGCAAACAAAATTAGAGGCGTATAACTTTGTTTTGCAGGGGTGTGATGTGATATTATATGGCCATGATTGTGATTATATATGATGTATGCAATGTTCCTTATTGTAAATCGGCAACCGGCAGGAGCCTTATGGTTGTCTTTTAGTTTTGTTAAGACCTGCGTGTCTATTATTCAAAGTAGTTGTAATAGTTGATGCTGGTGGAAGAAAATCATGGAGCGGTGCCATTGGCCTTGACGCCACGCCGGTGATGATGGAGATCATGTTCGTTCTTGAAGATGGAGATCGGAAGCACAAGAAGAAAGGCCATATCATATCACATATTTTGAATTGTATGTGATGTTAATCCTTTTATGCATCTTGTATTGCTTAGTTCACGACGATAGCATTATAAGATGATCCCTCTCATAGAATATCAAGTTATAAAGTGTTCATCCTTAGTAGGCACCGTTGCCAAAGCTTGTTGTTTCGAAGCACCACGTGATGATCAGGTGTGCTAGATTCTGCGAGTGTATACAACGGGAGCAAGCCAGATTTGCTCATGTGGAAGCTAAGGTTTGATCTTGACGAGCCTTGCATTACAGACATGGTCTCAGAACACGGATCACCAAAAGGTAAAGCATGAGTCATATAGTAGATATGATGAACATGTTGATTGTTCACCATTGAAGCTACATCATCTCTCGTGATGATCGGTTGATGTGGTGGATTTGGTTCATGTGATCACTAAAACAATGTGCGGGATGTTGTTTTGAGTGGGAGTTCACCTAGATTAATTAAACTATTAATTAGAACTCAATTTGTCATAAACTTAGTCTAAACTATTGCCAATATGTTATAGATCAATGGAGGCCCCTACCATCAATTTTAATGCGTTCCAAGAGAAAGAAAAGTTGAAAAACAATGGAAGCAACTTCACGGATTGGTTCCACAACTTTAGGATTGTCCTCAATGCTGATAATTTGACCTATGTACTGGATGCACCACTGGGTGACCCACCTGCAGCTGATGCTACCGATGAGGTAAAGAATGTTTTCCTTGCTCGGAAGAATCAGTACTCCACAGTTTAGTGTGCTATCTTGTATGGTTTGGAATCAGAGCTTCAGAAAAGGTTTGAGAACTTTGACCCACATGATATTGTCCGTGAACTCAAAATGATATTTGAGGTTCACGCGGCAGTTGAGAGTTATGAAGCTTCTGAAAAGTTCTTTAACTACAAGATGGAAGAGGCTCCGTCGGTGAGCACGTGCTTAAGATGTCTAGGCATGCAAGAAAACTTCAAAGCTTGGGTATAGTGATTCCTAATGCTTTGGGGATTCACCGCGTCCTCCAATCACTACCACCAAGTTACAAGAACTTTGTGATGAACTACAATATGCAAAACATGGACAAGTCGTTGCCTGAACTCTTCTCCATGTTAAAGTCTGCAGAAGTGGAGATCAAGAAAGAGCACCAAGTGTTGATGGTCAATAAGACCACCAAATTCAAGAAGCAAGGCAAGTCTAAGAAAAAGGGAAACTTCAAGAAGGGCGGTAAGAAAGTTAACGCGCCGGTGAAGAAGACCAAGGCTGGGCCTAAACCTGATGAGTGCTTTTACTACAAGGGAGAAGGTCACTAGAAGCGGAATTGCCCTAAGTACTTGTCAGATTTGAAGAATGACAACATCAATAAGATAGGTATATCCGATATACATGTTATTGATGTGTATCTCACTAGTAGTCGTAGTAGTGCCTGGTTGCTCATATTTGTAACTCGAAACAGGTGTTGTAGAATAGACGGAAACTAGCGAAGAACGAGGTGATGATGCGCGTTGGAAACGGATCAAAGGTTGATGTGATCGCGGTCGGCACTCTACCTTTTCATCTACCATCAGGATTAGTTTTATACTTAAATAATTGTTATTTGGTGTCTGCGTTGAGCATGAACATTATATCCGGATCATGTTTATTGTGAGACGGTTACTTGTTTAAGTCCGAGAATAATGGTTGTTCGATTTATATGAGTAGTATGTTTTATGCACATGCACCTTTGATAGATGGTCTATTCTTGTTAAATCTCGATTGTAGTAATACACATATTAATAACATTGAAGCTAAACGTTTGAAATTAAGCGATAGCTCGACCTATATGTGGCACTGTCGTCTTGGTCACATTGGAGTGAAGCGTATGAAGAAAATCCATTTTGATGGACTTCTTGAATCACTTGATTTCGAATCACTTGATAGATGCGAAGCATGTCTGATGGGTAAAATGACTAAGACTCCATTTTCTGGTATGATGGAGCGAGCTACGAACTTATTGGAAATCATACATACCGATGTGTGTGAACCAATGAGTGTAGCATCGCGCGGTGGTTCTTGTTATGTTCTTACTTTCACGGATGACTTGAGTAGATATGGGTATATCTATTTCATAAAACATTAGTCCAAAACTTTCGAGAAGTTTAAGGAATTTCAAAGTGAAGTAGAGAATCAACGTAACAATAAGATTAAGTTTCTACGATCTGATCGTGGAGGTGAATATCTTAGTTACGAGTTTGGCGAGCATTTGAAGAAATGCAGAATACTTTCACAATTGACAACGCCGGGAACACCACAACGTAATGGTGTGTCTGAACGTCATAATCGAACTCTCTTAGATATGGTTCGTTCTCTGATATCACTTACAGATTTACAGCTATCGTTTTGGGGTTATGCGTTAGAAACAACCGCATTCACTTTAAATAGGGAACCATCTATATCCATTCAAATGACACCGTATGAATTATGGTTTGGGAAGAAACCTAAATTGTCGTTCCTTAAAGTTTGGGGTTGCGAAGCTTATGTAAAGAAGTTACAGCCCGACAAGCTTGAAACCAAAGCGGAAAAATGCGTCTTCATAGGATACCCGAAAGAAAATATTGGGTATACCTTCTATCATAGATCCTAAGGAAAAATCTTCGTTGCTAAGAATGGATCCTTTCTAGAGAAGGAGTTTCTCTCGAAAGAAGTGACTGGAAGGAAAGTAGAACTCGACAAGTTGTCAAACTTTCTCTTGGATTTGAGAGTAGCGCAACACCGGAAGTAGTTCCTGTGGTGCCTACACCAATAAGAGAGGAAGCTAATGATGTTTATCATGAAACTTCGGTTGAAGTTACTACGGAACCTCGCAGGTCAACGAGAACTCATACCACTCCCGATTGGTATGATCCCGTTATGTGTGTCATGTTGGTGTACAACACCGACGACCCTGCGACATATGAGGAAGCGATGATGAGCCCAGATTCCAATAAATGGCAAGAAGCCATGAAATCCGAGATTAGATCCATGTACGAAAACCACGTATGGACTTCGGTGGACTTACCGGATGGCCGGAAGGCTGTCGAGAACAAATGGATTTTCAAGAAGAAAACAGATACTGATGGTAATGTTACTGTCTATAAAGCTCCACTTGTCGCAAAAGGGTTTCGACAAATTCAAGGGGTTGACTACGATGAGACTTTCTCACCGGTAGCGAAGCTAAATTCTGTGAGGATTTTGTTATCAATCGCTGCATCTTATGATTATGAGATATGTTAGATGAATATCAAAACGGCGTTCCTCAATGGAGACATTGATGAAGAGTTGTATATGGTACAACCCAAAGGTTTTGTCGATCCTAAAGATGCTAACAAGGTATGCAAACTTCAACGATCCATTTATGGATTGAAGCAAGCATTCCGAAGTTGGAATCAACATTTTGATAAGGTGATCAAAAGTTTTGGTTTTATACAAACTAATGGAGAAGCTTGTATTTACAAGAAAGTGAGTGGGAGCTTTCTAGAATTCCCAGTACTGTATGTGGATGACATATTGTTGATTGGGAATGATGTAGACCTTCTTAATAGTGTCAAGGATTTTTTGAATAATAGTTTTTAATGAAATATCTTGGTGAAGCAGCTTACATATTAGGCATAAAGATTTATAGAGATAGATCGAGACGCCTAATATCATTGTCACAGAGTACATATTTGGACAAAGTTCTAAAGAGGTTTGGACTGGAAGATAGCAAGAAAGGGTTCTTGCCCATGTTGCCCAATACGACCTTGAGTAAAACTCAAAGTCCTGCTACGGTAGAAGATAGAGAAAGGATGAGTAAGACTCCCTATGCCTCAGCCATAGGATCTATCATGTATGCCATGCTATGTACTAGACCCGACATTGCATATGCTATTAGTTTGACTAGCAGATATCAAAGTGATCCAGGAGTGGATCATTGGATATCGGTCAAAAACATCCTTAAGTACTTGAGAAGAACTAAGGATATGGTTCTTTCTTATGGAGGTGATGAACATCTCGTTGTTAATGGTTACACAGATGCTACTTGGAACACCGATCCGAATGATTCTAAATCTCAATCTAGATACATATTTACTTTGAATGGTGCATCAGTTAGCTGGAGGAGTGCAAAGCAAAGCGTTGTGGAGAGATCTTCAACTGAATCGGAATACATAGCTGCTTCGGAGGCTTCACAAGAGGCGATATGGATGAAGGAGTTCATTACAGAGCTTGGTGTGGTTCCAAGTGCGCTAGACCCAATGTCTATCTACTGTGATAACATGGGCGCCATAGCCAATGCGCAAGAACCAAGGTCACACAAGAAGCTGAAGCATATCAAGCTGCATTTTCACGCTATTCGAGAGCATGTCCAATATGGTGACATAAAGATTTGCAAAGTACACACAGATCTGAATTTGCAGATCCGTTGACTAAACCTCTCCCGAGGGCAAAACATGACCAGCACCAAACCACCATGGGTGTTCGGTATTGAAAGGGCATGTATGCCCCTGTCACATCCCAAGATTTTCCAAATCTTGTAATGTGAAAAATAAATAAATAAAATAAAATTTTTGTTGAAAATCAGGGTGAAAAGAAACTTTGTTCTAAAAGGAAACTTAAAATCCCATCTTGAACAAACTTTGGTTAAATATTTGAATCCAACTAAATTCAAATCAAGTGGAATGCATTCCTCAATGAATGTATCTGGAAATTTAAACACTTGAGAAATAAATCCAAACCCAAAACCCTAATAGAATAAAAATCATTTCCAAGTTATCCCCAAGCCTATGGATCTGATCCATATAAAAATTTGTCAAAAAAACATTTACAAATGATCAAGAATGACAAATAGAGATATTATAAGACCATATAAATTGGTTTCACTTAATTTGGAGCCATGGATAAAATCTTATGAATTTAATAAGATAAGGAAAAGTAATTTCCAAAGCTAATAAAACACTTATCTAAAATCCAAACCAAATGGTGGGTAATTAATCGTAAAAAGATTTAAAGTGATAATTAAAATATTAAATAAGATTTTACAAATTGGAATCACCAAGTTTGGATCTATAAATAAAAAGATATGGATTTTATAAGATGAAGAAAGAAATATTAAATAAAGAATATTTGAAGAACCAAATAAATCTTGGCCTAATCCGTTAAGCAAATGGAATGAATATAATCCAAATCCAAATAAAATAGTGGATAAAGAATTTTCCAAATAAAATAAAAATGGCATTAACCATTCTATCCCTATTTTATTGAAGACAAATCTCTAATAAGAATAGTTATATAAATCATGAAAAAATAGTATTTTGGAATTTACCCAAGTGAAATAAAAGTTGTTTAAGTCAACATAATTAAGATTAAAGAAATCTTCCAAATAAAAATTTAGGGAATTAAAACTATATTTAAATCCATTGGAATTAAAACAAATACCCCAATTCAAATGATTTATGAATCATATTAAATACTTTCCAAATAATTCAAGATGAATTATTTGACACCCTATTAAACAAATAAAACCTACTAAAAAAGATTTGGAAGGATTTAGAAGTTTAAATGGATATTTTAAAAAATATTATTAAGTCTTATCTAATTAAAACTAGAGCCTATTTTGAATAATTAAAAGACCTTAAAAGGAATAAATAAATTATTCTAAAAATGAGTTCAGAATGTTTTATTAATCAGTATTTAAACCTACACAAATTTTGGTTGAGGTTTAAATTCAAATGAATGTTTGAATTGCTTATTCAAAATCAAAACAGAAAAATCAAATGAGAAAAATAAAAACAAACAGAACAGAAAAAATATGAAGCGAGGCAACCCAACTAGCCTAGCCCACTAAGCCCATCGGCAGCCCATCTCTTTTTCCCGAACCGTTTTCTTTCTCACTCAATCATGAACCCGCAGAGACACCGATAGATGGACCCCACCTCCCCTGTCTCTCCTCGCTGACGAAAGGACCCCACTGCCACCTCACCTTCTTCCTCCGCGGTGACCACGCCCCCTCTTTCCTCCCCGGCCGTTCTGTCGCTGTTTCCTCGCGTTAATACGCGTTAACCACGCCATTAAACGCCCATGTGACCATGCTATCTAAAGCGCCTGCCTCTCCTCCCTATTTCCCCTCTGTCGCCTCACCCTAGCGCGCCCCCAGGCTACCCAATTTCTCTCTGCTCCGGCGAGCTCCACCAGCGATTCCGGCAGCTCCTCGTCGCCCCTCGCCTCCTCGAGCACCCGAACAAACTCCCCAGACCGTGGCAATTCTCTCCGCACCCTCTACTCGCTCGTGCATGCCCCGCAGCCTCGGTTCCGTCCATGTCTGAGCGCCACCGAGGATGAACCCGACTCCGGCGAGCTATAGCCGACGACCTCGTGCGCCCCTTGCTCACTGGTGAGTATTCTCGTGATCCTTGAACTCGTGTGCACCTTCCTGATGCGTTATTTTTCTCGTTTGCGTCCCAGAGACCCGCCTTCGACCACGGCCGTGCGTTCCCGAGCCCGCAAGCTACTCCGGCGAGCAATCCCCACAACACCAACGCGCCCCTCGACAAGCAGAAGGCACGTTGAGCTTCCCCACGCCACGGCCAAACCTCTCCTTTCTCTTTCTGTAACCGCTGACGTCGTGAGCGGACCACGCCGCCACTGCCGCCAGCGCCGCCACTAGTTGGCAAGCGTGCTGCGCGCCGTTGGATTTTGATCCAAGGACGCGATAGAACCTTAGCCGAAGGGGTATCGATCGATCTGCGCCGTGCGATGTCAGTTAAATCCTACGGTCTGAATTGCTGATCCAACCGAAACGGTACCCGTGAATAGAATCTAGCCACGTGTCCCTGTTGGTTTGATTTAAAACAGATTTGATCTATTAGATACAAGATTTTGTAAAATCTATAACTTTTAATCTACACGTCCAAATTTTGCAAATTTTATATCAATGGATTCAGAAAGACAAGCCCTAGCCAACCATGCACTTTGTTTAGTAAAAAGCTTCTGTTAAATTGTTTGTTTTTACAGAAACCTGTGTATGCATGTGTAGGATATAAAATTTATTCCAAAATGATTTTGAGGATAAAATCTTTGGCAAATGGTGTGTTTTGAACCTACTGACCATAGGAAACAAATTGTGGTTTCAAAATTGTATTTGGTGAAACAAAAGAATAAACTTTGGATTTAAACCATTTCTAGTCAAATAAAAATAATGTTTATTTATTAAAAATACTTTTGGGAGAAAATCTTTGGGAAATGTTTTGGAATAAACTCTCTGACCCCAAACACCAAGTTTTATGATTTGAAAATGTAATTGGTCAACCCTATAAAGATTATTACCTTACTAAAAGCATTTTCAACCACATGAAATAATGATTTGGTTTAAAAATGGTTTAGAGATAGAATCTTTTGCAAATAGATTTGCCACTTTATAAAATGACCAATAAGTGTTTTATAATGTTTATAACCTATTATAAACCACTTTTGTAAATAAAACAAAGTTTGGCATGCTTGCATGCATTGTTTGGTTTCTATTATTTTATGTGATGAATTGCTTGAATGGTAGATTGAAATATTGTTTGCTTGATTGAATTGTAGTGATTTGAAGTGAGTGAACATTGCAAAGAACAAGGAAGTGAACTTATACTCTCTACCAAAAAGGCAAGTGATGCTTCATACTTTTGTCCCATTATTTTCACTATGCATTAGTGATATTTCTAAGTAGGACTTGCATGGAATTTTGCTAAGTGTAAACTATGCCATGGGAAATCCTAGTAGATGAAACCTTAGTAGAAATTTCCTAAGTTAATATTCCTACTACTATCATGCTTAGCTTAGCTAATAGAAAACAAGGGTGGAATATATATTCATGCTATGGAAAATTTCTAAGTCTGAGGACTTGTGTTTTGTTTAATAAAACAACTAAGTGAATGAATCACCTGGGTGGAATGGAAGGAATGGTTTGTGTTGAGTGGTTACACAAGGCCAGGGGACTGGTGAACCTTGTGTATCTCACTTGTGGATGGCCACCCAGGAACAAAGAGATTTGATATGTCAAATGTTGAGAAGCTTCAAGTGTAGCCACTTGGCATTATGGGCTCTGCCTGGATCATATAGGTTGCAATAACTTAGCCAAATGGACAGTTGGTGGTAGGGGTTTGATAGGTTGGAGAGCGTCCATTTTCTAAGGGAAGGCTTCTGAAAGATCTTGTCTTGGTGAAACCAAGTCTTGTGGGGAAAGTGCACCACCTCTACAGAGTGTAAAATCTAAGTACTTAGCCATGTCCCTGGCAAAGGACAATTGAGCATCAAGACATGGAAGCTATCAAGAATCTCATCATCCCAATTTCTAAGTTAAAAACTTGTGGGTTAAACAAGGGTTGAAAGGATCACCAATTTCTATTGGGAGATGCCTTGGGAAAGATTTTGTCAAGCAAAAACTTAGTGTTTTCAAATGATAAGGAAAATCTATTTTGAGCAATGCAAGCCTAAGATCCACTTAGCCAAATGCATATAGATGATAGACTCTACTATACTACCATAGTATCACTTGCCAATACAATTCAAATGTATTGACACTTGTGGCTGTAACTTGTTATGTTGCAGGTTTGTTTGATATTAGTGAAGTAGGATTACAAGTCTACAACCAACATGTCTGCTTGTGGAACTTTGAAGATGAAGGACCCCATGCTATTGTTATATTCTGCTGCATTGTAATGAGATAGCCAAATGAGCTATGTAAGATGTAATAAATTATTTTATTCCTGGTTATAAAGTTGTATTATGACCTTTGTTTCTTGATATTACATCTTAACTGTGGATGCTAGCTATTGATCCAGGGACTAGCATTGTAAACACAGGGATCTCTACCTTATTAAAGGTTGGGAACCTTACAGATGGTATCAGAGCATTGTGTTGCATGTTGGATTTGTAACCCTAGGATTGGACAAAACCCCTTAGAAAATAGGAGTTGTATTTGTTCCAAAACTTATTTACAAACAATCTTGTAAACTCTTTCCTCAACCATTTTGGTTTTGAATCTACAACTCTTCTATTTCAAACTTGATGGACAAAGCCTACCCAAGGCCAAAGACTTCACCATGAACAAAGGACTTCATCAACTCTAATGACTTCAACATCTTCAACTCTAATGACTTCAACATCTTCAACATTTTCACCAAGGACTTCAACCTTAGATATTACTAAGGACTACAAGTGTGACAAGAAATGTTGCTCAAGACTTGAAGACTAAGGAAACACAACTTAGAAGGAACCATGATCACTTTGAAGTTTTGTGACCAAGATGCAAGAAATTCTCTAAGGATACAAAGATCTTATTCAAGAAGAATCCACCAAGAAGGATAGAATGATCTCAAGTGAACCATATAGATGTACCACCATATTTTGTTTAAGTCAAACCCACCAACTTATGTGGTGTAACAAAAATATTTTTGGTTGCCTAAAAATATGCTTGAAACTTGTTGTTTGAGTGGAATGTTTGTTTGTGATTGCTTGCACATTGCTAGTGTGAATTGTGATGTGTGTGATTAGAATTATTCCCTTAGAAATATTTTGCCTATTCTAATCCCAATCCAACCCAAACAGATGACTACTCCAAGAGACTCCAACATCAAGGATGGAAACAATAACAACCAAGAGGTCAACATGAGAGACCAACTGCTTGCAAGACAAACCCAGTTGAACCAAGTGACAACTCAGTTTTTAGCCAACAACAATGAGATAGACCCAACCATGCAAAAAGTTTTGGAAACTCAATCCCAATTGTTGCAAGGGATGGCCACTCAAATGATCAACATGGGAGACAACTCTTCCCAAGGATTTTGTGACAACAAGGATGTCAAGGATGATATTCTAGAAGGAACCCAAGCTTGCAATATTTGTGGAGACAAGGATCACACTTCCAAAGAGTATGAAGATCAATGCCCCAATTGTGAAGAGAAACATCCAACTGACCAATGCCCCACATCTCAAGCTACTTGTTACCTATGTGAAGGAAATAATCATGTCCCTATCCAATGCCCCATCTATTCCATAGTTCAACAAAGGAAACAAGGTGGAGTGCAACAACTGATTGCAGACTACCATGAGAGAGCCAAGTCTATCAAGAAGGATGGAGACAAAGGAAAATCTCAGCTTGCACCTCCATGCAACATGACTCAATTTAAAGGACCAAAAAGGAGACATATGTATTATCCAAGGAATAATAGAAGGTCAAGGAGACCAGGAACTGTTCCTACCTTTGAGATAACATATGAAGAACATGAACTAGAAGCACTCCTAGCTTTGGAGAAACCCAAGAAAAAGAAGGACAAAAGCCATGTGCAATGTGGTCATTGCAAAGAAAGGGGACACTATGCCAGTGAATGTCTAGAGAAGAAAAGGTATAAGGAGATTAGCCAAGTGTGGTGCAACAACTGCAAAGAGCTAGGCCATTATGTAGCAACTTGTCCACAGAAGATACGTGAAGAACTCAATCTTATCACATGTTACAATTGTGGTAACCAAGGACATTATGCAAGCAATTGCCCAGAAAAGATGAAGCACAAGATAAATCCTATGAAGGATCTCAGCCTTGTCACATGTTTCAAGTGTGGAAACAAAGGACACTATGCGGATGTTTGCCCAGAGAGATTTCAACAAGATCCCAAGCAAACCAAGATGTAATCTAGTTGGAAAATTTTTAAGGGTGGTAGTACCCTAGTTGTTTTGAGCCAACTTGTAACCCTAGCCTCCCCAAATCTCGGGACGAGATTTATTTTAAGGGTGGTAGCCTGTCACATCCCAAGATTTTCCAAATCTTGTAATGTGAAAAATAAATAAATAAAATAAAAATTTTGTTGAAAATCAGGGTGAAAAGAAACTTTGTTGTAAAAGGAAACTTAAAATCCCATCTTGAACAAACTTTGGTTAAATATTTTAATCCAACTAAATTCAAATCAAGTGGAATGCATTCCTCAATGAATGTATCTGGAAATTTAAACACTTGAGAAATAAATCCAAACCCAAAACCCTAATGGAATAAAAATCATTTCCAAGTTATCCCCAAGCCTATGGATATGATCCATATAAAAATTTGTCAAAAAACATTTACAAATGATCAATAATGACAAATAGAGATATTATAAGACCATATAAATTGGTTTCACTTAATTTGGAGCCATGGATAAAATCTTATGAATTTAATAAGATAAGGAAAAGTAATTTCCAAAGCTAATAAAACACTTATCTAAAATCCAAACCAAATGGTGGGCAATTAATCCTAAAAAGATTTAAAGTGATAATTAAAATATTAAATAAGATTTTACAAATTGGAATCACCAAGTTTGGATCTATAAATAAAAAGATATGGATTTTATAAGATGAAGAAAGAAATATTAAATAAAGAATATTTGAAGAACCAAATATATCTTGGCCTAATCCATTAAGCAAATGGAATGAATATAATCCAAATCCAAATAAAATAGTGGATAAAGAATGTTCCAAATAAAATAAAAATGGCATTAACCATTCTATCCCTATTTTATTGAAGACAAATCTCTAATAAGAATAGTTTTATAAATCATGAAAAAATAGTATTTTGGAATTTACCCAAGTGAAATAAAAGTTGTTTAAGTCAACATAATTAAGATTAAAGAAATCTTCCAAATAAAAATTTAGGGAATTAAAACTATATTTAAATCCATTGGAATTAAAACAAACACCCCAATTCAAATGATTTATGAATCATATTAAATACTTTCCAAATAATTCAAGATGAATTATTTGACACCCTATTAAACAAATAAAACTTACTGAAAAAGATTTGGAAGGATTTAGAAGTTTAAATGGATATTTAAAAAAATATTATTAAGTCTTATCTAATTAAAACTAGAGCCTATTTTGAATAATTAAAGGACCTTAAAAGGAATAAATAAATTATTCTAAAAATGAGTTCAGAATGTTTTATTAATCAGTATTTAAACCTACACAAATTTTGGTTGAGGTTTAAATTCAAATGAATGTTTGAATTGCTTATTCAAAATCAAAACATAAAAATCAAATGAGAAAAAGAAAAACAAACAGAACAGAAAAAATATGAAGCGAGGCAACCCAACTAGCCTAGCCCACTAAGCCCATCGGCAGCCCATCTCTTTTTCCTGAACCGTTTTCTTTCTCACTCAATCACGAACCCACAGAGACACCGATAGATGGACCCCACCTCCCCTGTCTCTCCTCGCTGACGAAGGACCCCACTGCCACCTCACCTTCTTCCTCCCCGCGATGACCACGCCCCCTCTTTCCTCCCCGGCCGTTACTGTTGCTTTCCTCATGTCTGGTTAACACGCCATTAAACGCCCCTGCGACCATGCTATCTAAAGCTCCTGCCTCTCCTCCCCATTTCCCCTCTGTGGCCTCACCCTAGCGCGCCCCCAGGCTACCCAATTTCTCTCTGCACCGCCCTCTGCTCCGACGAGCTCCACTAGCGATTCCGGCAGCTCCTCGTCGCCCCTCGCCTCCTCGAGCACCCGAACAAACTTCCCAGACCCTGGCGATTCCCTCCGCACCCTCTACTCGCCCACGCATGCCCCGCAGCCTCGATTCCGTCCATGTCTGAGCGCCACCGAGGATGAACCCGACTCCGACGAGCTATAGCCGACGACCTCGTGCGCCCCTTGATCACTGGTGAGTATTCTCGTGATCCTTGAACTCGTGTGCACCTTCCTGATGCGTTATTTTTCTCGTTTGCATCCCAGAGACCCTCCTTTGACCACGGCCGTGCGTTCCCGAGCCCGCAAGCTACTCCGGCGAGCAATCCCCACAACACCAACGCGCCCCTCGACAAGCAGAAGGCACGTTGAGCTTCCCCACGCCACAGTGAACCTGGTGAGCCACACCTTTCTCTCCCTCGCTTCCTGTAACCGCCGCGACACCGTAGCCAGACACGCCGCCGCCACCTGCCGCCGCCAGCGCCGCCACTAGTTGGCAAGCGTGCTGCGCGCCGTTGGATTTTGATCCAAAGGACGCGATAGAACCTTAGCCGAAGGGCTATCGATCGATCTGCGCCGTGCGATGTCAGTTAAATCCTACGGTCTGAATTGCTGATCCAACCGAAACGGTACCCGCAAATAGAATCTAGCCACATGTCCCTGTGGGTTTGATTTAAAACAGATTTGATCTATTAGATACAAGATTTTGTAAAATATATAACTTTTAATCTACACGTCCAAATTTTGCAAATTTTATATCAATGGATTCAGAAAGACAAGCCCTAGCCAACCATGCACTTTGTTTAGTAAAAAGCTTCTATTAAATTGTTTGTTTTTACAGAAACTTGTGTATGCATGTTTAGGATATAAAATTTATTCCAAAATGATTTTGAGGATAAAATCTTTGACAAATGGTGTGTTTGGAACCTACTGACCATAGGAAACAAATTGTGGTTTCAAAATTGTATTTGGTGAAACAAAAGAATAAACTTTGGATTTAAACCATTTCTAGTCAAATAAAAATAATGTTTATTTATTAAAAATACTTTTGGGAGAAAATCTTTGGGAAATGTTTTGGAATAAACTCTCTGACCCCAAACACCAAGTTTTATGATTTGAAAATGTAATTGGTCAACCCTATAAAGATTATTACCTTACTAAAAGCATTTTCAACCACATGAAATAATGATTTGGTTTAAAAATGGTTTAGAGATAGAATCTTTTGCAAATAGATTTGCCACTTTATAAAATGACCAATGAGTGTTTTATAATGTTTATAACCTATTATAAACCACTTCTGTAAATAAAACAAAGTTTGGCATGCTTGCATGCATTGTTTGGTTTCTATTATTTTATGTGATGAATTTCTTGAATGGTAGATTGAAATATTGTTTGCTTGATTGAATTGTAGTGATTTGAAGTGAGTGAACATTGCAAAGAACAAGGAAGTGAACTTATACTCTCTACCAAAAAGGCAAGTGATGCTTCATACTTTTGTCCCATTATTTTCACTATGCATTAGTGATATTTCTAAGTAGGACTTGCATGGAATTTTGCTAAGTGTAAACTATGCCATGGGAAATCCTAGTAGATGAAACCTTAGTAGAAATTTCCTAAGTTAATATTCCTACTACTATCATGCTTAGCTTAGCTAATAGAAAACAAGGGTGGAATATATATTCATGCTATGGAAAATTTCTAAGTCCGAGGACTTGTGTTTTGTTTAATAAAACAACTAAGTGAATGAATCACCTGGGTGGAATGGAAGGAATGGTTTGTGTTGAGTGGTTACACAAGGCCAGGGTACTGGTGAACCTTGTGTATCTCACTTGTGGATGGCCACCCAGGAACAAAGAGATTTGATATGTCAAATGTTGAGAAGCTTCAAGTGCAGCCACTTGGCATTATGGGCTCTGCCTGGATCATATAGGTTGCAATAACTTAGCCAAATGGACAGTTGGTGGTAGGGGTTTGATAGGTTGGAGCGCGTCCATTTTGGTCTAAGGGAAGGCTTCTGAAAGATCTTGTCTTGGTGAAACCAAGTCTTGTGGGGAAAGTGCACCACCTCTACAGAGTGTAAAATCTAAGTACTTAGCCATGTCCCTGGCAAAGGACAATTGAGCATCAAGACATGGAAGCTATCAAGAATCTCATCATCCCAATTTCTAAGTTAAAAACTTGTGGGTTAAACAAGGGTTGAAAGGATCACCAATTTCTATTGGGAGATGCCTTGGGAAAGATTTTGTCAAGCAAAAACTTAGTGTTTTCAAATGATAAGGAAAATATATTTTGAGCAATGCAAGCCTAAGCTCCACTTAGCCAAATGCATATAGATGATAGACTCTACTATACTACCATAGTATCACTTGCCAATACAATTCAATGTATTGACCCTTGTGGCTGTAACTTGTTCTGTTGCAGGTTTGTTTGATATTAGTGAAGTAGGATTACAAGTCTACAACCAACATGTCTGCCTGTGGCACTTTGAAGATGAAGGACCCCATGCTATTGTTATATTCTGTTGCATTGTAATGAGATAGCCAAATGAGCTATGTAAGATGTAATAAATTATTTTATTCCTGGTTATAAAGTTGTATTATGACCTTTGTTTCTTGATATTACATCTTAACTGTGGATGCTAGCTATTGATCCAGGGACTAGCATTGTAAACATAGGGATCTCTACCTTATTAAAGGTTGGGAACCTTACAGCCCCCATGTGTGGTTTTGGTAATTAATGACAATATCTATGGACTAATGTGTAAATTGAGTTTCACTTGTAGGTTTGTCCATTGGCATCGCTTCGGCCATGTGTTGGTCTCAAGGTTGGTAGATGAAGAAATGTCCAAGGGCTTTGTGCCCATTGGAATCATGAAGAAAGAAGGAGCTTGAAGGTTGATCAAGACATGAATTGAAATGGATCGTATGGGCACCTAGAGGGAGGGTGAATAGGTGCTACCCAATTTTTAGTTCTTTTCCAATTTTAGGCTTGACACAAAGTAAATTCTCTAGATATATAGCTACGAGAATTTCCCTATATGCAACCCTAGCTACTAAGCACGTAAAGAGAGGAGCGAGGGAAACGTAGTGGAGCACGTGGAGACATAGGGAATTGTTTTACCGCAGTTCCTTCCTTGTTAAGGGAAGTACATCTGCGTTGGAGGGGTGGGAGGTTCTAAGACCACCATGCCACAATAGGCCTCACCCTATTCTCTGTTGGATCTCTCCACGAAAGGCATGATCCACCTTCTCCACTATTGGTACCCTTCGAGGCGGGAACTGTTGCCTTTACAACGCTACCGGGGCACACACCCACAACTGAATTGGGGGCCCCCGAGATGACAACAAGCTGTCACAAGAACAAGGTTTATCAATGTAAACAAAACAAGGATCTAGGTATTTGCAAGAAATACTAGATCAGTGATTCTCCAAATGAATGGAGAGGAGATGAAGCGCTTGATTGCAGTTGATGAAGATCGAGTCCTTCGCCTTTGATTCCCCAAGGGACGGGGCCTTTGGGTGGATCTAGGTGGAGATCTCTTGGATGAAGGTTGCAGATCAGATCTTAACTTTTTCGAATGAACCAAGAGTTCTGGCAGGAGGGGGAAGGCTGGCTTAAATACCCCCTGCACAGATCTGGCCATTGAACAAGTTTGGGGGCAGATTATCCGCCCCCCACTAGGGCGGACTATCCCCCCCAGGAAAACTCCGCCCTCAGGGCGGATATTCCGGGGAGAAAATCCGTCCCCGCTTTGGGGATGGCACCTGAAGAAATTGATGAAGACCCCCCCCAGGGGCGGATTATCCGGCGTGGCCAGAAAGTCCGGCCGAAACTCCGCCCCCTCTATGGGGCTTGCGCCTTGGCAATGAGCATGAGGGGCGGATAATCCGGACCCCTTGAGGGGCGGATTATCCGGCGGGGCCGGAAAATCCGGCCGAAACTCCGCCCCCCTTCTGGGGCTTGCGCCTATCTGGGAAAAGGGTGGGGCGGATTATCCGCCCCCCAAAGGCAGATTCCTTTTCCTTCTTTTCTTAGAGAGAACTTCAACACTTCAACACACATTAAATAATCCTTGATATTGTTATCTAACACACAAAAACACTAGGGATTATGAAATGTTCTTTCAATCTCCCCCTTTTTGGTGTTATATGACAATACTAGGATTTGCAATGAAACCGGCTAACGCCACCTTAAAAAAATGAAAGAGGCTCCCCCTAGATGTGTGCATATTTACAATTTGCATTTGAATACAAATACACACACTAGAGAGAACACAACTTTCATAGCAATGTTAATGGAAACAAGGTGGGTTAGGAAACAAGGTCATACCACCGGGATGTGATTATAGCCAAGGAAAATAATGAGATTGTCAGGCTCCAAGCACATCCCACAATATTGATGCAGATAATCCCATGATTCCATATGCCATCAAATAGACTCCATAGATAAATTTAGAATTCCATGAGAGTAGACCCACAATATAAATCCAGAATTCCAGAAGACCAAACAGAGTAAAGCACGACATAGTCTTACATAAACCAAGCACAAATACCAAATAAGTTCACGCTAAAAGGGGCACAAGCAGGCAAATAAACGACTGAAAGACAAGTGCTTGCGCCCGACCCTTGCAAATCCACGAGACCTAATAGAACTACTTATCCCCCTTTGGCATCAAAACGCCAAAAAGGAAGAAGAGCGATGCTAACGCCCCAGAATATCACGCCTCCTCATCCTTGTCATAGTCATCCCCGTCCCCTTCCTCTTCATCATACTCATCATCATCGTCATCGGCTGGAGGAGTAGGTGCCCTCGGAGGTGGAGGAAATAGGCAACTCTCGAGCTCACCATAGTTGATCCCTGAAGTGTTCCACTGAGCATAAGGTTCCGGAGCAGTGGGAGGAGGTGGATTACCAGTGGCACCTGAGACATGGTGAAGAATAAGCTGCTGAGTGTGATCCCTCTCATGGCTCCTCTGGTACTCCTCATACTGTCCCTTGTGAGTGTCAATGCCCATGCAAAGGATGTGCCGCTGGAACCAAGTGAGTTGTTTAACCTCGCGTGCCATTGGGGACACCAAGGAATGACGACCACTAGCCCGTGCATCACGCATGAAGGACTCAGGGGCAGTGGAAGGGTGATGGGTCTTCTAAGCTTTGTTGTAGATTTTCTTGGGCTTGTGAACACCATCCAAATTAGTGCAAAAGTCCTCAAGGGGCAACATATGCTTGATGAGCATCATAATGAAAGGAGCATATGGGATAGAGAGCCTGTTGATCATAGCATTCATCATCTCATGATATATGTAGTCCATGACATCCAGTTTGTAACCTATAGCTGAACCAGAATTGGTGGAACACTCATGAGCAAAAGCAAGGAGAGGAACCAGGTGGCCACGGATCTTGTCATTGTTTCCACCACTCGGAGATATGCTACCCTAAATATGCCAACAAGGGAGGCATACAAGGGAGAGAGACCAGCGAAAGTACCAGCAATACCATTAGGAGAAAGGCAAGGAGCAAGCACAGTGTCCTTGGATGGCTTCAGTGGAGAAATAATGCGGTGGCCAGAAGGGGTGTCATGACCATGGAAAGCATACCAAAGAACCTGCCCAAAAATGCGGAAGTCCGACTAAATCATTGTTGTCCCGGTAATCCACTTCATGGTGCGGCGCTCATCACCCCAAATCACAAGTGTTGAGAAAAACTGCCTCACCAAGGAGGAATCATAGTTGCATTGGAGAGTCATAAGGTGGTGAAGCCCCATCTTGTTGGTCACATCCAATGCCTCAAGTAGCCTTGCCTTGGATTGGGCCTCAGTCATATTGATGGTGTGCATGGGGCGAAGCTTGAGAGTGGCATACACATCATCATGAATAGCCCGAAAGTGGGCATTCCAAAACATAGAGTCCTCTAGGGGACAATCACTGTTAGCTCATCATAGTAATCAGTCTGGCGAATGGAGGCATACTGAATACTGTCCATAGCCTTGTAGTTGGACCGAGACTGTTTGCCCTTGCGGGATGCAGTCCTCTTTGTTTTCTTTCCTACCTCTGCCATCCGTTCAGCCTCTCTCGCTGCTCTGCTAACTTCTGTTTCGTCAATGAACGTCCCTTCTGCAGTGGGCTTGAGATAACGGGCATGGGGACGACGAGAGAAGGTCTTAGTAGCCTTGGAACCACCTGTGAAAAGCATGAGAGGGATAGCATGGAGATAAGCACACACACAAGTCCAGGAGAAATGGTAGAAATAGTAGAAAATCAATCCATAAGACAATGATGTGCATTGCAGAAATCAGGACCAAACCAGACCAGATGTAAATCTCCAGGCCCGATTATCCGGCCCTGGCAGGGGCAGATAATCCGCCCCCCCGCAGAAAAATTCTGGAATGGCCCAGATTTACTATGGCAAAACAGATCGGGCACTAGGGTTGCAATACTACTGATTCTAGCAAGCAAGGAAAACACCAAGGATATTCTACAACGAGATTTCCACCAAAAAAATGAATCCCATACAAAAGGAGAGAGATGAGGGAGTTACCCTCACTCATTGGAGGAAAATCGCGAAGGATAAGATACCCGGAGGCGAGGTGAAGAAGATCCGGGGAGGGCCCGGAGAATACGGTGGTTAAATCGACTCCGGGGAGGGGCGGAAGCTCCGGCGGCGGCTGGGAGAAGAGCTAGCGTTGGGGGCGGGCTGACTGCTCTGTTTGAGCCTAGCCTCCACGACCCAGCCCTTAAGAGGCAGAATTCGCCCGGGCGGATAATCCACCCCCCACTTGGGGCGGATAGTCCCCCCCCCTCTGAATTTTCTGTTTAGAACAGATTCAGGCCGGAGCACCCTTGCAAAACCCCTCGATGGTGTATAGAGGACTTATGTGCAAGAATAGATGGTTTAAGGAGGGAAAGAAGGCTTGGGTTTAGAGCAACAAACTGAGATGGTACTACACACCCAAAGTTGCAAGAACCAAATCAAACAAAGACCAAAGTTGAGTGTGTTTTCCCTAAGAACAAGAAATATGCAAGAAAATCCAAAGAGAGCCATTAGAAACCAACTCTTCTCAAGGAAGAGGGCGGTGGCCGAAGCCACCATGTTGGAGTGCATGGCATGACACCGCGAAGATGTATCTTGAGTTCAAAACCAATGCTGCTCAATAACCCACATATCACTAAATGATATTAAGGGAAATGAGTTTTCTTGCTTTCGGTATTATGGGGGGAGGAGTAGCCCAATCAATTAGGACCACACTCCCCCTATGTCTATGCCCGCATCTAAACCAAATACATGAAAAGAGTAAGTGAGTGTGTAAGGGTATTCAAGCGAAGCTCCTTGAATCTATGATATTTAGCTCATTCCTCAAATAACAAAAACTTGCTTCATCAAGAGGCTTCGTGAAAATATCAGCAAGTTGGTTCTTTGTGCTCACAAAGGATAGGGCAATATCGCCATGAGCAACATGATCATGAATGAAATGGTTGCGAATCTCAATATGTTTTGTGCTTGTATGCTGCACGGGATTGTAGGCAATTTTGATAGCACTTTCATTGTCGCATAATAGAGGCACTTTGTCACAATTGACACCATATTCCTTTAAAGTTTGCCTCATCCATAATAACTGTGTACAAGCACTTGCAGCAGCAACATATTCAGCTTCGGCGGTTGAGAGTGAAATGCAATTCTGTTTCTTTGAAGACCAACACACTAGAGACCTGCCCAAGAATTGGCATGCACCAGAAGTTGATTTTCTATCATCTTTGTCACCAGCCCAATCTGAATCAGTGTAACCACATAGAGAGAAACTTTAACCTTTGGGATACCATAAGCCAAAATTTGGGGAATGAACCAAATATATGAATATTCGTTTGACCGCCACTAAGTGGCTTTCTTTAGGAGCGGCTTGGTACCTTGCACACACTCCTACACTTAACATGATATCGGGCCTATATGCACAAAGGTAAAGGAGAGAGCGGATCATGGATCTGTATACCTTTTGGTCCACGTCTTTACCCTTGGGATTGAGATCAAGATGACACTTTGTTTGCATTGGAGTAGCAACGCCATTGAGATCCGTCATCTTGAATCTCTTGAGCATGTCTTGGATGTACTTAGCTTGATTAATAAAAGTTCCCTCTCTAAGTTGTTTGATCTCGAATCCAAGAAAGAACCTCAATTCACCCATCATTGACATCTCAAACCTATCAGTCATAAGATTTGAAAATTCATCGTTAAAACCTTAGTTAGTAGAGCCAAAAATAATGTCATCTACATAAAGTTGGCATACAAAAATCTCCCCATTAACCTTCTTAGTAAAAAGAGTGGGGTCGATTTTCCCAACTTCGAATCCACGGTCTAACAAAAGCTCTTTAAGGTGCTCATACCACGCACGTGGGGCTTGTTTAAGGCCATAGAGCGCCTTATCGAGTTTGTATACATGGTTCAGAAATTTGGGGTCCTCAAAACCCGGGGGCTTCTTGACGTATACCAAATCATGTAGTGGACCATTAAGAAACGCACTCTTAACATCCGTTTGTTGTAATTTAAAATTATGATGGGCAGCATAGGCAAGAACGATACAGATGGACTCAAGACGAGCCACAGGAGCATAAGTATCACCAAATATCAATTCCTTCCACTTGAGAGAATCCTTGAGCCACGAGTCTTGTTTTATTCCTCACAACAATTCCATTTTCATCTTGTTTGTTCTTGAAAATCCACTTGGTGCCAGTAACATTGCGGCAATCCTTGGGTTTCTCTACGAGCTTCCAAACTTTGTTGCGCTCGAAGTTATTTAATTCTTCATGCATGGCAACAACCCAATCGGGATCTTCAAGAGCATAAAAGACCTTCTTCGGTTCAACCATAGAGATGTGAGCTTGATGATCACAGAAGCTTGCAAGTTCTCTTCTAGTAGACACCCTTCTTCGAAGATCACCGACAACCTTGTCAAGAGTGTGTCCTCTAAGCTCAATGTTTCGATCAGCACGAGCCTTATGACGAGTCTCAATATCCTTATTGTTTCTATGAGGAGTTGATTCAACATTGGTAACCTTGTCTTGTCCACTACCTTGCCCTTGATCTTGGTCTTGCCCTTGATTCTGTTCTGAGTTGACAACAAGAGCTTGTTGCTGAACATTTTCTTCAGGGCCAAATAATCCGCCCCTTGGTGGGGCCAGACTATCCGGCCTGGGAGAAGCAGCTGCATCCTCCTCTTCCTAAGAGTGCCTGACAGAGCTGGGGAATCCAGGGCCGGATAATCCTCCCCCCTCGGGGGCCGGAGATTCCGTCCTGGAGTCTTCTTGACGGATTGCTACTTCCTTCTGATCCCCTGGGACGATTTGGAGTGCTAGGGGCGGACTGTCCGCCCCTTGGAGGGGGCGAATAATCCGGCCTGGAACTATCATTTTGCCCAAAAGATTGATGATCGTCAGCAGGTTGCGGTGTTGGTGCAGAGTTTTCTCCAGCAGCAGGGGCTTGTGTAGATGAGGGCTCCACTTGAGTGGAGCATTGTCCTGCCCGATCCGCCACAAGGGGTTCCTCAATGGGGCGGAAAAATCCCACGCCCATTCTTCTTATGGAATCTTGGGGTATTTCAACATCTGCATCACAAACATCAACTTGCCCCACATAGGAGCCATTATTTTCATTGAACTCCACACTACAAGATTCTACAACAGTCCCGGTGAGCTTGTTGTAGACTCTATAAGTGTGGGATTCGGCACCGTAACCAACAAAAATACCTTCTAAAGCCTTGGACTCAAATTTAGACAAGCGAACACCTTTAATAAGAAAGAAACACTTACAACCGAATACCCTGAAGTATGAGATGTTGGGCTTGTTACCGGTAAGTATTTCATATGGAGTTTTGTCCAAAATCTTTCGGAGGTAGAGCCGGTTAGATGAGTGACAAGCGGTGGATATGGCTTTAGCCCAAAAGTTGTAAGGAGACTTGAATTAAGCCAACATTGATCTTGCCATGTCCATCAAAGTCCGGTTCTTCCTCTCGGCTACACCATTCTGTTGAGGGGTGTACGCAGCGGAATATTGATGTCTTATCCCCTCTTCGCTTAGAAACTCATTCAAAGTGTAGTTCTTGAATTTGGAGCCGTTGTCACTTCTTATTGCCAAGATAGGAACATTGTGTTGACATTTAACTTCATTGGAAAAATCAATGACCGTTTGTTGAGTCTCACTCTTTAGCTTGAAGAAATAGACCCATGTATATCTTGAGTAATCATCGACAATGACCAAGCAATATTTCTTCCCACCAAGACTGGCATGAGATGGAGGACCAAATAAATCCACATGAAGTAATTCCAAGATCCTCTTTGACGACACAATAGTCTTCCTCTTGTGGGGAGAGTCATGCATTTTGCCTTCAACACATGCCCTCCAAACACGATCTTTGGCAAAGGAGACATTGTATTTTAGTCCAAGGATGTGGCCACCCTTGTGGAGACTTTGCAAAGTTCTCATGTTGGCATGGGCTAACCGGCGATGCCATAACCAGCCCATGTCGGCCTTTCCGAATAGGCACATCGGACCCGAAGTGGTTTTCCCCGAAAAGTCCACCACATACAGGTCATTTTCGACGTACCCAACAAAAGTGATCTTTAGAGACTTGCTCCACAAGAGTACCACCAAATCATCATCAATGAAAATAGCAAAACCCATCTTGCCAAGGGCACGAACAGAAAGAAGGTTGTAACCGAGGGTCTCAACAAGCATGATGTCCACGAGAGAGATATCGTGGGCGACCACAACTTTGCCAAGACCCAATACCTGAGATTTAGACTTATCACCATAGGAGACTGTAATATTATCATGATTGGGACGCATCTCCGTGATGATCTCCTTGCTTCCGGTCATATGACTAGTGCATCCACTATCCAGCACCCATTTCGACCCACCGGAAGCATAGCCCTGCAAGAGAATTACTTTTTGGTTTTAGGTACCCATTCTTCAATGGGTCCTTTCATGTTAGTAACAAGGGTCTTTGGAACCCAAATAGACCAAGCAATATATTCATCAAAGGGACTGACATAATAAGCATAAACATCGCCATAATCATCACAAAAGAGTTCATAATTTGGATTATGAGACCCTGCAAAACCAATATTGTTAGTTTTCTCTTTTGTGACATTCTTCTCAGCGGTGCTTGTCTTTGATTGTACATTCTTGGTCTTGTTCTTCTTGTTTTTCTTCTTCATGGACTTGGTAAGATATCCAAGTCCCTCTTTACCATGATTTAACTTTTTCTTGCCAAGAACATCATCAAGAACACTCTTATCTTTGGGAGTGATGTCCTTGACACATTCTTCTTCCACACTAGCATTTTCCTTGTGACTATATGTTGAATTGGATGTACTAGGAACATCATACTTGGCCAATCGAATTTGGAGTTGATCATGTGACTCATTGAGAATGGAGAAATCGCTTTTCAATGCCTTGTGAGCGATGTCAAGTTTCTCCAATTCCTTGGAGAGGCTATCATGAGCAGCCCCAAAGTCAAGCTTTTCCTTCTTTAACTTCTTTGCTTTGGCGACCACATTATCACGTTCCTTAACAATTTTAGCCACTATTTCTTCATGTGACTCCTCAATGGACTCAAGCCTCTCTTCAAGAGAAACCTGATCCTCTTCTTCTTATTCTAGAGCATTTTTTAAGGATGCAATTTCCATTGCATCCTCCCTTTCAATTCTGCCCTTTTCTTTGAGGAGAGCTTCATTTTGGGCAAGCTGGTCCATAAGAGCTTCAAAACGTATTTTGTGCTCACCTTGCAAGTTAGTGAAGAAATAGTCCAAAGCAATAATCTCTTCTTTAACCTTAAGACTAGTAGGATCATCCATGTCAATCATAGCCTTAGGAAAAGAAGAGTTAGAAGAAGTTACCTCGGAGCTTCTTGCCATGATACAAGTAGCATTCTTGTTGGTGATGATTTCGTTCGGAGAGTCGAAGAGAGATGGTGATGTAGATGTGGTGACTATAGTGTTGGTCCATGTAGAGATAAAACAAAAATTTCCCTCTAATGTGGTGATCCCAAGATCTAGCCGAGGTAAAAGGCCACGAGGTTTACCACTAGATGCGTAGTTGCGGATTACTGATGAAGCGCGTCAGTTGATGCAGTGCGGTCCTTTACGATCCGATCGTCCTGGTGCTGATCGTACAGCACACCTGCTGGTATCCACATGTACAAGGAGGAGCACCCGCGGTGAACTGCTAGGTTCGAAATGACGGCAGGACTATTATGGAGCTAGGGTTTCCAACACATGGAATGACCTAACTGAACAACGATTAACCCTTCTGGGTTACGTGCTCCACTATATATAGGGAGTGAACGTGGGCTCCACTCTCGTGGCCCATTCACTAAAGCCAGTATAACACTAGTCACCATGAGTCCGACTCACTGACTCAGTCCTGATCCGGCTTGGGTCCGACCCAACCAGATTTCCTGTTCAGATCCAATCCGAACTTGCTCCCTCTCTTAAGTGTGTGACCCGGCAGGCTCATGGCTACTCGGACACGATTGGAGTCCGACTCACAATCAATCAGTCGACAACGGCTCCTAGCAGAACGTGCCGACTCCCAAGTACCAAAGAGTCATGACGACTTGCCTTTCCAATGCGACTTACGTCTAAGTCCCTTTTGCCTCACGATATACCTTGTCAGACAATAGGCAAATAATTATCATCCCTTAAATAGTCCGACTCTATTCTCGATCCGAGATAAGTGATTCACCCGACTAACTCTTAGTCGATCGCCTCAATTAACACTTAACCGAGTTATGCATGGCCATGCTTTCCGAATCATATCATCCGAGAGGGCCCAGAGAATATCTCTCCGAGTGGAAGGGCAAAATCCCATCTTGGTTATTCACATCACGCAGCTTGATTCTCAGTCGACCCGAACTCTGCCTTTATAGTTGCCCAGTTACGGATCAGCGTTTGACAGAACCTAAGTCGGTGATCCTCAACTCGGACTATGCAACAACCTCAGGTCTAAGGATTACATTGATTGAGATATACAAATGACAACTTGTTCGTTGTACCTCAATATGGGTCAATCCGACTCGCTAAACTCTTTAGCCGACTCTGTGTAAGTTGGAATAGCATCTCCATGCCCATGACAAGTGGAACCGAGTCATCAAGCCAACTTTCACATTGGTCTAGGTTGTGTGTCCAGCACAACCTCGATGACCAAGGGAATTTAGTATAAACAACATGAATTCATAGTTCCACAACTGAATCACATATTCAATGATACACATTAGATGTTTATACAAGGACAACTTAATATCTTTATGAATACAATGGGAAATCTCATCATACATGATTGCCTCTAGGGAATATTCCCAACAGTCTCCCACTTGCACTAGAGTCAATCTTCCGACATCACATGTCTAGGCATCTAATGCCCATGGCTCTCAGGTGCGCCTCATGCTTCGGCTGTGGTAACGGCTTTCTCAACGGATCCGCAATATTTGCATTCGTGTGTACCTTGCATAACTTGATATCACTCTGATCCACGAACTGGCGAATCAGGTGGTACCGCATGAGTATGTGCTTGTTCTTCTGGTGTTGTCTAGGTTCCTTGGCTTGTGCAATAGCACCATTGTTGTCAAAATACATGTCTAACGGATTGGACGAGCCCTGAACCACACCAAGATCCATGAGTAAATTCCTCATCCAAACAGCTTCCTTTGCTGCCTCCGAGGCGGCAATATACTCAGCCTCTGTTGTAGATGCAGACACAGTCTCTTGCTTGGAACTCTTCCAGCTCATAGCACCTCCATTTATAATAAACATGTATCCGGATTGTGAACAAGAATCATCAGAGTCGGTAAGATAACTCGCATCCGTGTAACCCTTTACACTGAGTTCGTCTTCACCACCATAAACCAAAAACATATCCTTAGTACTTCTTAAGTACTTTAGGATATTTTTAGATGCTGTTCAGTGGATTTCTCCAGGATCAGCCTGGTATCTGCTCACAACACTTAGAGCATATGAAACATCTGGCCTAGTACAAATCATGGCATACATGATGGATCCGACTGCAGAAGCATAAGGAATCGCACTCATCCGACTTCGCTCATCAGTTGTCGAAGGACACTGAGTCTTGCTAAGTTTTACACCATGGGACATCGGTAAGAACCCCTTCTTAGACGATTCCATGTTGAACTTCTTCAACACTTTGTCCAAATAAGTACTCTGACTCAATCCGATGAGCCTCCTTGATCTATCTCCATAGATCCGGATTCCGAGGATGTATGTTGCCTCACCCAAGTCTTTCATTGAGAAACTCCTTTCCAATGATTACTTGGTTTCTTGCAACATCTGGACATTATTTCCAATCAGTAATATGTCTTCCACATAAAAGATTAGAAAGTTTACTTTTCTCCCACTAAACTTCTTGTATAAACAAGAATCATGATCACTCTTGATGAAGCCAAACGATTTGACTACCTCATCAAAGCGAATATTCCAACTCCGAGATGCTTGCTTCAACCCATAAATGGATTTCTGAAGTTTACATACCTTGTCAGCATTATCCGGATTTACAAAACCCTCGGGCTGTATCATATACACGTCCTCGGTTAAATTTCCGTTAAGGAAAGCCGTCTTGACATCCATCTGCCATATCTCATAGTCGAAATAGGCTGCTATAGCTAACATGATCCGAACTGATTTAAGCATTGCTACGGGCGAGAAAGTCTCATCGTAATCAACTTCTTGAACTTTTCGTAACCCCTTCGCGACAAGACGTGCTTTATAGACGGAAACATTTCCATCCATATCAGTTTTCTTCTTAAAGACCCACTTGCACTCGACAGGTATTGCACCGTCTGGCAGATCAACCAAGTTCCAAACTTGATTTTCATCCATGGACTTTAACTCGAATCTCATGGCTCCAAGCCATCACTCGGAATCAGATCCCACCATCGCTTCCGAATAATTTACCGGCTCATCACTGTCCAACAGTAACACATGACAAACACTTCGTAATCTCGCCGATCTTCATAGTATAGGTGTCGTTGCTGGCTCAGTCACCATGACCGGCTCAACCTCCAAGGTTTTTGCCGACTCGCTACTAGCCGGTTCCTCTCGAATTTCTTTGAGCTGAACCGTTCTCCCACTTACTCCCCGACTGAGAAACTCTTTCTCAAGGAAGACACCGTTCCGAGCGACAAACACTTTGCCCTCTTCTTGGTTGTAGAAGTAGTAACCCAAGGTTTCCCTCGGATACCCCACAAAAATACACTTATCCGACTTGGCCGTGAGCTTGTCCGACTGAAGTCGCTTGACAAATGCTTCACAACCCCAAATATTAAGAAAAGACAAACTCGGCTTTTGCCTGTCCACATCTCATGCGGTGTCTTCTCTATCGACTTTGATGGTACTCTGTTTAGTGTGAACACCGCTGTTTCTAGACAATAACCCCAAAATGATAAAGGCAGATCTATCTGACTCATCATTGATCGTACCATGTCTAGCAAGGTCCGATTCCGCCTTTCCGAAACACCGTTCCTTTGTGGCGTTACTGGCGGAGTAAGTTGAGGAACTATTCCACAACTTTTCAGATGGTCATCAAACTCATGGCTCATGTACTCACCTCCTCGGTCCGACCGAAGAAACTTTATTTTCTTGCCGAGTTGATTCTATGCTTCATTCTGGAATTCTCTAAACTTTTCAAAGGCTTACGACTTATGTTTTATCAAGTAGATATATCCATACCTACTCAAATCATCAGTGAAGGTAATGAAGTACTCATAACCACCTCTGGTTGTTGTGCTCATTGGTCCACATACATCACTATGTACTAGTCCCAACAAGTCGGACACCCTTTCGCAACTCTTTGCAAAAGGTGTCTTGGTCATTTTGCCAAGTAGGAAAGATTCGCATGTCTCGAGCGACTCCAAGTCGAACGAAGTTAGGAGTCCATCATCATGGAGCTTCTTCATGCGTTTCCAACTTATATGACCAAGCCGACAGTGCCAAAATTAATTCATATCCAGATCATTTGGTTTCAACCTTTTAACATTTATGTTATAAACCGACTCACCATCAAGATTCAAAATAAATAACCCGTCCTGGACGGGTGCAAAGCCGTGAAACATATCATTCAAATACAAAGAACAACCATTATTCTTGATATTCGACTCATAGCCTTGCCTCATCAAACATGAAGCAGAAATAATGTTTCGACTAAGCACTGGAACATAATAACAATTATTCAGTTCCATAATGAATCCAGAAGGTAAATGAATCTGCATCGTGCCGACTTCCAACGCAGCACCTATTGCTTTGTTGCCGACTCGAATATCAACCTCGCCTCTTGCTACGCTCTTAGTTCTTACCAGTCCCTGCAACGAGTTGCAGATGTGAATAACTGATCCGGTATCATATACCCAAGAACTATTAGGTGCATCAGCAAGATATATGTCTATAACATTGGAAACAAGTGTACCTGAGTCGGAAGTCATACCTCCACTCTTGGCTTTATCAGCCAAATACTTGCTGCAGTTCCTCTTCCAGTGGCCATCCGCCTTGCAATAGAAGCAAGTGGATCCGGCTGAAGGAGATGGCTTAGTCCCTGGGGAAGCGCTTGGGACCGGGTCCTGATCCTGCTTTCCTCCTGACTTAGCCTTCTTCTTAGTCCAAGAACTCTTCTTGAACTTAGCCTTATTTTGCACCATCAACACTTGACTGGCGCCCTTCTTGAGATCCGCCTCTGCCTGCTTGAGCATCCCATGCAATTTAGTGAGATTCTTATACATACCATGCATGTGGTAGTTCGAAATGAATTGCCCATATGCACTAGGAAGAGAGTTCAGAATTATATCCGTAGCGAACTCTTCGCTTATGGGGTAGCCAAGCCTCTCCAGAGACTGCACATAACCAACCATTTTGATCACATGCGGACTCAGTGGATCACCATCCTCAAGCTTGCAACTTAGCAAAGCCTGAGATACTTGATACCTCTCAGTCTTCGCCTGAGCCTGGAACATACTTTTGAGGCTTTCGATCATATCGTAGGCCTCAACATTCTCGAACTGCTTTTGCAAGTCTGGTTCCATGTGAGCAAGCATAAGACAGCTAATATATGTGGACTCATCCTTAGCCCGACGGTAGGCATTAGTGGCATCGACAGTCGCATTCTCATTCGGCTCATCTGGAAGTGGGTTGTCTAGGACAAGGTCCTTCTTTTCTTGTTTGAGAACGATTCTCAGATTTCAATACCATTTGGTAAAATTAGTGTCATTCAGTTTATTTTTCTCAAGAATGGTTCTCAACGCAAAACCGGATATCTGAGAGTGACTGCTACTTGGTGCCATGGTCTACAACAGAAAATATGCAAAACACTTAAGACATGTATTCATAAAAGAGCAAACATATTAAACACTTTAATATTTTAATGCTCCCACTAGAACCAACACCCCTCCGATGGTTACTTAGTGATTCA
The DNA here is from genome assembly GCA_023614405.1 of Avena insularis. Lineage (NCBI taxonomy): Eukaryota > Viridiplantae > Streptophyta > Magnoliopsida > Poales > Poaceae > Avena > Avena insularis. Next base: position 123,965,587 of record CM042685.1, on the reverse strand, counting down.
GGATCCTAAATAAGCAAGTCGGCTAGTGAGCTTTAGCATCACCGCTAGCCGCCAAGTGATCTAGGTAGAGAACTCCTTGTCAATCGCATCTCATACGACTCATGTTGGACGGGTGGCATCACATGCCTCGGCTCCCATCCAACTTTTCCCCGAGCCCCACAACCGTTGTGATAGACCCATCTAGCTTACCGAGTGTTTCTGCAGTAAGAGTCCGACTCGAACCCACCTAGTCGGAAAGAATTGGCAGTACCTCAATTTTATGAGCCCACTACCAAAAATGTCCGACTTGTGATGGTGCAAACACTGGCGGGGAAAACCGACTAGACCTTCTTTGAGGGATTAAATTTTACCGACTATCTAATAGAGGTAAACCAGAGATATAACAATAACACAAAAAAAAGCAATTATAATGTGAAATGGTATGGCTTCCTTCATGGAGATCTCCATCTCCACAAAGCCTGCAATCCGACTAGTGCCAACTCTTGTCACTTGCCGTCTTACTCCATGTCGCCGACATGTACAACACCTTGCATGCCTTCCGGGTTCTCCAAACAGCTACACTAGCTTAGTAAAGTAAATTACAAGGAGAATCCGACACGCATGTCGTTATACAATAATATGACAAAAACCGTGATTCGCAGATCACGTATGGATTACACACATACATCACATGCACATGAACCATACCATTCACAACTTTTTGCAAAAACAAGTTATGCATAGATACAATATCTACCGGAGTTGTGAAACTCGCAACGACATCTAAGGCGTTGTGATACAATATCTACCGATGATTTTTTTCGAAAACATAGATCTCATCTACGATCCGGACATGGATTCCGACCATTGTTACGATTCGATCAAACTTTTCGATCTTCGACCACCGCCTCTGTATTTACGTGTCACAGTCTACCCCGATGGTGGAACCGACCGGTAGAGGTATGTCGTTCCACGACCTCAGCAGTATGATCACGGAAATCAGATCTACCATTCCCCGAGTACATTTGATCCAATCACCCTCGTACAAAACCGATCTATCTCATAGATCGACCACCAAACAGCATATAGATCTCATCTATAGCCAACCGCATATCACATATGCGAGATCTCGAGCCTAAAACCAGAAACTATCGCTCTCATACCACTCTTGGTCCACGTAGTTATAAAACAAAATTTTCTCTCTAACGTGGTGATCCCAAGATCTAGCCAAGGTAGAAGGCCACGAGGTTTACCACTAGACGCGCAGTTGCGGATTACTGATGAAGCGCGTCAGTTGATGTAGTGCAGTCCTTTACGATATGATCGTCCTGGTGCTGATCGTACAACACCTCTACTGGTATCCACACATACAAGGAGGAGCACCGGCGGTGAACTGCTAGGTTCGACACGACGGCAGGACTGTTGTGGAGCTAGGGTTTCCAACACATGGAATGACCTAACTGAACAACGATTAACCCTTCTGGGTTACGGTGCTCCACTATATATAGGGAGTGAACGTGGGCTCCACTCTCGTGGCCCATTCACTAAAGCCCATATAACACTAGTCACCCTGAGTCCGACTCACTGACTCAGTCCTGATACGGCTTGGGTCCGTCCCATCCAGATTTCTAGTTCAGATCCAATCCGAACTTGCTCCCGCTCTTAAGTGTGTGACCCGGAAGGCTCATGGCTACTCGGACACGATTGGAGTCCGACTCACAATCGATCACGACAAATGCTCCTAGCGAGCGTCGACTCCCAAGTACCAAAGAGTCATGGCGACTTGCCTTTCCAATGCAACTTACGTCTGAGTCCCTTTTGCCTCACGATATACCTTGTCAGACTATAGGAGAATAATTGTCATCCCTTAAATAGTCTGACTCTCTTCTCGATCCGAGATAAGTGATTCACCCGACTAACTCTTAGTCGATCGCCTCAATTAACAATTAACCGAGTTGTGCATGGCCATGCTTTCTGAATCATATCATCCGAGAGGTCCCAGAGAATATCTCTCCGAGTGGAAGGGCAAAATCCCATCTTGGTTATTCACATCACATAGCTTGATTCTCAGTCGACCCGAACTCTGCCTTTATAGCTGCCCAGTTACGGATCAGCGTTTGATAGAACCTAAGTCAGTGATCCTCAACTCGGACTATGCAACAACCTCAGGTCTAAGGATTACATTGATTGAGATATACAAATGACAACTTGTTCGTTGTACCTCAATATGGGTCAATCCGACTCGCCAAACTCTTTAGCCGAGTCTGTGTAAGTCGGAATAGCATCTCCATGCCCATGACAAGTGAAACCGAGTCATCAAGCCGACTTTCACATTGGTCTAAGTTGTTTGTACAGCACAACCTCGATGACCAAGGACACTTAGTACAAAAAACATGAATGCATAGTTCCACAACTGAATCACATATTCAATGATACACATTAGATGTTTATACAAGGACAACTTAATATCTTTATGAATACAATGGGAAATCTCATCATACATGATTGCCTCTAAGGCATATTCCCAACATATAGCAGCCACCTCTTGAGAGCTATCATCCTCGTCCTCATCTTCACTTTCTGAAGAATATTCTTCTTGAGCCACTAGAACAATCTTTGGTTGCTTCTTGAAAGGAGCATTCTTCTTTACAAACTATTTTTTCCGTGGAGCCTTTGACTTGTCTTTGAAAATAAGTCTTCCTCCATTATCTTCCCTACTTTGATATGGACACTCAGCTACAAAATGCAGCCGGTCTCCATAGTTGAAACATGTTCTTAGCTTGGGACCATTTTCCTTTCTTCCATAGGATCCACTCTTGCGTTCTAGTTCAGCTTTAGCCTTGGCCAGGACTTTCCAAAAGTTTCTAGCATAAAGAGATAGGTATTGTCCGTGGATCCTTTTTATATCCTCGGGATAGTCCATACCTTCTATGGCATATTCATCTTGATCAATCACACTAGTCTTCAAGGCCATGTTGACCCCCGTTTGCATCCCCATAGCTCGTGCACGAGCATCTTCGGCATTCTTGGCAGCCACTTTGAAAGCAGCCATTTCTTGCATTACCTCATTGGATATCATAAGGTGGTAGTTATGCCTACCTTGGAGACTTTCCAAATCTGTGGGCTCAAATGGCATAAGAGCACTGACATACTTGCGCTTGATCCATGCATCATCAATGTGAGCGGCACCATGGTTCTTGAAAGTTGTGGCTATTGCCTTGAGCCTCCTATACATGTCCTCGTGGTTTTCTGCATCCAACATATAAAATCCTTCAGCTTCATTGCTCAAAGCATCATATCTATTCTTTCTCATACTTTCATTTCCAATGAAGAGCTCGGTGAGAGCATCCCAAGCTTCCTTAGTTGTACTAAGATGCTGAATGTGGGACATATCTTTGTCACCCACACCAAGCTGTATCATGTGTAGAGATGTAGCGTTGAGTTGACTATCGACAACTTCTCTTCTTATGAGATTGTTGGGATTTCCAACATGAAGACCATTTTCGATGATTTTCCACAACTCAATGGAGGAACTGCACACATGAGACTTCATCAAAAATTGCCATTGAGTAAAAGTAGATGCTGAAAGTTTGGGTAAATCACCCCTATTATGTATATGTGGGTGAGGGATAGGTGGATCAGGAGAATACACATGAGAAACCTCATTGTATCCATCCTTACCACTATCCTTTTTCGAGGAGGAGCTCTTTCTAGTGTCATCACCAACCACTTCGTTATCTTTGGAATCAGTTTTACCCGTTTCCTTGGATTGCGGAGTGGTAGCCTTAGAGTTAGATGGAGGTGATGTTGCGGATGTGGAGAGACGCATTATCAATTGACGCATCTCTTCCATCTTAGCCTCCATTGAACTCACCAAGGTTGTTTCCAACGTCTTGAGATCGTTCATGGTGACTACCTCCAGAGCATCACTCCCATCTACCTTGGAACCCATACTTCTCTTAGGCGGTTAAGCCCAAAATAAGAGCCGGGGCTCTGATACCAATTGAAATAGATCGTATGGGCACCTAGAGGGAGGGTGAATAGGTGCTACCCAATTTTTAGTTCTTTTTCAATTTTAGGCTTGACACAAAGTAAATTCTCTAGATATATAGCTACAAGAATTTTCCTATATGCAACCCTAGCTACTAAGCACGTAAAGAGAGGAGCGAGGGAACCGTAGTAGAGCACGCGGAGACACAGGGAATTGTTTTACCGCAGTTCCTTCCTTTTTAAGGGAAGTACATCTGTGTTGGAGGGGTGGGCGGTTCTAAGACCACCACGCCACAATGAATCTCGCCACGAAAGGCCTGATCCACCTTATCCACTATTGGTACCCTTCGAGGCGGGAACCGTTGCCTTTACAACGCTACCGGGGCACACACCCAAAACTGAATTGGGGGCTCCCGAGATGACAATAAGCTGTCACAAGAACAAGGTTTATCAATATAAACAAAACAAGGATCTTGGTATTTGCAAGAAATACTAGATCAGTGATTCTCCAAATGAATGGAGAGGAGATGAAGCGCTTGATTGTAGTTGATGAAGATCGAGTCCTCCTCCTTCGATTCCCCAAGGGACGGGGCCTTTGGGTGGATCTAGGTGGAGATCTCTTGGATGAAGGTTGCTGATCAGATCTTGAATTTTTCGAATGAACCAAGAGCTCTGGTAGGAGGGGGAGGCTGGCTTAAATACCCCCTGCACAGATCTGGCCGTTGAACAAGTTTGGGGGCGGATTATCCGCCCCCCCCCCCCACTAGGGGCGGACTATCCGCCCCCCAGGAAAACTCCGCCCTCCCTCTCTAGGGATGGTGCCTAAAGAACTTGATGAAGACCTTGGGGGGCGGATTATCCGCCCCCCCAGGGGAGGATTATCCGACGTGGCTAGAAAGTCCGCCCGAAACTCCGCCCCCTCTCTAGGGCTTTCACCTTGGCAATGAGCATGAGGGGCGAATAATCCGGCCCCCTTGAGGGGCGGATTATCCGGCGGGGCCGGAAAATCCGGCCGAAACTCCGCCCCCCTTCTGGGGCTTGCACCTATCTGGGAAAAGGGTGGGGCGGATTATCCGCCCCTGGTGGGGGCGGATTATCCGCCCCCCAAAGGCAGATTCCTTTTCCTTCTTTTCTTAGAGAGAACTGTAACACTTCAACACTCATTAAATAATCCTTGATATTTTTATCTAACACACAAAACACTAGGGATTATGAAATGTTCTTTCAATGTGCAAAGAGTTGCATCAAGATGGATCAACCTCAAGTAGGGATGAAGAAGGACGAGCTCAAGATGCGCCATCTCTAGAAGATCTCATGCTTGTAGCTTTCCATCATCGTGCTCATGGAATGATGAAGACAAGTTCAAAGAAGAGGTTTTCCCATGGAGTATGGGGGAGCAATTTGCAAGTCTTCATCTTCATCAAGCAAGAGCATCCAAGAAAGGTGTTCCCACTATAGAAGAACAAGACGGTCTACATCAAGTTCAAGTGGGATGCTCAAGGCAAAGGTATGTTCTTGATAGGGCTTTTCTTTTGCCGGTCTCGTATTGTTAGTTGGGAGACCGGGTTTAGGATAGATAGCCGTACTATCAAGAGGGGCTCTCAAGCGGGTTTTTCGTTTGCATCGTTCGGAGAAAGCTCAAACCTTTGCATTAATAGCATCATCTTTCTTGGTTGTTATTTGGTTCTTGTCCATGAGAGGATCTAGAGCTTGTGGTCATCTTAACAAGCTCTAGTTCATCATCTAAGGATTTCGCGTGCATATCTTATTGCGGTTTTTGATCTTGCGAGTTTTCCGGCTCCACACCTTGGGGGATACTTCACATATATGTTTATGGTATTTTCTCCCTTGGGGGATTCTATTCGTCGTTATCTTTCCAACAAAATTGGTTTCATCCCGTTTGGAGTTCGGATGCAAAAGTTATTGTGTTTCTGGTTTTCTGGTTTCTAGAAATTCCCTGACCGGAAGTTCCGGCTTCCCACCAGAAGTTCCGCTAGGACATCTTTGCCGCCGAAAGTTCCGGGTCTTCTTCCGCTCACGTTCAGTAACCTTCTGTTTTGGATGTGCTATTTGACGGAACTTCAGTCGGAATTTCCACTGGAAGTTCTGGACAGGGACCGGAAGTTCCGCTCAGGCCTAGTTGCCGCCGAAAGTTCCGGTTGAATTTCTGGCTCTTGTTCCACTCACGATTCAGTAACCTTCTGTGTTGGTTTTGTCTATTTGGCGGAACTTCCACCGGAAGTTTTGCTCCCACCGGAAGTTCCGGTGAACCGGCGGAAGTTCCGACCAGGACTCGTTTTTTCAGTTTTTCGCTCAGCGGTTTTTGACCGTTGGCTATGTGCCACCGGAACTTCCGGCCTCCCACCGGAAGTTCCGGCCAGGAGTCGTGAATGCCCATAACGGGTAGATCTGGGAGCCCTTTAAAAGGGGCTCCTCTTCCCCTTCGTGGGCACTATATTTTCTTCTTGGTTCTTGGTTTTCTCTCTCTCCTCCTTTGTTAACCTTGAAGAAGCTTTCCCTCTCCCTTTCCCTTCCTATGAGTCTTGCATCTTTTTGAGGGATTTGTGAGAGGAGATCTAGATCTACAACCCTCCCAAGACAAATCCCTTCTTTGTGAAGGAATCATTGGGATCTAGATCTTGGAGAGTTTTGTATTCTCCTCCTGTGTTCTTCCTCCCTTATTCCCCCAATAGATTTTGTAGCTTTGTCGGAATTTGGGAGAGAAGGACTTGCCCTTGCATTTGGTGCATAGGTTTGAGTTCTCCTCGAAGATTTGGCGAGTTCAAGCTTGTGAGCTTGTTTCTCTTGGGTTCCTTGGAACCCTAGACGGTTGTGTGGTTGGATTGTTGACCTTTTGTGGTCTTGTTGACCTTTTGTGGTCTTGTAGCCTTTTGTGGCATTGTTGGCCTTTTGTGGCATTGTAGCTTGTTGTGGCTTTGTTGTTGGGAGCCTCCAGTTGAGTTGTGGAGTTAGCCCCAATCTTGTACGGGTTCGGTGACCGCCCTCAAGCGTCCCATAGTGGAGCAAGTGCTCGCCTTTTATGGTGCGCACTCGGGAGAATAGGGTGAGCCTTTTGTGGCGTCGGTGAGTTGCGTGCTTCCGCATCCGGGGTGAGGCCTTGTGTGGCATTGGGTGAGCATCGAGCTACCACACCTCGAGGTGAGCCATTTGTGGCGTTCGGAGAGCATTGCGCCATCGCACCTCTCCAACGGAGACGTAGCTTCTTTGGAAGTGAACTTCGGAAAACAATTCTTCGTCTCCGCGTCCATCGGTTATCTCTCAACCGAGCCCTTTACTTATGCACTTTACATTGTGATAGCCATCGTGCTTGAAGTATTTATACCTTGCTATCACCTTGTTGCTTGTATTGCTTAGCATAGGTTGTTGGTGCACCTAGGTGAACTTAGTGGCTAGGTTTTGTGCTCAATAAATTAAACGTTAGTTTTATTCCGCATTTACTTGAGCCTAAGCCGTAATAATTTTAAAAGCCTATTCACCCCCTCCTATAGGCGACTTCCTTTGTACTTTCAGGTATATTACCATATAATCTAGACTAGTTGACTCTAGTGCAAGTGGGAGACTGTTGGAGATATGCCCTAGAGGCAAAAATAAAAGTAGTTATTATTATATCTTTATGTTTATGATAAATGTTTACATTCATGATATAATAGTATTAACTAGAAACATTAATACTTATGTGATTTGTAAACTAAATTAGAGTCCCTGTTAAAGCCTCTTTGTAATACTAGCTTGTTGGTTAATAGATGATCATGGTTCCCCGATCATGAACATTGAGATGTTATTAACAACAAGATCATATCATTAGGAGAATGGTGTGATGGACATACTCCTATAGATAAGCGTAGCATAAAGATCAATTCATTTCAATAGTTCGTTTGCTATAAGCTTTCTGATACATAGTAACCTAATTCTTTCGACCATGAGATCATGCTAATCACCATCATCGGAAGGATGCTTTGATGACATCAAACACTGCACCATAACTGGGTGGTTATAAAGATGGCATTGAGTGTTCGGAAAGTATGTGTTGAGGCACATGGATCAAGAGTGGGATTTGTCCATCCATATGACGGATAGATATACTCTGGACCCTCTCGGTGGACTGTCTTCCAATTATCTTGCAAGCATGTGACTGGCTCACAAGGGATCACATATCATGGGAACGAGAAAAGAGTACTTATCAGTAACGAGGTTGAACTAGGTATGTAGAGATACCGACGATCAGACCTCGGATAAGTAAACTATCTCAGGACAAAGGGAAATTGGTATCGTATGTAAGTGGTTCATTCGATCGCAAAGTAATCGTGTATAAATTTCCAGATTCCTCTATTGGTTATTGATCAGAGAAGAGTCTCGTTCATGTCTGCATAATTCACGAACCGTAGGGAGACACACTTAAGAATTCAATGTTGTTTAGTAGATATGGAATGTAAGTAGGGAGACCGAATGTTGTTTGGAGTCTCAGCTAAGATCCGGGATATCACGAGGAGATCCGGAATGGTCCGGAGAATAAGATTCATATAAGGAAAGTCCAATTTCGGAGTTCGGAAATGATTCCGATGTTTTGATCGAAGAGGTTATAAGAGGGTCTAGAAGATTCACCGGACCGGAATGGGAAGGGTACATGAATGTGTCATAGATAAGTGGAATGATTGAATCATATCCTAGGTCACTTGGTTGGGCATTTGGAAGAAAGAAATTAAGCTCCAAATTAAAAGTCAAAAGGCAAGTTTAAAAAGTCAAACTGGGACAATGTATCCTGGTGGAGGAAGGAAAGAATCCTTCTTTCCCTCCACCACAAGCCAACTAGGAGAGGGAGTTAGGGAAGGATTCAAACTCCCCTCTCCCAAGCTGTCCTCCCTCTCATAAATAGAGGGAAGGGGGTGCCCCAAGGACACACATAATCAGCCCCTCCCTACCTAGCCGTGCCGCCATCGCCGCCGGCCACGCCTCCTCCTCTCCGGCCCTCTAAACCCTAGATCACCGGAAACCCTAGATCCACCATAACCTGCTTCGGCTTAGGCGAAGCCCTGCAGGATTTTCCCTCTACTTTCGACACCACGTCGTTGTGCTGCCGGAATCGCAAGGGGAGAACTACAACCTCCGCTGCCTGCTGAAACAAGGGAGAGGAAGGTGTTCATCGAGTACCAAACGTGTGACCAACTACGGAAGCGCTGCCAAAACGCAGCGCCGGAAGGATCGTCTACGCGATCTTGAGATCGGCAAGTGTACGACTACATCACCCACGAGAATCTGCTCTCGTTAACCGCTTTGGAATCTTTGATGGTGAGTACTCTAATCGACTTGTTGCTACAATCTAGTAGATAGATCTTGGATTGTTTGTGTGCATGCGGTAGAAATTTTTTGTTTTCCATGCTACGAACCCCTAGAAAGACAATGTTCCAGAAGAAGATTAAGAGCCTTGCGATAGATTGAAAAAGAAAAATTAAGAGTAGCTAAGGCTTATAATAAAAAAGGTAAAGAAAAAATCGTTTCAAATAGGAGAGTTAGTGTGTGGAAAACGATTTTACCTATTGGGACTAGAGATAGAAAATTTGGCAAATGGTCGCCGAGTTGGGAAGGCACATATTTTGTACAATCTTTGCAAGGAGTGAAATTACCAAAAGCCCTTAATGGAAAATACTTGAAAAAGTACTATCCTAGTATGTGGCACGAGGCTTAATGATGCAATGGCCGATACATTATTTGGAGTATCGCCCTAAGAAGATTTTGGCCGATATGTTACTCAGAATATCGCCCTAAGAAATTTGGCCGATGTAATCTTTGGACATCGCCCTAAGAAATTTGGCCGATGTAATCTTTGGACATCGCCCTAAGCAATTATATGGCTGATGAAGTGACCAACATCGTCCCGAGGTATTGGTTTAGTGTTTTTGATAAATGCAATTATACCAAAAAGGAGGATGTGTAGAATACATAATTTGGTCATTAGTCCAAACTGCAGGCTTGGTCAGATTCAAGTATAAATTGTGACAGTGATCAAGTATACAAGGTTATTTCCATGACAAACATATGAAGTTTTGCATTGACTGGCAGCTAGCGGGATAAGTTTTCATCGGATTCTGGAGTGTGTTGAGGTAAATTGATTGGAGCTGTTAGGGACAAGTTCTGCCGAGGCTCGATTGGATCCGGAGCTTAAAGTACACATAACATAAAAGGAAGTGCAGCCGAAAAAATTGCTATGGAAGTGGTGATGCGCATGGCATATGAAATATGCAAACTCGTGTGATTAACATCATATATAGTCTTAATATTTTATTGTTTCTTTGTTAGGCCCAAAGAATATTTGTACGTGACAGAATTTGGTAGACTAGGAAGTAGATCAGTTTCTTCAAAAAAAAAAAGGAAGTAGATCAGGAAGAAACCGATTCACACGGAGGAGTTTTACTCGGTTTTGATATTAGAGTTTTATTTTTGTACTCCAAGTTTTCTCTGTACACGAAATCCTGCCCCTTTATTTAAAGGTGCTGGCCGATCGAAGAAAGAAGAACCAATCGATCTATTTACAAATACAGTTTATTTTTCTATGTTTCGTTCTCTCCAGCTGAGGTGTAGTAATCTAGGGTTTGGTTGGATCTTTGCCGTTTTGTCCTGAAAAACGGTCAGATCGTCTCCACAAAATCGAGAAATTCTTTGTTGATTTGCTCGAAAATCGTCCATTTGTCGTCATGAAAGTACGACAGTTATCCTAGTGTTGCGTGGCAGATTTTTTCGACAACACTTGTCAACTGCAATATTGTGCTCTTTAAAGATCATTGATACATGGCTGCTAGTATCGTGATTCACGATCATACAAGCAACTTCCTTACTGCTTGCAGCGAACAGCTTCTTGGCTTCACGACACCGGAACTAGCTAAATCTCTCGCCATGCGACTGGCAGTGATTCTGGCTAGAGAATCGTATTACCAAGGCAACTTTTTCTTCTTATTGTCTCTCACTGAGCAATCGTATTAAAACTTATTCACATGATCGCTCTCAAGTAGCCTCCTTTTGTCATGTTAGTCAAGTTCTCAACGAAGCGGCACACATTTTGGCTAGATCTTGTGTTGATTCTAGTCTAGGTTTTATTTTTGGTTATGCTCCGGACTGTATTCAAAAGACTTTTTGTGTTAATGTTATTTGATTAATAAAATGTCATATCTCTACTACCTAAAAAGATCTTCGTGTTCCGTTTCCTGCCACCGGAGTATTTCGCTCGTCTTTCGTCTGACTCCTAAAATCACCCCGCTTCCCACGCCCGTCCTTCGTCCGACGCCTGGAATCGCGACCCGCTTCCCACGCCCGTGAAGGATCGAACGATCTAGCAAAAAAGAAAAAACGCAAAGGAAAGAAAACCACGTCAATCAGAGGAGACTCCCTCTCCCTAACGCGGCACCACAGGCAACAAGGGAACTCGCGGCGGCGGCCTGGGCGGCATGCGCATCCTCGCCTCGCTGCCGGCGGCTGACGACCCGCACGTTTCCGCCGCTGCCAAGGAACGATGTCCCATGTAATTCTATTAAAGGGTCCCGCCGCCGCAGTCCCTCCCATCTCGCTCCCCGCCCTCCATCTCAACCCCCTCCCCTCACCCCAGACGCCTCTCCATCTTGAGGTCCAGCCTGCCCTCCATCTCGCCCCCGCCCAAGCCGCCCAACCATCTAGAGCTCTAGCCTCTTCCAGCTCAGTACATCCTCGGAGATGGCCTGACCTTCTCCTACAGTCCGATGTGGTCTGAGATTACCACCAGAGCTTGTCACGCGGTAGTCTCTGTCGGGGCGGCTCTAATGTTTAGTTCGTGATGGATGACGAAGGGAGGAGTAAATGACGCTGGAGGTCACTGAACTTGTTTCGCATGTGCATTTAAGTCACACATCTTACAAACTGAACTAACAGGTCACACAACTTGTAATCACGTGCACCCGTGGTCACAAAACGGTCAGCCGGCCGGTTTAAAAAAAACCGATGACGTTGCACGTGATGGTCACTGTAGCTAGTATTTTTGGCAAAAAACACCTCAAGTTTCTTGTTTGTTACAGCACCTTGCCCATCTGCCAGTGGACCCCACCTGTCAGTGGATGAGGAAGTAATTAAAATTATAAGTATACATGCAAATCCAGAGATTCGAACACAAGACCTTGTAATAGTAGATGAAGCTTCCACGCGAAGACATTACAACCAGAACAATTCCTTGTCTATTGTACAGGAGTTATAAAATGTCATTTTAATATATGATAGGTCAAGCTTAATCCAAACTTTTGACTCACGGTGTCTTGCATTAAGAAATTTATTCAAAAATCAGATACACATACATTAAGTAAAGAATACGAAAGCAATACGCGGTTGTTGGCCCAAGGTCATCGTCAGAAATTCCAAGCTAAATTTCTAGGTACAATATAGGATAGAAAACAAAAGTTGTGATGGCAGAAGTCGCATTGTATGTTAATGTAATGTCCTCAATAAAAACAATATATATGATCCGTGCTCTATTGGCTGGCGTGGGTGTTCAACGCCCATAGATTGGTCCCTTGTTCGATTCCCACCTCAGCTTAATTTTATTATAAATTACTCCTTCCTTTACTGACTAGTGGGCCTGTATAATATAACGATTTTATTTTAAAAATTAGGGAAAAGTAATGTGGTGACATAATCAATCCGTAACTAAAGGATAAATAATATGGTCACAGGTGGGGTGCACTGACAAATAGGCCCATGTACGTCTGGTTTTTTAAAAAACCACTAGGCTGACCCTTTTTTTGATCATGGATGCACTGACAATGGGCCCATGTATGACCGGTTTTTTAACAACCACTAGGCTGACCGTTTTTGTGACCACGGGTGCACGCGGTTAAAGTTGTATGACCGATTAGTACAGTTTTTAAGATGTGTGACTTAAGTGCACATGCGGAACAAGTTCAATGACCTCTGGTGTCATTTACTCACGAAGGGAGTGTCGACTGTCGAGTGCAAGCAGGCTGTTTTTGCTCAAACTAATTCATGATACGGAAGTTTCCTGTTGTGAATGTCTGACATACTTATTCTTGGTGTGCAGGCAAGAGGGCTGATGGGCTGAATGCCAAGCCACTGAAACCATCAGCTAAGCCATAAGCAAGAAAGACCCTGCGGGATGTGTCCAACATCAAAGGTATCGCCTTGAAGGACAGGTCCGTCCTCAAAGAGAAGTCTGCTCTGCGTAGCCAAGAAACCATCAAGAAGAACCCAATGAACAAGACTACAATCTTTGCTGATGAGGCGACCAAAAAATGTCATGAATGGGCTAAGGGTGGGGTGGAGGGCACCCACTTCACTGGGAATGATGCTCAGAAGCTGGACAGTGACAAGATAAATAAACGTGAGATTTGCGTGTCATGGTTGCTTCATTTGCCTGTTCATTTGTGGGTAGCACTTTTCAATATGTATATGTGCTGACTATATCAACTATGCAGGTGTCAAGAAGAAAGTGGAGAAAATAACGTCAGCATTGCATGACTGGTCAGATGTGATATTTGATCCTCTGTTGTTTCCAGCTAAGGTAAGCCACGCACATGCACCGAATATAGTAGAATTCCTACAAATAAATCTAATCGCTATGTACTTATTTAGGTATTTTTTGAGCTCTTGAGTAAATACTTCGCAAGTATTTGTCTCTTGGTTCTTAAACTGCCAAACTTATATCCACACAAAGTAATCGTGGTAATGTTATCAAACATGAAGAATGTTTATCTCAGTATTGACATTAGTTAGCTTTCTTTCATAACCGAATGCATTATCTAACCTATTGAGCTATGCCTTTTTCTATGACATAAGCACTAAACAACAGATTCTTACATGGTTATTTATTCCACTGTTACATGGTAAGCCAATCAGGAGAGTTTATGTGTAATGTGATCCTCTCGTACCCCTTGTGTGGAGGAACTATATTATGTCTTCTACGATAATAGAAAATCTAACATTATTGGTTGGCAACCTTGTTCTTGTTATCTGTAGAAGCAATTAAAAGACGTACAAACAACATGGACTAGAGAACAAGTTGCATGCACTAATGATCGTGAAATTCTGGTTGGTGATTTTCTGTATTTGGGCTGGATTGGATGTCCTACTGTGATGGCTCTTGCTTAACTTCTTATGCTGCTGCAGACTAAGCCGCTTCACGTCAAGGATGGCGAAGTGTTGGTCTAGGATCTGCACCATAGAGGCATGCAAAGTTTGAAGGTGATAAAATTTCGGTTGATCTGTGCACAACCATTTAACAAGGGATTGGGAAATTGATTTTTTCAGACTAATATGACAGGGAAGGACGGTGAATGGACCGTCTGCAATATGTCAATGTTGTATACATGTTATAACTTGCTGTTTTGAGCGACGTCCGGAATCATGTGCGTGTTGCTTTCTCTCGCCCATATAGAACACTCAGGGGCGAGTGGTCTGGTTCCGTGAATGAATGGGTGTGTGGATCTGGTTTAGCTACTGAACATGTGGAAGGAGAGGAAGGAAACGGAAACACTGCGAATGATGCTGGTTAGTTAGATGCTATGTATAATTTTTTCTTGATTGAAACAGTTTTTAGAGATTGATGGGGTGTTAAAGAGTATGTAATTGTGTGATGGCAGTAGTGGCAGACCCTGATGTACCAGCGAGCGTGGAGGCAAATGTCATAGAATTGGATGATGACAGTTACTCCCTCCGTTTCATATTATAAGGCAAATGTCATAGTAGCTGCATTAGAAGCTTCAGTCATGTTCATTACCGCACTCATCCGCGTCACCAGCTGCATCGTGCTGACTTCACCAGACTCCTTCTCCTTCGATCTCGATAGATCCAGCCCCACTATTGACGGATCGAGCACCGCCACGCACAGATCTTGGGGGCCGGCGGTTCTTGCACAAAAATTCAGATCTTGGAGCACCGCCACTCACAGATCTTGGGCGCGGCATGTGGAAGCCATGAGGCGGTGTATGGCACGACTGTGGAGATCCAGACGACAGCTTGTGGGGGGAGGCAGCGGCGTGTAGGGAGCAAGGCGCCGCCGACGAGGGTGGAGCGAGTGAGTCAGAGCGACGCGTGAGAGGGAGTGAGTGCTCGTGAGTGGACGCGACGTGAGAGCGAACCGTCCGTGCGAGACGTGAAGCAGGGGCAAAACTGAAAACCCGGAAAATGTTGTAACGTGACAAGAGTTGTACTGAAACGGAGGGAGTAGTTTTCATTTTGTCAAGTTCTTTTATTCGGTCTGGCTGGCTTGCAATCTGAACAAGTACCGTACCGACATGATTTAATTTTGGAGATGTCGATGTGATAGAGGAACCGATGGTGCTATCAAGTGATGATGAAGAGGATTTTGGGACGATCCACAGATGTGCAAGAATATATAGCCCCTTATGAGTTCATGTGATCTTAGGACGTGTGGACACAAGGGGTGCAAGAATTTAGCTATGATAATAGACCAGCTCGAAAGGATTAATGGTACAATGTTTGATTAGTTAACCGGTGATAATTATCACATTTAGACATATTTTGTTTATCTAACATTTGTGTTTGAATTTTTCCGCAGAAATGATCTCCAACAAAATTATTAATGTTTGAATTTTTCCGCAGAAATGATCTCCAACAAAATTATTAATGCGGCAAGCTAACAATCAAGTAATCTCCTCGTAATCTCGATAATCATAACATGTTTTTGAATAGAAGTGGGTCACGGTACAGAAGGATCACAAGCCACTTCAGGTGTGGCAAGCTAACAATCAAGTAAGCATATGCGACTAATTGTTTCTGTGCATTGGGAGCAAAACTTTGTTACTTTAAATACATCTATACTTCCAGTTCTTTGATTCAAATAAACATTGCTAATAACTTGCTTTACAAGCATGGTCGTGAAACACAAATAGTATGACATATAAGTATCTCAGAATTCCAATAAAATAATCTTTAGGTGTTAGGAACTAAATTTCCATGTAATTTATTAGAATAAATCTATAGCTAGCATTGGTAATGTTTGTTCATGTTTTCCAGTTTTACTATATTTATTTTGACAACACAGCCAACGTTAACGTGGTTAGGACTTAGGTTTTATTTGGGTTGTATATTAAGTGATCATTGGAGCATTGCCATGTAAAATTATTCCCATTGTCTTTTCTTTCAAAAGTCACCAACTGAGAATACCAATACAGCCGACAAATTCATTAGCATTCTATGTTCCTGTAATCTAATTCGGCCATACAAACCTCGCCGCTCCTTCGCCCTGGGATTCTCCTCCCCTTCAGCCTTGCGCACATCACAGCAACCATCAGACCTTAGCGAGAAGGACTGTAGCATGCGCTCCGCCTCCTGGAGGCACGCGGCTCCCTTGCTACTAAAATGGCCAATGAGTGTCTCCCATTGTGACTCGCTCCAGGCATGTGATGATGTGCCCATCATGCCCCCGTATTGCAAGCCCGTGTTGATGAGATGATCCACCCTGATTATATGTCACATGTTCGTGTTGATAGAAGTTTGTAATCTAGACCGAACTGATGTGATTGGTGATGGAAAACTTTGCTCCTTTTTCCTTTAGATGATGTGGTGAGAGCTAAGGGTCATGATCACAACATCCGACTACTACACAGCGGTTGCGGTTGGAACTATGAAGTTGAACTGAGGTGATTTGTTCATCATAGCTATGACCTTGCTTAGTATTATTATTTTCATCATTATATTGCTGCTGCTATTTGTGTTGATTCAGTATTAATGATCATTAGAGATAACTTCATCTGGGATACTAAAGGTAACTCCACCTGGTATTTATATGTTGTTTCATATGGATATGGGTGACCGTTATGTAGATAATAACATAGAGCGTACATAAATTTATTTGTAGTTCACACTATTTGACTGCAGGCTAAGGTGGAGAAGGAGACCCATGAAGAGAAAAGATGAATCATAAAAAGAAGCATGGTGTTTGTTGTACAGAAGATTCCGAACCACATTGTCGTCAAGCGCATTTGCCATATCCGGTAACAACAAATAAGCATTTAGCTAATTTGACATAATGATGATGACATGAGCGCGACAATGATGCAATTAAGGATAATGTATAGACTCCTAGGCATAATAGAGGCAATCTCCAAGATACAAGCTGAGTATACTGGTAGCGAATAAAAGATATTTCTTTGCATATAATGTCAAGTTATATATTATTGTCAAAATACATTTTAAGAAAATAGGAATCTTCCGTGTTTTGGAATATAGTGTGACTACATATTTCTATGAAACGTGAATAAAAAAACTTAATGGAGCCATAGCAACGCACGGGCATTTACCTAGTTCTCTAAAAAAAGATGAAGATTGTTTTTCCGATTGCGGCTTCTAAAGGGGAGGGCAGCCGGAATGACCCATTCAAAGGGGAGGGCAACCGGCTGTAGGAGATGCCACCGGGAACGTTGGGTCGAGAGGAAAGAGAAAAAAGGATAGTACAGGAGAGAGAAAACAGATCTTGCAGCCCAGAAAATGAGTTTTCCAGGTTTATAATGAGGCTTTACAGGGTCTAGAATAGCTTGCTTCAGGTCCCATAACGTGCTTGGGAACAAATCGGCCACGTAGGAGATTAGGTGGTGGGATAGGATAACAGGGACATGCTAAGCGTTGCGGATCCGAGAATCTCTCGAACCATATGATAACTAGTAAGTGTGCACGTGCAGCGCACGTCTTATAATTTGCAATAAAACTATGTCTTTCAAATTTTATCTTTTTTTCTATAAATTTTCTTACCAGGGTCAATTAAATAGGTCACATGGTCCAATCTATTCCACACACATCATCACTTAAAATTCACATGCACACAAAATATTTTATTGTTACAAAAAACTTAAAATAGAAAATAAGCAACATTATCAAATAAAATAGTTATAAAAATATTGATAGTTAAAAAGAACCTTGAAGATGATAGAATGATTTTTTTTAACATAGATCGCTCGTATTCCATTAAGACACGGCATAATCGCCCGTCACCAAACTGATTATATTATTTAGTAAATTCGTAGTTGTAACACCACGGTTCTGAAAAGACCGTAACTTCTATGTGACATGCCAATCCCTGGATCGGTTCATTGGCTCACAATAGAATAAGATGAATAACATAGCAAAATATCCGTGTATCATAAATAACGAAGATCCAGAGTACCATTATTACAATAAAAGCTTAGCTCAAGGCTAGCTCAAATTATTCAGGTAGCAACATAAATAAAACAAATCCTCCATTCTTCAAATTGTCCACAACTGAACAAGTGCCGAGTGGAGTACCGTGGCCTAAATCGATTACTCAGAATCGGAATATCCTGCAACATGAAACGTAGCAGCCCCGAAGGGTCAATACATGCAATGTATGGCAAATAGAGCTATTAAAGGAGACAATAGTGCTAACATCTACATGCATATTTGGCAAGTGAAGCTGTGGATAGCTTGCATTTGCAAATACCTTTGTCCTACTTTCATAAACAGTTTTTGATTTTCTTTGAAAAGATCCCAATTAAGTTAACCCAACAACATTAAAGCAATTATGAAATTGGAATGAGCGAGAAACATGTCATGGAATCAATATCAAGCAACTCAAACGTCCATAACCGGGGACATGGCTAATCGATTAGATTATACACCCTGTAGGGGTTAGTACACTTTACCCATGTGACTTGGCCAACCCAGCTCGTACCATCACTCTCATTTTGGGTGATGATAGGGAGAAGTCCAAGAAGAGACCGTTCGGGAAGTAGCTCCCCAATCCTGACGCGCACCGTTCCAACCTACCAAAATTCTACATCTCTAGATACGCGGGTTCGACTTACCACAACCTACTAAGTCCAACCAACCGTCCATTTCATTATTGGCACATGGTTGTACACGTAAGCTATAAAATAAAGAAGCCAATCATTTTCTCTTGATACCTGGGTGCCTTTCTGCAATGATACCATAAAAAATTATCAATCCCATCACACCCAGGAGATTCATTGATTAAGTTGTTTTAGTTTTCGCAAACCAACACATTTAGAAACAACTCTCAGTGATGTAACCCAGCCCTCGTTCATCATAGCATGGCTAAGCACATCTACCAACGGTGGTTCATCTACAAGGAAAATCCTACCACATAATAGGCCATAGCATAGCGATAGTATTATCCTACACATGCATTTACAAAATACACGACAATGCATTGAAAATAGTAGGATAACATCATAAACAAGGTAGCATCTACTTGCCTTGGTTGTAGCGGTCGGAAGAACAATCCACACACGAGCAAGCGTTGCACTCTTCACAATCTACACGATACAATTGCAATCATAAACAAACCATCCACAATCATATGCAAACAAAGATGATGCAAGATGCATGCATGACAGGTGGATTGATGCTACAGCGTCATCACATAAACTTATTCAGTATATCTACTGTATGCATGCATGGAAATTATTTTTAGCGCAAGAAAAACAAGTATGGAATTTATATTGCTCAATAATAGAGCTAGAAACCAAATAATTCACCACTACTGACATACTGTTTGTAAAATCTTGGAAAAAATTCTACTGTGTAGGCAACTCTAAATAGGAACATTACCAATTGGAATTTCTCAGAAAGGAGTCATATAACTCCCTGAGTAATTAAAATACTACAGTAAGCCTTTAAATAGATTCTGCAAATATTATTACTGTAAGCCTAACTTTTTAATTCACTTTGAGATTCCCCTTGTTCTACTGATTCCAGGGACATATTATTTGAAATTTTTGGAGTTACAGAACTTATTCTATGAATTAATTACTCTAAAAAGATCATTAACTCATTTAATTATCCTGGACAAAACCTTGCTGCAAAAGTGTAAAACAAGGGTACAACAAGATTCTACACGAGACACTGAATCTATACATATTTTATTTGTAATTTTTGGCCCAGTAGATCTAAAGATATGAATTTTCCAAGTTTTAGTCAATTTCTGCCGTTTAAAACAATTTAAAAACTCGCAGTCAAACTTTGACTGCTGACCGGCCCACGTGGCGGCTGATGTGGCGCTGACTGGCGGTTGACCAGTCAGCTGCCCGCGCTGACTAATCAACGGTCCGATCTGGACCGTCCGATCGTGATCAAACGGCCGGGGAGGCACGCGAGAGGGGGGCTCACCGGCGGCGTCGGTGGCGTCGGGGGCGGCGGCTCCGGCGAGTCCCGGCGGCGGCTGGGCGGCGTACGGGGTCGGGGGAGCGGCGG
The DNA here is from genome assembly GCA_023614405.1 of Avena insularis. Taxonomy (NCBI): domain Eukaryota; kingdom Viridiplantae; phylum Streptophyta; class Magnoliopsida; order Poales; family Poaceae; genus Avena; species Avena insularis. The sequence goes on along the minus strand of CM042685.1, from coordinate 123,945,382 downwards.
CGGAGCTTCCCGTGGCGGCGGCGCTGGTAGGCGGGCACGGTGGCGACGGCGGCGTCCAGCTGGAGCGGCGGCGGCGTCGGTGGCGTTGGCGTAGTGTGGGGAAAGAAAAGGAGGGGGAAGGGTCAGTGGCGGCGGGGCAAGGTCACGGGGTCACGGGAGAGAGGGAGGCGGCGGAGGCGAGCTCTTACCGCGAGCGGCGGCGGCGGCGGTAGCTAACTCCGGCGAGAAATCGCCGGAGATCGAGGGCGCGAGAGAGGGCGAGGGTCTAGGGGTTGGGTAGAGGGGCGGCTAGGGTATAAGATAGGGGGTCGTGGCGGCGCGCGGGGGTCCTAGTCGTGGCCGGGTCGGCCTCGGTGTCGGTGCTCGACGGCTCGCATGACGGCGGGCCCAGTGGCTGGCTGTGGTCAGGCGTGGTGCGCGGTCTTATCTGCTGGCTTGTGGCCGCTCTAGCGTCTTGCTGGGGTTGACGGCCAGTAGGCCGGGCCGGCGCCCACGCTGTCGTTTGCTTTTTTTTGTTCTTTTTCTTTTCCATACTAACTCCAAATGAGCCCAAATTTGTTTCTAAAATTTTCTAAAAACTAGGGGATCATATTAGGATCCTATTTGTCAATAGTTTGACTATGTCAAAATAGTGATTTCAAAAGTACATGTATTTTACTTTTGTAGAAGCATTTCGTTATTTCAATTTTAGGGATTTAAACTAGTGTTTTGCAATCCAAAACTTTCATGAATGCAAAATGTTATGCCAATGCAATGCAAATGCAATTTTTGTTTTCTAGTCCCAATTTTATAAAATCTTGGGATGTGACAGACTAACCCCCTTAAGGTGAATCTCGTCCCGAGATTCGGAATGGCTAGCAAGGTTATGGTGTTGTTGTCGAGGCTAACCCCCTTAAGAAAACTGAGCTTGGCATCTCCAACATCCAATACTTAATTGTGGAATCTTTTGCTAGCTATCAATCCTTTCCAGTGGGTTCTCTTTAACAGATCCTCTAAGTAACTCCATATGTAGATATTCTTATCCATGAATGCCTCAATATGAATGGACACGATGCACCAGTATTTAAAACATTATGACTATGATGTATGGATTAACGAGAACTTACTAGTCACAGGACATGGATTGTTGAGTGCTTTCCCCATGCTCACATGGTTCACAGTTGCCTTCAGAGGTGAATCCGGTTTGGCTCCAGCTTCACTCTTCTTCTCGGGGCAGTTATCAGCATAGTGTCCCTTCTGGTTGCATTTGAAGCATATCACTTGACTAATATCCTTCTTCTGATAGTGATGGTTATGGACATTGTTGCCTCCTGAATTGTGTCCATTGCCTCCATTGTGGTTATGTCCATTTCCTCCATGCTTGTGATGTCCAGAATTCCCATTACCATCATGGTTGGTACGCTTATGGTGTGATCTCGAGTTGTGATTGTTGTTCTTCCTCTTGCGTCTTTCCACTTGCTTGTGTTTTCCCTCCAGAATTCTGGCCTTGTCCATAAGCTCCTGGAAAGTGGGACAATAAACCACCAGCAGCTGCACTGAAAGCTCATCACTGAGGCCATCCAGGAGCCTCTCTCTCCTTTTGGCATCAGTGTCAACATCCTCATGTGCATAACGAGACAGGTTGTTGAACTCTTCAATATACTCAGCCACGGTGCGATTGGTTTGGCGCAAGTTGCGAAATTTCTTCCTCTTCAGGCTCAGAACTCCTGAAGATACGTGGTTGGTCTTGAAACCTTCCTCAAACATTGCCCAAGTCACAGTGTCCAGCGGGTGGGTGATCTGAAAAGTGTCCCACCAAGAAGCGGCTGGTCCCTCCAGTAGGTGAGCGGCAAATCTCACCTTCTCAGCACCAGTGCACCCAACAGTTACCAGATCCTTGTTGACTGAACGCAACCAGTCGAGAGCAACCATCGGCTCCGTTGTATTAGAGAACTTAGCTGGCCTTAGCCTCAGAAACCTAGTGAGAGCATCTCCCTTAGGCTGGTTGCTCCCATTGTTGTTGTTGTTGTTGTTGTTGTTGTTCTGAGCTTCCATGAACTGGGTCATAACTTGGGTCAGTTGTGCCTGCGCTGCCATGAGCTGCTCCATCTCAGTGGGTTAGCGGCGGGGCAGCATCTGTTGGGACAGCATAGATAAGTTATAGATAGAAAGACTAGAGAAGTATTACTACCCATAACTATATGAAACAATCAATTAGCACACAAACAAACATTCAACACAAACAACACTCAATCCAAAATAGTTTCATTTATGTTCCAGAAGTTTTGTTTTAGTGGTATAACAACCACAAAATAGTTTCCATTGACTAATATTCATTGGGGGGGGTGAACCTACAATCATAAAAGCAATGGACAGAATCTGTCCTGAAACTACAGCAGCGATCACGAATTTTTCTGGGAACATTAAACTCATTAGGAATTCTAGCTAATTTTTATACATGTATTACAAAAAGTTTCGCACCAAATCCTATTTTTTCATATTTTTCCCAGTTACCAAATAAATATGAAAAATCATACAGTACAGCTGGTTCAGCAGAAACTACAGCAAAACTATCACGAATTTCTAATCAAAACCTTTATTAACATATTATAAAATCTCTCAAAAATATTCTGAAACTTTAAGGTATCAAATAGCACAACCTAAACATAATAAATCAACTATCAAACAAGTTCTTACAACAATCGATTGCTATATCTAATCGAAGTCATATGAGAACTATATGGTGGTTATCATCTAACTATTTTTAATCTAGCGCTTTCTTGCATAAGTGTTCATCTACAAGTTTGAACAAGATGAGATTAGAAAAGATAGATGAATGATTACAAGAATCTAATAAGTACAAAATTATGAGTTCATTGCTAGGGAGAGCCTTCCTTCTATATCATAAAAGAGAAGAGTATGAGAATTGAAATGATAAGAGATACTAGAAAGAAGTGTAAGAAGAGAATAGATAGAATCAAATAGGGTTTATAATTTCATATGGCTTCCTATTCAAAACCTAGATCACGATCCTACAGTCGACACACGGGCTCTGATACCATCTTGTAACACCACGGTTTTGAAAAGACCGTAGCTTCTATGTGACATGCCAATCCCTGGATCGGTTCATTGGCCCACAATAGAATAAGATGAATAACATAGCAAAATATCCGTGTATCATAAATAACGAAGATCCAGAGTACCATTATTACAATAAAAGCTTAGCTCAAGGCTAGCTCAAATTATTCAGGTAGCAACATAAATAAAGCAAATCCTCCATTCTTCAAATTGCCCACAAGTGAACAAGTGCCGAGTGGAGTACCGTGGCCTAAATCGATTACTCAGAATCGGAATATCCTGCAACATGAAACGTAGCAGCCCCGAAGGGTCAATACATGGAATGTATGGCAAGTAGAGATATTAAAGGAGACAATAGTGCTAACATCTACATGCATATTTGGCAAGTGGAGCTGTGGCTAGCTTGCATTTGCAAATACCTTTGTCCTACTTTTATAAACAGTTTTTGATTTTCTTTGAAAATATCCCAATTAAGTTAACCCAACAACATTAAAGCAATTATGAAATTGGAATGAGCAAGAAACATGTCATGGAATCAATATCAAGCAACTCAAACGTCCATAACCGGGGACACGGCTAATCGATTAGATTATACACCCTGCAGGGGTTAGTACACTTTACCCGTGTGACTTGGCCAGCCCAGCTCATACCATCACTCTCATTTTGGGTGATGATAGGGAGAAGTCCAAGAAGAGACCGTTCGGAAAGTAGCTCCCCAATCCCGACGCGCACCGGTCCAACCTACCAAAATTCTACATCTCTGGATACGCAGGTTCGACTTACCACAACCTACTAAGTCCAACCAACCGCCCATTTCATTATGACACATGGTTGTACACATAAGCTACAAAATAAAGAAGCCAATCATTTTCTCTTGATACCTGGGTGCCTTTCCGCAATGATACCACAAAAAATTATCAATCCCATCACACCCAGGAGATTCATTGATTAACTTGTTTTAGTTTTTGCAAACCAACACATTTAGAAACAACTCTCAGTGATGTAACCCAGCCCTCGTTCATCATAGCATGGCTAAGCACATCTACCAACGGTGGTTCATCTACAAGGAAAATCCTACCATATAATAGGCCATAGCATAGCGATAGTATTATCCTACATATGCATCTACAAAATACACGACAATGCATTGAAAATAGTAGGATAATATCATGAACAAGGTAGCATCTACTTGTCTTGGTTGTAGCAGTCGGAAGAACAAGCCACACACGAGCAAGCGTTGCACTCGTCACAATCTACACGATACAATTGCAATCATAAACAAACCATCCACAATCATATGCAAACAAAGATGATGTGGATTGATGCTACAGCAGCATCACATAATCTTATTCAGTATAGCTACTGTATGCATGCATGGAAATTATTTTTAGCGCAAGAAAAACAAGTATGCAATTTATATTGCTCAATAATAGAGCTAGAAACCAAATAATTCACCACTTCTGACATACTGTTTGTAAAATCTTGGAAAAAATTCTACTGTGTAGGCAACTCTAAATAGGAACATTACCAATTGGAATTTCTCAGAAAGGAGTCATATAACTCCCTGAGTAATTAAAATACTGCAGTAAGCCTTTAAATAGATTCTGCAAATATTATTACTATAAGACTAACTTTTTAATTCACTTTGAGATTCCCCTGGTTCTACTGATTCCAGGGACATATTATTTGAAATTTTTGGAGTTACAGAACTTATTCTACGAATTAATTACTCTAAAAAGGCCATTAACTCATTTAATTATTATGGACAAAACCTTGCTGCAAAAGTGTAAAACAAGGGTACAACAAGATTCTAAACGAGGCACTGAATCTACACATATTTTATTTGTAATTTTTGGCCCAGTAGATCTAAAGATATGAAATTTTCAAGTTTTAGTCAATTTCTGCCGTTTAAATCAATTTAAAACTCACTAAATCTTGATTTGGGCTGATTCTGCCCACGATATTTCGACGTGGTATTCGACGCGATTGACTGGCAAATCTTTTTTTGTCGATCGCCCACCGTGTGGTGGTGATGGTATACCGAGGGGCGGCCGGGAGTCTTCGCCTCACGACTAATCAATGGTCCGATCTGGACCGTCCGATCGTGATCAAACGGCCGGGGAGGCACGCGAGAGGGGGCTCACCCGGCTGTTTGGCGTCGAAGTGATGGCTCGTGGCAAGGGTGGGCGTATGGGAGTCGAGGCGGCGGTGATGGCCGTGTAGGCGGCATGGTGGTAGGCGGCAATGGCATGGTGGCGTCGGCGAGGGCGGCGGTGTGGCGCGGGTGCTCTCGGGAAAGAAAAAGGAGGGAAGAATGGCATGGGCGAGGTCATAAGTGGCGGAGGGAGGCGAGCTCTTACCGCGAGCGGCGGCGGCGGTAGCTAACTCCGGCGAGAAATCGCCGGAGATCGAGGGCGAGGGTCTAGGGGTTGGGTAGAGGGGCGGCTAGGGTATAAGAGAGGGGGTCGCGGTCGCTGGTCAGGGTGGCTGGTCGGCTCGGCCCATGCCAAGCCGGCTCATGTGACGGGCCCCAGCTGGCGGGGGTTGTGGCCGCGTGGACGGCCATTGCTATCTACAGCTGGCGTGGCAATGGCGTCAGCGGCTGCTGTGAACTGGTCATGGGCAGCCAGCTGCCACGCTGTTGTTTGCTTTGTTTTGTTCTTTTTCTTTTCCATACTAACTTCAAATGAGCCCAAATTTGTTTCTAAAATTTTCTAAAAACTAGGGGATCATATTAGGATCCTATTTGTTAATAGTTTGACTATTTCAAAATAGTGATTTCAAAAGTACATATATTTTACTTTTGTAGAAGCATTTCGTTATTTCAATTTTAGGGATTTAAACTAGTGTTTTGCAATCCAAAACTTTCATGAATGCAAAATGTTATGCAAATGCAATTTTTGTTTTCTAGTCCCAATTTTATAAAATCTTAGGATGTGACAGTAGTGTTCATATGACATGGTCTCCATGAGCTTCACCTATGTACACCCATAGCTGCAAGCTCATGAGCTGGCTTTTTAAGGACTCTAGGCACAAACATCACTCTAGCCTCTACGAAATTCATTTGATTTATAAACTTCTGTCACTGAGCAGAAGTAGGATCGTGTGAGGGCCATTGCTTCTCCATATGTATCATCCTTGATCATATAAAGAGGTCCGACTGCAGCGACACATTGTCAAGGATTAAATCACGACCAACAACACCTCATCCATAGCTGTGTTTCTACTCCTTGAACTCAAAAAATGATAGAATAAAATGTGCTCTCGCTTGAATAGGAAAATGCGGGATAAGATGCAAAAGAGACTGTTGAGCTAGAATAGATGATATAGTGCACCAGGATCTTTAGAAGTCTCCATCTTGTAATTGAGGATGCTAGAACTTCACTTGGTCATCATATCGTGTTCTTGACCCATAAGAGCATCACTACTATCCCAATCACAACGATAACTGGGGTATACTTCCGAATCAAGGCCTAAAAACAACAAGAGGCAATAATGTTAGATCAATAAGAAAAGGACAACCGCTAATGGTTTCAACTTTCAACTGATGTACTGTGCTCCCTTCATCTTAAAATAGATGTCACAAATTTGTCTAAATTTAAATGCACCTTGACACTATTTAGTATATAGATACATCTAATTTTTTAAAAATTCATAACATCTATTTTGAGACTGAGGGAGTAGATCAGATGGAAGGCTAAGCACATTTTAGAGAGAGAGAGGGTCAAATATGTATGTCTCATGTTTTATTCTTCTAGCATATAGTTGTAAGTATTTTGGGCCTCTTGTAACCACGCTAAAACCATTCTTCTTTTTGGAATAAAATGATGATAAGATTTGATGCGCATTCTTAGAAGAAACCAGTGTGTATACATCAGGTGGCCGTTATACGTAGCAATAGACTTAACCGGACAAGATATATCCAGTATTAATAGAGATGATCCTGACTCTTGAGAGAACTTTTTTCAGACACTTGTGACACAAACCCACCACACACCTGGTCTAGAAAAGAATTAGATAATGCCCCAACACTGTGTACTCTCAGTTCTCCACTATGTACTCCCTCCGTTTGGGATTATAAGTCCCGCGCGGATAACTAGATTGTCAATTTGAATAATAAAATATAAATAGTATAGCATAAAAATTATATCATTAGAAACTTTAAAGATTATATTTTCTAATGATATAACTTTTGTGATATATAAGTTATATTTTGTTGGTCAAATTAACAATCTAGGTATGCGCATAGGACCTATAATCCCAAACAGAGGGAGTACATCTCAGAAAAGAATTCTCAACTCTATAGCACTCTCTCTATCCCTCCCGTCAAAGTGCACCCACCGCCCCTCCCCTTTTTCCCCGCCCCTCCCCATTTACGGTCTCAAGCTCCCTCGCTCGTTCTCGTCAGGCTGACCCTCCCCTTCATCCCCAATGCTAGCATGAGGAATCCCATGCCCTGCTCTTCTCCATGGCTCCTCGTTAATCCGGTCTCCGAAGAGCCCATGGGTGCCCGAGCTTCGTATGCTCGTAGACGACCAGAGGTAGGCGCCGATGGAGACGGATGCGGAGGCGTGGGCCTCGTCTCCATCGGATTGGCAGACACGGTCACCACACATTGGAGGGATCCATAGCGCCAGTCTCTTCGTCCCGCAGTACAAGATGGTGAATGGGAGCGCGGAGGGCGTCGGCAAGGAGGCCCTGCTCCGGCAGGCTGGACATGTCACGAGCGTTGGGCATCAGGTTGTGCAGGTAAGGAGTTCCCCTCTTTGCAAAATTCAATCCTACAAATCTCTAAAAGAAAGGATGTGGACATGAATTGCTCCAAAGCAGACACATGGGTTTGGTGTGCTTATTAAATTTGATAACATTTTCTACTGTATGTATGATATGATTTTAATACTGTATACTTTGGTATCATTTTTATTTCTGTGTCTGAATATTGTACGCTCATAAGATCTCTAACTGACTGAAATTTAACAAATCATTGCAGATTGTACTATTTGCCATGATATCTATAGTACAGATCCCGAATGGAAGATCAATCTACTTAGGTACTTCAATCCTGTTGGGGCTCACCCGAGCGTATATCTTGCTAAAGACCAATGTAGAATTTCCAATAATTGTACGCCAGCAAGTTGTTGTTGGCAGAGGCCAGTTCAGACAATATTGGAGGCCAGTTAAAACTTCAGTGTGAAAATTGAAAAAAAATCCCATATGCTTGTTCAGGTATACCTTCCCCGCTGAATGTTTTCCATGTGTCAATGCGAAAATAAATATCTACAATCTAAATGACTTGAGAACCACTTCAGCATCCAACAACCTAAATATGTGTTATCGCATAGAGTGATTAATAAAATAGAAGAGATAGTTACTTGCTCAAACTTAGAAAAAACTGCTCAAGAAAATATATGAGAAATCTGTATTTAAAATTCCCTGTGTAGAACACAACATATCCATTTATTTCCAACATCAGTAGTCATGATTAAATAAGCTATAGAATATCTTTAACATAATTTGAAGGGTATTCACCCAGTACTTTCGATAAAAAGGTAAGAGAGTAAAGGTAGATATAATGTAAACAATGTGCAACTCATGATTAAAATAAAGACGCATAAGATTTAGCTTACGTGTGAGATATCCTCCAATTGCAGCACCGCAAAAAAAGCAAACTGCTAGATGGAACCCTTGGACTAAATTACTTAATCCATAGAGACATCATAAGTTATTCTCGCCTTCAGCCTGCTTCAATATGGCAAAATAAATATCTAGGAGAGACCATTAACCTATAGAAGCGACATGCGATATTAGGACAACTTTAATGAAAATTAAAGCACATCAGATGCATTTATACTATCCTGCACATATAGGAATATAATTTCTATGAAGCAACCTCATCGTAGATGCTCAGGAGCATATGGACGCCCAATTGTTGATCCTGTGGACTGGCTGCTGCCATGTGCTGATCCTCTTTTTTTTAATGCTCAGTAACAGAATTTCGCTAAGAAAGAGCAAGATGCTTACATAATCCTAAGAATAGCCTATTGGTAAAAGTGTGATCCGCTAAAGCTGCTGCGAGTGAGAAGCCACCATCGATCTTGCCCTGGCTGACACTCGGACAGCTGAAACAACAATGACATGTAGGTAGTACTCTCAAATACAAACTATCTTAAGAAACTCACTGGTAAAAGTGTGACAATGAAGATAATAATCCTTACACCACGCTGAAACTGCTGCGAGTGAGCAGCCACCACCGATGTTGCCCTTGACATCGATCGGACCGGTAAATACCATGTTTTTGTCATTAACAGGGGTCATTGACTGTTTTTTCAGTTCTCATTAATTTCTTGGCACGTGAGAAGAATTCTCATCTTTATTCTTTGCATAATACTCTATTTTCCTCTGCCTCTTCAGCTCTTTATGTTCTGCATATAAGGCACAATTTAATCACCTCGGTTTTGCAGCACCGTAGTTGTTGAAAGTATCGGTTGTTAATCACCTTAGTTTTGCATGTTTGATACGTCCTGAAATGGAGTGTCGTTGGAATGACATGTAACTGGAATTCTAGAAAATACCTCATGAAGACTATATACTATTACTCAAATTTCATCCACAGTAAACATCTGTAAAAAAAACCTAGTATCATAAAGAACATGGGCCAATAATTGACAATGTGCATATGATAGATGCGTTCACAATTTTAGGTTCAGGATGTGCATAATTAGATTTTGCAGATTTATATTTGTTGGACATGTCCAGAATCTTCTTTTGACCGGTTAAGAGACATGATACATGTTAAATATCCTTCCTATGGAGAATGAAGAAAACCTTCAAGGATCTAATTAATTAAAAACATGATTGCACTGAAATCACTTAGAAACAGAGCCTCGCGTAGGCGAAGCTAGCAGCGTTTGTGTGCGTTGGAGGTTCTGAATCCTCTAGTCATATCCTTCTAAAAGTTGCGGTGGAGCAAAGGGGCTCCAAGGGAGGCGCTATCAGCTACGTGACCTAGCGCCGAACATTCTCATCCTAGATTGATATTGATACTTACAAATTTTCTGCGACGAACGGCAGAGGCAGTGTCCTTGGACTAGGACGGCAGGGAATCGTCCTCGGCATCATACAACAGGTGCATCGGGGGGCGTCTCCTCGCAGTCGCTTGGATTGTGGTGTCCTCGTCGCGTGGTCGCAGGCTGCGGCAGGCGGCGTCCTCTTGGCGTGGTGCAGAGCGGCGGCGTGGGCGGCGGGGCGGGCTGCGTCTTCTTCGCGGGTGGCAGGTCGGGCGGCGTCTTTTTCGCGCGGGCGGTAGGTCTGCGGCGGGGTAGAGAGGGCGGAGGCGGCTGGTTCCTGGACGGCGATTCCGCAGGGAGGCGTGGGGTTGCTGGACACAACGATTGGCCTTTTTTTTCTTTACTAGCAAATGTGCCCGTGCGTTGCATCGGAAAATTCTACTTTGTTTTTTCCGGACCTCCCTCTTTTCCACTCTCATATTTCTGAAAATCAAAACAGAAACAAAAATTCTTTGGACTTAAAAAGAGGGCAAATGGAGCCATGTGAACAAGCCTAGCTAGACCAATGTTGGCTCAAGACGTAGTATGAAACAAATATAGATAGGGAGAAACAAATATAGATAAGGAGTTTCATTTCGTCAATATTTCCACCCGTCTTACCGAAACCTTCATGGAGTTACTAAATTTCCAACATAAACACCCTTGTCGTCTCACTCTATCTTGCACGTGGCTATAAATAATTTCACTACTAAAAAAGTTAGTCCTGCATTACTATAAAACCATGATAAAATTTGTTCAAATATCAGCTTAGACGAATCTAAATGTAAGGTTCGGTGACTGTCGTTTCAATCTAAATACTCTTAGTGATTTACTATAAATACTAAAATAACACTGGGGGCTTAACAGAAAACATCAAGAGCTTAAACGTGGACAAAATAAATAGGAAAATTTAAAATAAAAGGCTATCAAAGAGATAAGGTTCCGTCGTGTGCCAAAGGGATGTGAAATTGCTTAGGAGCGAAGAATCAATCGATTCCTTCCATGCCGTGCAGCTCGAGCCAAGCGCAGGACACCTTGCGCATGAATGAGAATGCCATGCCGGCCACGCTACGTTCTGTCCCCTTTGGCTCCTTGATCTATTCCACTCTGTTCCATTCGTTGACCCGTTTTGCCATCCTTCTCCGTCCCTGCCGGCGCCACTCTCCCCTAGGCCCCCACAACCTCCCGCATCGGTCACTCCTCTCTCGCGCTCACAGCGGCCGCCTTCGTCTCCTTCCCCGTCCCCGCTGCCAGTTGCCGCTAGAACGCAGGCTAAGCATCGCCTGGCCTCCTCGCCGCAGAGGCGCCCCTCTCCTCCAGCCCTCCTCGCCTCCCTCAAGCTCTTGCAGCATCCAAGATCCTCTGCCTTGTGTGGCCAGCTCAAGTGAGACGCCTCACGCCCTTTGTCGGCCTCGACCACCTCCCTCGCCTTGCGCGTCCCCAAGTCTCTAGAGTCTGCTGCTCTGCCATCTCTTCCCATTCTTCATTAGATCTCAAATCACGGTGCTAGTGCTAGTTGATTTATGAGGCGACTGATACATGTCGATTTACATGTGTATATAAATTGGTGGAATTCTTTGTAAAAAATCAAGGTGGTACTATTTAGTATAGTACAAAATATCCAATTCGTCTCTGTTTATCGGCATATAAAAATCTGGGCATCTTGGCCCAAATATGGTCACTGGTTTCCAGGCGGCCACGGAGCACATGCTCACGGCCGAAGGCCAGCAGCCCGGCACTGCGATTGTATGCGATTGTATCGAGTCGGCCCATATTCATTACCGGTGGTGGCGGTCAGGCCAATTGTGTGAGGGCAAATTCGTCTAAAAAATTGTTGGACCGGAAGAAACACTTCGTCCTTTATTATTAGGTATAGATTATGCGGGGCGTGGTTTCATACCCTGCGGGATGAGTATCCGTCCGACGCTTCAAATTGCTAAATGCACATGAAGAACGTATTAGGCTAACTTCAGCCGTTTGATTAGCTTGATCGTGTGGTCTTAGTCCGTTCGTGTAAGTTGTACTGGGTACCTTTAGCGAAGTTTTTGTTCGCTTCTTTATAAGTAGTAGAGATATAGACGAATAGGAGAGCTTCGCTTCGCCGCCTGTATAATGCTATCGTAAAAGGGAATTTTAATTTGTAATAACCAGGCATAACGTGTCTTTGTTTTTTGTGTTACTTTTCATGGCGGCATTCAATCCCTTGCATAGCAACCTACCCTTCTCGACAGCCTTCTGCCTCTCGGTAAACAAAAGAATAGAATACCATCGCCTAGCTAATTACAGTTAAGATGGACAAAGAGCAGATAGGATTAGAGCATCTCCACTAGTTGGGCGAACCCAGGCCGAAAATCGAACCTTTTTTCGGCCGACGAAACAAGTTTTCGGCCTGGTTACGCCTAGTTTCCCACTCGCGTACCTAGACCGAGTTCTTAAGTTCGGCTAAAATTCATTAAAAATGGGCGTCATTAAGACGGCGAATATAGGCGGATTACATCGAAATTAAACTAAACTAGTACATAATAAACTAAAATAAAGCAGTCGCCGTGGCCTTCGCCGGTGCCTTCGTCGTTATACATGCCGAAGTTGCTGCAGAATGCCGTGTAGCCGGGATCGGTGCAGCCATCATCCTCGCCACCGTCGCTGCCGCTATCGCCAGAGCTTTGGTTACGAGAGCTCCCGGCTCGTGCCTGAACCTCTAGGGCTGGTAGGATAGGCCATCATCCTCGTCGTCGTCAAGGACGTAGAGCGGGGCGCCCTGGTAGGCGAGCTCGTGCCCTGACAAAGCCCGTCTCCGGGCCGCCTGATCCTCGGCCTGCTGCTGCAGGCGGTGGACGCGCTGCCGCTCCTGCTCCTCCCAGTCCTTCCTGGACCATTCCAGGATGTCCGGCGAGGAGGGCTCCACCGGCGGCGGCTGTGGCGCCGAGTCGCGGAGCGACTGCTCCAGCGCCATCCTCAAGGCGCTGTCTTGAGGCGGCGCCGAGCCTTCAGTCTTGGGGCGGCGAAGTCACAGGTGCACTACAAGGAATCTGCTGATACATGACCCTCCATTTTCGTCACTGAATCGTCATTGTCTACAATATATGACGATCTTATGACGAAAAACATATCATCAGAAACTGAGCGTCAGTAATTGCATACAACGACGTTTTTTCCGAAATCGTCATAACCATCCATCACGATATCAGATCGTCATAACCATTATGACGATCCATTATCGTCACGGGACATCTAGCCAAGCCAAGTCAGATCCTACGTGGCTGATCTGACGTGGCAAAATTATGACAAAACGAGATCGTCGTAATTGAAATTTAGCCCGGTCTATTTCAGTATTCTATATGGTCTGAGCCCAACAATTCAGCCATTTATTAAATGGGCCTGGACTTTTTGGTGCCCTTTTGATAATGCATTGCAATATTGGCTTTTGGCCTTTTTAGTCCATTTATTTTCAGGGGCTTCAACCTTTTCATGGTCTATTTATTTTTTGTTTGGTCCATTTAGTTAGTGGGCTTCACCCTTTCTAGCTGAAATGTGCACGGGCTGTTCTGGCCCATTTAAGAGCCCACATACAATGCATTTCACTAGTTCAACAGTACAACAGCCAATCAGAATAAATAATGAACAACTAATACAACAGTACGTCAGCCAATCAAAACTAATACAACAGTGCATCTAAACATTTACCACACATATGTCTCATCTGATAATAATCAACACAGTTTAAAAGGATTTCAAAGCCTAGAAAGCATAATGCATAAGCTCGACGAGAAACCACGCGCTATCGCCCACCCGGATCCTAGGGAGTTCTGCTTTGCTCCTCCATCTTGCCAGTCGCCGCTCATGCTCCATCTTTGCCTTGCCGTAACTCCTTGTATATGTTTGGTTCTAGCACAAAAACGCATGACAATTACTAAATTTGGTAAAAGAGATTGTTAATAAGCATCAAAATAGATACTAGTTACTTTACAAGTATTGATTTGCAAAAGAACAAACACTGCTCATTATCTGATTTCATTGTGCCTAACAGAATGATGCAATGGAACTACAATAATCCCTATTCATGCAAAAACTGTACAATAAATTCTTAGATGATATCGGTAACATACTTTCTCACGGCAACACAAGCTCAAAATTAACATAGATGGTCATCATGGGTACAAGCAAAGCAATTTAACATCAGATATGACAAACTAATGCACTCGTACTTTCAAATTTTCTTGACAACAAAAGCATACATTTCAGATTATTGCACAAATCGAGTCATTACCAATAGCAATAAACAGAATTTCTTGTAGAAACCATATCAACATTTGGCAGCTAGTGTAGTTGAAAATTTTGAGATGACTGTAGCATTATACTTCCCTAGTCACATGCATCAGGAGTACGAAGGATGTCCTTCAATGTTAAAGCAACCTACCATCCTTCGATGAAGCCCTTCTCGACCCTGGACATGGTGTTGCCCCCGGTGCGCCTTCTTCGCAATCACGCCGCCTTGCTTTGTGCCACCCTTGGGTAACCTGCAGCGCACACATGAACAAAGAAATCACCAGAATAAATTCTGAAGACGACAACATGGCCTAACTGAATCCAGAGATGAATTCCATCTACAGCTACTACAAATAAGCAAGTCTACAACCACGATTAATCGATTTTCACTTGACTACATGGAGTGGTAGCAGTACTGAAATAAAGGGAGTGAAAAAGTTCACTCGATAAAAAATTTACATGACACTATTTGTCAAGGAAATCTGAACCAACATACAATTTTAGAACCTGTGAATTGCAATGTAGCTACGCATTCTAGCATTTAGAAATCCAATTGGCCTATCATGTCAATGAAAATTAGCATGTGCGCATCTTGCACAACATGTCATTTATAAAAACTATAATTTCAAGTATACAATAAACATGCACAACACGTCATGTCAATTGGCCTAACTCATCACAGTGCACCCTCAGAACATGGGTCAGTAAGAAGCAACAACCAGCAAAAACCATCATCTTAGAGAAAGCAGCAACCATAGCAGCCTGCACAAATAAACAGCAAAAAACCTCTTAATTTCAAGTATACGATGAACATGCAGTTTCTTCAACATCAACAAAAAAGAATGATGATACAAAAGTAATCCTATGGATACTAATTGGCCTAGATGTCTTACTCATACTACAGGAAGTGGCCGAAACCACATGAACCATATTTTACCTTCTGAACACTTTACTTTATGTTTCTTCCATCATCAAACATTAGTAGTTGTGTGGCCTTATTCAGATTTGGCATTAGACTATGATTATTCCCAGTCAATGTCCACAAACAATTCTAGTACAGGGAAATGCCCAGTTTTCTATACATATTTTGGGAATTATCTTGACTAACAACTTGTAATTAACATTATATTGGATACAATAAGCAATCATTCACATGGAATTGAGTTAGTATAAAATGTTCAACACGAGATGGATGTAAAAAATATATATGAAGTTCTTAGTAGAATAGTTTGTATCCAATGAGATGGATGGTGTTTACAGTATTTGATTAATGAGCAGAAGGAACCAACATAAAATCCCTGGGAGGATTATACCAACAGCCTATCTAGATCAATTGTGTGTAACTCGAATCCTAACAAGCGTGGAGATAAGATCAACTACACCACCAGCAAGTAGAACATTCCAGCTAGTAGCAGATCACTATAGGTTTTGGTAAGCAGCCTGCACGCAATACTAGACATCACTACAAGCTAGTAGAAAACCTAGAAAGCAAAATCAAACATGATCCAAACCGCCATTAAACATGGAAAATTTTGTGCAGATTTGTGTCCAAATTCAAACAGGAACCAACAGTCATTAAACATGGAAAATTTTGGCATAACCATGTCATGACACGCTGCGCATGGGCTCAGGCGACAGGAGAGAACTCACCAACTAGGCTGTCGAAGCCGGCGGGGCGGCGGGAGCGGCGGCGGATGGGGTTTCCGGATCTCTAGGGCCGGATACGGCGACGTCAACGAGGACCCGCATGCGCTCGATCTCTAGGCGCCGCTCCTCCAGCAGCGCAAGCCTATCCAGAGCAGCCCGCGCCTCCGTTCCTGTGGTTCTGCCCCACGGAGGAGCTCACCGGTGACAGCGCCACCGCCATCCTCTGTCGCTTCGGCACCGGTGGCAGGTCACGGTGTATAGGAGCCTGTCCTCCTCCTCCGTCTTGGGCATGGCGGCGTGGCGATGCGGGACACCTACCTCTGTTGGGAGTAGATCTTGTTCGCGGATCCGATGTAGCCGCGTTCGAAGATGAAGAGGGAAGCCGAGATCCGTGGTCGACGACAAGGAACATCTGCGGCAAGGTCGGAGAAGATCTCCGGGATGGCTTGCCGAGCCATACTAGCTGCCCCACCCTAGCCAACATTGTGGTAGCACCGCCATCTCAACTTCAGATTGGAAAAGAGAAGGGTGCGAGGCGGATACGCTAGGATCTAGGTTTTGCGGGCTAGTCATCCTAGGCAGAGGGGTGGAGAGGTTCGTGGGTTGGACAAGACAATAGGAGGTTGCCGTCGATGCCCTGCGGTGGAGGATTAGGTGGAGAACGAAGGGGACTGCGGCGGAGGTGTGCGACTGGAGGGAGAGCTAAGATTAGTTTTGGTGGGCGGCGGGGGAGGGTGGAATGGTGGATGCGGGAGGAGCGGCTAGGGTTCAGTGATGACTGGGTTGTCGTTGCAGATTTTACGAAAATATCCCTAGTTGGGGGGGTATTTGGGTGGGGCTTTTGGTCATTTCAGGTCACATAATTGGGTAGGCGCGAAAAACTGGCGCTGAGAGGGTGGGAGTGAAAAAATCTAATGGAATGGGAGAGAAAACATATTTTTAGAGGTTTTCTTTTGTCTCGAATGACTATTTTTGTGAAGTATATATCAAAACAATTTTATAAAACTGGACCAAACCAATATTACAAACTAATATATATGTGTGCAAATCACCAAATGCCCCTATTCCAAAAGAATTTTAGGTATGTCTTTGCAAAATGACATATCTTTGTCGATTCAGCTGGAAACGGGCCAAATGTGAACTACAGATACATCATTGTTTTCTCTTTGCTATATCATTAGGGATCCACTATTATTTTTGCAAGATTCCACCTCTATTGCGTCTCAAAAAAACTTTCTCAGAAATGAGCTATCATGTTCGATGTTTCATGGCTTTCGTACCAAACGACCAATGTTATGGCCAGAATCGCGGCATAGTTTGTGATAATATGCCCATATTATGCACACATATGTATCATGGGATGGTGAACAATGTTGCAGGAGAAAGTTTCCTTTTTGACGCACGGAAAATTCATTTTCCATTTTTCGAGCGCAAAAAACAGGGCGTTTTGTGAAGCAACCACCAAATGACAGTTTTAGAATGGTGCCACTACATTTTGTAAAAATATTAGACCACCTTACATGGACAAATGTCCCAACCGGGGCATCTCAAACATTTCCCTCCACCCCTGGCGAAAAAGACAAATTCCTGCCGAATCGGTAGGAAGTTGGTCCGGTTTGAACTACAGGTACATGATCCGATGCCCATGATTTTTTGAAAAAATCATTTTTAGACTCACAATATGCTATTTCTTCAGAGATCTAATGCATGTTTAGCGAGGCTCATCCCCTAGCTAAGAACCTTTGTGTCCGCCGTTTTGACCAGAGTTTGAAACGGGCATAGAAAATTCAAAAACAGTCCGATCAACGCAAATCCTTCGCGTGGGGTCTTATTATGTGACATAGTTTTAAGAAAAAATACCAAACTTGGTATATTGCAAGTGTCTCAAAAAACCTTCTTAGAAATGACCTATCATGTCCGAGGTTTCATGGCTTTCGGACCAAACGACCAATGTTATGGCCAGAATTGCGACATAGTTTGTGATACTGTGCCTATATTGTGCACACATATGTATCATGGTATGGCGAACAACATTATAGGAGAAAGTTTTCCTTTTCAACACACGGAAAATCCATTTTCCATTTTCCGAGCGCAAAAAACGAGGCGTTTTGTGAAGCAACCACCAAATTACAGTTTTAAAATGGTGTCGCCACATTTTTAAAAATATTAGACCACCTTACATGGACAAATGTCCCAACCGGGGCATCTCAAACATTTCCATCCACCCTGGCAAAAAAGACAGATTCCTGCCGAATCGGTAGGAAGTTGGTCCGTTTGAACTACAGGTACATGATCCGATGCCCATGATTTTTTGAAAAATCATTTTTAGACTCACAATATGCTATTTCTTCAGAGATCCAATGCATTTTTAGCGAGGCTCATCCCCTAGCTAAGAACCTTTGTGTCCGCCGTTTTGACCATAGTTTGAAACGGGCATAGAAAATTCAAAAACAGTCCGATCAACGCAAATCCTTCGCGTGGCGTTTTATTATGTGACATAGTTTCAAGGAAAAATACCAAACTTGGTATATTACAAGTGTCTCTAAAAAACCTTCTCAGAAATGATCTATCATGTCCGAGGTTTCATGGCTTTCGGACCAAACGACCAATGTTATGACCAGAATCGTGGCATAGTTTGTGATAATGTGCCTATATTGTGGACACATATGTATCATGGGATGGCGAACAATGTTATAGGAGAAAGTTTTCCTTTTCAACACACGGAAAATCCATTTTCCATTTTCTGAGCGCAAAAAACGGGGCGTTGTGTGAAGCAACCACCAAATGACGGTTTTAGAATGGTCCCATCATATTTTGTAAAAATATTAGACCACCTTACATGGACAATGTCCCAACTGGGGTATCTCAAACCTTTCCGTTCATCCCTGGCGAAAAAGACAAATTCCTGCCGAATCGGTATGAAGTGGGTCCGGTTTGAACTACAGGTACATTATCTGATGCCTATAATTTTTTGGAAAAATAATTTTTAGATTCGCAATATGATATTTCTTTAGAGATCCATTAATAGTTTTTCTAGACTCAAGTCCAAAATTTTTGAATTTAAAACACTAGTTTCAAAATCATATTTTTAGTTATGATATTATCCCTACAATGAACTAATGTCAGATTAGTAAATACACTATTTTAACATAATAAAAAGATTGATAATTAACACCCTAAGAGGATCTACTGAATTTTATATAAATTTAGAGCCAAAAATCAAGTCATTTGAAATTCTTACGAAAAAAGTACAAACAAATTAAGAAAAAAAAGAAAAAAAATCCTAAATGGACCGGCTGACCTGGCCTAGATGCTATATACGTGCGCTAGGGCCTAGGACACCAAGAAAAAAAAAAAAGGATGAGGACTCCTCCGCTATGGCCCAGGTTGCCTAGGAAAAAAAGGAAAGGAGGAGGACCGTCCGCCAAGGCCTAGGCCCAACAAAATGTAGCATGTTCTTAAAGACGTAGCATGGTATTGAGACAGAACTAAACTATTGGTGCGATGGTTAGAGTCGTTGGTTGCCATTGGAAGGTCTGCGGTTCGACCCGCGTGACTATTATATTTTTGCGCCATTTATTTGCGGGTTTCGGTGGTTAATGAAAACTGTGTACGGAATATTAACAAAAACGATGATGCGTTGGGGTGGTTTGTAGCACAACAGAGTGATCACAGTCGTGGGTTCGATCCCCACTATCCCATAAACCATTTTTTGTGACTGGCCAGTTCGGTGGTGGGTCCATCCTATTAGTCTGGTAGTCTTAGTAGACATATATTGACACATGGACATACACGTATACATATAGAGATGTCATGTAGATGTAATTACTGATGTGGCCTACCAATCAATTTATATGACGATTTGAATTAGTAATAACCGGCTAAAAATAAGGCCATGTGCTGTATTAAGTAGTTTATGACGATTTCATCTGATGAAATTACGACGATCTGAACAAAAACGTCGTAATTCGGCATGGTTTTGGCCTCTCCAAATGGTCCATGACCATCTTGTGCGAAATCGTCATTGATCTATGACGATTTCATTCCCCGTCACAATGAGAAGGTCACAAATCAACACATTTCTTGTAGTGGTGGCCGGGTGACTGGCCAGGTCGGTGGTGGGTCCATCCTATTAGTCTAGTAGTCTTAGTAGACATATATTGACACATGGACATACACGTATACATATAGAGATGTCATGTAGATGTAATTACTGATGTGGCCTACCAATCAATTTATATGACGATTTGAATTAGTAATAACCGGCTAAAAATAAGGCCATGTGCTGTATTAAGTAGTTTATGATGATTTCATCTGATGAAATTACGACGATCTGAACAAAAACATCGTAATTCGGCATGGTTCGGCATGGTTTTGGCCTCTCCAAACGGTCCATGACCATCTTGTGCGAAATCGTCATTGATCTATGACGATTTCATTTCCCGTCACAATGAGAAGGTCACAAATCAACACATTTCTTGTAGTGGTGGCCGGGTGGTGACGCCGTCGCTCGTAGCTCGCCGATGGCATGCCGCGCGAGCGTGTCCGCGGCGGCGAGCCCGCCTCGCGCTTGACTGCGCGAAGCCCTAACGAAGGTGAAGTCGGCGTGCGCAGCGATGCCGAGCCAGAGGAGAGGGATGCCGAGGCGGAGGAGGAGGAGCTCATGCTGGCCATCCTCCTCGGCATCCAGTTCGCCGAAGGACGCCGTCCTGACCTCGACGTCGGCGTGGGAGTTCGCGGGAAGCCCAGGCGCGGCGTGTTGCCGGCGTTGATGTGCTCCAGCATCGCCTTCGCCAGGCGGCTTACAGCGCCTCCTGCGCCGGCGACCCGCCGAGTTGTTGCGCTTCGGCGGCGACTCGTTGGGCGGCCCTTCGTGGCGGGTGAGCTCCTGGGCGTGGCGTTCCGCGAAGAACTCCTCCCAGTACAGGAAGTTGTCCGGCGACTCGGCGGCGGAGGGGTCGTCCATGGCGGCGATGTATTCTTGAATCTCGTACGGCAGCTCCTCCGGCGTCGGCGACGCGGTATAGGGATGCCGCAAGCGCTGAGCTTCCATCCCGGAGGGTTCCGCGTGTCCGGGGGCGTCATGTAGCCGGCCTCGTAGAGCAGGCGCGCCTCCCAGGCCTGGAGGGTTCGCCGGCCGAAGTCGTTCTCTGCCACACCGTCGCTAGGATATCTCTCGGCCATAGCTAAAGTGGGGAAGGGAGAATGAGTGAGAGAGGAAAGTTCGCCGGAGTTTCGGGCTGGTGGTGGGGGAGCTGTGAGAGAGTGTGAGGGACTCCGGCTAGGGGTACGGCTTATATAGGCCGAGGTTGGTGGCGAGGGCGAGAGGGGTGTAGCGGCGAGGGCGGAAAAAGTGGAAAGAGCGAAAAGTTAGTGCCCGCTGGTCCATCGCGGGAGCCGAGGCGGCGGCGGTGGCGCCGCAATTCGGCGACGCGTGGCCGACGCAACGGGCAGTTAATGTCCGGCGGTTGCCGCGTGGTTCCGAGGATGATGACGACTCGGCTTCCGTCGCTGACTCGGCGGGTCCACGCACCGTTTCGTTTTTTTCGTCGAGTTTGCTGCGTCTGGCGTTCCTAGAGCATACCCGGGAACCTGGGTTTGGCCTGGGTAGTCCAGACCAATATTGGTCCAAATCCAACCGAAAACAGGTTCCTGGGTACGCGACTGGGCCAATGTTCGATGTCCGGACCGAAATTCGGCATCCAGATCGGCGTCCTAGATAGCCGAGTGGAGATGCTCTCAGGAGTTGGACTCCGGGGCAATTAGGTTTTTCAAAGAAGACCTATGTTGTTGGGTTTTCAAGCGTAGTAGGAAAAATGGAAAATCAAGTTAACGTTTAAAAAAGACTCTAACAACACAACATACAGTAGTAAATGGAGGCAAACAACTGGGAAAACATTTTTGTCTGAACCGTTTCCAGGTATGGGAAATGCAAAGTAGGTGTCAGGTTCAGAAAACAAAATAACCACTGATGAAATATTGAATAACTTCGGTGATACATAGCACTCAGAGATGCACTGTAACAGTAGACATTACATGTGACTTATCAATGGACACGATATATTTGCAAAAAAATAATGATGTAGGCATGTACCCTCTGCCAGCAAACCCAATGACACGCTATCTTCAGGCATTTGACATCGATCTTGTTTGGTATATGCAGTATTCTCTGAGAATGAAGGCAAACAAATATTCTCTAAGAATGGATAATAGATGTAAATCTAGATGGACCCTCCTCACTGGTGTCCTTGGGCCTACTCTAATGCACGTATGGAGATAGCATATGTTCTACAATATTACCAGTCCACATGTACAAGGCTACGTATTAGTCAAATGTCCCTATGTGCATAGTATAGAGATAGCATCTGTTTTACAATCACACATTCTTTGTAGCTTTTTTCAAAATAAAGTCAATATTATATAAATGGAGGTGAAAAGGGCTTGTAGAAATTAAATAAAAGGTAGTGAACTAAGATTGTCATAGTATGCCACTGTTGTGCTCGCAGCTACTACATGCAATTAAAGGTGCTAAAAGAAATCCTAAAGTATTGATTTAAAAGGTCTTGGTTTAATAAAAGTAATAAAACTGGAACTTGGTTATTTGGCTCACATGGTTCTACATTGTGCAGCTAACAGTCAAAGCCAAAGTGTACACAAATAGGTCGCTTATAGAGCCTGAAGATGGTGTTCAAGTTCTATCCTGAAATTTGAATGTTATAAAAGAAAGAAGCCAACAGTAGGTTGCACATTCCTCTTCTAAAGATTGTCAACAATTTTTTTGAAGATTTTGGTTTCAGAGTTAGCATAAGTAGTAAAGAAACTACTATTTATGTGTGATGAAAAAACGAGCATATTAAATTTGGGTACAAAATTATTTAAGCAGCGAGCAGAAGAATACTTCTGAATAGATTTGACATCGAACATGCTTGGTGAAATATAGAATTTCAACATAGGATGCTACATGACTTGTAGATGCAGCGGTGGATGCACTATTATACCTATACCTCCTGGTTATACTATGGATGAATTCAGCCTTATCTAATAAGATAGTATACTTATCGAGGAACAAACACATAGTTACATCTGAGTTACATCTGGTAGAGATGAGCATTCAAGTAAGCTAGTGTCAGAACTTTAATAGCAACCTTATTTGGGATTGGCACTATTTTTTGGGAATACACAATGCATCTGAAACCAGATGGATCATCCATTCATATGAACCAAAGTAAGAAATTCTCATTGAATACAAAGAATGACTTGATTTAAAATTAAGGAAAATGTCATTAGAAGGCCCCTCCAAACTGCTGATCCAAAATGCAGTATGAAAAAACTAATGGATAGACACTCTGGAGAAGAATCTGACTCTATTCTATATGATAAGAACAATTCCAATATTTCAAATACTAAATAATCCTTACCACTCTTAATACTATCAGAATTTTGTCCCCTTTTATTTAGGACTTAGAAACCAGAGCTCTTTTGTATATATTATTAGAACACTTAATTTTCTGTTCTGTTGTTTGAAGCTATGATGCTTCTTGTGTTAATTGGCTCAAAGAACACTCTCAAAAGTGAAATACCCTTTTCAAGAGGAGCTGTAACATCTAGAGTTTCTTTGCCGTTAGCACAATAACTCTTTTTTATTAGAGATGGTAAGTACACACAACTTCTATGTCCATATATTAGAGCAGTTCTATAACATTTTTGTCTCTGACTCATTTGTTTCTAAACATCCAAAAAGACAAACAATGACCCGATTTAAAATAAAAGAACTCTATCATGAAGAGAAATTGAAGGGGGGTATCTGGAAATTTCCCTAAACCCTAAAATTCTGCACACACAACTTTCATGGAAGAACAACAATATAAAACCATATTATTCAAAAGTAGGGTATAAATCAAGCTCTTCGTGGTATGTATTATATGTGTACAGGACGTGAACTCACCTTTAAATTCTGTTGGTAGACAATATAAGTCTAGAATAATAATCTGGGACATACACTACAAAACTCGGAAAAACCACCACTCTTGTGCCTAACTTAATTCAACCTGCGCAGAAAAGCATATCATAGATTTCATAAAGTTTAATGCCTAAATTAATTAAAATGAGTAATAATACTACAATTTTGATGAACATAACTGAGAGGATATAGTTTTCACATGAAAGTAGCTGATGTGCATGATAACCACAACTCCTTCTGTCAGTTTGATTAGGCCAAAAAGAGCAGAAAATGGAAATTTACAATAAGAGACATGTATAATTGAGAGAAGATATATATATATCAAACACCAGATGAAAAATATAATTTTTCACATCCACACTACAGTTCTAAGCCACCATATGTTCTAGCTAGCTTATAGTCAGAACCTAAATATGAGCCCATATACCTTGGTTTGCATGGGAT
The DNA here is from genome assembly GCA_023614405.1 of Avena insularis. NCBI lineage: Eukaryota > Viridiplantae > Streptophyta > Magnoliopsida > Poales > Poaceae > Avena > Avena insularis. The sequence continues at coordinate 123,920,962 of CM042685.1, read as the reverse complement.
TTGAGATCCAGATGTATATGTAAGATAAAGAATGCATTCTTGCTCAGTCCGATCACTACTGCCACCAAGAAGACTCTAAATTGATTAGAAATTGCTTGAATATTTAGGAGAAAAATAAGAGGAGAATAAGATGAGTCTTGACCATGTAATCTCACCGGTACCAGATCCTCCGCACCCCTCGTCGCCTTTGTCAGTGTACTGGGAGGAGCAGAGATGTGGTTGCTGGAGGCGCCGGGCCATCTTCATCCCGACACGGTGGTACTCCTCCTCATCCCGGCAGTGTCCTTCACACCAAGGTTTTAGGAAGGGAGCGCCGACGGCGACCTCCCTGTGTCTATGAGCGCCCATCGGGACGACCTCCCTGCAGGAGGAGGACGGTTGGACCGCTGGTGGTCGACCTCGGGCGGAGCATGGTTGGACCGCTGGAGCGCTGTTGGTCGACCTCATGAGGCGGAGCCCTCGCTGACCATATACAAGCAAACCTTGGAGAAAAATCCCCATGGTGACGTAGAACTGGCTAGGCGGCGGAAAGACGGGGAATAGAGCAGACCACGACAGACCAAGAACACCACCACCGTATCCAATCGCACATACCAAGAACACCATCTTCTCCAATCCCACAGACCAAGAACACCACCTCCGTCTGCAGTACGAGCCCCATACAGAGTGATATGATAAGAAGAAAAGGGGTCAGGCCGCCCTCTTTTCTTTTCCGCACCAAGCCTTCTTGTAAAATCGAGTGTATAGCTCAGTTGGTAGAGCATTGGGCTTTTAACCTAATGCTCGCAGGTTCAAGTCCTTCTATACCCAAAACAAAAAAAAACCACTCTTGTATTCGTAAGGATGCATAGTAGCCTTCAAAGAGCACTCTTTGGCCTTGAGACTCGCCCCTTTCTCATCAACATCTCGACTTCGCTCGTTGTTTGAGGTAAGTATAAAGGAGATCAGACTGGCTCGGTCATTGATAGGCCGACCTTCCCCTTATTCATTGGATAGGGCGCGGGGGAAAGTCAAGTCAAGCACTAGTTAGTTGGGGTGCACTAGCGCCTTATATTTTGAAGCTAAACAGAGGCTCGAAAGACGGAGTACGTTCGAAGTCGTTGGCTGCCTTTTTGTAGTGCGCAAGTCAGAGTGAACTTCTTCTTCTGTTCTGCGAATCTACTAACGAGAACTGCCGTGCAGTCCTATCTTTTCTTAAGAAAGATCGTAGATGAACGTTTTGTTACCTAAGTAGTTGATCAATTCATTCCAAGGTAAACAAAGAGGTATTCCTTTTCTCGTTCGGTCCTTCTCTCCTTCCATCCCAGTAGGCCTATTCATGCTTTTTTGCTATCCATCTTTATCAAATAGAAGAAGGGGAAATTCTTTCTTGGGAAGAGAATCAAAAAGTTCAAAAAAGAGAAAACCACTTTCTTATTGTCAAGTAATAAACCATAGTTCTCATCCTAGGAAACCATATCGATCATCGGTTCAAAGCTCCCAACTACGAAGCTCTTTTCTAGAGCGAGTCAACAATTCGTGGATCCATGGTTTGGATGAAGCTATGTACCTGGGTAGAGATGATTTGTCTCAAAGATGTTCCGCTCATCCAAGAATCTGAAACTTCATCTACATAAACTCATAAATAGCCCTTTCCTTTCTTTTCTTGACTTAAAAAGGTAATCAATCCTTTCTCTTCATCTTTTTTCAAGTCTTCCTCTTCCTGATTGACTCAATGAGGGATAGAAATTCAGATCAACTATGAGGAGTAGGGATGCTGGGCAAGTGAATGAACTCTGTCCTAGGCATTTCCAATAAGTTCAATGAAGTGAGGGCGAAGCCTTTTTTTAGAGGGAAAATACACTCCAAATGATATTCCATAATGGAAGGAATGAGTTGCAGATTTACTGGAAGAAAAGAATACGATACTTTTCTAATCGTAGGTAGGGCTACCTATCTAGTTTCGTGCTTCAGCGTACTGCATTCAATAGGCTAGGTTATAGCTGACAGATTTCTTTAAGAACTAGCCGCCTATAAGCCTCGCTAGTAGTATTCCTACCTAGTGCCGGAGTAGTGACTCACAAGGTAAGTTCTCCTCGATGCATTTCCAACACTCTCTTTTCACGCACACTTTGGTTCCTCGAGGTAGGGACAACGTTCCAGATCTCATCCGACCGTCTATTTCTCACTGATTGGGAGATTGGATTGGAATACGAGGAGAACTGATTGGATGTCATGGAACGAATGGGGCACTACGTTGGTTACCCACTGCTAGCCTAGCGGAGATTTCTCTATTTGTTGAAAGTGGAAAGGAGTCATATTTGAATCGGAAAGTTGGGATCGTTCACTCACACCTTTCTTTGATTATCGATGACTTGGCTTCTTGCTCAAGTAAGCACCCGGCATACCAATTCATTATCCTTGGGGCTCGCTCCTTCCTATCTACTTATTCTTTCTTTGTTACTCTCGTAATGATGTTCCGAAAGAAATCAAGGTTCCCAGGTCACATCTCTGATTCTTCTTCCCTTATAGAACCTTCCCGCAAGAAATCAGTGGAAGTGGGCCCACCCCTACAACTCATCAAATCTGCCTTTTTTTCTGTTCTGCGCTGTACATATTCTCAAGTTATGAGAAAGAATGGATTTGAATGCCATTTTTCATTTCAAAAAAGAAACGAATGAAGAATATTTTCACCTATTATCTTATAAGCAATCAAAGCATTTGAACTGCTCAATAAATAATAAAGAAAGAGCTAAGGTCAAAAAGTATATGTGTTACTAATAGTAAACCAATTGGATTTGGAGTTTGCTTTCAGCTGAACATACAGATCCCCAAGACGGCACCCCCATCCCCACAATCGAACACACGAACAACCAGCCAATCCAAACTACCAAGTGAATGATAGAACAGGCCTAGGAAAAACGGGGCCACATGTCAGACAGGGGCATACCCGAATCAATGCCCGGCTGCAAAGATGCCGAAGGCCAGCACTGACAACATCGAGAAGCATCGACGCGTTGCAACGCCTACGATCCAGCGAGAGAAAAAAGAGGCCCACAAACAGAGAGACGGACCGCACGAGGCGCTGCAGAATCACTAAGAGCTTGCTGCCTCTGAGGCTTAAGCTTTTATATAATGATAATGTAGTATCTATGCTAATCGTTGCATGCATTTAGCAGGCATGACATTCTTTACCCTTTTGACATCTCCATTTTCTTATGTCCCCATGCAATGGAAGATGCAATGGCACACGCTGAAGCTGCGTGCATGCACCGACCAATAGACTATCTTTCTCTTCCTTATTATTTACATTTTAACATTTTTTAGACCCATTCGGATATTTCTCGTCCGCAACCAACAACGTTAGGCCGATTCAAGGAGGAGCGGCAGTGGCGGCGTGCTATCCCATGGTCTAGACGTTTAAGATGTAGGGCTTCTCGAGGATTTTGATGTAATTTTTGTTTTTATTGAGCTGCTTCATACTATTCGATGTTTTTTTTACTGTCAGAGTCTTATTCGCAAAAAATGCACTACCACTTTTAACTCAAAAGAACTATCACTTTCTACAAAAATAAACTAAAAATACATAAAAGTTTCTTGTAAACTAATGTGCATTCTATTTATATGGACACGGAACATGTATTTTTTGTATAAAAAATATTCAATTCTCATCACCATTCATGTTTAGAGGGAGAGAAAATGTTATCCATTATAATTGTGATGATGAACCTCGAGTTCGCCAGCGAGGTGGTGTTGCATTGGTTGTGGTGGAGCCAATGAAATGGTTATTAGGGTTTCAAGTTAAAAGTTACCATGTATGATTATGATGTAGTTATCATGGTGTGGAGTAACTAGTTACCGACATATTTTAAGTTGAAACTATCTGTCGGCGTAATGGGATCGGACGTCCCTCACATTACGCCTTGGCGCGTGGGCCAGGACTCACTAGTCAGCAACTCGGCGCATACAAGGCTCAGACAACGATGGGAACATCGCAAGGACGCAAGCACCGTGTGCTCCAAGAAGGTATGGATCTGACATGATAACTCTATGGATACTAAGTATCAACTATGATGTAGGTGCCTACGGGGCGAGATGGACACTATGACACGAGTCACGACCTGCCAGCCAGCCTTGGATGAGGAGAAAAGGATAGTGACATGTCCGAGGCAGCCCAAGCCGTCCTTTCAGGGGAGGATAAGGGCAAGATGGGGGACAGCGGAGCTGAGGAGCAGCCTCGAATGTACCTTGGAAGGACCAGAGGATCGCCCCTCCTGGGCCAGACACAGCCCAGGAGCAGAAGTCAGCCGAACCTAACAAGGCGTGTTGGGCCCTGCTTTGGGAACATGCGACAGGCCTGTGTCGACGAACACCATCATGACGCTGCCACACCGCAGACAGGTGTGACAGGTCAGGGCCTGAGCTGTCTCGCGGCCAGCAAGTGCGCATGCACACTGCCCATGGACATCCATTGGCCATAGCCACCTCCCATCTACCCGAAGACCGCGTGGCGCACTATGAGTGAGCCTAGGAACGCCCTTGGGCGGTTCTCCATGCCAGATCTTGTAGTGACCCCTTGTGGTATAAAAGAAGGCACTTAGCCATTGTGAGAGAGGTTGGACGACCAGATAGTGGGAGAGACTAGCACACAACGCGAGTATCTATAAGGGAGAGAACTGAGACCCCTCTCCACGCCGGAAAAAGAGAAGAGAAGTGAGAAAGAGGAAGTTTGGGAGGTGTAGAAGCTAGAGAGAAAGCGACTTCCCGGCACCACTGAGATCATCATCTTGTACATATGTCCACCGCAGATAATCCACCAAAGCAGGACGCAGGGTTGTTAGCCAAAGGGTGGCCCGAACCTAGGTAAAAACGATCATGTGTGCTTTGTGTATGTGTTGTGCCCGTATCAGCAGGTTTACACGACGACGTTGAGGCCGAAACGCCTTCATGACCACTACCGAACAAATAGGGGGTGTCCAACATCCCTGATGTCCGTGTTGGTGAGACACGACATCTGGTGCTCCAGGTAGGGGGACTCTCACGTTTTCGTCTTTGACGTCAATGGTTTCGTGAGATTTATCATCGTCATCAACACCGACTGCGTTGCTGCCATCCATGGCGGCAAGGAAAGCTTCTGGTACTAGAACCGTCCCTTTTACGGTTAATGCACCAGCTGCTCGGACTCGCTCTGATGGGCCTCCCACGACTGGGGGCTTTGGTGGTGGAGCAGCTGAAGGGCCCCAAAACAGATGAGGTTTTCGACAAAACAGAAGGCCTGCCTTCCCATCCCCAGGAGGAAGGAGAGGCTTTGCTCGAGCCCGAAAGCTCGAAGAAACCAAAGGAGTTGGGGTTGGAACAACACCACATCGTGATTCGCAGGAAGGATACCCCTGGCCCAGAAGATGCTACTCGGAGTCCTAATCGCCTCCTAGAAGCTACAACACTATTTACGGGCCCACCGTATCACTGTCGTCAATACTACGAGATGAAGAGTGTGTTGTGCAACCAGGAAGTGACGGAGCGGATCACAGAATGGGCAATTGAGCTCTCTGAGTTTGAGCTGTGATTTGCCCTCACTAAGGCTATCAAAAGCAAAGCACTTGTTGATTTCATCAACAAGTGGACACCTACGCCCTACAAGGAAATGGAAGAACATTCCAGCCTCCCGGGGAATGAATACTAAGGGAGATGGGTCATGTACTTTGAGGGTTACTTCGGCTACCATGAAGCCGGAGCAGGGGTCGTCATTATGTCCCCTTCCAAGGAACAATTTTCAAGTACGAGGTCCACCTTGATTTCAAGGATGAGGAAAAAAGCTCCAACAATGTGGCGGAGTATGAACCCTGCTTGTGGGGCTACGAGCCACTGCCGGCCTTGGCATAAAACAGAAGGTGGTGCAAGGCGACTCGCAACTCATGGTTAACCAAGTCATCAAAGAATACGACTTCCCGCAAATGTGGCCCTATGTTACGAGGTGACCCTTCAACTGGAGAATATCCCGCAGGGGGACAACTTCATTGCTGACTAGGTCTTCTCTGCCCTTTACAGCATGATGCCAACTTCCCTTGGAGGGTGCTTCTACGGATGTGGAGCATCCTGAGGGGACTTCGGCAAGCGAGGTCATCCGCTTCTAGCATCTCGTGGAGGAGCGCATGGATGACTTACTCCTCATGTTTAAGCGGACAGAGGTGGATGATTCTGTGGAGGCAAACACAACTCTATAGGGTGAATACGATGCTTCCCGGGGTGCCTCGTCCCGTGCTGATAGGAACGAGGAGAGGTATCCCGAAGGCAATGGTTCAGAGCTGTTGACCAGAGAGGCCTTTTAGTTTAACCCGTCGTGGTGAACCTCGATATGTTGGTCGTGTATGGACCTGAGGTGTTCCGTGTGTCCTTCTTGCGTGTGTCCTCTTATGCTTCTGCTAGGAAGTTTTTCGTCCCCCGAATCCTCTCGAGGAGAAAACCGTGTAGACTAGCAGAAACACCTGCGTGCTAGCGTTAGGGACCAGGAATGAGGTAACTTACTGCCGCCCTCGAGTGGTAAGTTCAGAGCTCAAAGACTTTTGGTCCCGCATGCTTTTGGCTACTGGAGGGGTAGAGACTTGCAGTCGCCCGTAATCCTCTCGAGGTGAAACCATATGGAAAATTTGGGCCCCGCCAGCCTCTCGAGGGCCAATAGGTAGCATGAAGATTTATTTTTATTTTTAAGGGCTAGGAACCATGGGTGAGGTAACTTGCGGCCGAGTAATGGGCCGTAAGTTCAGAGCTTGACACTTTAGGTCCTGGCAAGCCTGGGCCGCGGAGGTCAAAGCCTCATGAATTGTTAGGAACCGTGGGTGAGGTAACTTGTGGCCGAGGAACAAGCTATAAGTTTAGAGCTTGACACTTTAGGTCCTGAAGATTTGGGCCACGGAGGTCAGAGCCTAATGAGCCGTCAGGAACCGTGGGTGAGCTAACTTGCGGACGAGGAACGGGCCGTAAGTTTAGAGCTTGACACTTTAGGTCCTGAAGATTTGGGACGCGGAGGTCAGATCATAATGAGCCGTCAGGAACCGTGGGTGAGGTAACTTGCGATCGAGGAACGGGCCATGAGTTCATATCTTGACACTTTAGGTCCTAAAGAGTTGGGCCGCGGAGGTCAGAGCCTCATGAGCCACCACGTAGGCCTCTCGAGGAGAGCACTATGGGGCCCGTGCCCGCCCGCGATCCTCCTGAGGGGAATCTTGGGTATCACATGTTTGGAGGTCCTGACCGAGGACGAACATGCCCCAGCCAGGATGCATCTCTAGTGCTGGCCTGTTTCATTTATACACCATGCTAGGGTCTCAAGCACCGGGAACCATGGGTGAGATGACTTATCGCATGAGCTAGTCCGCAAGTTCAGAGCTCGATACTTTAGATTCTCGGTGTTGACGGGGGCGGTCCGTCGATGGGCACCGTCCTAGCCCCCGCTAGTATGATGGATATACGAGAACATAGCAAGCACGTGGGAAGAAAGGAACATCCATCAGAACGAATCGATTTGCGAGAAAATTAGACAAAAATTATCGACAACTGTGGCGGTTCCCTTCCTTGAATCCCTGCCCCTAGGGTTGAAAAACATTTCCCAGCAGAAAAGAGTGGAGACTGAAGTCACCTTAACAGGGATGAACCATATGGCACAGCTCGTTTGACCTCGAGGCGCGAAGGCATTCCTAACTCCGCAAGATCCCCAACGTAGCTGTCTTGTTGGCGCTCCTATCATGGCCCTTTCCAGCCAATGAGTCCCTTGCGAAAGTTGTGGGTCCGGGGCCCTAGGGCGCCAAGCCTTGCTATGCTTGTTACTCATATCCTGCCTCCTTTTGCCGCCGCACTCCTCCCTTACCTCCCTGAGATTGACACACTCGCTAGTATCGTGGCCTTGCCTCTGGTGGAAGACGCAGTATGGGTTTTGGTCATCCGCGTCACTCACGCCTTGCCTCGGAGTGCGCTTCCTAGCGGCCTTCTCCGTAGGCCGGCCGGTGCTTCCCTCAGGCTCAATGGTCACGTCCATTGGCTCATCATTGTCGCAGGCGAACATGTATGTCGCCTTCGCCTTGGTGCAACCATCGACCATCATGAAGATCTCGACAATCATTGAAAGGTTCTCTCCGTGGTGACCAATCTTGTCAAGCACCCCGGCATCAGTGACCCCTTTGGCGAAGGCCGCGATGACCCCTTCGACGAAGGCCGTGATTACCACAGGCTTGGTCAAAGCGCTAAAGATACTTGCACATGGTCTCATATGGGCCCTGGCATACCCTCCTGACGTCCTAGTAGGTGTACACCGGCATGTCCATGTCTCCAAACTTGGCGATGAAGAGGCCGCAGAGCTCGGGCCATGAGCCTATGGATCCTTCGAGGAGGTTTAGCAGCCAGGTACAGGAATCCACAACTAGGACCATGGGAAACCAGTTAGCAAGGACGTGGTCGTTGCCTCCCGCTGCCTCGACTCGCATTGTATAGAGCTGTAGGAACTCCATGAGTTTGGTGGTGCCGTCATAGCGTGGCGGCATATCTGGCTTGAACTTGGGTGGCCACACCACCTTGCGGAGGTGCTCGGCCAGGACATGGCAGGACAACTAGAGCTATGGGTCTCCCCATCGCCGGTAAGGGATGACCTATACTGGAGCCCTACAAGCGATATGTCCTGGAGAATCCGGATTTCGCGGCCTCAATGCCTTGCTAGGGTCACCCATGTGTCCTCCATCGAATGGGTGACCTTGGCCCGAATTCGAGCTTTTCCGAGCACGCCGCGGCTGGCGGATCTGCACCTCCTGAGCCCACGTGCCCGTCACAGAGTGGAGGCGATGGTTGCGCGCCATGAGCTATGTCGCCCTGTCGTGCTTCCGACGCCTCGGGGTTGTCACAGGAAACATCCATCAGGACTGCGAGGCGGGCCTGCCACTCCTCCCGCATGTCCTTAGTGGGTGAGTAGTGGAGAAGCTCCTTTTCCATGAGGCGGGCCGTCTTCGGGGTGAGTGGAGCGCGGGCGCCCGAGTCGGTGAGGTGCTTGTAGAGGAGTTTTCCCCACATGCCCCCACCGGAAGGCATGGCGGGGAGCTGTAGCCAGCTCCAAGGCAGGGCGAGGGCAGCATGGCGTGAGCCCTCGAGCCTTTTCTCTTGCACCCGCAGGGAGCGGGTGTCGCGAGGCTGGCTGCGAGGAACCATGTCGACACCATCGGCCGAAGTCCGTTGGCACGCCGCAGCCCCCTTGTTGTTGTGGTGGCACGACAAATGCCATGGATATGCGAAAGTATGGGGCCAATGGATGCTAGTGGGATCTGGGGAGGGAAGATGTAGTGATTTCTACACACAACTGACTAGAACATAGATCTTTATTTCTCCTCAATCAAGTTACAAGTGCTCCTTGAGATGTATCAGAGAGAGGAGGAAGAAGACTACTATGCGAGCCGTTCGGTGTCAAATGAATCGATCCCCCTCCCAGGAAGCCATTCCCCTCCTTATAAAGGGGTTCCTTGACTCCTCCTAGGGCTGACGTTGCAAGCATATTCTTAGAATATGCTTGTCCCAAAGTGGTAACTTGACGGAGCTCTTTCCGTGTCTCCCTTCTATCGACGGCAAGGACCCAGAACCCCCACATGTGAGCCTCGGGCTTGCCCACTGTCACCTCCGTGACGGCTGTCTGCCCCTTTGTGGCTCTGCTCTTTGTCTTTAGCGCTTGGCCCTGTGTAGATTCCTCCTAGCCAGTAGCTAGGATTTGACTCTCGAGTCCTTCTCCTTCTCCTGCAAGTTTCCCGTTACTTGGCCTCGTCTCCCATAACTCGGCTCGGCCTTCCTGCGTATGATCTGATCAATATTATTTGGCCGACTTAATTCACACGTCGGCCGAGTAAGGTATTAATCACTCAATTCTAGCCAAGCCATGGCTTATTCGGCCAAGCCTTGCATAACTCGGCTAACTCAGCTTATAACTCGACATATGGTAAGAAAGGTTCCTTCCTTCTTTCTGCTACCTTGACCCTACCTCGAGTCATCCTCCCAACATTAGTCCCCGAAGCTGGTGCGGTCCTGCCGGAAACTTCGGCCGGGCCACACCAGTTTCCAGACACTCGTTCCTTCTCATTTCTTGTCCGAAGTATCTCTTAGTCGATGCTCTTTTCCAGCTATCCTTCTTTTGTTTGTCCTCTTTTACCGAGGTACGAGCTGTGTTCCGAGTCATTCTCATTTTTCTGGGGTATCTACTTGGCTTCTTGAGTAAGCCTCGTCCTACGTGTACCAATCATCATTGCTGTCTGGTTTTTTGTACCGCTACAGTGTTCGCTGACACGCTACAGTGATTGCTGCGCACGTCACGTCGGCGCAGTGATGCTTCGATAAACGCAACGGTCACACTGCCTGATCTCCTCCTGCATAGTGTGGCCCTAACTGTGGCTCCACTCTTTGTCCGCGGATGGACGATACATGCGTCCGTGCGGTTACCGCGGCATAGACACGATCCCACTACCGCTCACCCTACGCGGTTATAAACAGGGGATCGGGGCTGGGTTGATTCACTTTTCCCCTCCCCACTCCCTTCGTCTTCCTCCCAACACCGCCGCAGCCATTTGTGCTCTAGTGACCGCGCCATCGTAGTTCTTCCTTGACGGCCACTCCGCGGCTCATCTGCCCTTGCGAGCTCGCCGCCGCGCCCCCGCTTTCGGCTCTCCACTGGTGTTCTTTTCCGCTGCGTTTTGTGGCGCCGTTGCTAGGTATTTTCCCTAGGTGCTCTTCCTGTTTACTCCAATCTCCCGCGGTGGTTCTTCCTCTGCTCTGTCACCGCGTTCATCGCCGTCGCGACGGGGCCCTGTACTTCTAGGCCTCTCCCTGCCGCCAATTATTCTTCCGTTGATTCCTCCGACGAGCCTATGTCTAGCTCTGTCAGCGGTGCCCTCGTCGGGGAGGAGGAGCTTATGGCAGGTCCAGAATGGGGCTCCTGGCAAGGCTCCACCGTCACTCGCCGAGAGGTCGAGTAGCTACGCAAGACTCGCCGAATCCCGTCCGAGGTAAATTGTCGCTTACCCGGTAAAGAATCTTCCCCTGCACTTGATGAGGGCGAATACGTAGTCTTCCTGTCTCACTTCGCCCGAGGATTCGGCCTCCCTCTTAGTGATCTCGCTAGGAGTTTCTTAGATTACTTCAGCCTTTAGCCGCATCATCTGCCGGCTAATGCCGTAGCTTCTCTCTCGGCTTTTATCTCGGCTTCAGAGGGTTATTTCAGCCTTTGGCCTTCAGTAGACGTATGGTCTAAATTTTTCCAGATCCGAGCCAACATAGTGCCAGATAAATCTCTCCATCCCTCTGAGAAATCTTTAACCCAATGTGGGGCCGCCTCCATTACTCCTCGGAAAAACTCTGTGTTTCCCCATGTTGCGGGTCTTGAGTCTTGTAAGAAATGGCATAGATCATTTTTCTATGTCAAGAATACTGGAGCAGAAGACAAGATTCGGCTTCCTGCTTTATCCATTGGTCCTCCTCCGAAGAAGAACTGGCCTTATAACCCGAAGAAGTACCATGCTCTTGCCGAGGAATTCAAGCTTCGGCTTAAGGAATTAACTCGGGCCGGGCTTCGGGGTGAAGATCTGATGACCGTGTTCCTCAGCAGCTGAATCTGCCCCTTCCAACTCCGTTCTCACAAGCTTTGCTACATGTGTGGTCCTTTGGATCCCAACCGAGTTTCTACGGTTGAGCTTGATGACTACCAGATTTACAAACGTGTCCGGGCTATCTTCAAGACTGAGATGCCCGAGGAATGGAAGTGGGGAATGAAGCCATTCTCTCGCGAGAATCCTCCTCCTCGGGTAAGTTTGACATAGGTGGTTTTGTCCGAGTTATTCTTCCATTATTCTTTCGCTAACTCTTGTCCGCTTTTATCGCAGAGGTTTCCAGAGCAGTCCACAGAAGATGCCGAGGTTTTGGCTCTTCCTTGGACCGCTGACCGCAATACCCCGGACAACGGAGAACCTGATCCGGAGGAGTTCATTCCTAAGCCGAAATCTGCTACTGTTCGCGCCCAGAGCATGACCTCGGCCCGTGCTGATGAAGGTGATTCGGACGACATCCAAATTCTCGAGGTAGTTGTCGTGGTGCCTATCTCTTACACATTTCCAGCTCCTTATTTCCCAGCTAATCAGACTGGTCATGTGCACGAGGTCGAACCTCTCCCTTCTGAAGCTCCTGTTGCTTCCAAGAAGCGCACTGCCTCGATGGATCCTTCCGATGCTGCCCCCAGGAAACGAACCAAGAAATCTTCCCAGCACATTCCGAGGCGTAAGGCTATGCCTAGAGTTACTGGGTAAGTTTCCCTTCATACTTTCATTTGTATTTCTTGTTTCTCTCTTTCTATCTCCGAATCAACTTTTATTTCCTTGCAGAGCTCCACTTTTTTCTAAGCCTAGCGGTCCAAGTATGACATCTCATACTACTCGGCCGCCTTCACCCTCACCTCCGAAAGATGTTCAGGTTCCCAGTCCTCCTCGTGATGATTCTCCTCCAGGACCGACTAACGCATCTCCTCGACGAGACGAGCCCATTGCTCCCCCTGTTGTCTCCAAAGATACCCCAATGCCGGATCAGCCGGCTGACCCAGCTGTCCCCCTCAAGACTCCCGAAGCTTCCCCCATTGATCCTTCGTCTTCCGTAGTTCCAGCTTCTGCTCAAACTTACACCGAGGTTACCACTAACTCTCCCTCCTTGGAGGTTGTCGTTCCTCCTGCTGCATAGGATGTTGCCCCCAGTTCAGAGGTCGTTCCTACTGTCGAAGTTCCCGCCAAGAGCAAGAAAGTTGTTGCCGCTAAACCCTTGCCATCTCAGAAGGGGCCAACAAGTTCCTCTCAGCGCAGCATTGCTGATATGCTTCGCAAGGGGGGCTTCTACTGCTAAACCTAGTGTTGCTCTTGCTGCCGATACACAACTAGTTCTCCACAAGACTCCGGCGGCGACAGTTACGCAATAGGTCCGAGGTAAAGTGTTGACACACACTGAGAGTGGGAATAGCCGCGGCTCGTTGGTGGAGTATGCCAATAATTGGAATGCCGCCGATCAACTTGAAGACAATCCGAGTAGCCAACCATTCCAGCTCTCCGACATCAGAAGTCGCTTGCATATGGCTACTAAGATTGTCCTCGAAAGTGACAAGATGAACAAGGTAAACGCTTCAATTTATACTGTCCATTATCCATATGATATTATATACACACTAGTCCCCAAAGCTTGTAACCGAATGACTTGTTATTCGTTTGGAAGCTTTACTTGTTTCAAATATAACCACTTGCCGAGTCAAATGTATTCGTGGTATGGATGTACTGCAGTTTTGAATATCCAGCCATCTAGATCCGAGTCAATGTTTTACTTGATTCGGATCTGCTTTAGTTTTGAATATCCAGCCATCTTGATCCGAGTCAAGTTTTACTTGATTCGAATCTGTTGTACTTTCGAATATCTAGCCATCTAGATCCGAGTCAAGTTTTTCTTGATTCAGATTTGTTTTAGTTTCGAATATCCGGCCATCTAGATCCGAGTCAAGTTTTACTTGATTCGGATCTGTTGTACTTTCGAATATCTAGCCATCTAGATCCGAGTCAAGTTTTACTTGATTCGGATCAGTTGTACTTTCGAATATCCAGCCATCTAGATCCGAGTCAAGTTTTTCTTGATTTAGATCTGTTTTACTTTCGAATATCCAGCCATCTAGATCCGAGTCAAGTTTTTCTTGATTCGGATCTGTTTTACTTTCGAATAACTTGTTGTTATTTTCAGGTTGCTCACGATCGGAGGACGGCTGAATTTCAAAGGTTGCTCTTTGCGCACAAGAAACTTCAAGATAAATTCGAGCAAATGGTCCCTGCTGTGAAGAAAACTGGTAAACTACTCAGTTCTTAGTGTCTTTTATCCTTGTAAAAAATTCCATTTTTGTACCAATTTCTGATGTGCTATTGTGCAGTTAATGTCAACAACCTGAATACCCGTCTTACAAAGAAGGTTGGGCTCTTGAAGGTTAGTTACCCCTTTTGCCCTTTTATTTATCCACTTTTGTTCGAGGTAAATCTTGGGTATCTTACGACCTCTCGGCTTTGATATAGCCGAGTTACAAACACTTGCAGCGTCGCATCAAGAATGCATATCTATGCCTGGTATGATGCTGCATTTTTTAGAACAAGTTGCCGCTCACTCGGCACAACTTAAGGAAAAGGATGACGAGATAGCCCGGTTACGCTCCGAGGTCGAATCTCTTAAACTTGCCCAGAAGTCCGAGTTAGAGAAAGTTGATCAGGAGTTCTCTGAGGAGAAGAACAGACTGAGTTTACAGCTTCAGAAGGACAAGGAACTTCTTGATGCTGCCGAGCTAAAGAACTAGGCGATGACCAAAGAAATCGCTGGTTTTGAAAAGAATATGGCGAACTGGACCACGGATCTCCAGAAAATGCTGCGATATATCCATCGTGAGTTTTCTATTATTGGCCGAGTTACTCTTTTCCCCTTGCTTTCCTTGACTTATCTGATTTCTTTCCTGTAGATCATTTTCCAGAAGCTAAGTCTGTAAGCTCCAAGGCTATGATTCTGCTCGTGAGCACCGAGGTGTTCCCCTTGCTCCGAATCAAGAATACTCCATGGAAGATTTTTTGATTTCCATTGCCGCTGCTATTGGGCCAATGAAAATTATGGGAAAAGATTTGGTGCGAGCAGCTATTCGAGCCTACCATTTCCTCTGGCCAAATGATCCAGATATTGACGAAGTAGAAATGCTTGTGGCGAGGTTGATGGAGTCCCAAACTCAATTGAATCTTTGGAGGGAATCCGCTGGACGAGCTAGGGCTGATATGGCTCTTACAGTTGTTTTGTCGTGGTAGGAGGATATCTCCCTCTATATTCTGATGAACTTGCGCACTGGCTCTCCTTGGATTGAAAATCTGGATTTCGTTGCTCGTCGCCAAGCCCGTGCCTTCCAGCTTATTGAATATGCTGATGTGCATCACTGGATCGAGGGGCCAAGTTTCCTTACTAACCAGGCTAAAGATGATGCTGAAGCTATGGATGAAGATGAATCCGGTGGCGATTCTGGTGATGAGGAAGGATCAGACGAAGGTTCCGATAAGGCTGATGATTCCAGCGATAGCTCGGGTGGGGATGCCGAGGCTCGATCCTCTTCCAAGGGAACTGAGGCTTCTCAAGCCCAAGGCGGAGTCTCTCAGCAGCCAAAGCCTGCCCAAGATGTCCCTGTGACCTTCGTCGACGCCGAGGTAACCTCTGCCGAGGTTCGAGCAACTTCGGAGGCCCCTGTTCCTAAGGGCGCTCCTTCTAGCGAGGCCGAGGTAGCCCCAACTGCGTCTGAGATACCAACGTCAGAAACTCCTTCCGCTACTACTGTTCCTCCCCCGGGTGATTCAGCCACTGCCGATGTTTAGGTTCAACAACTCTTATTTGTTTAAGTCCCCGGTATGTCGGGTGTATGCTATCCTAAAACAGTTATCCACCTTTTGGTACAATGTGAACCGTTTTACTTTTGGCATCATATGCTGTAGTAATGTTGTTACTCTATCTAGTTGAGTTTGTGTGATTCGTATCTTTGTTTGCAAAATTTTAACTTAGTAAATCCGAATCATGTTTCCATATGTCTGATTTTCGTTTGGCATCCATCTTGTGTCTTTCATTTATTCTTAGTTGTAAAACTCTTGGCTTTACATTTTTGTCTCAAGGACTATGAGTCCTAAGCCCATATATCTTTTAAACTAATGGACTTACTACCTTTCCAAGTTAGCTGTCAGTAAAACAATATAAATAGGGTACTTTCCTCGTTATATCTCGAATTGCTGATATTATTACTTGTGTGACTATGATAGTACAAATTGTTGGTCGTTTCCTCTGAGTTATTTCTGGGGTTGCCAAAGCGATTATTTATATCGCATCTATGATTGATGATAGATTAGTCGGGGCAGTCCCCGAGTCATTGCTTGGGCTCCCGTGGTTCCATCCATAATCAAGTCGACAAATAGTACGGGGTAGTCCCCGAGTTACTGCTTGAGTCACCAAATTTTCATACATACGCAAAAATGACAAACAATGTGAGGCAGTCCCCAAGTTACTGCTCGCGTTGCCGAAGTTTCATGCATACCCAAAAATGACAAAGATTGTGAGGCAGTCCCCGATTTACTACTCGGGCTGCCAAAGTTTCATACATACCCAAAAATGACAAACATTGTGAGGCAGTCCCCGAGTCACTGCTCGGGCTGCCGAAGTTTCATACATAATTAAAAACGACAAATAACATGGGGCAGTCCCCGATGAAAGGATATTTCTTATCCCTAGATATTTTTGTGTTTATTACAACACACATAACGGACTAATTATTTGCCAAGTATTCTACAGGTTGCATTTCTAGAATTCCCTGACTAATTTCTCACAAAAAGGACTTTCCTGCTGCTCCACATTTTGCCTCAGTGATGTCCGGTAGTACCAGAGAATTCATCCGGTACTACCGCTCAGGACCAGCAGCACCGGGTTTCACTTCCGGGCCTGGCAAATATGGTGGGTATACTGGCCAAAGGCCTCAGAACTGAGCGGTATCAAAAAGAGGTAGTACCGCATTTTGGTACCGCCCATGACTGAAGCAATTGGTAAGCTCGCCAAACTCCTCAGAACTGAGCGGTATCAAAAAGCAGTAGTACCGCATTTTGATACCGGTCAAGGCTGAAGCGATTGGCAAGCTTGCCAATCTCCTCAGAACTGACCGGTACTAAAATGCGGTAGTACCGCATTTTAGTACCTATCACTACTGAAGTTTCTGGCCAGTTGACTCACACTGATGTTCCCCCCGGTATCAAAATGCGGCACTACCGCATGTGTTGAAAGTGAATCTTGGGCTATGTAACTCAACGTTGCATCTCCGGTATCTGTCCGGTAGTACCGGTTGTTTTCGATACTACCGCTTGGAAAATCCGTTACTGCCGCTGCATTCAATGCCCAATGGTCAGATTGGATCTAGAGCTATAAATATCCCTTTACCTACCTTGGGACAAGGTGCTCATTTGCATTGAAGTCTACTACCACCATTGGAGCCACCAAATCCACAAGATCTCTTCAATCCACCACCCAAAGTCCTTGATCTTTGGGGAATCGAAGGAGGAGGCCTTGATCTACTACTTCACCAAAAGAGATCTTCATTTCCCCCTCATTCACTTGAGGGCCCCCTTTTCTCTAGTGTTTTCTTGGAAACCCTAGTTCTAGATTTGGTTCTTACAATATTATCTTTGATTGTCTTGACAACTTGCTTGTATTTCGGAGCCTCCAATTAAGTTGTGGATGTGTGCCCTAAACTTGTAAAGGTGCCGGCTTCCACCTTGAAGGTTGCCGATATAGTGGAAGGTGAATCGATCCCGTCGGGGTGAGATTCATCGGAGAACAAGGGAGGCCTCTCGTGGCGTTGGTGGTTTGAAATCACCCCCTCTCCAAACATAGACGTACTTCCCCTCAAAAGGGAGGAACTATGGGAAACAAATCCTTGTGTCTCCGCGTCCACCACTTTGGTTACTTATATCCTTTACCGTACTTTACTTACTTGCTCTCGTTTAGTATTGTGTTAGCTAGTGCTTATTTGTCATATAGGTAAATTCACCTTAGTTGCATTTTCTAGAGAATTTACCTTATTATCAAACCCTAATTTGAAAAAGAAGAAAATTTGAAGTAGCACCTATTCACCCCCCCTCTAGGTGCCCATATGATCCTTTCAATTGGTATCAGAGC
The DNA here is from genome assembly GCA_023614405.1 of Avena insularis. Lineage (NCBI taxonomy): Eukaryota > Viridiplantae > Streptophyta > Magnoliopsida > Poales > Poaceae > Avena > Avena insularis. The sequence continues at coordinate 123,903,226 of CM042685.1, read as the reverse complement.
CTCGGCTCTTTATTTGGGCTTTACCGCCTAAGAGAATATGGGTAGCCATGCAGGGGATGGTGATGGTGAGCCCACCACGGTGACCATGGAAGATCTCAAAAACTTGGAAACAAGATTGAGCTCTTCCTTGGTCAACAAAGTCAAGAATATGCTTGAGCAACTTCTTAAATACAAAGATGGCTCATCATCCCCCTCTCCTCAAGAGGATCCTCCATCCGTTTTACCTAAAGGGAATACTCCGGTATCCCCCGAGGATATGATGGTAAGGGGTAAACAAGACAACACTAATTCCTCCACACAAAATGATGGGGGGAAGGGTGAGGACCGTGATTCATGGTACTCTCCCGACCCTCCAATCCCTCACCCTCATGTATACAATAGAGGTGACCCACCTAAGCTTGAAGAATCTGCTACTTTTGCTCAATGGCAATCACTAATGAGAACTCATATGCGCAGTTCTTGCATTGAACTATGGAACATCATCGAGCATGGACTCTTTATTGGGGATCCAAACAACTTGACAAGAAGAGAGGTTGTCAATAGTCAACTCAATGCCACTGCCTTGCATATGATTCAACAAGGATTGGGTACAAAGGATTATCCACACATTGAGCACTTTAGCATTGCCAAGGAAGCTTGGGATGCCCTCACTGTATTGTTTGTTGGAAATGAGAGTATGAGGAGGAACCGATATGATGCACTAAGCAATGAAGCCGAAGGCTTCTAAATGATGGAAGGTGAAGGTCATGAATACATGTACCGAAGGCTCAAGACCACCGCCACCGCTTTTAGAAACATGGGTGCCTCACATGGGGATGATGTGTGGATAAAAAGGAAATATGTGAGTGCACTCATGCCCTTTGAGCCCACCGACTTGAAGAGCCTACAAGGAAGACACAACTACCATCTCATGACCTCCAATGAAGTTATGCAAGAGATGGCCGCTTTCAAAGTTGCCACCAAGAATGCCAAAGATGCCCGTGTTTGTGCCCTTGGTATGAGCAACGTTGTCAATGTTGCTTTGAAGACCAAAGTTGTGGACCATGGGGATGAAGATGATAGTGATGAAGGCCTCTCCATGGACCACCCCGATGAAGTCAAGATTGCTCATAGTCAATATATGACCTTCTATGCAAAGAACTTTTGGAAGAACCCCGCCAAGGCCAAGATGGAAATGCAACGAAGAAGCAACCCAAATGGGAAAAGAGAAAATACTACTAGATTGAGAACTTGCTTCAATTGTGGTGACCGCTATCACTTTGTGGCAAGTTGTTGTTGGGAATATGCCCTAGAGGCAATCATGTATGATGAGATTTCCCATTGTATTCATAAAGATATAAAGTTGTCCTTCTATAAACATCTGATGTGTATCATTGAATATGTGATTTGGTTGTGGAACTATACATTCATGTTGTTTGTACTAAATATCCTTGGTCGTCGAGGTTGTGCTGGACACACAACTTAGACCAATGCGAAAGTTGGCTTGATGACTCGGTTCCACTTGTCATGAGCATGGAGATGCTATTCCAACTTACACAGATTCGGCTAAAGAGTTTAGCAAGTCGGATTGACCCATATTGAGGTACAACGAACAAGTTGTCATTTGTATATCTCAATCAATGTAATTCTTAGACCTGAGGTTATTGCATAATCCAAGTTGAGGATCACCAACTTAGGTTCTGTCAAACGCTGATTTGTAACTGGGCAGTTATAAAGGCAGAGTTCGGGTTGACTGAGAATCAAGTTGCGTGATGTGAATAACCAAGATGGTATTTTGCCCCTCCACTTGGAGAGATATTCTCTAGGCCCTCTCAGATGATATGATTCGGAAAGCATGGCCATGCACGACTCGGTTAAGTGTTAACCGAGGCGATCGACTAAGAGTTAGTCAGGTGAATCACTTATCTCGGATCGAGAAGAGAGTCAGACTATTTAAGGGATGACAAATATTCGCCTATAGTCTGACAAGGTATATCGTGAGGCAAAAGGGACTCAGGCGTAAGTCACATTGGAAAGGCAAGTCGTCATGACTCTTTGGTACTTGGGAGTCGGCATGTTCTGCTAGGAGCCGCTACCGACTAATTGATTGAGAGTCGGACTCTAATCGTGTCCAAGTAGCCATGAGCCTGCGGGTTCACACACTTAAGAGTGGGAGCAAGTTTAGATTGGATCTGAACTGGAAATCTAGTTGGGTTGGACCCGAGCCTGATTTGGACTAAGTCAGTGAGTCGAACTCATAGGGACTAATATTACATGGGCTTTGGTGAATGGGCCACACAAGAAGAGTCCACGTTCACTCCCTATATATAGTGGAGCACCGTAACCCAGAAAGGAAAATCGTTGTTCGGTTAGGTCATTCCATGTGTTGGAAACCCTAGCTCCACAGTCCCCGCCGTCAGATCGAACCTAGCATTCAGCTTGGTGCTCCTCCTTGCATGTGTGGATACCAACAGAGGTGTTGTACGATCAGCACCAAGATGATCGGATAGCAAAGGACTGCACTGCATCAACTGGCGCGCTTCATTGGTAATCCGCAACTGCACATCTAGTAGTAAACTTGTGGCCTTCTACCTTGGCTAGATCTTGGGATCACCACGCTAGAGGAAAAGTTTTGTTTTATCTCTACGTGGCCCAACAGTGGTATCAGAGCGATAGCTTCTGGTTTTAGGCTCGAGATCTCGCATATGTGATATGCGGTATGATGTAGATGAGATCTATATGCTTTTTGGGTGGTCGATCTATGAGATAGATCGGTTTTGTACGAGGTTGATTGGATCAACTGTACTCGGGGAATGGTAGATCTGATTTCCGTGATCATACTTCTAAGGTCATGGAACGACATACCCCTACCGGTCGGCTTCCGCCATTGGGGTAGACTGTGACACGTAAATCCAGATGCGATGATCGAAGATTAAAAAGTTTGATCGAATCAGAACAATGGTCGGAATCCATGTCCGGATCATAGATGATATCTACGTTTCCGGGACCTCCGGCTTCGCCCTGTCGTAGCGCCTTAGATGTCGTTGCGAGTTTCACAATGCCGGTAGATATTGTATCTATGCATAACTTGTTTTTTGCAGGAAGTTGTGAATGGTATGGTTCATGTGCATGTGATGTATGTGTGTAATCCATACGTGATCTGCGAATCACGGTTTTTGTCAGCCGGCTGGAGCCTAGGTGTTGTCATATTATTGTATAATGACCTGCGTGTCGGATTCTCCTTGTAGTTTACTTTACTAAGCTAGTGTAGCTGTTTGGAGAGCCCGGATGGCAAACAAGGGATGTACATGTCGGCAACATGGAGTAGGACGGCAAGTGGAAAGAGTTGGCACGAGTCGGATTACAGGCTTTGTGGAGATGGAGATCGCCATGAAGAGAGCCATACCATTTCACATTATAATTGATTTATTTTGTGTTATTGTTATGTCTCTGTTTTACCTCTATTAGATAGTCAGTAAAATTTAATCCCTCAAAGAAGGTCTAGTCGGTTTTCCCGCCAGTGTTTGCACCATCACAAGTCGGACATTTTTGGTAGTGGCCTCATAAAATTGAGGTGCTGCCAATTCTTTCTGACTAGGTGGGTTCGAGTCGGACTCTTACAGCGGAAACACTCGGTAAGCTAGACGGGTCTATCACAACGGTTATGGGGCTCGGGGAAAAGTCGTATGGGAGCCAGGGCATTTGATGCCACCCGTCCAACAGGAGTCGTATGAGATGCGATTAACAAGGAGTTGTCTACCTAGATCACTTGGAGGCTAGCGGTGATGCTAGAGCTCACTAGCCGACTTGCTTATTTAGGATCCTGAATCACTAAGCAACCATCGGAGGGGTGTTGGTTCTAGTGGGAGCATAAAATATTAACGTGTTTAATATGGTTGCTCTTTTATGAACATGTCTTAAGTGTTTTGCATATTTTCTATTGTAGATCATGGCACCGAGTAGCAGTCACTCTCAGATATCCGGTTTTGCATTGAGAACCATTCTTGAGAAACATAAACTGAACGACACTAATTTTACCAACTGGTATCGAAATCTGAGAATTGTTCTCAAACAAGAAAAGAAGGACCATGTCCTAGACAACCCACTTCCAGATGAGCCAAATGAGAATGCGACTGTCGCTGCCACCAATTCCTACCGTCGGGCTAAGGATGAGTCCACGGATATTAGCTATCTTATGCTTGCTCACATGGAACCGGACTTGCAAAAGTATTTCGAGCATGTTGAGGCCTACGATATGATCGAAAGCCTCAAAAGTATGTTCCAGGCTCAGGCGAAGACTGAGAGGTATCAAGTCTCTCAGGCTTTGCTGAGTTGCAAGCTTATGGATGGTGATCCACTGAGTCCGCATGTGATCAAAATGGTTGGTTATGTGCAGTCTCTGGAGAGGCTTGGCTACCCCATTAGCGAAGAGTTCTCTACGGATATAATTCTGAACTCTCTTCCTAGTGCATATGGGAAGTTCATTTCGAACTACCACATGCATGGTATGGATAAGAAGCTCACTGAATTACATGGGATGCTCAAACAGGCAGAGGCGGATCTCAAGAAGGGCACCAGTCAAGTGTTGATGGTGCAGAACAAGGCTAAGTTCAAGAAGAGTTCTTGGACTAAGAAGAAGGCTAAGTCAGGAGGAAAGCAGGCTCAGGACCCGGTCCCAGGCGCTTCCTCAGGGACTAAGCCACACTACTAGAAAAACGCCTATTCGTGGCGCACCTGAAAAGGCCTTCCGTGGCGCACTAGCAGTGCGCCATGGGCCTCGCGCTACGGCTATCTCGTAGCCATGGCGCACTGCATGGTGCGTCACGGTTATATCGAGATAGCGTGGCGCACTACCAGGTGCGCCACGGGTAGGGGTACAGGGTGCGCCACAGATGTGTTTTTCAAAAAACAAAAAAAATGGAAAAAACACCCTCGTTTTGAATTGCAAAAGCAATCGGGTCCGTGCATCGCCGCCGCAGTCGTGTCACCTCGCCAGAGCATGGCCATGGTAGGGAGGTGCGGGAGGGGTCATGGCCGCTCTAGTCCTCGCCGGCGTCGAGGTGGTAGGAAGGGTGTGGTTGGAGAAAGGAAGGTAGGAAGAGAGGGATGAAGGAAGAGATGGAGGAAGAGAGGGAGGAAGGAAGAGATGGAGGAAGAGAGGGAGGAAGGGAGGTCGGACGCCGCCGTCACTGCAAGGAGAGGAGGAGGCCTCCGTTCTGCTGGCCACGCATCACCACTGCAAGGAGAGGAGGAGGCCGTCGTCGCGCCGTCACTGCAAGGAGATGAGAAGGGGAAGGAGGAGAAGGAACAAGGAAGAAGGACAAGGAAGAAGGAGAAGGGAGAAGGAAGAAGGAGAAGGGAAAGGAAGAGGGAAAAAGGGGGAGGGAAAAGGTGGAAGGGAAAGGTAGGTGGGCGGGGTGAGGATTCGAAATTTGAATCCTGCCCAAGCTTATCCGTGGCGCACTAGGTGGTGGTGCGCTACGGGTAAGTCACCCTCTATTTTTTTTCTGCAGGAAAAAACGGTCTTTTGACCGTAACTTTTTACTCTTTTCGAATTTTGAAAATCTAAAAAATCTCTAAACGACCAGAGGTGGTTGCGAGCAGATGCGAAATCTCGTTCTCGTCATTTTGGTATATATTATGATTTTTTTCGATATCTTATGCAAAAGTTACGGCCTTTTTACCGTGGCATGACTTTTTTTGCAAATAAAGTCGAAACTCATGTTTGTTAATTTTACTAGAAGCTATACCACATTACCTACCTAAATATGAAAGGATTTAATTTTTTGAAGTGTTTATCATTTTCTTTTATTTTTTGCAAAGCCTAAAAAGGCGATCCACGGGGGGGGGGGGGGGGAGGGGGGGTGGTGGAGTTGGTGCAGGATAGTTTGGCATAGGGCACTAGGGCAAGGTGCCCTACTACTAAGTTTATACATCCATGGCGCACATGGCATAGTGCGCCACAGAACTTGCCACAACCGTAGCGCACCTACCCCATGTGCGCTACGTGGCATGCGCTAGCAGCCCTGCCCACATATATCTGGCATACCCCATGTGCGCCACGGTTGTTCAAGTTACTAGTAGGGCACTATCCACAGGTGAGCCACGCCTATTTTACCCGTGGGACACTTCAACCATGTGAGCCACGGATGTGCGGATTACCTATAGCCCTTTTCCTAGTAGTGCCATCTCCTTCAGCCGAATCCACTTGCTTCTATTGCAAGGCGGATGGCCATTGGAAGAGGAACTGCAACAAGTATTTGGCTGATAAAGCCAAGAGTGGAGGTATGACTTCCGACTCAGGTACACTTGTTTGCAATGTTATAGACATATATCTTGCTGATGCACCTAATAGTTTTTGGGTATATGATACTGGATCAGTTATTCACATCTGCAACTCGTTGCAGGGACTGGTAAGAACTAGGAGCGTATCAAGAGGCGAGGTTGATATTCGAGTCGGCAATAAATAAAGAGTTGTTGCATTGTAAGTCGGCACGATGCAACTTCATTTACCTTCCGGATTCATTATGGAACTGAATAATTGTTATTATGTTCCAGTGCTCAGTCAAAACATTATTTCTGCTTCATGTTTGATGAGGCAAGGCTATGAGTCGAATATCAAGAATAATGGTTGTTCTTTGTATTGAATGATATGTTTCACGGCTTTGCACCCGTCCAGGACGGGTTATTTATTTTGAATCTTGATGGTGAGTCGGTTTATAACATAAATGTTAAAAGGTTGAAACCAAATGGTCTGAATATGACTTACTTTTGGCACTGTCGGCTTGGTCATATAAGTTGGAAACGCATGAAGAAGCTCCATGATGATGGACTCCTAACTTCATTCGACTTGTTTGAGACATGCGAATCTTGCCTACTCGGCAAAATGACCAAGACACCGTTTGCAAAGAGTTGCGAAAGGGCGTCTAACTTGTTGGGACTAGTACATAGTGATGTATGTGGACCAATGAGCACGACAGCCAGAGGTGGTTATGAGTACTTCATTACCTTCACTGATGATTTGAGTAGGTATGGATATATCTACTTGATGAAACATAAGTCGGAAGCCTTTGAAAAGTTCAAAGAATTCCAAAATGAAGCATAGAATCAACTCGGCAAGAAAATAAAGTTTCTTCGGTCAGACCAAGGAGGCGAGTACATGAGCCATGAGTTTGATGACCATCTGAAAAGTTGTGGAATAGTTCCTCAACTTACTCCGCCAGGAACGCCACCGAGGAATGGTGTTTCGGAAAGGCGGAATCGGACCTTGTTAGACATGGTACGATAAATGATGAGTCAGACAGATCTGGCTTTATCATTTTGGGGTTATTGTCTAGAAACAGCAGCGTTCACACTAAACAGAGTACCATCAAAATCGGTAGAGAAGACACCGCATGAGATGTGGACAGGCAAAAAGCCGAGTTTGTCTTTTCTTAAGATTTGGGGTTGTGAAGCATTTTTCAAGCGACTTCAGTCTGACAAGCTTACGGTCAAGTCGGATAAGTGTATTTTCATGGGGTATCCGAGGGAAACCTTGGGTTACTACTTCTACAACCGAGAAGAGGGCAAAGTGTTTGTCGCTCGGAACGGTGTCTTCCTTGAGAAAGAGTTTCTCAATCGGGGAGTAAGTGGGAGCACGGTGTAGCTCGAAGAAATTCAAGAGGAACCGTCTAGTAGCGAGTCGGCAAAAACCTTGGAGGTTGAGCCGGTCGTGGTAGCTGAGCCGGCAACAACACCTGTACTACGAAGCTCGGCAAGATTACGAAGTGTTCGTGATGTATTACTGTTAGACAGTGATGAGCCGGCAAATTATTCGGAAGCGATGGTGGGATCTGATTCCGAGTCATGGCTTGGTGCCATGAGATCCGACTTAAAGTCCATGGATGAAAATCAAGTTTGGAACTTGGATGATCTGCCAGACGGTGCAAGACCCTTCGAGTGCAAATGGGTCTTTAAGAAGAAAACTGATATGGATGGAAATGTTTCCGTCTATAAAGCACGCCTTGTCGCGAAGGGGTTCCGACAAGTTCAAGGAGTTGATTACAACGAGACTTTCTCGCCCATAGCGATGCTTAAATCAGTTTGGATCATGTTAGCTCTAGTAGCCTATTTCGACTATGAGATATAGCAGATGGATGTCAAAACGGCTTTCCTTAACGAAAATTTAACCAAGGACGTGTATATGATATAGCCCGAGGGTTTTGTCGATCCGGCTAATGCTGACAAGGTGTGCAAACTTCAGAAATCCATTTATGGGTTGAAGCAAGTATATCGGAGTTGGAATATTCGCTTTGATGAGGTAGTCAAATCATTTGGCTTCATCAAGAGTGATCATGATTCTTGTTTGTACAAGAAGTTTAGTGGGAACAAAGTAAACTTTCTAATCTTTTATGTGGATGACATATTATTGATTGGAAATGATGTCCAGATGTTGCAAGAAACCAAGGAATCATTGGAAAAGAGTTTCTCAATGAAAGACTTGGGTGAGGCAACATACATCCTCGGAATCCGGATCTATAGAGAGAGATCAAGGAGGCTCATTGGATTGAGTCAGAGTACTTATTTGGACAAAAGTGTTGAAGAAGTTCAACATGGAATCGTCTAAGAAGGGGTTCTTACCGATGTCCCATGGTGTAAAACTTAGCAAGACTCAGTGTCCTTCGACAACTGATGAGGGAAGTCGGATGAGTGCGATTATGTATGCTTCTGCAGTCGGATCCATCATGTATGCCATGATTTGTACTAGACCGGATGTCTCCTATGCTCTAAGTGTTGTGAGCAGATACCAGGCTGATCCTGGAGAAATCCACTGGACAACGGCTAAAAATATCCTAAAGTACTTGAGAAGGACTAAGGATATGTTCTTGGTTTATGGTGGTGAAGATGAACTCAGTGTAAAGGGTTACATGGATGCGAGTTATCTTACCGACTCTGATGATTCTCATTCGCAATCCGGATACGTGTTTATTATAAATGGAGGTGCTGTGAGCTGGAAGAGTTCCAAGCAAGAGACTGTGTCTGCATCTACAACAGAGGCTGAGTATATTGCCGCCTCAGAGGCAGCAAAGGAAGCTGTTTGGATGAGGAATTTCCTCATGGATCTTGGTGTGGTTCAGGGCTCGTCCAATCCGTTAGACGTGTATTGTGACAACAATGGTGCTATTGCACAAGCCAAGGAACCTAGACAACACCATAAGAACAAGCACATACTCATGCGGTACCACCTAATTCGCTAGTTCGTGGATCAGGGTGATATCAAGTTATGCAAGGTACACACGGATGCAAATATTGCGTATCCGTTGACAAAGCCGTTACCACAGCCGAAGCATGAGGCGCACCAGAGAGCCATGGGCATTAGATGCCTAGACATGTGATGTCGGAAGATTGACTCTAGTGCAAGTGGGATACTATTGGGAATATGCCCTAGAGGCAATCATGTATGATGAGATTTCCCATTGTATTCATAAAGATATAAAGTTGTCCTTGTATAAACATCTGATGTGTATCATTGAATATGTGATTCGGTTGTGGAACTATACATTCATCTTGTTTGTACTAAATATCCTTGGCCGTCGAGGTTGTGCTGGACACACAACTTAGACCAATGTGAAAGTTGGCTTGATGAATCGGTTCCACTTGTCATGGGCATGGAGATGCTATTCCAACTTACACAGATTGGGCTAAAGAGTTTAGCGAGTCGGATTGACCCATATTGAGGTACAACGAATAAGTTGCCATTTGTATATCTCAATCAATGTAATCCTTAGACCTGAGGTTATTGCATAATCCGAGTTGAGGATCACCGAATTAGGTTCTGTCAAACGCTGATCCATAACTGGGCAGTTATAAAGGCAGAGTTCGGGTCGAATGAGAATCAAGCTGCGTGATGGGAATAACCAAGATGGGATTTTGCCCCTCCACTTGGAGATATATTCTCTGGGCCCTCTCGGATGATATGATTCAGAAAGCATGGCCATGCACGACTCAGTTAAATGTTAACCGAGGCGATCGACTAAGAGTTAGTCCGGTGAATCACTTATCTCGGATCGAGAAGAGTCGAACTATTTAAGGGATGACAAATATTCGCCTATAGTCTGACAAGGTATATCGTGAGGCAAAAGGGACTCGGACGTAAGTCACATTGGAAAGGCAAGTCGTCATGACTCTTTTGTACTTGGGAGTCGGCACGTTCTGCTAGGAGCCGCTATCGACTAATCGATTGAGAGTCGGACTCTAATTGTGTCCAAGTAGCCATGAGCCTGCGGGGTCACACAGTTGAGAGCGGGAGCAAGTTCAGATTGGATCTAAACTGGAAATCTGGTTGGGTTGGACCCGAGCCTGATTTGGACTGAGTCAGTGAGTCGGACTCACATGAACTAATATTATATGGGCTTTGGTGAATGGGCCGCGTGAGCAGAGCCCATGTTCACTCCCTATATATAGTGAAGCACCGTAACCCAGAAAGGAAAATCGTTGTTCGGTTAGGTCATTCCATGTGTTGGAAACCCTAGCTCCACAGCAGTCCTGCCGTTATATCGAACCTAGTAGTTCGCCGCCGGTGCTCCTCCTTACATGTGTGGATACCAGCAGAGGTGCTGTACGATCAGCACCAGGACGATCGGATAGCAAAGGACTGTGCTACATCAACTGACGCGCTTCATCAGTAATCCGCAACTACACGTCTAGTGGTAAACCTCGTGGCCTTCTACCTCGGCTAGATCTTGGGATCACCACGTTAGAGGAAAAGTTTTGTTTTATCTGTACGTGGCCCAACAGTTGCCCATATGAGAAGAGAGAAGATCATGGGGGTAAGCTTGTGTTGAAGAAGGCTCTCAAAGCACCTTACAAGAAACCCTTCATCAAGAAGAATCCCATCAACAAGAAGTCAGGAGAAATTGTCTTGATCACTCATGAAGAATACTCCTCCGACAATGAAGATGATGAAGATGAGGAAGAGGAAACTTCTAATGGTGTGGCGACTCTAGACACTAATTCTACTCCGACATTCTCACTCTTCGATTCTCCAAATGAGAATTCTCCCATCAAGAACGTCACTTGCCTTATGGCAAGAGGAACGGAGGTATCCTCATCATCTCACTCCACTCCCTTATCTAATGATGAAATTGATGATGAGATGTCTCTTGATGTTAAAAGGGAATTAATTGCTTTCGATGAGTTTATGACTAACCTACAAGGGGATGCTAAGATACATTTTGGTAACATCTTAGATCAACTTTCCCACACACAAGAGCTCCTAGATGTAAGATGTAAACTTGGGCATGAACACATGATTGAGCTAGAGGCTTTAAACAATGCTCTAGAAGAAGAACAAGAGACTAAGATGTCACTTGAATTTAAACTAGAAGGGCTTGATGAGGCCAATGACATTATTGTTAATAAACTCATCAAAGAGCGTGATCATGCTATTGCTAAATACAAAAGGGCTAAAAAGCAAAAGATTGAGTTTGGTGTGGTTCATGAAAAACTTGCCGAGGACTTTAGTTTGCTTAACAAGGCTCACAAGGCTTTGGAAAGTGAACTCTTGTTACTCACAAAGTCCCATGAAACGCTTCAAACTCAATTGGCCAATATTCCTTCACCTAGTAACTTCATTCCATCTAGTAGTACAACTATTCTTGAAGAAAATGCTAGGTTGAAGGGGGAGCTAGCCAACGCCACATTTACACAAGGCAACAAGTCCATTGATGATCTTTTGAGTAAGAAAAGGCCTTGTGTTGAAAAAGGGGGCATTGGTTTTGTCTCCAAAACTAATAAGAAGAACAATAAGAAGAAGAAGGCCAAGCCTGCACAAGAGACCACCAAGGCCATTGTGGATAGTAAGACCACAAGTGGTAAAACTATGTCTCATGATGACTTTGCGGGAAGTGCTAACCCTCACTATGTTCTAATGCGTGATTATTATGGTGATGTGTATGCACAATATGTTGTCCCATATGATAGTTATATTGCTTGGTCTATTTGGGTTCCCAAGACCCTTGTTGCTAACAAAAGAGGACCCATTGAAAAATGGGTACCTAAAAATTAGCTTGATCTTTTGTAAACTTATGCTTCCGGAGGGTCAAAGTGGGTGCTTGATAGTGGTTGCACGAGTCATATGACCGGAAGCTCGTCTATTGTCAAGGACTTAAAGCCAAATGATGATCGAATCACCGTGACATATGCCGATAAGTCAAAGTCTAAGGTAATGGGTTTCGGCAAGGTAGTGGTTGCTCACGACATTACACTCGTGAACGTCATGCTTGTTGAGACCCTTGGATACAATTTACTCTCAGTCCATGCTCTAGGAAAGATGGGCTTTGCCATTATTATTGATATTGATATTGTGGTCCTCTTGTGGAGCAAGTCTCTCAAGGTCCCTTTCGTTGGGTACGTCGATCATGACTTGTACATGGTGGACTTTTCGGGGCAAGCCACTACAAGTCCGATGTGATTATTCGGAAAGGCCGATGTGGGTTGGTTATGGCATCGCCGACTAGCCCATGTCAATATGAGAACTTTGCAAATTCTCCACAAGGAGGGCCATATTGTTGGACTAAAATAAAATGTTTCCTTTGCCAAAGATCGTGTTTTCAGGGCACGTGTTCTAGGGAAGATGCATGATGCTCCTCACAAGCCTAAGAACCACATCAAGTCTACCAAGATCTTGGAGCTCCTCCATGTGGACCTTTTTGGTGGGAATAAATATTGTTTGGTGATCGTTGATGACTTTTCAATATACTCGTGGGTATATTTCTTCAAGTTGAAGAGTGAGACCCAAAATACCTTCATCGTCTTCATCAACATGGTCCAACGTCAAGACAATCTTCCCGTGTTGATCATAAGAAGTGAAAATGGCACCGAGTTCAAGAACTACACCTTGAATGATTTCCTTAGTGATGTGGGGATAAAACATCAATATTCCGTTGCATACACCCCTCAACCAAATTGTGTGGCCGAAAGGAAGAACCAGACTCTTATTGAGATGGCTAGTACCATGTTGGCGGGGTTTAAATCTCCATACAAATTTTGGGCCGAAGTCATCTCCACCGCTTGCCATGCTTCAAACCGGCTCTACCTCCGTAAAGAAATCAACAAGACTCCATATGAAATACTTACCGGTAACAAGCCCAACATATCTTACTTCCGGGTGTTCGGTTGTAAGTGTTTCTATCTCATAAAAGGTGTTCTGTCCAAATTCGAGTCTAAAGCATTAGAGGGTATTTTTGTTGGCTATGGTCTCGAATCTCACACTTATAGAATCTATGATAAGCTCTCCGGAGCCGTCATAGAACCTTGTAGTGTGACCTTCGAAGAATATGATGGTCCCCAAGGGGGGCGTGTTGATGCTTGTGATGCAGATGATGAAATGCCTCAGGATGCCATAGGAAGAATGGGTGTGGGATATATCCGCCCTGTTGAGGAACCCCTTATGGCGGATTGAGAAGAACTATGCTCTACCCAAGTGGAGCCCTCATCTTCACAACATCAACAAGCTCCATCCACCGAGGAGGGCAATGACTCAAGCCAAAGACAAGATGTGGACCCTCAACATGATGATCATAGTGACAACTCTAGTCAAGGGGAGTTTGATGTTGGAGATATGCCCAAGAGGCAATAATAAAGTGGTTATTATCATATCTTCATACTTATGATAAATGTTTACATACCATGCTATAATTGTATTAACCGGAAACATTAATACTTGTGTGATTTGTAAACATAAAAGAGTCCCTAGTAAAGCCTCTTGTTAAACTAGCTTGTTGGTTAATATATGATCATGGTTTCCTGATCATGAACATAGAGATGTTATTAACAACAGGGTCATATCATTAGGAGAATGATGTGATGGACATACTCCTATAGTTAAGCGTAGCATAAAGATCAAGTCATTTAATATAGTTCATTTGCTATAAGCTTTCTGATACATAGTAACCTAATTCCTTCGACCATGAGATCATGTTAATCACCATCACCGGAAGGATGCTTTGATGACATCAAACACCACACCGTAACTGGGTGGCTATAAAGGTGGCATTGAGTGTTCGGAAAGTATGGGTTGAGGCACATGGATCAAGAGTGGGATTTGTCCATCCATATGACGGATAGATATACTCTGGGCCCTCTCGGTGGAATGTCATCCAATTAGCTTGCAAGCATGTGACTGGCTCACAAGGGATCACATATCACGAGAACAAGAAAAGAGTACTTATCGGTAACGAGGTTGAACTAGGTATGCAGAGATACCGACGATCAAAACCTCGGATAAGTAAACTACCGTGAGACAAAGGGAAATTGGTATCGTATGTAAGTGGTTCATTCGATCGCAAAGTAATCGTAGAAATATGTGGGAGCCATATGAATTTCCAGATTCCTCTATTGGTTATTGATCGGAGAAGTGTCTCGGTCATGTCCGCATAATTCACGAACCGTAGGGAGACACACTTAAGGACTCGATGTTGTTGAGTAGTTATGGAATGATTAGTAAGAGACCGAATGTTGTTCGGAGTCTCGGATGGGATCCGGGATATCACGAGGAGATCCGGAATGGTCCGGAGAATAAGATTCATATAAGGAAAGTCCTATTTCGGAGTTCAGGAAAGTTTCCGATGATTTCATCGGAGAGGTTCTAGAAGGGTCTAGAAGGTTCACCGGTCCGAAAGGAGAATGATCCATGAATGTGTCATGGGTAAGTGGAATGATTGGATCATGTCCAAGGTCACTTGGTGTTGGCATATGCAAGAGAGAAATAAAACTCTAAATTGAAAGTCAAACGGGAAGTTTGAAAAGTCAAACTGGAACAATGGTTTCCTAGTGGGAGAAGAAACAAGTCCTTCTCTCAATCCAACTTGGGTTTGGGTTTGATTCAAACCCACCCTCCCAAGGCTGCCCTCCCTCTCATAAATAGAGGGGATGGCTTCCCAAACAACACAAGTTCCAAGCCCTTCCACGAGCCGCCACTTGCTGGCCGCCACGGCTCTGTCGCCGCTTAGCCGCGCCGACACCTCCTCCTCCTCCCGGATCTCTAAACCATAGTTTCCCTGGAAACCCTCATCCAACATACTCGCTTAAGGTGAAGCCCTCGAGATCTCCTCTACTTCGGTACCACGTCACCTGCCGGAATCGTGAGGAGAGTGCTACAACCTCCGCGTCTTTGGAACAAGGGAGAGGAAGGTATTCATCAAGTACCGAACGCAGACCGATCATGGAGCACTGCCGAACGCAGCCGAAGGATCGTCTATGCGATCTTGAGATCGGCAAGTGTACGACTACATCACCCACGAGAATCTGCTCTCGTTAACCGCTTTGGAATCTTCGAGGGTGAGTTCCTCTATCGACTCGTTGCTACAATCTAGTAGATAGAGCTTGGCTTGTTTGTGTGCATGCGGTACAATATTTTTGTTTTCCATGCTACGAACCCCTACAATGGTATCAGAGCCGTGTCTATATGTAGATGTGTTGCACGAGTAGAACACAATGGTCATTGTGGGCGTTGATGCTTTTGTTGTCGATTGCTTCTTGTGTACTTTGCATCTTGCGAGATGGTGGGATGAAGCGGCCCGGGCTAACCTTACATGACATCGTTCATGAGACTTGCTCCACACTTGACATGCAACTTGTATTGCATAAGTGGCTTTGCGGGTGCCTGTTTCTCCCAACATAGTTAAGATTCAATTTACAACGGGTGATTGACAATACTAGTATCAGTGTTGTGGTTCTTGTTCGTAAGTTAGAACGACACTTATTGAAAGCCCCAAACCACGTAAAATATGCAAAGAAAATTAGAGGCGTCTAACTTTGTTTTGCAGGGGTGTGCTGTGATGTGATATGGCCATGATTGTGATTATATATGATGTATGCAATGTTCCTTATTGTAAGTTGGCAACCGGCAGGAGCCATATGGTTGTCTTTAAATTCTGTTTAGACCCGCGTGTCTATTCAAAGTAGTTGTAATAGTTGAAGCTGGTGGACGACAACCATGGAGCAGCATCATTGACCTTGATGCAATGCCGGTGATGATGGAGATCATGTTCGTGCTTGAAGATGGAGATCGGAAGCACAAAGAAGAAAGGCTATATCATATCACATATTATGAATTGCATGTGATGTTAATCCTTTTATGCATCTTGTATTGCTTACTTTACGACAGTAGCATTATAAGATGATCCCTCAAGCACACAATTTCAAGTTTTAAAGTGTTCATCCTTAGTAAGCACCGTTGCTAAAGCTCGTTGTTTCGAAGCACCACGTGATGATCGGGTGTGTTAGATTCTGCGAGTGTATACAACGTGAGCAAGCCAGATTTGCTCATGCGGAAGATAAGGTTTGATCTTGACGAGCCTAGCATGTACAGACATGGTCTCGGAACACGGATCACCGAAAGGTAAAGCATGAGTCATATAGTAGATATGATGAACATGTTGATTGTTCGCCATTGAAGCTACATCAACTCTCGTGATGATCGGTTTTGATGTGGTGGATTTGGTTCATGTGATCACTAAAACAATGTGAGGGATATTGTTTTGAGTGGGAGTTCAGCGGCAATATAATTAAAAGTTCAACACTATTTATCATAAATTAAATCAAAGTGAATTTGCATAGTTGTTGTAGTCATTGGCATCCGTTTACCACCTTGCGCTTAGTTTTAATTGAGATGATAGAACTATAGAATTCTAGTTAGTTACTTTACGAACTGGTATCGTATTGTTTTGAAGTGTTAATCTAAAGTTTAAAAGTCCTATTGCAAACTTTCAGTAAGTTCCGGTTACTCCATGAAGTTTAATAATTGGTATTAAAACAAGAGTGACAATTCCAAGAGTTAGTGTATGAGTATCATGTTTGTCTCCATGATTCTTGATATTCAAAGGATTGTCTTAATATCAAGGTTATCTAGGATCTGAAAGAGTTGTTTCAGAAACCATGATGTGTGGAAGATATTGTGATATCTGAAACGAAGATTTGGTTACAACATGATAGAGTATAATATGGCAAAAGTCATGTTCTCATATTTGATGAGAATTTGCAAAAGGTTGGAAACACTAGTTGTCCTAATCCTCCAAAAAGTTTTGGAGAGCAACATTATACTCGCAATTCACCATTATAAGCTAAAATTAGCTTGATCATGGATAATTCCATGATAAGGGTGAATATTTGATGTAGGTAAAATGTTTACTACACCAAGAGATTACTAAAGAAAGGAATTTGAAAGAACACCAAACATTTGATAATGGTGATCTACTTCAAAGTGCAAGTCCAAAGACATTGGTATTTAACTATACACGCTTTGGACTATGTGTCATGTGTATGGCTCCACTATTGATGTTGATAGATTCTTTCAAATAGAAAAAGAAATACTGAAAGAGAATCTCATAAATATATGGCAGAAAATGAAAGACTAGAATTGTTCAGTTTAGGTATATAAAGTATATACGTGTTATGGCTATATTCTTTGCTTATTAAACAAAGTTGTTCTTAAGTATTTGATATTGAATTTGTTGGTATGAATCGTCATACGAAACAATAGAATTCATGAACTACAATGGCCTAAGTAACTAGCAAAAGAATATGTGATGACGTTCATCGAGAACAAATAAAGGGTTATTGTGTTGCTCGTTAAACATCAAAGCTTGCCTTCAAGATTTGTTTTATCAGGTATTATGAGAACAAAAGGGTTGTTCAAATAATTGCCGTAATCCATAAAAGATGGATGATTCACAAATCTCATTGGAGAAATCACATCCATAAAACTAGTGCTAAAAATGTCGAAAGACAAATTGATTGAAATATCACTTAGGAAGTAACATTGCCGTTTAAATTATATTGGAAAGAAAACATGAAGAAACTCCATGTGTATGGAATTTTGGAGTCTTTTGATTTTTGATCAAATGACGCTTGTGAAACTTTCCTAGAGATAATTAAAACTTCGTTCATAGACCAAAAGGGAACGAATGACTAGCTTATTGGAACTTGTACACATTGTTTTACGAAGTCCATTATGTGTAGTCAAGAGCGATGGATTTCAACTTTATATGCGTTCTCTGAAAATTTTAGTGAATATATGAATATTTACTTAATAAGGATGAAGTATGAAACATTTTAAAAGTTCAAAGACTTTCAAGATGAAGTGCAAAATCATTGTAACAAGGATATAAATATTTTATGATAAGATCATAAAGGAAGATATTTGAGTTACAAGTTTAGCATAATACCTAAGATTTAAGGAATCGTTCCGTGGATTTGCATGTCCCGAAACACCATAAGAGTATGGAGCGTTCGAGATATGTAATTAAACCTTGTTTGACATGGTAAGATCGAAGGTGTAATTCATAAAAATGTCATTATATTTTAAAGATTAAAAGCTTCAGAGACTATCGTTTTTCCACTGAAAAGAGCTTCATCATAATCCGTTGAAATGACACCATATAAAGTTATGGTTTGGGATAAAACCCAAGTAGTCCTTTCTTAAACATTGGTATGCTATGCATAAGAAAGATGTTTGCAACCAAAGTCGGATGAACCTGTCTTTGTATAACTGTTAAGTATTCCTCCATAACACCGGAGACAAAAGTGTTTGTCGCTTAGAACATCAAGTTTCTTTGAGAAGGAATTTTTCGTGAAAAGATAAGTGGGAGGACAATAGAACTTTGATAAGGTTGAAAGAACCTTAGCTATATGTGCAAAGTTGCGCAGTGCCGAAAAGTGTTCCGGAGGCAGCAACAATGCTCATGGCTCACGTGCCTCAAACATTGCGGTCACAAAGGTCTAAGTTCCTATTGAAACAAGTAGGTCGGGTAAACAATCAAATACCAAGATTTGAGAGTTAAATCATTATTTGACAATAATGATCCGACTACATGCAAAGAAGCAATGATGAGCCCTGACTCTGTCAAATGGCTTGAAGCCATAAAATCCGTGATAGTTCCATACACGAGAAATCAAGTTTTGAACTTGAAGAACCCTCGAGAAAGGTGTAAGACCTTACAGTTGTGTTTGGATCTATAAAGAAATAGACATGGATGTTTCGCATCTATGAAATGGTCGACATATTGGGAAAGAGTTCACAACAATGTTCAAAGGTTGACTATGGCAAGATTTGATCTTTCATAGCGATATTTAGTCTAGACGGATTAATATAGCAACCACTACATATAATTTTGTTATGTGGTAGTTGAATAAACAAAACAAGTTCTTCTAATAGAATTGTCACCTAGGACATGTGCATAACACGGTCCATAGGGTTTTGTTAATTCAAAGGATGCTAAAAGCATATGCAAACTTCAATGGTCGAAGTGAGCATCGCGGAGTTGGAATCTTCACTATGATGAAACTGTTAAAAGAGTTTAATTTCATCAGAGACAATGAAGATGCTTGCATTTGCAAGAAATTAAGTGGGAGCGCTAAGACATGTTTCTAATACATTATGTGGAAGACATATTGTTGATTAAAAATGATGTATCTTTTATTAACACATATTAAGAATTTCATCCCGATGAAAGACTTAGGAAAAAACCCAAATATTTGGCATCAATAGACGCTAATATGGTTGTGCCGAAAGTACATAGATGATGTCTTGAATAAGTTCAATATAGAAACTACAAGAAAGGTTCTTGTCGCATAGAAAGGATTGAATGAGTTCAATATTGATGATATATTCAAGTGTATTGACACTTGGTAAGTGAAACAAAGATTCAAGTATAGATTGGTACTTGATGTATGAAATCACAAAGAGTATTTATATCAATCATACTGTGATATGTACAAATCCAGATATGTCCTATGCTCTAAATGTTATGAGCATATATCAGAATGATTCATAAGATAATCATTGGACGATAGTAAAGATATTCTTATGATGTTGTAAAAGAACTTAGAATATATTATTTTGTAGAAATGACAAATAGATGGTTAGTTCATTGTAAATGAATTACATTGATACTAGTTTTGTCACAAAGTACAAATTAAGTTTATCTCAATCTAAACTAACAGTGGCACAATATGATGGAAAGTAAGTTCCATAATGAATTTGGATGAATTCCAAAGTTAAGACATTGTGATAGATACTACAACAAAAGGCTAAGTATATGACTGCTATTATAGCAGCAAAATAGGGCATTTGTGTCAAGTAGTTTGTTATCAAACTAGGTGTAGTTCACAGTGGGATAGTACTATGAAGATATATTGTACGACAATATTATCAACATGCTTTAACCCCAAAGAACTAAAGGTCACACCAAAGGACCAAATTTGTACGAAGCCATCCCATTAGAGAATGAGTGATGCGTAGAGACGCAAAGACATGCAATTACACACGGACCTGGAAGTGTCAGATCCGGAGATCAGTTGACCACTAGCAATCGTGTACATACGACACCAGAAAGCCATAGGTGTTGAATACACAAAGGTTTGAAACTAGATTATTGACTCTAGTGCAAGTGGGAGACTGTTGGAGATATGCCCAAGAGGCAATAATAAAGTGGTTATTATCATATCTTCATACTTATGATAAATGTTTACATACCATGCCATAATTGTATTAACCGGAAACATTAATACTTGTGTGATTTGTAAACATAAAAGAGTCCCTAGTAAAGCCTCTTGTTAAACTAGCTTGTTGGTTAATATATGATCATGGTTTCCTGATCATGAACATAGAGATGTTATTAACAACAGGGTCATATCATTAGGAGAATGATGTGATGGACATACTCCTATAGTTCAGCGTAGCATAAAGATCAAGTCATTTAATATAGTTCATTTGCTATAAGCTTTCTGATACATAGTAACCTAATTCCTTCGACCATGAGATCATGTTAATCACCATCATCGGAAGGATGCTTTGATGACATAAAACACCACACCGTAACTGGGTGGCTATAAAGGTGGCATTGAGTGTTCGGAAAGTATGGGTTGAGGCACATGGATCAAGAGTGGGATTTGTCCATCCATATGACAGATAGATATACTCTGGGCCCTCTCGGTGGAATGTCATCCAATTAGCTTGCAAGCATGTGACTGGCTCACAAGGGATCACATATCACGGGAACAAGAAAAGAGTACTTATCGGTAATGAGGTTGAACTAGGTATGTAGAGATACCGATGATCAAAACCTCGGATAAGTAAACTATCGTGAGACAAAGGGAAACTGGTATCGTATGTAAGTGGTTCATTCGATCGCAAAGTAATCGTAGAAATATGTGGGAGCCATATGAATTTCTAGATTCCTCTATTGGTTATTGATCGGAGAAGTGTCTCGGTCATGTCCGCATAATTCACGAACCGTAGGGAGACACACTTAAGGATTCGATGTTGTTGAGTAGTTATGGAATGATTAGTAAGAGACCGAATGTTGTTCGGAGTCTCGGATGGGATCCGGGATATCACGAGGATATCCGGAATGGTCCGGAGAATAAGATTCATATAAGGAAAGTCCTATTTCGGAGTTCAGGAAAGTTTCCGATGATTTCATCGGAGAGGTTCTAGAAGGGTCTAGAAGGTTCACCGGTCCGAAAGGAGAATGGTCCATGAATGTGTCATGGGTAAGTGGAATGATTGGATCATGTCCAAGTTCACTTGGTGTTGGCATATGCAAGAGAGAAATAAAACTCTAAATTGAAAGTCAAACGGGAAGTTTGAAAAGTCAAACTGGAACAATGGTTTCCTAGTGGGAGAAGAAACAAGTTCTTCTCTCAATCCAACTTGGGTTTGGGTTTGGATTCAAACTCACCCCTCCCAAGGCTGCCCCTCCCTCTCATAAATAGAGGGGGAGGGATTCCCCAAACAACACAAGTTTCAAGCCCTCTCCACGAGCCACTGCCGCACTTGTGCCGCCGCCCGGCCGCATTGCCGCCGATCTGTCATTGCCGCACCTCCTCCTCCTCCCGGATCTCTAAACCCTAGTTTTCCGGGAAACCAAAATCCAACATACTCGCTTCGGCTTAAGGCGAAGCCCTGCGAGATCTCCCCTCTACTTCCGGTACCACGCCGTCGTGCTGCCGGAATCATGAGGAGAGTGCTACAACCTCCGCTGCCTGCTGGAACAAGGGAGAGGAAGGTCTTCATTGAGTACCGAACGTGTGACCGACTGCGGGAGCGCTGCCGGAACGCAGCGCCAAAAGGATCGTCTACGCGATCTTGAGATCGGCAAGTGTACGACTACATCACCCACGAGAATATGCTCTCGTTAACCGCTTTGGAATCTTCGAGGGTGAGTTCCTCTATCGACTCGTTGCTACAATATAGTAGATAGATCTTGGCTTGTTTGTGTTCATGCGGTAGAATATTTTTGTTTTCCATGCTACGAACCCCTACACTTGATTCATTCTCCAAGATGTCAAGTGGTGCCAAGGCAATTACTCAAGGAAGATCCGTACAAATTGCTTTGAGACAAGCTCAAATTGATGCTAGAAGAGCACTTGATCAAGACCAAGGTCAATCTTTGCCTCTCAATGAAGAGAATGATTCCGATGATGATCAAGGTCAAGTTGATGGTCAAGACGAGGACCAAAATGATGAAGAGGGTCCCCCAAGAAACAACACGGAGATCCACGCTCGTCGCGAAGCTAGAAAGGAAAGAATGTTGGAATTAAGAGACCACTCTCTACAAAATGTAGTTGGTGACCTAAGTAAAGGCATTTCCACAGGAGCACAATTGAAGAGGTTCAGTGAACACCAAGCACACATCTCCATGATTGAACCTAAGAAAGTGTGGGAAGCTCTTGAAGATTCGGATTGGTTAGAAGCTATGCACAAAGAGCTCAGCAACTTTGAGAGAAACAAAGTATGGAAGTTAGTTGAGAAGCCAAAGGATTGGCGCAATGTTATTGGAACGAAGTGGATATTCAAGAACAAGCAAGATGAGCATGGAATTATAGTAAGGAACAAGGCTAGATTGGTTGCACAAGGGTATTCTCAAATTGAAGGTATTGACTATGGAGATACTTATGCACCCGTGGCTCGCCTTGAGTCCATCCGTATCCTTCTTGCTTATGCGGCACATCATAACTTCAAGTTGCAACAAATGGATGTAGAGAGTGCATTTATTTATGTTCCATTAAATGAGTTGGTATATGTTAAGAAACCCCCGGGATTTGGGGACCCCAACTTCCCAAACCATGTCTACAAACTTGATAAGGCGCTCTATGGGCTCAAGCAAGCCCCACGCACGTGGTATGAGAACCTTAGAGAGTTATTGTTTGACCATGGATTTAAGGTTGGGAAAATTGATCCCACTCTTTTTACTAAGAAAATCAATGGGGAGATTTTTGTATGCCAAATATATGTTGATGATATTATCTTTGGCTCATCTAACAAATCTTTTAATGATGAATTCTCAAAGCTTATGACTAGTAGGTTCCGGATGTCTTTGATGGGGGAGTTGAGAGTATTTCTTGGTTTTGAGATCAAGCAAGTTAGAGGAGGGACATTCTTCAATCAAGCTAAGTATACTCAAGATATGCTCAAGAGATTCAAAATGCAAGATTTAAATGGAGCTCCTACTCCCATGGCTACAAAGACTCATCTAGAACAAAATCCAAATGGTAAAGATGTGGATCAAAAGGTATACCGGTCAATGATTGGTTCTTTGCTTTACCTTTGTGCATCTATACCCGATATTGTGTTGAGTGTAGGTGTGTGTGCAATATATCAAGCGTCTCCTAAAGAAATCCATTTGATGGCGGTCAAGAGAATCTTTAGATATTTAGTTCATACCCCATTTTATGGTCTTTGGTATCCTCGAGGCTCAACATTTGCTCTTTGTGGATACACGGATTCGGATTGGGAGGGTGATAAGGATGATAGAAAATCAACATCCAGGGCTTGCCAATTCCTTGGTAGGTCCTTGGTATGTTGGTCTTCTAAGAAGCAAAATTGTATATCTCTCTCCACCGCCGAAGCCGAGTATGTGGCAGCTGCTAGTGCTTGCACCAAATTGCTATGGATGAGGCAAACTTTAAAGGAATACGGTGTACATTGTGACAAAGTGCCTCTTCTATGTGACAATGAAAGTGCCATCAAGATTGCCTACAACCCGGTGGATCACACAAGGACAAAGCATATTGAGATTCGCCATCACTTCACTAGAGATCATGTTGCTCGAGATGATATTGATCTATCATATGTGTCAACCAAAGATCAACTTGGCGATATCTTCACGAAGCCACTTGATGAAGAAAGGTTTTGCTATTTGAGTAATGAACTAAATATCGTAGATTCAAGGAGCTTGAATTGATTATCTTGCATTCTAACCTATGATTCGACCCATATTTGGTTTAGGTGTAGGCATGGATATAGGGGGAGTGAGGTCCTAATTGATTGGACTATCCCTCCCCCCATTATGCCCAAATCAATCAAAATCATTCCTTTTAATATCATTTTGTGATATGTGAGCTTAAATGATGAGTTTCGGTAATGGACCCAAGATATATCTTCATGGTGCCAAGCCGAGTATACTCAAATATGGTGGCCTAGGCCACCGCCCTCTCTCACTCGAGAGGTTGATGTGCTTACTCATGTTTGTCATTCTTGAGTTGGTTTTCTTCCCTCGGTCAATGCACTCTCGTTTGGCTCTCCATATTTGAGGTTGATGTTTTATTTTTAGAGTGCATAGGTCCATATCAGTATGACTCTCTTAACCCAAGCCTTCCTTATCCTACGCCAAAACTCATCTACTCTGCACAAGAACCTTCCAATTTTAAAACTTGGATGTCTGTTCTGGTGGTTACGGTACTACCGGTTCAAACAGCGGTACTACCGTAAGAAACTAGCGGTACTACATGCCAGGCCCGCTTCAGGCCGATTTTTGAAACTCCCAAAAGTGGTACTCTGGGACGCTTACTACTACTACCGCCTCCGATCGGTACTACCACTGTGTAATGTTTCAAGTTTGTAATATATGTAATTAGTACTTAAGCATTGCATGCATCTGTTAAACTCAATAAAATGTTTGCATACGATCAAGTGTGTTGAATTAAATGAAAATCCTAAAACCCTAAACTCCCCCTCTCTTTGAAACATTCAAAAAGGTATTATATTTTGAAAAGTGCCAAAATTATGGAGCCCAAATTGAATGCAAGGGCTCTGCAATATTTTAGATGTTTTATACACTCTACTATTTTTGAAATATTCAAAAACAGATTTGAAAGTGAATTAGAAAAGAGGAAGCAAATCAGAAAAAGAAAAGGATTTCTAGAAAAAAATAGACAGGAGAGAGAACCAGGCCACAGCCCACTCCCCTCCTCCCCTCCTGGAACTTTCCCGCGGCCCAACTTCGGCCCACCCGGGGCCCAGGAGCCAGCCCGGTACCCCTTCGCCTATTCTCACCTTTCGTCTTCCTCGCCAGAAGGACGCCGCCACGGAAGCTGCTCGCTGTCGCCGACACGGCCGTCCCTACTTCAACGCGATGACCGTCATGAGGAGATTCACACTACTGATGCCGTTGTCGCCTATAAGACCCCTCCCTGCCGCCAGGACGAGCCCTAAACCTTATCTTCTCCCATTTCTTCCCCTCCACCGAACGCTAGCTCACTGGAGCTTTGGGTTGCCGACGTTCCCCACCTCCCCTCGCCATTCCGAGCTCGCTGGGGTGACCGCCGTGGTCGACTGGTTTGATTGCCCTGGCCAGCGCTCGCCAAGCCTTCTCCTTCTCCGCAATCGACACCACCCGTCCGACGCAGGTCGCCGTCATCGCCGTCGATTCCGGCCTCGCCTGACCTCCTCTGGCCTCGCCATCACCACAGACTCGCTCAGGGTGAGCTCGCGATCCTCCCTG
Source organism: Avena insularis (assembly GCA_023614405.1). NCBI lineage: Eukaryota > Viridiplantae > Streptophyta > Magnoliopsida > Poales > Poaceae > Avena > Avena insularis. The sequence goes on along the minus strand of CM042685.1, from coordinate 123,877,481 downwards.
TGCCCCTTGTTTGCATGCGTGTCATCTGTAACCATAGGTCGTCGTTGCTCTGTCACCACCGCCACTGCTCCTCGCCGTGCTTGCTGCTCCGGTGACCAAGAATCAGAGGCGCAACCGTAGCTAGGTCCGCCTCTGTGCGCTGATTCGAACGAGATGTAGCACGCATCCTCCCGTGCCATGTAGAGCCGTCTCTCGCCGCCGTCTAACGCGGACTCCCGCGAGACTAGGTGGCGCTCGCGTGGCTTTCCTGCGTGGCCCGGGCCCACCCATCAGCCTCTCTGGCTAGAGCCAACCCCGGTGAAAAACGTCTCTGACCCCGCCTGGCCAACATGGCTGCTGAGGTGGCATCGGGCCCCTTTGTCAGTCTCACTGGCTAAGGTCCTGGGTGTAAAAAGTATCCGGTTCCTATGCTGATGTCAGCCTGATGTAATAATTCAATTTAAATTGTTTTAGTAATTTGAGAAATGGTTTAAATATTGTAAATTCAATAACTAATTATCTATAAGTCAGAAAAATACAAATAATATATCAAAATGTTCAGAAAAGTGAGAACTATCTAATTACACTATAATCATGCATTGTTAAGAAACTTACATGATAAGTTTAATTAGAAGAACCAATTGAACCCCATAGGTGATTCCGAGGATCCCCCTGTTCTAGGGTTTGGACCTCTCGGACCCCATTTTAACTGTCAAGAATGCCTTAGGGTTTCCATTTCAATGAAATTTAACTTTTCATATCATCATACTTGTTTGAGCATTGCATCGATTCCATGTCTTGATTGTCACCTTTCTTTCCGGTATTGGTCTTCGCGATAGGATCCGAGCCCAAGGCTAAAGTCAACAACACCGAAGATCCATACATGTCTACTGACGGATAAGGCAAGCGTAGCCTCTCATTCTAAACCTAATTTTACAAAGTATATTACTTTCTGGCTATGATGCACACGATTCCAATATGGTCTTTTGTTAGTAGCTAGTGTTACCTATCTGCTGCACTGTTTCCCTTTTGTAGCCTTATACTCCTGATCCACCGCTCCTAGCATACCTAGGTATGGCAATTGAGTGTTGCTAGAGCTTCTTAGACCAATAGCTTAGCCATGCATAGTAATAACGTCTGATCTGTCCGAATGACAAATCAGAGATGCCAGAGAATCTAGAAAGGTAGGAGATGGTGAAATCATCGAAGGAGTTAACTAATATGCTAAGGCTTGTATGGGAGGCCACGTCGGGTGTGGTTTCTATAGTCCCATGCTCGCCACCTCTAGGAACTGAGTTCTTGCCTTTGGAACCTAGACGAGCGTACAGCCACACGGGGCCTGGACAACCCCTCGATTGACAAACTTGCCTAGTATATTCCATGAGTCACATAGTTCGGGCTTTCCATTTGGCATACACATTGAAAGCGTTTTGAAAGAGGAGGTGAAGGAGGTGTATCATAACAGGTAGGGAAGCGTGGCCGCGGTTGCTTGGGGTCGATGGAGCCCCTAGTGAACCAACCTCGCCTCACATCTTTAAGTACCGGCTTCGGGATTTGACCCGTTATGGTGGAACCATACTTATTGCGTGACTCATGGTCTCGGCGAAAGCAAGGTAAAGGTCGTGGTCAACCACCCTCTGCCGGCCTTCCAAGGAAGATGGCTAATAATATTTGGCATTAAGAGTTGGTTGGTACGTGTGGGTAAAGTTGTACACCCCTGCAGGGTTAAATCTTTTCGAAAAGCCGTGTTCACGGTTATGTACGCTTGGTGACTAGATTCTAAGATCATAGATAACTTTAACCATTATAAAACTTGTTGATCCACGTGTGCTTAAGGATGCTTCCTTTGGGTCGAGGGGGTGATCCTAGATAGGAGGTTCTGATGAAGCTGGTGGTTTTCAAGATATGATGAACAAAATGAAGAAGTCGTTATCTTATCCCTTTTAAAAGATTCTGAGTAGACGAGCCTCTTCTATCTTGTTTACAAATAAAGATTGCTTTATGCAAAAGGAAATCGAGAGAAATCCTTTCTAGCCAGAGCATGTAGATACTAGGGTATCTAAGTCTTGCGGAGTACATTCTCGTACTTAGCCTTGCGCCATTGTTGTTTTTCTACAGATGATCTAGTTGCGACTGAAGGTGGCTTCTACATTGACATCGACGAGTAGTTGGGGGACCCAGGTAGCAGCCTGAGGACTATGGGATGGACGTCACTTTTGCTTATGGCCACTTAGGCCTTTTGCTAAGTTGTTGTGTAGAACAACATATTTGCTTTCGCTGTGTGATGTAATGTTGGGTCTATGACCTCTGGTTTGTAATAACTCTAATATCTTACTCTGCTAAGAGTTTAAACTTATGCTGTTGAATCCCTGTGTTCTGTAATGTTACTGAATCATACTATGATCTTCCGTGTTTGGAGTTGAACTTATCTTAGATGGTGATCTGAGGTTAGTTTAACCCTAATCCCGGGGGGTGCTACAGGTTTTGGTATCAGAGCAGGACTGCCTGTAGGAAACCCTTTTATTGGTCGATGTTGAGTCTAGAAGTTGACAAAACTATTTGGAAATTAAAAATTATTTGCAGAAACTCTGACTAGGATTCTTTTTACTCCTTCTCTGGTGTGTTTCTGATGCTGGAGTTCTTCTTACCCTATTTGGTTTGAAAAGGTTTTCATTCCTTATCTCATATCTCAAAACTTTTAGGATCGTGGTTTTGGGGTTGTTTTTCTAAAAAGTACTCTGTACTTGGTTGCTATTCTCAGAGTTCCAAGATATCTCAGTTCTGCTTGGTGTGTAACATCTTAGCATTCCATTGTCATGGTTTGTAAGTCAGCTGGTTAGTGTATACATTAGTATGCTTTGATACTACCATGCTTAATAACAGGATACCTTTATATCAAGTACTCGTTGTTCATCTTTCCGTCCTGTTCCTTTGAATCCCTTGTTTAACTCCTTTTTTGTTCTTTTAGGATGGGTGACACCTCTCGTGCCCGTACCCGTGCTCATGCTCGTGGTCCTACAAATGAGGGTGAATCTTCCAACCTTCCTCCACCACCGTCCATGGTCAAACTCATGGCCATGTACGAAACCATCTATGCTGACAACATGAGCCTCCTTGAAAGGATTGATCGCAACACTTCTCAACGCCAGAACAATCAAGTTGGTATCAAGGACTTCACACGTCTCACTCCGCCAGTGTTCAGCTATTCCACTAAGCCACTTGATGCAGACTACTGGCTTCGCACTATGGAGTGCAAACTTTAGGTTGGTCATGTTGCTCAAGCTGATTGGGTGACTTTTCCTGCCTATCATCTGGAGGGAGCAGCTAACTCCTGGTGGTAAAATTTCTTGGGTATGCAAGAAGCTCAACATGTTGTTACATGGAAAGAGTTTACTGAAGCCTTCCGAGCTTACCATATTCCGGAGGGTCTGATGGATCAGAAGAGGGAGGAGTTCCTCAAGCTTAAGCAGGGCACTGGTTCAGTGTGTGAATACTAGTGCAAATTCAATCGTCTTGCCTGCTATGCTACTGAAGAGGTCTCCACTGATGCTAAGAAGCAAGCTCTGTTCCGCAAGGGACTGGATCCTGAGGTTCGTCGTGATATCCACCTCATGGACTTTGGTAACTTCCAAGGTCTTGTCAACAAGGCTATGAAGACCGAGAGTGGAAAGGTGGAGTATGAAGAAACTCGTAAGCGTCCTCGGGAGGGGTACAACAAGGCCGGTTCTATCAATAATAAGCGGCGTGTCTTCGTGCCTTACAGTGCTGTGCCACGTGCTCCTTACACCTCAAGGTCTTCTGGATATGCTCCTCGTCCGAATGCTACCTCAAACAATGCTGGTGGATCAAACTACCCTCCTGCTGGCAATGCATCAGGTTTTATTTGTTTCAACTGTCGCCAGCCTGGCCACTATGCAAAGGAGTGTCCTCAAAAGAGTGCTGCTGAGAAGGCATCACCACCAAAGAAGAATGATAAGTACCAAGGTGCTGGAAGAGGTCGCCTGAACCATATCTCTGCTGAGGAGGCTTACGAAGATCCAATCGTCATCATGGGTACGCTTCGTATCAATCAAATTCCAGCTAAAGTTTTGTATTATTCAGGAGCATCGCATTCATTCCTGTCACAAGCTTTCGCTCAAATGCATGGGATAAGTTTTGAGGGGTTGTCTGTTCCTCTGCTAGTTCAATCTCCTGGTTCTAGTTGGTGTTCCACCATGGTTAGTCATGGGAATCTAATCGAAGTTGCATTTCAACTTTTCCCCACCTCCATTATTGCCCTCAAGTCAACCGACATTGACATCATTTTGGGCATGGATTGGCTGACCCGTTATCAAGCTATCCTCGATTGTACAACCAAGTCCGTGACTCTGACTAGTCCTGCTAGCATAACAGTCAAGTATTGGACCATAGAGTCACTATCTCCTTCAGCTGTTTCTATTCCTGACGCAGAGTTGTATGTGTTGGGACACGCAGAGATAAAACAAAAATTTCCTCTAACATGGTGATCCCAAGATCCAGCTGAGGTAGAAGGCCACAAGGTTTACCACTAGACACGCAGCTATGATTACCGATGAAGCCGCTTGATGCAAGGTGCCCTTTGCGATCCGATCGCCCGGTGCCGATCATACAACACCTGCTGGTATCCACATGTGCAGGAGGAGCATTCTGCGTGAACTACTAGGTTCTAGACGACGCATGACTGTTGTGGAGGAGCTAGGGTTTCCAACACATGGAATGACCTAACCGATCAACGATTAACCTTTCTACGGGTTGCTCCACTATATATAAGGAGTGAATGTGGGTCACAGCGACCCATTCACTAAAGCCCATATAATATTAGTCCTGTGAGTCCGACTCCCGATCAGTCCAAATCAGGCTTGGGTCCAACCTAACTAGATGTCCACAGCTAGATCCAATCCCAACTCTTAAGTGTAAGTGTGACCCAGGCTCATGGCTACCTTGACACATTGGAGTCCGACTCAATCATCAATCACAGCGGCTCCTCAAGCGTAATGCCAATTCTGGGCACCAAAGAGTCATGATGACTTGCCTTTCCAATGTGACTTGCGTCCGAGTCCCTTTTGCCTCACGATTTACCTTGTCAGACTATAGGCGAATATATGTCATCCCTTAAACAGTCTGACTCTCTTCTCGATCTAAGATAAGTGATTCACCCGAATAACTCTTAGTCGATCGCCTCGGTTAACACTTAACCAAGTCATGCATGGCCATGCTTTCCGAATCATATCTCACGAGAGGGCCCAGAGAATATCTCTCCAAGTGGAGGGGCAAAATCTCTTCTTGTCAAGAAGCGGGATACTAATATACCGCGTCTGGTTGTGGATTATCGCCCACTCAATGCTGTGACTATCAAGAACAAGTATCCTCAACCTAGGATCAACGTTCTATTTGATCAGTTAAGTGGTGCCACTGTCTTTTCCAAAATGGATTTAAGGTCAGGGTATCACCATATAAAGATCCGTAAGGAAGATATTCCAAAGACTGCTTTCACCACTCGTTATGGTCTTTACGAGTATACAATCATGTCTTTTGGTCTTACCAATGCTTCAGCCACTTTTATGCGGCTCATGAACTCTGTCTTCATGGAGTATCTTGACAAGTTTATCGTGGTCTACATTGATGATATTCTGGTCTATTCCAAGACTGAAGAAGAGCACGCTGAACATCTTCTTTTGGTGTTGACAAAACTTTGAGAACATCATCTCTAGGCCAAGTTTTCCAAATGTGAGTTCTGGTTACAAGAGCTCGTATTCCTTGGTCATGTTGTTTCCGCCCAAGGGGTTGCTGTTATCCCCAATAAAGTCCAAACCATCCTTTACTGGGAATCTCCTAAATCCGTTAAGGATGTCCGAAGTTTTCTCGGGATGGCTGGTTATTACCGTCGATTCATCAAGAACTTCTCCAGGATTGCAAAGCCGATGACTGATCTTCTTAAGAAGGATAAGAAGTTTGAATGGTCTGATAAGGCTGAAGAAAGTTTCCAGATGTTGAAAACCAAGTTAACCACTGCTCCGGTGTTGGTTCTCCTAGACACCAACAAAGATTTTGTTGTCTTCTGTGATGCTTCTCACCAAGGTCTTGGATGTGTGTTGATGCAAGATGGGCATGTGGTGGCTTATGCCTCCCATCAGTTAAAACCGCATGAGAACAACTACCTAACTCATGATCCTGAGCTTGCAGCTGTTGTTCATGCTCTTAAGCAATGGTGACATTACCTTCTCGGTAGTCGTTGCGAGTTATACTTGGATCATCAGAGTCTGAAGTACCTTTTCACACAACCTGATCTGAATCTCAGGCAAAGAAGATGGTTGGAAATCATCAAGGACTATGATTTGGGTCTCAACTATCAACCTGGGAAAGCCAATGTTGTTGCTGATGCGTTAAGTCGTAAGTCTTATTGCAACAATTTGATGATCAAACAATCTCAACCTTCTATTCATAAGGAATTTGCTCGATTGAATCTTGAAGTAGTTCCTCGTGGATTCCTTTCTACTCTTGAAGTAAAGTCTTCTATAGTGGATGAAATCAAGCTTGCTCAGAAATATGATTCTGAAATTGCTGAGATCAAAGGGAACATTGTTAGCGGAGTTGCTAAGTGTTTCTCTGTTGAGAATCAAGGTGCTGTCTACTTTGGTAACCATATGGTAGTGCCGAAGAGAACAAAATTGAGGAATTTAATTATCCAAAAGGCTCATGAATCACCTCTTTCTATCTACCCTAGAGGTACCAAGATGTACCAGGATCTTCGTCAAAGATTCTGGTGGTCTGGTATGAAAAAGGATATCGCTCGTTTTGTTGCTGAATGTGACGTTTGCGGTCGCATCAAGGCAGAGCACCAAAGACCCGCTGGTCTCATGCAACCACATAAAATCCCTGAGTGGAAATGGGATGAAGTTGGTATGGATTTCATTACTGGTCTTCCTAAGACGCAAAAAGGAAATGATGCCATCTGGGTAATCGTTGACTATTTGTCCAAGGTTGCTTACTTTCTACCTGTTCGTGAGAGCATTACTGCTAACCAATTGGCTGATCTATATATCTCTCGAATAGTTGTCCTTCATGGGGTACCAAAGAAAATCGTCTTTGACCGTGGAAGTTTGTTCACCTCAAGGTTCTGGACAAGTTTCCAGCAAGCTATGGGAACTCGTCTGTCCTTCAGTACAGCTTATCATCCTAGCACCGGTGGCCAAACCGAAAGAGTGAACCAAATTCTTGAGGACATGCTAAGAGCGTGTGTCATATCTTTTGGCAAGGACAGGGAGAAATGCCTTCCTTTTGCTGAATTCTCCTACAACAACAGTTATCAGTCTAGTATAGAAACGGCACCTTTCCATATCTTATATGGAAGAACCTATCATACTCCTTTGAACTGGTCAGAAACTGGCGAACGAAAGTTCTTTGGACCGGATATGATCCAGGAAGCAGAAGATCAAGTTCGTATCATTCGAGATCATTTGAAAACTGCTTAGTCTCGCTGGAAAAGTTATCATGATCGTCACCATCAACATGTTGAATATGAAGTTGGTGATCAAGCTTATCTTCGAGTCACTCCTTTAAAGGGTGTCCATCATTTCGGCATCAAAGGCAAACTAGCTCCTCGCTATGTTGGTCCTTTTCGCGTTCTTTCCAGGCAAGGTAAACTCGCATATCAATTGGAGATGCCTGCAAACTTCCCTAAGGTGCATGACATCTTTCATGTGTCTCAATTCAAGCGTTGCTTCAAAGATCCTGTCCGTGGTGTTGATCACCAAACTCTTGATCTCCAAAAGGATCTGACTTATCGTGAGTATCATGTTCATATCCTTGATGAAACCGAGCGAAAAACTCGTCGTGAAAACATCAAGTTCCTGAAAGTTCAGTGGTCTCATCACTTTGAGGATGAAGCAACCTGGGAACGAGAAGATCGTCTTTGATCTGAGTACCCTGCCTTCTTTTCTAAAACTTAGGAATCTCGGGTCGAGATTCTTGTAAGGGGGGTAGAGCTGTAAAACCCCAAGTTTGTAATATATGTAATTAGTACTTAAGCATTGCATGCATCTGTCAAACTCAATAAAATGTTTGCATAAGATCAAGTGTGTTGAATTAAATGCAAACCCTAAAACCCTAAACTCCCCCTCTCTTTGAAACATTCAAAAAGGTATTATATTTTGAAAAGTGCCAAAATTATGGAGCCCAAATTGAATACAAGGGCTCTGCAATATTTTAGATGTTTTATACACTCTCTGGTAATTTTGAAATATTCAAAAATAGATTTGAAAGTGAATTAGAAAAGAGGAAGGAAAATTAGAAAAAGAAAAGGATTTCTAGAAAAAAATAGACAGGAGAGAGAACTAGGCCGCAGCCCACTCCCCTCCTCCCCTCCTGGAGCTTTCCCGCAGCCCAGCCTTGGCCCACCCGGGGCCCAGGAGCCAGCCCGGTACTCTTCGCCTATTCTCACCTTTCTTCTTCTTCGCCAGAAGGACGCCGCCACGGAAGCTGCTCGCTGTCGCTGGCACGGCCGTCCCTGCTTTGCCGTGATGACCGTCGCAAGGAGATTCGCGCTACCGATGACGTTGTCACCTATAAGACCCCTCCCCACCACCAGGACAAACCCTAAACCTTATCTTCTCCCATTTCTTCCCCCCCCATCGAACCCTAGATCACCGCAGCTTTGGGTTGTCGATGTTCCCCACCTCCCCTCGCCGTTCCGAGCTCGCTAGGGTGACCGCCGTGGTCGACTGGTTCGATTGCCCTGGCAAGCACTCGCTGAAGCCTTCTCCTTCTCCGCAATCGACACCACCCGCTCGACATAGGTCGCTGTCATCGTCGTCGATTCCGGCCTCGCCGGACCTCCTCCGCCTGCTATTACCACGCACTCGCCAGGTGAGCTCGATCCTCCTCGCCTTTGTTTGCATGCGTGTCATCTGTAACCATAGGTCGTCGTTGCTCTGTCACCACCGCCACTGCTCCTCGCCGTGACTAAGAATCGAGGCGCCACAGAGCTAGGTCCGCCTCAGGCGCTGATTCAACGAGCCGTAGCACGATCCTCCCATGCCTCAGAGCGGCTCGCCGCCATCTCGACGCGACTCGGACAGCCTAGGTGGCACTCGATGGCTTGCTCCAAGGCTCCCACCCACCCATCAGCCTCTCTGGCTAGAGCCAACCCCAGTGAAAACTGCCTCGACTGCCCGCCAACGTGGGCTGCGCCGAGGTGGCCTCGCCCCTCTGGGCCTCACCGCTAGGGTCATCCTGTGTGTAAAAAGTATCTGGGGCCTATGCTGATGTCAGGATGATGTAATAATTCAATTTAAATTGTTTTAGTAATTTCAGAAAAGGTTTAAATATTGTAAAATCAATAACTAATTATCTATAAGTCAGAAAAATACAAATAATATATCAAAATGTTCAAAAAAATGAGAACTATCTAATTACACTATAATCATGCATTGTTAAGGAACTTACATGATAAGTTTAGTTAGAAGAAACAATTGAACCCCATAGGTGATTCCGAGGATCCCCCTGTTCTAGGGTTTGGACCTCTCGGACCCCATTTTAACTGTCAAGCATGCCTTAGGGTTTCCATTTCAATGCAATTTAACTTGTCATATCATCATCATTGTTTGAGCATTGCATCAATTCCATGTCTTGATTGTCGCCTTTCTTTTCGGTATTGGTTCTTCACGATAGGATCCGAGCCCGAGGCTGAAGTCAACAACACCGAAGATCCATACCTGTCTACTGACGGACAAGGCAAGCATAGCCTCTCATTCTGAACCTAATTTTACAAAGTATATTACTTTCTGGCTATGATGCACACGATTCCAATGTGGTCTTTTGTCAATAGCTAGTGCTACCTATCTGCTACACTGTTTCGCTTTTGTACCCTTATACTCCTGATCCACTGCTCCTAGCATACCTAGGTCTGGCAATTGAGCGTTGCTAGAGCTTCTCAGACCGACAGCTTAGCCATGCATAGTAATAACCTCTGATCTGTCCGAATGATGAATCAGAGATGCCGGAGAATCTAGAAACGTAGGAGATGGTGACATCATCGAAGGAGTTAACTAATATGATAAGGCTTGTATGGGAGGCCATGTCGGGTGTGGTTTTTATAGTCCCATGCTCGCTACCTCTAGGAACTGAGTTCTTGCCTTTGGAACCGAGACGAGCGTACAGCCACACGGGGCCTGGACAACCCCTCGATTGACTAACTTGCCTAGTAGATTCCATGAGTCACATAGTTCGGGCTTTCCATTTGGCATACACATTGAAAATGTTTTGAAAGAGGAGGTGAAGGAGGTGCATCATAACAAGTAGGGAAGCGTGGACGCGGTTGTTTGGGGTCGATGGAGCCCCTGGTGAACCAACCTCGCCTCACATCTTTAAGTACCGGCTTCGGGATTTGACCCGTTATGGCGGAACCATACTTATTGCGTGACTCATGGTCTCGGCGAAAGCAAGGTAAAGGTCGTGGTCAACCACCATCTGCCGGCCTTTCAAGGAAGAGGGCTAATAATATTTGGCATTAAGAGTCGGTTGGTACGTGTGGGTAAAGTTGTACACCCCTGCAGGGTTAAATCTTTTCGAAAAGTCATGTTCACGGTTATGAACGCTTGGTGACCAGATTCTAAGATCATAAATAACTTTAACCATTATAAAACTTGTTGATCCACGTGTGCTTAAGGATGCTTCCTCTGGGTCGAGGGGGTGATCCTAGATAGGAGGTTCTAATGAAGCTGGTGGTTATCAAGATATGATGAACAAGATGAAGAAGTCATTATCTTATCCCTTTTAAAAGATTCCGAGTAGACGAGCTCTTCTCTCTTGTTTACAAATAAAGATTGCTTTACACAAAAGAAAATCCAAAGAAAGCCTTTATAGCCAGAGCATGTAGATACTAGGTTATCTAAGTCTTGCGGAGTACATTCTCGTACTCAGCCTTGCGCCATTGTTGTTTTTCTACAGATGATCTAGTTGCGACTGAAGGTTGCTTCTATGTTGACATCGATTTAGTAGTTGGGGTCCCGTGTAGCAAATGAGGACTATGGGATGGACGTCACTTTTCTTATGGCCTCTTAGGCCTTTTGCTAAGTTGTTGTGTAGAACAACATATTTGCTTTCGCTATGTGATGTAATGTTGGGTCTATGACCTCTGGTTTGTAATAACTCTAATATCTTACTCTGCTAAGAGTTTAAACTTATGCTGTTGAATCCCTGTGTTCTGTAATGTTACTGAATCATACTGTGATCTTCCGTGTTTGGAGTTGAACTTATCTTAGATGGTGATCTGAGGTTAGTTTAACCCTAATCCCGGGGGGTGCTACACTGTGCGTCTCGGTTAAGGGTGGAGATGCTGGGAGGGGCACCTATCAGTGCCTCATTATTCCCCGTCTCCACTCCTAACCACCACCGCCGCCGGATCCAAGACCACCGCCGGAGCTCCACCCCTCCCTCCTTTCCCCGGATCTGCACCGGATCCGGCCTCCTCGCGGGCTCCTCCTCATTTTCCACCACCATGGACACCGGTACTACCGTCCTTCCCTTCTTCTCACTTGTTTTCCCCATTGAATCTAGGGAAACTTTTATTCTTGGTTAAAACTAGTGTTTTTGAGGTTGTATCATGTCCACGCTCATACCATTACTCCTTGTCCGATGGATTCTCGTTTTGCATAAGTTTTGCTGCCAGTCCTTGGATCGATATCACCAGATCTGTGATGTAGTCGCATGACCGGTAGTACCAGACGATTCTCCGCCCGTAGATCCGGTAATACCGCTTAGTACTGATAGCAAAATTTCTTCTAAAACTTGAAATTCGTCTTCTATTTGTTTCGGGTTCTTATGCCCTTATCCCACTGCTACCTCCCTTGTTCTTTCATAGGTACAGGGGGCTCCCAGGGATCACGCAAAAGGTCCAAAGCTCATCATGAGATCGAGGACTTTGAGTCAGAGTCAGAGACAGAATCAGAAGCAGAGATCATGCCTCAACCTAGCAACCGTCTGAAGCTAAAAACCACTCGGGGCCGACGTGGTGGGGGGGGGGGGGGGTTAAGATAAGTGCTGGTCGAGGTAGTGCTCCTCCTTCTCCTCCTCGTATGATTCGTCGCAAGAGTCAGAGTTCAGGGCCATCTGGGCCAAAGAAGTTGTCTGACATATCTGATGCTAAGTTTCTTGCCCTACGGTCTGACAATCCATATGTTACTGCTCGCTCAGAGACTAGGGAAAATAGTCTCTTTTTCACCGACTTCCAAGAGCGGGTCTACTTTGAGGTACTCATGAAGGATGAGAAGATTGTGCTTCCTCAGAAGTGGATTGAGATGAACCATGTGAACAAGAACTTGAACTACTTTGGTGAAGCTCTTGAGATTTGCGCAAACATTGGTTTGCTTCCCATTATGCAGTTCAAGTGTGACTATGACCCCTTGCTCATTGCTCAGTTCTATACCACCGTTCACTTTGCCAAGAACCAGACTCGGACTATCACCTGGATGACTGAGGGAGTTGTTAAGCAAGCAACATTGGCCGAGTTTGGGGCAGTCCTTGTATATGAGGATTGTGGGAAAGATACTCCTGTTGGCTTCCGCTGTCACAACAACGAGCGTCCCATGAAGAAGGATGTTCTTGTTCCACTATACATCCGTGGGCGTGGTATTGCTAGAAAGATCAAGGGGCTTCTCCCCACGTATGATATCTTGCATCGTATTTTTCTTGAGACCATAGCTCCCCGTGCTGGCAATGTTGATGAGATGCATGGGTTCATGGTGGACCTCATGATCACCACTCACCACCAACGTGATTCAGGACAACCAATAGACGTGATGGACGTTATTTGGAACGAGATGGTTAATGCTACCTACACTCGACGGGTTCATCCTTTTGCCCCGTACATCATGCCACTTATTATTCTCAAGTGCCCATCTCTTGCTCGAAATATTTCCTCTCAACGTCTACTCACCGACACAAGAATCTATTGATCAAGACCCATCTTAAACCATGCAACACGGATGGTCAACTTGTTGATGAGGATGGGAACCCACTTGAGGATGGGTCCGGTGATGACGATGATGCCCAAGATACTGATTTTGTGGCCTCACGCCGCAAGCCTGCCCAACCATCATGGGCCAAGAGGATTGAGGCTAAGCTCAAGAAGGTATTTTGCTTCCAGGTTGACAATCAGAAGCGTATGTATGAGGCCCATGTCTATGCCAAGAAAGCATGTCCTCGTCAGAAAGAAGTAATGCAAGCTCAAGGTTTGATCACCTCCGAGGGATCCGGGGACAACATCACTCCTGATGAGTAATGGATCTCCACGCACAGCCACTAGGATGATGATGCCTCTTCCTCTTTCCATGCTCCGCCTCCTTATGGGGATGCCTATGATGATGACTACCAGTGACCTCCGGGACGTTAGAGTTGCTCTTGTCCCTTTTTGGTGTCTTGATGCCAAAGGGGGAGAAGAGTCACATTAGGCATGCAGGATTTGCATGGGAAAGTCACAAGCTCGCTCTTGCCTTTGATCTTTACTCGCTTGTGAACTTTATTTGTTACTTGCCTCTTATTATGCATGAAACTTATGAACTAACTATTTGTGCTATGTATGGTAAGACTATGTGGCTATCTTATGGATCCATCATTTGTGTGGTATGGTTATTCTCATTTGGATCCATCTTATGTGGTGTGTGATGATATTACCTATTCCTTATCATTGTGTTTCTCATCACACACTTGTGTGCGAAGGTATGTGCACTATGTGTGACTATGCACTCCCATGTATCTTGTAAAATAGTATGGGGCTTGACTCTACTTATCTAGGGGGAGCCCCATCTCTATTTTACAAAATCTTCTTTGTCATCACAATTCTATCATGCAAAATGTGTGTTGTCATCTAACACCAAAAAGGGGGAGATTGAAAGAACATTTCTTATCCCTAGAGATTTTGGTGTTTATTACAACACACATAACGAACTAATTATTTGCCAAGTATTCTACATGTTGCATTTCTAGAACTTCCTGGCTAATTGCTCACAAAAAAGACTTTCCTGCTGCTCCACATTTTGCCTCAGTGATGTCCGGTAGTACCAGAGAATTCATCCGGTACTACCGCTCAGGACCGGCAGCACCGGGTTTCACTTTCGGGCCTGGCAAATATGGTGGGTATACTGGCCAAAGGCCTTAGAACTGAGCGGTATCAAAAAGCGGTAGTACCGCATTTTGGTACCGCTCATGACTGAAGCAATTGGTAAGCTCTCCAAACTCCTCAGAACTGAGCGGTATCAAAAAGCATGAGTACCACATTTTGATACCGGTCAAGACTGAAGCGATTGGCAAGCTTGCCAATCTCCTCGACCGATTGGTACTAAAATGCGGTACCGCATTTTAGTACCTATCACTACTGAAGTTTCTGGCCAGTTGAATCACACTGATGTTCCCCCTAGTATCAAAATGCGGCACTCATCAAGATGTGTCCGAGTACCGCTGTAGGGGCAGATTACCGCCGCAAGAGCACCACACTTTGATACCGGTGGAAACTGTTGGGCTATGTAACTCAACGTTGCTTCTCCGGTATATGTCCGGTAGTACCGGTTGTTTCCAGTACTACCGCTTTGAAAATGTGGTACTACCGCTGCATTAAATGCTGCAACGGTCAGATTGGATCTGGAGCTATAAATATCCCTTCACCTACCTTGGGACAAGGTGCTCATTTGCATTGAAGTCTACTACCACCATTGGAGCCACCAAATCAAGAAGATCTCTTCAATCCACCACCCAAAGTCCTTGATCTTTGGGGAATCGAAGGAGGAGGCCTTGATCTACTACTTCACCAAAAGAGATCTTCATTTCCCCCTCATTCACTCGAGGGCCCCCTTTTCTCTAGTGTTTTCTTGGAAACCCTAGTTCTATATTTGGTTCTTACATGCTTGTATTTGATTGTCTTGACAACTTGCTTGTATTTGGGAGCCTCCAATTAAGTTGTGGATGTGTGCCCCAAACTTGTAAAGGTGTCGGCTTCCACCTTGAAGGTTGCCGATATAGTGGAAGGTGGATCGATCCCGTTGGGATGAGATTCATCAGAGAACAAGGGAGGCCTCTCGTGGCGTTGGTGGTTTGAAACCACCCCCTCTCCAAACGTAGACGTACTTCCCCTCAAAAGGAAGGAACTACGGGAAACAAATCCTTGTGTCTCCGCGTCCACCACTTTGGTTACTTTTATCCTTTACCACACTTTACTTACTTGCTCTCGTTTAGTATTGTGTTAGCTAGTGCTTATTTGTCATATAGGTAAATTCACCTTAGTTGCATTTTCTAGAGAATTTAACTTATTTTCAAACCCTAATTTGAAAAAGAAGAAAATTTGAAGTAGCACCTATTCACCCCCCTCTAGGTGCCCATACGATCCTTTCACCCGAGTCATTGCTCGGGCTGCCGAAGTTTCATAAATAATTAAAAACGACAAATAACATGGGGCAGTCCCCGAGTCATTGCTTGGGCTGCCGAAGTTTCATACATAATTAAAAACGACAAATAACATGGGGCAGTCCCCAAGTCACTGTTGATACATGTCTGATACATCAATTTGGTACATCATATCGCTAGGTGCAATACACCTCTTCTAAGTGTAAAACGGACGAAGTAAGGCCACGTTCCACGGTATTTTTGACTCATCTCCGGACTTGCTTGCCTTGTTCTTTTCTGGTGTCTAAGCGTCGATCAAATAGTATGCATCGTTGTGTAATGCTTAACTCATGATAAATGGGCCATCCCATGGGGGTGAGAGCTAATGCATGCTGGTTGTGCGTTGCACTAGCCGAAGAACTAGATCTCCTTCCTTAAAAACTCTTGGACTGACTTTCTTGCTATGATATCGTCTGAGTTCTTGCTGATAAATAACTGATCTTGAGAGTGCCAATTCTCTTACATCTTCTAGCAATTCTCTTACTTCGGCACTTGTGTACTCGGCCACTCTTGGCGAGTCATGCATTATGTCATCTGGAAGCATAGCTTCTGCCCCATATACGAGAAAGAACGGGGTATACCCCATCGATCTATTCGGGGTGGTCCTGAGGCTCCACAACACTGCTGGAAGTTCCTCAATCCAGCATCCTACCAACCTCTGCAGCAGTTCAATCAGCCGAGGCTTTATCCCGGACAATACTAGTCCATTTGATATTTCTACTTGTCCATTCGAGGCCCGGTGAGATATCGAGGCAACATCGAGTCTTATGTGCTTCTCTTGGCAGAATCTAGCAAAGGCTCCTTCGGCGAAGTTTGTGCCATTATCTGTGATGATACTATGTGGGTATCCATATCTCAAGATAATATCTTTGAGGAATTTCACCGCCGTGGGCCCGTCACATTTTCTTATTAGCTTCACTTCTATCCACTTTGTGAATTTTCCACCATGACCAAAATATGAGTCATTCCACCGCGAGCCGGCTTAAATGGACCTACCATATCTAAACACCACACGGAAAACGGCCAAGTGATTGATATTGATTTTAACTCAGATGAAGGAAAATGTATTTTGCTGGCATATCTCTGGCAGCCATTACACTTTGTTGCCAATTCTTTTGCTTCCTTCAGCGCAGTTGGCCAATAAAATCCATGCCTAAATGCTTTGGCCACTAGGGCTCTGGACGAGGCATGATGTCCACATTCTCCCTGATGTATATCCAAAAGGATTTCCTGCCCTTCTGTCGAGTCAACCCATCGTTGTAGTAAATTTGTCACACTTCTCTTATAAAGCTCATTATTTATGATTGTGTAGGCTTTTGCTCTTCTCACTATCTGCCTGGCCATAACCTCATCATCCGGCAAGATCTCTTCTTTGAGGAATGAGAATATGGGTTGTGCCCATGTCGGCGTGACTTTTTCCGGGAAAATTATATTTTCAATCTCCATTATTTTCATCCACATAACATTTGTGGGATTTTCCCAATCCCTCTATGGGTCAACCGAATCAATTTCTGAGTAGTCCAGATCATGTTCTTTGTCAATTTCCATTGGGACACACCCTTCTATCTGATATGCCGAGATACAGATTGACTCGGATTTTGGCGAAGGTGTAATTGATGGTTTTCTCAGGTGTTCCAGAGCTATACTAGGCAGAATTGACTGCCTGGTTGATCCGAGCTTCGACAGTGTATCTGCAGCATCATTTTCTGCCCGAGGTATATGATGGAATTCACATCCATCAAAATAACCACTGATTTTCTGCACATGAAACCTATATAGGGCCATATTAGCATCTAGTGCATCCCAATTCCCCGACACTTGCTGTACTACGAGGTCTGAATCCCCGTAACACAGAATCCAACGTATGCCGATCTCTTTTGCCATTTTTAGGCTATGGACAAGCGCTTCATATTCGGCTACATTGTTTGATGCAGCGAAATGTATTTGCAACACATATTTCAGTTGATCTTTTTCCGGTGAGGTTAGCACTATTCCAGCCCCTATCCCATTTCTTAACTTGGACCCATCAAAGTGCATCGTCCAATAATTCGGATCTGGCAATGGGGGATCATACTGCACCTCGGCCCAGCCTATAAAAAAGTCGGCCACTGCCTGAGACTTGATTGCATCTCGTCTATCAAATTGCGGAGCATAAGGCGATAACTCAATTGCCCATTTTTCTATTCAGCCACTCGCATCTTTGTTTCTTAGTATCTTGGCTATTGGTGCCTCACAAATCACCTTTATTGGGTGTTCTTCAAAATAATGTTTGAGTTTCTTTGTCGACATGTATACTCCGTAAGCCATTTTCTGGTAGTGCGGGTAGTTTTGCTTGGAGGTCGATAATACCTCACTTAAGTAACATACCGGCCTTTGTACCGACTTACCCTCTTCATTTCGTTCCACGACAACTACTGCACTTACCAATCTGTTTGTAGCTACCACATAGAGTAGCATAGGCTCTTTTGACAATGGGGAAGCCAAAATTGGTGCTGTGACCAGCATCTTTTTTAACTCATGAAAGGCACTGTTGGCCTGAGGTGTCTAGGTGAAATTGTCGGATTTTTTCATCAATAGATACAAAGGTAATGCTTTTTCACCTAGCTGACTCACAAACTGACTCAGGGACGCAAGACACCCTGTAAACTTCTATACATTGTTTAGGCATTTTAGCAGTTCCATTCTTTCAACTGCTCGGATCTTAGTCGGATTTGCTTCTATACCTTAGCTAGATACGAGGAAACCGAGTAATTTTCCAGCCGGCACAACAAAGGTATATTTTTCCAGGTTAAGCTTCATTCGAAACCTTCTTAAGTTCGCGAATGTTTGCCGAATATCTTCTCGGAGCGTTTTTCTCTCTTTGGTTTTTATAACCACATCATCAATATATACTAGTGCTGACTTCATCGTCGACTAGGTGGAGACGCAATACATGCCACCGGTTCCCGACTCCACGCATTGGAAGCTACACTTTGATGGCTCCAAGATGGGCGGGGGGCTCGGAGCCGACTTTGCCATCACTTCCCCCAAGGGAGACCGACTGGAGTACATGCTAAAAATCCACTTCAAGGCATCGAATACGTCACCGAGTACGAGGCGCTCATTCACGGACTCAAAATGGACAAGGACATAGGGATCCAGAGGATATTATGCTTTAGTGACTCGGACCTGGTAGTACAACAAGTCTCAGGAGAATGGGATGCGAGGGATGCCAACATGGCCCTATACCGCTTCTTCGTCCAACAGCTCTGCGCTTGCTTCAAAGGATGCGAGTTCCACCATGTCCCAGAGCTAACAATGAAGCCGCTAACGCCCTGGCCCGAGTCGGCTCAACAAGACAAGCCATACCGCCTGGAGTCTCCCTTGAGCACCTACGCAAGCCGTCCATCATTCCGTATCCAGAGGCCGACTCCATAGTGCGGGATGCGGACCCAGGGACGGCCGGAGCATCACACCGGGGGACTGCCGTGCCACACCCGGGGACTGTCGCGCCACACCCGGAGACTGCCTCGCCACACCCGGGCACTGCCTCGCCAGACCCGGGGACTGCCTCCACCGAGCCTCCACCCGGAAAGCCTCCTAAAACACCAAACCCAGCAGTCCACGAGGAGAACAATCTCACCATGCAAATAGTGTACACCATCCGGGAAACCCCAGACTGGGCCAAACCATTCATGAACTTTCTGGCTAAGGGCGACCTACCAGAGGAGGAAGTAGCAGATCGACAATTGAGACGCAGGGCAAGCGTGTACACCATCATCAACAACGAGATGTACAAACGCAGAGTTGGAGGCATCTATCAGCGCTGTGTAAGCCAATAGGAAGGAGTCAAGCTTATGGTCAACATTCACCAGGGCAAGTGCGACCATCACGCTTCGTCAAGGGCCATAGCAGCCAAGGCACTTCACCATGGTTTCTAATGGCCAATAGCGCTAAAGGACACCGAAGAACTAGTCAAGGCGTGTAACAGCTGCCAGCGTTTCAGCCAACTAAAGCACACGCCGTCTGCGGCTCTCAAGACAATACCAATCACCTGGCCGTTTGCAGTCCGGGGGCTGGACATGGTTGGTCCATTCAAGACAACCCGATCCATTATGACACACTTGATAGTGGCAGTGGATAAGTTCACCAAGTGGATCGAGGAAAAACCCATAAATAAGTTGGATGGGGAACTACTGATCAACTTTTCACGAACATCATCATACGCTTTGGCTACCCCCAAAGCATCATCACGGACAACGGAACCAATTTTGCCAAAGGAGTTTTTGCTCGCTTCTGTGGAGAGAAGGGCATCTGCCTGGACCTAGCGTCAGTCACACACCTCAGTTAAATGGGCAGTGTGAGCGTGCAAATGGCCTGGTCCTAGATGGAATCAAACCAACACTACAAGAAATGTGTTGATTTGTGACGTTCTCATAGTGAATGGAAATCAAATCGTCATAGATCTATGACGATGTTTTCCAAGATCGTCATGGGCTCATTGGGGAGGTCAAAACCCTATAAAATTACGACGTTTTGTTCTAAATCGTCATAATTTCATCATATAAAATTGTCATAACCTATCTCTGGCCTTATTTTGTGCGAGTACGACATTTCTGTATCGTCATATAGGCATTAAGTTGCGACAGAATAGCCTGAGACGATAGCCAGCTCATCTATTTTGCCTATGTGTCAACATGTGGGACCTGCTCCAGTTTTTTATGAGCTGCCCAATTTATTTTATACAACGAATTGCCTATTCTGGCCTAATGGACGGCCGATGCTCAGCGTGGCCCATGCCGGCCCAATACACCAAATGGACAGTTTTTGGTTAAAATGGCAAAAAATGAGGAGCTGCGGGGACTCGAACCCACGACCGACGCTCCTTTTCAGCTCATCGTACCACTAGGCTAGTCAAGTGATGTTGTTTTATATGAAAGAGTATGTCTATATGAAACAACACAATATGATCCACCTTATCTAACAGTCACGCACGGAGAGAGGCGCTGAGACAGAGAGGGGCGGCGCTGAACGACAGAGGGGCGGTGTGGCCTATGGTGAACGATGGAGGGGGCAGGCTCAGGTGACCGACGAGGGGAGGAGGGGAGGGGCGCGTGAACTGACGGAGGGGGGGAGGCGGGCCAAGGTGAACGACGAGGGGCGGGCCTGGTGGTGAACGCATGAGGGGCAGTGACCACTGTGGGGGGGAGGGAGTGGCGGCGGTGACCGACGGAGGCTTCTTGGCGTTGCTGCTCTCCAATTAACCCTTTTTTAGTTGGCAGCAAGTTCATCTTAGTGTGCCATCATATTTCTTAGCAGCAAATTCATCTTAGTTGGCAGAAAATTCAGTAAATTCAGCTATTCATATTTAATAGCAGCACTATATTTTTAATTAATCTTAGTGTGCCATCATATAGGTTTGTCCCATATCTCTGTGTGTCCAGGATTTGTCCAGATGCTAACATATATGTGTGTATACAAGATTGTCTAGATGCTACCATTTTAGCAGCACTATATTTGTAATTAATCTTGGTAGCTACTTTTGGTTTGTGCACTTCGGTTGAACATTGAATGCTAACATTTTTCGGTCTTCCGCATGCAGATGGACAGAGGCTAGATTACGCAAGGAGTTAGAAGGCTTTCGACTGAGCATCTAAGGGGAGTGGACGAGTTCATGCGATTTGTTCGCAGAAGTGCTGCTGAGGATGCTCTAGTTCATTGCACATGCCCTAGCTGTATGAATCGTGTTCAGCAAACTCTAGAAGATGTCGAGTCTCATCTGCTGATGCACGGGATGTCAAGAACATATGATAGGTGGATCCATCATGCAGAGCCTTTACGCACAGAACCTCGAGTTGAACCTGAACCTAATGAAGAGGCACACCATGCTGGTGAAGGCGGTGATTTTGTAGAAGATGATATTCCACAAAAGGATGATGATTTTGAGGAGGAGGATGGGTATGAGGATGACATGATTCCTGATTTGTTTAAGGATCTGTACAAGTCAGAACCGCAAGGTGATGGACAGAGGACAATCTATGCCGAGCTGATAGAGGATGCAAAGCGCGCAGCTAGTGATGGTGGAACATTGTCTAGATTTTCCTTCACCGTGAAGCTACTCCACGTCAAGTCCTTCTACCGGATAAGCAATGTTGCCTTTAACACAATACTCCATATCTTGACCACCCAATACCCTAAAAGCTCAATTCCCAAAACTTATGATGAAGCATTGAGTATAATCGGCAGATTGGGGCTTGCTTATGAATCAATCCACGTCTGCCCAAACAATTGTATCTTGTTTCGGAACACGTATGCCAAGCATGACAAATGCCCAAAGTGTGATGCCTCTAGGTGGAAAGATGCAGATGGGAGGAGATAGATACCGGATAAGGTGCTGAGGTACTTTCCTTTGATTCCAAGGTTACAGAGGATGTTCATTTCGAAGCAACAGTCGGAGGATGTACAATGGCACAAGCTAAAGCGGCAACCCGTGGATGATGAACTTAGCCATCCAGCTGACGAAAAGGCATGGAAAGATTTTGAAGATAAACATAAAGAGTTTGCCGCCGATGCGAGGAACATCAAACTCGGCCTTGCCACAGATGGCTTTAATCCATTTGGAATGAGCTCAAAATATAGCATGTGGCCGGTATTTGTCGTGCCGTACAATCTTCCACCATGGGCATGATGGCTTTGTTGATCCCGGGTCCAAAATCTCCAGGAAAGGATTTTGATTTATTTATGCATCCCTTGGTAGAAGATCTGCTCAAGCTATGGGAGGGTGTCCGTACCTATGATGCCCTGAGTCCTGATAAGTTCGATCTCCGTGCTGCGGTAATATGGTGTATCCATGATTTCCCGGCGTTGCACACTTTGTCGGGGAGGCTCACGTCTAGTTATCAAGCATGCGTGCATTGTGACAAGGATCCGTTCTCGGAAAAAATAAGGAACAAGATATGTTGGACCGGGGCCTGCCGTTTTCTTCCTCGCCACCATCCTTGGCGAAAAAGCAAGGATTTCAATGGAAAAACTGAAACCCGTGACCAGCCGGCGGAGTTCACTAAAGAAGAGCTCGAGCAACAACTTCACAATGTGAAAGATGTGAGACCTGGAAAACATCAAAAGAAAAGGAAGCGTGAGGATGGTCAATGTTGGGACCGGAGGGCTATTTTGTGGGACCTCCCTTACTAGGTAGATCTCAAGTTGAGGCACAACCTTGATGTAATGCATATCGAGAAAAACATATGAGATAATCTTCTTGGCACATTTATGAACATCGACGGGAAGTCAAAGGATACAGTTAACTCTAGGCTTGATTTGGAAGACATGGGCATAAGAAAAGATTTGCATCTACAGCCTGTTGAAGGTGGACGGTCATTTGAGATGCCAGAAGCATGGTATACAATGAGTAAAGAAGAAAAGCTTGCATTATGTGAATTTATAAGAGCGGTGAGATTTCTAGATGGGTATGCCGCTAACCTAGCAAAATGCGTGTCTCCTGATGGATGCAAGCTCCAAGGACTAAAAACTCATGATTTTCACATCCTCCTCCAAAGGATTTTACCGGCTGGACTCCGTGGAATTTTGGATACAGAAATATATGAGCTGTAGCTGAGCTGGGGAATTTCTTCAGAGAGTTGTGCTCCAAAACACTCAAGATATCTGTTCTTGAAAAACTCCAGAAAGAAATCGTAGTTATCCTTCGCAAGCTTGAAAAGATCTTTCCTCCGGCCTTCTTCACGGTGATGGTTCATTTGACCGTGCATTTACCCAAAGAGGCAATGCTTAGAGGCCCCGTACAATATGGCTGGATGTACCCTGTCGAAAGAAGGATGCTTACATTTAAGCGTTATGTGCGAAACACCGCCAGGCCTGAAGGGTCGATTGCCGAGGCATATGTTGTTGATGAGTGCCTTACATTTTGCTCCAGGTACTTTGACAATGTGGAAACAAGATTCAATCGGCCGGGCAGAAAAAGAGAGCGGGATGATTCACACATTGGTGATGTCTCTGTTTTCAACCATGGTGTGAACCTTCTTGGAGGGTCAGAGTACTTGGAGGCTGGTGATGACTATGACAAAATGCATTGGTATGTGCTAAGGAGTTCCCTGAGGTTCTACCATATATAGAGTATGTCATCTCTTGTGCATGCACCCTTATCTTTTTCCTTTAGTTGGAAGGAACCCATTTGCAAGCCCGATGATTTAATTAACTTTATGTTTTTGTTGGCATTGTAGGTTGTGCAAACAAGAGCTGAATAAGCAAGATTGCGGCATCAATGTTGATAGATGGCTTGCGAAGGGGTTTGCTAAATTCTTTAAGAATCATGTGAGATCTTTAGTCTTGGAATCAATTGCCACATGATTAGTTTGTGTTTTTGTTATTAATCCTGGTTTATTTGTGCAGATCTTTAGTCTTGGAATCAATAATGTCTATGCTGATCTTTTTTGCTTTGGCATGCGAGCCGGATAGGCGAGTGAGGTTGTATTCAGCATGCATTGCTGACGGTGTCTGCTACCACACTGTTGACCGCGAGAAAAATAGAAACACGCAGAACAGTGGAATAGTTTCTGAGGGAGACCATGATGGTGAAGACATGGACTTCTATGGTCAGCTCGAAAGCATCATAAGGCTCCAGTACAACTCCAGCAGAGGCGTCCATCGATCGGTCGTCTTGTTCCGTTGTGATTGGTTTGATCTTGGTGGCAGAAAGAAGACAGGGATCCGAGATGACGGACACTTCAAGAGCATCAACACTGGAAGGTGCTGGTATAAGAGTGATCCATTTATTCTAACGACACAAGCAACAAAGGTGTTCTATGTGCCAGACACCAATTTGCGTGGAAATTGGCAAGTTATGCAAAAGTTTCAGCAGAGACATTTGTGGAGTGTGAAAGAAACTGAAACGGAGAAGGGTCTCAATGATGGCGGTGGTCTAACATACCAAGATGATAACACCGCGGAAGTTCCAGTGCAAGAGAAAGAACCCGGTGTGCATACTAGATTGCGAAGGAGTCGGGAACGAGTGTTACTTGATGCTTCATTTGTAGAAAACATTAGGAAAAGAAAGAAGGAGGTAGTGGATGGCCA
This sequence comes from Avena insularis, assembly GCA_023614405.1. Lineage (NCBI taxonomy): Eukaryota > Viridiplantae > Streptophyta > Magnoliopsida > Poales > Poaceae > Avena > Avena insularis. Next base: position 123,852,983 of record CM042685.1, on the reverse strand, counting down.
TGAATGCGAGGATGATGAAAACATGGTAGATGACACAGTCCTCTAGTACTGTAGCGATGGTGAGGATAGAAGGCAGAGGCATTTCGACGATGATGATTAGTAACAACATGCAAGGTAGTGTCTCACTGGAAATTGCTAATTGCTAATTATATCCTCCATTATCTGTTCTTTTTTATTTCATTGCTAGTGGCTCACTGGAAACTGCTAATCTCTCTTGCAGTGGTGAGGAGGAGCCAGACCTGGGAGCAAGATCATGTCATTTTAGCTGCAGTGGTGAGTGGTGGTGAGGAGCAAGATCATGAGCAAGATCATGCCATTTTAGCTATTGTGTAGTCATTTTAATTTCCTATTTTGCAAGTTCTGGCTATTGTTGCCATGGATATCAAGTTCTGGCTATTGTTGCCATGGATATTTTAATTTCTGGAAGATCATGTGTAATCTTGAGATCATGTGTAATCTTGACATATAATTTCTGGACGAATCTGAGATCATGTGTAATATGGACATATAATTTCTGGAAGATCATGTGTAATATTGTCTTTAATTTCTGGAAGATCATGAGTTCTGAATATGGCCAAGCACCTCCTACCACTCTTCTAGGGTGAAAGTAATCTTGCTAGATAAAAGAACCCAAACTTTTTTATATACACATGAATCACAACATTTTACATGATCATTTCAGACCAAAAGCAACATTTCATATAGATCACAGGATTTATCACAGCATTTTACATGATCATTTCAGACCAAAAGCAACATTTCATATAGATCACAGGATTTATCACAGCATTTCACATGATTATTTCAGACCAAAAGCAACATTTCAAAAGTAGTACCATAGGATCATTTCATAGATATAATTAGTAGCATAGCTACAGGACCATAGACTGGGCATTCCAAAAGCCCAGGATTAGTTCACAACTATACTGGGCATTCCAAAAGAAACCTGATAGCTACAGGACCATAGTTCAACCTGATAGCAACCAGATAGAACATGATAGCAACAGGACCATAGTTCAACCTGATAGCAACATGATAGAATCCTACAGGACCATATTTACAGCCAACACAACCAACTAATTACATGACCGGCTGAACGAGTAGCTTAAGTCCATCCCTAGGACAACGGCGGAAGCGAAACATGAAGATGTCGCCATCTTGCATCCCGGTCGCCGCCACCACCTGGGACCAGTTGGTCGTAATTTGTGCTCCTTGACACTTCCCTTTACTCATAATCATAGTGACTTCTATGGGCACATGGCCTCCACAGAAGACCCTAAGCTTTGCTGAGAATTCCTTGTACCACTTGATGTAGGCATTGGTGTAGGCCCTTGAGAACCACTACAAATTAATTGAACCAATCAATCAATGGCGGAAACAGCATAAGTACTTCGGTAATCAAAGAATGATCATCAAGGGACAACTTGTTTACCATTTTAGATTTTGTTTCCTTAGTGTTTGATAGCTGCATAGTGCATACATACACTTTTAGTGTGTGTTTCTTCCTTGCAAGATTCCTCAGGACAACACTTGTGTGCGTTTCAAAGCAACCTTGTTGCCATACACACAACACTTATCAAAACTGGTACAAACCTTTGTCCTGGGACCTACATGCAAGGAAAAGCCACATTTTCAAAATCAGCAATGCAAACAGCATAAGTAAAAGATGAAGTAAAGGAGCAATGCAAACAACCCGATGAAGTAAAGGATTTTTACCTCGACGCATGACAATCTTGTTGGCAGCGGCGGCTTCTGCAGCAGCGGCTTCTGCAGCAGCTTTCTTAGCGCGCCGCTTAGCCTTAGCTTTCTTAGCAGCAGCCTCCGCAACAATGGCAGCTTCGTCATCCGAGGAAATCTTGATGGCCCTAGGATAGTCCATGGTCAACTACTAAGAAAATCAGGACAACAATGTTAACATATAATTAAAATCTACTTAAAATCATGAAAGCAATGTTAACAGCAATGTTAACATCTACTTAAAATCATGACAGCAATGTTAACATCTACTTTAATTCAACCCTCCTACATAGATTAGTTTGACAAAGCATGAAATGCAGTACCAAGAGAGTTGAATCTATGCATAACATCAGCACTAATTACTCACAGATTAGTTTGCTCTCTATAATCTAGTGCTGGACCAGCATCACAGATTATAAACTCTTGTGAAAGAGACAACCTCAAACAATTTGATGATTTTTATACAGTGTAAGCTAGTACTACCACAATTCAATCTATGCATAAATACTACCAAGAGTTATACAATAATAATGTTCAAAAAGGTATATGAAATTGGAATTGCATGGAAATTACAGTAGAATAATCTGAAGTTTCTATGAAATTTCTTTCAACTAAAAAGGACCTAATCGTTACTCTCATGTTTAGATTGTGTCTTCCAAGAAACACAAGAGGGATGATTTCTTTAGTACTGTAGAACATCATACACACCGCACGCATTGGTTTGAGATTATTACATGGTAACACAACTAGAGAGGAATTGGAATAAGAAACTAACTAAGAAGAATAAGACAACTACTAGGCACATATGCACTAGCAGATCAAGGTATGAGCATCTCCATAAAAAATACTAGGCATATAGTACGCCTCCCAACCTACTAGTGCTGGTACTACATCTCCACACAAAAGACTAATATCTGGACACAAAAGAGTAATATCTGGACCAGCTCTCTATAATCTAGTGCTGGTACTGCATCACAGATTATTTTGCTAATTATAAACATGAACCCCCAAACTAATTACTGCTCAAAACCGCCAAGCCGCATTTGCAAAATCCACCTAGGGTTCTTAGGCATAATCGACGCATTCAAATCGATGCATACACAATACATGGAGGAAAAAGGAGAGGGGAAAAGGGATTCATGCGAGGAGGAGCGGGCCAGGGGAAGAGGGCCATAGACGGGGGAGGAACGGGCGGGGAAGGGGCAGCCACTAGAGATCGGCGGAGCTCCAGGCGGGTCGGGGTCGGGGTCGCGGTCGCTGTCTTATCTGTGCGGCGTCGGGTCGGAGTCGGGGGCGGGGAAGGGGCAGCCACTAGAGATCGGAGGGAGGCAGATCGTCGGGTCGGGGTCGGGGTCGCCGTCGGGTGCTCGAGGAGGAAGGCATATGGCTCGAGGAGGGGGTTATGAGGAAGGCGAATGGAGTGGCTCGAGGAGGGGGTAATGAACATCACCAGCAAGGAGTGGTAGGTAGCAGATTAAAAAACATATTCTAAATAATAAAATAAAATTTTCATTTTCATTTATATATGTGTCATTTTGCAACATACTAGACCAAATTATTTGGACAGTGACCCAAATGGGCTATCTCGAACCCTTCCGTTTTTTGACCGGCATAAAATAAAAACGGTCTAATCACGACATAGTTTTGACCGGATGCGGCACGGATGCGGCGACGAAAATCTCGAGCCCAAAGTTGTGTGTCCGTGTCTGCAGGAAGAAGTTTTTCTTTTTGTGAAGAAAAAAAGGGGCATTTTGTGAAGCCCAAAGTTGTGTGTCTATGTCCGTGTCCGTGTCCGTGTCCGAGTGCAAAAAAGGGGCGTTTTGTGAAGCAACCACCGAGTGACAGTTTTAGAATGGCGTCAACGCATTTATAGGGGCTGAGCCTCGCTAAACTTGCGTTGGGACATTTGTCCATTTAAGCTGGCCTATTATTTTGAAAAATGGGATGGTAGCATTTTTAAACTTTTATTTGGTGGTTGCTTCACAAAACGGCCCGTTTTTTGCGCTCGGAAAATGGAAAATGATTTTTCCATGCGACGAAATGGAAACTTCCTCCTGCAACATTGTTCGCCATCCCATGATGCACATGTGTGCACAATACGGGTGCATTATCACAAACTATGCACCGATTCTATCCATAACATTGGTCATTTGACCAGAAAGCCATGAAAACCTCGAACATGATAGGTCATTTCGTGAAGGATTTTTTGAGACATACTCAATTTACCAAGTTTGATATTTTTCCTTGCAACTATGCTACATAATAAGACACCACGCGAAGGATTTGCATTGATCGGACCGTTTTTGAATTTTTTATGCCCATTTCAAACTATGGTCAAAACGGCGGTCATGATGGTTCTTAGCTAGGGATGAGCCTCGCTAAACTTGCGTTGGATCTCTGAAGAAATAGCATATTGTGAGTCTAAAAATGATTTTTTCAAAAAATCATGGGCATCGGATCATGTATCTGTAGTTCAAATCAGACCCACTTCCTATCGATTCGGCAGGAATTTGTCTTTTTCACCAGGGGTGGACGGAAAGGTTTGAGAGGCCTCGTTTGGGACATTTGTCCATTTAAGGTGGCCTATTATTTTTGAAAAATGGGATGGTAGCATTTTGAAACTTTTATTTGGTGGTTGCTTCACAAAACGGCCCGTTTTTACGCTCGGAAAATGGAAAATGGTTTTTCCGTGCGACGAAATGGAAAACTTCCTCCTGCAACATTGTTCGCCATCCCATGATGCACATGTGTGCACAATACGGGCGGATTATCACAAACTATGCATCGATTCTATCCATAACATTGGTCATTTGACCCGAAAGCCATGAAACCTCGAACATGATAGGTCATTTCATGAAGGCTTTTTTGAGACATACTCAATTTACCAAGTTTGGTATTTTTCCTTGCAACTATGCCACATAATAAGACACCATGCGAAGGATTTGCGTTGGTCGGACCGTTTTTGAATTTTTTATGTCTGTTTCAAACTATGGTCAAAACAGCGGTCATGAAGGTTCTTAGCTAGGGCATGAGCCTCGCTAAACTTGCGTTGGATCTCTTAAGAAATAGCATATTGTGAGTCTAAATATAATTTTTTCAAAAAATCATGGGCATCGGATCATGTATCTGTAGGTCAAATCGTACCCACTTCCTACCGATTGGGCAGAAATTTGTCTTTTTCACCAGAGGTGGACGGAAAGGTTTGAGAGGCCCCGGTTGGGACATTTGTCCATTTAAGGTGGCCTATTATTTTTGAAAAATGGGATGGTAGCATTTGGAAACTTTTATTTGGTGGTTACTTCACAAAACGGGCCCTTTTTTGCGCTCGGAAAATGGAAAATGGTTTTTTCGTGTGACGAAATGGAAAACTTCCTCCTGCAATATTGTTCGCCATCCCATGATGCACATGTGTGCACAATACGGGCGGATTATCACAAACTATGCACCGATTCTATCCATAACATTGGTCATTTGACCCGAAAGCCATGAAACCTCGAACATGATAGGTCATTTCGTGAAGGCGTTTTTGAGACATGCTCAATTTACCAAGTTTGGTATTTTCCTTGCAACTATGCCACATAATAAGATACCACACGAAGGATTTGCGTTGATCGGACCGTTTTTGAATTTTTTATGCCCGTTTCAAACTATGGTCAAAACGGCGGTTATGAAGGTTCTTAGCTAGGGGATGAGCCTCGCTAAACTTGCGTTGGATCTCTGAAGAAATAGCATATTGTGAGTCTAAAAATGATTTTTTTCAAAAAATCATGGGCATCGGATCATGTATCTGTAGTTCAAATCGGACCCACTTCCTACCGATTCGGCAGGAATTTGTCTTTTTCACCAGGGGTGGACGGAAAGGTTTGAGAGGCCCCGGTTGGGACATTTATCCATATAAGGTGGCCTATTATTTTTGAAAAATGGGATGGTAGCATTTTGAAATTTTTATTTGGTGGTTGTCACAAAACGACCCATTTTTTGCGCTCGAAAAATGGAAAATGGTTTTTTCGTGCAAAGAAATGGAGAACTTCCTCCTGCAACATTGTTTGCCATCCCATGATGCACATGTGTGCACAATACAGGCGCATTATCACAAACTATGCACCGATTCTATCCATAACATTGGTCATTTGACCTGAAAGCCATGAAACCTCGAACATGATAGGTCATTTCATGAAGGCTTTTTTGAGACATACTCAATTTACCAAGTTTGGTATTTTTCCTTGCAACCATGCCACATAATAAGACACCACACGAAGGATTTGCGTTGATCGGACCGTTTTTGAATTTTTTATGCCCGTTTCGAACTATGGTCAAAACAGCGGTCATGAAGGTTCTTAGCTAGGGGATGAGCCTCGCTAAACTTGCATTGGATCTCTGAAGAAATAGCATATTATGAGTCTAAAAATGATTTTTTCAAAAAATCATGGGCATCGGATCTTGTATCTTTAGTTCAAATCGGACCCACTTCCTACCGATTCGGCAGGAATTTGTCTTTTTCACCAGGGGTGGACGGAAAGGTTTGAGAGGCCCCGGTTGGGACATTTGTCCATTTAAGGTGGCCTATTATTTTTTTAAAATGTGATGGTAGCATTTTGAAACTTTTATTTGTTGGTTGCTTCATAAAACGACCCATTTTTTGTGCTCGGAAAATGGAAAATGGTTTTTCCATGCGACGAAATGGAAAACTTCCTCCTGCACCATTGTTCCCCATCCCATGATGCACATGTGTTCACAATACAGACGCATTGTCATAAACTATGCACCGATTCTATCCATAACATTGGTCATTTGACCCGAAAGCCATGAAACCTCGAACATGATAGGTCATTTCGTGAAGGCTTATTTGAGACATACTCAATTTACCAAGTTTGATATTTTTCCTTGCAACTATGCCACATAATAAGACACCACGCGAAGGATTTGCGTTGATCGGACCGTTTTTGAATTTTTTATGTATATTTCAAACTATGGTCAAAACGGCGATAATGAAGATTCTTAGCTAGGGGATGAGCCTCGCTAACCTTGCGTTGGATATCTTAAGAAATAGCATATTGTGAGTCTAAAACTATTTTTTTCAAAAAATCATGGGCATCGGATCATGTATCTGTAGTTCAAATCGTACCCACTTCCTACCGATTCGGCAGGAATTTGTCTTTTTCACCAGGGGTGGACGGAAAGGGTTGAGAGGCCCCGGTTGGGACATTTGTCCATTTAAGGTGGCCTATTATTTTTGAAAAATGGGATGGTAGCATTTTGAAACTTTTATTTGGTGGTTGCTTCACAAAACGGGCCCTTTTTTGCGCTCGGAAAATGGAAAATGTCTTTTCCGTGCGACGAAATGGAAAACTTCCTCCTGCAACATTGTTTGCCATCCCATGATGCACATGTGTGCATAATACGGGCAGATTATCACAAACTATGCACCAATTCTATCCATAACATTGGTCATTTGACCCGAAAGCCATGAAACCTCGAACATGATAGGTCATTTCGTGAAGGCTTTTTTGAGAAATGCTCAATTTACCAAGTTTGGTATTTTTCCTTGCAACTATGACACATAATAAGACACCACACGAAGGATTTGCGTTGATCGGACCGTTTTTGAATTTTTTATGCCTGTTTCAAACTATGGTCAAAACGGCGGTCATGAAGGTTCTTAGCTAGGGGATGAGCCTCGCTAAAATTGTGTTGGATCTCTGAAGAAATAGCATATTGTGAGTCTAAAAATGATTTTTTCAAAAAATCATGGGCCTCAGATCATTTATCTGTAGTTCAAATCGGACCCACTTCCTACCGATTTTGCAGGAATTTGTCCTTTTCACCAGGGGTGGACAGAAAGTTTTGAGAGGCCCCGGTTGGGACATTTGTCCATTTAAGGTGGCCTATTATTTTTGAAAAATGGGATGGTAGCATTTTGAAACTTTTATTTGGTGGTTGCTTCATAAAACGGCCCGTTTTTTGCCCTTGGAAATTGGAAAATGGTTTTTCCGTGCGACGAAATGGAAAACTTCCTCCTGCAACATTGTTTGCCATCCCTTGATGCACATGTGTGCACAATACGGACGCATTATCACAAACTATGCACCGATTCTATCCATGGAAACCTTCGCGTGACATCATTTTATGTGCACGGTCCGAACAATGTACGTCATTTTATGTGACACAGTGTAAAAAAACCTTTGTGTTGCGTTATTTTATGTGATATAGTATCTAGTGGGTAGAAACTTTTTTCAGCAAAATTATGTGCAACAAGAAATGCCATAACCCTTTAACCCCATATATCCCAAAAACCATTAACCCTAAACCCAAAAAATTCTGCCGCCCAAACCAATTTTTTTTGCCTCTTCTGCCGCCAAAACCCAATTTTTTTGCCTCTCCCAATTTTTTTGCCTCTCCCGCCCAAGCCTCTCCAGCCCAAAACCCAATTTTTGCCTCTGCCTCCCACGAATTTCGGCAATGAAAGAGAGACAGGGGAAATTTGGACAAACCGACCCCACCCCACCCATCCATCCCCACCCGACCCCGGTCCTCCCCAGTCCCCACCCGAACCCGGTCCTCTCCCCAGTCCCCACCCATCCATCCTCATCACACACCTCCACTCCCCGACGCAGCCTTGACAGCTCTGGCCCTTTCCCAGCCAGCGCTTGCTCCCCGGACAGCCTTGCGTCGCACGCTAGATCCCACGACGGGCACGGGCTGGTAGCTGTGACCGATGACGACGACGCTAGCGAAGGCTACGGCCACATAAGGGGAGCGGTCTTCCTCTTAGTTCGACAGTCAGGTGAGTTCTCTGCTCCTTCTACTACTGGCCGATTAGGGTTAGGGTTTGCTTCTCATGGCGTGTCTAGGGTTAGGGTTTGGCTCTCATGGCGTGTCTAGGGTTAGGATTTGGCTCTCCTGGCATGTCTAGGGTTAGGGTTTGGCTCTCATGGTGTGTCTAGGGTTAGGGTTTGGCTCTCCTGGCGTGTCTAGGATTCTATGCTAGGGCTTGCATTTAACTCTTATGATTCACAACCAATTTCGGCTATGGTATGTGCTTGCGTTTATCCCACTGTCTGTAGTTAGATGCAGATCTTGTTGCTACACACTATCAGTAGTTGCTACTCTTATCAAATCAATCTTGGCTGTGAATATAAATCTAAATGTGTAGACTCACATCATGTGCTTTCCTTTTAATCTTATGTGCTGATTTATGATGCCACTAAATATAAATCTGAATGTGTAGACTCACACCACAGTAGTTATATTGCTGATTGAATATGTGCATGCTGTATGTATGCATTGCAGTTATATTGCTGATTGAATATTGCTTGCTTCCGTAATGCCATTTATGATGCCATTTATCTAACCACTTGTTCCCTGTAGGAAAGTGGCAAGTGATTTCTCAAGGTAAATAGAGCTCGACATCACCAACCTAGCAGCTTCAATCCAACCACTTAGAGATAAGCAATGTCAAGGAAGAAAGAGCCTGCTGGTAAGAAATGATCGCCTTGTTCTTATACTGCTAGTTTTCTAATGACTGTTTGCACATATGCTAAGTATAGAAATTTGTCTAGCTTGTGCTTATAATCTGGTAATTGAAAATGTACTAAGAGCCTGCTGGTATGAAATGAGCTCCTTGTATGCTGCTAGTTTTCTAATGATTGTTTGCACATATGCTAGGTATAGAAATTTTCTTAGCTTGTGATTATAATCTGGTAATTGAAAATGTACTAAGAGCCTGCTGGTATGAAATGAGCTCCTTGTGCTTATGCTTCTAGTTTTCTAATTGGGTTAATCTACTAGTATTAAATGTAACTAAAACCTGATTGGATTATTTAGTTGTTTGAGTTGTCTTGCTCTCCTATGCATTTCAACCATTCACTAATGGCCATATTTTCTCTATTCATGTAAAGAAGCACCCCTCACTGAGTATGAGAAGGTTAGGGCTAAGCTTATGATGAGGAACAACCGTATTCTTCAGTCCCTTGGTATTCCCGCGGTAGTATCAATGATTAGAAGGTCACGGAATGTTGGATCAAGACTTTTGAAACCGCTGAGGGCAACCGCATGATTTCCGAGGCATGAGGCTCCTCTGAGGAGACCGTTGATCGGCCTCCGGCTTTTGCCGGCGTCTCACCGACAAAAGATCTGCATGGATTCCTCAGGGGGTTGTTGGAAGATCACCTACTCTGGAGTGACCACGGGTGGTAAGTTTCTTGAGGGTTCTCTCACTCTCTCGGCTGATTCTTGGTTGGTTCTTCTCAACGCCAAAGGATCTCCCCTTTAGGGCAGATGTTTGGAAAATGGGGAGAAGATTTCTATTGGATCTGTTTTGAGGTTCCCCTCTCACCTCTCTCGTGTTAATGATTCTCTGGTGCCTTCATCTGGCATTCTGGGTAGATCTCCTACCATCTCTGGAACAAATGAGGACACTGGTTTTAAATGGCATGCTCTTTGCTCCTTGCCGGTTGATGATCTGGAGCCTACTAAAGGTTTTTTGATGCTTTTCCCTAGTTCAAAAAGATTAGTCCTCCTCAACCACAATGAGGTGGTTATTGATGCTAGATATTTGATCCAAGGTGAGGTTGTGGCCTCTGGTGTTTCTATTGATCTTCAAGTGAAGAGGGTTGTAGTTCGCGCACAGATCTTGCCCAGCCCTTTGGTTAAGAAATTTTCAATCAATGTTGAGAAGATTGTGCCAAAAACCCTGGATTTCACCAAGGACTTTCCTAAGGAGTGCACTATTAAGGATGAATCTTTGAATCGACCTGCCCTGGATTTCTCATTAGGGCAGGAATTTGAGAAGAAGATTTTCGATAAATGTAGGCATCAAGTTAATTTCCTTGGTTGTTTCAGAAAGAGACCTTTCTATCTGGTTTGTTCTTTTGGAAGAGCAAATTTTAAGTTGGATTTCCATACGGTTGGTCTTGCACTCCAAGCTTGTTTTGGTGGCCAGGCTTCTAAATTCCAAGTGAAATTTCTACAAGATAGAACTTTTCGTTTCTCAGTTGCTTCAAGGGCGGTGGGATTTGAAATTTACAATATTTCAAAATTTTCATGCAAGTCGTTTGTGGTCCACGTCAACCTTTGGGGTAATGGTGGCCCAAATTGGATTTTTGAAGAATAGGAATTTTACAAGGAATCTGCAGGTGATTGGAAAGTTGTCACGTACAAAAATAAAAGCCCCAAAAATTCTCCTTCGTTGAAGCATAGCAATAATGGTGTTTCTGTTTTCCAACGGCTCAAATTTCCGACTTCTGATGCGGATTCATTGCCCGTTTTTGCTAAGCACAGTAAGTGTGATTTCATGTCAAGCAATCAAGGCAGGTCTTATGCGCAAGTTCTCGTTGATGGCGGTGTTAAATCTGTGGTAACGCCTGTCGGGTCATCAGGAGACGCCAATCACGTGGCATTTAAACTACCTGGTCTCATTCCTTTTTTGAAATTCCTTTCCTTCCCAAAATGTTTGTGGCCCGACAATTCTTACAAGGGGTGGTTCAAGGCCTAGAAAAATCCTCATTTTCGGCCCATCGTTCACAACGGTTTTCAAGAGTTCTCCACTTCTTTGCAAAAAACAACTGCTGGTTTCTCTGTATCCTCAACTCCCCCGCCTGCTGAAACCCCAACCCTCCCTTGCTCGTCACCGGCGAAGTCTGCCGAAATGGCGAACATTCCGATTGATCATGCTCCATTCTTGCCAAATGGCTTTCAAGTTTTGCAAGTGGCTGGAAGAAATCACGTAAAGTGTGGTGGTTCCGCGGAGGTCGAGGACCCATGAACAGTATGCTATCGCAACCATTAATCTCCTCCCCCCTGGTCAAATTCCTTTCCTGAATATTCGCGAGGTTCTGGTCGATTTCCTCAACAACGAGGCTCGTGTTCACTTTCGGGATGTTCAGGCATGTCCATTTGGGGCTGCATATGTGCAATTTCACCATGTCAGTGACAGGGACAGGCTCAGCGCGGCCAGCCCCATTCCTTTTCAAGATGTGCATGTTTCTTTTGTTAAGCATAATGAGGGGGAAAATTGGAGGAGGGCTCAGTTCAACAACGAGTGTTGGGTGATGCTAGTTGGCCCTCCCTTGGACCACTGGCATACTGAAGATCTGAATGCGGTTTTTGCTGATATTGGGAAGGTTCTTCTATGGGAGAGGGACCAGGACCAAAAAGGCAGGATTATTGCGAAAATTCGCGTTACTGATCTGGTGGATATTCCCAAGAGTGTCAGGTTCACTATAGGCGACTTGGTGGAGTCTGAATCCCGAATCTTCTCTGTTGAGGTGTTGAAAAGTGACTTGCTTGGGGGGCACCTGATGAGGACCCACTTCCGGCTGACAATGAGGACCCACATCCAGCACCTGTCTTTGGGCCCCAGATCCCCCCTCCTTCCCCTCCCCCTGCTCCTGGGGGTGAGGCTGGTGGTTGTGGTCAGTGGTTGGCTCCTGTGCAGGATCCTGCTCCTGGTGGGTATAATAATGAAGGTTGGGACCCTTGGGAAGCTGCTGCTGCTCATGTCCAAGGTGATGTGATTGCTCCTGGTGAAGACATGCCAGTGGATAACCATAACCTCCCCCCACAAGATGTTAACAGTGGAGTTACAGGTGCCATCCTTGTTAATGACTGGGAGTCTGATGATGATGAGTCTGTGAATGCTGATCCTGTGGCTATTGAGGGTCAAGCAGTGGTTGAAGGGCCTCAAGGTGTTGGTATTGGTGAGGGCCTGTAGAACATTCTTCAGAACTATTTGGTTGAGGATGAAGCTAACTCTGATGAAGAGGGGATGGTGGAGTGTCCCATGGATACTGGTGCTGTGCCTGATGAAAATGATGATTGGATGATGGAGGATCAACACCTCCTTTCCCCTAATGAAGCCCATCTTCAAGTGGGAATGGTCAGAACTTTTGTGTCAACTCCTGATGTGCATGCTGCAAAGCAGGGCTTTTCCCAACAAGGCCTAGAGCTCTGGGAAAGCTACTTTGCTCCTCATATTCAGAAGGACTCTTCTTCAAAAGGCTCTCTCATGTGTGACATTCCTGTAAGTTGGTTTAATTTTATTACTCTCATGCTTGCTACTCCTGGGAAGTTTAATTGGGTCAAGAGCTTTCTTACTTCTCCTTTATGGGAAATTATCAAAGAACCTATTGCTGAGGAGAATTCAATATCTTTCATCATCCCTAATAAAAGCATTTCACAGATGGCTCCTCCTTGTCTGGGCATTGAGGCTAAGCAGTCCTCTTGCTCTCCTTCCACTCCTTCCAGAAAGAGAAAGGGCAAGGAACCTCTAGTTGAAACTGAGGTGAGAAGAAGTCCTAGAATTGTTGAATTGAATGGGGGTTTCAAAAGTCACTTAAACTTCTTAATTGCCGATTGCCTGGTTTGCAATGCTATTCCACCTTGCTTAAATCCTAAAGTGGTTAAAAATCTTACTGCCTCTTTCTGCAAGGTAAAGGATGGTGACCTGGAGAAGTGGTTACTCAAGAAAGGGAAGGCCACTGAAGTGGCAGTCAAGGCTCCTCCAAAAGGCATCATAAAAGGAAATGGTTCATCAAGCTTAAGCATTGGAGGCAAAAAGAAATCTGGGGCTGCTGGTACCTGTGGTCAGCAAGCCAAGAAGAAACCCCCCACTTAAGTGTTTTAATGTATCACAATATGTCTTTTGCTGGAGCCTTGTTGGCTCCCTGTTCTAAAACCTGTTCTAGTGGTCTTTTGATGTGTTTGTTACTTAATGTTGAACCTGACAGTGGGGTTATGGTATGGAATGCCTTTTGTCTATTTGGTTGTAGTCTTTTCAGTTGGGTGATTACATTGCTTGTATCACCTCATCACTCAACATACATCCGGTTTCTTAATGGATAACAAAAGAATGTGGAAGATTCTGAACTGGAACATCAGGGGAATTAACTCAGAAAAAAATGGGTTGCTCTCAGAAATAAAATTGATGAGTCTGGTTGTGATATTATTTGCCTCCAAGAAACTAAGAGGGAAGATTTTGATATCTCTTATATAAGAAAGTTATGCCCCCCAAATTTACCAATTTTGAATTCCTTCCCTCCAGGGGAGCTTCTGGGGGTTTGATCACCATTTGGAATAGCTCTCTGTTTTCTAGGCATATTTCCTTCCATAATGAGTTCTCCATCTCCATCACCTTGACATCTCTCTTGTCCAATGAAACCTGGATCTTCACCAACATTTATGGGCCATGCTTACCTGAAAAAAAGGAAGATTTTTTAGAATGGTTTGGAAATATTGACATGCCTGATGATATGGATTAGCTCATTGTGGGTGACTTCAATTTTTCTAGAAAACCTTCTGACAGAAATAGACAGGGTGGGGATGTGAATGATATGCTTCTTTTCAATGAAGCCATTAATAATCTGGGTCTCATTGTATTACCCCTTAAAGGTAGAAAGTTCACTTGGAGTAACATGCAAAAAGAACCCCTTCTGGAAAGGTTGGACTAGTTTTTTACATCTGCCTCCTGGACTCAGAGCTTTCCTTCAACTTTTGTTGTTCCTCTTACCAAGCCTACCTCTGACCATCTACCTTGTGTCATCTCCATTGGCACAATGATTCCAAAATCTCAGGTTTTCAGATTTGAGAATTATTGGATGCATTATAAGGATTTTAAAGCAATTGTACAAAATGCTTGGAACATCCCTGCTGGCTTCCATGATTCTGCCAAAAAAATTAATGCTAAATTAAAAAATGTAAGAAGGGGACTGAAGCTCTGGGCAAAAAATCTGCCTTGCCTGAAATCACAAATTTGCAATGTCAATGCCACCATTGATCTCTTAGATGTCCTGGAGGAAATGAGAACTCTTACTATTCTGGAATGGAATCTCAGAGATCTCCTGAAAAATCTTATAATCTCACTTTTACAAGATCAAAATGCTTATTCGAAGCAAAGAGGGAAAATTAAATGGGTCAAGTTGGGTGATGAGAACACAAAATTCTTTCATTCAAAAGCTACCATAAGTTTCAGGCATAACTACATCTCCAGGCTCAAAGATGATTCTAATGAAGAGATTCAAGATCATTATGGTAAAGCTGATCTACTATGGAAGGCCTTTAAAGATAGAATGGGCTCATCTGATAAGCCCGAAATGCACTTCAATCTTAGTGATTTGGCAGGGGAATGCTTAAGACAAGAGGAAAAGGATGTTTTGGAAGAACCTTTCTCTGATGATGACATTGAAGGTGTAATAAAAGAACTTCCTAATGACAATCCCCTGGCCCAGATGGCTTCAACAATGAATTCATTAAACAATGCTGGTCTATTATTAAGGAGGATGTTAAACAACTCCTTGTGGATTTCTATGAGGGCCAGACTTCTTTGGAAAGCAGTAATGCCTCTTTTATCACCCTCATTCCAAAAAATGAAGCCCCTTTGACACCTGCTGATTTCAGGCCTATTTCTCTGCTAAACAGTGTCTTCAAGATTATAACCAAACTTCTGGCCAACAGACTTCAAAAAATTATCCTTAAACTTGTCCACAAAAACCAGTATGGTTTCCTCAAACAAAGGTCTATTCAGGACTATTTAGGTTGGGCATTTGTATTCCTTGATCAATGCCACAAGTCCAAAGAAGAAATTCTAATTCTTAAGCTTGATTTTGAAAAGGATTTTGATAGAATTGAGCATTCAACAATTATTAATATTCTCAAAGCCAAAGTTTTTGGTGAAAAATGGATTACTTGGATTCAGTTGATCTTTGGTTCTGCTTCTTCCTCTGTTTTGTTAAATGGAGTGCCTGGGAAAAAGTTTTATTGCAGAAGAGGTGTAAGTCAAGGGGATCCTTTATCCCCTCTCCTTTGTGTCTTGGCTACTGATCTTCTTCAAAGCATCCTCAATAAAGAAATGAGCCTTGGACTTCTCTCCCTCCCCCTTGAGGGTGTGTTTTGTCCTGATTTCCCTATTGTGTAGTATGCAGATGACACTTTATTAGTCCTTAAGGCTGACTCAGAGCAATTATTGTTCCATAAGGCTCTACTCCATACTTTTGCTCTCTCCACTGGACTAAAATTAAATTATTCTAAATCTAGTATGATGCCAATCAACATGGATTCTGAGAGGCTAGGGCACTTTTCCAGTACACTTTCATGCCTCCCTGGCTCATTACCTTTCACTTACCTTGGATTGCCTTTAAGCATCAATAAGCCTGCAGTGGAACATTTTCTGCCCATTGTTCAGAGAGTTGAGAGAAGATTATGTGGGATTGCTGATTTTCTAAATTATGGGGGAACATTGCAGTTGGTTAAATCTGTCTTATCTTCCCTTCCCATATATTATATGAGTTGTTTTGATCTTCCTATCACTATTAAAGATCAGCTGATTAATTATATGAGACAATGCTTGTGGAGGAAGAAAACCACTGATGTTCAAGCTAGAGGTCAAGCCCTTATAGCATGGAATAAAGTTTGTAAACCAAAGAACCATGGAGGTTTGGGGGTGCTTGACCTTAATGTTCAAAACTTAGCACTTGTTTTGAATAATTTGGATAAATTCTATAATCACAAGGATATCCCATGGGTTCATCTTGTCTGGAACACTTATTATTGCAATGGTAAACTGCCTGGACGAAGTCTGGAGGGATCTTTTTGGTGGAAAGCTCATCTGAAATTGGTTGACATATTTAAAGGAATAGCAAAGTGCTCGGTGGGTGATGGAAAATCCACTCTTCTCTGGACTGATATGTGGAATGATGGATGTCTACAGCATAAGCTTCCTCATCTTCTTTCTTATGCAAAAAATCCTCACATCTCTGTTTATGAGTTCTTACAGACGGCCAACATGCAAGATCACTTTTTTCTCCCTTTGTCACAACAAGCTTACCATGAATATCAAAGCCTTGAGCAAATTCTCAGTGATGGAATGCAGGGAGAAGCAGACAACTAGAGCTATATTTGGGGCAGTGCTATTTTCTCAGTCCAAAAGGCTTATTATTCATTATCCGTTATCATCTGCAACCACATTTTTCCTGGTTGTGGAAGTCCTCTTGCCAGCAAAAACATAAGTTCTTCTTCTGGCTTTTGCTCCTTGATAGGCTAAACACCAGGAATCTTCGGAAAAGGAAAAGATTTGCTCTAGCTTCATATGACTGTGTGTTTCATGGTTGCACAAGTGAGGAAACTATTCTACACTTATTTTGGGGCTGTCCTTTTGCAAAAGCATGCTGGGCTAAAATTTTCCCTGTCCAAGATTTTGATCACAATCTTTTTGAAGCTTTGGCCAGTATTAAAAAAGGCCTAAAAGTCCCCTTTGCAATAGAAATTATTATCCTAGGAGCTTGGCGCATATGGATGTGCAGAAACAATGAAATCTTCAACAACAAGCATGCTTCCCATGAGGAATGGAGGGCTATTTTTTCTCAGGAATTAAGATGGGTCCTGTGTAGAATTAAGAAAAAGAATTATCAGGGCCTCAAAGATTGGATTAACAATAATTTAGACAGGAGATAGTTGCTCATAGTGTTATCCCTCTTTTGAGGTGGCTTAAAACTTGTAAATATTTGCTTGTAACTCTCTATGATTTATAAAAATTGCAGTGGGGTTCTTTACCCTACTGTTTTACCCTAAAAAAAATTAGAAGGTCACGTGCGGGCAAAGAAGGTAGTGCACTTACCACTGAGGAATCTGCCATAACAAACGGTGGAAGCTCAGATTATAATCCACAGGATGATGAAGTTATGGATGGAGAGGAAGTTGATGACATTGTAGTGCAAAAGAATGTGAAGGTGCAATTTTTTTATCTTGTTTGGAGGGGTGGGAGTACTTAAATGCTTTGTGCTTCCTTGTTTATCTTTCATTTCTTGTTACTTGCCATTGATGCTTAATGCCATTTTCCTTGTTTATATGAGGCCCAGAAGTCTAGGAGGAAGAAGAGTGCAGTCAAGAAAGTAAGCAAGAGCAAGAATAGTCTGGAAACATCAACAACAATGGCTCCAGGAAGGGTTTTTGCGGTACCTCCTGGAGGAACGAAGAGAATGCTGGAAACAGAAGAAGAACCTTCTCCTAGCAGGGGCGGACCCATGTAGAGCCAAGTGGGGGCAGTGGCCCCCACTCAATTTTTTGAATTCTAGTGTAATTCATTCATATTTGAAGAAAAATGGTTCTAAAATTTTGAAATTATACTAGGAATGCCCCCGCTCATCTAAATTGCCCCCACTAAAATTTTTGGCTGGGTCCGCCCCTGTCTCCTAGAATGACTAGGCAGAAATCAAAGGAGACCACTGTACCTAACCGTGAAGAAAGCCCACTACGCCAGGATGATGTGTTTGTGCCCATTGATGAAGGAAGCTCTCTCCGTCTTGAACTCAGCCCTATTTCACATACTGTGGACAGGAATCACCCTCTAGACTATGCTAATTTTTCTGGAGACCATGAGGAGGCAATGAATGATGAAGGCAAGTTCATCTTGTACTTCTCTTCTTTTACTTGTTCATTGTTTGGAATGTAAAGACAACATATATGGGTGACTGTATCCAATGATGTTTTAATGTTTCCTTTTCAGGTACTCTTGCCGTGGTAAAGAAAGATGTTGTGGCCAAGAGTTTTAGGAAGGGCTCGGGGTTAGAAAAGCTGACGAAGGGGCTGGGAGCAAAGGTGAGGATTGAAATAGCTGAAGGGATGAAGCGTCCGGGAGAAGCCTGTGCAGGCTACAAAGCTAGCATCAGAGGCAGGACTCATTGTGAGAACTCATATGCCAATTCTTCCTCACTTCAAGGAATTCAAACAGGACACAAGCCTGGTGAAAGACTACATGGGAAAAGTTACAGTAAGCTCTCTATGCTGATTCTATGTTGCTGACTATTCTTTCTTCCCTGTTACACATATCATATGGTTACTAATCTTGCCATTGCCCTCTTTGCTGCCTTGGTAGGGAAACTTTGATATGGACACCGATTCAACTGACGTTCAGGCCGCGTGCAATGATATCCTAAAGAATGTGTCCAATAACAAACGTCATTATGTCAAGAAGCAATATTTTGATAAAGTCGAAGAAAGCCAGGTCAGCATCAAATCGCCTGTTGCATACATAACGGATTCTGAATGGCAAAAGCTGGTTGATCTGTGGTCAACTCCAAGACACAAGGTATGTTAGTACCTTGCTTTACCATGTGCATGCCACATGTCTTATTTGTTTTGTTGTATGCAAAAGATGATGGGATGTACCAATCTGCAGGACACATGTAGGAAGAACAAGGATAATAGAACAAAAGTCAAGTTTGGGCAAAAAACTGGTTCGCGCTGCTATCTAGCTCATGTGCATGCAATTGTAATATCCACATTGCTGTTTTCCTCTATTTTTTCCCTTCACACATTAGTAACTTTCTCGCAAAAGCTTATGGTTTGATTCTTGCTAAAACATTTTCAGAAGGAGGAAAGAAAGGTTGATAAGCTGTCTGCTGTTGAGATGTTCAAGGTAACCCCCAACAACACCAAGGATGGTTTTTCAGAGGAGGCTAAGATTGCCATAGTAAGTCACACTTTTAGTTTGTTTATGATTTTGTTAATTACTGCATAGTAGGTGGTAATCGTCCGATGAAAATGTTTTGTAAGATTTTGAATACATAGGAGGTGGTAAGAGTCTGTGTTGGTGTCTGTGTATGTGTGCACCAAACGCTAGAAGTGTTGTTGCTGTAGTTATTACATAATTCTTGTGATTTTCTCCTAAAAACCTGTTTCCATATCTCAAATCTTTAATGAAACAGCCATTTATTCAGTTTTAGTTGTGTTTGCAAATTTAGTTGTATTCCAAGATGAAATCTGAACTCAATTCTTTGATGAAGTGTTGCCTTTATGTAATGTAATATGGAGCATAGTTTTTATCCTTTATGTCAATGTATAGCTGCTATTCTTGTACTTGCTGATAAACTGTATGATATTGTGTCAGATTGAAATGGAAAAGAAGATGGATGCTCCTGTACCAGAAGGCGAATCGCCCAAATCTGATGTAGAGGTTGTTGCCGAGGTTTTGACCAAGAAAAGCACATTCCTGAAGAATGTCGGTCAGCAGTCAAGCTCTACTAACAAGACCAGCAAGTCGAATGCTGCTGCTACTGCTCATGTGCTTGATCTTGAAGAGAAGCTGCAGAGGTCGGAGCACCAAACCGAAGCCATGCGCGCAAATATGGCTGCCATGAAGAAGGAGGCCGAAGAAGCTGAAGCTGCATAGCCCTTGCTTCTCAAAAGGGCCGAAGAGAATGATGCGAGGTATGCTCAGCAGTTGGCGCTGCTTTCAAGTAAACCTATAGGGAACTAGTATTGTCCAGTTACTTGGTGCTATTTTGGTAGTGAACTTGTTAGCAGATTGGTGCTATTTTGGTAGTGCACTTGGTGCTATGGCTGTGAACTGTGGCTGTGAACTTGGATGTATATTTTGGCTGTGAACTTGGATGTATCTTTTGGCAGTGAACTTGGCTGTGAACTTGGGTTCGATAAGTTATGTAAACTTGGATGTGGAATTTATAATGTTGGCTGTGAATTCAAATTTTTTCTAGTTATTCAAACTCATGTTATTATTATCTTGCAATTTGTCCAAGTTGACTGGTTATTCAAGAATTGTCCTAAAGTAAAGGCAACAAAATGGACTCTTATTCAGCCTAGATGACTGGAGAAACACCACGGCCCAGATGACTGAAAAAGGCCACGGCCTGGTCCAACAATGCTTGAATCCAATATACAAACTACAATTAAAAATAAAAATATGTAATTAAAATGGCGGAAAGGTGGATCATGCCAAATATATATGGGCTACAAAAAGCCCATGGTCCATATTATATTGTCCGGAATTCTAAAATAGAAAAAGAGAGACCGAGATAGGCCCTTTGCCCAAAACAAATGTGGGCCGTAAAATGGCCACGGCCCAAGAGCGTGAATGATATCAGCCCATATAAACAACCAAAATGGACCAGGCTGGTTTTGAAAACGATGATCTAATATCGTCACAATTTTGCCACGTAGGATCTGCCACGTAGGAACCGACGTGGTGAGGCTCGACAACCCGTGACGATACTGGATCGTCATAGAGTTTATGACGATGCATTATCGTCACAGACGGTTATGACGATCTGGTGCAAAACGTCATTGTGTGCAATTACTGATGCTCAGTTTTTGACTATATGTTTTTCGTCATAAGATTGTCATATATTGTACAAAGTGACGATTCAGTGACGAAAATAGAGCGTCATGTATCAGCAGATTCCTTGTAGTGCAAGGTTGATCGAGCCACTCGTCAAATCCCCGGGATGTTGGATAGAGGAGATGCTAGCCCTTCTATGGAGCCTGGGCACCACCCCCAACCGGTCAACCGGCTTCACGCCGTTCTTCCTTGTCTACGGTGTAGAGGCAATCCTCGCCACTGATATCTAGTTTGATGCACCCCGCAAGCTGCTCTACACGGAGCAAGAGGCCAAGGAAGCACGCGAAGACAACGTGGACCTTCTAGAAGAGGAACACGAGCTGGCCCTATCCAGATCGGCTATCTACCAGCAAGACTTGTGTCGCTACCATGCCAACTAGACCTGGCATGCCTCCTTCCGTGAGGGTGACCTAGTGTTGCGCCTAGTGCAGATCACGAAGGGAATGCAAAAATTGTCCCCACCTTGGGAAGGGCCATTCATCATTAGTCGAGCACTACACACCGACTCATACTACCTCATCGATGCCCAACAGCCGACAAAGAACAAGGCTGATCACTCTGACGAAGAAACTGAGCGCCTGTGGAACGCGAACCTACTCCGTCCATTTTACACTTGATCAAGAAGTGTATGTATCTTACCTTCATGTAATAAATGAACAAGTTTTGGAGCCTCGACATAGCCTTGAGGACTCCGCGTCCATCTACGCGTCATTTTTACCACCAACCCGGCTCCGGTAGTCTCTGCAAAGAGCCCTCCAGCTGGTACATATGCCTGCGACTTATATAGACGGTTAAGTATTGTACGCGGCACCTAAGTCCCATTCTTTGGTTCCGACTTCAGACTGCAAGCCGGCTGTCAACCCGGCAAGAGAAAAACCATGAAGTCCCTTTACATGAAATGACCTAAATAGAAGACCAAGGCGCCTGGACAATCCACCTGCGCCTGCTCGATCTAAGACGGTGACAACAACCCGAAGTATCATGCAGTACACCAACCT
Organism: Avena insularis; assembly: GCA_023614405.1. Lineage (NCBI taxonomy): Eukaryota > Viridiplantae > Streptophyta > Magnoliopsida > Poales > Poaceae > Avena > Avena insularis. The sequence continues at coordinate 123,831,122 of CM042685.1, read as the reverse complement.
AGCTACCCCTTCGGTTCCGACTGCAGACCGCAACCTGGCTCGTAGCCGACAAGGACACAGCTTGAAAGGCCAATGATCATTGAGAAAAGGAATAATTTATCGGCCTAGTTCGAAACGGCATCATCTTCAAAATTTATCATAGCTACGAACGCACACACCAGTGGCGAAACTAACGCAAGCAACGTTGTGTTCTGTTTTGCACGAGCCGCAATTAGGTAGGAAAGAAGGTAGAATAGAGCTTCGACCCGACTGGCTACCCCAGTCGGCCCGAACCTTGGGGACTACACCTAGTGGATGCGTTCCCGTGCACCCACAAGAAAAAAAGAAGGTGGAAAAGATCTTCGACCCGGCTGGCTACCCTAGTCGGCCCGAACCTTGGGGACTACACCCAGTGAGAGCGCTCCTGTGCACCCACAAGAAAACACCAAGGCAGAAAAGAGCTTCGACCAGGCTGGCTATTCCAGCCGGCCCGAACCTCGAGGACTACACCCAGTGGACGCGCTCCCACGCACCCACACAAGAACACAAAGGACAGGAATGTCCAGAAAGAGAAGCACAAAAGTAAAATATAGCTTGAAACAAAAGGAAGGATTCAATAGATAAATAGAAAATGAAGTTTCTGTGCAGGACTAAAGTTTTACATCAAATAGTTCACCCCAAGGACAGAACAAATGCAGAACAAATTTTCACAAAGACAAATACACCTGGCATCCAAGGGATTCAGGGCTGAGGCGCCACACTGGTAGAAGGAATATCAGTGTCGGGAGAAGGAGTTTGGCTGGGAGAAGGAGCATTGGCACCGGCTGCGGGCATGTGGCTGGAGGAGGCAACGTCGATGCCGCTTAGAGGGGCTGGTATCCAGTGATATGGCTCCGGCTCAGAGGGGTCGTGGAAGTCACGGTCCATCTCGACGTTGGTACCGATCTTGACTATGCACGACCTAATTTCAGGAATGCTTTGGCGGAGGGCCTCATAGCTGGTTTCAGCACAGAAGCCATGGGTGAGAGCGCCCAGATCCGCATCTGGATACCAAGATTTCACCAGAGAAAGGGCCATCTCCACGCCGCTGTGGGCTGCCCACTCCTTGCCGATCTCTAGCACATCTATACCATGCTGCAGCCCCCGAGTGCCAGGCTGGCAAATGTCGTGCGGTTCGCCCGTCCCTGGCTAGATGTACTAAAAGAATTCCATGGTGATGTTGCAAAGATAATCGCTCTCCTCCCCCAGAACCTTCACCAGATCCAAGGCCATCAGCTCGCGGCCGGCTCCTCTGCAGGCAGGGCCTCAAGAGCTTGATCCATCGACTCGAGGTTGTGAGCTACAGCCGGTTAAAAGAGTGAGCAGCCAAAGATAATTCGTCACCCCAAGTGTTAAAAGAACAAGGAAGTGCAAACTTACTGACAACAAGATTGGCGATCTGCTCAAGATGCATGGTCAGATCACTCTCCCGGGCCCGGAGCACCTTAAGTGGCTCCTCCCGCTGGGTAGAGGCTGCCTCAAGGGTCATGAGCGCCTCCGCCCGGGTGTCGACGACCTTCTTGCCCCTCTCGATGGCAACCTCCAGTTTGTGTTTGGCTGCATCCAGCTGGTCGATCTGTCCCTAGCAGGCCTTGTTGAACTCCTCCAACCGGGCAACCTCTACCTTCAAGCGCTCCACCTCCTCCCTGTCTACAATCATGGTTCTAGGAGGGTACCCGATAGTCAACAAAAAGCGCGAAAAGGAGGACAGTCTCCAAGATATGTCAGAGGAAGAAATCTTACGCCCCAACTCCTGAGTACTCCTAGCTTCCTCTGAAAATGCTTTCTGCAAAGATACGGAAGTAAGGAAAATGGCACGAAAGTCCGGCTACAACAAAAAGATTCGGAGAGAGACACGTACCTCCAACGAAATAGACAAATCTTTGGCTTCGCCAAGGCCCCACTCCATTGTCTCAACTAGTTGGCAAGCCTGGTCGACGGCGACGGGTGTCACACCCAAGAGCTAGGCGAGGATGGTACCCGGTGTAAGCGCAACCGGAGCTGGCACGGAGCCGTTAACCACGACCTTGTCGTCGTTAGTACTAGCGCGCGAAGGCGCAGCCACCACCAACTCCGCCCTTGTGGAGCTGGAGGCTCCCGCCTGCATGCTGCCCGCCGCAGCCGCCTGCACCGGGGCACTCGGCACCTCCTCCGCCGGCACCTCTATGATAGGCTGGGTACACTCCAGCCTTGGGACCGAGGAGGGGGGTGTTGGGGCCATGGCCGACCGCAAAGAGCTGAGCAACCCGTGAAGTCGTGAGTGAGCAATGCAGCGCTTCCACGCCCAAATAACCCAAGAGGTGCAAAGGGGGACGCGTGGCCGCAGCTGAGCGGCCGAGCTGCTCGACGATCGGAGCCGGGAGGGTGGTGGCAGCACCAGAGCTGCCCAGCAACATCGCCTCGCTGCAGGAAAAAACCAACCTGGTTCAGAATAGAGCAGGGAAAAGAGCCAAGAAGAATGAGTGGACAAGAGAGCACTGACCTGGTGCAGGACGGGATGACAGCGGCTTGCCACGCTCGGCGCATTCTCTTCTGCTCCACGACGATCGGCGCGGTGGTGGGCGTTGCCCTCTTCCCCCGGTCCTTCACCGCGGCCTTCTCCCAGCAGGCCTCCTCCTTGGCTGTAACCACACAAACAGAAGCGTCAATAGCAAGCCCCATAGGAAGAACAGAATGAGAGGCTGCACCCGGAAATTACCATGTGGGTCCAAAGGCCCGTTGTCGAGCCGGATAGCTTCTGGTCAGGCAGGAAAGAGGGGAGGGCGAAGTTGCTAACACTGTCTTTAGCATGCTGCGCCGTAAAAAGCTACTCAAAGGGGGGAACATAAGGCACCCAAGGAAAACCCTCTAGGGAGAAATCTAACCACGGAAAAAGCAAGGACAACTTAGCCTCGGCGGCAGGCAGCCGCGGTAGTATGGCGGGTAGGAGTACGTCCACGTCGTCTCCAGGAGAAACTTGGAGATCATGGAGATCCAGTTCCGCAACGCCTTGTACGGCACCTCCTTCCGCGATGTCCGGATCGCGTCATCGACGGTGGAAAAGTGGCACATCTTGTGTGACCACCTCTAGAGCGGAAGCACGCGACACGCCATCCAGGAGAGCGTGATGTCCTGGGCGGTGAGCCGCTCTGTCGACATCATCGCCTCCACACGGGCGGCCATCCGGTTGATGTCCGCCTGGGCCCCCATCCCCTTCACCTTCCACGCCTTCTACGATGATACACGTTGACAAAGACCGGCAGCTAATACGTCCAATTTGCATCACCATTCTATATCATAATTTGCCTCTATTCATTGATATATTTCATATTAAGAGGTGTTACTTATGTCTTTTCATCTGTTTTTGCATGTTGGATGATTCTTGGAGGATAAACTCCCGGAGTCAGGATTCTAATGGAAAAAGAGGTGTTTTGATGCAATTTAGCGAAGATCAGAAAAATACCAGAAAAACTACGGAAAATCATATTTTCCCAGAGGACTAAGAAATCCAGAAGGGGAGGCGGAGATGGGCCACAGGGGGCCCACACCCCCAGGCGCGGGCCACCACTAGGCCACGCCTACAGGGGGTGTGGCCCACCTGGTCCGCCTATGGCTCTGCCCTCTTGCCTATATATTCTCCTCTAAACCCTAAAACACAGAGAGTGACCACAAAAAGATTTTGTCGCCTCTGCGAGGCGAAAAACACCGAGAGAGAAAGAGCTCTCTGGCAGACAGATTTCTGCCGGGGAAATTCCTTCCCGGAGAGGGGAGATCGTCGCCATCAACACCATATCAAGCTAGACTTCATCGGGATCATCATCATCATCATCCACACCATCATCACCACTCCATCCCGCTGTAACAATTGTGTTGAATACTTGCATAGTTCTTAGGGGAAACTTTCATAGTGTTGATTACTATTGTAGTTGATGCTTGTGAGTGGAACCATTGGATTATTGTTTATGTTCAAATTGTTATTTATCACCATATCATCTTTGATCTTGATCCATATGATGTCTCGTGAGTAGTTCGTTTAGTTCTTGAGGACATGGGAGAAGTCATGTTGTTAGTAGTGGATTTGTGTTGAGATATTATTCAATGGTTTATTATTTAAGTTGTGGTGCTATTCTTCTATGGGTGTCATGTGAACGTCGACTACATGATACTTCACCATTTATGGGCCTAGGGGAATGCATTGTGTATTTGGCTACTAATTGTGGGGTTGCCGGAGTGACAAAAACCTGAACCCCCGTTAGGAAACCATTGCACAAGGGAGCGTAGGATCTCAGAGTTTCGATTGGGCGCAGGTGTTCGTTGGCAGTCGGAGTATACGGGTCCAATGCGGACACCCAGTCGAATCGGTGGCGGGCTCCTGAATAAAGGAAAACACTAATTACTCTGGTTGCAATGACAGTGGTTAATCGCGTCGCATCTCGGCGAACGGGTCGGCGAAATATCTAGTCACTGTTGTAGTGATCGGGTCGGCGAGTCGAATGGATGAAGTTTCGACCGTCAGACGCAGTCAAAACTAGCCGTTGGGGCAATCCAACGGTAACTTTGGCGTAATCACCGCGTGGTAACGGCTCCCTGATTTGGCGGGTAACAACCGCTATATAAAGGAAATGGTAGGCGATCGGGGAACCATTCCTTCCTCATTTCCTCCGATTTCACCCATCTCTGTTCTCCTCCGCATCACGATCAAACCGATCCAAAATCCCCCGACCTCCACGAACCTTTCCGCCAATGCCCCCCTCCACCAAACCATGGGGCAGGTCCAAGTGCACAAGAGCGCTACTGGCATCCTTCGAGGAGGCCGGGATCCTGCGCGCTGGCAGGTGGCGCATCCCCGCGGCCGGAGAGGTGACTCCGGATCCGCGCGAGGGAGAATTTTTTTGCTTCACCAGCCATCTGGAACGGGGGATGGGGTTCCCCACGTCTCTCTTCTTCTGGCGCTTCTGCGCGTTCTACGGGATCCAGCCGTCGGACCTGGGCCCGCACAGCATCGAGCAACTCGCCATTTTCGTGGCGTTCTGCGAGTGCTACCTGGGCTGCAGGCCCTACTTCCCCCTATGGCAACATCTGTTCCACGGGCGGATCAGTCGCGAAGAAGCAGGCATCCCAATGCTTGCTGCGGGTGGCCTGACGTTTCAGTTGTAGTCGAAGGCCTCCTTCTTTGACCTGATGTTACCTGCCAAGGCGGCGAGCGAGTGGAAGAAGTCCCGGTTTTACATCACTGAGGCGACTCCAGATGGCGAGGTGGAGATCCCAAGTTACTCCGCCGACCGGCCCGAACCGCGCCGACTCCAAGTCGGCAAGCTCCCAGTAGACCAGCGGATGGTCGTGGATGAGATGCTTCAAACCATCCGCGGCCTGAAGAAGAAGGGTCTTCAGACCATCAATTTGTACAACTGTTGGCTTGGGCGGCGATTGCCTCGGCCCGCCGTGACCATTACATGTACGAGTACACGGGCCGGGAAGACTCGACGAAATCCTGCCTCGCCGAGTGGAAACTCGAGGACTACGTCCCGGCATTGAAGAAGATCACCTAGGCAGCATACCTGGACGCGAAGTCTGGGGTCGCCCCTACACCGCAAAGCATCCAGCCCCGACGGTAAGTCACTGTCTACCATTCGCAGTCGCAGTTGATGCTGTCGCGGTTTATACTGATATTGTCTCATACCTACTGCAGTTATTTCAAGTGGTGGAAGGGTGGCTTCCGCCCGCGGATGACGAGAACTCGAGCTCGTACGTCCAAGACGGGGGTGAATCGTCTCCTGCCAAGGGCGGCGTCGAGAGCGACAGGAGCGATGATGACGTCGAGTCCGAGGAAGAGGCCGCCCCACTGGTTTGCAAAACTCGCAGGCAGCGTCAGCACGAACTCGAGGCGAGTAGAAGCCTTGAACGCGATGACGATGGCGACGACGAGCTTCCCGAGCACACCTCGCGTCGCAAGGCCACTCCATCAAAAAAGAAGAAGAAGGAAGTGAAGGCCCCTCCGAAGAGGAAGACGAAGCCAGCAAAACAGGCATCTCCGCCTCGTTCGGCGAGTAGTTCTGACGCCACCAGCCTGGCCAGGGATGAAGCGCCGCAGACAATGGCAGCACCGGATGCCACTGCCCCCTGAGTGAGGTACCCCTGGCCTCGCTTCCCCCCCCCATTCGCCCCAGTCTCTGGGTTGGGGGCTGCTCCAGCCGCGACAGCTTCGCCTCCTAGGAGAGCTCCAGCCGAAATCGTTTCGGAGGCTCCTATCGCGGCCTCGTCAACGAAGAGGTCGTCCGTGTCTTGGGCGCATGATGTTCTGGAGATGGGCCTTAGTCGGAAGCTGCGCCCCGAACTGGAGAAGCCGGCTAGCATCCGCACGGGGCTGCGGTTTATACCAGTCGCCAAGTGAGTTTTGTTCACCTGCCTTGCTTTTTGTTGTACTCGGACCACTTTTCTCATGTAATCAATTTGCAGGACTAGAGTTAAAAAGATAGGCCACCCGTCCGTGGCCAAAGTGCCGCCAGTCGTCGCCGAGGAGGACCCCTCTCGGAAGAGGAAAGCTGATGAGGTCGCTGCCCCCACAGACAGTGCCAAGAAGGCCAAGGGCGACGATGTCGTCACGGTGCCTGACGACACGACGATTGCTCCGAGTGAACCTGCGATGGAGGCGGCCTTGACGATCAAGGAGGGTGCTTCCTCGCCTGGGGTGGCCGAGCCGGCCTCTTTTGGTGCCGGCGCATCCATCGCGACCTTCCCCCGCTTCATGGCCAGAGCGGCTACGGCGAGTGGTACCACGCCATCGAGCCGCGTACCTGGGGTCACCGAAACGGAGATCGAGCAGCGTCGCAGGCACACTTCGGCTCTTCTCGCATCCGTGGACGCGCTACAGCTCCATAGCATGCTTGGCGCAGCCATCCAGGTATGTCCAGTCCCCGAGGATCGGGCCACTGAATTGCAGTGGTCAGATTCTTTTGGTGTTTTGTTTTTATTTCTCGCGCCTAGTCCCCGAGTGCGCAATCGCTGAATTTCAGCGGATGGGCACTTAGTATTTTTGATCTCCAGTCCCCGAGTGTCCAGTCGCTGAATTTCAGCAGGTGGGCACTTAGGATTCCGTTGTTGTTAACTGTTTGACTTTTGCACAGGGTTTGCAGCGTGAATCAGCCGACCGGCTCGCTGCGAAGTGTCACGCGGAGAAGGAACTTGTTGCCGTCCAAGAGGAGAACAAGGCACTCCAGGCAACTACTGCGAAGGCAGAGGAGGTCCGCCAGGGCCTTGTCTCGGCGAGTGAACTGACGGCGGCTCAATCTGCGTTGAGTTCGGCTGAGAAGCGGATCACCGACCTTGAGCGCGAGCTTAAGGAAGCGAAGGAGGAGGCGAGTTCGGCGGATGGGCGAGCCAAGGCTGCTGTTACGGCCGCCGCTGAAGAGCGTAAGGTCTCTGACGCCCTCGTTGCTGGGCTACAAGATGACTACTCCTCTCTTCAAAGCTTCATCACGGGTCTCTGCCGTCCTTTGATTGGTAAGTGTGCCTGCCTCTGCCTGTAGTATCTGCATTGCGTGATCTTTGTTGTACTTACTGCCACCCTCTGTCCACAGGTCGGATCATCGACAGCTCAGAAGAGGCGCAGTCGTACGACGCGCGGCGGTGTGTGGCCACTCTGGTCGACTCGGCCATGTTGTCCGCGGCTTGCATTCGGGCATATCTTCAGGAGATGTCGCCCACGGAAGTGATTCCCAGCGACCTCGTCGAAGTGTGGTGGTATCTGGAGAAAGCGCCATCAGTCGTCGAGTTCATGACGCAGTCGGCGTTCTGGCACGGGGCGGCGACAGCGCTTAGCCTTGGGCTCGCCCACTTCCCGGAGGATTTCGATCTGGACGACGTGACGAGTGGCTACCCATCGTTGACAGGCTCGGTGGAGATTGCCGAGGTGCTGAAGCTGACGGACCGTGCCGTGGTATACTCTGATCGTGTCTGGGCGATGGGCGACCTCCTTCCTTATCAGGAGACGATCGTCGCTCCCAACGACCCCTAGCCGCCGCACCGGGACTTCAAGATCAAGCAGCCCTTCCGTGCGGCGATGGCGGGTGAGCTGACAACGTACCCGTCGAACCCGTACACTCCCTTCATTAGCAACCGCAAGGGTGGCGGCGAGTCGACATCGAATCCCGCGGAATAAAACATTGTGCCCTGGGGCGTTAGTAGCAGTTCGGCCATTGGGCGCAACTTGTATTTTGTAACAACTTTGGTTGTTATAATGGGATTTCTCGTTATTTTGTGAATTCTCTTGCGATTGTGATTGATGATTGAACGAGTCCCCGAGCGCGTCCGCCCTTTTTATGGGGTTTACCTCGTTTGTTATGTGTTTGTGTTTTCGAGTATTTTGTCGGTTGTTTTGTTATTGAGGTCGACTCGCCCGAGCTTGGAAAGCCAGTCGCAGGGCGACTCCCATGAGTGCTCTTTACTTCACCGTTTTCCCTTGCGAACAAGGTCGGGTGGCCGAGTCCCCGAGCGTGGTACTTGGTGGTTCTAGTCGCAGCTCTAGGGTGGGTGAGGATTGGGCGTGTCAGAGCGAGCGCATCACTCCTGCCTGGCCCGTCGGGTCAGTCGCATGGCGAAGTCTGAGCACGCTCGCATTTCTGGCGTTTTCTAGCCGCTCGTGCTTAACTGGTCGTCAGTCCCCGAGCGTGGTATTTGGCCGTTCGAGTCGCTGTGTCGAGGATGCGGAGGACCGTGGTCGCTGTGAGGAGCGAAGGCAGTTGTCTTGGATCGTTAAGCCAGTCGAGCTAGGCGACTCCAATGGGGCTCCGGGTAGGCGTTTTTCGTGGACATAGCGAGTCCTGGGCTAACCCAGTGCCCTTGTGACGCACTACTTGGCCGTGCCGGTCGCTGTACCAGAGGTTGACTTCTGCAGTTAGCTTGGCGCTGTTATTACGAGTGCGAGTGGCACAAGACACGGAGAGTAGACGCAATTTGCGGTACCCGATATATTTTATTTCATAGCTAGTGGAGGGTACATGTATGGAGTTCTAGGAGTGGAACTTCCGTAGGAGGTTTACATTCCACGGTCGCTTGACGTTGAATTTCCCGTCTCCGCGGACGTCGGTGAGGTAGTAGGCATCGTTGACGAGTACTCGCCCGATGGCGAATGGTCCCTCCCACGGGGGGGGGGGGAGAGCTTGTGCATGCCCTTCTTGTCCTGGATGAGGCGTAGCACCAGGTCGCCTTCCTGGAAGGTGCAAGTTCTCACCCGCCGGCTATGGTAGCGGCGGAGTCCTTGCTGGTAGATGGCAGTGCGGGAGCGAGCTAGGCGTGCCTCGCCGAGTTGATCGACTCCATCCGGCGCGGCGAAGTTCGCTCGCAGCCTCCGTGTAGTGGGCGACCCTTGGCGAAGTCGTGTTTAGGTCGGTGGGCATGGACGCCGGCGCCATACACCATGAAGAAGGGGGTGAACCCTGTTGACCTGTTGACCGAGGTGCGGATACCCCAGATGATGGAGGGTAGCTCCTCGACCCAGCATCCGGCGGTGCGCTCGAGTGGTACTTGGAGCCGCTGCTTCAGGCCGTGGAGGATGCTCTGGTTGGCCCGTTCCGCCTGGCCGTTGGACTCCGGGTGGGTGACTGAGGCAAGGTCGAGTCAGATGTGATGTTCCTCGTAGAACTCGGCCATGGCTCCTTTGGCGAAGTTGGTGCCGTTGTCCGTGATGATGCTATTTGGAAACCCGTAGAGATATATGAGCTCGCGTAGGAACTTGGTGGCGGTCTTCCCGTCACATTTCCGGATTGGCTTGGCCTCCACCCACTTTGTGAATTTGTCGACCACGACCAGGAGGTGGGTGAAGCCGGAGGGGGCCTTTTTGAAAGGGCCTACCATGTCCATACCCCACATGGTGAATGGCCAGGTGATGGGGATTGTCTTGAGCGCTGAGCTCGGCACGTGTGTCTGGTTGGCGTACTTCTGGCACCCGGCGCACCGCTGGACAATGTCAACGGCGTCTGCGTGTGCGGTGGGCCAGTAGAAGCCGTGCCGCATAGCCTTTGCGACCAGAGAGCGGGCGCCGGCATGGTGGCCGCATTCGCCGGAGTGGATGTCGTGGAGGATTTTGCGTCCTTCAGCGGGTTGGACGCAGCGTTGGAACACGCCGGTCACACTACGTTTGTGGAGCTCGCCGTCGATGATGACGAAGGATTTGCAGCGTCGCGCTATCATCTGGGCGTCTGCTTGCCTCGCGGCAAGGTGCCTCCTCGTATAGGATAGGCGATGTATGGCGTAGTCCAGTCCTCTGGCTCGGCGATGAGTGCGACCAGGGCTGCCTTTGGTTGCAGCGGGACTCCGATGTCGATCTCCCTTGGAGGAGAGACGGAAGGCTTGGTGATGGTGTCGAGGAAGACGCCGGCGGGTGGTGCGAGTCGAGCCGAGCCGATGCGAGAGAGTGTGTCGGCCTCTTCATTTTTCCGCCTGTCGATCCACTCGACGGAATAGCCTGCGAAGTGTCCGCCCAGCTTGTCCACTGCTTGGCGGTATGCCGCCATGGTGGGGGAGACGGCGTCGCAGGTACCAGCGACCTGCCCAGCGACGAGGTCGGAGTCTCTGTAGCAGCGTAGGCGGTTGACATTCATCTCCTTGGCGGCTCGCATTCCATGGAGTAGTGCCTTGTACTCGGCCATGTTGTTGGTGCAGGGGGTGAAGTCGAGGCAGAGGACGTAGCGGAGCTTGTCGCCTTCGGGAGTCAAGACGATCCTGCTCCTCGCCGCTCGCATTCTTGGAGCCGTCGAAGTGCAGGCTTCAATAGTGGAGGTACGGCAGCTTTTCCGGCTGCTGGGCATCTTCCCAGTCGGCGATGAAGTCCGCGAGAGCCTGCGACTTGATCGCTTTGCGTGGCTCGTACTTGATGTTGTGGACGCCGATTTCGACGGCCCACTTGGCAACTCGCCTGGTCGCGTCACGGTTGTGGATGATGTCCTGCAACGGTGCTGAGGAGACGATCGTGATCGGATGCTCCTGGAAGTAGTGCGGTAGTTGCCGCTGTGCTCTGAAGACCGCGTATACCAGTTTCTGGTATTGCGGGTATCGCTGGCGCGACTCGGTGAGGACCTCGCTGATATAGTACACCGGTCCCTGTACTAGGCGCTCCTTTCCTTCCTCTGGCCGCTCGACGACCATGACGGCGCTGACGACGCGCTCGGAAGCCGTGACGTAGACCAGCATGGGTTCTTTATCGACGGGGGCGGTGAGTAGCGGTGCTGCGAGTAGCACCTTCTTGAGGTCGTGGAGCGCGTCGTCCGCCTCCTTGTCCCACTGGAAGGTGGGGTTCTTGCGCATCAGGTGGTATAGGGGCATCGCCTTTTCGCCCAGTCGGGGGATGAAGCGACTGAGAGCCGCGACTCGCCCGACCAGCTTCTGGACGTCGTGTAGGCACTCGGGTTTTCCGAGTCGAGCGATCGTGTCGATCTTGGTGGGGTTCGCCTCGATCCCGCGCTTGGAGACGATGTAGCCCAGTAGTTGTCCTGCTGGTACACCGAAGGTGCATTTGCCTGGGTTTAGCTTTATCTTGTATTTCCGCAGGTTGGCGAATGTTTCCGCCAGGTCGGCGAGTAGGTCGCCCTGGCGAGCGGACTTCACTACCACGTCGTCGATGTAGACGTGGATATTGCGGCCAACTTGGCTCGCAAGGCATTCCTGCATGCACCGCTGGTAGGTCGCCCCGGCGTTCTTGAGGCCGAAGGTCATGGCGGTGTAGCAGAAGGCTCCGAATGGCGTGATGAACGACGTCTTTTCCTCGTCCTCGACAACCATTTTGATCTGGTTGTACCTAGAGTAGGCGTCGAGGAAACACAACGACTCCGAGCCCGCGGTGGAATCGATTATTTGGTCAATCCGCGGGAGGACGAATTGCTCCTTCGGGCAGGCGCTGTTTAAGTTTGTGTAGTCGATACACATCCTCCAGGTCCCATTCTTCTTCTCGACCAGGACTGGGTTTGCCAGCCACTTGGAGTATTTTATTGGCCGGATGAAGCCTGCAGCGAGTAGACGTTGCACCTCCTCGGTGATGGCTCGGCGGCGCTCTTCATTGAAGGGCCACAACGACTGCTTGACAGGTCGCACTTTGGGGTCGGCGTTGAGTTTGTGCTCAGCGAGTTCCCTAGGGACACCAGGCATGTCAGAGGGCTTCCATGAGAAGATGTCCCTGTTCTCACGGAGGAACTCGATGAGCGCGTCTTCCTATGCTGGGCTCATGCCCGTCCCGATCGTCACCGTCTGGCTGGAGTCGCCTGGGACCAGCTCGACGGTGCGGGTGTGCGTCGTTGCCTCGAAGGCTGAGGTGGTGCCGCCCTCTGAATTGGGCTTCTTGAGTATGGTGGGGTCGTCGTTGTTGACCCCGCTCGCATACTTGGCGAGCTCGTCGGCGTGGTTGGCCTCTGCCGCGATGACGGCGTCGGCGAGTTCGGCTCCTTTGGCCTCGCACTCGGCGGCCATGTCGGGGTAGCCGTTGATGGTGATGACGCCGCGCGGCCCGGGGAGCTTCATCGCGTTGTACGCATAGTGGGGCGCTGCCATGAACTTGGCGAACGCCTGGCGCCCCAGGACACAGTGGTAGGGGCTGTCGAAGGGTACCAGCTCGAAGACGATCTGCTCGGTGCGGAAGTTTGCTGGTGTGCCGAAGGTGACTGGCAGCGTGACCTTGCCGATCGGGTACGCCTTCCGACCGGGGATGATGCCGTGGAACATGGTGTAGGTCGTCTCGACCATCGACTGCGGGAGCCGCAGTCGCCTGAAGGTGTCCAGGTACAGGATGTTGATGGAGCTGCCGCCGTCCATCAATGTCTTAGGGAGCCAGTAGTCTCCCACCTTAGGCTTGACCACCAGGGCGACTCGACCTGGGTACTCGATGCGTGGCGAGTGGTCCTGGCGGCTCCAGGTGATGGGCTGCTCCGACCAGTTGAGGAACTGGGGAACGTCCACCTAGGCCACCGCGTTGACGGCGACGGCGCGGGAGATGACCTTCTTCTCGTGCTTCGTGTTGAAGCCTGTGAAGGTGTGGAGCGAGCCGGCCACACTGCCGAATTTTCCGCCGTTTGGCGGGTTGTTGTCGGGGTCCTCCCGCGCTCGCCGTGCCTTCTCAATCTCCTTAAGAGAGTGGCACTCGGCGGTCGTGTGCGTGGCGGGCTTTCCTTCCCTGCTGTGAAACACACAAGGCTGGTTAAGGAGGGTCGCGGGGTCGAACCTTGGTTTCGCCTTGTAGTTGCCGCCATCGCGGCGTTGCCCTCCGTCGCGGCGGAAGCTCTTGGGCTCGCGCTGTGCATGCCCGGCGTTGGCGACGAAGTCGACTCGCCCGTCACTGCGGCGCTTGCCGGTGAGGCGAGTGTTGCTGTAGCGTAGGTCGAACCGTCGTCCGTTGTAGTTGCCGTTTGTGCGGCGTTGACCACCCGACTCGTCGTTGGTTTCCTAGTTTGGGTCCTCCTCCGCATATCTTTTGGCGATCTCAAGGAGGTCCGGTATGTTGTCGAGTGTGCGGTATGCTCGTTTGAGCTTGGCGACCAAGGGCTCGTAGCGGCACGAGGTCTTGAAGCAGTGGATCGCGGTGTCCGGGTGGATGCCGACCGTGTTGTACCATAGTTCCTGCCATCGTTGGACCCAGCTTCGGGTCGACTCGCGGGGTCCCTGGACGCATCGTTCTAGGTCCTCAATGGTGGTGGCACGGGTGTAGGAACCCTCGAAGTGCCTGATGAAGGCGTCGCGCATCTCGTCCCAGGAATCAATGCTATCCGGGGGAGAGTGTTGATCCACTGCCTGCACGCTCCCTCCATCATCAGGGGGAGGTAGCGGGCGGCTAGCAGGTCGGTGTGGCCAGCGATCACCATCGCCATGAGGTAGGTGTCCAGCCACATGGAAGGGTCGTACGAAGGGTCGTACTTCTCTATTTCCTTCGGTGCTTTGAAGTTCGCCGGGTATTTTTCACCTCGGATCATCAGTCCGAAGCACCGGGGCCCGAGTCGCCTTAGCGACCCCATCGGCTCGCCGTCGCGGCGATTGGTTATGGTGTGTCGCAGGTCGTCGGGCTGGCGTGCGTGCCAGCTTTGGTTGTTGATGATGTGGGTGCGGGCGTCGACGGGCGGCGACGAAGTTGGTCGCTGGCCTGGGGTCATTGGTGGAGAGTGCCGTGTTCGCGGGTCGGTGTTGGAGCTGGAGTGGCTCGGGTGGCGGGCAGTTGAGTGTGTTTGCCTCCAATGGACGGCCGCTTGAGGCCGCTCTGCTGCCCGACAAACGCGAGTACATCCGACCATGTGAGTCGATGCCTGCGTTTTGTTGCTCGACTGCCTTTGCGAGCAGGGCCTTGACGTACTGGATCTGTAGGGCGCCATCACCGGTGGCTATGATGTTGTCGGCCGCTGCTCGGCCCGCCACGAGGTTGTCCATTGGGGTGGATAACAGTGGTAGGCCGTTCGCGTCTCGCTCCCATGAGGAGACCACGATCCGCGGCTGGTCCCGGGGGGTGCGCGGTTGGGTGGAGGTGGGGAGCCGTTCGCCGTCGACCCTGGCGGGGGCCAGGCGCTTCCTCCGGGTGGTGCGTTCTCGCAGATCGCGTGCTCGGCCACGCGGGCCGGGTCGTTCTTGTCGTCGAAGTTCAGGGCGCGCCCCTGGACAGTGGGGTTCAGGCGCGACCTGATTCGCTGCTAGTGGTAACGTGATAGCTCATGCGCCGTCATCTGCTCGAGGCGAAAATTTTCGCGCTCGGCTTGCTCGTTGCGGACTGCCTCCGCCAGCTTCAGGCGGAGTTCCTCGACCTCCGTTGCCGTGGCGTTAGGAGGGATCGGGGTGGAGAAGGGATCCTCCGGCGGATCGGTGCCAGTCGCCATGTAGGTCGCGGCATGGCGACCGGTCCCGTCGCGGAGATCAGCAGATTTTTCTGACCTGGAGTCGAAGTCGAAGATCCCAAGGATGGAGAGATCCTCGAAGTCTCCCACGTTGGAGACCTGGGTGATGGAGCCCGCGGGCGAAGCCGCGGTGATGGATCCGGCGAGTGACGCCGGAGTCGCCGAGTCGGCGTCGTCATTGAGGGCCGCGTCTTCCGCGGCCGCGGTGTTTTCGGCCACGTCGCTGTGGGCCGAGTTGTACTCGGAGGCGAGCCGATGGATCGTGCAGACCTGGCTCTCGGAGAGCCGGTCGCATGGTGGCGACTCGCGGATGCGAGCCGAGTCCTCTGAGACGATGACGTCGGTGAGGCCGACGAAGAGGCTGATCGTGCTGACTGGCAAGATCATGCTGTGCGTGACGGGTCGTGCCGCCGGGACATAGCTGCTCGGCAATATCTGGAGCATCTCGCCGATCGCTATCATGCGGCCGGTGGCAACCGACTCGTTGATGGGCAGATTGGATCTCGCCGCAGAACACCGGCCAGACCGGCTAGACCCCACGGTGGGCGCCACTGTCGTGGGAATGACCACGGCAGACGCTGCAATCGGCAGCGAGTAGTAGAACGAAGGGCAAGGGCGGCCAGCCATCTGCGGTGCGAGATGAGGGCGGAGACACAAGGTTTTACCCAGGTTCGGCCCCCCGGAGGGTAAATACCTACTCCTGCTAGATTGTATTATGATGGAAGTACAATGGGGCGAGCTCGACGGCTAGGCGGCGAGTCGCTTGGGTGGATGATGGAACGTATCCTCTACACGCCCTGTAGGGAGGTTTATATAGACTCACCCCCCTAGGGTTTACAAACATGGCATGCTGGGTAAACAAATTACAGTAGGGCAATTGACAGGACTGAGAAAGACATAACAATGCAATACTAGACATTCATGATCCTACGAGATTCGATTGGGAAAATACAACAAGATACATAGACCGCCATCCAACTACATCTATGACTAGTAATCCACCTTCAGGTTATCATCCGAACCCCCTCCAGTATTAAGTTGCAAGCAACAGATAACTGCTTTAAGCAAAGTATGTAAGGTAAACAATACACTTGTTCCATGAACAAGAGACCGTTGTTTTCTCCCTAGTAGCAACAACACATCTACAACCTTAGAGATTTGTGTCACTTCCCTTAGATTAAATAAAGGCATGAACCCACTATCGAGCATAAATACCCCCTCTTGGTGTTACTAACATCTACTTGGCCAAGATAGCTACTAGAAATGGAGAGCATGCAAGATCTCAAACAACACAAACATGATAGAATCAATAAGACAAATCCATTAATCAATCTGACATAGTAATCTCAATATCCATCAGATCCCCGCAAACCAAACATGCATGATTACAAATAGATGATCTTGATCCTGAACAGAGATCACAAGATCTAAACATGGTAGCACAAAGGAGGAGATACAACCATCTAGCTACTACATGGACCCGTAGTCCATGGTGGAACTACTCACACTTCATACCGAAGGTTGGCATGAATAAGAAGACGGCCTCCAGGATGATCTCCCCTCCGGCAGGGTGCCGGGAAGAGATTCAGATCCCCCCGATCTAGGGACGATGGTGGCGGTGTCTACAAACGGTTTCGTGGAATAATGATCGGGTCCTTAGGGTTTTGGTATCGGGGGGTCTTTATAAGCGAAGAGGCGAGGTAGGGGGCAGCCAGGGCGACCGCATCCCCCAGGCGCGGGTCAGGATTAGCCACGCGGCTAGGGGTGTGGCCCCCTGGTAGCTCCCCTCCGTCTTGTACTATGGCTCCTTGTTACCCATGGTAAAATATTGACTTTGGCTTTTGTCCCGTCTAATTCCGAGAATATTGATTTTCTGCCTTTTCTGGAACCAAAAATAGAAGAAAACAAGCAACTGGCACTGTGGCATCTTGTTAATAGGTTAGTCTAGAAAAACATATAAAAACACCTCAAAGTGTAGACAGAGCAAAGAAAAGTAGATACTAAACAAGCATGGAACATCAAAAACTATAGATACATTTCCGACGTATCAAGCATCCCCAAGCTTAACTCCTGCTCGTCCTCGAGTAGGTAAGTGATAAAAAGAATAATTTTTTGGGTGACATGCACCATCAAAATCAAGATCAAACCATTTGCAATCATTGAAAGCTGGGATCAAAGAAATCTAAACATGAGCATGAAAGATGGAGTTCTAACATTAAGACAAAGTAACTATGCATGCAACATGAAAGGTTACAAACAAAGATCATTAATAACATGCATTGAAAAACGTTTGTTTGTTTCACAGATAGAAAACATAGCATAGTGTCATTCAGCTTGTCCCTCATGGAGTAGCAAATATATGCATAGGACACCTTCAAAGTTCATAAGAGTGACTAGATACAAATAGCAAAAGAACAAGTAATATCAACAATATGCATCAATCAATAAGTTTTGGGACAATTCACATAGAACTAAGAATGGCAACTATGCTCTCTTAATTGGTTCCTAAGGATAGAAGGTGGAGACTCAATATAATAGTGGAAGAAAGGCCCTTCATAAAGGGAAGCAGGGATTTCAAGTCTCAAAAAGAGCTTCCTAAAATTATGGTACTTGTTATCTTTCAGCTCTCATTGCCCCTATCATAATAATCTTGAAGTAATTAAGGTTAAAGTGAACAAACTATGGAGTATATTCTTGACAAAGTGGATGCTAGCTGTCGGGGGAATAACCCCCGGTAGGGTCATATGGGGTAAAACATTACCCAACTTGGCTTATGCCGAGTAAAAGATAACTCAGGACGGGTAACAACAGCCGAGTAATAAGGTTGTGTGCGGCCGACATAAGAATTATGTCGGCCCGTATAAGACAAGTTTGTTTACCTTGCAGGAAGCGACGAGCCGAGTCTCACGAGGGAAGGTGATGTCTATTCACTTCTATTCTTGTAGATAGTTGTTGGGCCTCCAAGTGCAAAGGTTTGTAGAACAGCAGCAAGTTTCCCTTAAGTGGATCACCCAAGGTTTATCGAACTCAGGGAGGAAGTGGTCAAAGATATCCCTCTCAAGCAACCCTGCAATTAAGATACAAGAAGTCTCCTGTGTCCCCAACACACCCAATACACTTGTCAGCTGTATAGGTGCACTAGTTCAGCGAAGAGATAGTGAAATACAAGTGGTAACGGTGCCAGAAAGAGCTTCTGACTTGTTGTTGACATGGGAGAGACTAAAATCAAACTGAAATAAAGATGGAAGAAAGAAAACATGCAACAGATCTAGCTGTGAACGGTGTTTCAATGTTTAGAAACAAGGCCTAGGGATCATACTTTCACTAGTGAACACTCTCTCATATAAATATATTCTCTTAATGATACTACCCTGAACTACTCTCTGGTTGGACTCTAATCCATGGTAGGGCTATAATAGCACTCCTCAAAGTCTGCCTTTCCCAATCTAGATAACCCTACACTATCACCTTGAGCGCTAGATGGTTCCAACAAACACCACAATTTCATAAAGACATCCAACTCAAAATATACTCATGATATATTGTAATCTAGCCTAAGTACCACACACGGCGCGCACGCTGTCACTTTCACACACGTGGGGAAAAGCATAGATCTATTAAATCACAATGAGTATTTATGTAGACTCTAGCCTAAGTGCCACCATGGCGTGCATGGTGTCACTTTCACACACAAGGGGAGAGCAGAGATCTATTAAATCACTTGAGTAACATAGTAGATCTACTTAATTACAAATCTCATGACCACAACAAGATCATGCATATAGAGAGATGAACACAAAGCTACCGGTAGATCCCTTACCCTCGGCAAAGAACTACTCCCTCCTCATCATGGGAATCAGCAACGGCGATGGAGATGGTGGTGGAGATCGATGGAGATGGCTCCGAGGGAACTTCCCTGTCCTGGCAAGGTGCCAGAACAGAGTCTTTCTATCCCCCGAATCTCCCATTTGGTGGCGGCGGTGCTACGGAGGTTTTCGTGGATTTCTAGTCGATTCTTTAGGGTTTCTGAGTCAGGGGCTTCATATAGGAAAAGGAGGCAAGGTCGGTGGAGGGCTAGGGGGCCCACACCCCCTGTGGGCGCAGCTAGGGTGGGCCTCGCACCCACCTAGGGTGTGGCCACCTTGGTGTCCTCCTCCGTCTCGTCTTCGATTTTCTGTATCGTTCAGGGAAAATATCAACTTTGGCTTTTGTCCCGTCCAATTCCAAGAATGTTCATTTTTTTGCTTTCTAAAACCAAAAATAGCAGAAAACAAGCAACTGGCACTCTGGCATCTTGTCAATAGGTTAGTTCCAAAAAGTGTATAAATATACATCAAAGTGTAGACAAAACATAAGACAAATGATATAAAACAAGCATGGATCATCAAAAATTATAGATACGTTTACGACATATCAAGCATCCCCAAGCTTAACTCCTGCTCGTCCTCGAGTAGGTAAGTGATAAAAAGAATATTTTTTTAGGTGACATGCACCATCATAATCAAGATCAAACCATTTGCAAGCATTGAAAGCTGGGATCAAAGAACTCTAAACATATGTATGAAAAGATGGAGTTCTAACAGTAAGACAAAGTTACTATGCATGCAAAATGAAAGGTTACAAACAAAGATTCATGAATAACATGCATTGAAAAACGTTTGTTTGTTTCACATATAGAAAACATAGCATAGTGGCATTCATCTTGTCCCTCATGGAGTAGAAAATAGATGCATAGGAAACCTTCAAAGATCGTAAGGGTGACTATATACAAATAGTTCAAGAACAAGCAATATCAACAATATGAATCAATCAATAAGTTTTGGGACAATAAACATAGAACTAAGAATGGCAACTATGCTCTCTTAATTGGTGCCTAAGGATAGAAGGTGGAGACTCAATATAATGGTGGAACAAAGGCCCTTCATAAAGGGAAGCAAGGATTTCAAGTCTCATAAAGAGCTTCCAAAAATTATGGTACTTGTTAGCTTTCAGATCTTATTTCCCCTATCATAAGCATCTTGAAGTGATTAAGGTTAAAGTGAACAAACTATGGAGTATATGCTTGACAAAGTATAAGTTGGCAATCTCATGTCCCTTGAATATGAGGGCCGCACCTCATGCTACTCAACTTTAGTCACCTGTAAGTTCTTGTCATAGTAAGTACATGTGCATCATAAGAAACCGCCAATGGGGTACCCCTTGCACATGGTACAGGAGCTATCCCATAACCAAAATGACAAGGCAAGCAGACAATGAGCATCTCAGAAATCTTCTTATTTACCATGGGAATATGGTGCTTTTTTCTCTCTTTCCTCTTTTTATAAGAAGAAAGCTTCGTAGATGTCATTATGGTGATGCTGCAAGTTTCCACCATGATTAGGCATGGCTTAGGCTAGCGGCCCAGGCGTTTCTCTAACACACATACATAACTCCATGGCCTTACAAGCTCCCCTTTTATTTCACACCGGCGACATCCATAGACAAAAGAGCATGATATCAACTGTGTACAAAGTACAGGTGCAATGTTGAAAGTGTTCCCCGTGACAACACGATTCTACTAATTCCAACGTATAAGTGCAAGCCTATACAACATAGATGACACAATGGTTCAAGTTTATTAGGGGCAAGAAAAATAAAGTGTGCCATCAAGTTTGTGAGAGCTTTAATCACTAACTTTCACATAACAAGTTTAATTTGGAAGATAGATAAAACAAGAATATACTTGGAATGGTGTAACACACCATGCATAGGAGTTTATAGTGGAAACTTTGGAAAAACTTGGTTTCTTGGGAGTTGGATGCATCAGTAGAGGTTACTCAATACAAGTGGAGGCTAGCAAAAGACTGGGAGCGACCAACTAAGAGAGCAATAATGGCCATAATTATGCAGAGCGATAAACCATTACTAATAAAAGCATAAATTGGTACTACAAGTCAAGTACTAAATGATCATAGAGGCTATGGTGACTTGTTCATAGTCATAACATGTTGTGAGCATGCCAAGTCAACCCAAACAAAGCATCAAAGGAGAATACCACAATATTATGCTTTTGTATGCTAAAACAACGCACAATTCCTTCAAGGCACATTAAGCAATCCTAATTGTTTCGAACAAGTCATGGTACAACAATAATCACTAAGCATAAGGTCAAATCAACATCTAGCATGACATGATAAATTCTAAGCCACAGTCAAAACAAGCTCCCTTTTTGTACCACCTAAGCATGAAACTTTCTACTCTTTTCCAACACCATTCGACTTATTTGAAACAACTCACAAAGATAATACTCAATAAATATCAGTGAGCTTGTC
This sequence comes from Avena insularis, assembly GCA_023614405.1. Taxonomy (NCBI): domain Eukaryota; kingdom Viridiplantae; phylum Streptophyta; class Magnoliopsida; order Poales; family Poaceae; genus Avena; species Avena insularis. Next base: position 123,809,959 of record CM042685.1, on the reverse strand, counting down.
TCACAAATCCAGAAAGAACTAAAAATATTTAAGCTGAAATCACAAGGAAACTAAGGCTAAACGCAGTGCTAGAAAAAGAGAACACTCACAAGACAATAAGAATGAAAACTAGAGTGTTCTAGACAATGAAAACAGAGTGTGTCTCTCTCCAAAATAAGTGTGATGTGATCAACCAACTTATTGCAGCAAGAAAAACAAAAGAAAACTAAAAACAAAAACAAAGACGCTCCAAGAGCAACACAACAGTGCATGAAACAATAAAAAACGAAGTGTCTAGAAAGACCTAAGATTTTTATTGATGAAGAAGGGGATACCTTGGGCATCCCCTAGCTTTGACGCTTGTAACTCTTGAATATTTCTTGAGGTAACACAGGTGGCATCCCTAAGCTTGAGATTTTTTCCATTCTTCATCTCATTACATCATTCTCTCTCTACACCTGAAAATTTTCCTTCATACAAAACTTCACACAATCTTCATTAGCAACATTAGTGTATTCAAAAGATAATAGACCTTTGGTTTTATCTTTAGAACAGCAAAACTTTCACTAAAAACACAAGATACTGTAGCAATTCCCTCAAAAACCCAAATTTCTTAAAAAGAACCAAAACGGAATTAATAAGAAGCAAATGCAAATAATGGCAGAAATCTGTCAAAACAGACCAACAGGTAGAAACCGATTTTTCTGAAGACCTTCTATTTCTCAAATCAAAAAGTGTTGAACAAACAAAAGTTAGCTAACATACTGGGGGATATATTCGTAACTTATCAGCACAATTCGACTTACAGAGATTCCTCACGAATTTTTATGGTGGAGCACAAAAATCTGTTTTGGGACAACAACTCCCCATATCTTACTTCCCTCTCATTAGAGGTCATTATTGGCACAAAAAGCAAACAAAAAGGATAAGGAGAGGTAATTACTGAAGTAATAACTTCCAAGACTCAAGAAAACTCTTGGGTTATCTCCCAACAAGTACTTTTCTTTAACACCTTTAAGTTAGGCTTGATAGTTTGAGAAGATGCTCACATAAGAAATATGAATTGAAGTAAAAGAGAGCATAAAGAAGCAAATTCAAAACACATTTAAGTCTAACCCACTTCCTATGCGTAGTGATCTTGTAAAGAAACAAGTCATGAAAGCACAAAGCAACAAGCATAGGAAAGAAAAACAAGTGCAACTTCAAAAATTTCAACATAAATTTCAACTTAATATTTTTGAGATGCATAAAACCATGTTTCCCTCTCTCATAATAACTTTCAGTAGCATCATGAATAAAATTAACAATATAACTATCACATAAAACATTCTTATCATGAGCCACATGCATAAAATAATTTTTAATCTCCACATAAGCATAGTCATTCTTATTAATTGTAGTGGGAGCAAATTCAACAAAATAGCTATCATTATTATTCTCATCACCATAGTCATAAAATATAGGAGACATATTTCAATCACAATTAATTTTCTCCTCAATAGTAGGTGGACTAAAAATATCATACTCATCATTGTAATCACCATAGATTGGAGGTTTGGTATCATCATAAGCAATAGAATAGCTATCTTCCAAAGCTGGGGAACTAAAAATATCATTTTCATCAAAACTAGCTTCTCCAAGCTTAGAAGTTTCCATAGCATTAGCAATAATGGTGTACAAATAATTCACACTAATGACATTGCTATTAGCATGCAAATAAAGCTCCATAGGATTTTTAATTTTCTCTTCAAACACTTCATGTCCTAGCTCAAGATAAATACTATAAAGCTCTCTAATTTTGTTATTGTTTTCCATTAAGCCTAACTAGTGAAAAGAAGAAACAGAAAGACAAAATTGCAGAATCCAACAGAAATAACTTCGAGCACTCACACTAGAGGATGTGAGTACCTTTTACCTTACCTCCCCGGCAACTGCGCCAGAAAATAGCTTGATGTCTACGCACTTCTATTCTTGTAGACAGTTGTTGGGACTCCAAGTGCAAAGGTTTGTAGAATAGTAGCAAGTTTCCCTTAAGTGGATCATCCAAGATTTATCAAACTCAGGGAGGAAGTGGTCAAAGATATCCCTCTCAAGCAACCCTGCAATTAAGATACAAGAAGTCTCTTGTGTCCCCAACACACCAATACAGTTGCCAGGTGTATAGGTGCACTAGTTCGGCGAAGAGATAGTGAAATACAAGTGGTAACGATGCCAGAAAAGAGCTTCTGACTTGTTATTGACGTGGGAGAGACTAAAATCAAACTAAAATAAAGATGGAAGCAAGCAAACATGCAACAGATCTAGTTGTGAATGGTGTTTCAATGTTTAGAAACAAGTCCTAGGGATCATACTTTCACTAGTGAACACTCTCTCATATAAATATCTTCTTTTAATGATACTACCCTGAACTACTCTCCGGTTACACACTCTACTCAATGGTAGGGCTATAAAAGCACTCCTTCAAGTCCGCCTTTCCCAATCTAGATAACCCCACACTATCACCTTGAGAGCTAGATGGTTCCAACAAACACCACAATTTCATAAAGACATCCAACTCAAAATATACTCACGATATATTTGTGTAATCTAGCCTAAGTGTCACACACGGTGCGCATGTTATCACTTTCACACAAGTGGGGAAAAGCATAGATATATTAAAGCATAATGAGTATTTATGTAGACTCTAGCCTAAGTGCCACCATGGCGTGCACGCTGTCACTTTCACACACATGGGGAGAGCAGAGATCTATTAAAGCACTTGAGTAACAGAGTAGATCTACTTTATTACAAAGCTCTTGACCACAACAAGATCATGCATAGAGAGAGATGAACACATAGCTACTGATAGAGCCCTTAGCCTCGAGGAAGAACTACTTCCTCCTCATCATGGGAATCACAAACGGCGATGGAGATGGCCCGGGGGCACTTCCCCATCCCGGCATGGTGCCGAAACAGAGACTTTCTGTCCCCCGAATCTCCATTTCGGTGGCGGCGGTGCTACGGAGGTTTTCGTGGATTTCTGGTTGATTCTTTAGGGTTTTTGAATCGGGGGCTTCTTATAGGCGAAGGAGGCAAGGTCGATGGAGGGCCAAGGGGCCCACACCCCCTATGGGCGCGGCCAGGGTGGGCCCCGCGCCCACCTAGGCCGTGGCCACCATGGTTTCCTCCTCCGTCTCGTCTTCAATGTTCTGTATCGTTTAGGGAAAAATATGAACTTTGGCTTCTGTTCCGTCCAATTATGAGAATATTCATTTTTTAGCTTTCTAAAACCAAAAATAGCAGAAAACATGCAATTGGCACTGTGGCATCTTGTCAATAGGTTAGTTCCAGAAAGTGTATAAAAATTCCTCAAAGTGTAGACAAAACATAAGACAAATGATATAAAGCAAGCATGGATCATCAAAAGTTATAGATACGTTTACGACATATCAGAAGGCCGAGTCAGAAAGGACGCGTGGCTGTTTTCCGAGTAAGATTCAGGAGGGACCATGGTAAAGCATGGTAAAAAGAGAAGGGCGATGCCGGGTGACACAAAAGGAGCCGGGTGACGCCCAAAGCAAGGGCTGACGTACAAAGTCACCCTATGACGCAAAAAGATCTGGAGGCTACGTACGAGAAGACCGTTAGTTGTGTAGCTTTGAGGACTGGGTCAAGGGCTCAGGGCTAGCCCATGACCCGGCCGACACAGTAAGGACCAAGATCAAAACAGTAACCCTAGAACCCAAAGGGATGTAACCTAGCTGGCCATCGCCTATATAAGGAGGGGCATAGCTAGGGTTTAGAGAGGTTGGACCAAGTAGGAAACTAGTGCCCTGAGGCTATGCACAAATAGCTCTAGGATCACTTGTTAAACTTCTTGGATCAATAGAAATCTTATGTGTGGAGAGTTCATCTTGTTCTTCGTGTGCGGCTAGACCATGCACTCCCTCCCCGGTTACCACAAGCGCCCATTCGCCCACCGTGGCATCTGCCGTGACACCACCACGACAGTTGGAGCCCACCGTGGGGCAGAAGTAGGCACTTCCTGGAGTTTTCATCCGGATGGGCAACATCATCGCCAAGACGGGCGAGCGCGTATATTCCGGCCTCATCTAGAGGTTCGGGGCGTTCAACTTCTTCAGCGACAATCCAGGTTTCTTCGGGACCAAGCCGTTCCCAAGGGGCGGTCGCTTCATCAAGTTCGGCGAGCACCAGGTCTACGTCGCGGTGCGCGTGGAGCGCGCGTACCCGGAGCACGTCATCCTGGCGCCGGATCCACCTGCGGTTCCTATCGTAGGAAAGCTTCATCAACTCGTCTCCGTTGAGGTAATGATGATAGCTCCGAATCCCCCAACACCTCCAGTAGTCCCTGTGGTGAATGAGGATGCTGAAGGAGGAAATCCAGAAGAGACGCCAAAGGCGGCAAGAACTGCAAAATGCCTCTAGAAAAGACAGAGACCATAGCTAGGAGTAAGAGAGCCAAAGAATTGCAAGAAGCAATAGAGAAGTTAGCAGAGCTAGTAGCGCCAGCAGCTGATCCGGCGCGCGTGTAGGCCGAGTTAGAAGAGGCCAGGATAAAAGTCTTGGAGAAGGCAAAGGAATTAGCGCAGTTACAACAAGATGTGGATATCACGATTCGAGAGCTCAACTCAGCAAATCGAGTCAAGGGCGCTAAGGCCTGGCTTGATGCAACAAGGCTGAGAGGCAGAAACCTCAATGAAGAATTGGCGGACGCATTGTCAAAGATAACACCAGAAAACAGCAACGAAACAGCCATGCGGCCGACATACAACACTGCAGCAGCAAATTTGAGAGCCGCAGAGGCAGCAATGGCAGAGTTACCCCATCTGACGGGTGAAGCAATGGCAGAGTTACCCCATACAACATGAACGAGTCAATGAGTTGGTGAGAGCAGCAGGAATTTTGAATGAAGCATATTACAGGGAAAATACGGGTGTAGCTGGAAGGTTGGTTCACTCGGCACCACCAATCCTGGCAAGATCACCAGGCCATACAGCCTCCTCACTAGGAGTGGCGCCAAGACAGAGAAAAGAAAAGAGTGTGGATTCAGGAAGGAACAAGCAAATGGTTTCTTATGACCCGACAGTGGTTCAAGGAAACCTGGCCCATGCGCAGGGAGCGAGAAGAAATGTCGCTCAGGGAAATGAGAACCAAGAAAACGCTGGCTGAGAAAGGCAAGCAGGACAAAGAAATGACAACGGGGGACAGAACTTTGCACCTCAACCTAGGCGTGGAACTCACTCGGCAGGAGGGGGAAACCCGGCTCCAAATCCCCCGCCAGCACAACCCGAAAGGAGACAGCAAAGCGCGGGAAAAGCAGTGCAGCAACCTGCAGACCCATACGCTAATAGATACAATGATGGTTACTCGTGAATGGTAAACGACGGGTATGAATTGCCGGATCACGTGTACCAAGCAATGGGAGCAAGACTCGGAGGCAGAAATCTCCAGCCGGATGATGCAAGACTAAATCTCGACCAAATAAAAATGGCAGAGCTGATCGAATCGCAAGGTCCATAGGGTCCACCATGTTTTGGCCCAAGGATCATGAAAGAACCACCAGTGCCAAAATTTCAGCTGGCCAGAGGGACAAAGACCTACGATGGAAGCACAAAGCCAGAAGACTGGCTCATAGATTATGGAACAGCGGTAAAAATCGCACAGGGAAATCTGAGATGGGCAGTGCGGTATGTACCGCAAATGCTAGAAGGACCAGCAAGGGTGTGGCTGAATAATTTTCCACTCGGAAGCATCAACAACTGGATTGATTTTCATGAAGCTTTCGTGAGCAATTTCACAAGCACGTACAAGAGGCCGAATCGCCCACAACAGCTAGCTATGTGCAAGTAAAGACCGAATGAAACAGATAGGGAATTCCTCATAAGGTGGTGCACAATGCACAACTCTTGTGAAGGGGTAATCGAATCTCATGCCATTGCATGGTTTGCACAAGGATGCAAGCATGGAAGTGTATTGTGGCAAAGGTTACAGAGAGATATGCCTACAAGCTTGGCAGAAACAAGAAGAATCGCCGACTCGTACGCGTTAGGAGATCCGACTCAGCCTCTGCTTATGTCGGTAGACGACATGAATGAGACTCAGATCTATGACGCAGCCGGGTCGCAAAGGAGCCAGGAAAGGGCCGAGTATAGAAGCAAAAGAAGGGATGAGAGACCAGATTACAGATATGGTTTGACTCAAGTTGCAGCAGTAAGTCAGGATCATCTACATGCTGGAAGCAACCAACGTCTAAGAATAAATGGGCAACAACAATGGATAGCAAAGAATGATGGCAAAAAGCCATATGAGCAGAGAAAACCATATCAAGATAGGCAGAAATATACTTATGAAATGATGTTGGACCAACCATGTAAGTTCCACACGCCAAGTCCGAGTAAGCGGGCGAATCACACAACAAGAAAATGCACTTGGTTTTAGAAGGGAGACGGAGTGGATTCACCGACTTAACAGTTACCACCACCTCTGCCACCACCGCTCACACGAGGAAATGCTCAAGCTGTTGGAGCCGACATAGATATGAGAACATGCAGCTGAGATATCATAACCAAGAAAGAAGGGAGGCTATGCATCAGGTGCATAACCTAAGAGGTGATGACACTCATGTCGTCCATGGAACTAGAAATGAGTACAGACAACATCACCAGAGCTATGTCATATTTGTCACATAGCCGAATGACAAGAAGAGTCAACAGAGACGGATGATGGAAGTGAATGCCACAATGCCGGCAATACCAAAGTACATGCATTGGTCTGAACTAGAGATAACTTGGAGCATAAAGGATCACCCCAAGATCATGCCAACACCAGGAGGTTATGCTCTTGTCTTGGATCCAATGTTCATGGGCCCAGGTATCAATGTGAAGTTCTCCAAGGCACTAATAGACGATGGCAGTATGTAACATCCCAACATTTAGGAAACAATGAAGGGTCGATTTAGGAATCTGAGATATATCATGCATTCATCTGTAAAAATGTGGGTAATTTTTTTGCCAAATAAAAACCTAAAGTCATCAAAGTTTCTTTCATGCTTTGAGATTAGGTATAGTCTTAGAGTATGTTTGTTATAGACTTTGATATGATCTTTGTGGATGAGTGTGTTTTGGGAAATCAAATTTGAATTTAAACTTGAGTGTTGGATTTATAATGTAGAAGGATTTAGAATTAGGTTTGAGTGATTTGATTTAATCAAGAGTTAACAATTAATGACTCAAACTATAAATAAAATAAAATAAATTAAACAATAAAATGAATACTTATTTGATAATTATATTCAATAAATAAGTTACAAAATGTAACTTATGGAAATGATCAAGAATCTTTACAATAGTAATGAAATAAAAGAATAATCTTTATATATTGACTAATAGTACAATCTTTATTACAAAAGAATAAAATAAAAATTACAAAAGAATAAAATAAATATTACAAGTGACTATTCTATAAAGAAAAGAAAACCTAAACTAAAGTCTTGATCTTCATGTCTGGTACCTGCAAAACAAACACAAACTAAAAGAAAGAAAGTGAAGGATTAAAAAAATGTTTTACTCTCAGAATTGACAGTGAGTTGCACTGTGCAAAAATTCATCATTGAGTAATCTTTAAAGGGGCAAGTTTCACCAATATGAAAGAACTGAATCTTTCATAAATTAAGCCAGAAGTCAAATAACTCCAAACAATAAGGAGGGGCAAGTTTCACCAGACAAGTGAGTGTAATCAGATAAAAGTAACTTTCATATCTAGAGCATATCCACAAGGTGTGCAGTAGGCACACAAGCAGCACACACACCAAACTGCATGGTGTGTGCTGTCAGCACAGCATCAACATCCACACACACAAAACTACTCAGCACAGCCGTGGGAGGCATCTCCAACACCATTCTCTAGTGCATACACACCAAGCACATCAGCCCAGATAAACCAAACCAAAGCCAAAACAGATCACACCAACCAAACTCTTGATCATCTCATCAAGAGGGTGACATAAGGATAGGGTAGATCAGGTGGATAGCAAGCACAATATCAAGCCACCAGGACCAGGAGGTGGAGAGCTAGATCAATGACAAGTCTAGGAGATGGAAGTATCAGGAGGAGCACCAGATCAAGATAGTCACACAACCACAAGACCAACAACTTGCAACCCCAACAACATCCAAGTGTAGTGAGCATCATAAAACATCCACATATTCTGTTCATCATCTTCAAACAGAAAAGCATGTGTTGTTTTACAAGTTAAATCTCTCAGTGATCACCCAAGTGGGGTGAATCTATCATAAAGGAAATTTGAAATATAAAGGCTAGTAGTAAACTCTACCAAATCCACCAGGATCTGAGACAAGCATCATAGATCCTAGTGATCATAAACAACTCATATATTCCAATATGTTCTCAAATAGCTTATAAAATTTGGGCACATCTCCTAATGGAGTAGCACCTCAGATTTCATGAACTATATGGACCAACATTTAGCTATAAGCAAATCAATCATTTTAGCCAACCAGGATCCAAGGTCCAGTGAACAACCTTGATACTTAAGCATATCTATGAGGGACAGCATGATAGGAATTTAATTCCTAAGCCTCAAACCAGCATCATGGGCATTGATCTTTAAAGAAAGAAGCTTACAATTTATGTTTAACAGATATTCAATATTAAGCACTGACCATAGTAAAGCCCAATAGTAGAATCACAACTTGTGTACCATTCTAGGATGGTGTCACAAGAACAAATTCTAAAACCAAGCCAAACAATCACTTAGCTTTCATAAATAAACCAGTAAGACAATAACTATCATTTTCCTGGAAAGTATAACCAGGAATCAGGATCAGGTTTATATGTGCAAAGTGTTACAGTAAGAAACTAAGTAACCTCAATCTGCACATGAATCCACAAGCCAATCTTTACTAATGCAGTGAATCACCACTGACAGTGCTACTATCAGTACTGGGGTACTAACAGTAGAGAAACACACTAAGCTTCAACCTAACCAACTAGGTTTCACAGTGATACCATCAGCTTAACCAAGATTTATCACCAGTTAGAGGCAACACAGCTAAACCACTAGCATCATATCAAGAATATCATCAGATAATCAAAACATGACAGGAAGCACTGAACTGCAGTGAGCACAATCTTCACTAGGCATCACTACCAGATCAAATCATTATCTTACAAGCACAAAGAGGGATGAATCCTAGAACCAGGGAAGAACCCTAGAAAAATATGAACCCTAATGAGGGATGGCCACTAGTTACACACGTAGAGGCACGAGTTATAACCAAGAACCAACTCCCCTATGGTCCTCGCTATAGAATATAAGAGGAATCAGAGGAGGCCAACGAGCACGGCGGCACGGGGAGCACCCCAAGGGGGCGCTACGACCCACACCACTCCGCGGCGGCGACCACAACCACTCCTGATGGCGAAGAACACCACCACATCACACGACAGCAGCGGCGGCGACAGCACCAGCACCACCCCAAACCCTAGGGTTTGGGATGGAGCTAGTCTGGCCATGGGGAAGCTCCAGATCCAAATCGAATTGGACAGAAGGGTAGAGCATGGTCGACAACCTCGCCCTACACCACGGCAGTGGCCAGGGAGGACCACGGTGGCGAGCAACACACGGCGGCGACGCCATCGACCACGGGGTCGAGGAGGAGAAGAGAGATATGAGGTCGAGAGAGTGACAGAGGGAGTGGGCTGAATTGGGCCAGGTCCCTTCGGGGTGTCCTTTTGGCTCTTCCCTATTGGGCCACAAGGGCCCAATAAGCCCAACACAGTCAGCCCAAATTACTTATAGCCAGTTTTTAAATAAGAAAAGACCAAAATGACCCTGAATTTAAATAAATTTTAGAAAATAAAATAACACCCCAAAAATTGTAAATAAAATATTTTTTGGATTCACAATAATCCAAATTATCCAAATAAATTAAAAAATAAAATTTTTAACATATAAATTTTATTAAGAATTTTGTAATATATATATTCCTTATGGAATTTTACAAAATTATCGAAAGATGATAAAAATAAATAAAAATCACTTTCATTATTTATTAATATTTTAGTATTTTTGAAAAATACTAAACAAATATTTAATATCAATTTTTGGTATTTAAATGATAATTCTTATAGGAATTGTTAAATAAATAAAATTCAAATAAAAAGGGAATAAAAGAAAAGAATACAATATTCAATAAATATTAGAAAATTAATATTTATAAATCCTTTATTATTAAAAAGAAATTTTATAATAATGGGGGGAAATACACACAAAGCTAAATGATGCATTACATTACTTTGCATAATCATTTTGCTTCTTTAAATATTGTCCTTACCGAGCAATAATGATGTTTTGTAGACATAGAAGCTCAAGGTCCAGTGCAAGCATCAGACTTCAATACCTTGCAATCACAAGGCAAGTTCATCACTTGCCTATGTCCTTTTAAGAGTCTTTATCAAGTATTTATAAATTTTGTGTTATCATCCATATTCCAGAAAAAATAAAATATTATTTTCCCAAAATAAATAAATCTTAGATATCATCCTAAGTGATGATATGATGGGGCAATAGAACTTAGGTTTCTATTTGCAATAATGATGAACCATTAGGGATTAATAACCCATGACATCAGTGATTCTAGGCGTCGTATATTACGCGTTAGCCATGATATTTGGAATGGGACAGAGAAGTCAGCTGTATCCTTTTCTTCTTGTATGGAGGCAAGACGACCTTAACGTGACGTTGTGATTCCTTGTGCGGATCCAACATATGGGTGGGCACCCTTACGCCCCACACTTTTGGTGTCTATATTATCTATGAATGGTGTTTAGGGATATAGTCCATTCAAATGGTACTCGTCCGGGCATCACTAGGTCATAGAGTCTTCGGAAACTCATCAGGGTTTTAGCCTACCCGAAAGGGGGCTTAACGGAGGTGAGCCGGCCCCGAAGGATCGTGCAGACATATGAGGTCGCGGAGAGGGCAGTGATTGGCTTGGACCAACTACTGGGCCCCACATCATGGAATTATGGATGGGAAAGTACGCTCGGTTGTGCAACAAGGAGTTGATATCTCATGGGTAAAGTAACGCACTTCTGCAAAGTGTAAGAACTGTAACTTGTTACTCCCTATTCCGGGAGCTACGAACGCGACAGGAAAGGAACTCCATGAAAGTTCCGGTCAACCTGTGAAGGCTGATGGTCATAGATTTTCATAATAAAACCAATCTTTGAAGAAAGATTTATGAAAATTGCATCGTGCCAAGGACTGCTAGTCTGAGGTGGTAGATAGAGCATGAAAATTCCTACCTTGCATATAATGAACTTGTTGGGTAACACTGTTACTCATCCTTTCCTTTGAACCCTTTCTTAGACTCTGACAATCCCGAAGATACTCCAATGTATGCAACTGAGAGCCAAGAGGAGGTCTTCTATGAAGAGCCCAACCTGTATGGAGCCATAGAAGGGGAGGACTACGACATCGTCTACGGAGGAGAGTTCCAAGAGTCCGAATAATTACTTTAGTTCTAATAGCCACTTGAGCCGAGCAACATGAACAATATATAGCAATAAATTGTTGAGCTCAATTTGGAGTTTAAGTTTTAAATTTTAAACTTCTGCTGAAACACTTATATTTTGGTTTGTAAGTTGAATCTTTTGGAAGTCTTGAACTTCTGGTATTGTAATAATAATAATGTGTGTATGTTTGTAATATGGACCCGCATTATTTCTGTTGTACCACTCTCAGGGGTGTGATATTTACAGAACGGTGTTCTATGGATGTCATGTCAACGACTATAGTGTACTACACATGCAGTGGTATGCTGGGTCACTGCAGTTGGTATCAGAGCAAATTGCTTCATCCTTAGGTTGGAAACCTAGTAAAGGGTATTACCTGTAGGACTATGTAGAAACGATAAAGAATTCTCTAAAAGAAATATAATGGGTGTTCAAATGAGAATATTCTGTTATATGTTTTAGTGCGATAATTCTTTGTTATGATGCAATATATTATTGATTACTAATACAAATATTTTTCTTATATACAGAGTTATGGCACCAAAGTTTCCAAAACATACTTTGGTAAGGAAAGAGGAGACTCTTGATGATTACCAAGGATCATTTATAGATCAACTTCGTCAACTTTTAAAGATTTTTAGCTGTCCAACTAGAATTCCTGTGAATAACATAACCTATTATGATGGCCGGATGTTATCCAAGTATCGTGTGAGTATTCAACTCCCAGAGGAGCTTGGATTATATCATGATCTACCTATAGGTGAAGGTAGGAGTCACTTAGCAGCATATCATGTTGCCGTTGTGGAGGCGATAGCTAATATCCGGGAGCATAAAGCCAAGGAGTTGGAAGGTAGCACATTTTCTATGATACCTCATGATTCTATAGACTCGGAGCCTGTACCGGATCATCTTACTTTGGTTAAGAAGCATCCTAAGTTAGGTTCCAAATTTATGGATATATACCGAACACTCATTGCGTCTTTTTATAAGACACATCAAGTGATTATCGAAGATAAAAATGACATGTTAGAAGATCTAACTGATCCGGAAAGGAGGAGACAGTTAGCATTCCAATTTGATAAGGAAGAAAGTAGTAGTGCAACACCTATCTTTAAGGATATACCTATAGATCCTGAATCTTTTACACCATATCCTTATTCACCAAGTCCCGAACCTATATATGATCCTACTATGGATACGAGGTATGCAGTACCACATGGTTTAGAGGATGGTTCTGATTAAGAACTTCCTATTGAGAATTCTGATGGTTGGAGAAGGGGATCATATGAAGGATCTCATGAACACCAGATGTCCATAGATGGTTCTGACAGAAATGTTGGACAATCTAGCTGGATGGGTGCAAGAATTAATCCTAGTAACAGTAGTAGAAATGCCATGTCCATAGATAATCAGGATGAAGAAGAAGATCCTGAGGAGAGAGTGTTTGAATCATCAACATCTTCTCAAAACCCAGGGAATATACATTATCCGGTGTTTAACTATCTTTCCCAAAGGAGCACCTGGGGATCAGCAGGATTTGCGTATTCTATTGACAACTCAAGGAATGAAGCTCAGGAGATGTAAGTGGGTGATAATGTTGACAATGTTTCTGAAGACTTTTCAGCTGAGCTGGAAGGAGTCAATGCGCTTAGGTTAAGTAATGACTCAAGTCCTGATACTTCAGATACTGAGTATGTTCCTTCTGGAAGGCCATTTGTTCCACAAACTATGCGACGAATGTCACGTGATCACGGTTGGACATCAGGCATGTATGATGAGCGTAGTTACTACTAGAAGTAGGCAACTATTTAGAGGTATCGAGTACTGTGTATTGTAATCGGAGAAATAAAATAGTGTTGTAATTATACCTATATGGTATATGTTGTAATGACTTTGTATTATTAAGATATTGTAATGTATAATATGTGAAATGCATATTTGGATTTTCATTGTGTGACTAGTTCTATGCGTAAAGTCAAGCTCAGAACACATGTGCATGATGTAATTATGAGTATTCGCTTTATGTTGCAGGACTAGGGGGTCATGGATATGGGTGTAGAAACCAAATCTGAGCAGCAGCGGATGGAATGTGAGGCCAAGGAGAAGGCCGATGCAGATGCAGCAAATCAGGGAACGTTACCACCACCACCACCAATGAGGACGTTAATGGAGCAGATCTTTATGTAGTGTATGCAAATGATGCAAGAGATCCAGAACAAATTCATGGAGGAGATGTTGGGACGAGCAAATCAGAGAGCACCTGAAGGTGGAGGAGTAAGTATTTCTGACTTCCAGAATGCAAAGCCGTTACCTTTTGCATCATCTCCTGATCCAATGGATGCAGAAGATTGGGTAGCAGATACAGAAAGAAAGTTGAAGACTGTAGGTTGCAATGATGAGGAGAAATTGAGGTATGCAACTCATCTTCTGACTGTACCTGCAGCATGATGGTGGGAGAATCAGTTAGCCATGCAACAGCCAGGAAGGGAGTACACTTGGGAGGAGTTTAAATAGATATTATGTGAATATCATATTCCGGAGAGTGTTATGGAGTTGAAGCGGATAGAATTTGAGGAGCTTCAGCAGGGATATACTAGTGTCATGAAGTATATCCGGGAGTTTAGTCAACTATCTCGATATGCGGAGGAAGAAGTTAATACGGAGGAGAAGAGGAAGAAGCGTTTCCTGCGTGGATTAAATCCATTTGTGAGGATGCAGTTGAGGTTGGCTAATAAGCAAACTTATCAGCAGTTGCTGGATGCAACTATTACTTTCGAGGATGACTACAAGAATGTCCAAGAGGATAGAAGGAAGAGAGGTAAGAAGGAAACTAAGAGGATACAAGCAAGTAAGCCCAAGCCCAATCTGGAATTCAAACCTAGGAATAGACCTTATAACAGCAATAATTCCAATCGGAGTGCAAATCCAAACGCAAAGAATATTATATGCCACAATTGCAAACTTCCATGGCATATAAGCAGGGATTGCCCGAAACCAGTAATTGTGTGTCATGCTTGTGGTCAGAGAGGTCATATAAAGCCAAATTGTCCAAGCAAACCACAAGGAGGTTGGCCGATTAGAGATGGAAGGCAAGCCAGTGGAGGAAATGGACAGCCCAATAAAGGAGGGAATAATGTCAAGAACAACAATGGCAAGAGGAACAGACCTACCGGGAAGCTGAATTGTGCAACCCTAGAGGAGGTGGATAAATCGGAGCATGCAGTGATAGGTACGCTCAATATCCTTACCAATCCCGGCAAAGTTCTATTGATACTGGTGCAACTACTTCATTCATTTCTGAAGAATTCTGTGATAAATTCGGGATTAGAAGGGCAACGTTATAAAACCCTATGACCGTAGTTACGGCAAGGGAAATGTGATTGTACGCCACATTAAACAAGATCAAGTTATCTCGATCTGTGGTTGTACATACTTTGCAGACCTTTATGTGATTCCTTTGAAGGGAATTGCAGTAGTGTTGGGGATGGACTGGATGATGGAACATGGGGCTCAGATAAATTGTGAGGAGAAAACTATCTCAATCAAAACTCCAAGTGGAGCAAGGATAGTTTACCAAGCAGATAAGCATAGTCATATCATGGTGGATCTGCAGTTGAACTCGATGAAAGAGGTTAAATTGGAAGATATTCCTACAGTAAATGAGTTTCAAGATGTTTTTCCAGCAGAGCTACCCGGAATGCCACCAGATCGGGAGATATAGTTCACTATTGATCTAATTCCCGGTACAACACCAATAGCTCAAGCACCATATAAGATCGGACCAAAAGAATTAAAAGAACTCAAAGCGCAAATTGATGAGTTAGCTATAAAAGGGTTTATCCAGGAAAGTGTATCCCCATGGGGAACACTAGTAATCTTGGTGGATAAAAGGGATGGTGGAAGAAGGATGTGTGGAGATTATAGAAATATGAACAACGTTACCATCAAGAAGAAGTATCCTTTACCAAGGATTCAAGATTTGTTTGATCAAGTGAAAGGAGTCGGAGTGTTTTCTAAGATCGATCTAAGATCTGGATACCATCAAATAAAAATCAAGCCTGAGGATGTTCCAAAGACATCATTTGTCTCAAAATATGGACACCATGAGTATCTGGTAGTACCAATCCACCATCAATATTCATGAATTTGATGAACAAAATCTTCATGCCATATTTGGATAAGTTCGTCATAGTCTTCATTGATGATATTCTGATATATTCCAAGGATAAGGAAGAGCATGCTGATCATTTGAGAATAGCATTACAGACTCTAAGGGAACATAAACTTTATGCTAAGTTCAGTAAATGTGAATTTTGGCTAGGTGAGGTAGAATTCCTCGGTCATGTGATCAGTAAAGATGGAATTGCTATAAATCCATCCAAAGTTCAGTCAGTACTAGATTGGAATGCACCAACCAATGTGAAACAAATTCGAGGTTTCTTAGGGATGGCTGGTTACTATCGGAGATTCATTGAAGGTTTCTCCAAAATAGCTGGACCAATGACCAAATTGCTAAGAAAGAATACACCATTCAATTGAGATGAGAAGTGTGAAGCAAGTTTTCAGGAGTTGAAGACCAGGTTAACCACAGCTCCAATCTTAGCAGTTCCAGAAACAGGGAAAAACTTTACAGTATACTGTGATGCTTCTAAGGAAGGTTTGGGTTGTGTTTTAATGCAAGATCAGAAAGTGATTGCTTATGGTTCAAGACAACTGAAACCACATGAAGTCAACTATCCAACTCATGATTTAGAGTTAGCTGCAGTGGTCTTTGCACTAAATGGATGGAGGCATTTTCTTTATGGAGCCAGATGTGAGTTATACACTGATCATAAAAGTCTTAAATATTTCTTCACCCAAAAGGAGTTGAATATGAGATAGAAGCATTGGTTGGAACTAATCAAAGATTATGATTTAACAATCAACTATACTCCAGGAAAGGCAAATGTGGTAGCAGATGCTTTAAGTCGAAAGAGTGCAAATATTCAGCCTAGCAATCGGGAGCTACCAAAAGAGTTACAAATGGACTTGGAAAGATTAGAGATTCAATTCATTAGAACAGAGGTTCTTGGAGGATTAGCTACTATGCAGGTAGTTGCAGAGCAGGACAGTGATCTTAATCACAAAATATTTAGACATCAAGCAAAAGATCCTTTCATTGCTGAGGAAATTCGGAGGATATCTCAAGGGCAAAAATCAGTTTTTCGCCTTGGAGATTATGAATCTTTGTGGTTCCAAGATCGTCTTTGTGTTCCAGATGTGACTGAGGTTCGATATGTCATACTCAGAGAAGCACATGAAACACCATATTCTATACATCTAGGAAGTACCAAGATGTATATGGATCTGAAAGAATTATTCTGGTGGAATAACATGAAAAGAGACATTGCTAAATATATATCAGAATGCCATACTTGCCAAAGGGTGAAGGATGAACATCAAAGTCCAGCAGTACCATTACAACCCTTGGAAATTCCTGAATGGGAGTGGGAGGAAATAGGTATGGACTTCATCACAAGATTGCCCATGACGCCTAAACGGAAGGATATGATATCGGTAATTGTGGATAGACTCACTAAAAGTGCACATTTTATTCCGGTAAATCAGAAGGATAATGCCGAGAAGTTAGTAGAAGTTTACATCAAAGAAATAGTAAGCAAGCATGGAGTGCCCAAAAAGATTGTGACTGATAGGGGATCAGTGTTTACTTCAGCATTTTGGAAGCAATTCATGAAGCACTTGGTTCAAAGTTAGATTTCAGCACAACTTATTATCCAGAGACATGGGGTCAAACAGAAAGAACAAATCAGATACTAGAAGACATGTTAAGGGCTTGTGCATTAGATTTTGGAGGTACATGGGAAGATCATCTACCATTGGCAGAATTTTCCTACAATAATAGCTATCAGAGTAGTCTGAAGGCAGCTCCATATCAGGTTCTGTATGGAAGGAAGTGTAGATCACCAATATGTTGGTATGAGCCTGGAAGCAGCAGGGAGTTTGCGCCAGACTATATCAACGAAAGACAAGATATCATTGATAAGATCAGGGATAGACTAAAAATAGCCCAAAGTAGGCAGAAAAGTTATGCTGATCAAAGTCGAAGATCATGGCATCCAGAAGTGGGAGACATGGTATATTTGAAAGTAAGTCCAATGAAAGGGGTTAAAAGGTTCGGAGTTAAAGGAAAGTTGAGTCCAAGATATATCGGGCCATTCAAGATACTGAGTCACAACAGAATTATAGCTTATGCTTTAGAGTTACCATCAAGATTGGCTCAAGTGCATAATGTTTTCCATGTGTCACAACTTCGTAAATGTTTGAAATTTCCTGATGATGCAATCACACATCAAGAGATAGAACTACAAGCAGACTTGACCTATGTTGAAAAGCCCTGTAAAATTTTGGAAGAAAACTGGAAAAGGTTGAGGAATAGGGCAATCAAGTATTGCAAGGTACAGTGGGAACATCACCCTGAGAGAGAAGCCACTTGGGAGAAAGAAGAGGATTTGAGAAAAGCTTATCCAGAACTGTTTAGGTACACTTCAACAAACTTCGGGACAAAGTTTAATTTAAGGGGGGAAGTCTGTAACATCCCAACATTTAGGAACCAACGAAGGGTAGATTTAGGATTCTGAGATATTGCATGGATTCATCTGTAAAAATGTGGGTAATTTTTTCGCCAAATAAAAACCTAAAGTGATCAAAGTTTCTTTCATGCTTTGAGATTAGGTATAGTCTTGGAGGATGTTTGTTATAGACTTTGATATGATCTTTTTGGATTAGTGTGTTTTGGGAAATGAAATTTGAATGTAAACTTGAGTGTTGGATTTATAATGTAGAAGGATTTAGAATTAGGTTTGAGTGATTTGATTTAATCAAGAGTTAACAATTAATGACTCAAACTATAAATAAAATAAAATAAATTAAACAATAAAATGAATACTTATTTCATAATTATATTCAATAAATAAGTTACAAAATGTAACTTATGGAAATGATCAAGAATCTTTACAATAGTAATGAAATAAAAGAAGAATCTTTATATATTGAGTAATAGTACAATCTTTATTACAAAAGAATAATATAAAAATTACAAAGGAATAAAAGAAATATTACAATTGACTATTCTATAAAGAAAAGAAAACCTAAACTAAAGTCTTGATCTTCAAGTATAGTACCTGCAAAACAAACACAAACTAAAAGAAAGAAAGTGAAGGATTAAAAAAATGTTTTACTCTCAGAATTGACAGTGAGTTGCACTGTGCAAAAATTCATCATTGAGTAATCTTTAAAGGGGCAACTTTCACCAATATGGAAGAACTGAATCTTTCATAAATTAAGCCAGAAGTCAAATAACTCCAAACAATAAGGAGGGGCAAGTTTCACCAAACAACTAAGTGTAATCAGATAAAAGTAACTTTCATATCCAGAGCATATCCACAAGGTGTGAAGCAGGCACACAAGCAGGCACACAAGCAGCACACACACCAAGATGCATGTTGTGTGTGCTGTCAGCACAGCATCAACATGCCACACACACACAAAACTACTCAGCACAGCCGTGGGAGGCATCTCCAACACCATCATCGGGTGCATGCACACGAAGCACAGCAGCCCTGCTAAACCAAACCAAAGCTAAACCAGATCACACCAACCAAACTCTCGATCATCTCATCAAGATGGTGACATAAGGAGGGGGTCGATCAGGTGGATAGCAAGCACAAGATCAAGACACGAGGACCAGGAGGTGGAGAGATAGATCAAGGACAAGTCTAGGAGCTGGAAGTATCAGGAGGAGCACCAGATCAAGATAGTCACACAACCACAAGACCAACAACTTGCAACCCCAACAAAACCCAAGTGTGGTGAGCATCACAAAACATCCACATATTCTGTTCATCATATTCAAACAGAAAAGCATGTGTTGTTTTACAAGTGAAATCTCTCAGTGATCACCCAAGTGGGGTGAACCTATCATAGAAGAAATTTGAAATATAAAGGCCAATAGTAAACTCTACCAAATCCATCAGGATCTCAGACTAGCATCATAGATCCTGGTGATCATAAACAACTCATATATTCCAATATGTTCTCAAATAGCTTATAAAATTTGGGCACATCTCCTAATGGAGTAGCACCTCAGATTTCATGAACTATATGGACCAACATTAAGATATAAGCAAATCAATCATTTTAGCCAACCAGGATCCAAGGTCCAGTGAACAACCTTGATACTTAAGCATATCTATGAGGGACAACAGGATAGGAATTTAATTCCTAAGCCTCAGACCAGCATCATAGGCATTGATCTTTAAAGAAAGAAGCTTACAATTTATATTTAACAGATATTCAATCTTAAGCACTGACCATAGTAAAGCCCAGTAGTAGAATCACCACTTGTGTACCATTCTAGGATGGTGTCACAAGAACAAATTCTAAAACCAAGCCAAACAATCACTTAGCTTTCATAAATAAACCAGTAAGACAATAACTATCATTTTCCTGGAAAGTATAACCGGGAATCAGGATCAGGTTTATATGTGCAAAGTGTTACTGTAAGAAACTAAGTAACCTCCATCTACACATAAATCCACAAGCCAATCTTTATTGATGAAGTGAATCACCACTGACAGTGCTACTATCAGTACTGGGGTACTAACAGTAGAGAAACACACTAAGCTTCAACCTAACCAACCAGGTTTCATAGTGATACCAGCAGCTTAACCAAGCTTTATCACTAGTTAGAAGCAACACTACTAAACCACTAGCATCAGATCAAGAATATCATCAGATAATCAAAACATGACAGGAAGCACTGAACTGCAGTGAGCACAATCTTCACTAGGCATCACTACCAGATCAAATCATCATCTTACAAGCACAAAGAGGGATGAATCCTAGAACCAGGGAAGAACCCTAGAAAAAATATGAACCCTAATGAGGGATGGCCACTAGTTACACACGTATGAACTCAGAGGAGGTAGAGGCACGGGTTATAACCAAGAACCAACTCACCTATGGTCCTCGATGTAGAATAGAAGAGGAAGCAGAGGAGGCTGACGAGCACGGCGGCACGGGGAGCACCCCAAGGGGGCGCTGTGACCCACACCATGCCGCGGCGGCAACCACAGCCACGCCTGATGGCGAAGAACACCACCACATCACACGGCAGCAGTGGCGGCGACAACACCAGCACCACCCCAAACCCTAGGGTTCAGGATGGACCTAGTCTGGCCACGGGGAAGCTCCAGATCCAAATCCAATTGGACAGAAGTGTACAGCGTGGTTGACAACCTCTCCCTACACCACGACAGTGGCCAGGAAGGACCACGACGGCGAGCAACGCACGGCGGCGGCGCCATCGACCACGGGGTCGAGGAGGAGAAGAGAGAGTGAGGTCGAGATAGTGACAGAGGGAGTGGGCTGGATTGGGCAAGGACCCTTTAGGGTGTCGTTTTGGCTCTGCCCTATTGGGCCACAAGGGCCCAATAGGCCCAACACAGTCAGCCCAAATTACTTATAACCAGTTTTTAAATAAGAAAAGACCAAAATGCCCCTGAATTTATATAAATTCTAGAAAATAAAATAACAATCCAAAAATTTAAAATATAATATTTTTTGGATTCACAATAATCCAAACTATCCAAATAAATTAAAAAATAAAATTTTAAACATATAAATTTTATTAATAATTTTGTAATATATATATTCCTTATGGAATTTTACAAAATTATTGAAAGGTGATAAAAATAAATAAAAATCACTTTCATTATATATATTAATATTGTAGTATTTTAGAAAAATACTAAACAAATATTTAATATCAATTTTTGTTATTTAAATGATAATTCTTACATGAATTGTTAAATAAATAAATTTCAAATAAAAGGGAATAAAATAAAATAATACAATATTCAATAAATATTAGAAAATTAATATTTGTAAATCCTTTATTATTAAAAAGAATTTTTATAATAATGGGGGGAAATACACACAAAGCTAAATGATGCATTATATTACTTGGCATAATCATTTTGCTTCTTTAAATATTGTCCTTACCGGGCAATAATGATGTTTTGTAGACATAGAAGCTCAAGGTCCAGTGCAAGCATCAGACTTCACTACCTTGCAATCACAAGGCAAGTACATCACTTGCTCATATCCTTTGAAGAGTCTTTATCAAGTATTTATAAATTGTGTGTTATCATCCATATTCCAGAAAAAGAAAATATTATTTTCCCAAAATAAATAAATCTTAGATAGCATCCTAAGTGATGATATGATGGAAATAGAACTTAGGTTTATATTTGCAATAATGATGAACCATTAGGGATTAATAACCCATGAGATCAGTGATTCTAGCACCGTATATTACGCGTTAGCCATGATATTTGGAATGGGACAGAGAAGTCAGTTGTATCCTTTTCCTCATGTGTGGAGGCAAGACGACCTTAACGTGACATTGTGATTCCTTGTGCGGATCCAACATATGGGTGGGCACCCTTACGCCCACACTTTTGGTGTCTAGATTATCTATGAATGGTGTTTAGGGATATAGTCCATTCAAATGGTACTCGTATGGGCATCACCAGGTCATAGAGTCTTCGGGAACTCATTAGGGTTTTAGCCTGCCTGAAAGGGGGCTTAACGGAGGTGAGCCAGCCCCGAAGGATCGTGCAGACATATGAGGTCGCGGAGAGGGCAGTGATTGGCTTGGACAAACTATTAGGCCCCACATCATGGAATTGTGGACACGAAAGTACGCCCGGTTGTGGAACAAGTAGTTGATCTCTCATGGGTAAACTAACGCACCTCTACAGAGTGTAAGAACTATAACTTGTTACTCCCTATTCCGGGAAGGAACTACGAACATGGTAGGAAAGGAACTCCATGAAAGTTCTGGTCAACCTGTGAAGGTTGATGGTCATAGATTTTCATAATAAAACCAATCTTTGAAGAAATATTTATGAAAATTGCATCGTGCCAAGGACTGCTAGTCTGAGGTGGTAGATAGAGCATCAAAATTCCTACCTTGCATATAATGAACTTGTTGGGTAACGCTGTTACTCATCCTTTCCTTTGAAACCTTGCTTAGACTCTGAGAATCCCGAAGATACTCCAATGTATGCAACTGAGACCCAAGAGGAGGTCTTCTATGAAGAGCCCAACCTGTATGGATCCGTAGAAGGGGAGGACTATGACATCGTCTACGGAGGAGAGTTCCAAGAGTCCGAATAATTACTATAGTTCTAATAGCCACTTGAGCCGAGCAACATGAACAATATATAGCAATAAGTTGTTGAGCTCAATTTGGAGTTTAAGTTTTAAATTTCAAACTTCTGCTGAAACACTTATATTTTGGTTTGTAAGTTGAATATTTTGGAAGTCTTGAACTTCCGGTATTGTAATAATAATAATGTGTGTATGTTTGTAATATGGACCCGCAATGTTTTTGTTGTACCACTCTGGGGATGTGATATTTACGGAACGGTGTTCTGTGGATGTCATGTCAACAACTATAGTGTACTACACATGCAGTGGTATGCTGGGTCACCGCACAGTAGCATCAACATCATGTACAAGGATACCATGCTAAAGTTAGGCATCACTATGAACATGTTGGAGCCGACTAAGACAACTTCCCAAGGTATTTTGCTGGGCTGTCCTGTGAGCCAATTGGCAAGATCTTGGTTGATGTCTTATTCGGCAACAGATAGAATTGTCGCACTGAAGCCATAGAGTTTGAGGTGGTTGACCTGGTCAGCTCATACCATGCCTTACTCGGCAGGTCGGCTATGGAAAAGTTTATGGCTACTCCTCATATTGCTTACTTAAAGATGAAGCTGCTAGGTCCGTGCGGGGTTATCATAGTTGAGGGAGATTACAAGAGATCTATTGCATGCGGCTCAGCCGGATCTTCGTTGGCCGAGTCACTGGTCATAGCATAGGAAAAGCATCAAATGATGTAAGTGGCAGCACTGGCCAAGGCGGCACAAATGTCTATGACAACACTCACTAACCCGCATGGTAGTCTATCTTTACAAGCTACCAAGGAAACAAAGAAGATACAAGTGGTTGAGGACTTCCCAGAGCGCACAGTTACCATTGGTGCTGGGATGACTGACAAATAGGAAAGCGAGCTCACCAGCTTCCTCCGTGAGAATCGGGATATCTGTGCATGGTCAACACAAGACCTGCAAGGAGTTTCGAGGGAGATGGATGAGCACTCTCTTCATGTAAGGCCAGATGCCAAGCCGGTGAAGCAACCCCTCCGCCGCTTGGACAAAGATAGGAGTAAAGTGATAGCCACCGAGATAGCCAGGCTCCTGGCTGCCGGGTTTATCATGGAAGTACTGCACCCAAATTGGTTGTCAAATCCAGTCTTGGTCGAAAAGAAAAAGGATGACCCGAACGTGGCAGTGGTGTGGCGCATGCGTATTGACTGCACGAACCTCAATAAGGCGTGTCCAAAAGATCCATTCCCCCTGCCACGGATCGATCAAGTCATTGATTCTACTGCTGGGTGTGAGTTGTTCTTATTTGTGGATGGGTATTCTGGTTTCCACTAGATACCACTGAATCCGGATGATCAAATAAAGACAGCTTTTATCACCCCGTATGGGGATTATTGCTATCGTACTATGCCATTTGGATTGAGAAATGCAGGTCAACATACAAAAGGTGCATGCAAAAATGCTTGCAAGATCAACTGGACAAAAATGTTCAAGTATACGTTGATGACGTGGTGATAAAAACCAAACAAAGTCATACTCTAATCGAGGACTTGCATCAAACATTCACAAACTTAAGAAGATTCTGGATGAAACTCAACCCGGAAAAATGCACATTTGGTGTCCCGGCTGGAAAATTACTCGGATTTCTCGTGTCCATCCTAGGAATTGAGGCTAACCCAACAAAGATCAGGGCCATCGAAAGAATGGGATTGCCAAAAACCCTCAATGATGTCCAGAATTTTATAGGATGCCTGACATCGTTGAGTAGGTTTGTGAGTCGACTAGGCGAAAAAGCCTTACCATTATACAAACTGATGAAAAAATCAGACAGATTCACGTGGACACAGTAAGCTGATAGAGCTTTCCATGAACTCAAAAATATGTTGGCAACATCACGAATATTAGCGTTACCATTATCCAAAGAGCCAATGCTGCTCTATGTCGCGGCAACCAATAGAGTTGTTAGTGCATTGATAGTGGTGGAGCGCGAAGAAGAGGGCAGATCAGTCCAAACGCCAGTTTATTACTTGAGTGAAGTGCTCTCTATATCAAAGCAAAATTACCCCATTACCAAAAAATGACATATGGGGTGTATATGGCAGCAAAGAAGCTGAAGCATTATTTCCAAGAACACCCAATCCGGGTAATATGCGAGGCACCTATCTCAGATATATTGGGCAGCAAAGATGCCAGTGGCCGAGTGGCAGATTGGTCCAAAGATCTAGCACCATACACTCCACAATATGACAGACGAGATGTAATTAAATCTCAAGCTGTAGCTGATTTATTCGTGGATTGGATGGAAATGCAATATGTGCCACCATTGCCGGACCCGAATTATTGGAAGAAGCATTTTGATGGATCCAAGACAAAGATGGGTCTGGGTGCCGGGATAGTACTCACATCACCAAAGAAGGATCAGCTCAAGTATGTGTTGCAGATCCACTTTGCTGCATCCAATAATGTAGCCGAGTATGAAGCACTTGTCCATGGCATAAAAGTGGCCAAGGAAATTGGCATCAAACGGATCATGTGTTTTGACAACTCAAACTTGGTTATCCAGCAAGTGTCTGGGCATTGGGATGCATTGGATGCAAACATGGCACTATATCATTTTCATGTGCAACAGATTTCGGGATACTTTGACGGGTGTGAATTTCATCACATACCCAGAGGAAAGAATGAGGCAGCTGACATACTATCCAAGTTAGGCTCATATCAGCAAGCAATTCCACCGGGAGTAGCGTTGGGACATCTCAGAAAACCATCAATCAAGCCATCACCAGAGTCTGAGTCAATATTCATCCCGGCGAACCAGGAGTCAGACGTTGTGCCAATGGACATTGATACAGGGGCAGGTTCGAGTAACTCGGGGAATGTTCCGCTCAAACCAAGGGTTGCCGAATCACACTCGGGGACTCATCAGGTCATGTCGGTAGAACATATGTCGGTTGAGCCAATGGAAATTGATGGAGAAATAGATCCGGCACCAGTGATGCCAGCCTGGGAGCAACCAATATTTAACTACTTGAGAGATGGAACATTGCCGGATGATGAAATATTAGCAAGACAAACAGAGAGAAGAGCAAAAGCATACACAATAATCAACAAGGAGTTGTACAAAAGTATTGTGATGAGTGTACTGCAGCGTTGCATAAGTCTAGAGAAAGGCCAAGAAATAATGTTGGATATTCACCAAGGAGAGTGTGGGCACCATGCATCGTCAAGAGCATTGGTAGCCAAGGCATTCTGACATGGATTCTACTGGCCAAGTGCACTAGAAGAGGTGCATGAGCTAGTAAGAAAATGCAACAGTTGCCAGCGTTACACATCAAAGTCACACTTACCAGCATCCGAGTTAAAAACTATACCAATCACTTGGCCATTCGTAGTATGGTGTCTGGATATGGTAGGACCATTCAAACTAGAGAGGGGTGGCATGAATCACATACTAGTAATGGTTGAAAAGTTCACCAAATGGATAGAAGTGAAGCCCATCAAAAAATTGGATGGAAAAATAGATGTCACATTCCGAAAAGACATAATCCTGAGATATGGTCTCCTGCACAGTGTGATCAAAGATAATGGCACAAACTTTGCCGAAGGAGCTTTCGCTCGCTTCTGTGGGAAAAACCAAATAAGACTTGATGTAGCTTTAGTCGCTCATCTAGAATCAAATGGACAAGTTGAATGAGCTAACGGCTTAGTTCTATCCAGGATAAAACCCCGCCTAATGGAACCACTCCAGAGATCACCTAGCTGCTGGATCGAGGAGCTACCCTCAGTACTGTGGAGTTTAAGGACAACTCTGAACTGGTCAACAGGCTATATGCCGTTCTTCCTTGTGTATGGAGCAGAAGCAGTTTTGCCTGCTGACATAGAGTATGACTCGCCAAGACTAAGACAATACTCGGAAGCCGAGGTAAAAGAGGCCCGAGAAGATGGAGTTGACTTACTCGAAGAAGCGTGATAATTGGCACTGTCCAGATCCGCCATATACCAAAAAAGTCTCCGATGCTATCATAGCCGAAAAGTCCAACCTCGTGTCTTCCGAGAAGGGGATATGGTGCTCAATCTAGTGCAACACACAGCTGGGATGCATAAACTATCACCCCCATGGGAAGGACCATTCATTGTAATCAAAGAAATGCACAATGATTCATATTACCTAATAGATGCTCGTGAAGCACAAAAGAACAAGGCGGACAGATCAGGTGATGAGACCAAAACACCGTGGAATGTGGCATTGCTACGTCCTTTCTACACTTAGAAGAAGGAGCGTATGTATCTCTCAAACTCTCATATGCCGGATACTTATGCCGGCTATGTGCTGATAATAAAATGGTATGACTCGAAAAACTGACTCGGGGACTACCCCTTATGTTTATTCTTGAAAATTCTATGTCGACTGGTGTTGACACTTAAGACTTATCTCGGAATAAGTAATGTTTACTCGTATAGAATCAACTCTTCGACTATGTTGTTGTCCTAAAACACGGATTCATAGCAAGCAATAGGAAAAGATAAATGACGAGTAAACATGAACACTGGATAAGTAAAGGGAGAAATGCGAGTCGGCTCTATGTATGCCTTTAACTAACCCATTGTAGGATATATTGGTTTGTATGTCGAATGACCCTAGGTCAAGTTGTCTAGTTTCATATCCACTAACTGAACCCTTAGAACTTTGAGACTCTAATGTCGAATGCCAAAAAAGGTAGACAAGATCCAAATTCAAGGAAAAAAGGGAAACGACAAATGAAACATGGGGACTTGCCCCTGGATGATTGGCTTTCAGACCAAAATAAAAGTTTCAGCCTTAGAAAAAGGCACACATACCAAAAATAAGTGCATTGTATATTACATCTGCACTAGGCATACCGGGGATCTCATCAGAATTAAGTGTTTTTGGTATCACCACCTTAATAAGCAGCTAGACTCAATGGAGCGTTCTTGGGGCTGGAGATGGGAGCATCATCTGGAGCGTTGGCCAGATCAGCTACATCTTCCGAGTCTGCCACGTCTAACTCAGTGGCTTCACTGTCGGCATCATCATCATCGGCTATCTCGGCAAGCGGCTCGGCAAGGTCGAGGAAGCTAGGCCCATCGCACCTGGCGTTTACCAGAGCATACTCTACCATGGAATAGGCTCACTCTTGGTGCTTCTTGATGAGCTCAGTCTCGAGAATCCAATTTCCTTCGGCCCTCATATGCTGAAGAACATCAAGGTTGATGTCCTCATACCATGAAAGCACAAAGGCAAGGGCCTTGTCCGTTGCAGCACGACCGACCGACTCGCGCTACTGATCCAACCAATCCTAAGTTAGAAGCAACTTGGCAGCCAAAGGCTCAATGAGCGTGGGCGCATCCTCATCCGGCTAGAGCATCCTAAATGCATGGATTGCCGACTTAAGCAAGTCGACACCGCATGACTTCAGAGTGGTTGCACGCTCTGACAGCGCCACCAGGTGCTCATCGATGGTGATCTCGCCGTCAGCTGAAGCTCCAGATTCAGCTCGAACCTTCTTCATTTCCCTCAAGGCGAACATCTTAGCCCTAGGGAAGTTCTCTGCAAACACGGAAGAACATTAACAAACAATCAAAAAGGGGCAAAAAGCAAGGATAGAAGTACAGTGAATAGAGTAAGAACTCACTACCGAGAAATGAGTTGATCGCGCCAAGCTTGCTCTGCCAGATATTAGCCTTGGCATGAAGAGCTTCCAGGTACTGGTGCGCCGAATGAACTACCAAATCGGACTCCTTGAGCAGTTGATCAGTCTTTGCATCACTGGCGTCTTGCTCGTCAGCTTTCTTGGCAAGCTCTTCACGCATGCCCTTCAGCTCGGACTGGTGCTCCTGTTCCATATCCGCCACCTGCTTCTTCAGCCGAGTCACCTCGTCTCGCTCCTTTTGGAGCTCGATCCGGTGATTCTCTGCTTATTCGGAGCATGTGACTCGGTAGTAATAGCAAGTTATCTCATTTTAGCCGAGATAGAAATGGAAAAGGATTAAACATCGATGCGGAGCGGACACAATATTTCTAAGAGCTTACTTTCAGCATTGCTGATCTGGGAGTGCAGTGCATCGATCGTGGACTGGGCAGAAGCTGTGGAAATACAATGAGAAAAATTCAAGGATATGAAACAAAGATAGATTTATCAAGTAAAAGCAAGCCGAGTAAGAAAAAGTACCTTGTTCGTGGGCCTCAGCTTTCAAATCTTTGTGAGCGAACTCGAGCTTGCGATACTCCCAGAGAAGAGCCTGATGCACTTTGGTGCGCTCGTTATGCGTGAGCTGCACGATGAAGATCTAGTCACAAGTAACCTCGGGGGCTAGGGATCAAAAATCCGGTCAAAAATCCTACATGCAAACTTGGCAGGAAAAAATAAAGGTGGGGTTCTAACTCAGAGCTTACATCCGAATAAGTTCCTTACTCGGCAGTAACCTCGGGGACTAGGGATCATGTATAATATAAAGGTACTCAGTACGCAAAAGAGTAAGGAAGTTGCATACCTCATTCACTTGATCTGCTTTGGCCATCAAGGCGATGGCCTGCTAAGTCATCTCGGAGATATCCTTGGGGCCCATCTTCATCTTCTGGCCAGAACTGGAGCTCACTTCTTGCTCACCGGCCGCGTTCTAGGCAATGGCATAGCGCTCCACTGAACGAAGGCCTTGCCCGCTGAGCGTCCGAGTTATGACTTGCCCTTTCTTCAGGTTAGTCCCTACCCCGGCACGGGTAGAAGCGGCGCTGGTATGCAAGGCCCCAGCTCTGGAAGCACTGCCAGACCCGGCAGAGGCAGACTCGCCCAATTGACTAGCCGAAGCGGGTGCCGTTGTTGATGGTGTGGGCCGAATCTGCGGAGCGGTGCCTAGAGCGTGGACCAAGGTCAGTTGCTTGGTCGCATATGGCTTGCTACGCGTGGAGCGAACTTGGCCTTGAGCAGCAGGGCGGGTCTTGCCTTTGGACAGAGAAGCAAAATGAAACGCAAGGAGGCAGTTTAGGATTGGAAGGCACGAGGAAGAAGAAGAGGGAAAGGGGGAAACTAAACAGGCAAAGGCAGTTAAGTTCCCCCACCCCTACTTAAGGAGAGTAAAAACCCCAGGCGTGGGATCCTTCTGCGCCATGTGGCCACCGTGTGGCCATGTATTCAGCCGAGTGAGTGCATCAGCGAGCGCCATGTGTAGGCGATACACAGAAAATCCACAGCCACGTCACGTTGCGTAGGGCACGAGGCGCTGAGCGATGGGACTGCCACAGTGATGGGGAGTTACTACGCCGCCATCACTATGCGGTCAGGATTTGGGACAAAATTTGAGGCAAGCCATCATGATTACAAGCTGTTAGTGACTAAGGCAAGCCAAAAATGACTCGGCAGCATAGAAAGTGACTCGGCACGAGATAAAAATTACCAAGAAAGTCAAAGATGAGACTCGAAAGGGGCAAGATAGACTCGGCAAAGATCGAGATTATGCCAAACAGTGTGCCCTAAGTAGTAAATGCTGAGAGAAAGAGAAGTTCCAAGCACGTTAAAGGAACCTAGGGATGCCTAACAGCAAAAACTGCTAGGCCTCACCAGCTTCGGTGACTAATATCGGGGGAATAACCCCCGGTAGAGTCATAAGCGGTAAAACATTGCCCAGCTTGGCTTATGCTGAGTAAAAGATAACTCAGGCCGTGTAACAATGGCCGGGTAAGAAGGTTATGTGCGGCTGACATTGGAATTATGTCGGCCCGTATAAGACAAGTTTGTTTACCTTGCAGGAAGCAACGAGCCGAGTCTCACAAGGGAAGGCCGAGTCAGAAAGGATGCATGGCAGCTTTCCGAGTAAGATTCAGGAGGGACCATGGTAAAGCATGGTCAAAAGAGAAGGGCGATACAGGGTGACACAAAAGGATCCGGGTGACTCCCAAAGCAAGGGCTGACATATAAAGTCACTGTATGACGCAAAAATATCTGGAGGCTACGACCGAGAAGACCGTTAGTTGTGTGGCTTTGTGGACTGGGTCAAGGGATCAAGACTAGCCCATGACCCGACCCGCACAGTAAGGACCAAGATCCAAACAGTAACCCTAGAACCCGAAGGGATGTAACCTAGCTGGCCATCGCCTATATAAGGAGGGGCATAGCTAGAGTTTATAGAGGTTGGACCAAGTAGGAAACTAGTGCCCTAAGGCTATGAACAAACAGCTCTAGGAGCACTTGTTAAACTTCTTGGATCAATATAAATCCTAAGTGTGGAGAGTTCATCTTGTTCTTCGTGCGTGGCTAGACCGTGCACTCCCTCCCCGGTTACCACAAGCGTCCATTCGGCCCCCAACTTAAGCCTACCCATGGCATCTGTCGTGACACCACCATAACACTAGCAAAAGACTGGGAGCAACCAACTAAGAGAGAAATAATGACCATAATCACATAGAGCGACAAAACATTACTAATCA
This sequence comes from Avena insularis, assembly GCA_023614405.1. Lineage (NCBI taxonomy): Eukaryota > Viridiplantae > Streptophyta > Magnoliopsida > Poales > Poaceae > Avena > Avena insularis. Next base: position 123,778,762 of record CM042685.1, on the reverse strand, counting down.
AAGCATAAAGTGGTACCACAAGTTAAGTACTAAGTGATCATAGAGGCTATGGTGACTTTTTCATAGTCATAACATGGTGTGAGCATGTGCCAAGTCAACCCAAACAAAACATCAAAGGAGAATACCACAATACTATGCTTTTGTATACTAAAACAACGCATGATTCCTTCAAGGGACATTAAGCAATCCTAATTGTTTGGAACAAGTCATGCTACAGCAATAATCACGAAGCATAAGGTCAAAACAATATCTAGCATGACATGCTAAAGTCTAAGTCACAGTTAAAGCAAGCTCCTCTTGTACTATTCAAGCAAGAACTTTCTACTCCTCTCCAACACCAATCAACTTATTTGAAACAACACAACGAAAACTGGGGTCCAAACTACTTTATTCAAGAAAACTAAGCAAACAAAACGAAAACTAAGACGCTCCAAGAACAACACAATAGTGCATGAAACAATAAAAATGAAGTGTCTAGAAAGACTGGAGATTTTTATTGATGAAGAAGGGGATGCCTTGGGCATCCCCAAGCTTAGAACCTTGTACCTCTTGAATATTTATTGGGTGACACAGGGTGGCATCCCCAAGCTTTAGCTTTTGTCCATTCTTCATCTCATTACGTCATTCTTCACACAATCTTCATTAGCAACATTAGTGTATTCAAAAGATAATAGACCTTTGGGTTTAGCTTTATAATAGCAAAACTTTTACCAAAACACAAGATATTGTAGAAATTCCCTCAAAAAGCTCAATTTCCCAAAAATAACCCAAAAAGGAATCAAAAAGAAGCAAATGCAAATAATGACAGAAATCTGTCAAAACAGACCAGCAGTTAGAAACCAATTTTTTCGAAGACCTTCTGTTGCTCAAATCAAAAAGTGTTGAACTAACGAAAGTTAGCTAACATACTAGGGGATTTATTCTGAAAATATCAGCTCAATCGGACTTACAGAGATCTTACATGAATTGTACGGTGGAGTACAAAAATCTGTTTCAGGACAACAACTCCCGAAATCTTACTTCCATCTCATTAGAGGTTATTCTTGTCACAAGAAGCAAATAAAAAGGATAAAGATAGGTTATTATGAGGTAATAACTTCCAAGGATCAATAAAAAATTTGGGTTATCTCCCAATATGTACTTTTCTTTAACGCCTTTAAGTTAGGCACAAGAAGCAAGAATCAAGTATTTTTAAATGAAGAAGCATTAACATCAAACCTTGCTTTCAAAGGAGGAGAAAAAAGCAACTTCTCTCTCCTTATAGGGAAGTGTTAAATACCTTTCTTGAATGGAAATTGATATTTCATGGTGCCTTATTTCATATCAATGATGGCACCAACAGTTCTAAGAAAAGGTCTTCCCAAAGTAATAGGACAAGAAGCATTGTATTCAACATCCAAAACAAAGAAATAAACAGGGATATAAACATTGTTAACCATAATAAGAACATCATTAACACTTCCTATACTTTTATTTTTACCATTATCATTAAGTGGGACATCCAAAAAGAAATCTTTCAAAGGTGGCAAATCAAGCATTTCATAAATCCTTCTAGGCATAATAGAGACACTAGAACCAAGGTCACATGAAGCTTTGAGATCAAAGTCATTCACTTGCATATTAATGATGGGTTCCCAACTATCTTCTATTTTCCTAGGAATAGATGATTTGTGTTTCACTTTTCTTCCTTAATCTTAACGAGAGCATCTGTAATGTGTTTGGTGAAATCTATATTCATATCACTAGCATCAGGACTTCTAGCAAGCTTTTATAGGAACATAATCACTTCAGAAATATTGCAACCATCAAGATCAAAATCAAACTTAGCATCACTAGTAGTAGACTCATTGGGTTTAGGCATTGTGGTAGGATAAATAGGGACTTATTGTGGTTTAGCGGCATCCATATTGGTGGTGGTGATAGTGCACACACTATTGTTTCTAGCAATTTCAGCTTCTCTTTCCGACTTAGCATGTAGTTGGGCTAACAGACTCACATTTTCATCAATAGTAACTTGTATGGCAGGAGTAGCAGCAAAGGTACTTTCAAGGTTTCAGGTTTAGCAGCCATTTTATTAATCAAAGAGGACTGTCCTTCAGACAAAGAGGAAATTTTTTCTCAGCACTCAAATTTTTTGACTATAAACTAGGAATCTCTCTGTTCAAATTCTCAAGCTGATAACTAATATTTTTAAAGATAACAGATTGTTCTTCCATAGTTTTAGTGAATATCTTGTTTTGCTTATATTGCATTTGCATAAAGTTTTTACTAGATCTTTCAACTTCTAGAATCCTATCTTCACTAGGCATTCCAGATCTACCATGATAAGTGTTGCCATTATTAGGAGGATAAGGCCTATAGTTATTACCATAAGCATTGTTGCCAAAATTATTATTCTTAACGAAGTTCACATCAACTGGCTCTTGTTGAGCAACCAAAGAGGCTAAGGGAACATTATTTGGATCTATATGAGCTTTTCCATTAACAAGCATAGCCATGATAACATCAATCTTATCACTCAAAAAGGAGGTTTCTTCAACAGAATTTACCTTCTTACCATGTGGAGCTCTCTTAGTGTGCCATTCGGAATAATTAACCATCATATTATCAAGGATCTTTGTTGCATCACCCTAGGTAATGGTCATAAAGGTACCTCCAGCAGCTGAATCCAACAGATTTCTTGAAGAGAAGTTCAAACCTGCATAAAAAGTCTGGATACTCATCCAAGCAGTAAGTCCATGAATGGGACAATTCTTAACCAAAGATTTCATTCTTTCCTAAGCTGGAGCAACATGTTCATTATCAAGTTGTTTAAATTTCATTATTTCACTTCTCATAGATATAATCTTAGCAGGAGGATAGTATTTTCCAATAAAAGCATCTTTGCACTTAATCCAAGAATCAATACTTTTTCTAGGCAAGGATAGTAACCATATTTAGCTTTTCCTCTCAAGGAGAAAGGAAACAACTTGAGCTTAGTAATATATCCATCTACATCCTTATATTTTTGCATCTCACAAAGTTAAACAAAGTTATTGAGGTGGGTAGTAGCATCATCAGAACTAGCACCAAAAAATTGCTCTCTCATCACAAGATTCAACAAAGCAGGATTAATTTCATAAAGGGTAGCATCAGGAGAAGGTGGATCAATATGAGTATTTAGGAAATCATTGTTGTTTGTGCTAGTGAAGTCACACAACTTGGTATTCTCAGTAGAGTTTATTTTGGCAAAAGTGGAGCAAGCCAATAGCAGCAGCAACGAGAGCAGGAACTAAATTTTTTGTTTTTGATAAGAAAAGCAAACCAAACTAAACTAAATTTTTTTGGAGTTTTTTGATAAAAAAGAGGCAAACAAAACCAAGAAAAATAAACTAAGCAAAACAAAAAAAAAGTAAAGATAAATATTGTGAAGGACTCCCCTTGTGACGACGTCCTTGGCCTCCCGGCAACGGCGCCAGAAAAGTCTTTGGCTCAGTTGATGATAGAGCTTCGTTGGGAGACCCCAAGAGGAAGGTGTGATGAGCATAGTAGCAAGTTTTCCCTTAGTAAGAAACCAAGGTTATCGAACCAGTAGGAGGAAGGAAATGACTCAAAGCTGTTGCCAGCAACTTGGAAACCTGCACAACACAAACTCAAGACTTTGCCCCAACGCACAGTGAGGTTTTCAATCTCACTGGTTTGCTGAAAACAAAGGGTTAACTGTATAGTGTGGAAGGTAATAGTGGTTTGCAGAAAGTAAACAGTAACAGTGGAAGATGTATCAATGGTAAATATTGGACCGAGGTCCATAGTTCACTAGAGGTGTTCTCCTTAACATAAACAAACACGGCATGCTGGGTAAACAAATTACAGTAGGGCAATTGACAGTAATGAGCAAGACATAACAAGTTAATACTAGACATTCATGATCCTATGAGGTTCGATTGGGCAATACAACAAAATACATAGACCGCCATCCAACTGCATCTATGACTAGTAATCCACCTTCAGGTTATCATCCGAACCCCCTCCAGTATTAAGTTGCAAGCAACGGATAACTGCTTTAAGAACAGTGTGTAAGGTAAAAAATCCACTTGTTCCATGAACAAGAGACCGTTGTTTTCTCCCTAGTAGCAACAACACATCTACAACCATAGAGATTTCTGTCACTTCCCTTAGATTAAATAGAGGCATGAACCCACTATCGAGCATAAATACCTCCTCTTGGAGTCAGTATCATCTACTTAGCCAAGATAGCTACTAGAAACGGAGAGCATGCAAGATCTCAAACAACACAGACATGATAGAATCAATAAGACAAAACCATTAATCAATCTGACATAGTAATCTGAATATCCATCGGATCCCCGCAAACACAACATGCATGATTACAAATAGATGATCCTGATCATGAACGGAGCTCACAAGATCTAAACATGGTAGCACAAAGGAGGATATACAACCATCTAGCTACTACATGGACCTGTAGTCCAAGGTGGAACTACTCACACTTCATACCAGAGGCTGGCATGATGAAGAAGAAGGCCTCCGGGACTATCGCCCCTCCGATAGTGTGTCGTGAAGAGCCTCAGACCCCCCGATCTAGGGACGATGGTGGCGGTTGCTACAGATGGTTTTGTGGAATATTGATCGGGTCCTTAGGGTTTTGGTATCGGGGGTACTTTATAGGCAAAGAGGCGAGGCATCCAGGCATCTGCACCCCTGTGCATGGTCTGTGCTTGCTGCTGCCGGTGTGGCCCCCTGGTGGCTTCCCTCCATCTCGTACTCTAGCTCCGTGTTCCCCACGGTAAAATATTGACTTTGGATTTTTTTCCCGTCCAATTCCGAGAATATTTATTTTCTGCCTTTTTTGGAACCAAAAACAGAAGAAAACAGGCAACTGTCACTGTGGCATGATATATACGCACTTCTATTCTTGTAGACAATTGTTGGTCCTCCAAGTGCAGAGGTTTGTAGAAAACAACAAATTTCTCTTAAGTGGATTACCCAAGGTTTATCGAACTCAGGGAGGATGTGGTAAAAGGTATCCCTCTCAAGCATCCCTGGAATCAAGATACAAGAAGTCTCTTGTGTCCCCAACACACCTAATAGACTTGTCAGGTGTATAGGCGCACAAGTTTGGCGAAGAGATATTGAAATACATGCGGTATGGATGATTATAAGTGGTAACGGTGCCAGAAAAGAGCTTCTGACGGGGAGGAATAAACTAAAGGCAAAACAATGGAAGCAAGCAAACATGCAACATATCTAGATGCAAATGCTGTTTCAATGTTTAGAAACAAGGCCTAGGGATCATACTTTCACTAGTGAACACTCTCTCATATAAATATCTTCTCTTAATGATACTACTCTTAACTACTCTCCGGTTGGACACTCTAATCCATGGTAGGGCTATAACAGCACACCTCAAAGTCTACCTTTCCCAATATAGATAACCCCACACTATCACCTTGAGCGCTAGATGGTTCCAACAAACACCACAATTTTATAGAGACAACCAACTCAAAATAAACTCATGATAAATATATATGTAACCTAGCTTAAGTGCCACACAGGTGTGCATGTTGTCACTTTCACACACGTGGGGAAAAGCAGAGACCTATTGAAGCACTTGAGTAGCAAGGTAGATCTACTTGATTACAAAGCTCATGACCACAACAAGATCATGCATAGAGAGAGATGCACACATAGCTACCGGTAGAGCCCTGAGCCTCGAGGAAGAACTACTCCCTCCTCATCATGGGAATCAGCAATAGTGATGGAGATGGTGGTGGAGATCAATCGAGATGGCTCTGGGGCACTTCCCCATCCCGGTAGGGTGCCGGAATAGAGACTTTCTGTCCCCCGAATCTCCCCTTCGGTGGTGGCGGCGCTACAAAAATTTTCATGGATTTTTGGTCCATTTAGGGTTTTCTCCTTGGGGGATTGTTTTAGGCGCAGGAGGCAAGGTCGGTGGAGGTCCAGGGGGCCTACAGCCCCTGTGGGCACCAACAGGGCTGACCTACGCCTAGGGGGGTGCGGCCACCCTGGTGTCCTCCTCCAACTCTTCTTCATGGTTCCGTTTTGCTCCGGGAAAAATAATGGCTTTGGCTTTTGTCCCGTCCAATTTCGAGAATATTGATTTTCTGCCTTTCTGGAACCAAAAACAGAAGAAAATAGGCAACGGGCACTATGGCATCTGGTTAATAGGTTAGTACCAGAAAACATATGAAAACACCTCAAAGTGTAGACAAAGAAAACCAAAGTAGATACTAAACAAGCATGGAACATCAAAAATAATAGATACGTTTACGACGTATCAAGCATCCCCAACCTTAACTCCTGCTCGTCCTCGAGTAGGTAAGTGATAAAAAGAATAATTTTTGAGGTGACATGCACCATCAAAACCAAGATCAAACCATTTGCAAGCATTGAAATCTGGGATCAAAGAACACTAAACATGAGCATGAAAGATGGAGTTCTAACAGTAAGACAAAGTAACTATGCATGCAACATGAAAGGATACAAACAAAGATCATGAATAACAATGCATTAAAAGACATGTAGTTTGGTGCATTCACTTTGTCCCTCATGGAGTATAAAATAGATGCATAGGACACCTTCAAAGTTCATAAGAGTGACTAGATACAAATAGTTCAAGGACAAGCAATATCAACAATATGGCTCAATCAATAAGTTTTGGTACAATGCACATAGAACTAAGAATGACAACTATTCTCTCCTAATTGGTGCCTAAGGATAGAAGGTGGAGACTCAATATAATAATAGAAAGAAAGGCCCTTCAAGGGGAAGGCAGGGATTTCAAGTCTCATAAAGAGCTTCCAAAAATTATGGTACTTGTTACCTTTCATCTCTCATTGCCCCTATCATAAGCATCTTGAAGTGATTAAGGTTAAAGTGAACAAACTATGGAGTATATGCTTGACAAACTATAAGTTGGCAATCTCATGTCCCTTGAATACGATGGACTCTCCTCATGCTACTCAACTTTAGTCATCTGTAAGTTCTTGTCATAGTAAGTACATGCGTATCATATAGAACCGCCAATGGGGTACCCCTTTCACATGATACAGTAGCTATCCCATAATCAAAATGACAAGGCAGGCAGACAATGAGCATCTCAGCAATCTTCTTATTTACCATGGGAAAATGGTGGTTTTTCTCTCTTTCCTCTTTTCAATATGTCTCTATTTTTTTAATAAGAAGAAAGCTTCATAGATGTCATTATGGTGATGCTGCAAGTTTCCACCATGATTAGTCATGGCTTAGGCTATCATCCCAGGCATTTCTCTAACACACATACATAACTCCATGGACTTACAAGCTACCCTTTTATTTCACATCGACGACATCCATAGACAAAAGAGCATGATATCAAGTGTGTACAAAGTACAAGTGCAATGTTGAAAGCGTTCCCCATGACAACATGGTTCTGCTAATTCCAACGTATAAGTGCAAGCATATACATCATATATGACACAATGGTTAAAGTTTATTAGGGGCAAGAAAAATAAAGTGTGCCATCAAGTTCGTGAGAGCTTTAATCACTAAATTTTCACATAACAAAAATACTTTTTAATTGGAAGGTAGATGAAAACAAGAATATACTTGGAATGGTGTAACACACCATGCATAGGAATTTATAGTTGACACTTTGGAATAACTTGGTTTCTTGGGAGTTGGATGCATGAGTAGAAGTTACTCAATACAAGTGGAGGCTAACAAAAGATTGGGAGCGACCAACTAAGAGAGCAATAATGGCCATAATCATGCAGAGCGACAAAACATTACTAATCAAAGCATAAAGTGGTACCACAATTCAAAAACTGAATGATCATAGAGGCTATGGTGACTGGTTCATAGTCATAACATGGTGTGAGCATGTGCCAAGTCAACCCAAACAAAGCATCAAAGGAGAATACCACAATACTATGCTTTTGTATGTTAAAACAACGTATGATTCCTTCAAGGCACATTAAGCAATCCTAATTGTTTGGAATAAGTCATGCTACAACAATAATCACTAAGCATAAGGTCAAAGCAACATCTAGCATGACATGATAAAGTCTAAGTCATAGTCAAAGCAAGCTCCCTTTTGTACCACTATAAGCATGAAACTTCCTACTCTTTTCCAACACCAATCGACTTATTTGAAACAACTCACAAAGATAATAATCAACAAAGACCAGTGAGCTTGTCTCACACATCTGCAAAGAAGAACTAAAAAGTTCTAAGCACAAAGTAGAAGAAAACTAAAGCTAAACACAGTGCTAGCAAAAGTAAACACTCACAGGACAATAAGAGTGAAAACTAGAGTGTTATAGGCAATGAAAACAGAGTGTGTCTCTCTCCAAAATAAGTGTGATGTGATCAACCAACTTATTGCAGCAAGCAAACCAAAAGAAAACTAAAAAAACAAAGATGCTCCAAGAACAACACAACTGTGCATGAAACAATAAAAACATAGTGTCTAGGAAGACCTGAGTTTTTATTGATGAAGAAGGGGATGCCTTGGACATCCCCAAGCTTTGACGCTTGTACCTCTTGAATATTTCTTGGGGTGACACGGGATGGCATCCCCAAGCTTGAACTTTTGTCCATTCTTCATCTCATTACATCATTCTTTCTCTACACCTGAAAATATTCCTTCATACAAAACTTCACACAATCTTCATTATCAACATTAGTGTATTCAAAAAATAATAGACCTTTAGGTTTAGCTTTATAACAGAAAAAATTCCACTAAAAACACAAGATACTGTAGCAATTCCCTCAAAAATCTCAATTTCCCAAAAAGGATTCAATAAGAAGCAAATGCAAACAATGGCAGAAATCTGTCAAAACAGACCAGCAGGTATAAACTGATTTTTTAGAAGACCTTCTGTTGCTCACATCAAAAAGTTAGCTAACATACTGGGGGACTTATTCACAAAATATCAGCTCAATCCGACGTACAGAGATTCCTCACGAATTTTTACTGTGGAGCAAAAAAATCTGTTTCGGGACAGCAACTCCCCAAATCTTACTTCCCTCTCATTAGAGGTTATTCTTGGCACAAAAAGCAAATAAAAAGTATAAGGAGAGGTTATTACAGAAGTAATAACTTCCAAGACTCAAGAAAACTCTTGGGTTATGTGGCACCCCGGATTTACGGTCCGAGAATACCCATTATGCATACAATTCACGTTCCCATGATCAGTGAGCCGTGAGAATAACCGACTAGTACCATTACATCATCCATATAGTAACGAGTACAAACTTACAAAGTGGCCATTATGGCTAATACAACACAAGTAGCAGAAGTATTTAGCTCAGAGCCCGTGCCTTAACCTACATGCAACTGACTGGGAAGACGGCCTAGCTCGCATAGACGTCGACTCGTTCGTCACTTCTTAACATCTGCAAACTGGCCAAGTAAATAGCCAGAGACAATGCCGGTGAGTACTTTGAATGTACTCGCAAACCACCGAGACAAGAATAATAAGATAATGTATATTTGGCTATGACGAGATAGCTCTACTCTATGGTTGTTTTCAAAGGAGATCTACAATGGCATCTCTATATCTTTGTTGAAAAAGAGTTTTTAGAAAACATGCCTCCTTTTAGAAAATCTGGACATCTCCACATCCTTGTTAAAAAGGTTTAAAAACAGTTTGTAGTAAAGCCCTTTGAAACCTCTTTGACCATCTCTGGTCAAAACCAAACTCATTCTTATCTTTCCTCGTGACCAAGTCAAAACCTTTATTTCATCACAACCAGCTGAAGGGTCCTCCTAGCACTTGCCATTCCAACCGTCCTTGACCGTGGACACGGCTATTCGAATAGATTAGACTCTGCAGAGTTTGCGCACTTTACCCACAAGAATCAATACATCCGCCGGGATTTAACCAAGGTCCGCTACACACTGTAGATGGGGCTTCGGATAATCAAACCTAGCTTTTCATTTCTCCATCCCTAGCAAAGGCGGATTTTCCTTTTGGGTTTGTTCTCCTCGGCACGAGTATGCGGCACTATGGCCTTAGTCCTCCCTGCAGCACTTCCGTATACCCAAACCCTCGGCTTGGAAATATACAATTGTTGACTCCACATCCTTCCCTACGCCTAAAACATACCGTCCACGGGAGACCCAATTGTTGCACCGACTCTTCCGCCGAAGCGGGCGATGGAGGCCCCAGATCCGCAGACCTGAGGTAGAGTCCACTCGGGCTTCTAGGGATTGCTCCCGTTAAGCAAGTACAAGAAGCCCCGACTAAGGACAACAACTACGAGCTAAGCTTTGGCGCCTGGGGTAATGTGGTTGCACGTATAAATTGTTCCGGACATTGGCGTAGAACATCCCTTCTCTTTCTCTTACTTAAATTTATCTTACTTATCTTTCTCTTCATCCACCTCATATCTTCTTTAGTAAAACTTCCACTCGGAAACGATGCCTCTTTCCAAGGGTTTTATTGTGAAAGCTTTGTAGTAGGGTAAAACCCAAAATAGTTTATCATTTAAAATCCGTGGGTTCCAAGAGGGGAGATGCTAATAATCTTAGCCTCGATCTAAAGGGATAAAAGTAGATATCAAATAGGGTAGGTGTCCTAATGGGCACTCATCCATAACTTGGAGGATCCAAGTTACTCACGCACTTTTATTTGAAATGAAACATGCAATTTATTCGTGCAGTTTATAAATGAGATATAACACAATTGATAAACAGGAGTAGGTTAATATAGGAGTTCAGGAATGGTGGCTTACCTATGACCAGCGAGAAGTCCCTTGACGGCGTTAGATAACCATAATACCAATACAATTAATAATAAGATAACCCGATGCTTCCTTCTTCTTGGCGTCACACAATCGCAAGTATCACCGTTATCGAGTATAATGCAAACAAACAATACACCAATCAATATAATGCATACAAGCATCAAACCATACAGCAAACAAGTATAAATACAAGATAAACATCAGTAGGATGTTGGAAGATTGGTTGATGAGATAAGCAAAAGATTTGGAGGAATTAGGGAAAAAGGATCCCTTTGGATTTATAGTCTAGGAAATACCTAAGAGAGGGTTTTTGCTCAAGGGCTTGATCTGTCTGATACCATTCTATAAAAATGATACCATCATATAGGTATTGATAAAATGAAGCCAAAAAAGTGGTTTTCACTATTTTATCATTTTCCCATGATTTATAATGGATTTTATAGTGAATAAAACCATAGTTTAAGGAAATAATTCACCAGAACCTTTCTGGAGTTCCACAAATTATTTCCTTGGGTGATTAGGTAGTACTTGGTGGACTGGTTTAAGAGGAGTTGGAATCACCTCAAAACAATTACCAGAATGCCCTTGAGAAATTCCCAAACGCATTACTGGATGGGATTTGTCTTTTTCATCAGATTTATTTTACAGAAGATTTTTAGTTGATTACAAGGACACATGTTAGGTACTGATAATACCTATCTGTAGAAATTAGAATCAACATTTTTGTAGATGCAGAGCTATTGTAATGATTTTATTAGTGAATAAACTATGCATAGAAGAGTTTAATTCACTAAAACTTAATAGAGACTCATAAAAATATGAGCTTTTGGATTATGGTGTATATGGGTATGTGTGTCTAAGGGAAGTTGGAATTAGATCAAAAACTCAATTGGTTTGACCTAGAGAATTTATTAGAGGCAGAAAAGGATTTAGTTTGTTATTTCTGCTACCAGCAAACTAGGAAGCAAAATAAGATGGGGCCAGTGGGATATAATTGGTATGGATGATTCCTTTCTATACAAATTGGATTTACTCCATTTGGAGATATCAAACGTTCTGGACGAAATCTTTAGTGAAGTGGACAGATCTAAGGATATGATTTATCATAATTATTTTAATCCTCCAATTAGTCAAGCACCAAGTCTGCATGTTAGAAAAGAAACTTGAGTACCTGGGAAAAATATTAGCTTAATTTATTTGGGTTATTTATATTTTAGTTTGTATTTAAACTGAACTGGCAGTTTTCAGATCTGGGAGAAAAAGGGGAAAGGGAGTCGGGCACTTGGCCAGACCCAAGAGGGGAAGTGGGCTTAGGGAAATCGGCAAGCATGTGGCGTACAGTGACAATCTTGACCCAGCAGCTGGCCCGCCAGGCGAAGGGGTTAGGGCGACCCCGGGCCGTTAGATCTGGGACATATCGACGGTCAGGGTTCGTCGTCCTCGTGGTGTCAGCCAGACAACGGCGAAACCCTAGCTGACAACGGGGAGAGGCGGGAAGGCTCACCGGGTTTTCAAGGGCAGTCATGGAGGCGATGGGGCGATGCAATCGATGATGGCGACTCCGGGGATGGGCGGAACGGGCGGTTTTGGCGTCGGGGAGGAGCTCGCACGATGGTGGTCGAGGAGGAGCTCGCCGGAGTTCATCGGGGCGGCTTCGATAGAAGTTGCATGTCAACAAATAGGGGCCCATTAGCTTCAGTAGGGAGAGGGGAGCATGGTTAAGTAGCATGTAGAGGGAGAGGAGGGATGAGGGAGGAGCCTAGCTCGAAGAGAGTGAGGAGGCCAAGAGCTCCTTGTCTCTTTCTCACGTGCCAGGCAGAGCAAGGAAGAGGGAGGGGAGCTCTGGGTGGAGGGTGAGGTGTGCTGGGGGAAAATCAGAGGGCAGGGGAGAGGTGTACTAGCCTGGGTCCTTATAAACAAGAGAGGGGGTGGGAAAGGTCTATTAGGACATGGGCAAGGTGTTGGCTGCTGGTTGGGCAAGAGGGGAGGTGCTAGGTTGTGGTGTCGGGCCATGTGCTTGACCAGAGAGGGAGAGGGGGAGTGGTGTAGCTGCTTCCCCTTTATTACAAGGATCTTGGCAAGATATGATGCTTCTCTCTCTCAAGCACATGGGACAAGGTGGGAGGTGGTGCTACAGTGTCTTTGGGTACTGTGCACGACCAGGAAGGGGTGATGTGCTGTGGAGAACTGCTGGGGAAGATTTGAGATGGTTTGGCTTTGGTTTGAATCAAGTTTGCGTTGTTTTGGCAAAATTGAACAAGTGGAGGCTTGTGAAGAAAGTTGAAAATGTTGTATTGGTCAAAGTGTGGAAATGGTACAGGTAGGTGGAGTAGATCAAATAATCACTTCATGATTTAGATGGGATTTTTCTAATGATTATAATCACTTTATGATTTAGATGGAATTATTTGGGGATGCTTATATCCAAGGTATAGGATGTAAACTTGATGTAGGCATCAAGGTCAACCTTGGTTTTGAAGAAAAGTGGTGAAAAGGATGGAAAACTATATATAGGAGGATCTAGGGTTTGGTTATTTTGTTGCCACCTAAACAGGGTTGGATTTGGGAGCTCAGAGCTCACCTTGGTATAAGGGGTATATGGAGGGTTAGACCAAGTCATATATATGATAAAGGAACCATGCGTTGGGCTTGGTTGGATTTGAGGTGATCATGATGAGATGGCAAACTTTGTTGAAAATAAGGCTGCCATAACAGCTACACCAGGTAGCCTCCTAAACCATGTGTGTTTAAGAAGCACAAGGCTTCAATGGAAACACGTGAAGTGGGGGTTGATAGGCCATGATTATTAGATCATATCCATGGAAAGAGTTGGTCAAGGGGAGGTGGCATATGGATGTGAGCTTCTGCCAAAGTAGGCAAGATGATAAAATTTGCAGAAAATATTATTATCTTGACTACAAAACCATCATGGATGAGTGGGAATTAGAATGGTTTAGACAAGGGAAAGAGTGGGATTTGGTAGTACTACTGATGTGCAAAAATATGGTTCAAGTGAATTCTCAATAATGTACATTGATTGGAAAAGGTAGATCTCCAAAAATGGTATCTAGATAAGAAATCGAGACTTAGCCATTTTGGCAGATTTGGTGATTTTGACTAGTGTTCAAGAGGGAAACAATTGAGAGGGTGGCAAAGGTTTATCCCTTCCCTCAAGTGGTTGATGTTGAGGTATAGATTGAAGAGAGGGTATCCAAACTTGGATTGGGTCTCCACTAGGTTGGAAACCACCAGGAGGTATTATCCCTTGATTGAGATAAGCATGAGATGAGATGATCACTTGAGTGGCTTATGATAGATCCAGACTTGGATGCGTGATAGGGGCTTGATGATCACAAGCAACGATTGGGTCCTAAGAGATGAGCTACTAGATTATCTCACTCTAGTTCCTAAGCAAACAAGGCAATCAACAGATCAAGGCAATTCATCAGACAGTAGATCAAGGCAAATCATCAGACAGCAGATCAAGGCAATTCATCTTATCACTTATCTAGCTATTACTAGGGTTACCATCAAGCCTAGCTTGAGGTAAGGTTGGGTATTTTGAGCTGGGTGTATCTTGAAGTAAGATAAGGATCATCTTGGTATTACTACCAAGATTGGAATAAAAGGTATTAATAAAGGTTTTTAGAAAACCTAGAGATAAGGGTAGTTCAAGGTTCTGTCTTGAAAACATAAGGAGAGTATATATATGTCTCCATAGTTTTGGCAATAGAAACTAGTAAAGTATTTGGTTGTGTCAAAGTCATCCTGGCTCAGGTTTTTGCAATGCCAGAACATTTGAGAATATGAAAGATGAGCCAAGACATCCCTTTTTTAAAATAGTTTTTCTAAACTAGTGTTGGGACGAGGAGTACACAACTGATACACAAACAGTTTCTTGAGCACAAGCAAGCAAGCAAGTAAGCACACATTGCAAGAAAAAGTTTTTTGTTCCTCCTGATTTTTGTCTTTTGGACATTTAATCAGGGTTGCTGAAATTGGGATGTTACAGACCTTTCCCCCTTAAAATAATCTCGTCCCGAGATTAGGGAGGAGTAGGGTTCGGGTGATAACACCCACTTAACAATTTCAGCGGTGGAAGTTATAAGGCTCTAATAGGTTTTGCAGAAACCCAACGTGTCTAGTTACGGGTTTGGAGCTAAGGGGCTTCGAGTTTGGGATATTTGGATGAAACGAGTGGAAAAGACGTAGTATTTTCCCCTTAGGTAAGTTTAACGTCGACGGGGTACTTCCTTCTTGAGGCAAGACGGCGATTTGAATCTTCTTTATTCCTTTGCCTCGTGGTCGACTCTCTTTCTTCATGGTCTTGATACACCGGAATGTTGGCTGGGAGATCGACCTTGGAGTGGAGTTCCTTCCGATTATGGAGAAGTGCCGAACATTGTTCTTCTTGTAGGGTCGATGATTCGGGCTTGGAGGGGTGGTCATCACTTAGTGCTGTTGGTGGTCGAATCCAAGGGTCTATAGGGTTTTTGGGCGAGAAAGACGCAATCTTTCCCCCTTAGAACATAATTAGGGGTTCTTGGTGAAGTCGCCGACTTTCTTGATTTGAGTCGTAGGCTGATGTCAGGTTAAAGACGCTACACCTTTCCTTCGGGGTAGTTATCTTCTGCCGATGTCGTCGGAACTGCTTCATGAAATGGAGGGTCTATTGGAAAGGGCATCTACCAGCTTCCAGGTAGTTAGTTCTAGGCGGGGTACGGGTCCGACGGGTTGGAGGATGCCATTTGAGTTTGGCGGTCTAGGAAACAAGGTCCTTTGGAATGGGGTCATTCTGGGTTGGGTCTGATGCAACGTCATGGGTAAAACATGCAAAGAAGGATATCACACTTGCATATCATCCATACATCTAGCACGTTCAATCCGGTCGGTGGCAGAGGTACTTAAGAGGTTACAAAGCAGGTCTGTGCCGCAGGGCAACAAGGCACTTACAGTTTTGCAAAACAGGTCTTGGGATGATACATGTCTCTATCAAAGTTGGGAATAGGCGAGTTTCCGGGTGTGAAACTACTTTGGAGGAACGTCCAGACTCTTGTCGCCATTCTGGGGTGAAAGGTTTCCCCGCATGTAGTGCTTTCTCGGGGGAAGGGGAGGTTCTGGGGATAGCGGCCTCCTGATTCCTTTAGCCGAAGGCGCTCGGGTTTTCTTGCCATTTTTGGGTATCAGAGTTTCTAGCTTCGGGTTCATCCAGTACTGGTCTGGACAGTTGCGGGCGAAGTGGTCCGGGTCTCCACAGGTGTAACAAACGCTCTTATTAGCTTCAGATCCTCTTGGGGCTTGCTTTGGGATCGTTATGGGGGCAAGGGATGTCTTGGCCTTTGCCTTGGTAGGAGGGTTTTCAAGACCACGCTGGGGGCACTCTCGGCTGAAGTGGCCCGGTTCATCACAGGAGAAGCAGGTGCCCTTCGTGGATCGTCCTTCTCTTGATTTCTTCCCAATGTTGACGCAAGGGAGTTGACGAGCCTTGCCTACCAGGAGGTAGAAGGGGCAGTTGGCCGGGACATGGTCTTGACATTCACAGAGGAAACATGTGACTAGTTGAGTGGGGAAATCTGCAGGAGAGTGGAGGGCTCCACAGTTTGGGCAGTTGCTGCATCCTTTCTTCGGGGCTCCATTCTTCATGGCCAAACTCAGGGTTTTCTGGGGGAGTGAGAGTCTCTGGCTGCAGAGGTAAACGGTGCTACGGAGTTAGTCTTCCGAGTTCGAGGGTAGTGGAAAAAGTGAGGTATAATATTGGGTGGAGAGCAATGGTTGATGGTGACAGGTCAACAGGGGTTTAGTGGAAAAAGTGACGCAGTCTTTCCACCTTATAGCTTTACTTGGGGTTGTCAAGGCTTTCCTATGTGGCCATCCTGTTGGGGAGAGGTTTCCAGCTATGAGGTTGCAAGGGTTAGCATCGGGACCTACCAACTAGGGGGGGTTCAAGACTAAACTATCGGATGATTCTCGGCAGACAAGCAACACATTCCAAGCATCAAACACGCACATGACAAGCAAAGAAGGCATACTAGAGGTACTAAGAAGGTGACTACACGCCATAGTGGGAATCCTATTTTAGGGATGCTAATCCTAGGTACGAACGTTACGGGGGTCTTGACTTTTGTCTTGCCGTTGGTGTCATACTCGATTGATTTGGGGTCAGAGAAGGATTCGATTGGTAGGACGATCTTGTAGTGTCTTTAGCTCCTTTATTTAGCTTGTTTAGGGGTCTCTTCGTTCCGGGATCTTCAGCTTCATAGTCTGCAATTTGGACTTTATTTGGGAAAACAGAACATTTGAAGTAGATGAGATATAGAGTAATCCATTTTCAAATTGTTGAAGTCAGAGAAGATGAGATAAGAAATCTTTTGAAAAGCTTTTGAGGAAATAGTTTGCGAAAACCGCTGTTTTTATAAATAGGGGTTGTCCTGTCTAAAGTCCATGCTAACTAAGGTCTCCTACAGTCAGGATGGCTCTGATACCATGTCTGTGGCACCCCGGATTTACGGTCCGAGAATACCCGTTATGCATACAATTCACGTTCCCATGATCAGTGAGCCGTGAGCATAACCGACTAGTACCATTACATCATCCATATAGTAACGAGTACAAACTTACAAATTGGCGATTATGGCGAATACAACACAAGTAGCGGAAGTCTTCATTGCAGAGCCCGTGCCTTAACCTACAGGCAACTGACTGGGAAGATGGCCTAGCTCGCATAGACGTTGGCTCCTTCTTCACTTCTTAACATCTACAAAATGGCCAAGTAAATAGCCAGGTACAATGCCGGTGAGTACTTTGAATGTACTCGCAAACCACCGAGACAAGAGTAATAAGATAATGCATATTTGGCTATGATGAGATATCTCTACTCTATGGTTGTTTTCAAAGGAGAACTACAATGGCATCTCTATATCTTTGTTGAAAAATAGTTTTTAGAAAACATGCCTCCTTTTAGAAAATCTGGACATCTCCACATCCTTGTTAAAAAGATTTAAAAACAGTTTTGTTGTAAAGCCCTTTGAAACCTCTTCGACCATCTCTGGTCAAAACCATTCGTCGTGACCAAGTCACATCCTTTATTTCATCACAACCAGCCGAAGGGTCCTCCTAGCACTTGCCATTCCAACCGTCCTTGACCGTGGACATGGCTATTCGAATATATTAGACTCTACAGAGTTTGCTCACTTTACCCACAAGAATCAATACATCCGTCGGGATTTAACCACGGTCCGCTACACACTGTAGATGGGGGTTAGGATAATCAAACCTAGCTTTTCATTTGTCCATCCCTAGCAAAGGCGTCTTTTCCTTTTGGGTTTGTTCTCCTCGGCATGAGTATGCAGCACTATGGCCTTAGTCCTCCCTGCAGCACTTCCGTATACCCAAACCCTCAGCTTGGAAATATACAACTGTTGACTCCACTTCCTTCCTTACGTCTAAAACATACCGTCTACGGGAGACCCAATTGTTGCACCGACTCTTCCGCCGAAGCGGGCGATGGAGGCCCTAGATCCACAGACCTGAGGTAGAGTCCACTCGGGCTTCCAGGGATTGCTCCCTTTAAGCAAGTACAAGCTGCCCCGGATAAGGACAACAACTAAGAGCTAAGCCCCAGCGCCTGGGGTAATGTGGTTGCACGGATAAATTGTTCGGGACACTGGCGTAGAACATCCCTTCTATTTATCTTAGTTAACTTTCTTTACTTATCTTTCTCTTCATCGACCTCATATCTTCTTTAGTAAAACTTCCACTCGGAAATGATGCCTCTTTCCAAGGGTTTTATTTTGAAAGCTTTGTAGTTGGGTAAAACCCAAAATAGTTTTATCATTTCAAATCCATGGGTTCCAAGAGGGGAGATGCTAATCATCTTAGCCTAGATCTAAAGGGATGAAAGTAGGTGTCAAATAGGGTAGGTGTCCTAATGGGCACTCATCCATAACTTGGAGGAGCCAAGTTACTCACGCACTTTTATTTGAAATGAAACATGCAATTTATTCGTGCAGTTTATAAACGAGATATAAAACAATTGATAAAAAGGAGTAGGTTAATATAGGAGTTCAGGAATGGTGGCTTGCCTGTGACCAGAAAGAAGTCCCTTGACGGCTTTAGATAACAAGAATACCAATACAATTAATAATAAGATAACCCGATGATTCCTTCTTCTCGGCGTCACACAATCGCAACTATCGCCGTTATTGAGTATACATGCAAACAAACAGTACAACAATCAGTAAAAGGCATACAAGCATTAAACCATACAGCAAACAAGTACAAATACAAGATAAACATCAGTAGGATTTTGCAAGATTGGTTGATGAGATAAGCAAAAGATTTGGAGGCATTAGGAAAAAAGGATCCCTTTGGATTTATAGTCTAGGAAATACCTAAGAGAGGGTTTTTGCTCAAGGGATTGATCTGTATGATACCATTGTATAAAAATGATACCATCAGAGATATTGATAAAATGAAGCCAACAAAAGTGGTTTCACTATTTTATCATTTTCCTTTGATTTATAATGGATTTTATAGTGAATAAAACCCTAGTTTGATGAAATAATTCACCAGAACTTCTCTGGAGTTCCACAAATTATTTCCTTGGGTGATTAGGTAGTATTTGATGGACTGGTTCAAGAGGAGTTGGAATCTCCTGAAAACAATTACCAGAATGCCCTTGAGAAATTCCCAAAGGTATTACTGGATGGGATTTGTCTTTTTCATAAGATTTATTTTACAAAAGCTATTGTAATGATTTTATTAGTGAATAAACTATGCACAGAAGAGTTCAATTCACTAAACTTTAACAGAGACTCATAAAAATATGAGCTCATGGATTATGGAGGATATGGGTATGTGTGTCCAAGGGGAGTTGGAATTATATCAAAACCTCAATTGGTTTAACCTAGAGAATTTATTAGAGGTAGAAAAGGCTTTATTTTGTTATTTTTGCTACCAGCAAACTATGAAGCAAACAAAGATGGTGCCAGTGGGATATGAAGGGTATGGATGATACCTTTCTATAAAAATTGGATTTACTCCATTTGGAGATACCAAACTTTCTGGAGGAAATCTTTAGTGAAGTGGACAGATCTGAGGATATGATTTATCATAATTATTTTAATCCTCCAATTAGTCACGCACCAGACTTGAGTACTTGGGAAAATATTAGCTTAATTTATTTGGGTTATTTATATTTTAGTTTGTATTTAAACTGAACTGGCAGTTTTCAGATCTGGGAGAAAAGGGGAAAGGGAGTTGGGCACTGGGCCAGATCCAAAAGGGGAAGTGGGCTGGCCAGGGGAAATCGGCCCAGTGATGCCGGGGCACGCTCTAGCGGCGCGTAGCCAGCTCTGGCCCAGCAGCTGGCCCGCCAGGCAAAGGGGTAAAGGCGACCCCGGGCCGTTAGATCTGGGACAGATAGACGGTCAGGGTTCGTCGTCCTCGTGGTGTCGGCCAGACAACGGTGAAACCCTAGCTGACAACAGGGAGAGGCGGGGAGGCTCTCCGGGTTCTCGAGGGCGGTCGTGGAGGCGATGGGGTGATGCGGTCGACGATGGCGACTCCGGGGATGGGCGGAACGGGCGGTTTTGGCGTCGGGGAGGAGCTCGCACGATGGTGGCCGAGGAGGAGCTCGCCGGAGTTCGTCGGGGTGGCTTCGATAGAAGCTGCATGTCAACAAATAGGGGCCCATTAGCTTCAGTAGGGAGAGGGGAGCATGGTTAAATAGCATGCAGAGGGAGAGGAGGGCTAAGGGAGGAGCCTAGCTCGAAGAGAGTAGGAGGCCGAGAGCTCCTTGCTCTCTTTCTCACGGGCCAGGAAGAGCAAGGGAGAGGGAGGGGAGCTCTGGGGTGGAGGGTGAGGTGTGCTGGGGGAAAATGAGAGGGCAGGGAGAGCTGTACTGGCCTGGGGCCTTATAAACATGAGAGGGGGTGGGAAAGGTCTATTAGGACATGGGAAAGGTGTTGGCTACTGGTTGGGCAAGAGGGGAGGTGATAGGGTGTGATGTCGGGCCATGTGCTTGACCAGAGAGGGAGAGGGGAGTGGTGTAGTTGCTGCCCCTTTATTACAAGGATCTTGGCAAGATATGATGCTTCTCTCTCTCAAGCACATGTGACAAGGGGGGAGGTGGTGATACAGTGGCTTTGTGTACTGTGCATGGCCAGGAAGGGGCGATGTGCTGTGGAGAAGTGCTGGGGAAGATTTGAGATGGTTTGGCTTTGGTTTGAATCAAGTTTGCGTTGTTTTGGCAAAATTGAACAAGTGGAGGCTTGTGAAGAAAGTTGCAAATGTTGTATTGGGCAAAGTGTGGAAATGGTACAGGTAGGTGGAGTAGATCAAATAATCCCTTCATGATTTATATGGGATTTTTCTAATGATTATTATCCCATTTAAATGCACTTCTTCAAAAAGTGCTGAAATAGATTATGGAATCTAAGATGATATTTTTACATTGGACAAGATTGGTTTTTGATGTGATATGGTCCTAGATACCATAACACATATTGGAGAATTTTTTTGGGTTTTATTGAGGTGGAAAAGTATTTTTGGGGAATTATTTCTTGTGTCTGCCATTTAAGAAAAAGGGCAAAAGAAATAATAATAAATCTCAAAAATATTTATTTTTTATTTGGAAAGACGGGGTATGATAAATAGGCATCAAATGTGCCTTGAGTTCGCAAGGTGATTTGGAGAAAAACAAACTTGTCTTTGAAGACAAGGTTGTTGAGAAATTGGTGAGTAGAGGAATGAAATAGTTTAACAATCTAAATAATTGTGGGAATTATTTTTGGATGCTTATATACAAGTTAGATGATGTAAACTTGATTTAGAAATCAAGGTCAACCTTGTTTTTTAAGAAAAGTGGTGAAAATGATGGAAAACTAGATATGGGAGGATCTAGGGTTTGGTTATTTTGTTGCCACCTAAACAGGGTTGGATTTGGGAGCTCAGAGCTCATCTTGGTACAAGGGTTATATGGAGGGTTAGAACAAGTCATATATATGATAAAGGAAGCATGAGTTGGGCTTGGTTGGATTTGAGGTGATCATGATGAGATGGCAAACTTTGTTGAAAATAAGGCTGCCATAACAGCTACACCAGGTAGCCTCCTAAAACATGTGGGTTTAAGAAGCACAAGGCTTAAATGGAAACACATGAAGTGGGGGTTGATAGGCCATGATTAGTAGATCATATCCATGCAAAGATTTGATCAAGGGGAGGTGGCATATGGATGTGAGCTTCTGCCAAAGTAGGCAAGATGATAAAATTTGCAGAAAATATTATTATCTTGACTATAAAACCATCAAGGATGAGTGGGAATTAGAATGGTTTATCCAAGGGAAAGAGTGTTATTTGGTAGTACTACTGATGTGCAACAACATGTTTCAAGTGAATTCTCAATAATGCACATTGATTGGAAGAGGTAGAGCTCCAAAAATGGTATCTAGATAAGAAATCTAGACTTAGCCATTTTGGCAGATTTGGTGATTTTGACTAGTGTTCAAGAGGGAAACAATTGAGAGGGTGGAAAAGGTTTATCCCTTCCCTCAAGTGGTTGATGTTGAGTTATATATTGAAGAAAGGGGATCCAAACTTGGATTGGGTCTCCACTAGGTTGGAAACCACCAGGAGGGATTATCCCCGGATTGAGATAAGCATGAGATGATATGATCACTTGAGTGGCTTAGGATAGATCCATACTTGGATGCGTGGTAGGGGCTTGATGATCACAAACAAGGATTGGGTCCTAAGGGATGATCTACTATATTATCTCACTCTAGTTCCTAAGCAAACAAGGCAATCAGCAGATCAAGGCAATTCATTAGACATCAGATCAAGGCAATTCATCATATCACTTATCTAGCTATTACTAGGATTACCATCAAGCCTAACTTGAGGTAAGGTTGGGTATTTTGAGCTGGGTGTATCTTGAAGTAATATAAGGATCATCTTGGTATTACTACCAAGATTGGAATAAAAGGTTTTAATAAAGGTTTTTAGAAAACCTAGAGATAAGGGTAGTTGAAGGTTCTGTCTTGAAAACATAAGGAGAGTATATATATGTCTCCATAGTTTTGGCAATATAAACAGTTAAAGTATTTGGTTGTTTCAAATTCATCTTGGCTTAGGTTTTTGCAATGCCAGAACATTTGAGAATATGAAAGATGAGCCAAGACATCCCTTTTGTAAAATAGTTTTTGTAAACTAGTGTTGAGATGAGGAGTACAAAACTTATACACAAAAAGTTGCTTGAGCACAAGCAAGCAAGTAAGCACACATTGCAAGAAAAAGTTTTTGTTCCCCTAGATTTTTGTCTTTTGGACATTTAATCAGGGTTGCTGAAATTGGGATGTTACAGGTTATCTCCCAACAAGTACATTTCTTTAACGCGTTTATGTTGGGCTTGATAGCTTGAGAAGATTCTCACATAATAAATATGAATTGAAG
Source organism: Avena insularis (assembly GCA_023614405.1). Taxonomy (NCBI): domain Eukaryota; kingdom Viridiplantae; phylum Streptophyta; class Magnoliopsida; order Poales; family Poaceae; genus Avena; species Avena insularis. The sequence continues at coordinate 123,755,560 of CM042685.1, read as the reverse complement.
TAAAAGAGAGCATCAAGAAGCAAATATAATACAAACTTAAGTCTAACCCACTTCCTATGCATAGGAATCTTGTAAAGAAACAAGTCATGAAAGCACAGAGCAACAAGCATAGGAAAGCAAAACAAGTGCAACTTCAAGATTTTCAACATAGAGAGGGTAAACTTAATATTGTTGAGATACATAAGACCATGGTTCCCTCTCTCATAATAACTTGCAGTAGCATCATAGTCATTCTTATTAATTGTAGTGGGAGCAAATTCAACAAAATATCTATCATTATTATTCTCATCACCATAATCATCAAATATAGGAGGCAGATTGTAATCACAATTAACTTTTTCCTCAATAGTAGGTGGACTGAAAATATCATATTCATCATTGTAATCATCATATATTGGAGGTTTGGTATCATCATAAGCAATAGAATAGCTATCTTCCAAAGCTGGGCCACTAAAAAGATCTTTCTCATAAAAACTAGTTTCCCCAAGCTTAGACTTTTCCATAGCATTAGCAATAATGGTGTCCAAAGAATTCATACTAATAACATTGCTATTGGCATGCAAATAAAGCTCCATAGGTTTTTTCATCTTCTCTTTAAACACTTCATGTCCTCACTCAAGATAAACACTATAAAGCTCTCTAATTTTGTTGTTGTTTTCCATTAAGCCTAACTAGTGAAAACAAGAAACAAAAAGACAAAATTGCAGAATCTAAAGGAAATAACTTAGAGCACTCACACCGGAGGATGTGAGTACCTTTTACCTTACCTCCCCGGCAACGGCGCCAGAAAATAGCTTTCTGGCTTGCTATTGTCGTGGGGTAACGTGTGTGAGTGCCTTTTACCTTTCCTTCCCGGCGGCGACGCCAGAAAATAGCTTGATGTCTACGGACTTCTATTCTTGTAGACAGTTGTTGGGACTCCAAGTGTAGAGGTTTGTAGAACTGCAGCAAGTTTTCCTTAAGTGGATAACCCAAGGTTTATCGAACTCAGGGAGGAAGTGGTCAAAGGTATCCCTATTGGGCCACGCAGAGATAAAACAAAAAAATTCCTCTAACATGGTGATCCCAAGATCCAGCTGAGGTAGAAGGCCACGAGGTTTACCACTAGACGCCAGCGATGGATTCTTGATGAAGCGCCGTCGATTGATGATCAGTCCATTGCGATCCGATCGTCCTGGTGCTGATCGTACAACACCTTTGCTGGTATCCACACGTGCAAGGAGGAGCACCGGCGGCGAACTGCTAGGTTCGGTACGACGGCAGGACTGTTGTGGAGCTAGGGTTTCCAACACATGGAATGACCTAACCGATCAACCATTAACCCTTATGGGTTGTGGTGCTCCACTATATATAGGGAGTGAACGTGGGCTCTGCTCGCGCGGCCCATTCACTAAAGCCCATATAATATTAGTCATTGTGAGTCCAACTCACTAACTCAGTCCTAATCCGGCTTGGGTCCAACCCAACCAGATATCCGGTTCAGATCCGATCTGAACCTGCTCCCGCTCTTAAGTGTGTGACCCCGCAGGCTCATGGCTACTTGGACACGATTAGAGTCCGACTCCATATCGATCAGTCGGTAGCGGATCCTAGCAGAACGTGCCGACTCCCAAGTACCAATGATTCATGATGACTTGCCTTTCTAATGCGACTTGCGTCCGAGTCCCTTTTGCCTCACGATATACCTTGTCAGACTATAGGCGAATAATTGTCATCCCTTAAATAGTCCGACTCTCTTCTCGATCCGAGATAAGTGATTCACCCGACTAACTCTTAGTCGATCGCCTCGGTTAACACTTAACCGAGTTGTGCATGGTCATGCTTTTCGAATCATATCTCATGAGAGGGCCCAGAGAATACCTCTCCAAGTGGAGGGGCAAAATCCCATCTTGGTTATTCACATCACATAGCTTGATTCTTAGTCGACTCGAATTCTCCGTTTTTGGTGTTCTTGGGATCGTTGGATTCGTCTCGACGAGGGCTACAACCCTGTGGTCTTGGATCTTTATTTTGAGAAGATGGAAAAAATCACTTTTTCCAACACCTCAAATGGCTAAGTCTGGTCCCTGCAGCTCCTCCATACTATGCTCTTTGTTCCTTTTGCATTTGTTTTATACATAATAATCATCAAGACCTACACACATTCAAAGACAAGGAAGATGGATAAAATTCTACCTAAACTACTAAATGTGCAAAGCTCATATGAGAATACCAATGGATACCCAAATATAGCATTTCTACTACATATGTTGGGAAAGTCATAGCCAAACTCCAAGCTTTTCCTCTTTTTGGATTGTTCAAAGGCCAGCGGAGTTTTTAGCATCCCATGTTGTCGATAGCAGTGCAGACACGTGTAAAGCATCATACTTTAATCAATAGGTCAAGATTTGGCATGCATCTCAATTACCGCTAAACATTAGTTTCTTCAAACAAATCCTTTTAAAGAGTACTATCAAGTAGATCATCACATCTATGGTGTTGAGTATCTTTAAGGATAAACTATTAAGGCAATTAAACAACACCTTATTTGGCATATAACTCAAAACTTTGAAATATCATTTCAAATTGACAACTCCTTCTGTAAGCAAATTATCAAGTCTATTGTTCTGACACAATGGGGTCAAGCATAACTATTTATTTAAGACAAAACTATTAGCTGACAACTAGCAAATTTCAAAAGATCTTGATCAAATATTCATTGTTTCCAAGTGTAGAGATTGTGGCAATGTATTCTAGAGGATCACAAATATTGTCACAAGATTGATAATTTTTTTGGCAAGATGCATACAAGCTCTAAGTCAACTCCTATGGTTCCTATCATGAGAAAGTGTATCCCCATACAAATAAAAAACTAGACTAATTTAAGCAAGCATTCAAAAAAAGCAAGATACATGATTGCATTAAAATTCATCGAATATGAACATTGCACAAGACTCTACACATGCAGAAGTAACCTCCCCAAGCTTAGAACTTTGCAAGAACCAAACTTGAGAAGATCACGAAAAGAAAAGATAAAATGCAGTTATCAAAATAGAGTGTGATAAGTGGTTACCTCCCCAAGATTAGTCGAAAGCAAGGGTGACACATTTTACTGTTGAGGTACTAGTAACCTCTCTTTCGATGGATAAAGAACCTTTCCTTCAACATGTATCTCTTAATATGGCCCGGTGTGCCTTCCTTGAGAACCTGCATAGAAACTAAAAAGAAAATGAAATATGTTTGTGTTTCTGAAGACACGGGTTTAGCTCACAAGTGATAAAAATACAAGTCCCACTTAGTCGGTTCAGCAACCTAAGAACCACATTTAAGTCAACAAACTAGTTCTAGAAGAGGTCTCTCCTAGATTGTGATGAGGTGCAAGTGAAACAGGATACAAGACACGAGTGTGCAGCCCCTATGTTCTTATTAAAAGAGGTTTGAGTTGGAATGTTTTACCATACATTAATATGTAGGCATGTTGAATTGAAGCAACCAAGTGGCTCATGAAAGTGTTTGCACGGTTGGCACTACCGTACACGTCATCACACAAGGTTCAAGTCCCTGCAAAAATAACACAAAAAATAAAATGCATAGGTTTGGTATACGAACATTGTTTGTTTACCCCACCAATAAAAGGAAGGTAAAAATAAAACATGAACTTCTATAGAGAATTACAGTATAGGAAGTTTTTAAGATAGAAATTTTATTGCTTACATATACTCGACTTCTCTAGAACATGGGAGAAGCTCCAGGTGGTGTTTCGAGGTTTTTAGAAGAAGAAGGAAGAAGAATGAATGATTTTTTGCGAAATGGTTACCTTCCAGTTGGCTTTTGAGGGGTTTTCTCAACTATACGGGCGAAACTATACGGTTGAACCAAAAAGGTCCCACTGTATAGTTGGTCGTTAAACTTACTTACTGTACCTTGAACATCGAAGGGTAGATGGCGTCGATATCTATACGACTGCAACTATATAGACAAACCAAAAAGGTCTTGCCGCATAGTTGATCGTTAAAACTTCTGTTAACGCTAACCTTTACCTGTTTATTCGAGGATTCGTTATTAACCTAGAACTTAATAAACACCATGTTTTAACAGTAAAATAACAACTTTAATTTTCGACCAACAAATACATATAATTGAAGGATTCACCTGAAACTGATTTTCTCTTCCTTTTTACCAAGTTTATGCAACACATAATATAGTGATATTAAATTCTACCTTTTGAAAACTACCACAAGTTTACTCTAATATAAAGACATGCAAAGAATAAAAGTGCCAATGCAACATGAATGCAACTAGACTCAAGACACAAAACTAAGAAAGATACCTAGTTACTTCCGAGTTGCCTCCTGAGAAGCGCTCTCTTTAAAGCCAAAATGCCAGGCTAGGATGGTCCATACATTACCCACCTAGATCCCAAGGGATATTGACTCGAGGTGAGGTTGTACATACCAGCTTGGAGCATCTTAGAGTAGAGCTCGCCCGGAGTCGTACCCGCTTATGGTGCATCAACATCATGTAGATGAAAAAGTTCTCGCTTTCAAGCGAGTGTTGATGCACCAAGATTGGTGAAAATGCCTCCGTGTATAGCTGTAATGAGAGGATTGAAGATTCATCTATAATTCTTAAATATTTACCTTGGTTACCTTTGTAGGGGAACACTTCATAGTACTATTCCTTCATAGCAGGGAGTTAAGGACCCTGCATGTTAGTATAGCAAGATTCTATCTCTAGTTCATTATTATTAATGCTCTCCATATGAGTGTCTAGGCACAAGGCCTCCGAAGAACAATTATCAACAGTTTTAGCATCATAAAAATCACTACTAGAGTGAGAGGCATCACAAACAAAAGTTGTAGTGTGACTCTCTTTGTCAACCTCACCTTTTTATTCCTCCTTTTCACCGACTAGTGTTTTAATAGCAATGATAGAATCAAAAGTAGTAGTTGAAGGTGTGAGCGGGTGATCAATCTGTTCTTCTTCCTCTTCCTTGTGCTCCTTTTCCTCTCCGCTCTTTAGCGAGTCCTGTAAAAGGCTATCTTTCTCCATGGTTGTTTTAGACTGCTTCAAATAATATAATACCAATGCATTATTACTTAAATTATTTTAGCAAAAGATGAATATAAGGTATACTAAATTAAAAACTTCATCAAGTGCTTCACATTCAACATCAATACTTCCTAGTCTAAATACCATTTCAGATGCACCTTTGAAAAGAACGTATTCTAATACTTCCAAACTAGCATAGGATTTATCTATATTATAATTTGCTAGAGTAGGATTGTTGGAACACTTACATTGAAAATTAAGGTGGTCATTTGTTTTACAATTTGTGCAATAAGATCCATCACTAACACACAACCATAATGAATGACCTTCCAATAGGTTCAACATTTTCTCTATCAGATCATATCTAACAACCAGGCTTGATAAATTTGAATCCTTTATCTCCTCCAATTCTTGTATTATCAGTTTAACATAATTTATCTCAGAAGACATGATTAGTAGCAATAGTTTTATAATTTTTTTCTTTTGTAATTTTTTTTATTGTTTTCAATATAAAAGAAAGCAGTAATATAATAGCAACAAACGGAAATAAACTATGTGCGAGTGGATAGGTAATAACCAAGCGCTATGCTCCCCGACAACGCGCCAAAGTTGATTACTGGATTCCTGCACCCAACAACAGGTTTGTTGCAGTACTTGTAGCAGCAAATATCTCCTCGTATGTATCGTCCCTTGAAATATTTGCAAATGGAAACCACTTTACCCCACAACCACGTTGTCAAGGTGGGCTACGCTCGCACATAAAATAATGTTTGGAGATAGTCTACTCTATAGGGTGCTTGGATAAATGAATTTAAGATGATTTGTAACAACTATGACTAGAACTAGAAGAAAACTAGAGCGGAAGTAAAAATAAAAGAAAGTGAATGGAATGAAGTAAAATATTAATGTAGATAAGCAATGAAGTAAAATATTAATGTTATGATTCCTTAAGTAATGTTGTGTATACCGGTGTGCATGATAAGTTTTTATGGAATAGCTATAAATTGTACTTGTGGTGGTCCCTCAAATACTGTTGTCTCCCACCGTTGGTAAGTAGCAACCAAACAACTCAACTGTCCACACCCTCTTCGAACATGGGTCATCTCAAAAAAGAATAGTGTATTAAGGTAACAAGACCAATTAAGGTAATAAGACCAGAGCAAAGGCATTAAGTTCTATGGACAACCATACTCCTAAGTAAGTGTGCTAGTCACAATATATCCCGCATGGCACTTTCGGGTCAAGCAATTCGCAACACTATACCTATCTATACCATGAGTGATCTTGTGGGAACTCTGGGCGGTGCATCCTAAGCTTCTATTGCCTTCGCAAATCACTTCTAGCAGATATCCTATTAGTTCTACCCATGGAAGAGCAAAGACTAATGATATGTTTTGTGACACGTCGTGAATCCCTAGTAAATTCCTCGACAATGGATTGGACGTCTCCAATCACTAGAATAATTTTATGAATAGAACAATGTAAATATAAAGCACAAAATATTAATTAACAAGAACACACCACACTTCAATTACTCAAATCATCATAACATTAATAAAAGGGGGTTCAAGCCATGTTACAACCCATCACGGAGACCATGATGGGGAAGGATGAAGGAGTAGCGGCGATGTATATGGTGACGCCGGCATGGTGATGGCGGCATCGGCATGGTGATGGCAACGTTCTCCTTCTCATCCTCTTATTGTTTGGATGGCTTGATGGTGTTGATGGAGATATGGATCTTGGTGGAGCTTTAGAGGCTATGGAGGCGGCATGACGGCAGGGCACCGCCGTGGAGGTGGTAGATGGGATCTAGATCTTGTATATGGTGTATTCTTTTCTTTCTTGACTCCTCCCACCTTTATATAGGCCTTGGGGTGTCCTGGGGTATCCCCAATACCGTCATATGTCTTAGGGAAGTTTCTGGAGTTTCTGGGGGGCGAAATCTCGTCGTTTCTGACCCTTTTTGTAACTATACGGGCGCAACTATACGTCCGGAATTTTTGCTCCGATCGTATAGTTGGTCGTTGAACTTTCGGGCTCTTCTATATTTTGGTCGCCATTTCTTCATATGAACTCCGTTTTGGGTGTTCTTGGGCTAGTTGGATTCGTCTCGACAAGGGCTACAACCAAGTGGTATTGGATATTTATTTTGAGAAGTTGGCAAAATCACTTTTCCAACACCTCAAATGGCTAAGTCTGATCCCTGCAGCTCCTCCATACTATGCTCTCTTTGTTCCATTTGCCTTTGTTTTATACATAATTATCATCAACACCTACACACATGTCAAAGACAAGGAAGAGTGATAAAATTCTACCTAAACTACTAAATGTGCAAATCTCATATGAAAATGAATGAATAACAGAAACCATGCATATTTGGCATAACTGCAGCTACATAGGGCATGCGATGGGTGGTTGTATGCATAAAATACTTCTATAAAAGTGTACATAAATTCCACTCAGCAGTTGCACAGTACAAAAGTATGATGTTTTTTCTTGATGGAGAAATATGACACTACCTATCCCATGATGGTCAGGTACAAGATATGAATTCTAATCAACTCTGGCTTGATGCAACCACACATTATATTTAAAGTAATGTGTAGGTGTGGTATATAGTATAAATAATAGACATTGCCATGTGTATTCAATGTGCTAAAGTATGTATAAAGGAAACAAGTGTTATATAGATACTTCCAGAGATAGATTACTTGATTATTAGTGTACATGTTAGGTGTAGGAGTGAACATAGATCACTGCAATATGATTACAGATAGTTTGATTGTTGTGTTCTTGCTAGTTAGGCTTAGGGTTACTTATAACAAGTTTAAACTGATATCATGATCATTTTATAATTTTAGGGTTTTTATGTAACAACCATACTTGGTTTTAGTTTAGTGATACTGGTGCAAGTCACTACTAGGAAAACGGTCGCACACGTTGATTATGGTGGCGACCAGACTCTCGCACACGTTTTTCGTGATATGCATGATGTCGAGGCTACGAGGTGTGCGGAGAAACTTCCAGTATGGCAACTCCCAGAAAATATACCTTGTTTTCCATACCTTCATCAGCGTCTTGTCTTGCTGCCTCTTTCGCTTCTTTCCAGGATTAGGACAATCTTTGTAGTTTTTCAGCAACTCTTCCACTTCTTCGTTGCTCCTACGCTCTAGGATTCATCGGGTCTCAGATTTTCCATCGAACAGGTCTCCACGTTTTCTCCATGGATCATTCTTGGCGAGCCACCTCCGGTGCGCCATGAACACGGTTTTCTAAGACCCTGGATCTTTCTCTAGTTGGAGATAGCTTGTGTTATCCATGCACCTAACGCATGCGTAGAATCCTTGGATAACACCCGAGATATACCATAACCTGGATAGTCTTGCACCGTAGTGACCAACGCGGCTCTCATAGTGAAATAATCTTGTGCGACGGTGTCATAAGTATTGGCTCCAGATTCCCATAACGTGGCTATCTCCTCTTTCAACAGCCCGTGATACAGATTGATGTCGGTACCAGGTTGTTTCAGCTCTTGAATTAGCATACTCATTTGTATGTACTTCTTCTTCATGCACAACCATGGAGGGAGGTTGTACATCCATACAAACATGGGCCAAGTGCTGTGCCTGCTGCTCTGGCTACCGAACGGATTGAGTCCATCGGTGCTTGCACCAAGCCTGATGTTCCTCGAATCTCCACCGAATTCTAGGAATTCGAGGTCCAATGATTTCCACTGGCTAGCATCTGAAGGGTGTGTCAGCAGCTCATCCTTTTCGGGGTCATCGTCATCTCCTGGATTCTTCCTTTCCGCATGCCATCGCATGAGCTTCGCTTCCTTAGGGTCTGCGAAATAGCGCTGCAGACGAGGAGTGGTAGGAAAGTACCATACCACTTTTCGAGGTGCTTTCTTCCCTTTCTTGTATCGACTCACGCCGCACACCGGACATGTGGTTTTCTCCGCATCCTCGCCCCGATAAATGATGCAATCGTTGATGCATATGTGATATCTAACGTGTGGTAGATCAAGAGGACAGACGATTTTCTTGGCGTCCTCGATACTAGTTGGACACGTGTTCCCCTCCGGGAGACGATCGTGCCAGAATGCCATCATATCATCGAAGCTTGCGTCGCTCAATTTGTGTTTTACCTTCATCTCCATAGCCTTGAGCATTACATTCAACCGGGTATCATCGGGCCTGCATCCTTCATACAATGGAGTAACCACGTCTTTCTCAAGTTGCGCAAGATTGGCTTTCTCTCTAGCGGCTGCCCTGGCATTACACGTCTGCTTGAGAAGCAGCTCTTGCACATAAGGGTCCCGCACCCAGCCTGACGTTGTTCTATCGTCGTCTGCTCCTCTGGCATCTAGATCATCATCATCCCGGTCTGCTTCCGCACCTTCACCAGGAGACTCTTCCTCATCTCGCCCGTCCTCGCCGTGATGATCATTGTCATGTTGCCCACCTTCACCGTCTCCATCGTCTTCGTCATCGCTTATCCAACGAGTGTATCCATCCATGAAACCATGGCGGAGCAGGTGCGCCTGCAGATTCCCGGAATCTGGGTCGATCACCCAGTTGAGTTTGCATCTTCTGCACGGACATCTTATATCCGTCTTGTTATTTCGTATCATGTCGGACCATTTTTAGCCACAATGCCTTCGCTCATTATGCGGACCATTTCAAAAATCTAGCCACAATGCCTTCGCTCATTATGCGGACCATTTTTGCCTGCACGGTGTACATGGTACAATTAGAAGTCTATTAGAACCACATAATGAATGCATGCATGCAATGGTCAATAGAAAATTTCGGCATGACCTATCCTAAAATTAGGACCTTTGTGAAATGCCAAAGTCTTGCCAAAATGGAAATGAATCAATATTTTGGCAAAACAAATGGCAACTTGTTCATACACAAACACAAGAGAGAGAGACCGATCCATACACACATGAACATATCATTATCCTCTCCATACACACATGCATATGAGCATCGATACTCTCCATATATGTACACACACATGACCATCGATCCTCTCCATACACACATCATGAGCATCAATCATCTACATACATATGAGCATATCATCCATATACACATGAACACATCCTTACATGGACAACTTACCGAGATGAGAGACCGAGATCGCGAGAAGATGGAAAGGTGAGGTGCGCGCGAGACCGGAGAAGGAGATGCGAGAGACCGAAGAGCTTCCTCTATTACGTATGTGTGTATGGAGAGGATCGATGGTGGAGAAATTGAGGTGGGAAGGAGAAGGATCCCGACTAGATCTAAGGAGGAAGAAGAAAATCTCACAACGGTTTCCCATGACATAATGCCTCCATGTCTTCAGGGCTAGAACTACAGCTGCTAGTTCAAGGTCATGGGTTGGATAATTCTGTTCATGTTGTTTCAGTTGTCGGGATAGATAAGATATAACTTTGCCTTCTTGCATTAGCACACATCCGAGACCGATCTTGGATGCATCATAATACACGTCAAAGGGCTTCGTGATATCCGACATGATCAAGATTGGGGCTGAAATCAATCTTCCCTTGAGTTCGTGAAAACTTGCTTCACATTTGTTAGTCCATTCAAACTTCTTGTCCTTCTACATCAATTGGGTCATGGGTCTAGTGATACTCGATAATCCTTCTACAAACTTGCGGTAGTATCCCACTAATCCGAGAAATGCACGAACGTGGGTTTGAGTGGTTAGGGCTTGCCAATCTTCAACATCCTTCACCTTCGCAGGGTCAACGGCAATTCCTCCGGCTGATACAATATTTCCGAGGAATCCTACCTCCTGTAACCAGAATTCACATGTGCTAAACTTGGCATATAGTTGATGCTCTCTAAGGGTTCCAAGAATGGTCCTTAGGTGTAGCTCATGTTCTTCTTCTGATTTGGAATAAATCAGAATGTCATCAATGAAAACAACGACAAACTTATTCAGGAATTCCATAAAAATCTTATTCATGAGTTTTATGAAGTAAGCGGGGGCATTGGTTAATCCAAAAGACATGACGGTATACTCATATAATCCATATCGGGTGGTAAAGGCAGTCTTTGGAATATCCTCTATGTGAATCTTGAGTTGATGATAGCCAGTTCTAAGATCAATCTTAGAAAACACTTTGGCACCAGTCAACTGGTCAAACAAATCTTCTATCTTCGGCAGTGGGTACTTGTTCTTGATGGTGACATCATTCAACTTCCGATAATCCGTACACAAACGGTTACCTCCATCTTTCTTGTCCACAAACAAGACAGGTGATCTCCATGGCGACGCACTTTGTTGAATCAATCCAATTTCCAGCATAGCATCCAGTTGCTTCGTCAGTTCCACTAGTTTAGACGGGTTCATACTATATGGTCTCTAGGATATGGGTCTGGTTCCAGGGATTAGTTCAATAATAAACTCGATATCCCGATCTGGGGGCATACCGGGCAAAACATCTGGAAATACATCGGGGTATTCACAGACTATCCGGACTTCGTCAATGGTTGGCTAGGCTATACTCTTGTTGCACTTGAATTGACGGGGCAGGTTTCAGATACATGCTCGACTGATATTCCGGCTGTACTGGTCATGGTTATGGCTTTCTTGGCACAGTCAATTAATCCTTTGTGTTTGGACATCCAATCCATACCTAGTACTACTTCCAAACCTTTAGTTCCGAGTACTATTAGATTAGCATAAAAATCTATGCCATGGATTCGGATAGGGACGGCCTTGCAAATTTGCCTAGCTTTGATGGTTGAACCAGGTATTTGAACAATCATAACATGCTTCAATTTGGTTGGTTGAATCTTACTAGTGCATGCAAATTCTTCAGTAAAAAATGAGTGCAATGCTCTAGAATCAAACAACACTCTTGCAAGTACTGAGTTAACAGAAAGCATACCCAACATGACATCTGGCGCTTCTTGGGCTTCTTCAGCATTCATGAGAAAGAGACGGCCGTTGCGGTTGAGTGAGTTCCCTAGAGCAAACCTTCTTCCGGGTTGAACATGACGCTGCTGCTGAGCTGGGGCATTTGCATTGGGGGATGCAGCAATCTTTTTGGGGACTCATTGGAATAATGCCCTTGGTTCCACATTCATAACAAGTCACTTGGCGACTTGTCCTTCGCTGCAACAGGCACAACATTGCTTCCAGTCCTTGGGGCAGTGTTGGTGTTGATGGAAGCATGGTTATTGTTGAACTTTGGTGGAGCACGGTTGAAATTGCTAGAGTTGACGGGGTTGTTGTGGTTTCCTCCGGGCCTTGGGTTTCCACAGTTGGGATAGGTCGGACGGTTCATCGGGGGTCTATTGTTTCTTGGGGCAAATCCTGGAGATGGGTTGGGGCGATACTTTGGTGTATGATGGGTTCCTGGTTGATGCATCATGCGACGCTTGCGGTTCTCATTAACTTGGTTGATCTTTCCTTCCATCTGAATGGTAGAGTCAACTAAGGCTTCAATATCTGCGAAGGGGATATTGACTAACATTGTCTGCATTTCATCATGCAGACCATTCTGGAATCTCTCTTTCTTCTTGGCTTCAGTGTCGATCTCATCTGGTGCATACCTAGCTAATGACAAGAATTTGTCACGGTATTCCACTACTGTCATCCTTCCTTGTTTCAGTTCCCTGAATTCATCTCTCATCCTCTTGATTAAACCCGGTGGCACATGGGTTCTGCTGAACTTGACTTTGAACTCTTCCCAAGTCATCAGCTGACCTCCTGTCATTGCGTGAACGCTGTTCCACCATGCTCTTGCATCTCCGGCCAGATAGTGGGTAGCAAACAACACTTTCTCGTTAGCTTCCACTCCTGCCACTTCTAGATTGTTCTCCATGGTTTGCAACCAATCATCTGCATCTAGGGTCTCTTCTGACTTAGTGAAAATAGGTGGATTGGTGTTCTGGAAATTCTTGAGCTTATATACATGGTTGTCTTGATTTCCATGGCCTTGATTGTTGTTGGCCATCTGAGCTATCTGTTGAAGGGTGGCTAGGTTGGCTTGACGTTCGACTCTTTCGGCTTCGCGGTCAGAAACCAACATTTGCAAGAGTTGCAACATCGGGTCCGGGGCTGATTTGCTTCCTCCTCTAGGCATCTAAAGATTGATGTAGATCATGAGAAAAGAGGGGAATTTCTAAGGTTTAGGGGTTTTTGAAAAGTTTTTAAAGTTTGACTCAGATACAGTGGGACCAATACAACTCACTAACGCTAGTGCTCAAGTGCTACTACTCCTTGGAGTTAGTGTCCTCATCATCATCATCATCATCGATGAAGGTGAAGTCATCCTCATCGGTGAAGAAGTCCATAGCCTGATCCTCCAGAAAGTCATCATCATCGCTGAGATAGGAGTAGGGGTCTCCACGAAGGTCTTCCCCTGCATTCTCCCTCTCGTCCAACTTCATATCTATCTCGTGGATGGTCTCCTCCAAATCCATGATCCGGTGGCAAAGACGGGCAATGATATGCTCCTTCTTGTCGAGCTGACAGCGATGAGACTTGCAATCCTTCACTAGCATGGCGATGGTCTGATCCTTCTTGGCGACGATGGTGTACTTGTGGTTGGCGTAGGAACGGTCATTGTCCAACTCCTTCTGACGGTCATACATCATGAAGTTGAGGTGGTCCAATTGACTCTTCAGCTCGTGGTGATATGGGGCCTCCAGTGGCTGTCCCATAACATCACGCCTTGGGTAGAACTCAAAACGGGTACCCTTGATTTGATTGATACTCTGCCCACACAGACGGGCAAGAGCTTCCTGCATTGCCCTGGCTAGTCCATCGAGCCAGTTGTTCTCTCTTAAGGTGAACTGAATTCCCTCTGCAGTGGGAGGTTCAATCTTTCCTCGGAGACTTGCAACAACTAGCCACTGCAGATCTTCTCCTTACTGATCATTGAGCTGAGCTCCGAAGAACTCGGGGTGCGGACGCTCCAGCATCTCTGACAGCTAGTCCAAGTCACGCTCAAAGATGACGTCTCCTCCATTCCCCAGCTGATAAAACTTGATGTACTTCACGTCCATCTATAAGAATATAGGATGAGTAAGTTAGTAGAGTGATCAAGTGTGTCAAATTTTATGTACTTTTGCAAGAATTTTTGAGTAACATGAATTTTCATGAAAGAATCCAAGTGATAAGAATGAGAATAAGTTTTTGTAAATACTCACTTCCTTTGACTTTGAAACTAAGTTTTTGATTCAAACGTCCATTCTAACTAGGGTCTCATATGGTCAGGATGACTCTGATACCATCTTGTCAACACCCAGATTTTTAATCCGAGATGTCTGTTATGCCATACATCGCAATCCCAGGATTACCATTTTTGCGAGACATAACAGATTTGGATATCACAGTACATCATCCATTACAAACCAAACATAAGGTCTTACACAAATAAGGATCTCATGATCCAGTTCTTAATACAACTTAAGCAGCGGAATAACGTAAAGATAATGATAGCATGGGCGGAGCTCCATCTTCAGGGTCACAGGCAATGATGACGATGGGAGATGATCCTAGTTGTCGTAACCTTCCTGCGGTCCGTCATCCTGATACTCCTCTTCATAGTCTGGCCACGGGAATAGCCAGGGACAAATCCATGAGTACTCTTTAAGTACTCGCAAACTAATACTAATAAGAGAAGTGGTTTTGAATAGGATATACTAAGCTCTAGGGTTGTTTTGCAACAAGCTAGATTTACCTCTACTAAGTTCAGAAGCAAAGAAAGCTAGTTGAAAGTTTTATAACACCTAAATGGGAACTTGAATTTTCATGTCACAACTCTGTTGTGGTCAAGTCAAAGTGATAAATCATTCTATAAGTCATTTTGAAAATATCTGACGATACAACAGTATGGCCACTCCAACTGTCCATAACCGCGGACACGGCTATTCGAATGGTTTGACACTCTCCAGAGATTGTACACTTTCACCACAACATTCGATACATCCGTCAGGAACAATCCTGAATTCACCATACTCAGTATGCGGATAATCAATCCTAACCTTTCAATTACACGCCCTAGTATAGGCACCTCTCCTGTGAGTTTGGCCTCCCAACCATGACCAACTGTCATCTTGGGTACTGCACAGGTGGACAATCTTCACAAGGTAGCCTCAGCTCAGACCTTGGACGCAAGGGAACCCATACTAAGGTATATAAATTTCCAGTCAAGCCCTACCCAAATTTTGGGTATTGTGGTTGTACGGTAAAATTGGAATGGTATCGCATCTAGAAAACCATCAGTTTTATAAAGGGCTAAGGCTCATGCCTTATCATTTTCATCATCAAAATCATCTGGTGTTCAGAAACACATGTCAAAACATTTCAGTAGAATGACTCATCATTCTAAGGTTTTCATAACCATTTTCACCAAGTATTCCCATCTAAAGTTGATCAAGTTTTATGCTTAGCACTAGCATCTACAAGTGGGGGTAATCACTAATGAGGGGTGGTAAACAAGTGTATCTTATCTAAGTAAATCTCATGCCTCAGGATGACATCAAGATTATCTAACTTAGGCCAAGTTTTATGCTCTTTATGGTACCTTCAATTATCTTTCTAGAATCTACAAGTCACTAAGTAAACTCTAAGAGAAAGCTTTTATAAAGAAGATAAAGTATTAAGCTTGCAAGTAAAACTAGGATTGGTTATCTAGTGGGGTAGGCTTGCAAGTAAAAACTAGGATGGTGTGTCAAGTGGGTATAATCACATATGCTTAAGGCATATAGTTGGCATAGTAACAAGCAAGTAGTAGCTTGCTAATCTATCAGTATAAGCTTGCCTTGTGCAGAGCAGTGGTTGAAGTTCTCCTCGGCTTCTTCCTCGTAGTATCCTCCTTCCTCCTCGTATCCTTGGTCGGTACTAGCGTCTAGAAATAAATAAGAGGTACACAATCACCAAACAATACTTAACTATTGCTAAACATCACACAAAGGTTCACACTAGGTGATCTAGCATCATCACTAACATTACAAGATTAAGGCACTTGTCCCATTTATTTTATTTGAGAAAAGTAATTTCTACTCATTGAAAAACTACTTAAGATTTAATATTCTCCAACTCAAACATGGGATCATGTTGACACATGTCATCACCACATATTTCAGTACATGGGAATGTGATTTAAAGCGGTGTCACAATTTAATAAGGTTTAACCATTTTAATTTATTTAATTAAAGTGACTAGTAATGCCTATGTGGCATTCTTTTATTACTTGATCATTATTTCTATAAGTAAACCTATATGTTTTTATATATTCTTAAAGGTACGGTCAAATGTGATTTTTGAGAGTTGGAATCAACTCAAAAGCTTTTATGGTTGAATTTTGAAAAATGTTTGAATGCAGAAAAGCTTCTGCCTTGTTATTTTTACCATTGGTGATCTACAATTCTAAATGGTTTGAATCCAACGGGCTTGGATTAATAATTCTAGTACCTTTCTAGCAAAATTGGTTTCATGCATTTTGGTTCAGTGAATCGAGTTGGGTTGATTTTTGAATCTAGGTACAGAACTGTGTTTGAAATTAAATGAATAAAACTAAATTTTAATTGCTGGGTCGCGCGGGAGGTTTAACTGGGCCGGCCCACTATGTGGCCAGCACGCTGGAGGGGAGGTTATGGCCCCCACGCGTCAGTGAGACAGTGAGGGGTGAAGCGGTACGGGGTGATCTAGGCCGCACGATCTAACTCTAATTGAACGCCTCTAGTTCATCGTCCACGTCCGGCAGTGCCGGCAAGACAGAACCCTAGCACGGCAGGTGGGGGGCGTGGGAGGCTCACCGGGGCTCAGGCGATGGTCGGCGACGGGGGCGAACGAGGAAGTCGACGACGGCGGTTCTCCTGGTACCGGCAGCTTCTCCTGGGATGCCTCCAATCGACGGCGCCTCTCCTCCTCTACAGCAGCGAACTCCGGTGAAATTCTGGCCACCTGGTGCTCGCCTTGCTCCGGGAGTGAGTGGGTGTGATCATTGAGAGGTGGGGAGTGAACTGGTGTGAAGAAAACGAGCGGGGGAGGTCTCCTTTTATAGTGCCTGAAGGGGACCGACGGGCGCGGGCTGAGCTCGTCATGGGTCGACGGCACAGAGGGATAATGGCCTGGGCGACGGTAGGGGCGGTACTGTGCTCCCTGGCAAAGCTCAACGACATGCTCCCTGACTAAGCTGCCTTGCTGTTTGGCCTGGTTGTGGATCAGATCAAGTGAAATGGATTTTCACTTCTATCTTTTTGCTAATTACTATCCTGGTGAAACTTGCCCATTTACTTTGTTGATGATGTTGTTCTGAGGCTTGTTTGATATAAAATAATAGATATTGCACATTGGTGAAACTTTCCCATTTTAAAACTCCATGAAGTAATATGAACAGTGCACTTCAATGTTCACCACTGAGAGTAAAAATAACCAACTAACCTTTTATTTCTTTTTGAGTTGTTTTTCTTATTTTGCAGGAACAAGATCTGGATGCTCAAGATGTAGTATACGAATAGATATGTAGTATAGGTTTTTATTGTAATCTTCATTTAATTCTTTTGTACAGAATCTTGTAATAATATTCTTATAATTTAATAAAGTTTCATTTTATTGTAATTAACTTACTGTAATGTGTTCTTTTATTTTTTGTATCATTCTCACTTTGTCATATTTTTAAGGAATAAAGAAAAGAAATAAGAATTTAATTCTTATTTGAGTTTCCTTGCCTTAAATTCTTATTATTGTTTAATATATATTTAATATAATCAAACAATGTTTCTAAACCATTTTGGAAAACACTTAATCTACTAACTTCTAATTTTTTAAATCTTTCCAAAATGATTTAAATTCCAAATTTGAATTCATATTATTCCCCCCAAAACTCATTAATTCCTAAAGGTCATGTCAAAATTTATATCAATCACTATAAAGAGCTATTCCTACCTCTAGATAGTGAAGAAAACTCTGATCCCTTTAGGTTTTTTGTTTGGCAAAAAAATTACCCAGATTTTTACAGATGAATGCATGCACATGCTCAGATTCTTATTTCTACCCTTTGTTGGTTCCTAAATGCTAGGGTGTTACACATAGATCTCTGCAAAGATTTCCTCTTGCCGGCGATTATAGAATAGGGGATCCAAGCAAAGAGGATCACGCGGAACAAGGTAGGGATCAATCCTATGAAAATCTGCATACGCTTTCTGAGGCCACTTGGAAATCTTCCTTTTGGTGACATCGGGTCCAGATGCAGTTGCCTTCTTCTGAGAAGCTAGAGTAGGCCGCTTCCCTTCAGCTGCAGCAGCACGATGAGCAGCAACAGCTTTCTGATGGGCGGTCTGAGTTGAAGGACGTAGAACTTCTAGATCATCTTCATCAATCTCTGAAGGCCCTATAGGAACACGGTTACGCTTGCCTCCACGGGAACCACCTCGCCCTGAGAAGAAAGCATAGAATAGGAAGGAAGGGGGTAAGTGCATAAGTTTGAAGAGGAAAAACAAAGAGAGATTGAAAAAATACACATAGTGAATCAAATATGGTGCGCCGTAATTTCCGGTGAACCACCGAAACTTCCGGTGAAAAAGCCACCACCGGAAGTTCCGCCCGTGACTCACCGGAACTTCTGGTGAAGTCACGAACACGGCGGTTCAACAGGAAACTACACAGATTCTAGATCTAGGTTGCATATGTACGGATTCACACAAATGTATTGGTTCAATCTACTCTAGAAAGGGTACCTAGGGCTACCAAGACCTCCCAACAAGTTCTAGCCAAACAACAAGCCTAGACATGGTGAACCCTAACTCAAGCAATGGAATGAGCAAGATATCCATTAATGGAGGGAGTTGAGGGAAAATACCAGGGGCCATGGCGGGAGATCGAGGTGGGGAAGGATCCCACGGAGCAGATCTAGAAGAGGGTGGCCGAAGATGGAGGGGTCGGTACACCTTCGTGGGATCGGGGTCGTCGGCTGCTGCTCCATGTATATTGTGGGTATTGGGGAAGAAAACTAGGAGTGGTCCCTGTTTTCTCCCAGGGCCCACATTATATAGGTCGAAGAGCCTCATCGGAATTTCCGGTGAGTGACCGGAATTTCCGATGACCCGGAAGTTCTAGGCCTAGGCGGTAATACCTGAGTCCGGGAGAAGTTTCAGAGAACTTATCACTGACCGGTACTACCGGCATCTGGCCGGAAGTTCCGGTGATGCCAAAAACACCATCCCAGGTTTTGAAGACAAGGATGAACTTGTGAAGAGATTAGAAAGGGCTTGGGGAAAGGAAAGGCTTGGGATAGAGAGATCAAACTATGAAGAACCAAATAGACGAACAATACAAAGAAAAAAATTGCAAGAAATAAGCATACAAACAATACAAGAGAAATAACCAAGGAACACAAAGGGTCGGTGGCCGAGGCCACCTATATAAGAGTAAATGGCTTGACACCGCGAAGATATTTCTTGGGTTCATTACCAACACTCATCATGAAGCTCAAATGGTCTCCTTGAGAGACTATAGAGGATGAAAAATTTAATGTGCGCATAACAGGGATAGTGTTTGTTCATAAGAGGAACTACACTCCCTTAAGTCGATTCCTACATCCAAACAAAGATACACGTTGAGACATGGGTAGGTGTGCAAGGTACTCAAGCCACATTGCTTGAATCTATGATATTTATCTCATACTTTAACTCCCGGAACCTTGCTTCATCAAGGGGCTTCGTGAATAGATCCGCAAGATTAGACTTGGTGGGAACATACTCCAATGAAATGTCTCCTCTTGCAACATGGTCCCGAATGAAATGATGACGAATCTCAATATGCTTGGTACGGTTGTGTTGCACGGGATTGTGAGCAATGGCAATGGCACTCTCATTGTTACAAAGAAGAGGCACCTTGTCAAAAGATAATCCAAGACCCTTCAAAGTTTGCTTCATCCAAAGCAATTGTGCACAACAACTAGCTGTGGAAATGTACTCAGCTTCGGTAGTGGACATAGACACACAGTTTTGTTTCTTTGAGGACCAACACACCAAGGATCTTCCAAGAAATTGACAAGCACCAAAGTTTGACTTCCTTTCCACCTTGTCTCCAGCCCAATCCGAGTTTGTGTAACCAATGAGATCAAATCTGGCTCCCTTGGGGTACCACAACCCAAAGTTTGGGATATGAACCGAATATCGAAAAATTCTCTTGACCGCCACCATGTGGATTTATTTTGGTGCGGCTTGGAATCTTACACATACCCACACTCAACATAACATCCAGTCGGGATGCACAAAGATAGAGCAAAGAACCAGTCATAGAGCGATAAGTTTTTGATCCACGTCCTTACCCTTAGGATCGAGTTCAAGATTAACCTTAGTTGGCATGGGAGTCTTGGCACCTTTGACTTGATAAATCTTGAACTTCTTGAGCATGTTGTCGTTATATTGCCGCAAGTAAGCCATGGAGGGGTCCTCACAGAGCGTGTTTAGAGACGTGGGGTAAGGCGGAAGGTTGGCAGGTGCGAGGTGACACAGCTTACCCAGGTTCAGATCCCACGACGGTGGCGGAATCCTACTCCTGCTATAAATCACTATAACGGCAATACGCCAGGTTACAGGGATCGGTTCGCTATGCGCAATATGAGTTGTGTCGTCTGACTATTTCCCTAAAGGCTCCTCTAGGTGTGGTTTATATAGTCGCCAGATCCTAGGGTTACAGGGAAAGTCCTAGCCGGATAGGTTATAGAGTCCTACATGGTATACAACTAGTCTAACATGTCTTGTACTCCAAGGCTCCGGGTACGCCGATGACTCCACCATATCCTTCCTTCATACGGCATGGGCCTCCCTTCTGGATCCATCTAACTGGGCCACCCAGTAGGCCATAGGCCTTGCTACCAACTATGGGCCACCCGGGTTATCTGGATTAGAGACATGCAATGGTGATACCCATTTAGCATATCCCCAACAGTAGCCCCCGAAGAACTCCGAGATCTTGCGCCGTCTTGCCTCTTCAAGTTGAATGCTCCGGCTAGATGAATATCGGCAAATCGTAAAGCAATATCTTGTAGTCCTCCCAAAAACCCCGTGATGCTCTTCGTCTTTGATATGTAAGTCGGAGAATTACTGACCATTCCATCATACTCTTCTCATAGTCGGATGGGATCCGTCCATGCCGAAATCTTCAGATGGGACTGATCACCTGCCCGTGTCAGTAGGGTGTCATAGACCATAGGTCAGCGATGCCTCATAACTCACACTTGCAGAGAACATAATCATATCTGCTTTTCTCGTGTGAAGGATACGAAACATTGGCGGCTATGGTGGGAACATGGCGAAATTTCCGCGCATGCTCGCACACGCTGTCCACGCATAAACCATTGGATCAACTTGCACGAATCTTGACGCCGAGTATTGTATATTATAACTGCGGTGACATTTATCTTTTCACATCATTCTTCCTTGCATCATTGTCTTCCTCCAGCCAAACCTCTCCTCGAGCTCCTCACGCACACAGAAAAACCCTAACCTTTTTCCAATCTCCAGTCACCTTCCATCCACCCCAATGGCAAGCAGCAGCAGCGCGCCATCGATGGCGGTGTCTGGTGAGGCTACCGCCAGGACATCTAGCACTGTTCATGTCCCACCAGAGGGCGTGGTGGTGCCGCGCAGTGCGGTGGTCCAGTCCACTGGCGGCGACCAAATTCCAACGGGGCTATAGCCGTTGGAGGACGAAGCGGACTCGCACAAAGGAGAATAGCGAGGTTCGGACATCTCTGAGAGCGATATCAAGGCGATGCTCGCTGAAGGGTACCTCCCCGTGATGGAGGTCCTGGTCTGGCGGGCGGCACCGGCCGGCGAGGTCGTACCCTCTTCCCAAGACAGAGAAAATGTAGACCTCAAGGCCCAGTTCGTGCGTGGCATCTCCCTCCCAATTTTCGACTTCTTCATCCAAGTCCTTCAACACTTCCAGGTTCAACCTCAGAACCTTTCTACGATTAGCATCCTCGCTCTTAGCAACTATGCGGCATTATGCAAGGGATACCTAGGAATTAGGCCTAGGTAAGATCTGTTCATTTACTTCTTCACTGTGAAGAGGGAACCCGGGGTGAGCAAGGAAGAGCTCAGAAATTGTGGAACTATTATCTTTAAGATCCGGCTTGGCCGGCAGTTCCCCGACATCGTGGGACACGAGTCCTGCAAAAAACTGGCAAAGGACGTTGTAACACCCTCGCCTGATAAGGCTGAGTTCATGTGTATAGTGCCAATCCCTGGATCGGTTCACTGGCACACACAGTACAAAATGATACCAAATATAACTGTGCATCATAAATACAACGAATATGATCCAAAATTTACATTATTTATTCAAGTACACAGCAGAAAACGAATACAAGGTAGATCTCCATCCTCCAAATGTTCCACAGGCGAACAATTGTTGAGTGGAGTCTCGCGACCTATGAAGGATCACTCAGATACGATACAACCTGCAACATGAAACGTTGCAGCCACGAATGGTCAATACATTGAATGTATGGCAAGTAGGCTAAAGTGGTTAACAACAGATCTATCAACTACATGCTTATTTTGCCAAGTGAAGTTCAGGCTCATTTGCATAAAGCAACAGTTTTATCCTAACATTTGTAACAAAGTAGTTTTCCAATACGATAAATAGGACACTCTGGTTCACTCTGTGTGCTCCTACCCAATTATGTTCACCCAACAAGTTTTAAGTAATTAAGAAATAAGGATGAGTGAGAAATATCATAGCATCGATTGTCGCTCAAATTGTCCATAATCATGGACACGGCTACACTTAGTTTATACACCTCAGGGGGTTAGTACACTTACCCATGTGACTTGGCCAGCCCAGCTGCACCACCACTCTCATATTGGGTGATGATAGGAGAAGTCCAAGAAGGAACCGTCGAAGTAGCTCCCCAAACCCGACACGCACCGTCCAACCTACACTATCTACATCTCTCGGATACGGGTTCGAGTTACCACAACCCATCGAGTTCAACCAACCGCCCATTTCATTATTGACACATGGTTGCACACAAAAGCTACCAAACAAAGAAACCAATCCTTTCTCAAAGGTAATCAAGGCATTCCCACCATAAATCCACACTCGATGACCCAATCAATGCCACTCTGTGTGGTTCATTAAAACATATTGGTTTGTCATTTAGCAAAACATAATCCTTTCAAAACATATAACTTTTCATGATGTGATTCCCTTCCTCGTCTAAATAGCATAGCTAAGCAATCTACCAATACGATGGCTCCTAAACAAGGAATACTAGGGAATAATATGGGACATAGCATAGCATATACACATCAATTCCTACATATGCAATTCTACAAAACATCTATAATGCATAGGAAAACAATAGGACATTTATGACCAAGATAGCACCACTTGCCTTTGTTGTAGATGTAGTCGATTAGATAATCCTCACAGTTATAATGGCCTCTTTCGCAATAACCACAACACTTGCAATCATAGTAGTTGCAATCACAGTAGTTGCACTCCTCGCAATCTAACGTTTGAAGCAAACACAACAAACACACCATTCAAACATTGCAAACATGCAACAGTGCAACATTACAAGAAAACAATGATGAACAGATGCATGCATGACGATTTAATGAGTCACAATGGTTGCATTTAGTGTTCTGAATATAATTAGATTACATGATGCATGTGGAAAGTCATTTAATGCACTAAAGCTTTTATTACTAAAGTTGTATTGATTTAATATGGTGTATACCACTTTAATCGAACTAAATATGTTTATGTCGTATTAAATTGTGAACTAGATGCTACTGGATAGAGATAATGCAATTTAGAGACAGTGGCAATTTGAATCACCTAAAAAGGAGTTATAGATATTTTCCTATGATTAAAACACTATTTTAATGGGTTTAAATATTTCGGTATGAGTTTCTGTTTTAACAGTACCAAATAATTTTTCATGCAATTTCTCTGTATAGATATTGTCAATACAAAACCTTAGCACTTGGATTCACCCTAATCGGAGTTATAGATCTTTTTGTATGATTTAAATAGTGTTTAATGGGTTTTAAATGATTCATATAGTTTCTGTATCCTAAAAATCAAACTAAAATTATATCTGTAATCTTCACGGAATTCTGAATCCACGGACATATTATTTGTAATTTTCTGAGCAGTATTTATTTTCTTATGAATTTATTACTCTAAATAAGCCATTAAACCATTTAAATCTTCACGGCAAAACCTTACAGTCAAAGGCTGAACTAATTACATATTAATGATCTACATGGAACCAGCTTTCCATCGGTATATCATTTATATTTTTGTGACAAGCAATTAATTTACTATGAATTTAATGATTTATAAAGCCATTAAAACTAATTAAATTGCTACGGGTTAAATAATCGGCAAAGGCTAGATCCAACCAGATATTATTAATGTACATTACAGTAGCATCAATTTGATATATTGTTCATATTTTTCGGAGTTACAGATAATTTCTTATGAATTTATTAACCTAAAAGACCATTAAAACCAATTAAATTACTGCAGTAACCACGTACAGTAAAAGTTGGATCTATTCTGATAAGATGATTCTACGTAAAATTATCTTCAATTTGATATATTATACGCAATTTTTGGACGTGGTATGAATTTCTAATGAATTTTACAAGTTAGATCTATAATGTGCAATTTTAAATTCGAACGGAATATTCCAGGAAATATTCCGCTGACTGGACAGGTTGACTTTGCATGCTGACTGGGACTAGATGTTGACCTGACGTTGACGTAGCATTGATGAGGAAGCTTACCGGGATGACGACATGGCACGCACCGGTTTGATTGAATCTCGACCGTCTGGATAGGATCCGGTGGCTAGAAGAAAAGATTGACCTGATTTTGGCTCAGA
Source organism: Avena insularis (assembly GCA_023614405.1). Taxonomy (NCBI): domain Eukaryota; kingdom Viridiplantae; phylum Streptophyta; class Magnoliopsida; order Poales; family Poaceae; genus Avena; species Avena insularis. The sequence goes on along the minus strand of CM042685.1, from coordinate 123,730,635 downwards.
ATAGACAAGAAACATATCTGTGTTAGAGAGACAAATCTGTAGGTCAAATTGAAAAACTTAGAACATGAAAGTTGCGGGTAATCATTATTCCTACCTTCTCACCAAAGGAATTTGGATTTGAAGAAACGAGCGCGAGTACATCTTGGACTTACACCGTAAGATCTGAAATATTGCGATGCGAAATTATCCGGCTGTGATGGATCAAAAGAGGTGAGGTTTGTCGGGATTGAAAGATTTCGACGAGTTCTACAACTTTCGTTTTTTGACCGAAAGCAAACGACGTAGTCTAGATGGGTTAAAAAGCGAAATACGATTCGGGCATATGTAGATTCGGGATTTTGAGAAGGAAAACTCATACCGTTGTGGCTCCACGAGTTTATATGGAGGTTTAGGACAGTGGAGAGATAGGTTTTGGAGTAGGGAATAAGTAGAAACAAACGGAAGTCGATTTGGAGTTGTAGATAAAAAGTTACGAGTGTTTGAATAGAGATAGGTCTAGAAAATAGGTTTTTGCACGAATTTTAAAGCAACCTGGGACACGATCGGTACGTGCCTGGCTGGTTCGGTCGGGTCGGTCCGGGTGGGCCTGCCCGTTTAGTTTTTTTTTTCTTTTTACTTGTTTCCCTCATATCTTTTGCATATGAACTCCAAATGACACGATTCTTGTTTCTAAAATTTTCTAAAATCGAATAGATCATTGTAGGATCATATTTGTAATCTTTTTACTAGTTTGCAAATAGTGGATTTATAAATCCTTGTATATTTCATTTTATTTATATCTTTATTTGTTTGTATTTATTTCATAACTTTTTCATAATAGCTCCAAATAGGCTCAATTTTGTTTCTAAAATTTTGTAATATTAATTGGATCTTTTTAGGCTATAATTTAGCAATAATCGCTGCCTTAGCAATAGTTGGTTTTATAAAGTCAATTTATTACCTTTAGGAACATTTGAGCAAATCAACTATAGGATTTAGATACCAGGATTTGGATTCAGTTTGTGAGAACTTTGCATGGATGTAATGAAATGCTTATGAATGCTTCATGATTTTCATTTTGAAATCTTGCACACCAATTCTACAATCCATATTCAATCCATGCCCTTTTGCCTATATGGCTACTTAGGTAATAACAAAAGAATATAAGATTTTGAATTCAAGGTTGAGAGGATTTTCTATTCAAAAAGTTTTTTCTCTTTGAGAATTTTCAACATAGTCAAACAATCAATCAAACTTATTTATTTATTTCACATTCCAAAATTAGGAAAATTTTGGGATGTGACAGACGTACTTCTATGGCCCAAATATCCCTCTGGCTGGCCGAGAAGCATCATACCCAGACTTTGTCGACGGGGCCGCCGCTGAAGCCCTGACATGGATATCACAAGCCCTCCTCCCCTCCAACGACGAAGCCTCTCGCGCCGTAAGGCAGATTGACTGGTTCGTAGAGATGGGTCTGACCGGCTTAGACCTAGCCATGTGATGTCTACGCACTTCTATTCTTGTAGACAGTTGTTGGGCCTCCAAATGTATAGGTTTGTAGAACAGCAACAAGTTTTCCTTAAGTGTATTACCAAGGTTTATCGAACTCAGGGAGGAAGTGGTCAAAGGTATCCCTCTCAAGAAACCCTGCAATCAAGATACAAGAATTCTCTTATGTCCCCAACACACCCAATACACTTGTCAGGTGTATAGGTGCACTAGTTCGGCGAAGAGATAGTGAAATACAAGTAGTATGGATGATTATAAGTGGTAACGGTACCAGAAAAGAGCTTTGATGGGAGGAAGAGACTAAAGGCAATCTGAAATAAAGATGGAAGCAAGCAAACATGTCATGGATCTAGTTTCAAACGGTGTTTCAATGTTTAGAAAAAAGTCCTAGGGATCATACTTTCACTAGTGAACACTCTCGTATAAATATTTTCTCTTTATGATATTACTCTGAACTACTCTCTGGTTGGATAACTCTAATCCATGGTAGGGCTACAAAAGCACGCCTTGAAGTTTGGAATCCCCATCTAGATAACCCCATACTATCACCTTGAGCGCTAGATGGTTCCTTCAAACACCACAATTTCATAAAGACATCCAACTCCAAATATAACTCATGAAAAATATTTATGTAATCTCTAGCCTAAGTGCCACATAGTGTGCACGCTGTCACTTTCACACACATGGGGAGAGCCGGAGATCTATTAAAGCACTTGAGTGGAAGAGTAGATCTACTTGATTACAAATCTCATGACCACAATAAGATCACGCATACAGAGAGAGATGAACACATAGCTACCGGTAGAGCCCTTAGCCTCGAGGAAGAACTACTCCCTCCTCATCATGGGAATCAGCAATGGCGATGGACATGGTGGTGGATATCGATGGAGATGGCTCCGGGGGCAATTCCCCGTCCCGGTAGGGTGCCGGAATAGAGAATTTTGTCCCCCGAATCTCCCCTTCGGTGGCGGCGGCGCTGCGAAACTTTTTGTGGATGTATGCTGATTCATCTAGGGTTTTTGCCTCGGGGGCTTCTTATAGGCGAAAGGTCAAGGCGAGGAGGCAGCCAGGGGGGCCACACCTGGTGGTGGCGTGGCCAGGGTGGGCCCGCGCCACCCTAGGGTGTGCCCACCCTGGTGCCCTACTTCGTCTCTGCTTCGCGTTTCCGTATTGCTCCGGGAAAATAGGCAGATTGGCTTTTGTCCCGTCCAATTCCAAGAATATTTATTTTTTAGCTTTTTTGAAACCAAAAACAGCAAAAACAGGAACTGATACTGCAACATCTTGTCAATAGGTTAGTTCCAGAAAGTGTATAAAAATACCTCAAAGTGTAGACAAAACATAACACAAATGATATAAAACAAGCATGGAGCTTCAAAAAATATAGATACGTTTACAACGTATCACCATGTGCTGATTCGTCAGGTGGATCCAGCCTCTGCAGCACCGCGTGAAGCTTATGCACCAGTACACCAAGGATAGGAAAGATAGCTTCCGGATTTCGGAGGACAACTTCTCCAGTGACTCCGCCAAGCTTCGTCTCAAGGACATAGTCAAGGTGAAGGATCAGAAGCGTAGCTTCACCATCACCTACGACATGTTCGAGGGCGGAAAGTGCCCAGAGGTACTCATTTATTTTCCGTGTATGGCATATACTCCTGTTCTTCCGTCTTGCACATACCTTTGCATCTAACACTTAGGATTCACTTAACAACTAGGGAATCTGGACGAAGGCAGCATGGCTTCCCAAGTCTATGACCCCGAGATGAAGGAAGTCAGTGTCGTGTCCGACGCCGAGGTCCAGTTGGCACGAAAGCGGAAGAGCTCCACCTCTGATGCTACTGACAGAGGCAAGAAAAAGAATATGAAGGGTGGAGCCTCCAATAAATCCACCGCCTCCCTCGAGGCGGAGAAAATAAGAATGACGGGTATCCTATTGAACAAGGCACCAACCATTGTGTAAGCTTCTTATCATCCAACATCGTCTTTTGCTCATCTTATTATTGTACTTATACTTTTGCACATTTCAGGAAAAAGGCTAGTGTGAGTTTGAAGAAAACCTCCAAAACATCGGGGGTGTCTAAAAACATTAAAGAAATGTGTGTCCAGGCGTCTCCCGCCATCGCCCCTCCTACTCCTAGCATCCAGCCTTCTGCCACACCCGCTGGATCTCTGACAAAGGTAACATCTGAACCTTCCGCCATGGAAGTGGACCCAACTCCTTCTCAAGAGGTCCCAGATGCTACCGTGGAGCTCCACGTTGCTGGTGAACAGGCGACACATGAGAGCACATCTTCCAAAGTGGCTGAAGATCCGGCTAAGGATGCCACTGGTAGCAGTAAGGCAATAATGGACGGCGGAACTTCTGCCCAAGGCGGAGCCCTTGCACCCAAGACGCCAACTGAGCTTCCCAAGATTGTATATCCGGTGCTCACACGTAGTAGCTCAGTTCTGGCTCCTGGTGCTACGCCGACCTCTCCTACGTGTGGCCTTGAGGAGCTACTCAAACAGGCGGAGATTGTCCGAGTTAATACGCTTGCTTTTAGCAAGATATTTTATAAGAGCGCCAGCAACGTCAAGATCATCGCACTTGTAAGTTTTGTATGCCTTTTGCATTTCATATGTAGTATCCCACTATATCCCCTGAGGATTTAGATGGAAAACCATAGGTCTTTGGATTTGAATGCTCTAAGAGTAACTAAGCTAGAAACTTTTCACTATATCCCCCAAGTATTTAGTTTGAATGAAATATTCCGACTAGATACTTTTAGAGTAGAATACATAGTGTTTTTAAATTTTAATACTGTATCCCCCAAGCCTCTAGTTGAAACAGAATTAGTTCTGACTAGATGCTTTAAATAAAGACTAAGCATAGTTTTGAGTTTTAAAAATCGTACTGTAGCCCTCATGCCTCTAGGCGAATATTTATCCGCATAGATGCTCCAAATAGACTAAGTAACTTTTCTCTTTTTACAGAATGAGAATACTCGGATGACTGCCGCCAATCAAAAGCCATAAGATGCGTGTGGACCTCGAAGCTAAAAAGGGTAAAACAGTCTTCTTGAAGGGACAGATCACCAAGGCCAAGGATATTGTTGAGCAATCCAAGCATATACAGGAGCTGGATAGCGAAAACAAGATCCTGAAGCAGGAGAGGGCTGACTCGCTAAAGATGCACGAAGATGCATTAGCTGACGTGCAAGAATCTACAAACACAGAAATCAACCGCCTTAAGGAGGAAATTGCAACCGTCAACGAGCAGAACAAAGCTGCCGACGAGCAAAATACTAGGAACCTTGAGGCTTACAAGATCCTCCGGAAGGAACGGGACTCCATGGCGGAAACTCTAAACCAAGATGAGGATAGCATCTTGGGTAAGCATTCTCCGTCTTGTACTTCTGTAAACCATGTACTTTGGTCTTATTGTGTTGAACTCATGTACTCAAACATTTTGGTCAGAAATGCAGCTCCTATTGGTTTGATGTAACATCCTAGGATTAGCACCTAAATTATAGAGGACACATGTGTGTGCATTGCATTCATGCATCAGAAAATCCGGGGAATTTTCGTGCAAAACAAAAGAAGCTATAGAGGGATTGAGATCTCTCTTCTTCTGATGCAAACATCAGGGCAGGTGCGATAGATTTCGACATGACCTCTACTATACTTTTGTGTTTGAGGGGAAGAAATTCAAATTTGAATATTCAATTGATAAATCTAAATTCTAAAAGAATTTGAAATGGAATAATAATTGGAAAGTAAGTTGTGATAAGAAATAATAGGTGAACTCTTATTTATGAATAAGATACAATATTTATAGTTATCCAAATAAAAAATATAACTCAAATATAAATACAAAAGGAAAAAAGAATTACAACAATACATGAGAATTTAATTCATATTTATAAACAAGATATAATATTACAAGAATTCAGATTACAAACAGAAAGAAAATTTAACTTTATTAATATTATACAATATTACATTGTCTTTACAAATAAATTATAATAGAAAAAGAAAACAAGTAAACTTTATTGAATAAAATACAACAATATAATGTTTTTAAAATATTCAAACAAAAAAACAAATTACAATATTTAATAAAAAGAAAATCCTAAGCTACTATTCTTTTATCTCCTTCATCATCTGACATTTTATTTCTTCTTCTCATTTCCTGCAAAACAACACAAAATATAACAAAACAAAAAAAATAAAGGGAATTTTTTAGGATAATATTACTCTCAGACTGGCATAGTGTTGCAATGTTAGGTTCATCATTGAGTATGGGCTAAAGGGGCCAAATAGGATCTGTTCTTATCAAATTCATGTTTCAGCCTTGTGCATCATTAGCATAGAGTCAAAATTCCACTTGGCAAATAAAAATAAAGGTCAGGATCAGATAGTACCAAACTAGCCGAGCACATCCATAGCAAAAAGATCTCACAGATTAAACCTAGACAAGGGGAGGTTCCTGGACCAGCAGCTCACAAACAAGCATCTTACACATGCATGCAGGCATATGTGTTGTCAACACCACAAGGAAACAACAAGTAGAGAAAGAGCACCAGCCGTAGTAGAGCTGCTACTGTATCCTCTCTTCACATACACAACAAGACCAACATATCTTATACTAAGCTCAAGAACACGACAAAGAACATCGCTTGTTCTTAGCAGTTCTCTCTCAAGAAAACACAAATCACATAAACCAAGATTTCTACCAAATAAGAGTATCCCTGTTCTTATATGTCTATCATTACACCACACTGATCCTAACAATCAGCATACATAATAGCTTCCACAATCCAGCGAAAGAGTAGATGGGATCAGGAAGAGGAAGGAGGAGAGAGGAAGCTTATTAGCAGCAAGAAGAATTGGCCAACAGTAGCACAAGGGGAGAAGGCCAGCAGCAAGTAAAGCAGGAATCCAACAACATCAGGAGGGTAGAGTAACAAGAAGAGGAGCCAACAGTAACTGTCAACACCCATATTTTTAATACCAGATGCCTGTTATGCCATACATAGCAATCCCAGGATTACCATTTTTGCAAGACATAATAAATTGGATATCACAGTACATCATCCATTACAAACCATACATAAGGTCTTACAACAAATAAAGGATCACATTATCTAGTCTTAATACAATCATAGCAGCGGAATAACGTAATAAAAACGGTAGTGTGGGCGAAGCTCCATCTTCATGGTCACAGGCAATGCTGACGATGGGAGATGATCCTGGTTGTCATAACCTTCATGCGGTCCGTCCTCCTGATAGTCCTCTTCATAGTATGGCCACGAGAATAGCCAAGGACAAAGCCATGAGTACTCTTTAAGTACTCGCAAACTAATACTAACAAGTGAAGGGGTTTTGAGTAGGAAGTAGTAGGCTCTAGGTTGTTTTGCAAAAAGCCAGATTTATCTCTACTGAGTTCACAAGCAAAGAAAGCTAGTTGAAAGTTTTATAACACCTAAGTGGGAACTTGAGTTTTCATATCACAACCTTGTTGTGGTCAAGTCAAAGTCATGATTCAAATCACAAGTCATTTTGAAAACATCTGACGACGGAACAGTATGGCCACTCCAACTATCCATAGCCGCGGACGCGGATATTCGAATAGTATCTATAGAGGTCCCAACCTTTAATAAGGTAGAGATCCCTGTGTTTACAATGCTAGTCCCTGAATCAATAGCTAGCATCCACAGTTAAGATGTAATATCAAGAAACAAAGGTCATAATACAACTTTATAACCAGGAATAAAATAATTCATTACATCTTACATAGCTCATTTGGCTATCTCATTACAATGCAGCATAAATAACTATAGCATGGAGTCCTTCATCTTCAAAGTGCCACAGGCAGTCATGTTGGTTGTAGACTTGTAATCCTAATCAACAAACTTCCTAACATCAAACAAACCTGCAACATAATAAGTTGCAGCCACAAGGGTCAATACATTTGAATTGTGTTGGCAAGTTTCACTACTATGTAGAAATAAGTGGATCCTATCATTACATGCATATTTGGCTAAGTAGGGTTTAGGCTCATTTGCAGAAAGAAATATAGTTTTATCCTATCTTTTCAAAATAGTTTTGATATTTTGACAATCTTTCTGAACTCCTTGGAAAACTCCAAGTGCTTCTAATCCCTTGTTGCCACCATCAAGTTTTACTTTGAGAAATTGGAATGTCAAGATCTTCCATAGCTTCAGGGCTTAGTTGCTCAGAGTTGTCCATAACCGTGGACACGGCTAAGTACTTAGAATTTGATCTTTTGCAGAAGTTGTACACTTTACCCACATGACACAATCTCGTCTTGACGCCACCAGTGGCCGCTGGATAAGTACACACCATATGGAGTACCGGCAGATCGAGAATGTGACAAAGTCTTTCCATAGAATTCCTCCCAATACACAATGCTAGCTTGTCTTCCAGGCACCAATGTAGGGATATATTTCCATACACAATTCTAGTTAACCTGAAGATGCCAATGCATGGGTCTTCCACTATGTAGTTGACTAAGCCAGAGCCCATTTAGCATGTGGTTATACACGGAAGCCACTGTACGAGAAACATGTTCAATCTCTAAGTCCATGGGTGGTTTCCTTCTAGTGCACATACAAAAAGATAGCCATATAAACATGGTTCCCTTTGTTGCCACCTTGTCCAAAACTTGAGTATCCTCTTTCCACCTAGGTGGTTCACTGAGTACTTGTTTTATTATATAAAACATATATTTTTCCAACACTTTATATAATCATAACATGTATCCCATCCCAAATATATAGCAGGGCTAAGCATACTACAACTACAATGTTTTCACTAGGAAGATATAAGGATATCCTAATAGGATATAGCATAGCATAGAAAAATAGTAGTCCTTTCATGCATGTTACAAAAATCCACTAAGTGTAATGAAAATAGTAGGACATGGATGATAGTGTCACTTTCCTTTTTAGTAGAGAATGTTGGTTCACTTCTTGATCTTGCAAATATCACACTCTTCTAACTTCACTATGATTCAATCAAGCAAACACATATTCAACTAGCATTCAAACAATTTCACCACATAAAATATCAAAACATGGCAATGCATGCAAGCATGCAAAAGATGGTTTTATTTAGAAAAGTGGTTTCTATTAGGCCCTAACCATTTTAAGGCCCATATTGGTCATTTACAAATGTGGTAAAACCATTTGCAAAAGGTTTCACTCCATAAACTAGTTTTATACTAAAGTGATATTTTATGTTGTTTAAAAATGCCTCTTTGCAAAGTAATAATTTTATAGGGTTCATCAAATATATTTTTAAAGCTCACAACTTGGTGTTTAGGGTCAGAGAGTTTAACTCAAATCATTTTCCCAATATTTTACTCAAAAAGTATTTTTAACACATAAACAATATATTTATTTGACTAGAAATGTTCTAATTCAAATATTTATTCCTTAACTTCACAAAATACATTTTTAAATACATAAGTTGGTTTCTATTGTCAGTAGGTTCAAAACAAACCACTTAGCAAAGATTTCACCTTAAAAATATTTCTAGAACAATTTTTATATTCAAATCATGCCTACACAAGTTTATGCAAATTCAACCAATTTTTCAGAAGCAAAACATTAAACAAAGTGCATGGTTGCAAATTACTTGTTCTTCTGATTCTAATGATATAAAATTTACAAAATTTGGACGTGTAGATTAAAAGTTATGAATTTTGCAAGTTTGCATATCTAATAGATCAAATTTCTGTTTTTAAACCAAACTCTGTACACGTGGCTCAATGCTATTGGTCGGTAACGGTTCGTGCGGATCGATCAACACTGGTCGCAGGATCTCACTTAAAACGCACGGCATAGATGGACGCGTACCCTTTCGATTAATTCTAATCTGAGCCACTAGATCAAGATCCAATGGACACAACGCATATGACCATGGGCTGGTGGCGGCTGACGGCAGCGCACGCTCAGACGGTGGCGTTGGCGATGATTCAGGAAGCGAGGGAGGGAGTGAGGATGCTCACCGTGCTCGCATGGTTGCGGTGAAGCTCAAGGTGGCCTTAGTTCGTCGAGGGGCGCTCTGGTTTCCGAGGAATTGCTCACCGGAGCTAGAGACGGCGTCAGGTTCCTCTGGTTGTCATCGGAGGCGGGGTTTGAGGGTGCGCTAAGGCAAACAGAGCATGCGGTTAGATGCGTACGGTACTGGGGATCATGGGAGCATCATCGAGGAGTACCGGGCGGTGCGGTTACTGTGGAGGCTTGCGGAGCAATGGCGAACGGGGCGCTGGGATGGAGGTCTGCCCTTGAGGTTTGAGCATGTGAGTGGTACAGGGAGAAGCGCCAGGAGAGGGGAAGTAGGCTTGCATGCTCTGGGAGGTGAGGGTGGTTGGACGGCGCCGGAATCGGCCGGAGAAGCTTGTCGGGGCAGAGGGGTTCGAGCTCGAAATTGGGGCAGCCTGGAGGCAGAGAGGAGGCGTTGCTTGGGGGAAATGGAAGAGGAGAGCGAGGCGTTTAAAGGCGCGTGGTCACTGGCGAGATTACTCCAGACATCAACGCGAATTAACGCAAATTGATTCGTGACAGAAACGGCGAGGAGGAACGGTCGAGGTGGTGGAGACGACGATTGACGGCGTGGGACCGGTTGTCTGCGAGAAAGAGAGAGAGAGAGAGAGAGAGAGAGAGAGAGAGAGAGAGAGAGAGAGAGAGAGAGAGAGAGAGAGAGAGAGAGAGAGAGAGAGAGAGAGAGAGAGAGAGAGAGAGAGAGAGAGAGAGAGAGAGAGAGAGAGAGAGAGAGAGAGAGAGAGAGAGAGAGAGAGAGAGAGAGAGAGAGAGTGGGGCCTGCTGGTCAGTGACTACGCATGTGAGTTTCTGAGTGGAAAAACGATTCACCGCGGGTTGGGGAAGATGGGCTAACTGCTGGGCCTGTGTCAACACCCGAATTTTCAATCCTAGATGCCTGTTATGCCATACATCGCAATCCCAGGATTACCATTTTTGCGAGACATAACAGAATTGGATACCATAGTACTTCATCCATTACAAACGATACATAAGTTCTTACACGAATAGGGATCTCATGATCCAGTTCTCAATACACATCAAGCAGCGGAATACGTAATAATAACGGTAGCGTAGGCGAAGCTCCATCTTCGGGGTCACAGGCAATGCTGACAATGGGAGATGATCCTAGTTGTCGTAACTTTCCTGGGGTCCAACTTCCAGGTACTCCTCTTCATAGTCTGGCCATGGGAATAGCCAGGGACAAAGCCATGAGTACTCTTTAAGTACTCGCAAACTAATACTAACAGGTAAGGGGGTTTTTGGATAATAGGACACTAGGCTCTAGGGTTATTTTGCAAAAAGCCAGGTTTATCTCTACTCAGTTCCAAAGCTAGTCACAATTTTATAACTCCTAATTGGGATCTTATAATTCAGGTCACAACTCTGTTGTGGTCAAGTCAAAGTCTCAATTTGTTTCACAAGTCATTTTGAAAAGTTTGACGGGGGAACAGTATGGCCACTCCACCGGTCCATAACCGCGGACGCGGCTATTCGAACAGTTTGACACTCTGCAGAGATTGTACACTTTCACCACAACATTCGATACATCCGTCAGGAACAAATCCTGAATTCACCATACTAAGTATGCGGATAATCAATCCTAACCTTTCGATTACACGCCCTAGTATAAGCACCTCTCCTGTGAGTTTGGCCTCCCAACCATGACCACTGTCATCTTGGGTACTGCACAGGTGGACAATCTTCACAAGGTAGCCTCAGCTCAGACCTTGGCCGGGAGGGAACTAATACTAAGTATATAAGTTTCCAGTCAAGCCCTACCCAATCTTCGGGTATTGTGGTTGTACGATAAAATTGGAATGGTATCGCATCCAGACAACCATCAGTTTTATAAAGGGGCTAAGGCTCATGCCTCAACATTTTTATCACCAAAATCATCAAGTGTTTGGAAACACATGTCCAAAACATTTCAGTAGAATGATCCATCATTCCAAGGTTTTCATAACCATTTTTCCACCAAGTATTCCCATCTAAAAGTTGATCAAGTTTTATGCTTAGCACTAGCATCTACATGTGGGGGTGGTACTAATGAGGGGTGGTAACTAGTGGAGTTTCACTAAGTCCAACATTATATCTTAGGCTGATATCAAGGTTTCTAGCTTAGGCCAAATTTTATGCTCTTTATGCAACCTTCAGCACAACTGTCTGGTATCTACCAAACTCTTAGGTAGACTCTAAGTAAGCTTTGATAAAGAAAAAAGTAAGAAGCTTGCCATAAAACTAGGATTGTTTTAACAATTAGGTAGGATTGCAAGTATGGGTTTGTGGCATCAGTAGGGTATCTGGCAAGGGTTAGCTTGCACCAATATGAGTATAAGCTTGCGTAGGTATAGTATCTTGCAAGTGTTAGCTTGCATATTCACTAGTAGTATTAGGCTTGCCTTGTGCAGAGCAGTGCTTGAAGTTCTCCTCGGCTTCCTCTTCGTAGTATCCTCCTTCCTCCTCGTATCCTTGGTCGGTACTAGCGTCTATGAATAAATACGAGGTACACAATCACCAAACAATACTTAACTACTTGCAATCATCACACACAAGGGTCCTATAGATGATCTAGCATCATCTCTAACATTACAAGGTTAAAGCTTGGTTTAAACCTTTTATTTATTTTTAGAAAAGTAATTTCTACTCATTGAAAACTACTTAAGATTTAATATTCTCCAAACCAAATATGGGATCATGTTGACACATGTCATCACCACATATTGTAGTCCATGGGAATGTAATTTAAAGTGGTGTCACATTTTAATAAGGTTTTACCCTTTTATTTTAATTAATTAAAGTGGCTAGAAATGCTTATGAAGCATTCTTTTATTACTTGAACATTATTTCTGCAAGTAAACCTATATATTTTTATATATTCTTAAAGGTACGGTTAAATGTGAATTTTGAGAGTTGGAATCAACTCAAAAGCTTTTATGGTTTAAATTTGAAAAATGTTTGAATGCAGAAAAGCTTCTGCCTTGTTATTTTTGCTATGGATGATCTACAGATCCAAATGACTTGAATCCAATGGGCTTGGATTAAGCATTCACAGACCTTTCCAAAAAAATTGGTTTCATCCAATTTGGTGCACTGAATAGATCTGGGTTGATTTTTGAAGTTGGGTGCTGAAGTGTGTTTGAATTTAAAAAGAAAAGGTTTAATTTGAATTGCTGGGTCACAAGGAAATTTAACGGGCCGCCTGCTAAGCCTGTGGCTCCATGGCTGCTTAAGTGGGTGTCCCCACTCGTCAGTGACACGGGGCTGGGCGAAGCGGTATGGGGCAACGTGGATCGTTCGATCTAGTTCTAATCTAACGGCTGAGGGTCATCGTCGATGCGAGATAGCTCCGGCGAGAACGAAACCTAGCACGGCCAGTGAGGGTCACTGGGGCTCACCGGGGTACGGGCGAGGGTCGGCGAGGAGGGCGAACGACGAAGTTGACGACGGCGAACCTCCGGGTACCGATGGCTTCTCCTGGGGCGGCTCCAATCGCTGGCTCCCTTCTTCTCCGGCAGCGGCAGGCTCCAGTGAAATTCTGGCGAGGTGGTGCTCGCCTTGCTCTGAGAATGGTGTGGCACGGTCAGTGAGGAGAGGGGAGTGAGATGGTGTGAAGAAATCGTGCGGGGGTGGCCTCTATTTATAGTCGAGCGAGGGGACCGTCGGGGCGCATGTTACAGGCGGCTAATGGCATGGGCAAGGGTAGGGGACGGTGCTGTGTCTCCTGGCGATGCTCAACGACATGGTCGCGAGGCATGGGGCGGTGTGGTTTGGTCTGGAACGGCCGGTGCTCTGCGCGGCAGAGGCGGCGTCTTCGACGGCGGGCGGTGGCTGTATGGCACGGGGCTGCTAATGGGGATGTCTGGCGGTCTCCTGGGTCGGTGGTGATCGTGTGTGCACGCGGTGAGGGCGGCGTGTGGTCTGTGGATGCTGGTCGAGGTTGGCGCCTGTCGCACGCCGCATGGTCTGGGCGCGGCTTGTGCGCGTGGTCCAGGGCTTGGCAACGCTCGCGGCTGGGACAGGCAGTGGCGGTGGACGGTGGGCTGCCTCCCAGACAAGGTTGGCACGGCTAGTTTTTCCTCTAGCCTGCTGTCGACTATGGGGTGGCATTGAGGTGCTCGGCTGTTCACCATTAATGACAATGGCAAGCTCACAGGGGTGCTAGTGTTGGGCTAATCTTTCTAGATGATCTACTGGGTTGTGTGTGAGCTAACTAGGGAACAAGTTAGGCAAGAATCACTGCACACTATAGTGTTTGATGTTTTGTTTGATTTGTGTCTGCAACCTGTTTGATGAAATGGCCGCATGAAGTCAAGTTTTGAATTTTGAAATGAATTTTGGTGGGTTTGCTAGATTGGTGCTGGTGAGTCTGCAGATGCTTGGGTTTTGAAAGTTGAGCTTGTTTGAGTGGTTTTTGAAAAAGTGGGATCTTCCCATATGAAGAAGATTCAATTTTGAATTGTCATTTAAACTATGCATTTGAAAGTTTCTGGATGATCACAAAGTGGGCCTTGATACTTTGTTATGAGTACATTCAAGGGGTGCAAAGATCCAGAAAAGTTTCTGTTAGGTTTTGAAAGTTTGAGACAGCCAAAGTAGGCATGGGAGTTAAATTGGTCAAAATGACCATTCACTTAATATATGTGTTTTGATTTACTTGTCTCTAGGAAAAGTGTGGGAAATGTTTTAGATGATGTTCTTTTCACCTAAGAAACATTTTACAAGCAATGGATCACACAAACAAGGTGGTTTTTAAAGGAATTAAAAATCCAAGCATTCACATATGCATGCATTCATGGGTTTACTTAGAAAAGTTTTTGTTAGCCCTAAACTTGATGATTAGTGTTTTGATGATCTAAGGTTGATATTTTTGGGATGTTACAGCCTGCTGGGCTGGGCCAGATGGGTTGGTTTGGTTCATTTTTTTATACTGAATGTTTTCTTTTTCTATTTTGAATTTCTATTTTAATTTTTATTCAAACAATTAAAACTCCATTTCAATTCAAACCTTTGCCAAAACTTGTGTTGATTTTAATTCTGTTTAATAACATAATCTAAAATCAAATATAGAATAATAAATTTTAGGGTTTATTATTTATTAAAAAATAAATAAATAGACATTAGTCTTTATTTCAAATAGGTTTCAAATATGTTTTAGAACACTATTTGAATTCTAAATTTTTCCCAAAACCTTTTCAGTAGGTTTTATTTGAAAACTAAAACACTTGGAATTTTTATTTAAAATACTTTAATAAGTTTTAATGTTTATTTAAAATGGAAAAAGCCTTTACTTAAATAAAATTGAATATTAATAAATCCTTATTATTTTATTCAAATAATCATTTACTCTTTTTATTAAACAAAATATTTTATTTCCATTGCTTGGCCAAGATTTAATTTGGCTCTTTAAAATAGTCCTTATTTATTATTTCTACCTTTGCTTATAAAAACCATATCTTTTTATTTAAAGATCCAAAAATGGTGATTCCAACTTTTATAACTTTATTTACTATTTTTTTATCTTTTAAATCCCTTTAGGATTCTATTTGATCAAAATAGGTTTTGATGTTTCCAATTGGAATCAAAAGTTTCTTCTCACCCTAAATTTCAACAATTGTTTATTTTGTTTATTTATTTTTCACATTTCAAAATTTGGAAAATTTTGGGATGTGACAGTATCACACTCTGTAGAGGTGGTACACTTTCACCACAATATTCGATACATCCGTTAGGAACAATCCTGAATTCACCATAAGCAATATACGGATAATCAATCCTTGTCCACAAGGGAACCCATATTAAGGTATATAAGCTTCCAGTCAAGCCCTACCCAAATTTTGGGTATTGTGGTTGTATGGTAAAATTGGAATGGTATCGCATCCAGACACCCATTAGTTTTATAAATGGCTAAGGCTCATGCCTCAACATTTTCATCATCAAAATCATCTGGTGTTCAAAAACACATGTCAAAACATTTCAGTAGAATGACTCATCATTCTAAGGTTTTCATAACCATTTTCACCAAGTATTCCCATCTAAAGTGATCAAGTTTTATGCTTAGCACTAGCATCTACAAGTGGGGGTAAACACTAATTAGGGGTGGTAAACAAGTGTGAATTATCTAAGTTCAATCTCATGCCTCAGGATGACATCAACATTTATCTAACTTAGGCCAAGTTTTATGCTCGTTATGCTACATTTAATAATATTTCTAAAATCTAACATTCACTAAGTAAACTCAATTAGAAAGCTTTGATAAAGAAATAAAATAACTAAGCTTGCAAATAAAACTAGGATTGGGTATCAAGTGGTGGAACTAATGTATGTTAATGCATCTAGTTGGCATGGTTATAATGCAAGGGTTAACTTGCAATGTTCTATCTTGCCTTGTGCAGAGCAGTGGTTGAAGTTCTCCTCGACTTCTTCCTCTTAGTATTCTCATTCCTACTCGTATCCTTGTTCGGTACTAGCGTCTATAAATAAATACGAGCTAATCACCAAACAATTCTTAACTACTCTATTTAGCACACAAAGGTTCACACTAGATGATCTAGCATCATCTCTATTAACACAAGGATTAAGGCAATAGCTTTATTTATTTTATTTTAGAAAAGTAATTTCTAATCATTGAAAAACTACTTAATATTTAATATTCTCCAACTAAAACAAGGGATCATGTTGACACATCTCATCACCATATATTTCAGTACTTGGGAATGTGATTTAAAGTGGTGTCACAATTTAATAAGGTTTAACCCTTTTATTTTAATTAAATAAAGTGGCTAGAATTGCCTATGGGGCATTCTTTTATTACTTGTCCATTATTTCTGCAAGTAAACCTAGATATTTTTATATATTCAGAAAGGTCTTATCAAATATGATTTTTGAGAGTTGGAATCAACTCAAAACTTTTTGTGGTTGAATTTTGAAAAACGTTTGAATGCAGAAAAGCTTCTCCCTTGTTATTTTTACTATAGGTGATCTACAAATCTAATTGATTTGAATCCAACGATCTTGGATTAAGAATTCTAGTACCTTTCTAGTAAAATTAGTTTCATGCAATTTGGTTTAGTGAATCAATCTGGGTTGATTTTTGAATCTAGGGATAGAACTAAGTTTGAAACTAAATTAATAAATCTAAATTTGAATTATTGGGTCGCGCGGGAGTGTAACTGGGCCAGCCCATGGCATACAGCACGCGCGCGGGTGGGTTTAAATGAATGTCCCCACCAGTCAGTGAGACAGGGGTGTGAAGGGGTACGAGGAAATCTAGACCATACGATGAACATCTAATCCAATGGCTGGGGCTTGTCATCTCCGTCGGGCAACGCCGGCGAGACTAAACCCTAGCATGGAAAGTGGGGGTCTATGGGGTCTAACCAGGGCTCTAGCGAGGGTCGGCGATGGGGGCAAATGACGAAGTCGATGACGGCGAACCTCTAGGTACCGGTGGTTCCTACTGGGGCAGCTCCAATCGCTGGCTCCTCTTCTCCTCCTCCGCGGTAGACTCTAGCAAAATTCTGGCGACCTGCTGCTCCCCTTGCTCCAAGGATGAGGTGGGGTGGTACTGAGAGAGAGGAGAGTGTGATGGTGTGCTGAAATCGAACGGGGGTGGCCTCTATTTATAGTGCCAAGAGGGGACCGAAGGGCGTGGGTGGAGCTCGTCGTGGTCGTCGTCACAGAATGGCATGGGCGACGGTAGGGGACGGTGCTCTGCCTCCTGGCGAAGCTCAAAAGGGCATGTTCGCGAGGCGTGGGGCGGTACAATCCGGTCGGAATGTTGCGACGCTCTGGACGGGTCCGACGTAGGTTTTAATGGCGCACAAGCTATCCTGGTCGCGCGGCGACGAACGGGCATGTCCTGGCGGTTCCTGGGGCGGTGGTGATCACGCATGCAAGTGGCGAGGGCGGCTTGCGGTCTGTGCTCGCGTGTCGAGTGCGGCGCTCTGGCACGCTCTCGGCGGGCTTGCAGAGAAGTTGGGCACGCTCGGGCTGAGTGGTATAGGGGCTGGCAGTGCTTTGGCATTGGACAGGGGGTGGCGGTGGATGATGGTCAGTGTCCCAGACAAGGTTGGAGAGGCTAGAGCTGTTCCTAGCTTGATGTCGGCCATGGGATGGCCATTTGGGGCTCGGCATGCTCACCATTGATGGCAATGGAAAGCTCACAGTGAGCTAGGGCTAGTTAATTTAGTTTGATCATCTACTAAGAGTGTGCTGTGAGCTAGAGAGGGAACAAGTTAGGCACAAACACTGCTCACTATATTGTTTGATGTTTTGTTTGATTTCTGTTTGCAAGGTGTTTGATGAAATGGCTGAAAGATATTTGAATTTGAATTTTTGGATGAAAATTGGTGGATGTACTAGTCATATACTAGGTAGTCTCTGGTTGTTTGGAATGGTCAAGGTGAACTGGTTTGGTTGGGTTTTGAGAAATGGTGATCTTCACATATGATATAGATTCAATTTTGAATTATCATTTGAATCAAGTTGCCAAATGTTTCTGTGAGTTTGAAAGGTGGGCTTGGGTTCACTTTTACTTGGTCTAGCAAGGGGTGAAAATAAATGGAATTGTTTCTATTTGAAATCTTGGACTAGAAACACCCAAAGTGGTCTAGTGAGCAAGATTGGCAAAAATGACCATTAGCTTATTTTGTTTTGTTTTTTACTTTCTCTTGATTTGTTTCTGCTTCGATTTGATTTAGATGATGTTGTTTTCATATTTAAACCAATCCTTGCTAATCACAACAATCACACAAGTCCATTCATGCATTCATACAATCATCACATACACACATGCATTAATATGATTTAATAAACAAAAGTTTTTGTTAACCCTAATTTTGATGAGTGGAACTTGATAACCTTGATCAATATTTTTGGGATGTTACAAACCTTCCCTCCTTAAACAAAATCTTGTCCTGAGATTTGAGAAAAAGAAAACTAGGATTTAAAGAGATCAGGAAACTCCGTCTTGATGTAATCTTCCCGCTCCCAGGTAGATTCTTCTTCAGTGTGGTTGCTCTGCTGGATCTTGAGAAACTTGATGCTTCGGGTCCTGGTGGTCCAGAAAGCTTCCTCCAAGATATGGATGGGTACTTTGGGATATGTTAGGTCATCGTTGATCTCTATGATTTGGTTATCAATGTTCTTGATAACTTCAGTCTTCTCCAGGACTTCTAGGAATTTGCGAAGTAACGACATACGGAACACATTATGCACTGTTGACATATCCTCGGGCAGTTCTAGTTGATAAGATACTTCTCCTCAACGATTCAGAATCTTGAAAGGTCAGATGTATCTGGGGATAACTTTCCTTTGAGCTGGAAACGATGCATTCCCTTCAAAGGCGACACTTTGAGATACACAAAATCTCCGATATTGAAAGCGAGGTCTCGACGTCTCTTGTCGGCATAACTCTTCTTTCTGGATTGGGCGGTCTTGAGGTGCTCACGGATCTTGTGAACTTCCTCTTCTGCTCCTCTTAGGATGTCGGGTCCGAAAATCTGACTCTCTCCTACTTCCGACCAATTCAAAGGGGTACGACACTTCCTTCCATACATGAATTTAAATGGGGCCATTTGCAAACTAGCTTGATAACTGTTGTTGTACAAAAATTCTATGAAAGGGAGATGGTCTTCCCATTTAGATCCATACTCTAGCACACAGGCTCTCAACATATCTTCGAGTATTTAATTTACTCGCTCCGTTTGTCCATCGGTCTGAGGGTGATAAGCTATGCTGAAGTCTAGTCTGGTTCCCAATCCTTCTTGGACTTTCTTCCAAAATCTCGAGGTAAACTGAGTTCCTCGATCCGATACAATGTTCTTGGGGACTCCATGCAAACTGACGATTCTAGCAATATACAACTCTGCTAGCTTCGAACACTGGTAAGTGGTCTTGACTGGTAAGAAATGGGCGACTTTTGACAATCTATCAACTATGACCCAAATAGAGTCATTTCCCCTACTATATGTAGGCAATCCGGTGATAAAGTCCATTCCAACTGAATCCCATTTCCATTCCGGAATCTGCAATGGTTGCAATAGTCCTGCGGGTCTCTGATGTTCCACCTTAACTCTCTGGTAGATGTCACACTTGGCTATGTAGCTTCCGATTTATCTCTTCATCTTATGCCACCAAAATTGCTCCTTCAAATCCTGATACATCTTCATTCCTCCGGGGTGGATAGAATAAAGTGTATCATGGGCCTCTTTCAAAATAGCTTGCTTCAACTCGGAATCTGCTGGCACACAGATACGTCCTTTGTACCACAAAACTCCTTCTTCATCTTTGGTGAATCCGGGTACTTTCCCTGTACCGATACGACGTTTGATTCTGTCGATACTAGCATTTCCTTTTTGCACCTCTTTGATCTAACTAATCAAAGTGGGTTGAAGTTCTATGCTAGAAAAAAATCCTTCACTTACTAATTCCATTCTAAAATCTTCCATCTCTTTGGTCAAACTTGGTTGCTCCTTCAGAATCATGGAGTTCAAGCGGCACGGCAATCTACTAAGGGCATCTGCTACCACATTGGATTTACCGGGGTGATAGTGAATGTCCAGATCATAGTCCTTGATTAGCTCTATCCATCTTCTTTGTCTCATATTCATCTCCTTCTGAGTGAAAATATATTTCAGGCTCTTGTGATCGGAATAAATCTCACAACGGTTTCCCATAAGGTAATGCCTCCATGTCTTCAGGGCTAGAACTACGGCTGCTAGTTCAGGGTCATGGGTAGGATAATTTTGTTCATGCTGCTTCAGTTGTCGGGATAGATAAGATATAACTTTGCCCTCTTGCATTAGCACACATCCAAGACCGATCTTGGATGCTTCACAATACACATCAAAAGGCTTCGTGATATCCGGCATGATCAAGGTTGGGGCTGAAATCAATCTCCTCTTGAGTTCTTGAAAACTCGCTTCGCATTTGTCCGTCCATTCGAACTTCTTATCCTTCTTCAACATTTGGGTCATGGGTCTTGCGATGCTCGAGAATCCTTCTAAGAACTTGCGGTAATATCCCGCTAATCCAAGAAATGCACGAACTTGGGTTTGAGTGGTCGGGGCTTCACCTTTGCAGGGTCAACGGCAATTCCTCCGGATGATACAATATTTCTGAGGAATCCTACCTCCTGTAACCAGAATTCACATTTGCTAAACTTGGCATACAACTGATGATCCCTAAGGGTTCCAAGGATGTTCCTTAGGTGTAGCTCATGTTCTTCTTCTAATTTGGAATAGATCAGAATGTCGTCGATGAAAACAACGACAAACTTATCCAGGAAGTCCATAAAAATCTTATTCATGAGATTCATGAAATAAGCGGGGGCATTGGTTAATCCAAAAGACATGATAGTGTACTCATACAGTCCATATCTGGTGGTAAAGGCAGTTTTTGGAATATCCTCTGCGCGAATCTTGAGTTGATGATATCCAGTTCTAAGATCAATCTTAGAAAACACTTTGGCACCAGTCAACTAGTCAAACAGATCTTCTATCTTTGGCAGTGGGTACTTGTTCTTAATGGTGACATCGTTCAACTTCCGATAATCCGTACACAAACGGTTACCTCCATCTTTCTTGTCCACAAACAAAACAGGTGATCTCCATGGTGATGCACTTGGTTGAATCAAGCCTATCTCTAGCATAGCATCCAGTTGTGTCTTCATCTCCACTAGTTCAAATGGGTTCATACTATACGGTCTCTGGGCTATGGGTCCTGTTCTAGGGATTAGTTCAATGATAAACTCGATATCCCGATCTAGGGGCATACCGGGCAAAACATCTGGAAATACATCGGGGTATTCATAGACTACTCTGACTTGGTCAATGGTTGGTTGGGCTAGACTCTTGTTGCACTTGAATTGATGGGGCAAGGTTTCAGATACATGCTCTACTGATATTCCGGCTGTACTGGTCATGGTTATGGCTTTCTTGGCACAGTCGATTAATCCTTTATGTTTCAACATCCAATCCATTCCTAGTACTACTTCCAAATATTTAGTTCTGAGTACTATTAGATTAGCATAAAAATCTATGCCATGGATTCGGATAGGTACGGCCTTACAAATTTGTCTAGCTTTGGTGGTTGAACCAGGTATTTGAACTATCATAACATGCTCCAATTTGGTTGGTTGAATCTTACTAGTGCATGTAAATTATTCGGTAAAAAACGAGTGCGATGCTCCAGAATCAAACAACACTCTTGCAAGTACTGAGTTAATAGAAAACATACCCAGCACGACATCTGGCGCTTCTTGGGCTTCTTCAGCATGCATGAAAAACAAATGGCCGTTGCGGTTGAGCGAATTCCCTGTGGCAAATCTTCTTCCAGGTTGAACACGACGCTACTGCTGAGCTGGGGCATTTGCATTAGGGGCTGCTGCAATCTTATTGGGGCACTCATGGGAATAGTGACCCTTGGTTCGACATTCATAACAAGTCACCTGAGACTTGTCCTTTGCTGCAACAGGCACAGCATTACTTCCAGTTCTTGGGGCAGTGTTGGTGTTGGTGGCGACATTGTTGATGTTGAACTTGGGCGATGCATGGTTGAAATTGTTGGAGTTGCCGGGGTTATTGTGGTTTCCTCCGGTCGTTGGGTTTCCTCCTCCACGGTTTGGATAGGTCGGACGGTTCATCGGGGGTCTATTGTTTCTTGGGGCAAATCCTGGAGACGGGTTGGGGCGATACTTTGGGGTATGGTGGGTTCCTGGTTGATGCATCATTCGACGCTTGCGGTTCTCATTGGCTTGGTTGATATTGCCTTCCATCTGAATGGCAGAATCCACTAAGGCTTCAATGTCAGCAAATGGAATATTGACTAACATTGTCTGCATCTCATCATGCAGACCATTCAGGAATCTCTCCTTCTTCTTAGCTTCAGTGTCAATCTCATCCGGTGCATACCTAGCCAATGACAGAAATTTTTCATGGTACTTAAATACTATCATCCTCCCTTGCTTCAGTTCTCTGAATTCATCTCTCATCCTCTTGATCAAACCCGGTGACACATGGGTTCTGCTGAACTTGATTTTGAACTCATCCCAAGTCATCAATTGTCCTCCATTTCATGGCGCGAACGTTGTTCCACCATGCTCTTGCATCTCCAGCCAGATAGTGGGTGGCAAATAGTACTTTCTCATTAGCCTCCACTCCTTCGACTTCTAAGTTGTTCTCCATGGTTTGCATCCAATCATCGGCATCTAGGGGCTCTTTATACTTAGTGAAGATAGGTGGATTGGTGTTCTGGAAGTTCTTGAGATTGGATCCATGGTTGTCCTGGTTTCCATGGCCTTGGTTGTTGTTGGCCATCTGAGCTATCTATTGAAGGGTGGCTAAGTTGGCTTGACGTTCGGCTCTTTCAGCTTCGCGGTCAGAAACCAACATTTGCAAGATTTGCAACATCGGCTCCGGGGATGAAGTGCTTACTCCGCGACGCATCTGAAGATTGAGAAAGATCATGAGAAAAGAGGGAAATTTCTAGGGTTCAGGGGTTTGTTTTGTGTTTGAAAAGTTTTCAAATTTTGACTCAGATTTTCCTAGCAACTTGCTTTTCATTCTTTCATAGCACAGGATACAAACACACACCACAACAAGTAAAAACATATGGTTTTAAGAACCATTCTGTGAAACTATGATACAGTGGGACCGGATAAAACTTCACTAATGCTATTTCTCAAGTGCTACTACACCTCGGAGTAGGTGTACTCATCAGCCTCATCGTCATCATCAATGAAGACGAAGTCATCCTCATCGGTGAACAAGTTCATGGCTTGATCCTCCAGAAAGTCATCATCATCACTGAGGTAAGAGTAGCGGGCCTCCATGGATATCCTCCCCTGCATTCTCCCTCTCCTCAAGGTGCATGTCCCTCTCGTGGATGGTCTCCTCCAACTCTATGATCCTGTTGTGAAGGCGGGCAATGATGCGCTCCTTCTTGTCAAGCTGACGGCAGCGAGACTGGCGATCCTTCACTAGCATGGCAATGGTCTGATCCTTATATGCAGCGATGGCATAGTTGTGGTTAGAGTAGGAGCGGGCATTGTCCAAATCCTTCTGCCGGTCATACATCATGAAGCTGAGGTGGTCAACTTGATTCCTCAGCTCAAGGTGATATGGTGCCTCCGGTGGCTGTCCCATAACATCACGCCTTGGGCAGAACTCAAAGCGGGTACCCTTGATCCGATTGATACTCTGCTCACACAGACGGGCAAGAGCTTCCTACATGGCCCTGGCAAGTCCATCGAGCCAGTTGTTCTCTCTAATGGTGAACTGAATTCCCTCTGAGGTGGGGGCTTCAATCTTTCCTCGGAGACTTGCAACAATCATCCATTGCAGTTCCTCTCTTTCCTGATCGTTGAGCTGAGCTCCAAAGAACTCGGGGTGCGGGCGCTCCAGAAGTTCCGAAAGTTGGTCCAAGTCACGCTCAAAGATGAGATCTCCTCCATTTCCCAACTGATAGAAGTTGCTATACTTCACGTCCATCTATAGGAATATAGGATGAGTAAGTTAGTAGAGTGATCAAGTGTGTCAAATTTTATGTAAGTTTGCAAGAATTTTTTAGGAACATGAATTTTCATGAAAGAATCTAAGTGATAAGAATGAGTTTTCATAAATACTCACTTCCTTGGTTTTGAAACTAAGTTTTTGATTCAAACGTCCATTCTAAACTAGGGTCTCCTATGGTCAGGATGGCTCTGATACCAACTTGTCAACACCCGGATTTTTAATCCCAGATGCCTGTTATGCCATACATTGCAATCCCAGGATTACCATTTTTCCGAGACATAACATATTGGATATCACAGTACATCATTTATTACAAACCATACATAAGGTCTTAAAACAAATAAAGGATCACATGATCCAGTCTTAATACAATCATAGCAGCGGAATAAAGTAATAATAACGGTAGCGTGAGCGAAGCTCCATCTTCATGGTCACAGGCAATGCTGACAATGGGAGATGATCCTAGTTGTCGTAACCTTCCTGTGGTCCGTCCTCCTGATAGTCCTCTTCATAGTCTGGCCACAGGAATAGCCAGGGACAAAGCCATGAGTACTCTTTAAGTACTCACAAACTAATACTAACAAGTGAAGGGGTTTTAAGTAGCAGTACTAGGATCTAGGTTGTTTTGCAAAAAGCCAAATTTATCTCTACTGAGTTCAGAAGCAAAGAAAGCTAGTTGAAAGTTTTATAACACCTAGGTGGGAACTTGTAACATCCCTAAAATCATGTTTTCAAAGCTTGCATATCATTCATACATTCATAATCATTTTAGGATCATTTGCAAGTTATTACAAAACAGGAGCATTTGAATGCCTATTATTTTATGTAAGCAAGGCTTTGATCCAATGCTACTCTCTAGTAAGAGATTATTTGTTTTAAACCAAGGATGCTTGAACCTAAGTTTGAGTGATGCTTTCCAAAGCTTGGACATGGATTTCAAGACAAATTATAAATTTAAAACCATTTTTATGCCTTTATTAAACAATTATTAAAAGCATTATTTATTTTAAAATTTCATTGTGCCAAATTATTTTCAAGTGTACAACTTTGTTCTCTAGCCAATTGTGTGCAGGTTTCACTTGATAAAAATCCAGAAAGAGTTTGAATTCAAACATATTTGAAATCATTTGAAAATGTTTCTTGGAAAATCAAACAGAAATTGAAAAAGAGAAAAGAATAGGTAAAAGGCCAGCGCTGCTAAACTAGCCCAGTACCAGATCCGGCCCAAAAGCCCACCCGGGCCATTCCCTCCCCCTCTCTCTCACTCGCACCGAATCAACCCACTAGAGACTGACCAGTGGCCCCATCGCCACGTCGTCATCGTCCTCCCCAAAATTCCGCGCGATGAACACGTCGTCGCCGCCGTTACCTCGCGGATTAAATCGAATCAATTCCCTTGATTCCGGCAGTAATTCGCCCAGCCTTCACCTGCTACTTAAACCCCACCCCGCCGCGGTCATTTCCCCCCACACTACACACTCTCCTCGCCACCAGGCTGCCGGCAATTTGAGTTGCACCGCCGCTGTACCGAGAGACTCCGGCGAGCCATCATGGTGAGTACCGAGCGCACCTTGCCTTCTGGTTCACGCGAGCTGCTTCACAATCATCCTGCGCATCTTCTCATGCCTTTCTTTTGTTCTGAATCACCCTAGGTCGTCGTCTTCGTCCACCTCTGGAAACGACCGAAGCTCAACTCGACTCTAGCGACTAATTCCGGTGAGCCCTGCGTTCCCCTCTGTTTCTGAATCACGCGGCCGTGTTCGCCAATGTCTAGCGCACCTACTAACGTTTTCTTTTTGGATCCTTGCCACCCAGAACATCATCTTCGACTCCGACAGTGAGCACCCGACGCCGCCAGCAACTCTGACGAGGTCCTGCCGCTGTGTCCGTGCTCCCCGACCCTGCCCGTCCACACGTTGAGCATCCCCACGTTCCCGCGGTCTCGGTAAGCACACGCCCGACCCCTCTGCCCCTTTGGTTTCGCCGGAACATCACCGGCAGACATGCAGCCGCCGCGGCAACCATTTGTGCCGCCCGTTGTTGGTCAAAGCAACATGGTCCGTCAGATCTGAATCCAGCGCTTAGGATTAGATCTGTAGCGAAGGGGTACGTTTTGATCTAGACCGTGCGCAGTTAGTTAGATCCAACGGTGCGCGAGCGTGATCCGGTGCAAAGCGATATCGTCCAATCAGACGCTGTAGCGTGGCCTGTTATTCGATTTAAAAATCTGAATTTGATCTATTAGTGAATCAAACTTGCAAAATTCATAACTTTAGATCCACACGTTCAAATTTTGTAAATTTTATATCATTAGAATCAGGAGAAAGAATTCTATCCATTTATGCAATGTGTTTAATGTTTTGCTTCTGTAAAATTGATTATTTTTGCAGATACATCTATAGGCTTAATATGAGTATAGAAATTATTTGAAAATGATTTAAAGACTAAATAAAGTTTATTTGGTGTATAATTGTCTTGTTTGTGATTCAGTACTGTATACTTGTCTTGTTTGATTTAGAGAAATCATCACATGGCATTTGCATGCATTCATATATTTTTGTTTGTATATTTTGATATGTGAATGTGGTGCTATTATTTTATGTGTAGATTTTGGTGCTAATAATGATTGTGGTTGTGAAGATTGTTGTTGCTACTCTCCCAACTACCAAGGCAAGTGGTGCTTCATGATTTTATCCCAATATTTTTGCCTATGCATTAGATATATTTTTGTATAGGTCTTGCATGAATATTTTGCTAAGTATCTATATGCTATGCTTGGGAAATCCTAGTAGTAGTAGAAATGTTAGAATTTCCTTTAAGTTAAGATACTTGTCATTGCCATGCTTAGCCTAGATAATAGCAACCAAAGGGGTGGAATATAATCATGCTATGGAAAATATTGTTAAGTCTTTGACTTATGGTTTTACTTAATAAAACAACTAAGTGAATGAATCACCTGTGTGGAAAGGGACTTGCTTGGTGGTTTTGGTTTAGTGGTTACACAAGGCCCATTTCTATGGTTTACCTTGTGTATCTCACTTGTGGAATGCCACCCAGGAACAAAGGGATTTGAGATGCCAAATGTTAAGAAGCTTCTAGTGCAACCACATGGCAATATGGGCTCTGCTTGGATCATATAGGTTGCAATAACTTAGCCATTTGGACAGTTGGTGGTAGTGGGATGATAGGTTGGAACGCGTCCATTTGGTCTAAGGGAAGGCTTCTGAAAGGTCATGTCTTGGTGAAAATCAAGTCTTGTGGGGAAAGTGCACAACCTTTGCAAATGGAATAAACTAAGTACTTAGCCGTGTCCCCGGTAATGGACAACTTGAGCATCAAGACATGGAAGCTATCAAGAATCTCCTCATCCCAATTTTCTAAGTTAAAACTTGTGGTTGAACAAGAGTGAAGGTTCACCAATTTCTATTGGTGGTTCCTTGGGAAAGATTTATCAAAGGAAAACTTAGTGTTTTCAACTAATAGGTAAAACCTATTTTGAGCAAAGCAAGCCTAAGCTACACTTAGCCAAATTCATGTAGTAACTAGATGTTAATATTCTACTAAGGTATCACTTGCCAATACTATTCCAATGTATTGACCCACTGTGGCTGTAACTTGTGATGTTGCAGGTTATTCTGATGATGATTAGGGGTTATGAGTCTACACTCAACATGCTTGCCTGTGGCACATGAAGATGAAGACTTTATTTATATTGTTATGATTAAACTCTTGTATTAGGCCTATGGCCATGGAGTTGTAAAAGACTATGTTATCTCTAGAATGACGATGTAATAATGACCTTTGTTTCTGTGTACTTCATCTTAAACTGTGGATGCTAGCATTTGATCCAGGGACTAGCATTGCAATCACAGGGATCCTTACCTTTATAAGGGTGGGATCTTACAGAACTTGAGTTTTCATATCACAACCCTGTTATGGTCAAGTCAAAGTCATGATTCAAATCACAAGTCATTTGGAAAACATCTGACGATGGAATAGTATGGCCACTCCAACTGTCCATAACCTCGGGCGCAGCTATTCGAATAGTTTGACACTTTGTAGAGGTGGTACACTTTCACCATAATATTCGATACATCCGTTAGGAACTATACTAAATTCACCATACTCAGTATGCGGATAATCAATCCTAACATTTCAATTATATGCCCTAGTATAGGCACCTCTCCTATGAGTTTGGCCTCCCAACCATGAACAACTGTCATCTTGGGAACTGCATAGGTGGACAATCCTCACAAGGTAGCCTCAGCTCAAACCTTGGCCGCAAGGGAACCCATACTAAGGTATATAAACTTCTAGTCAAGCCCTACCCAAAGTTTGGGTATTGTGGTTGTACGGAAAAATTGGAATGGTATCGCATCCAGACACCCATCAATTTTATAAAGGGCTAAGGCTCATGCCTCAACATTTTTATCATCAAAATCATCTGGTGTTCAAGAACACATGTCAAAACATTTCAGTAGAATGACTCATCATTCTAAGGTTTTCATAACCATTTTCACCAAGTATTCCCATCTAAAGTGATCAAGTTTTATGCTTAGCACTAGCATCTACAAGTGGGGGTAAACACTAATGAGGGGTGGTAAACAAGTGTGAATTATCTAAGTTCAATCTCATGCCTCGGGATGACATCAAGATTTATCTAACCTAGGCCAAGTTTTATGCTCTTTATGCTACCTTTCATAATCCTTCTAAAATCTACCATTCACTAAGTAAACTCAATTAGAAAGCTTTGATACAGAAATAAAATAACTAAGCTTGCAAATAAAACTAGGATTGGGTATCAAGTGGTGGAACTAATGCATGTTAATGCATCTAGTTGGCATGGTTATAATGCAAGGGTTAACTTGCAAAGTTCTAGCTTGCTTAGATAGCTTGCCTGGTGCAAAGTAGTGGTTGAAGTTCTCCTCGGATTCTTCCTTGTAGTATTCTCCTTCCTCCTCGTATCCTTGTTCGGTACTAGCGTCTATAAATAAATACGAGGTACACAATCACCAAACAATTCTTAACTACTCTATTTAGCACACAAAGGTTCACACTAGATGATCTAGCATCATCTCTATTAACACAAGGATTAAGGCAATAGCTTTATTTATTTTACTTTAGAAAAGTAATTTCTACTCATTGAAAAACTACTTAAGATTTAATATTCTCCAACTACACCATGGGATCATGTTGACACATGTCATCACCACATATTTCAGTACTTGGGAATGTGATTTAAAGTGGTGTCACAATTTAATAAGGTTTAACCCTTTTATTTTAATTAAATAAAGTGACTAGAATTGCCTATGGGGAATTCTTTTATTGCTTGTCCATTATTTCTGCAAGTAAACCTAGATATTTTTATATATTCATAAAGGTCTTATCAAATGTGATTTTTGAGAGTTGGAATCAACTCAAAAGTTTTATTGGTTGAATTTTGAAAAATGTTTGAATGCAGAAAATCTCCTGCCTTATTATTTTTACTATAGGTGATCTACAAATCTAATTGATTTGAATCCAATGGGCTTGGATTAAGAATTCCAGTACCTTTCTAGCAAAATTAGTTTCACGCAATTTGGTATAGTGAATCGATCTGGGTTGATTTTTGAATCTAGGGATAGAAATAAGTTTGAAACTAAATTAATAATCCTAAATTTGAATTATTGGGTCGCACGGGAGTGTAACTAGGCCGGCCCACGGCATACAGCGCGCGCGGGGGTGGGTTTAAGTGAGTGTCCCCACCAGTCAATGAGACAGGGGGTGCGAAGGGGTACGGGGCAATCTAGAGCATACGATCAACATCTAATCCAACGGATGGGGCTTGTCGTCTCCGTCGGGCAACGCCGGCGAGGCTGAACCCTAGCGTGGCCACTGGGGGTCTGTGGGGGCTCACTGGGGCTCAGGCGAGGGTCGGTGATGGGAGCGAACGACGAAGTCGACAACGGCAAACCTCCGGGTAGCGGTGGCTCCTCCTGGGGCGGCTCCAATCGCTGGCTCCTCTTCTCCTCCTCCGCGGCAGACTCCGGCAAAATTCCAGAGACCTGCTGCTCGCCTTGCTCCGGGGATGAGGTGGGGTGGTTCTGAGAGAGAGGAGAGTGTGACGGTGTGCTGAAATCGAACGGGGGTGGCCTCTATTTATAGTACCATGAGGGGACCAAAGTGCGCGGGTGGAGCTTGTCGTGGTCGTCGTCACGGTGAGCTAATGACATGGGCGACGGTAGGGGACGGTGCTCTGCCTCCTGGCGAAGCTCAACGGCCTGGCCGCGAGGCGTGGGGCGGTGCAATGCGGTCAGAATGTTGCGACGCTCTAGACGGGTCCGAAGGAGGTTTTAATGGTGCACGGGCTGTCCTGGTCGCGCGGCGATGAACGTGCATGTCCTGGCGGTTCCTGGGACGATGGTGATCACACACGCAACAGTGAGGGCGGCGCGCGGTCTGTGCTCGCCTGTCGAGTGCGGCGCTCTGGCGTGCTCTCGGCAGGCTTGCAGAGAAGCTGGGCACGCTCGAGCTGAGTGGTCCAGGGGCTGGCAGTGCTTTGGCATTGGACAGGGGGTGGCGGTGGACGGTGGTCAGTGTCCCAGACAAGGTTAGCGAGGCTAGAGCTGCTCCTAGCTTGTTGTCGACCATGGGGTGTCCATTTGGGGCTCGGCATTCTCACCATTGATGGCAATGTCAAACTCACAGTGTGCTAGGGCTACCTAATTTAGTTTGATCATCTACTGAGAGTGTGTTGTGAGCTAGAGAGGGAACAAGTTAGGCACAAACACTGCTCACTATAGTGTTTGATGTTTTGTTTGATTTCTGTTTGCAAGGTGTTTGATGAAATGGCCAAAAGAAATTTGAATTTGAATTTTTGGATGAAAATTGGTGGATGTACTAGTCACATACTAGGTAGTCTCTGGTTGTTTGGAATGGTCAAGGTGAACTGGTTTGGTTGGGTTTTGAGAAATGGTGATCTTCACATATGATATAGATTCAATTTTTAATTGTCATTTGAATCAAGTTGCCAAATGTTTCTGTGAGGTTGAATGTGGGCTTGGGTTTACTTTTACTTGGTCTAGCAAGGGCTGAAAAGAAATGGAATTGTTTCTATTTGAAATCTTGGACTATAAACACTCAAAGTGGTCTAGTGAGCAAGATTGGCAAAAATGACCATTAGCTTATTTTGTTTTGTTTTTGAATTTCTCTTGATTTGTTTCTGCTTGGATTTGATTTAGATGATGTTGTTTTCATATTTAAACCAATCCTTGCTAATCACAACAATCACACAAGTCCATTCATGCATTCATACAATCATCACATACACACATGCATTCATATGATTTTAATTAACAAATGTTTTTGTTAACCCTAATTTTGATGATTAGAACTTGATAACCTTGATCAATATTTTTGGGATGTTACAGTAACACCTCAAGACAGCTCCAATCAAAACGTCACATTCCAGTTATAGGTCAATCACTTTACCCTTTGATATTTGTTCTCATCATTGATAAGAAAAAGGGGAGTGTTGTGAGAGAAAAGTACTTTCAGATTTGCATACAAGTGGTATGCAAAATCATCACCAAGTATTTGGGAAATAAAAACATCTATTTTTATCAAACTAGCCCAATTAACAGCATATCATATCACCATGGAGCATACTACCGTGCACACTCTAGTGAGGCACCACAGTAGTGTATCCACAAACAATAGAAGCCATTATAGGGTGCAATGATGACCATTGATGTTATCAAGATTAAGTGCATCAACCTTTGTATCATAGGATGGGTCAAGAACTTCCTCCACAAAAATCAACCATAGCATCTGATCTTAACCATGTATCTAAGAGGTAGTTTAGGCAAGAGGAAACTCTCAGATCAACACAAAAAACCATGTAAATAACATCACTGAGTTATTTAGCTTCAGACCAGCATCATTAGCCTATTATCTAGTTTTTACTAGACAAACATAACCATACCTGTTAGGTTACAGGGCACATCCTCAGAGGGTAGCACCTCTATACCTATAAGATTCAGTGCTTCTTATGCATAGAAGCAGATCATTGCAAACCATATTTGTAAAGGAAACAATTCCAGGTAAAGCAATCATGGCTTGCAATCCAAACTCACTATCACCACTGACAATACACAACATCTGAACAAGAAACAGATAGCCACTTGCTAAAGCCATACAACCATACTTTAAATCATTTTCCTAGCTACCATTTGCTAGGAATTATTTTATAAAATGTGAACATTGCCTAGATAGGTTTATGATCATTACTGAACCATAGGTCTAGTTTACCAAATCTTTTGCATACAACAAATGAGTAAAGTTAGCGACCAACACTAGCAAATCTTGCTGTGTTGGATTATACACTTCTAGGAAAAACACCACATTAGTGGATACCTAAGCCAATAAAAGCCACTAGCCAAAACCACAGCTACCAATATTTCCAACTGGAATATAAATCAATTTCCAAGTCAATTGTTATCATGTAAACAAGTTATTGTTCAATAAAGAACTGTATTGCGAATCCATTCAAACCAATAGTTGGTTTGGATTCAAATCAACATATGTATCCCAATTATCAAATTAACTCTAACCTCAGTAAGATGACTGAGTAGCAAAACAATTCCAAGATTCCCAGAACTTTGATCAGTTGCCACTAGGTGCTATCATCAGCACATCAAATGGTCATAGAGGAGATAGAACTCACTAGCAGTGTCGAGCACCTGGAGCGGGGGCGTGTCGAAGTCACGATAGTCGTCATCGATGTTGGGGTTGCGCGGTACAACAGCATCGTCCCACCAGCGTTGAGGTGGAGGTGGCGACACGGCGCATCCTCATAGAAACACCACCACTACATCACCACCAAAGTGAGGCAGCTCCGCGACGCATCATAGGGCGTTAGGGTTGCATCCCAAGCTATTGTCTCTTCAACGATGGGGTTGAGGGACATGAGAATGGGGAAGCAGGAGCTCGTGGTGGAGGAGGTCACATGCGAAGAGCGGTCGCTGGGGCGCGGGTGCCATGCCGACAGACCCAAGCCGCATGGCTAGGGTTAGCCATGGGCAGGGGGTCGTGCAGAGCAAGGCAGCATTGAGGCAGCGGGGAATTGATGAAGGAGACTCTACAGGCCAGCAGCAACTATGGCGCGAGCGGCGGATATGGCCGTGACAGACGGAGTTGGATTCAAGCGGTGAGGCGAGTGTAGGGAGTGAAAGGGGTGAGGTTCGTGAAGGTGTGCGTGGATGAGAGGAATGAGAGAGAGTGTGTTGGGATGAGAATAGCCCAACTAGATGGGCCTAGGTGGGCCGAGTCGGCCTAAATGCCAGATTGTTTTATACACCAGGTTCAATTAGAGAAAATATATTGAATATAAAATATTAAATTACGACAATACCCGTAATAATATTCAAGCCCTAAAAAATGTAGGAAAATCCTAAAAATACATTGGATATATAAAAAAGACTCACAAAAATAATATCTACCTCGGAAAAATATAACATTACTTGCCAAAGTTTAATAAAATTCAAATAAATATTAACATCATTAAATTTTAAGTGAAAAATTATAAAATAAGGAAAGGTCTTAAAAATCAATAAAAATCATTTTTGTGTATCAAAATCAATCCACCATTTTATAAAAATATTAACTTAAAAGTTTTACAAATAAAACTTAAAGCAAATAATTAAATATATCTAAACCTTGGAGGAATTTTATAAAAATAAAAAAATAATACTTAAAAAATAAATAAAATTCATTTACAAGATCCTAAATAAATATAATTTACTATAAAAATACTAATTATAATATTCCAAGACATTTTAATATTTTTAGGTAATAAAATTTAATTTACTTATTAAAATAAGATAACCATTCTTTTAATATTTAAAATTATTTCCTCATTAAGAAATAATCACATTTCTTTATAAATATTAAATCCTCTAAGACTAAGTACTAAAGTCTAAAACCATAATTAGGATTCATAATAAAACCTAAGTATAAAGTAAGAATTTTATTTAACCCTTTTGAAAACCTTAAATCAAGTTTAAACCAACAACAATTAAGCTAACCTTATACATCATTTAATCCTATTATAGATATATGATCTTTATCTTTTAATCATATCTCGCATAACTTTAAACTCTAACAAAATACAAATATCATAAGCAATACACCTTAAGTCCATTTATGTCCTTAAAGTTAACTTTAGCTTACAAGATTGTCAACACCATGTTAAAGACTTCATTATGCATTTTATAGTTCACTTTGGTCTGTTTCATTTAAGACCTAAAGCATCTCAAGACCAAACTACTCAAGTAAACACCAAGATACATTGACCACATTCTATTAACCATAAAGATTTTTTAAACATTAGAAAAGAAACCTTTTCTTCTAAGGTTATTCTTTTGCCACCTCAAACAACAATTCTATGATAGTCCTTTTAACCCTTAACAATTTAACACCTGGACTTTCATCCTAGCTACCAGATGGTAGTTAACCTCAATTATAGATTAATTTATACCCCATTTGTTATATCTCTAGTATGTGAAAACTTAAGTTCCTTATAAATACATTTGCTTGCAAAGTAAAAGTTAATGATAAACCAACTCTTAAAGAAATCACCTAAATTCAACTCACCTAGATTATTGGGATTTCACTTTGGGAGTTTTACAAAATGCATGGCATTACTTATGCATAATTGCATATTGCTTTTTTAAACATTAGTCCTTACCAGATCAATGATGCTGATTTCAGATATTAGCTCTTCTATTGTCTCGAAGACCATGAGTGCATATTCTTGCAATCACAAAAGGCAAGTTCACACTTGGTCATGTCCGTTGATTATTTTCTGTAAAGTATTTACAAAACCAGTGTTGTCATCACCTACATTTCAAAAAGGTCAGAAAACACTATTTTTGATAATAATGTCAACTATTGGTTACTGATCCAGGGTGATCAGCTAATCTATTAAGTCTGGCAGTTGGAATACCACTACATAGGAATATATCATCTAGGACTTAACAACCAATGTCGCCAGTGATTCTGGAGCCATATATTACGCGTTAACCATGAGATGTATATGGGCTCTAGGGAAGTCAGCTAGATCGGCTCCCTTTCGCATGCCTCGGACACTGTTCTGGGCCTTTGCAAGTTGCAGATCATGGGTATAGTTGTTTTATACGGGGAAAAGTCTACCATGGATCTGGGCTCACAAAAGACAGATTTCTAGTGTTAATGGTTGTTGTGTGTATAAGACTAAGGTATAGTCGTTTTATACGGGGAAAAGTATACCTTAGTCTAGGCATACAACAATTGTGATGTATGCGGAGTCGCGGATAAGGACAGTGATTGTCTTGGATCTTAGACTAGGCCCCACATCAAGGAATTGTGGACGGGAAAGTACGCCCGGTTGTGCAACAAACCTAAGGTCCCTCATGGGTAAAGTAATGCACCTCTGCAGAGTGTAACAATTGTAACTTGTTACTCCCTGTTCCGGGAAAGAGCTGTGGACGCTGCAGAAAAGGAACTCCACGAAAGTTCTGGTAAACCTATGAAGGCTGACGAACATAGCTTTTCAGAATAAAAGCAACCTTTGAAGAAATGTTTACGAAAACCTGCATAGCCTACGACCTATGGTCTATGGATGTATCTAGTGCATCAAACAATCCTTTTTAGTGAACTTGATGAGTACGCTCATACTCAACGTATCTTCTTAACCCTTGCTAGATTCTGAAGCCAATACAGACAATGTCTACACCAACTTATGCTCAAGGGAATCGTCATCAACAGCTCAAGTTCTTCAATGAAGTCAATGAAGTCAACATATACATCAACTAAAGTGGACTCAAAGTTGCTGATTAGATAGAAATATGATCTTTAGCCATAGAACCTACTTACGTAGAGTATTGCAATAGTAGCAATACAAGTGCCATAGTTAAATGCTAATCTTATTAGCTTGAAGGCTATGAGTTGATTATTTCTGAATCTTCTTTGTAAGAAGTTTCTTTCTCTCACTTTAACCTAGAGTGTTCTCTGAATCTTTTGTAAAGAGTCGAGTTGTAACCTATAGTCATGTCTTGGACCTGCTGTGTTTCTGTTGTACCACTCTGAGGGATGTAATACTAGTGAATGGTGTTTCATTGGTGTTATGTCAACGACTATAGTATACTACATCATGTAGTGGTATGTTGGGTCACCGCATTTGACCAATAATCCTCCTCCTCCAAAGGAATGCATGGTTCTTGCCGGCAACTTCGTTAGCACCGCCACCACCTAGGCCAAAAAATCACCAAGCCCTTGGACATCAACATTAAGGCAGTTGATTTTGTAATAAAGTACTCAGAGATCCTGCGCCGAGCCCCCGAGTGTATCATAAGATGGAAGGCTCCATGTACCCGGGCTGGCGCAAGGATGGCTCTATCCATTGTCAAGGCTCATTACGACGATGCCGACATCGCCACGGTGACCTTTGGTTTGCTGGACGTAGACGAAGACGGACATAAGATCAATCACGATGCTATCTGGGCTTCCATTTCCTCTGGGCTTCCATTTCCGGCTACGATACCAGGGTTGCCCAGTTGGTTGATGCAAACACCTTTGTGCCTCTTGAGGTAATCGATGCCAACCAAGCTAGCTCCTCTGAGTCCCTGAAAACTGCCGACTTTATTGATGGGCAAGATGACTCTCCTACGGCTGATGACGTTACCTCAAAGTCTCCTGCACCAGAGAAGTGAAAACACTATGTAATATTTGTCACCTCTGGATGTTGTATGTTTGCGGAAAACAATGTTGTTTAACTTAAGGCGGAAAACTCTGGCCATAATCTTCCAGCTGCTTAAGAACTAATTCCAGCATGTATATATTTTTTAAGCAATTGCTGGCTTATCCATTACTCTGGTTTTATGCTTGAATTTTTGTGAGTCAGAAGACCCTTAGTCGGAACTATGTGTTCAGGT
The DNA here is from genome assembly GCA_023614405.1 of Avena insularis. Classification (NCBI taxonomy): domain Eukaryota; kingdom Viridiplantae; phylum Streptophyta; class Magnoliopsida; order Poales; family Poaceae; genus Avena; species Avena insularis. The sequence goes on along the minus strand of CM042685.1, from coordinate 123,693,627 downwards.
GATAATACCCAATGGCACCATCAAGAAACTAAGCACAAAATTTCCAACTTCGAGTGTTGAAAGTCACTACTCCAGAATCCACATAAAAACAAAAAATAACGTGTAGACCAAAAAACTTAAGCTAACGCCCGTATGCGGATTTTTCACAAGTGCAAATGCAAAACTTGCGCATAAAGGTTTTATATGATCCAAAAATGAACACTAAAGGAGTTAAAAGACTCAAGCATATGAGTGAACGAAAGAGCTTTAGGGCCTGTTTGGTTGGGCTTAAATCTAGCTTTTAGAGTTTGGCTTATAAGCCACAAAAGCACCAAAATAGGTGCTTTTGGCTTTTAATTTAACATGGTAGTACAATGGTATAAGACAAAAGCCAAAATGAAAAGCATCTATTTAGGTGCTTTTGTGGCTTATAAGCCAAAAGCAAAAAGCCATAAATAAGCACAACCAAACAGCCCCTATATTTCATTGATCATATAAGAGATACATAGTAGATAGTAAAATATGCTAAGTGTAGAAAGGACATAGTTGTGCTATATTCCATGGCCGATCAAGCTCCGGGTAGTCATCCTCCGGGTCACGTCGCTTATGCTTATGATCCTCGTTTAGCCTATCCTCTAATTCATAATTGTCAACAAGGTAATAAGAACCATTGAGTAGTGTCTTGCTTATGATGAACGGTCCTTCCCATGGCGGGGATAGTTTGTGTGACTTCTTCTACTTAAGTCGGTTCACCAGGTCCCCCTATTTAAACGAGCGATGTCGAACGCGGCGACTATGGTAGATGCGTAACTTCTGCTGGTAGATGGCGGATCTTTGGCATGCCAATACGCGCTCTTCCTCAAGAAGGTTTACATCTAGGTGCCTGGATTCTTCAGCGTCATCCTTGTCATAGGCGGCAACTCTTGGTGAATCGTGGAGGATGTCGGAGGGTAGAATTGCTTCTGCTCCATATACCATGAAATAAGGGGTGTAGTCGGTGGATCTGTTGGGAGTAGTTCGTAAACTCCACAAAACAGATGGTAATTCCTCCGCCTAGGATCCAGCTGCTCTATGTAGCGGTGCTTCTAGACGTGGCTTTATTCCCTGCAGAATTCATCCATTGGCTCGCTCAACTTGTCCATTGGATTGTGGATGTGCCATAGATGCCAAATCAAGTCAGATGCCCTTCTCCTAACAATAAGCTTCCACTTCTCCGAGTGACAAGTTGTTTCCATTGTCAATGATAATGCTATGTGAGTGACCAAATCTCACCACTAGATCCCGGACAAACCTAAGGGAAGTTGCCCCATCAAGCTCTCAAATGGGTTTAGCCTCTATCCATTTTGTGAATTTATCAACTGCTACTAGCAGATGCGTAAACCCACAAGGTTCCGTCTGTAATGGGCCAACCATGTCAAGCCCCCAGACTGCAAACGGCCAAGTTATTGGTATGGTTCGCAATTCTTGAGCTGGTACATGTGGTTGTCGGCCATAATACTGGCATCCCATGCATGTCTCAACCAGCTTGTCAGCATCCGCCTTCGCGGTAAGCCAGTAGAATCCTTGCTGGAAGGCTTTGGAGACCAATGATCGAGCAGCGTCGTGATGCCCGCAGTCTCCGAGATGGATCTCACGAAGGATTTCAATACCGTCTTGCTGGGAGACACACTTCAGGTATACACCAGTGGTACTTCTTTTGTAGAGCTGCCCATTGATTATGGTATAGCCATTTGCTCGACGTACTATTTGCCGACTTTCGACCTCGTCGATGGGCAAAGTTCGTGTACAAGATATTCCATGAAAGTTTTTGTCCAAGCTGGAGGGAATTTTGTTACTATATGAACAAACGAGTCGACTCTATCCGGGTTCTCTGGGTTCGCTCCCTTCATGGATGGGGTCTGTAGATGCTCCAGAAAAACGTGAGGCGGAATTGATTTGCACCTTGATCCAAGCTTTGACAGCAGATCAGCCTCCTCATTTTCTTCCCATTTGACATACTTGACTTCGTAGCCTTCGAAGCACTTGGTTATCTCGTCCACTTCGTATCGATATGCCGCCATCATAGGGTTCCGTGCGTTCCAGCTACCAGCCACCTGCTGGGCAACCAAGTCGGAATCTCCACAGCAAACTATGCACTCTATGCCAATAACCTTGGCTACACGAAGTCCGTGAATGAGTGCTTTATATTTCGCCATGTTATTTGTAGCCTCAAAGTGAATCTACAAAACGTACTGCAGTTTTTCCCCTGTTGGTGACTGCAGTAGCACACCGGCCCCCGAGCCGTTGAGTAGCTTTGATCCGTCAAAGTGCATCACCAAATATTCTGGCTCTGTTATAGGGGTAGCATCTGGCATCTCCGTCCAATCTAGAATAAAATCCGCCAAGACTTGTGATTTGATAGCGTCGTGTCTCTTGTAGGTGATCTCGAAGGAGGCAAGATCAATGCCCCACTTCGTGACCTGTACCGTAGTGTCGCTATTGTTGATGATGTCGGACAGTGGATCCTTGCTCACTACTGTGATAGGGTGCTCCTGGAAGTAGTGCCTTAGCTTCCGAGAAGCAAGGAACACTCCATAAGCTAGCTTTTGTTAGTGTAGGTACCGTTGCTTGGACTCCGTCAAGACCTTGCTTACATAGTAAACTGGTCGTTGCACTCCATACTCATGCATTGGTTCTTTCCGCTCTACCACGACGACGATGCTGATAATCCAGTTGGTGGCTGCCATGTAGATTAACATAGGCTCTATTGGCTTGGCTGCTGCGAGTATAGGCACCGAAGAAAGTGTCCTTTTTAGCTCCTTAAGTGCAACCTCTGCTTCGTCCGTCCATATGAATTTGTCCGCCTTCTTCAGCAACTTGTATAGAGGCAGAGCCTTCTCTCCAAGTCAACTAACGAACCGGCTTACCGCTGTAACGCGGCCTGTGAGCCGTTGGATGTCCTTTAGGCATGTCAGACGGTTAATGTTAGGATGGCCTTGATCTTCTCTGGGTTGACCTCGATTCCATGCTGGGAAATGATGAAGCCCAACAATTTACCGGCTGGAACCCCGAAGACGCACTTCTTTAGGTTAAGCATCATGTTGTATTTTTGGAGGTGATCAAAGGTTTCCTTTAAGTCAGATATTAAGTCATTTGATTTTTTAGACATCACCACGATATCGTCCACATAGGCGTGAACGTTCCAACCAATTTGGTCGTGTAGGCAACACTTCATAGTCCGCTGGTACGTAGCACCTGTGTTTTTTTAGCCCAAAAGGCATCGTGACATAGCAAAACGTGTCGTAAGGTGTGGTGAACGAGGTGGACAATTGGTCCGACTTCCTCATCTTTAGCTGGTGGTATCCTGAGTATGCATCTAGAAAACACAGAAGTTCCAAGTCAGCCATCGAGTCAATGACTTGGTCAATGTGAGGCAAAGAAAACGGTTCCTTCGGGCATGCTTTGTTCAAGCCGGTGTAATCAACGCACATTCTTAATTCTTTGGTTCCCTTTTTGGGGACAAGTACGGGATTGGCCACCCATCATGTGTGAAGGACTTCTCGGATAAAACTAGCCTTAACTAACCTAGCTATCTCTTTGCCTATGGTGTGTATCTTCTTGTCTCCGAAGCTTCGTAGAGGTTGTTCCATCGGTTTGCATTTTGGATCAATATTCAGGTGTGCTCAGCAAGTTCCCTAGGTACACCTTTCATGTCAGCAGGTTGCCAGGCAAAGATGTCCCTATTCATACGGAGGAACTCGACGAGTGCGCTTTCCTATTTAGGTTCCAGGTTCGTCCCAATGGCGGTGACCTTGGAGGCATCGCCTACCACAAGTTCCACCGACTTGGTTTCGATGGCAGCCTTGAAGGCGGGATCGGAGTCAGAAATATGCTTCTTTGATGTCGGCATCTCCGAGGCGCCGACCTTGCTCTGGATCTCCTTGAATTCTTCATTGTAGAGGACAGCTTCTGCAAAGGCTACTTCTCCAATCTCGCAGTCTCTTGCCTTTGAAAATCTTCCGGATACAGTGATGACGCCATTTGGTCTGAGTATCTTGAGCTTGTTGTAGACGAAGTATGGCTTTGGCCATGAAGGAGTGGAAGATGTTGCGTCCGAATATGACGTGGTACACGCTCTTGAAGGTGACCACTTCAAAGGTGTTGTATTCTTGGCTATAGTTGTTAACATCACCAAAAGCGACCGAAAGCGTGATGCACCCAAGAGACCGAGCCTCCCTACCAGGAACTACACCATGGAATACGGTGCTGGTCCGCCTTAGGTTGGTCTCCGTTAAGTTCATCTTGTGCAGTGTATCCAGGTCTGGGTGATCCTTCCTGTCCCAAGTGATTGGAACTTCCAACCAGCGCAGGTATTGGGGAACTGGGGGTAGGGTGGCCATCAGTATCCTCGGTGAGGTTTTCTGTGCCCGGATTGTTGGGGTGCCAAGGAACATGTGGTAGACGGGGGCCTTCTTCTCAAAGGGGTTCTTGCCTTTGCTATCGCCCTTGTCGGTGTACTTGGGGTCAACGTACTCATCCATGTCACTTGAATCCTTGGACTCCTCTTCCTTCTTCTTCCCTTTGCCCTTGCCTCGCGGTCGGTTCTTCCGGCTTCGTTTGTAGCCGGACTCCGGGTCTTCTTTGAGATCGTTGAGGAATTTGCAATGGCGATTGGTGTGTGTGGCTTTACCATTGGTGTTGAGGTGTACGAGGCATAACATATCACGGAATTCCTCGTACGTTTGGGGAACGCGGTGTGCTGCCAGGCTAGTTTCACTACCATGATGCTGCCAACGACCAACCCCTCGTCCTCTGTCGCGCTGTCCGCCATCACCTCTTCCTGCAAATGTCATTGCGACCATGTCGGAGGTTGGCTTATCTTCTGGTGGACTCTTCCGCTTGGTGCTGTTGTTCCTCTTAGGTTGGGTTGGAATGGCAATTGCCGGAAAAGAGCCGCGAGCATCATCGTCGGCAGCCGCAAACTCACTAGCCAATGAGATCATCTGATTGAGATCTAGCCTGTGATTGTCCTGCACGCGCTTCAACTTATGTCGGAGCAACGTACCCTTTTCCAAGCCATCAATGTAGGTGGCCATAGCGGTCTGATCGTGCACTCCTGCGCGGGAATTTTTCATATCCAGACAGCAGGAGAGGTAGGCCCGAGATGTCTCGTCTTTCTCTTGCACGCACCGTTGTAGGTCACCAACTATGCAGGGACGTTTGTACGTACCCTCAAATTTCTTGGTGAACGCTTCTTGCATGTACAACCAATTGCATATGGACTTCTTCGGCAAGTCGTCGATCCATTGGCGGGCCATGCCCGTCAACATCAGTGGGAGGTACTTGACGGAAATGTTGGGGTTTCCCTCGGTGATCTCTACCGCTTTGCCGTAATCCCGCAACCCCGTAGCTGGCTTGGCGGTTCTGTCATAGGGCTTGATCGTATGGTCTATCCGGAAACCCTTGGGGTAAGTTGCGGTTCGTATCACAGGTCCAAAGAAATGTGGTCCTAGGTACTGTCCTTCCCAGGCCTCGTGAATCTTGTCCAAGTGTGAAAGTGCGTCGTATGGCTTCGGGCTTGCTTTTTTCTTCTTTTCCTCAGGGGAGGGGCTGTGTGAGCGACATGCCCTCCTCCGACATGGTGGCTGCTAGGTAGCAATAGTGGCAGAGGTGGCGGTGGTTATCCTTGTTGTTGTTACCCTCCTGCGACTCCTCACGTCTGTCGTGCTTGCTTGTCGGACGCGGAGGGTCATGGTGTGACCTGCTCTTATGTCCTTGATTGCCACTGCGCTCCCTGCCGTGATGATACTGCTCCGTGTTGTCACGAATGACGATGCCGCCCTGAGGGCGTCTAGGCGGAGGCACGCTCGTACGATGGTGAGCTCTTGGGTCTTCGTGATGTCGGGGGGATCGGGGCGGTGGGGACGGGCAATGAGGATGAGCCTTGCCTCTGTGGTCGGAGGATATGGGGATAGCGTCCTTCCTATTGCCTGCATACCTCTGTCTTCGTTCTGACGAACCCGTATGGGACCCAATATCGTGAGGAGATCTCTCCCTTGGAGGCTTAGGATTGCTAGACTGGCAATATGCTGGATCAGTCTCAAGCCTCTGATAGGTGGCCTTTTCCTGCTGTTTGACGGCCTTGGCTACAAGATAATAGACCTGTTCCATAGCTGCGGGCGATCTATCCTACTCAAGTAGGGTCTTCGCGACGGCCAAGTTGAGGATAGGTGTGGGCATGACCTGCATGCCTTCACTATCAATGTATGGCTTGGCTTGTGGCGGCTTCGAGGGAGACCATCCTAGGTTGCGCCATAGGCCAGTGTCGTTGACAACGTGAGCCAGAGCTTTCCTAGCCTTCTGCTGTTTGAGCAAAGTCTTGTACTTGGCTTCCATGGCTCTAGCTGCTTCGATTGACTTCTGTGCCTTGTCCAGATCTTGATCTAGTTTTGCGCATTGCTCCATGATGGCCTGCGCTTCCTCTAGTAGCTGTTGGCGCTTCTCATCAAGTTGTACTACGTTTCGTATATGGGCCATAGTCATAGGCTCAACGAGCAAATTGCCGTACATCACTCTATCAGCTGGAGTGACTTGGGTGGCCGCAGATGTAGATGCTGGTGGCGGCGGATTTGCGGTGTTGGCGTTGCTCGGGCCGGTATTGAGTTCATGTGGTTGTTGTGCTGGGTTAGGTGGAGGAGGCATGGCCGTTGCATGATCATTGTCGGCAGCATCGGCTGGTCCCTTCCCCTTGTACAGTGGTTTAGGCGGAGCTTGCCCGGGTTGATCTTCTTCCATCATGCTCCCAATGTCGACGAACACCTCTCGGGATGTGGCGATCTTGTCGGCCTGCTCCTCACGCTTTATATCCTCCTCCATCTCTTTCATAGCCGAGTCGAGCTCCTCCGGGTTGATATCCATCTCCTTCGAGTCCACGCTGATGTCGGCGTATAGCGCGTCCAGAACGGAGTCGGAGGGTGCAGGGGCTTCCTCGATGACGAAGGATGATGCTGAGGCAACAGGGATGTTGACTGGAGGCAGTGGCGACGGTGGCTGAGGCCGCGGGGCCCAGGTATGACGGTGATCTCTACCTGAGCAGCTGCGTCGACAGCCGGGTAACTGTTGATGGTGCCAATCATGCTTCCAAAGGTGAGGATATATGCGGCCTGTTGCCGCCTTAGCGTATGCCGGAGAAGTGTACCGTGGTCCAGCCCTTCCACAAAGTGATAGATAGCATCATCACTAGGGTAGTGTTCCAGGTTGGCCCGTATCCGGAGCCATCTGGCGAGGTAATCGTGGGGTTTTCACCCTCTCTCTAAACGCATCACGCCAGATCGAAGATAGTCACCACGCCGACGAAGTGTGATCTTTGCTTTCCAAACGCACGGGCGAAACCGGCAGATTTGCAGCGATCTTCCACCATTATTTCCTGCACAAGGGCGGTTTGGTTGGGCCTTTAATTTTTCCGATCTAAGCCAACAAACTCCAAAGAGAGACCCGACTTCGATCCTTCCGCGAACGTATCATGCCCGTAGGTGGTCCATGCGGGCCTTGACGATCCTCTGGCTTCCAGGGAACTAGTGCATGAGTCGGTTTCGCCAATGAAGAGGGGGATGTCCCCGATTTGAATGATCGAGCAGCGGGTGTGGTTCGTCCTTGCCGGGATCCAGAACTCGTCGGGAGGGACAATCGAAACGTTGCTGGAGAAGAGAACGCGACCAATGGCTATGGTTTCCTCAATTCCCGTGAAGAGCTTTGACCTCGCCTGTTGTAGAGCCTGAAGTGCCTCGTGCCCCCATGATGAGCGCCAACTGTCGTGGTATTGCCGACGAGTACGCCATGGAGGGGTCCTCACAGAGCTTGTTTAGAGACGTGGATTAAGGCTGAAGGTTGGCGGGTACGAGGTCACATGGCTTACCCAGGTTCAGATCCCACAATGGTAGTGGAGTCCTACTCCTTCTATAAATCACTATAACAGCAATACGTCGGGTTACAGGGATCGGTTTGCTATGTGCGATATGATTTGTGTCGTCTGACTGTTGCCCTAAAGGATCCTCTAGGTCTGGTTTATATAGTCGCTAGACCCTATATAGTCGCCAGATCCTAGGGTTATAGGGAAAGTCCTAGCCGGACAGGTTACAGAGTCCTACACAGTATACAACTAGTCTAACGTGTCTTGTAATCCAAGGCTCCGGGTACGCCAATGACTCCACCGTAGCCTTCCTTCATCCGGCATGGGCCTCCCTTCTGGATCCATCTAACTGGGTCGCCCAGCAGGCCATAGGCCTTGCTACCAACTGTGGGCCACCCGGGTTATCCGGATTAGAGACATGCAATGGTGATACCCATTTAGCATATCCCCAACACATGTCTTGAATATATTTGGCTTAGTTGATGAAGGTCCCCTTCCTCAATTGTTTGACTTCAAATCCAAGGAAGAACTCGAACTCACCCATCATAGACATCTTGAAGCGGTCAGTCATGAGCTTGGAAAATCCTCATTAAAAGCTTTGTTAATAGACCCAAAGATAATATCATCAACATAGATTTGGCAAATGAACAAGTGGCCTCCAACTCTCTTAGTAAAAAGAGTGGGATCAATGAGGCCCACTTCGAATCCACGGTCTAGCAAAATCTCTCTAAGGCAATCATACCACGCACGTGGGGCTTGCTTGAGGCCATAGAATTCCTTATCGAGCTTGTAGACATGGTTCGGGAAGAGAGGATCCTCAAAGCCTGGAGGTTGTTTGACATAAACCAACTATTTCAAGGGACCATTAAGGAAAGCACTTTTAACATCCATTTGTTACAGTTTGAAGTTATGATGAGTGGCAAAAGCAATAAGCATACTAATAGATTCAAGGCGAGCAATAGGGGCATAAATCTTACCGTAGTCGATGCCCTCAACTTGTGAGTATCCTTGGGCAACTAACATTGCCTTGTTATGCACAACTATCCCATTGGCATCACGCTTGTTCTTGAAGATCAACTTGGTTCCAATGACGTTTTGACAATCTTTAGGCCGCTTAACCAAAGTCCATACTTTGTTCCTCTTGAAATTGTGAAGTTCTTCATTCATAGCGTCAACCCAATCATCATCTTCAAGAGCCTCGGTGACTTTCTATGGTTCCACATGAGAGATAAAAGCATGGTGAGAGCTAAGGGAGGCTAATTGCCTCCTAGTAGTAGAACCTCTATTGAAATCTCCATAAACATTATCAAGGATATGGCCATCTTTGATGAGCTTGGCGAGGCGATAAGCTTGACGGCGGGCTTGGGCCTCAAGACGAGATTCTTGAGCCTCAAGACGAGATTCTTGAGCAACCACTTGGTCATTTCCACCATTTGTGTCCCCTCCTTGACTATAAGCATGAACACGAGGATCATCTTCATCAATATCCACCTCGGGAGAGTTTTCATCATCATTTGGAGAGGAGGAGGAAGGGCCTTGATCAACAATAGCTTGATCTTATTCTTGACTAGCTTGACCTTGGGAGATGTCTTGAGATGGAGCCTAATCTTGGGGAGGTAGATGTTGTTGATGAAGAGGTTGAGTAACGGGGCTTGAAGAGTCTTGAGCATGAGGAGCTTTAGAAGAACTTGAAGGAGCTTGAGCCAAAATAGTAGGTCCTTGAGGGGAAAGATGATCTTGTGAGAGTGAGGGCTCCACTTGGGTAGAGCTTGGTCCTTCTCCTTCGGCCACAAGGGGTTCCTCAATGGGGCGGAAGAATCCCACACCCATTCTTCTTATGGCCTTGGGAGGAATTTTCATCACTTGGATCACGAATACCATCTTGCCTTACAAGAGACTCATGGTCTTTATCAAACTTCACGTTGCACATCTCTTTAACTCTTCCATTCGCTTTGTTCTAGACTCTATAAGCATGGGACTAATTTTAGTATCCAACAAAAATCCATTCTTGTGCCTTGGATTCAAACTTGCAGAGAAGGTGAACTCCGTCATGAAGGGTTTCGCGGCATGTGGAAAGATCAAACGCAAAGAAGGTGAACTCCGTCATGAAGGGTTTCGCGACATAGTTAATCAAAATTTTCTACGGATGTGAACAGAGGGAAAGCCAAGATCTAATCTATGAGATGCAAACAACGAGAGAGATTGGATTAGATCTTCATACCCTTGAAGATTCAGACAATGAACGCTCATTAACGTGGGTGATGTAGTCGTACTCGCTTCTCCTCCTCGCGATCCGATCCGATCTAGCACCACAAGTGGCGGTGCCTCCGTGAGATGCACACGTGCAGCACCTCGACGTCTCCTCCTTCCTTGGTCCAGCAAGTATGGTGGAGAGATGGGTTGGATCTACAATGCGACGGCGCGATGCAATTGGTGGAGAATTTCTGCAGCAGGGCTTCGCCTACAAGCAGTCGGGAGGGAGAGAGGAGGGCAGCAGGGCGGCTAGGGTTGGAGGGGAACGTGAGGGGTTTGTGCGCCCCCACCCCTCTTTATATAGAGGGGGGGCGCAGCCCTAGCCCCTCCCCCAAGCCCAAACCGGCGGCCCCAAAGGATAAGGAGTGGGGGGCAAGGAAACCCCCCCTTCTAGAAGGTCTATCTCGAGATTAAACCTCTCTTGGCCGGCTGGGCCCTATGGGGCCTTGTGCCCCTGGCCCAATGCGGCCAGGGCACTCCCTCATAGGCCCATGCCCCCTCCCGGAAGGTGTGGCCACGTTGGTCCCCTTCCGGAAGGTTCTAGAAGCTTCCGGTACAATACCGATTAACCCGGAACAATTCCGAACTCCAAAAACTACACTGCCTTATATGAATCTTATTCTCCGGACCACTCCGGAACCTCTCGTGATCTCCCGGATCCCATCCGAGACTCCGAACAAAAACTCATAAACCAATTATCCAATCTATCCTAAGCCGAGACACGTTATGTGTGACCCTGGGTTCGAGAATATGCCGACATGATCTTCTATCAATAATCAACAGCGGGGTCTGGAAACCCATATTGACTCCCACACATTCATCGATGATCATATCGGATGAACCACGATGCCAGGATTCAATCAATCCCATATATATATTCCCTTTGTCTCGCGATATTTTACTTGCCCGAGATTCGATCGTCGGTACCGTCATACCTAGTTCAATCTCGTTCACAGCAAGTACTTTACTCGTTCCGTAATCCAATATCACTTTGTGATTAACTCCTTAACCACATGCTTGCAAGCGTGTTGATATCGACACGAGTGGGCCCAAAGTATATCTCTCCGACTTGGGAGGGACAAATCCCATCTCGATACATACAACCCAATGTATACTTTCCGATCACCGAGAGACACCTTTATGATCACCCTCTCATAGGATGACGTTTGATGACGCCAAAGCTTTCTTCGATACCAGTGGAGTTGTATTATCTCATGGTCTAAGGAATACAATATTTGACATAAGAAAAGCTTCGCAAAGACGAACATGATGACACGATCTAATTGTTTCGCTTAGTTTGGTCTCCCATCATATCATTCTCCCAATGATATGATCTCATTATCAATTGACAACTCATGTCTATGGTTAGGAAACCTTAACCATCATTGATCAATGAGCTAGTCCATAGAGGCGTACTAGGGACACGGTGTTGTTCACAAACCACACAAGTATTAAAGTTTCCGCTTAATACAATTCTAGCATGGAATATAAACATTATCATGAACAAGAATTATAATAATAACATCTTTATTATTGCCTCTAGGGCATAATTCCAACAGTCTCCCACTTGCACTAGAGTTAATAATCTAGTTTACATCTGGCAACAATCTCACACCCATGGCAATCGAGGTGCTGATCATGTTTTACACGTGGAAGAGGTTTAGTCAATGGATCTACGACATTCAGATATGTATGTACTTTGCTAATCTTCAGATCTCCATCTGCTATATAATCTCGGATTATATGAAACTTGCGGTTGATATTCTTGGTATTTGGATGATATCTTGGTTCCTTAGCGAGTGCTATGGCGCCAGTGTTGTCACACAATATCTCCAAGTGGTCCAATGCACTTGGAACCACGCCAAGCTCGATGATGAAGTTCTGATCCAAACGCCTTCACTTGACGCTTCAAAGCAGCCATGTATTCTCGCTTCTCAGAGATCCCGCGATCACGCTTTGCTTGCAGCTTCTCCACCACGCTCCTCCATTCAAAATATAAACGTATCACGTCTCGAGATTTAGAATCATCCTTGTTTGTCGAAACTAGCGTCGACGTAACCTTTTACGACGAGCTTCATCACCCCCATAGACTAAGAACATTTCTTTAGTCCTATTCGTGTACTTTAGGATGTTCTTCACGGCTGTCCAAAGGTTCCACTCTGGATCACTTTGATATCTCCGTCAAACTAAGAGCATTGGACACATCCGGTCTAGTACACAAAGATGGCATACATGATAGAACCTATGGCCGAGGCATAAGGCACTTTGCTCATAGCTTCCCTATCATTTACCGTAGTCGGACACGAGCCTTGCTCAATATCTTACTCGACAACATAGGCATGAACCTTTCTTTGCCTTATCCATTCGAACCTTTCGTAACGCTGTCTAGGTATGTACTCGCTTAAAGCTATCAAGCCGCCTTTGTATATCTCTATAGATTTTGATGCCCAATATATAAGCAGCTTCACCTAGGTCTTTCATTGAAAAACACTTGTTCAAATAACTCTTCACATCGTTAAGCATGTTGATGTCATTTCCAATAATCAATATGTCATCCACATATAGTACCGTAAATGTCACCGAGTTCCCACTCACTTTCTTGTAGATGCAAGCTTCAGAGCAATTTGGAACAAATCCAAAGCTCTTGATCACTTGATCAAAACGAAGGTTCCAACACCGAGATGCTTGCTTCACCATAAATGGAACGCTGAAGTTTGCATACTTTATCAGATCCTTAGGATCGATAAAACCTTCGGTTGCATCATATACAACTCTTCATCAATGTTGCCATTGAGGAAAGCGTCTTGACATCCATCCGCCATATTTCATAATCATGAAACGCAGCAATTGCTAATAAAATCGAATGGACTTAAACATCGCCACGGAGAGAAAGTCTCATCGTAGTCAACACCTTGAACTTGTCAAAACCTTTCGCGACAAGCCGTGCTTTATAGACGGTAACATTACCATCCGCGTCCGCTTTTCTTCTTGAAAATCCATTTGCACTCAACGGCCTTTCTTGGCTAGGAGGGTCCACCAAAGTCCATACTTGGTTTTCGCTCATGGATCCCAATTGGATTTCATGGCTTCTAGCCATTTCTCGAGTCCGGGCTCATCATCGCTTCCTCATAGTTCAGGTTCACCGTCTTCCACTAGCAAGACAACAAGACAGGTTGCTGTACCACTTAGGAGGGCACGCGACCTTGTCGACTGCGACGCTCAAGAGCAGCATCGTCCAAGCTTCATGATCCTTGTCATTAGCTTCCTCTATTGTTGGTGCAAAGTGCAATCGAACAATTTCAGGTGCTGCGCTACTCTCCAACTCAAGAGAAGGTTCAATAACCTCGTCTAGCTCTACTTTCATCCCACTCACTTCTTTCGAGAGAAACTCCTTCTCAAGAAAGGAACCGTTCTTTGCGACAAACACTTTGCCTTCGGTTCTGTGATAGAAGGTATACCCAATAGTTTCCTTAGGGTATCCTATGAAGACGCATTTCTCCGCTTTGGGTTCGAGCTTGTCCGGCATCAACTTCTTGACGTAAGCTTCGCATCCCCAAACTTTAAGAAACGACAACTTAGGTTTAGCACCAAACCACAGTTCATACGGTGTCGTCTCAACGGATTTAGATGGTGCCCTATTTAAAGTGAATGCAGCGGTTTCTAATGCATAACCCCAAAATGATAACGGTAAATCAGTAAGAGACATCATCGATCGGATCATATCTAATAAAGTTCGATTCCGGCGTTCAGACACACCATTGCGCTGTGGTGTTCCGGGTGGCGTGAGTTGTGAAACGATTCCACTTGCTTTAAGATGCGTGAGAAAATCATAAATCAAATATTCACCTCCACGATCGGATCGTAGAAACTTAATCTTTCTGTTACGATGGTTCTCCACTTCATTCTGAAATTCTTTGAACTTTTCAAACGTTTCAGATTTATGTTTCATTAAATAGATATACCCATATCTACTCGAGTCATCGGTAAAAGTGAGAAAATAGCGATATCCACCGCGCGTCAAAACACTCATCGGTCCGCATACATCGGTATGTATGATTTCCAACAAGTCCGTTGCTCGCTCCATCATACCGGAGAACGGGGTTTTGATCATCTTGCCCATGAGGCATGGTTCGCATGTGTCAAATGATTCAAAATCAAGAGACTCCAAAAGTCCATCAGAATGGAGTTTCTTCATGCGCTTTACACCAATATGACCTAGACGACAAGCTACAAATAAGTAGTATTATCACTATCTACTTTGCATCTCTTAGCCTCAATGTTATGGATGTGTGTTTCATCCCTTTCGAGATTTAGAAGAAATAAACCATTCACAATAGGTGCATGACCATAAAAGATGTTACTCATATAAATAGAACAACCATTATTCTCCGATTTAAATGAATAACCGTCTTGCAATAAACAAGATCCAGAAATAAGGTTCATGCTCAACGCAGGCACATAATAACACTTATTAAGGTTTAAAACTAATCCCGAAGGTAAAACTAAGGAGAGCGTGCCGACGGCCATCACATCAACTCTTGATCCGCTAACGCCAGCATCGTCACCTCATCCCTCGCAAGTCGCCGCTCATTCCGTAGTTCCTGTTTCGAGTTACAAATATTAGCAACTGAACCGGTATCAAATACCCAGGCACTACAACGAGGGCTAGTAAGGAAAACATCAATAACATGTATATCAAATATACCTTTGATGGTGCCAGCCTTCTTGTCCGCTAAGTACTTCGGACAGTTGCGCTTCCAGTGACCCTTGTCCTTGCAATAGAAGCACTCAGTGTCCGGTTTAGGACCAGACTTGAGCTTCTTCTCAGTAGGGCAACGCGCTTGCCGCCTTTCTTGAAGGGCTTCCTTGCACCCTTACCTTTCTTGAAGGTGGGGGGCTTGTTGACCATCAACACATGATTATTCTTTTTGATGTTCACCTCCGCTACTTTCATCTTAGCAAAGAGCTCAGTGATCATATCAGTGGAACCAATCTGATTGTGATCAACTACAAAACTTTTGTAGCTAGGAGTGTCAATCTTGAGCTCCTCTGGAATCTTGCAGTCCAGTTGCTCAAGGCGTTGAGTGTAGCCCGTCATCTCAATGGCGTGCTCACTAACGGAACTCCCTTCCTCCATCTTGTAGTTAAAGAATTTCTTAGAGATCTCATATCTCTCAGAACGGGCTTGAGTCTGAAACATGTTTTTCAGCTCCTCGAGAATCTCAAAGGGCCCGGCGAACTCCTCAAAACGATTTTGAAGATCCGATTCCATAGCATACAACATGGCGATCTTAATCAAATCATAATCATCCTTGCGTGACTGATAAACAGCTTTCTCATCAGCCGGCGCATCTATAGCAGGGGCGTCACCTAGCGCTTTCTCAAGGACATAGTCCTTTTGTCCGCCAGCGAGAATGATTCTCAGAATGCGGAACCATTTGGTGAAGTTAGACCCATTGTTTCTAAGCTTTTCTATCTCAGCAAAACGTTGAAGTTGAAGTTGGACTTGGCCATGTGATCTCTGATTTGCAAGTACAACTTAGACTATGTTCATGATAAATAGTTCAACTTAATCAAATTACTAGATGAACTCCCACTAAATTCAACATCCCTCAAGTTGTTTAGTGAACATGATCCAAATTCACCACACCTAATCCGATCATCACGAGAAGAGATGTGGCTTCAATGGTGGACAACGAAGTGTCGATCATATCATTCATATGACTCATGCTTAACCTTTCGGTTCATGTGTTCCGAGGCCATGTCTGTACATGCTAGGCTCGTCAAGTTAGACCCAAGTATTTCCGCGTGTGCAAAACTGGCTGCACCCGTTGTATGTGAGCGTAGAGTCTATAGCACCCGATCATCACGTGATGCTTGGACACGACGAACTTTCATAGCGGTGCATACTTGGGGAGAACACAGTTTTATCTTGATCTTTATGAGGAATCATCTTATAATGCTACCGTCATGATCTAAGCATAATAAGATACATAAAAGGATAAACATCACATGCATATAACTTTATGTGACATGGTATAGCCAATCTTCGTGCAATGATCTCCATCTTGTGCGTTCCGGCATGATCTCCATCACTCCACCGTGATTGCCTCCACCACGAATAGCAACTACAACTATTGCTAACTACTTAGCGATAAAGTAAAGCTATTACATGGCGTATAAGAAGTTGACTCACAGGTCATACACAATTATAAAGACAACCATATGGCTCCTGCCGGTTGTGTACTCATCGACATGCAAGTCGTGAAACATTACAAAACATGATCATCGCATACAATATACAAATCACATCTTGGGCCATACCATATCACAGAAAACACTCCCTGCAAAAACAAGTTAGACGCCTCTACTTTGTTGTTGCATGTTTTATGTGGCTTATGGGAGTAGATGCTAAGAACGATTCTTACCTACGGAAAGCCACAACGGTGATATTATGGTTGCCAAAATCCGGTGTTAATCCCATGACAACTATAGTGAGAGAAACTGACATCCACCAGCCGCATGTGTGGAACAAGCCACACGTCAAGTGCGGAGCCGGTCTCGCGAATAACGCCGCGTAAGGTTGGCCTGGACCGCTTCAATCTCACTATCCCGCGTCATAAGAAGAACACAAACAAGAGGCTTGCAACAGAAAACATCAACGCCCACAACAACCATGTTGCGTTCTACTCGTGAAACACATCTACGCATAGATCTAGCTCTGATACCACTGAAGGGTTTCGCGGCATAGTTAATCAAAATTTTCTACGGATGCGAACAGAGAGAAATCCAAGATCTAATCTAGGAGATGCAAACAACGAGAGAGATTGGATTAGATCTTCATACCCTTGAAGATTCGCACAGCGGAACGTTTGTCGGAATATGGGTGATGTAGTCGTACTCGCTTCTCCTCCTCGCGATCCGATCCGATCTAGCACCACAAGTGGCGGTGCCTCCGTGAGATGCACACGTGCAGCACCTCGACGTCTCCTCCTTCCTTGGTCCAGCAAGTATGGTGGAGAGATGGGTTGGATCTACAACACGACGGCGCGATGCAATTGGTGGAGAATTTCTGCAGCAGGGCTTCGCCTACAAGCAGTCGGGAGGGAGAGAGGAGGGCAGCAGGGCGGCTAGGGTTGGAGGGGCAGGTGTGAGGGGTTTGTGCGCCCCCACCCTCTTTATATAGAGGGGGGCGCAGCCCTAGCCCCCCCCCCCCCCCCCCCCCAAGCCCAAACCGGCGGCCCCAAAGGATAAGGAGTGGGGGGCAAGGAAACCCCCCCTTCTAGAAGGTCTATCTCGAGTTTAAACCTCTCTTGGCCGGCTGGGCCCTATGGGGCCTTGTGCCCCTGGCCCAATGCGGTCAGGGCACTCCCTCATAGGCCCATGCCCCCTCCCGGAAGGTGTGGCCACGTTGGTCCCCTTCCGGAAGGTTCTAGAAGCTTCCGATACAATACCGATTAACCCGGAACAATTCCGAACTCCAAAAACTGCACTGCCTTATGTGAATCTTATTATCCGGACCACTCCGGAACCTCTCGTGATGTCCCGGATCCCATCCGAGACTTCGAACAAAAACTCATAAACCAATTATCCAATCTATCCTAGCGTCGAGACACGTTAAGTGTGACCTGCGGTTCGAGAATATGGACATGATCTTCTATCAATAATCAACGGTAAGTGCGGAAACCCATATTGACTCCCACACATTCATCGATGATCATATCGGATGAACCATGATGCCAGGATTCAATCAATCCCATATATATATTCCCTTTGTCTCGCGATATTTTACTTGCCCGAGATTCGATCGTCGGTACCGTCATACCTAGTTCAATCTCGTTCACAGCAAGTACTTTACTCATTCCGTAATCCGATATCACTTTGTGATTAACTCCTTAACCACATGCTTGCAAGCGGTGTTGATATCGATTACCCGAGTGGGCCCGAAGTATATCTCTCCGACTTGGGAGGGACAAATCCCATCTCGATACATACAACCCAACAGATACTTTCCGATCACCTGAGAGACACCTTTATGATCACCCTCTCAAAGGATGACGTTTGATGACCTCAAAGCTTTCTTCCAATACCAGGGAGTTGTATTATCTCATGGTCTAAGGAATACAATATTTGACATAAGAAAAGCTTTGCAAAGACGAACACGATGACACGATCTAATTGCTTTGCTTAGTTTGGGTCTGTCCATCATATCATTCTCCCAATGATATGATCTCATTATCAATTGACAACTCATGTCTATGGTTAGGAAACCTTAACCATCATTGATCAATGAGCTAGTCCATAGAGGCGTACTAGGGACACGGTGTTGTTCACAAATCACACAAGTATTAAAGTTTCCGCTTAATACAATTCTAGCATGGAATATAAACATTATCATGAACAAGAATTATAATAATAACATCTTTATTATTGCCTCTAGGGCATAATTCCAACACGTCACACCTCAAGAAAATGAAGAACTCAATGCTAAGTTGGATGAGCTCATATTAGCCATTAAAGGTAAGGAAACCCAGGTAAGAGCTACTCGAGAACCAACTATTGAATAGATAGACTTCATAGCTCATAATGATTATAACACTGCTTGGAAGAAGAATTATAATCCAAATTTTCAGAAACATTATTCTAGTCCTACAGGTAACTCTAATAATAATATGGCATCAAGTAATAGTAGTCTCCAAGAAACTCTTAAATATTTTATGGACTCACAAAATGAACAAAACAATATTCTAGTTAAAATAATAGAGAATCATGATGCTATGCTTGGTAAATTATCTAACCAAGCTGTTAGTTTGAGGAATGATTTGCAGGCCCTCCAAGAAAGAATAAGGATTGTTGAGGCACAACTAGGTAAGATAACCGAGAGTAAAACTCTCATTCTAGCTTAATTTGTAGGTAAAGCTGAGCCTAATCCAGTTGAAGACCTCAAGATGATAAGAATCCAAAGGGAGGAGCCCGAAGAACTTGATTATAGAAATGCTCCTTCACCGAACTACACAATTGAAGATCTTGTAAAAAGGATCAATGTTAAGATTCCGGTAAGTGAAGGAAATGAGGAAGCCATGTATCAACACTTCATTAATCAAGTAGCAATAAAGGTACGTGAGCTTGAGGAAGAATATAAGAAAATTGCTAAAAAAATCCTGTTAAGCTAGATGATATATTTGAGCCCACCATTAAGATTAAGATTGGGACTAATGAAATAGCTGCATTATGTGATCTAGGTGCAAGTGTTTCAACAATTCCAAAGAGTATTTTTAATAAGTTAAATCTTGGCTCTTTTGAAATCACCGAACTAAAATTACATCTAGCAGATTCTACTTACAAACAAGCAGTAGGCATTAAAAAATACCTTAGTATACATTAAAGGTTGTCCTGCTCTTATTGATTTTGTTATTGTTGACATGCATGAAGATGCTACTGCTCCTATCATATTAGGTCGTCCTTTCTTAAGAACTATTAAGGCTCTAATCAATTTTCATGAAGGGAACATGAAGTTCCAGTTGCCTTCGCATGATCCTTTTGTTATTCATTTTCCCAGGAAAAAAGAAAGCCAAGCAAGATGATAAGGAGGCCATCACTTTGAAGGCCAGTTACTTTGGAGTGGGTGTTCCACTCATATGGCCTAAGTGAGCAACATTAAGGTTAAGCTATTGACCATAAAAGAGAGCTGCATGGGAGGCAACCCATGTAAAATAAAGGTTTCAATTAAGTTTTTAAGTTTTTGTAGAATAAAGAGTGCTAGAAAACTCCAGTGAGAAGGAGAGATTCATCAATACTAAAAATTCCTGTTTTATACATGCCAAAGTTATTTGACAATTTAGTCTGTCATTTTTCTGTTAAAACAAGGTGTTTCGCTAAGTTTCAGTCTAAAAAGTAATTATTGAAGAAATATAATTTTTTTGATGTGTACAGAAGCTTTAACGACCAACTATACGGCGGGAATAAAAATTCCCGTCGTATAGCTCCGGCCATATAGATATTCGACCCATCAACAATTTTTCATCCCAGGATACAGAAGGTTTGACAACCAACTATACGGCAGGAACAAAAGTTCTGGCCGTATAGTTATAGCTGCCAGGAAAGAAACCCTAGAAACCCTATTTTTTTTGCCTTCAGACCAACTATACGGCGGGAACAAGTGTTCCGGCCGTATAGTTGCGGCCGTATAGTTGCGGTCGTATAGTTGCGTCCGACCACTTAAACGCACGAGAAGGTACCCAAAACATCAAAACATCAATCCTTTTTCTCTCTGCTACCTCCAAACTCTCTCAAAACCTCAAGGGATCTTCACCCCTACTCGATTTCGTTCGATTTCCTCGCACACAAGTGATCTACGATATGTTTCTCCTCCGATCCTCCAATTACTTTTCGCAAATTCATCTCTGATCTATTGTCATTATCAATCTAGGGTGAGACTTATTTTGAATTATTTTCCATGATTATCTTGCCTAGATTATTATGTTGGGGAGATTGTTTAATGTGCTATGATGAGGAATATGATATGACTATTATTGTTGGATCAAAAAGTTTTATAGTTGTCTTTCTTATTTATTTTTATAAGATGAACACGAGGAGCAAGCCTTGTGATCTTGCTGCTACTAGTTCTTCTCGGGCTGCATCTTAGGAACTCATGTGGATTCCATTCAAGGACGAGTCCCACCGTGACCGTTTCAACAGGATCAAAAACCGATAAGTCAAGGAAACCAAGTGGGCTTGTCCCGTCATATTGAACCAACTCAGTATTTCTAATGACTTTAATTTACTTTACAATAGGGTTGGCCTGCAAAACTTTGTATTTCATGATGAACGAACCTATCGCCGAATAACCAATGAATTTCTTAGTTCTTTGAAAAGCACTGTTAAGACATGGAATGGGGAGGATAGAATTTCTTTCTGACTCATGAATAAAAATTATTCATTATCACTTGATGAATGGTGCAATTGTTTTGGTTTACCCAACAATGATCCTAATGATTTGCGCGCATCTTTCACCAGCATAGAACCTTCCCCTGAACTCTGCTATAACAGAATGAGCTTTACTTCTAGAGTCAGCAAAGGGAAAAATATTCAACATCATGCTATTCGGTATTTGTTCTATGTTATTGCTAACACCTTGCAGGCGTGTAATGAGTTTACAAGACTCAATGAGGAGGACGGTTTAGTCCTCGCAAAAGCTGCTTTCAACTATGACAACTTGACACTCAACTTGGGAGCAATTCTTATGCACTTCTTGGAGTACCAATCCTCCCAAAGCCAAGGACCAATCACTTGTGGAGGCGTCATCACCGTTCTTGCCAATGCCTTGGGCATCAACCTAGGTGAGTTACAACCGGTACTAAGTGAGCGACGTGTTGGTTTCTCTACTTTGAGGGCTTGTGGAATGCTCACTAAGAGAGGTAGTGTTTATTATCTGCATATTGATGGAGATGGGCGTCTCTACCCCGCTCCTTTGCCTAATGGTCTTTTCTCTATCGAGGAAGGATGTGTGATTTATGACTTACAGGTTGAGAAACACCAACCACAGGAGAAGATTCCAGAAGAGGATGGGGACCAAGAGGAGGAGCAAGAAGTCCACCATCAGGAGGAGCAGCTACCAAGCCAGTTCGCTACATATCAAGATTTCTAAGAACTTGGAGGAACTGTGGAGGGGATGCATAATCTCGCCCTGAACCTCCGAGAAATAACAAGTAACTTATCAACTCAATTTACGGACTAGAGTTACAACTTCCCTCCCCCCACCATAATGATTTGAAGGGCTTACAAAAGCCTAAGCTTGGGGAGGTTTTCTATCTATTTCTATTTGGATTTTATTTGCTTTACTTTATTTTTGAGGTTATGCTTTTATTTGAGTTTATAAGCACTCGTGTTGGTTTCCCCAACACTTTATCCTAGTTATTTTATTTTGTTTGAGATTTTCAAGCCAAGCTTTGCCTCCAATTTTTATATTCTTTAATTCCCCTTCTCAAAAACCACAAAAAGATTTTTCCGTTTATCTTTATTTTCCCTCTTTCTTTTATTTTTGCCTCGAAGTTCTCATGAATTTTTAGGAGAGTGATTGACTTCGAGTTTCCAAGAAACAAATAAAAAAGGGAATAGAGAAGTGGAACCAAACATGAGAGGTATGCCTTATGACTCCCCACTTTTGAAGTTTGAGAAATCCATGCGAGTTAGTAGTAATGCTAAGATGTTATATCGGTGGAATGAGTCTCTATATTTTAGTAAAATTTTGTTTGCATGGGTATTTAATTGAGTATGTTTTGTTCCAGCTCTTGTAGTTAACCAAGTCTTGCCTAAATATTTTCTAAACAATTAAAACAAGAAAAAGTCTTACAATTAAAGAATTGGGTGTTGTAGTGTTTAGTCTTGAAAGCTTATTCCTAGAGACACTGAACACCATGCCAAAGTTTGACTTGGTTAGAATTAATGATTGACTTGATAGCTCTCTTTGAAAAGATTTGTTCAATTGAATTAATGTTTAGCGGTTTTTGTGAGCATGCCAAAGTTTGACTTGTGAATCAAAAGAATGATATAGCTTTATGTGTGTCAAAATTCATGGGATGCCAACAACTCTGCTAGCCTACGAACAATCTTCATGGAGGAAACTCCTAGATTTCAGCTATGAGTTGATTAAACATATGTAGCAGCAATGCTATAATGGGTAAGATTCTTGGCACTCCCGGGTAGCTGTAACAAGATGGAATCACTCCTCTGGCTGATATGAGTAATCATTATGCAAAAGGAACAAAAACCTTAGTGATGCCACGAGTATCCATCACAACCCGATAAACTAATGAATTTTTTGGCATGCTCTCAATTACTTAAGAACTGAAATTCTTGAAGGACAATGAATAGAAAAGTAGTGCTTGAAAATTCTTGATTTATTGTTGTGGGAGAATTGAGATACTTTAGTGTATATGCTTTTCATGACAAACTCTCACACTCTCAACTTTATATGATTATACTTTATTATTCAAAGGCAAGCTTATGAGTTGATTACACGACATGGAATAAAGTTTACTCTTTTTATCATCCATGCTTACAATAATTTTGTTGCGCTATAAGGATTCATGAAACCCATATGATATGCTTCCCATTACTCTCTCTATGCTGAAGCTTTCAGATTAATAAAGTGGAGGAAACATGAGACTACCAATCATGAGTAAGATCATCATCTCGTTATTTCAGTTTAAATGCTGAGTTCCCTTTTGGTTTTGGTTTTCTTGCTCGAGGACGATCAATTTTAAGCTTGGGGAGGTTGATGGCTGTGAAATATAGCCATCCACATCCGCATTTAAACTAGATATTATTCATATATTTGATGAAATGTCTCTCTAAATCCTGCCACTAATGCCTAATAATCAAAGGGGTATGCAATCCTTTCTTGCTATTTTTCCCTGCGCAGATAATGACGTATGATGATGGAAATCACTACATAAATGCCAAAGATACGAGATTTCCAACACGTCAAAGAAACCATGAGCCATGAAGTGAATGCTGAAGCTTTAACGACCAACTATACGGCGGGAATTTTATTCTGGCCGTATAGTTTGCACCAACTTCGTTAGGTTAAACAAAACAACTTTCGTGAAGGGACCCCTATATAAAGAGGCTTCAGGCGACGGGAAACAACGCTTCTTTTTTATCCCAACTTGTAACACCCTCGGATCGATCCTATACAAGTCTTAGCGATTCCCGCCAAACCCGCATAGAAACGATTCAAAGGCGCCCACCAGGCACTTTCGTGCGGGTGGAAAACGAAGTAATATCATTACACATTAGTCCATGATGGAACCCACAGAACAGATACATACACACGACTCCAAGAGTCAAAAGAATACAGATATACATTACAAAGATCCAAACCACCTTGAAAATGATACAGCGTTCGAGTACGGACAAGATGCAAATTGAGCTAAGAGCCCTGAAGAATAACCAATGGCGTCCATAACCCTGCCTAGGACAAGCCGGAAGGGTAACCCTGCTAACGACGTCGATCTCAAAACCTGCTAAAAACAAAAGGGGTGATGGCAAAGGGCAAAGGAAAAAAAAGAGCGGTCAGTATTGAGGCCAGTACACGGCGAGGCTAGAATTCGGCGGCTCTCGCCTACATAGGTATGGTGGCCTGAAGCAGCAGCGCAGCATGCCCTAAACAACCTATAGAGACTCGATACAACTATCAGCTATTAGAGAGGGAGAAGAAAGACCTATTCGGATCCAACCTAATACTAACACCAATCATACCCATCCTGGTGTTTCCCCCTCGATACCAATCGAGGAAGTCATACCGAGGAAACTCACACAGTTGGCAATTTTATCCATTCCCTTATAGTTACGGCAATTACTAGTCAGATATAGATAGCATGAGTCATCCTGATAACATAAGCAGTGGGCAGTTTTAGATAACCATTCTGTTGTAGTTGTAATACTTACTAGTCAAATACATATACCATGAGACATTCAAAAACCTAGCAGTTGTTGGTACTTTTATTTAGCCATTCTGTTATAGTGAAGCTGATTACTAGTCATTCCAAAGGCAACTTTATAACACTACTTTAGTTATAGTTATCTATGATCGAGATACTGTGCTCCAAGTCGTCCATAACCGCGGACACGGCTTTCAGAAAGTTTTACCCTGCAGCGGGGCACAAATAGAAACACACGCACAATCAACCTCGAAAAAAACCAAATGAAAACCCAACGAGGCATCACGACAGAACATTCGCAAGATTCATATTTGATTTCAGGGGGCCACCCCACCAAGCTACCCGCGATGAAGTTGGCCGGCTCCGAGACGGACCCAGAGGTTTGTGCCAATGGCTGTAAACGACTGGGAACCCGAAAGTGTGACTAGGCTTGTCGATACCGCGAAAACATTCCACATTTGTTCCTAAACAGTACAAGCGCTCCACACGCAATAGTAAATAAGGCAGTAAAACATGGCATAAGTACAGAATAGTAATAAAGCCCCAAACTACTATGTGGCCCCAAGGAATTAAATATGACTCAAGCTAGGGTTAGCGGGATTCATGGTCCCACATGCGGATAGTGCGAATATTCAAAGAACAGGTATCAAGTACTCGGGGTCCTACGAGACACAAGTGGACGGTTAAAAACCAAATAACATCTATTGCCCACCTGTGCCTCTGCATTATTTACCTACTTCAATTTTTAGTTATTAAACGGTAATTAAAGCCATGATCATCTCCAACATTAAACATGCGGCATTACTCCAACAACGGTGGTACTTGACAATATGGAAACAACACCGGAGCAAGCAACTACGACTCGCAAGGCCGACTATCTACCAAACAACAGGTAATAGGAGTTGTCCAAGGCGATATAATGGCTACAACGGATATCATGGGTACGAAAACTAGAGCATCGCAACACAGATAGCAATAGATCAATAGGAGGAAATAAAGACTATAAAAGTAAGATAGGTAGAAAGGAGGAGAATGCTTGCCTAAAAAACATTGCCAAAGGTTCATCCGAAGATCGGAGCGAAGCTCACATCAACTCATCGGCCTAATCCGTGAAGAAGAAATGCACTAAAAGAAACACCAGATGCACTATTTAATACTACGGCAAAAGATCGGGCATGATGCATGTATGATGTAGGACATGGCAAAGATGCGATGCAATTAGGCCATATTAAGCGGAACCGGGGTCCCGGCAATTAATTAGGTGATTCATGTTGTTTAGATACCCCACAATTTAAATGCTGTATTAACATGGCAAAATATGGTATCGGTTCGATGCACAAATTTAAATGGGACCAATACTAGAATCGCCCACATATGGCCTCCGTATTTAATACGAGGTGAATCGGCATAATGCCCCCCAACCCACACAAAGATGTATGCAAGCATGTACAATTTGATATGCAACAATATATATTATATATTATAAAAATAAAGGTCTCAAGAAAAGGGTCACACATGGGGAACTCGACGATCTTGGGCTCCGGGGGTACGGGTTCGGTCTTCGGGAAGGAGAGCTTGATGTGGTTGCTCTGGACGCATACGAGATCTTGTGGAAGTTGCGGATCGCCTCGATGCATAACCATCGGATCGATTTTGGAGATCATGTCATGTCTTTAATGTCGATGTAGCACTTGATTCGATAGTCTTCGGCTTCCAAATTCCTGCGCTGTTCATGAGGAACAACTACAAACGGTTCTGCTGGCCAAAACAAACACTAAGGTAGGGACGAGCACGGCGTCTGCAGAACAACGAGGAGGCCCAAAACGTCAAACAGCAGAAGGTGGAGCCAAATGTCTTGTTGCTTGCTACCAAGGAAAAGGAGACAACCTGCAGGGCTCATCCAAAGGCATGGCTCCAGGCGGTGTTGCGGAGGGGGCCACGACGGCGCTGCCGACAGAGGTCGAGGAGGCCGCGGCAAGGCGAGGTGCTGTCGTACGGTTCCTGTGGACGGGAGACGGCGAGGGCGCGGCCGGAGGGGCGGCTCAAGTCAGTGTAGGAGGAAGGAGCCTGGCGGCAGGGACGAGAGGTGGAGAGGCCTTGCAAGCGCATGTGGTCGACGACGGCGGTCGGGCACAGAGGCAGGGAGGCGCAGGCGGCAGCGACCTTTGGCATCGGTGGCAGCTTGCAGAAGGAAGTGAGGATGAGCAGAGGACATAGGGGCGCTCGCCGGCGAGGTGAGGGAGGCAATGCGCGAGGGCGACGGGCTCCTGGTGCTGAGAGGAACGACGGGGAGGCGCCTCGCAGGCGGCGTCGAACGCGAGAGGAAGGAGGCGAGCGACGCGAGGTGGGTTGGGGATCGATGCAGGATTGGCGAGCGACGGGACGTGGGTGTTGATCGGGTCGGTGAGGCGGGGATCCTGGCAAGGGAGGTGGGGCTGGGTCCTGCCACTCTGGGGGTTTGATTGGGGAGACACGCGTGTTGGGTGATCGGTTGGTGGAGTGGTGGCTTGTGCGCGCGTTGGTGTGTGTGACCTGGGAGCATTCGACGGCGGGGTGGGGATGGGGTGTAGGTGGCTAGGGTTTCAACTAGGATTAGGGTTTGGTTAGGTGGGTTGGGCCACTAGGGTAGTAGTCTGGTTGACTGGGCTTTTGTCCTGGCCGGCCGACTCCCCTCGAAAACATTTTATTTTTATTATTATGTTTTGATAGACTTTTGCAAACAGTTTTAGACAAACATAAATATTATAGAAAAGCCTGCGATTTAATTTGAGATACAAGATTGAGTAATGACAAACGAAAATAGGGTTTTTGCAAATTAGTTTTATGAACAAACATGCATGATGATGCAACAAACAAAAACACAGCGATTTCTAGTAGTGGATTTACCCGGGGTGCTACACAACTCTCCCTGCCAACAGAAGTCGCCACGCCGGAGGAATAGATATAGATCTAAACCTCTAATCCCTTATCCACCACCATAGCCATCTTCCACCACTTGTAATAGTATATCTCTTCTCCAATTGGCGACATTGTAAGACTATTTGCTATCAACCTTATGATCTCTATTACAATGTTTATGATTGTTGATTTCATCTCTTTGTGTGAGTAATTCTCCTTGGGCTAAGGGCTTTGGCCTAGCCATGTAGCTTTTTGTGCATGTTATTTATCATAGATGGGATCATGTATTAGTTTGTATGACATGATGATTGTAGTACCCTCTCTTGCCTCAATCTAAGGACTTGTCAGGTACCCAAGACCCTGAGGATTGATCTAGGTAAAGGGAGTGTGAGTAATGACTGATCTACAGGATGGGAACCCCGGTGATAGAAGGGGTAGTATGACTGTATGTGAGGAATTTACTTGGGATTAACAGTGACATCACTAAGCATATCATTAGTTCTCTTTCTTCTATGTATGAGACTAGTAGGTTATTTCTATAAGCGGTTGCGGATGCGATAACAATTATGGATTCACTGCCCACATATAATTATCTTCCTCTAACAATTACATGCATACTTTATTATTATCTATTATTCCCATTAGATATTTTGCACAGCTACTGGTGAAAACCGAAGACCCTAGGCCCTCTCTCTCCATCGTCAACAACAACAAAAAGATCGCAAACTCTTGGTCCGGTGAAAACATAAAAGTAATTCTAAAACTCTTGAAGGTCTGTTTAAGTAATATCACTTTGCTTTCTACTTCCCGAGGATTCGATAAACCTAGGTCTACTAGGGAAAAGAGCTATACTACATCTGTAATCCGGATCGAAGGTATCAGGTTACCACCACCTTGCCAAAACCCAATACCTGAGAACTTGTGTTATCACCGTAGGAGACCATAGTATTTTCAAGATTAGGCCTTATCTCCGACATGATGGACTTTCTCCCGGTCATATGACTTGTGGTGCCGCTATAAACCACCCATTTTTCTCCACCGGAAGCATAGTCCTCGGTGGCCTTGGCCATGAGACACTTTTGGTTGGAGAATATGACATTCTCGTTGGGGGAGTCGAAGAGGGACAATCGTGGAGTAGATGTAGTGCAATAGAAGCAACTCCCACAATCTCACCACCTTGGATTTAATCGTCATCATCATCCGTTCCCGAGAGGTACTCTTCATGAGCCACCATAGCCCGTTCCTTGTTGGAAACATTCTTGATAACAAAGTTCTTGTTCAAAGGATGAGGAGGCCTTGACTTGATCTTGCAAATGAGGCATCCACCATTGTCTTCTCGGTTCTCAAAGGGACAGCTTGCAACAAAGTGACTCTTGTCATTGCAATTATAGCAAGATCTTCTGGAGTCAATGCCTTGTGAATCATGCCCAAAGCAGTGACATTGAGTTTCTTGTCCACCACTTCACCTCGAGTAATCTTCGGGTCATATGGAGAGATTCCTTCTTCCACAATCCTCATTAACTCAATAGAAGATCTGGAAATATGAGATTGCATTAGATATTTCCAATTGGTGAAGTTCGAAGTATCTAGCATGGGTGGTTCTCCTTGAGGAATGATATGTGGCATGGGGATATGTGGGTCCGGAGTATACTTTGGAGGTGGTGGCACCGCCGAGTAATCCTTTCCCCCTTCTCCCGCATTGGAAGGTGAGTCGCCGAGCCTCTCGGTGCTCTCGCTTGGGCCCTTGGAAGTTGTTTCGGCAACAAAGCCAAGACCTAAGTGAGTGGTGATGGCCACGGGATTCACCCCGGGGGCGGTCTCCAGAGCATTGGGTGGAGGCTCTGTGGCGTGAGGTGCAACAAGAGTAATGGTAACCATGGGGTTTGGATTAAGGGAATGCAAGAGTGTTATCATTTCCTTGGACTTGGTCACCATGGAAGACTCCAATCTCTTAAGATCCTCCATGGAGGCCAAGTTCTTGGTGTTATCACTACCATCACCCTCATTGTCGGCCATCTTCTCTTAGGCGGTAAAGCCCGATGTAAGAGCCTTGGCTCTGATACCAATTGAAAGTACCAACTTTGGTCGACTAGAGGGGGGTGAATAGGATACTACCAATTTTAATCTTGTTATTCAGTTTTAGGCTTTGCAAGAACTGAAGTTCTCTAGATATGCAACTAGGTGATCAATCCTATATGCTAGAGAACATACAACAAGCGATAGAGCGGAAAAGGATAATAGTAAAGGTAATGAGCGAGTAAACCAGAGAGGAGACATGGAAATGTAATTCTCATAGTTCACTTCCAAGGAAGCTATGTATACGTTGGAGAGGTGTCAGGGCCACACAAGGTCACCCGAGCGCCACAAATGCCTCACCTTCTTCTCCGGTGAGCACCCCCACAAAGGAGGCCTTACAATCCACTAACCGGTGACCTTGAAGGTGCCAACCGAAAACCTTTACAACAAGGTTGAGGGGGAAGCTCCACAACTCAATTGGAGGCTCTCAACGACTCCAAAGAGTTTCACAACGTATGCTCTTAGCTCTGAGGCAGTCCTACACCGTCTAGGGTTCCAAGAACCCAAGAGGAAACAAGATCCACAAAGGATGAGTGGGGGGAATCAAATATTCTTTGGTGGAAGTGTAGATCTAGGTCAACTCTCCCACTCCTCAAAAGATCATGAGGTTTGAGTGGATGGGGAGAGATATCTAGGGAGGTAAAGCTCTAGTATTAATGGAGGAGAGAGAAATTGAAGAGGTGAGCTGGGAGGAAGAAGAAGGGCGCCTCAAATAGGCTCCCTTCACAGATAGTCGTTTGGCTATCTGCGACTCCATCGGAATTTACGGTAGGGAACCGAAATTTCCGCTCAGCGAGCCTCCAACGGCTCGAAGGCCGTTGATGCACGCTCCAAAGTTCGACCGGAATTTCCGGTCAGCTTTGACTGAAAATTCCGATGGAACTTTTGGAGAAAGTTCCGGGCCAAGTTCCATCAATTGAACACTTCCAAAACAGAATGTTATTGAAAGTGACCGAAACTTGGAGCAGAACAAACTGGGCCGTGAACCACCTGACCGGAATTTCCGGCGGCTGGGCAGAAGTACCGCTCAGGAACTCAACGGAAGCTGCTGGGATAATTCCGATCGAAGATTCCGGTAAGACTTGAATAGGTCTGCGACCGGAACTTCCGGTGGAAGTTCTGCCAATTAGAACACTTCAAAATGGAAGGTTACAGAACATGGGCGGAACTTCTGTCGAAAGTTGGGTCAGAAATACTACCGGACCCAGCTCCACAGAGACCTCTAGGCGGAAATTCCGGCCCTTGGCTGAAACTTCCGATCAGGAGAAAAACAGCTCAAACAACTCCACGGGTCACTCTCTCGCTGATGGATAAGATAGCTGTGGTGGTGCAAGTATGGTTTGTGCATGAACAAGTGTTTCCCCACAGCCTTCCGAGGTGGACCCCCTCTTGATAGTACGGCGACCTAAAACAGTAAAAAGAGAGAACAAGGAAAACAAAGGTCGCCGTCTTCGCGAGACTCCAAGAGAGGCATCCACAAGCTCCATCAAAAACAAATAACCTGAAACTCAAGCACACAGTTAGATCACAAGTGGGATTGTCATCATCACCAAAATACCAAGGGAAGACATAGTCCTTTCACATACTCCAAGCAATCATAGTAGGAACTAGTCTCAATAGGTGTTTGTTGGTCGCAAAGATAGTGTGCTTCATAAAGGAATGCAAGTGGGGAGAAGTCACAAAATGTTTCTACCTTTCGTCGATGATCTTCACCCTTTATTTTTGGATTCTTCCTTGCTAACTAGATTTTTTTGATGAATATAGCATTAAAAACTTGGATGATGATGTAGAGATCCTTTTCCTCTTCAAAACGAGCTAAAGAACATCAAATTCAGAGTTTGAATGCAAAAGTTATGCTCAAAACGGTGTAGAGTTGAAGTTGTTGGCAGGCATATTGGCGGGGCTAGACCTGACGCCAGAACGAATTGGCAAATACATAATGAAATACGGAATGATATACTGAGCGCAATTTTGACGAGGCGCCAGAATGGCTTGGAAAATTACGGATTGTCCGGCGGCAGGGCCGGCGGTTACGGATTAACCGCTGAAATGAGTTCGTGAACTCAAAATTTCACGATTTTTGCGGAAAAACTTGATGGAAAACTCCAGATCTAAGGGGCAAATGATGGAATTTGGCCATGGGAACGCAGGGGAAGGTAGATCAACAAGTTTATCAAGTAAAGCATGGATCAAAACCTACCAAATCACACTCAAATCACAGATCGATCCAAAACACAAAATTGGGGCTATTTTTGGTGGAATTTTTGAATTTATGGGGAAAAGACCAAATCGATGAGGAATCGTGGCAACCAAAAGCTGCTGATACCAGATGATAGGGGTTAGCCTCTTGGGTGGCTCGATCTTCATGGATTTCGTGGTCAAATCGATGGGAAAAGCGAGGGAAAGGGAGAAGGTAGCAGAAGAGAACACACTCCTCGCGAAGAACATGATGAACACACAAACACGATACAAGACCTATTTCCCCCTTCGGCGGCCACCGGTCTTATAGAATCCTTACAAGGAAAGATCGGTCAACGTGCTCCTGTCAAATCCATATCGGAGAGGGAAGAACACCTTGCAGAGTATCTTGATAACTTTACTAGAGCCAACTCAAAGTAAAGACCTTGTACAACTAAGGATGCTCAAAGGCACAATCCATAGAGGTGGGTGATGATAGGGTTCCCTCATGAAGGGAATGAGACATACTAGAAGTGATCCATCTAAGGGGGTTTCTGGTCTATCATCTATGTCTTCGGGATACATGAAGGGGTGGGGCTCTACTTATAGGTCAGCCACTAAACAAGGGGTAGTTTCGGGATAAAATAGGAAAAGGGTAGGTAAGGGGGAATATTCTAGGGCATCAAACCTAGATCTATGCGCAGACAGGTGGAATCTGATGGTAAGTTCGGCATCCCTGGATGGTGCGCCGAATGGGTAGGCGTGGCGTCGGTTTGGCCATGGGCGCACAAACCGGTAGACAGAGGTGCAGTTCAGTGGGGCACCGACTTGAGCTGGTTCTGTCGGGTCTGGCACCGACTCATTCGGCGGGTGGTCCGTCTGCGCTAGTCATGGTGCCAACTTCTCCAGTCTTCTTCTTTCTCCTCATCCAAGCCTCTGTGACGTCGGGCTTTAGGCTTCGGGCATCCTCCCTTGCCTCTATACTTGTTGGTGTGAACCTATAATGATCATGGGACGAGGTATGAAGTAGTATACCATTCAATGGGGTAGGAAGTGGGCTCGCATATAGGATAGGATTCACCTTTGAAGTCCATGAAGATTTGGACTAAGTTGGAGAGCTTGATATGGTAATGACCGTAGGTTGGGCCGTATCAAGAAACCTTGTTTAAACTCAGAGCAGCCAAAGAAGGGAGCTATGTTCTCCTAGGGATATATAGAATGATAGATGCTGACATGGTGATCCTTACCACAATTCTCACAAGTAGGTCTAAACACTGTCTACGTCAGATCTTGGGCAGGGGTCTCTTGCTGGTTCCTCACATTGTTTGCAGTAATTGGTTCCATAGGTATAGAGGAACTCAATGGAACCGACACAAATATGGAAGAAGAAATAGAACTAATAGAAACTGGCATTCTTGAATTGAAAGTAACTACCAGAGCAAATTGAACATAATCTGGATTTCTTGAATCAACCTAAGAGTGAATTGGTCTCGAAGAGATAATGTTAGGAATCAAATGACTTACCACGTTAGCTTGAATGAAACCGACTGTCACATGTAGATTCCGACTCACAGATCTCAACAATTTTTACGTGGCTGCCAGATCTTCATGCTGCATCTCAGGGCGGTGTGACCATCGATTTCTATTTTGACGCGCTTCAGCCTCATCTCTGCGCTTCTTCTCAAGAAGTGCCCTCTCTCTAGCAAGGCGCTCAGAGTGTGGAGGATCTCCATCCTACGTACGTCACTCTTCTTCAAGACGGTGGTGGTCTTTAGATCTACGCCTCTCTTCTGATTTGTGCCTTTCCTCCTCATGTCGGTGCATCTCTTCCTCTTGGTGCCAGCCTTCTTCTCTTCTCATATCTTCCTCCCAACGATGCTCTTCATCCCTCCTCCTTTCCTCCTCACATTGTTTGCCATCAGATTGCCGCAGTCGTTGATTGAACTACCCTGGCCTAGTGTTGTTGTTGTTGAAGTTGCGCCCTGGGGATCTCCTTTGTTCGTATCTTCGATCCATGTGGGGTGGGGAAGCGACCGCTTGACCAAAGGATCGAGAATCGCCCGAGATCACTCCTCTCCACTTACAATTTTGAGAGATCTGTGGGGTTTGCGGTCCGGGTCTCTATGGGTGATGAACAAAGACGACGCCACAAGTTCCTCTCGATCTAGGGTTTGATGGGCCACGTAGAGATAAAATAAAACTTTTTCCTCTAACGTGGTGATCCCAAGATCTAGCCGAGGTAGAAGGCCAGAAGGTTTACCACTAGACGCGCAGTTGCGGATTACTGATGAAGCGCGTCAGTTGATGCAGTGCGGTCCTTTGCGATCCGATCGTCCTGGTACTGATCGTACAACACCTCTGCTGGTATCCACACGTACAAGGAGGAGCACCGGCAACGAACTGCTAGGTTCGATACGACGGCAGGACTACTATGGAGCTAGGGTTTCCAACACATGGAATGACCTAACCGAACAACGATTAACCTTTCTGGGTTACGGTGCTCCACTATATATAGGGAGTGAAGGTGGGCTCTGCTCGCGCGGCCCATTCACTAAAGCCCTTATAATATTAGTCCCTATGAGTCCAACTCACTGACTCAGTCCAAATCAGGCTCGGGTCCAACCCAACTAGATTTCCAGTTCAGATCCAATCCGAACTTGCTCCCGCTCTTAAGTGTGTGACCCCGCAGGCTCATGGCTACTTGGACACGATTGAAGTCCGACTCTTAACCGTTCAGTCGGTAGCGGCTCCAAGCAGAACATGTCGACTCCCAAGTACCAATGAATCATGATGACTTGCCTTTCCAATGCGACTTACGTCCGAGTCCCTCTTGCCTCACGATATGCCTTATCAAACTATAGGCGAATAATTGTCATCCCTTAAATAGTCCGACTCTCTTCTTGATCCGAGATAAGTGATTCACCAGACTAACTCTTAGTTGATCGCCTCAGTTAACACTTAACAGAGTCGTGCATGGCCATGCTTTCCGAATCATATCATCCGAGAGGGACCAGAGAATATCTCTCCAAGTGGAGGGGCAAAATCCCATCTTGGTTATTCACATCACGCAGCTTGATTCTCAGTCGACCCGAACTCTGCCTTTATAACTGCCCAGTTACGGATCAGTGTTTGACAGAACCTAAGTCGGTGATCCTCAACTCTGATTATGCAATAACCTCAGGTCTAAGGATTACATTGATTGAGATATACAAATGACAACTTATTCGTTGTACCTCAATATGGGTCAATCCGACTCGCTAAAATCTTTAGCCGAATCTGTGTAAGTTGGAATAGCATCTCCATGCCCATGACAAGTGGAACCGAGTCATCAAACCAACTTTCACATTGGTCTAAGTTGTGTGTCCAGCACAACCTCAATGACCAAGGATATTTAGTACAAACAACATGAATGTATAGTTCCACAACCGAATCACATATTCAATGATACACATCAGATGTTAATACAAGGACAACTTAATAAATTTATGAATACAATGGGAAATCTCATCATACATGATTGCCTCTAGGGCATATTCCCAACAGTATCCCACTTGCACTAGAGTCAATCTTCCGACATCACATGTCTAAGCATCTAATGCCCATGGCTCTCATGTGCGCCTCATGATTCGGCTGTGGTAACGGCTTTGTCAACGGATCCGCAATATTTGCATCCGTGTGTACCTTGCATAACTTGATATCACCCTGATCCACGAACTGGCGAATCAGGTGGTACTGCATGAGTACGTGCTTGTTCTTCTGGTGTTGTCTAGGTTCCTTGGCTTGTGAAATAGCACCATTGTTGTCATAATACAGGTCTAACGGATTGGACGAGCCCTGAACCACACCAAGATCCATGAGTAAATTCCTCATCCAAACAGCTTCCTTTGCTGCCTCCGAGGCGGCAATATACTCAGCCTCTGTTATATAGATGCAGACACGGTCTCTTGCTTGGAACTCTTCCAGCTCATGGCACCTCCGTTTATAATAAACACGTATCCGGATTGCGAACGAGAATCAGCAGAGTCGGTAAGATAACTTGCATCCGTGTAACCCTTTACACCGAGTTCATCTTCACCACCACAAACCAAGAACATATCCTTAGTCCTTCTCAAGTACTTTAGGATATTTTTAGCCGCTGTCCAGTGGATTTCTCCAGGATCAGCTTGGTATCTTCTCACAACACTTAGAGCATACGAAACATCCGGCCTAGTACAAATCATGGCATACATGATGGATCCGACTGCAGAAGCATATGGAATCGCACTCATCCGACTTCGCTCATCAGTTGTCGAAGGACACTAAGTCTTGCTAAGTTTTACACCATGGGACATCGGTAAGAACCCCTTCTTAGACGATTCCATGTTGAACTTCTTCAACACTTTGTCCAAATAAGTACTTTGACTCAATCCAATGAGCCGTCTTGATCTATCTCTATAGATCCGGATTCCAAGGATATATGTTGCCTCACCCAAGTCTTTCATTGAGAAACTCCTTTCCAATGATTCCTTGGTTTCTTGCAACATCTGGACATCATTTCCAATCAATAATATGTCATCCACATATAAGGTTAGAAAGTTTACTTTGTTCCCACTAAACTTATTGTATAAACAAGAATAATGATCACTCTTAATGAAGCCAAACGATTTGACTACCTCATCAAAGCGAATATTCCAACTTTGAGATGCTTGCTTCAACCTATAAATGGATTTCTGAAGTTTACATACCTTGTCAGCATTAGCCGGATCGACAAAACCCTCGGGCTGTATCATATACACGTTCTCGGTTAAATTTCCGTTAAGGAACGCCGTTTTGACATCCATCTGCCATATCTCGTAGTCGAAATAGGCTGCTATAGCTAACATGACACGAACTGATTTAAGCATCGCTACGGGCGAGAAAGTCTCGTCGTAATCAACTCCTTGAACTTGTCGGAACCCCTTCGCGACAAGGCGTGCTTTATAGACGGAAACATTTCCATCCATATCAGTTTTCTTCTTAAAGACCCATTTGCACTCGACGGGTCTTGCACCATCTGGCAGATCAACCAAGTTCTAAACTTGATTTTCATCCATGGACTTTAACTCAGATATCATGGCTCCAAGCCATGACTCGGAATCAGATCCTACCATCGCTTCCGAATAATTTGTTTGCTCGTCACTATCTAACAGTAACACATCACAAACACTTCGTAATCTCGCCGATCTTCGTAGTACAGGCGTTGCTGCCGGCTCAGTCACCACGACCGGCTCAACCTCCAAGGTTTTTGCTGACTCGCTACTAGGCGGTTCCTCTCGAATTTCTTCGAGCTGCACCGTGCTCCCACTTACTCCCCAACTAAGAAACTCTTTCTCAAGGAAGACACCGTTCCGAGCAACAAACACTTTGCCCTCTTCTCGGTTGTAGAAGTAGTAACCCAAGGTTTTCCTCAGATACCCCACGATAATACACTTATCCGACTTGGCCGTAAGCTTGTCTGACTGAAGTCGCTTGACAAATGCTTCACAACGCCAAATCTTAAGAAAAGACAAACTCGGCTTTTTGCCTGTCCACATCTCATGCGGTGTCTTCTCTACCGATTTTGATGGTACTCTGTTTAGTGTGAACGCCGTTGTTTCTAGACAATAACCCCAAAATGATAAAGGAAAATCTGTCCGACTCATCATTGATCGTACCATGTCCAACAAGGTCTGATTCCGCCTTTCTGAAACACTGTTCCTTTGTGGCATTCCTGGTGGAGTAAGTTGAGGAACTATTACACAACTTTTTAGATGGTCATCAAACTCATGGCTCATGTACTCGCCTCCTCGGTCCGACCGAAGAAACTTTATTTTCTTGCCGAGTTGATTATGTGCTTCATTCTGGAATTCTTTGAACTTTTCAAAGGCTTCCGACTTATGTTTCATCAAGTAGATATATCCATACCTACTCAAATCATCAGTGAAGGTAATGAAGTACTCATAACCACCCCTGGCTGCCGTGCTCATTGGTCCACATACATCACTATGTACTAGTCCCAACAAGTCAGACGCCCTTTCGCAACTATTTGCAAAAGGTGTCTTGGTCATTTTGCCGAGTAGGCAAGATTCGCATGTCTCGAACGACTCCAAGTCGAACGAAGTTAGGAGTCCATCATCATGGAGCTTCTTCATGCGTTTCCAACTTATATGACCAAGCCGACAGTGCCAAAAGTAAGTCATATTCAGATCATTTGGTTTCAACCTTTTAACATTTATGTTATAAACCGACTCACCATCAAGATTTAAAATAAATAACCCGTCCTGGACGGGTGCAAAGCCATGAAACATATCATTCAAATACAAAGAACAACCATTATTCTTGATATTCTATTCATAGCCTTGCCTCATCAAAAATGAAGCATAAATAATGTTTCTACTGAGAACTGGAACATAATAACAATTATTCAGTTCCATAATGAATCCGGAAGGTAAATGAAGTTGCATCATGCCGACTTCCAATGCAGCAACTCTTGCTTTGTTGCCGACTCGAATATCAACCTCGCCT
Organism: Avena insularis; assembly: GCA_023614405.1. NCBI lineage: Eukaryota > Viridiplantae > Streptophyta > Magnoliopsida > Poales > Poaceae > Avena > Avena insularis. Next base: position 123,655,389 of record CM042685.1, on the reverse strand, counting down.
CTTGCTACGCTCCTAGTTCTTACCAGTCCCTGCAATGAGTTGCAGATGTGAATAACTGATCTGGTATCATATACCCAAGAACTATTAGGTGCATCAACAAGATATATGTCTACAACATTGCAAACAAGTGTACCTGAGTCGAAAGTCATACCTCCACTTTTGGCTTTATCAGCCAAATACTTGCTGTAATTCCTCTTCCAGTGGCCATTCGCCTTGCAGTAGAAGCAAGTGGATCCGGCTGAAGGAGATGGCTTAGTCCCTGAGGAAGCGCTTGGGACCGGGTCCTGAGCCTTCTTTCCTCCTAACTTAGCCTTCTTCTTAGTCCAAGAACTCTTCTTGAACTTAGCCTTATTCTGCACCATCAACACTTGACTGACGCCCTTCTTGAGATCCGCCTCTGCCTGCTTGAGCATCCCATGCAATTCAGTAAGCTTCTTATCCATACCATGCATGTGGTAGTTCGAAATGAACTGCCCATATGCACTAGGAAGAGAGTTCAGAATTATATTCGTAGCGAACTCTTCGCTAATAGGGTAGCCAAGCCTCTCCAGAGAATGCACATAACCAACCATTTTGATCACATGCGGACTCAGTGGATCACCATCCTTAAGCTTGCAGCTCAGCAAAGCCTGAGAGACTTGATACCTCTCAGTCTTCGCCTGAGCCTGCAACATACTTTTGAGGCTTTCGATCATATCGTAGGCCTCAACATGCTCGAACTACTTTTGCAAGTCCGGTTCCATGTGAGCAAGCATAAGATAACTAATATCCGTGGACTCATCCTTAGCCCGACGGTAGGCATTGGTGGCAGCGACAGTCGCATTCTCATTCGGCTCATCTGGAAGTGGGTTGTCTAGGACATGGTCCTTCTTTTCTTATTTGAGAACAATTCTCAGATTTTGATACCAGTTGGTAAAATTAGTGTCGTTCAGTTTATCTTTCTCAAGAATGGTTCTCAACGCAAAACCGGATATCTGAGAGTGACTGCTACTTGGTGCCATGATCTACAACAGAAAATATGCAAACCACTTAAGACATGTATTCACAAAAGAGCAAGCATATTAAACATTTTAATATTTTATGCTCCCACTAGAACCAACACCCCTCCGATGGTTTCTTAGTGATTCAGGACCCTAAATAAGAAAGTCGGCTAGTGAGCTTTAGCATCACTGCTAGCCGCCAAGTGATCTAGGTAGACAACTCCTTGTCAATCGCATCTCATACGATTCCTGTTGGACGGGTGGAATCACATGCCCCGGCTCCCATCCGACTTTTTCTCGAGCCCCACAACCGTTGTGATAGACCCGTCTAGCTTACCGAGTGTTTTCACAGTAAGAGTCCGACTCGAACCCACCTAGTCGGAAAGAATTGGCAGCACCTCAATTTTATGAGCCCACTACCAAAAATGTCCGACTTGTGATGGTGCAAACATCATGGAAAACCAACTAGACCTTCTTTGAGGGATTAAATTTCACCGACTATCTAATAGAGGTAAAACATAGACATAACAATAACACAAAATAAAGCAATTATAATGTGAAATGGTATGGCTCCCTTCATGGCGATCTCCATCTCCACAAAGCCTATAATCCGACTCATGTCAACTCTTGTCACTTGCCGTCTTACTCCATGTCACCGACATGTACATCGCCTTGCATGTCATCCGGATTCTCCAAACAACTAAACTAGCTTAGTAAAGTAAATTACATAGAGAATCCGACACGCAGGTCGTTATACAATAAAATGATAGCACCTAGGCTCCAGCCGGCTGACAAAAACCGTGATTCACAGATCATGTATGGATTACACACATACAACACATGCACATGAACCATACCATTCACAACTTCCTACAAAAACAAGTTATGCATAGATACAATATCTACCGGTGTTGTGAAACTCTCAACGACATCTAATGCTCTGATAGGGCGGCGCAGGCCGGCGGTGTCGAAGGCGGCGCCCCTGGCAAATCTTGACGTGATTTGCAAAAACGTAGATCTCATCTACGATCCGGACATGGATTCCGACCATTGTTCTGATTCGATCAAACTTTTTGATCTTCGATCACCACCTCTGGATTTACGTGGCACAGTCTACCCTGATGGCGGAAGCCGACCGGTAGGGGTATGTTGTTCCACGACCTTAGCAGTATGATCACGGAAATCAGTTCTACCATTCCCCGAGTACAGTTGATCCAATCAACCTTATACAAAACCGATCTATCTCATAGATCGACCACCAAAACAGCACATAGATCTCATCCACAGCCAACCGCGTATCACATATGCGAGATCTCGAGCCTAAAACCATAAGCTATCGCTCTGATACCACTGTTGGGCCACGTAGAGATAAAACAAAACTTTTTCCTCTAACGTGGTGATCCCAAGATCTAGCCGAGGTAGAAGGCCACGAGGTTTACCACTAGACGCACAATTATGGATTATTGATGAAGCACGTCAGTTGATGCAGTGCAGTCCTTTTCGATCCGATCGTCCTGGTGCTGATCATACAACACCTTTGCTGGTATCCACACGTACAAGGAGGAGCACCGGCGGCGAACTGCTAGGTTCGATCTGACCTTAGCTTTAATGGAGCTAGGGTTTCCAACACATGGAATGACCTAACCGAACAACGATTAACCTTTCTGGGTTACGGTGCTCCACTATATATAGGGAGTGAGCGTGGGCTCTGCTCGCGCGACCCATTCACTAAAGCCCATATAATATTAGTCTCTGTGAGTCCAATTCACTAACTCAGTCCAAATCAGGCTCGGGTCTAACCCAACAAGATTTTCAGTTCAGATCCAATCCGAACTTGCTCCCGCTCTTAAGTGTGTGACCCCGCAGGCTCATGGCTACTTGGACACGATTGGAGTCCGACTCTTAATCGTTCAGTCGGTAGCGGCCCCTAGCAGAACATGCCGACTCCCAAGTACCAATGAATCATGATGACTTTCTTTTCCAATGCGACTTACGTCCGAGTCCCTTTTGCCTCACGATATGCCTTGTCAAACTATAGGTGAATAATTTTCATCCCTTAAATAGTACGACTCTCTTCTCGATCTGAGATAAGTGATTCACCCGACTAACTCTTAGTCGATCGCCTCGGTTAACACTTAACCGAGTCGTGCATGGCCATGCTTTTCGAATCATATCATCCGAGAGGGCCCAGAGAATATCTCTCCAAGTGGAGGGGCAAAATCCCATCTTGGTTATTCACATCACAGCTTGATTCTCGATCGACCCGAGCGCCTTTATAAGCGCGATTCACGGATCAGTGTTTGATAGAACCTAAGTCGGTGATCCTCAACTCGGACTATGCAATAACCTTAGGTCTAAGGATTACATTGATTGAGATATATAAATGACAACTTGTTCGTTGTACCTCAATATGGGTCAATCCGACTCGCTAAACTCTTTAGCCGATCTATGTAAGTTGAAATAGCATCTCCATGCCCATGACAAGTGGAACCGAGTTATCAAACCAACTTTCACATTGGTCTAAGTTGTGTGTCCAGCACAACCTCAATGACCAAGGATATTTAGTACAAACAACATGAATGTATAGTTCCACAACCGAATCACATATTCAATGATACACATCAGATGTTAATACAAGGACAACTTAATAACTTTATGAATACAATGGGAAATCTCATCATACATGATTGCCTCTAGGGCATATTCCCAACAGGGTTTGCTTGGAGCGGCAGAGAGGGAGAATGATTCCCACGCGTGCGAGGTGGAGAATTCAAAGTAACCACCAACGATGGCGTCGTGCTAGATCGCCCAATGTGTACCATGTCGCATACCCGTGCAGAGGATGGTACGCGGCGTGCCACACCCCAAATTAGATTTGAGTTGGTACTCACATCAAGAAAATGTCCAACCAGAACCGAGCAAGCCCGAAATCTGACGAGTGAACCCTGTAGGGATTCGTAGCATGGAAAACAAAAAATTTCTATTGCATACAAACAAACAAGCCAAGATCTATCTACTAGATTGTAGCAACGAGTCGATGGAATAACTCACCCTCGAAGACTCCAAAGTGTTTAACGAGAGCGGATTCTCGTGGGTGATGTAGTCGTACTCTTCCCGATCTCAAGATCGCGTGAAGCGATCCTTAGGCGCTGCATTCGGCAGCGCTCCGTAATCGGTCACACGTTCGATTTCGCGAAGACCTTCCTCTCCCTTGTTCCGGTGGCGGAGGTTGTAGCACTCTCCTCGTGATTCCGGTGACTGTGAGTGAATGCAAGTAGAGGGAGATCTCATGAGCTTCGCCTTAAGCGGGCAGTATGGTGGAGTATGAGAGTCCCTCGACAATCTAGGGTTTAGACACGCCGAGGAGGGCAAGCCGGGACTAGGGTTTAGCTAGGCGGTTTGCCCTAAGTGGCGGCTATGGAGGCTTGGTACTAGGGTTTAGAGGTAGGAACTTGTGTGTCTGGGAGGGGCCCTGCCCTCCTTTTATAGGTGGAGGGGCGGCCAAGGGAGGAGTCCTCCCCAACTCGGCTTGGTGGTGCGCCGGCGTTGGGGAGGAGGGACTCCTCCCCAACTCGGTTTCCTCCTCCTTTTCCACTTCCCAAAAATAGCCGTTTGACTTTTTAAACAAGGATTTGATTTAATCCTCTATTTTGTTCAGCGATGACACTTAGTACATGATGCAATCATACCAACTTGATATAACACATTCATGTACCCTTCCCCTCTGGAGTGCTGGACATTCCGGAAACTTCTAGAACATTCCCGATGAAAACACCGGAACCATTCTCCAACTCCGAAACGGGACTTTCCTTATATGAATCTTATTCTCCGAACCATTCTGGATCTCCTCGTGATATCCCGAATCCCATTCGAGACTCCGAACAACATTCGGTCTCTTTCTCATCATTCCATAACTACTCAAACAACGTCGAATCCTTAAGTGTGTCTCCCTACGGTTCGTGAATTATGCGGACATGATCGAGACACTTCTCCGAACAGTAACCAATAGAGGAATCTGGAAATTCATATGGCTCCCACATATTTCTACGATTACTTTGCGATCGAATGAACCACTTACATACGATACCAATTTCCCTTTGTCTCACGATAGTTTACTTATCCGAGGTTATGATCGTCGGTATCTCTGCATACCTAGTTCAACCTCGTTACCGATAAGTACTCTTTTCTCGTTCCCGTGATATGTGATCCCTTGTGAGCTAGTCACATGCTTGCAAGCTAATTGGATGACATTTCACCGAGAGGGCCCAGAGTATATCTATCCGTCATATGGATGGATAAATCCCACTCTTGATCCATGTGTTTCAACCAATACTTTCCGAACACTCAATGCCACCTTTATAGCCACCCAGTTACGGTGTGGTGTTTGATGTCATCAAAGCATCCATCCGGTAAAGGTGATATGCATGATCTCATGGTCGAAGGAATTAGGTTACTATGTATCAGAAAGCATATAGCAATTGAACTACTAAAATGACTTGATCTTTATGCTATGCTTATCTATAGGAGTATGTCCATCATATCATTCTCCTAACGATATGATCTTGTTGTTAATAACATCTCAATGTTCATGATAGGGAAACCACAATCATCTATTAACCAACAAGCTAGTATTATAAAGAGGCTTTACTAGGGACTCTTATTTTAGTTTACAAATCACACAAGTATTAATGTTTCCTTGTTAATACTATTATAGCATGAATGTAAACATTTATCATAAACACAAAGATATAATAATAACTACATTTATTATTGCCTCTAGGGCATATCTCCAACAGTCTCCCACTTGCACTAGAGTCATCTAATCTAGATTACATGGTAATATACCGAACACCCATGGCAGTTTGGTGATGGTCATGTTTTGCCCTCGGGAGAGGTTTAGTCAACGGATCCGCCACATTCAGATCTGTGTGTACTTTGCAAATCTTTATATCCCCATCTTGGATATGTTCTCGAATAGCGTGAAAACGTAGCTTGATGTGCTTCAGCTTCTTGTGTGACCTTGGTTCTTGCGCATTGGCTATGGCGCCCATGTTATCACTGATAGATAGACATTGGGTCCAGCGCACTAGGAACCACACCCAGCTGTAATGAACTCTTTCATCCATATCGCTTCTTGTGAAGCCTCCGAGCGACCATGTATTCCGATTCAGTTGAAGATCTCGCCACAACGCTTTGCTTTGCACTCCTCCAGCTAACTGCTGCACCATTCAAAATAAATACGTATCCAGATTGTGATTTAGAATCATCCGGATCGGTGTTCCAACTAGCATCGGTGTAACCATTTACAACGAGTTGTTCATCACCTCCATAATAAAGAACCATATCCTTAGTTCTTCTCAAGTACTTAAGGATGTTTTTGACCGCTGTCCAATGATCCACTCCTGGATCACTTTGATATCTGCTAGTTAAACTAACAACATATGCAAGGTCGGGTCTAGTACATAGCATGGCATACATTAGAGATCCTATGGCTGAGGCATAGGGAGTCTTACTTGTGGCGCCCCGCAAAAACCACTACTAGAAAATCGCGCTGTTTTCGTGCATTGCATCATCATGACCGCATGCTCATGTCATCATGCCACATTGCATTTGAGCATCGTCATGTCATCTTGCATTTGTTGGCATAAAACTATTTTTCGAAAAGCCTGTTTTTGTTTCCTAAATACCCTGCCTTTATTTCAAATCCAAAACCCGGGTCTCCGGAATAATTTGTTTTGTCTGCCAACGGTTTTCAAAAGCCCATTTTAAATATCAAAACAGTTATTTTTTTTGGGGCAGCCGTACCGGGCCGATCCGACCCAATCGGCCACCCACACTACAAACCGGAATACCCAAAACCTTTTCCTACCCCACCCTATCCTACCCAGTCCCCAGCCACATCACTCCCTCCAATTCCATCATGCCACATCACCCCTGGCCCAAACCCCTAGCCAATCCCGCTGCCACCTTTGTCCACACCAGCCCTGCCCACTGTGCATGACCACCAGCCACCGCCACCTCACACCCAGCAGGCCACCCCCTTTTCCCGCCCACGCCTACCACCTGCTGACCCCACTCCCTCACCCACCACGCACTCCCACGCACGCGCCCCAAACCCCCCTGGACCAACCGACAGCCCCCGACCCCGCTTGGCCCCACCACCTCCCTCCTTTCCTCGGTCACCCTCACCCCCCCCCGACAGAATCCCCTTCCCCGTCTCCTCCTACCTTGCTAGGCCCCACCGCCGGCCTCTGCGTCCTCCTCCTCGAGCGGAGCCCCCGCCGCCCCTGACCGTCTCTCCGTCCTCCCCGAGCCGCCGACCTCGCCGGGCCCTCCCCTCGCCCTCGTCTCCCCCCGCATCCTCCCTCGCCGAGCCCTCCCCTCGCCCTCGTCTCCCCCACATCCTCCCTCTCCGGACCCTCCCGAACCCCGGCCCTCTACCTCGTCGCCATGGCCTCCGCCCGCCTCTCCTCGCATATGCTACCCCGCCGCCGGTGCCACGTTCCCCGCCTCCTCAACCTCTGCCGCCTCCCTTCTCCATCGCGAGCTGCCCCCGCCTTGCAGCTCCTCTGCCGCCGCCAGAGCCTCCCTCCCGCTTCGGCCGCCCGCCCAGCTCTCCTCCGCCCCTCCTCCTTCCGCCACCTCCTGCGCCTGCCTCCTCTCTCGAGCCCGTGCGCCGCCGCCCCTCCGTCGGCCCCTCGGCGCCTCCCCAGAGCCCTGCCGCTGAGCCTTGCCCTCCGCTCAGGCCCGCCTCCTAAATCTCCGGCCAGGCCCGCCATGGTGCTCTGTTCTGCCGCGTCGGCGGCTTGGCCGTCGCGCCTCGCCCTGCGTCCCCGCTCCCCTGGTTCTCCTCTGGCGTCGGGCCCCGAGCCATGCCTCATGCACCTTTCGGTGTGTGATCTATGTAATACTTATGTAGGACTCATGGCGATGGCTGATGTGATGAGGATAAGCATCGGGTTAGTTTTGTTGCGGCTCAGGTACGACAAATCGACACCGGCATCGATGACACCCTCGACCACCAGATGCGAAACCAAGTTCTCCCGGAGCTCGAACGCCAACCCGGAATCGAAGTCCACGGAACGCCGAGGTCCCCTCCACGGGACGCCAAGACCCGTTCCCGGAGGCGAAGTCCGAACGTGAAGACCACCAAGCTCTCCTTCCCGAAACGATAAGTGCTCCGTCACGGATCCGATGGTCGAGACACCGAAGACCGATCCCGGAGTCCGAGTCCGAACCCCGTCGGGCCATCAAGATCTTCTTCATGGGTCCGTATGCCATGCCCCGATCCCGAGGATCTGAAGACCGATCCTGGCGCGCCCGAACCCCAAGACCCTCAGCACCTAAGATCTTCGAACCCCGATGTGTGATTCCCTTCCTGAGCCCTATTTTATGAAATGAAATATAAACTTGTTGCATATTAAATTATCTTGTTTGCATACATATTTGTGGGTGTTTGGGGACCTTATGTCGATTCACCAAATTAAATATGGACCATATGCGGGCTTTTCTAGTCTAATATTGGCCTCATTTAAACTTATGTAGCGAACCGGTGCAATCTTTTGCCTTGTTAAGACAACATTTAAATTGCAGGGTATCTAGACAACATGAACCACCTAATTAAATGTCGGGACCCCGGTTCCGCTTAATATGGCCTAATTGCATCGCATCCTTTGCCATGTCACGCATCATACATGCATCATGCCCGATTTTCTACCGTAGTATTAAATAGTCCATCCGGTGTTTCTTCTAGTGCTATGCTTCTTCACGGATTAGGCCGATGAGTTTATGCGAGTGTCGACCCGATCTTCGGATGAACCTTCGACAATGTTTTCAGGCGAGCACCTTCCACTTTCTACCTATCTTACTTTTATAGTCTTTATTTCCTCATGTTGATCTATTGCTATCTGTGTTGCGATGCTATAGTTTTCGTACCCGTGATATCCCTTGCAGCCTTATATTGCCTTGGACACATCCTATTACCTGTTGTTGGTAGATAGTTGGACTTGCGCGTCGTAGTCGCTTGCTCTAGTGCTGTTGCGTCTCGTCGATTACCAGTTGTTGGAGTGTTGCCGCATGTTTAATGTTGGAGTTGATCAAGACTTTAATTCTGTTTAATAACTAAAATTGAAGTAGGTAATGCAGAGGCACGGTGGGTGATAGACAATATTTGGTTTCCGACCGCTCCTTTGGTGTCCCATAGGACCCCGAGTTCTTGACACTGTTAGAGATCGAGCGCTAACCACATGTGGGATGTGTGGGCACCCATCGATTAGTACCTGATTTCAAAGTATTGTCTGGGGCCACAACTAGTTTGAGGTTTTATTTACTATCCTGTACTTATGCCATGCTTTTACTTCATTTAAATTGTGCAGTCTTGCACTATCTCTGTTAGGTGGCGGAGTGTTTCGCGGTATCGACAAGCCATCAATTTCGGGTTCCCGATCGTTTCTGACGCAAACCACAGGTCGTCTCGGAGACCGGCCGACTTCGTTGCGGGTAGACTTAGTGGGGTGGCCCCATGTACTTGCTTTGGGTGCAGGAAGCGTCATGACTTAGGCCCGCCGACATACCGATGGGTGTATGTTAATTGATCCGGCAAAAGGGTGATGCGTGTGGATACTTTGGTGCACCCTAGGGTTAAATCTTTTAAAAGCCGTGTCATGGTTATGGACGACTTGGAGCACAGTTCTCGATCATAGACAACTATAACTAAAGTTCTTGTTATAATTTGACTTGTATCCGATGTGACTAGTAATCAGCTCAACTAGCGGAATGGCTAAATAAAAGTACCAACAAGCTGGGTTTTGGGATATCTCATGCTAATTGTATTTGACTAGTAAGTGTAACCTTCTAGCGGAATGGTTAAATAAAACTGCCTTGCTTATTTTATCGGATGACTATCTATACTTGACTAGTAATTGCTGCAACGATAACTGAATAAATAAAGCGCCAATGTGTGAGTTCCTCGGTTGACTTCCTCGTTTGGTGTCGAGGGGAAATACCAGATGGGTATGTTTGGTGGTAGTATCGGGATGGTTCGAATAGGTCTTTCTTATCCCTCTCGATAGCCAAGCAGTTATATCGAGTCTCTATAGGTTGTTTAGTACATCTTTGCGCTGCCGTTTGATCCACCATACCTATGTGGCGAGGAATTGAATTCTAGTCTCGTAGTGTCTTGGCCTCGATCTTGACGCTCCTCTTTTCCCTTTGCCCTTTGTCGGCACCCCTTTTGTTTTAGCAGGTTTGAGATCGACGTCGTTAGCAGGGTTACCCTTCCGGCTTGGCCTGGGCAGGGTTATGGACGCCATTGGTTATTCTTCAGGGCTCTTAGCCCCATTTGCATCTTGTCCGTAGTTGGATGCTCTATCGTCTTCAAGGTGATTTGGATCTTTGTATATTATATCTGTATTCTTGACTCTTTGAGTCGTTGTTGTATATATCTGTTCTGTGGGTCCCATCGAGGACTGTTGTGTAATGTTATTACTTCGTTTTCCACCCGCACGAAAGTGCCTGGTGGGCACCTTTGAATCGTTTCTATGCGGGTTTGGCGGGATTCGCTAAAACTTGCATAGGGCCGATTCTGAGGGTGTTACATTACTCATCCTTTCTCTATCTTCTGCCGATGTCGGACTTTGAGTTTTACTCAAGGTCGTATTGGGCAACATGGGCAAGAACCCTTTCTTGCTATCTTCCATTCCAAACCTCTTTAGAACTTTGTCCAAATATGTACTTTGTGACAATGACATTTGGCGTCTCGATCTATCTCTATAAATCTTTATGCCTAATATGTAAGCTGCTTCGCCAAGATCCTTCATTGAAAAACTATTATTCAAATATTCTTTGACACTATTAAGAAGGTCTACATCATTCCCAATCAACAATATGTCATCTACATATAGTATTAAGAATGCTACAGAGCTCCCACTCACTTTCTTGTAAATACAAGCTTCTCCATAAGTTTGTATAAAACCAAAACTTTTGATCACCTTATCAAAACGTTGATTCCAACTTCGGGATGCTTGCTTCAATCCATAGATGGACCGTTGAAGTTTGCATACCTTGTTAGCATCTTTAGGATCGACAAAACCTTTGGGTTGCATCATATACAACTCTTCATCAATGTCTCCATTGAGGAATGCTGTTTTGACATCCATCTGCCATATCTCATAATCATAATATGCAGCGATTGCTAACATAATCCTCACAGACTTTAGCTTCGCTACTGGTGAGAAAGTCTCATCGTAGTCAACTCCTTGAATTTGTCGAAACCCCTTTGCGACAAGTCGAGCTTTATAGATAGTAACATTACCATCAGCATCTGTTTTCTTCTTGAAAATCCATTTGTTCTCGACAGCCTTCCGGCCATCCGGTAAGTCCACCAAAGTCCATACTTGGTTTTCGTACATGGATCCAATCTCGAATTTCATGGCTTCTTGCCATTTATTGGAATCTGGGCTCATCATTGCTTCCTCATATGTCTCAGGGTCATCGGTGTTGTCCACCAACATGACACTCATAACGGGATCATACCAATCTGGAGTGGTACGAGTTCTCGTTGACCTACGAGGCTCTGTAGTAACTTCAACCGAAGTTTCATGATCATCATCATTAGCTTCCTCTCTAACTGGTGCAGGCACCACAGGAACTTCTTTCGGTGCTGCGCTACTCGCAATTTCGAGAGAAGGTTCAACAACCTCGTCGAGTTCTACTTTCCTTCCAGTCACTTCTTCCGAGAGAAATTCCTTCTCTAGAAAGGACCCATTCTTGGCAACGAAGATTTTGCCCTCGGATCTATGATAGAAGGTATACCCAACAGTTTCCTTCGGGTATCCAATGAAGACGCATTTTTCCGCTTTGGGTTCAAGCTTGTCCAGTTGTAACTTCTTTACATAGGCTTCGCAACCCCAAACTTTAAGGTACGACAATCTAGGTTTCTTCCCAAACCATAATTCATACGGTGTCGTTTCAACGGATTTAGATGGTGCCCTATTTAAAGTGAATGCGGCTGTTTCTAATGCATAACCCCAAAATGATAGCGGTAAATCTGTAAGTGACATCATAGAACGAACCATATCTAAGAGAGTTCGATTACGACGTTCGGACACACCATTACGCTGTGGTGTTCCCGGCGGTGTCAATTGTGAAAGTATTCCGCATTTCTTCAAATGCTCGCCAAACTCGTAACTTAGATATTCACCTCCACGATCAGAACGTAGAAATTTAATCTTCTTGTTATGTTGATTCTCTACCTCACTTTGAAATTCCTTAAACTTCTTGAAAGTTTTGGACTTATGTTTCATGAAATAGATATACCCATATCTACTCAAATCATCCGTGAAGGTAAGAACATACTTGATAACCACATGGCGATGCTACACTCATTGGACCACACACATCGGTATGTATGATTTCCAATAAGTCCGTAGCTTCGCTCCATCATACCTGTAGAATGGAGTCTTAGTCATTTTACCCATCGGACATGCTTAGCATCTTTCAAGTGATTCAAGTCCATCGGAATGGAGTTTCTTCATACGCTTCACTCAATGTGACCAAGGCAGCGATTGCCACATATAGGTCGAGTTATCGCTCGATTTCAAATGTTTAGCCTCAATGTTATTAATATGTGTATTTCCACTATCGAGATTCAATAAGAATAGACCATCTATCAAAGGTGCATGTGCATAAAACATATTACTCATATAAATCGAACAACCATTATTCTCGGACTTAAACAAGTAACATCTCGCAATAAACAAGATCCCGATATAATGTTCATGCTTAACGCAGGCACCAAATAACAATTATTTAAGTATAAAACTAATCCCGATGGTAGATGAAGGGGTAGCGTGCCGACCACGATCACATCAACCTTTGATCCGTTTCCCAGGCGCATCGTCACCTCGTTCTTCTCTAGCTTCCATTTATTCTGCAGCACCTGTTTCGAGTTACAAATATGAGCAACCGAACCAGTATCAAATACCCAGGCACTACTACGAGTACTAGTGAGATACACATCAATAACATGTATATCGGATATACCTTTCTTCTTGATGTTGCCGTTCTTCAAATCCGCCAAGTACTTTGGGCAATTCCGCTTCCAGTGACCTTCTCCCTTGCAGTAAAAGCACTCAGTATCAGGCTTAGGTCCAGCCTTGGTCTTCTTTGTTAGCGTGGTAACTTTCTTACCACCCTTCTTTAAGTGTCCCTTCTGCTTAGACTTGCCTTTCTTGAATTTGGTGGTCTTATTGACCAACAACACTTGGTGCTCTTTCTTGATCTCCACTTCTGCAGATTTCAACATGGCAAAGAGTTCTGACAACGTCTTGTTCATGTTCTGCATGTTGTAGTTCATCACAAAGTTCTTGTAACTTGGTGGTACTGATTGGAGGACACGGTAAATCCCCAAAGCATTTGGAATCACTATACCCAAGCTTTGAAGTTTGTTTGTGTGCCCAGACATCTTAAGCACATGCTCACTAACGGAGCTGCCCTCTTCCATCTTGCAGTTAAAGAACTTTTCAGAAGCCTCATAGCTTTCAATTGCCGCATGAGTCTCAAAGATCAATTTGAGGTCCTCGACAATATCATATGGGTCTGAATTCTCAAACCTTTTACAAGCTCCGATTCTAAACCATACAAGATAGCACCTTTGAGCGTGGAGTCTTGAGTCTTAGAGTGAGGTAAACATTCTTTACTTCATCGGCAGCATCAACTGCAGGTGGTTCACCTAGCGGTGCATCCAGCACATAGGTCAAATTACCAGCTGTGAGGACAATCCTCAAATTGCGGAACCAATCCGTGAAGTTGCTTCCATTGTTTTTCAACTTTTCTTTCTCTAGGAACGCATTAAAATTGATGGTAGGGGCTGCCATTGATCTACAACATATTTGCAATAGTTTAGACTAAGTTTATGACAAATTGAGTTCAAATTAATAATAAAATTAATCTAGGTGAACTCCCACTCAAAACAATATCCCTCACATTGTTTTAGTGATCACACGAACCAAATCCACCACATCAACACCGATCATCACGAGAGTTGATATAGTTTCAATGGCAAACAATCAACATGTTCATCATATCTACTATATGATTCATGCTTTACCTTTCGGTGATCCGTGTTCCAAGACCATGTCTGTACATGCTAGGCTCGTCAAGATCAAACCTTAGTTTCCGCATGAGCAAATCTGGCTTGCTCACGTTGTATACACTTGCGGAATCTAACACACCCGATCATCACGTGGTGCTTCGAAACAACAAGCTTTAGCAACGGTGCTAACTAAGGGTGAACACTTTATGACTTGAAATTCATGTGCATGAGGGATCACCTTATAATGCTACCGTCGTCTACTAAGCAATACAAGATGCATAAAGGATTAACATCTCATGCAATTCATAATATGTGATATGATATGGCCTTTCTTCTTTGTGCTTCCGATCTCCATCTTCTAGCATGAATATGATCTCCATCATCACCGGCATTGCATCAAGGTCAATGACGCTTCTCCATGGTTGTCGTCCACCGGCTTCAACTATTACAACTACTTTGAATAGACACGCGGGTCTTAACATAAATTAAAGACAACCATATGGCTCCTGCCGGTTGCCAACTTACAATAAGGAACATTGCATACATCAAATATAATCACAATCATGGCCATATCACATCACAGCACACCCCTGCAAAACAAAGTTAGATGCCTCTACTTTTTTTGCATGTTTTACGTGGTTTGGGGCTTTCAATAAGTGTCATTCTAACTTACGAACATGAACCACAACATTGATACTAGTATTGTTAATCACCCGTTGTAAATTGGATCTTAACTATGCTAGGAGAAACAGGCACCCGCCAAGCCACTTATGCAATACAAGTTGCATGTCAAGCGTGGAGCAAGTCTCATGAACGATGTCATGTAAGGTTAGCCCGGGCCGCTTCATCCCAACATCCCGCAAGATGCAAAGTACAGAAGAAGCAATCGACAATAAAAGCATCAACGCCCACAATGACCATTGTGTTCTACTCGTGCAACAGATCTACATATAGACACGGCTCTGATACCTTTGTGAGGGATTCGTAGCATGGAAAACAAAAATTTCTATCATACAAACAAACAAGCCAAGATCTATCTACTAGATTGTAGCAGTCGATGGAATAACTCACCTCGAAGATTCCAAAGTGTTTAACGAGGCGGATTCTCGTGGGTGATGTAATCGTACTCTTCGATCTCAAGATCGCGTGAAGCGATCCTTCAAGGCTGCGTTAGCAGCGCTCCCTTGATCGGTCACTGCGTTCGATTTTCGGCGAAGACCTTCCTCTCCCTTGTTCCGTGACGTGGAGGTTGTAGCACTCTCCTCGTGATTCCGGCACTGTGGCGTGTCTGCGGAAGTAGAGGGAGATCTCATGAGCTTGCGGGGGGGCAATGGGAGGCAGTATGGTGGAGTATGAGAGAGTCCCTCGATGATCTAGGGTTTATACACGCCGAGAAGGGGCAAGCCGGCGGCTAGGGTTTAGCTAGGAGGCGGCGGTTTTGTGGCATCCCGCAAAACCACTACTAGAAAATCGCGTTGAATTTGTGCATTGCATCGGCATCATCATATGTTGTTTGTCTAAAACTATTTTCGCAAAGCCCGATTTGTTTTCCAAACGCCCCATCTTAATTCAAATGCAAAGCCCGGTCTCCGGATTATTTTTGTTTGAAGGCTATCGGTTTGCAAACGGTGTTAATAAAACAAATAAAATTTATATTATTTTTAGTGGGGGCAGTCGAACGGGCCAGATCGACCCGAACGACCACCCCCAGGATTTAAATCGGTCCACCCCAAACCAGCCCCTCTAAAACCTACAGCTACCTAAAAATCTACCCCACCCAGCCTCCACCTCACTCCCTCCAATAGCCATGTGCCACCTCGCCTCTCCCCATCCCCCCAACCAACCATGTGCTGCCACATCACTCCCTCTCTCCTCCCTCTCCACTGCCCACAAACCCACACCCACACCTCAGCCACACGACGCACACCACACCACACCTCCCCACCCTTGGGTCCCACCACACCCTGCCACCCACTCCCACACGCCCCACCGGCCTGCGCCCACAGCCTGCCCCACCCTCAAGGCGCTGTCCCCCCCCGACGTGGCCTTCTTCCTCCTCCCCCGTGCTCTCTCCCAGCCCGACGCTCTCCCTCTCCATAAGCCCCATGGCTCTCTCTCTCCCTGGCGCTTCCACAGCCCTCCCCTCGTCGTCCAGGCCCGCCCTACCCTTCTCCACTGGCCCCTGCAACCTCGCGACCCGCCCCGACCCCGTCGCTTGCCCGCTGCTCCCAGCCGCCTCCCGCTGAGCACCGTTGCCAGCGCCCTCCTTCTCGCCACGACCTCGCTTCGCTCCCTTCTCCCTCGCCGTCAGCTGCACCAGCCCGCGCCCGGCGCCCCGCGCACCTCCCCCGACCGCGGCCTCGCCTCGCTCAAGGCCGACGACCCTCCTCCCCGGCGCCCCTTCCTCCATGAGCCCGCCTCGGCCAGGTGTCCACTGTCCTCGTCGCTGCGTGGCCTTTCAGCTGCCGTCGCCGTCCATCACATCAGGTCTTCGGCGTAAATCGCAAGCCGCGCTACTACGGACGCCATCACCTCTGCCTCTAGCCAGTGCCAACTCCGGCCGTAGTACCGCTCATGCGACCCCGATGTGACCTACCGAAGCCAAGTAGGCCAAGTACACAAGGGGCAAGATCGCGTAAAGCACGACAAGATCTTCTGCCCGGAACTCGTGGAACCGACTCCGTTTCATGTCCTTCACCAACCGTCAAAGTTGGAACCCAAGTACTCCGACACGGAACCCCCGGAAGACCCCGGTGTCGAGCCCCAAGTTCGCCTCTGATGATCAAGATGGTACCCCAAGATCTCCATCGTATGTGTCGTGTCCAAGACCAGGGCGATGGCAAGATCTACCGATGACCGAGAACCCGGACGCCAAGATCGCCACCGGATACGCCAAACGCCGCGGCGGAGCCAAGGTCTTCATCCCGAACGCCAAGACCGATCTGATTCGACGACCCGACAAGACCTTCGTGACGACAAGATCGGCACCGACCAGGGTGAATCCGATGCGCCCTGACGCCGAACCAAGTCATTCTACCCGGATACGACAAGTACCCCCTCGAGGATGCCAAGTTCTACTTCCGAACGACAAGACTGGCCGATCCGTGGACCCGACAAGATCGACCGCTTGGAACCAAGATCTCCGGCACGTCGCGACAAGTTCTCCGTCTCGTATCCGATTCCGCTGATCCCGCCAAGACCGATCCCGTCGAACCCCGAACCCCGGAACCCCAAGATCTGCCGAACCCTAATGTGTGCACCTTTCCCGAGCCCCTACTTTATAAATGCTATATATAAAACTTGTTGCATATTAAATTGTCATACTCGCATGCATATTGTCATGTGGTTGGGGGCACTATGCCGATTCACCTTATAATCAAATATGGGGCCCATATGCGGGCAAATCTAGTCTTATATTGGCCCCATTTAAATTTGTGTATCGAACCGATGCTATCTTTTGCCTTGTTAAGACAACATTTAAATTGCGGGGTAGTTAAATAACTTGAACCGTTTAATTAAATGTCGGGACCCCGGTTCCGCTTAATATGACCTAATTGCACCGCATATTACCATGTCATGCATCATGCCCGATCTTTTGCCGTAGAATTAAATAGTACATCCGGTGTTTTTGCTAGTGTTTTGCTTCTTCACGGACTAGGCCGATGAGTTGATGCGAGTGTCGACCCGATCTTCGGTTGAACCTTCGACAATGTTTTCAGGCGAGCACCTCCCTCCTTTCTACCTATCTTACTTTTATAGTATTTATTTCCCTCCTGTTGATCTATTGCTATCTGTGTTGCGTTGCTCTAGTTTTCGTGCCCGTGAAAACCCTTGCAGCCCTATATTGCCTTGGACACCTCCTATTACCTGTTGTTTGGTAGATAGTTGAACCTGCGCGTCGTAGTCGCTTGCTCAAGTGCTGTTGCGCGTCGTCAAGTACCACAGTTGTTGGAGTATTGCCGCCTGTTCGATGTTGGAGATGATCTTGGCTATATTTATCGTTAACTTTAATTACTGTTTAATAACTAAAATTGAAGTAGGTAAGCAGAGGCACAGGTGGGCAATAGATGTTATTTGGTTGTTAACCGTCCACTTGTGTCCCGTAGGACCCCGAGTACTTGATACCTGTTCCTTGATTTATCGCGCTATCCACATCCGGGAGGCTTATGGACCCCCCTGAGCCAGAGCTTGATTCAGTCTTATTTCTTGGGGCCACAAACTAGTTTGAGGTTTTATTTACGATCCTGTACCTATGCCATGCTTTACTGCTTTATTTAAGATTGTGCGAGGAGCACATCTTTTTTAGGTCCGTGACCCGTTTATTGTATCGACAAGCCCGACCACACTTCGGGTTCCCGATCGTTCTGGCTCCACAAACCTTGAGGCCGCTCAAGTCAGCTAACCGTTGCTATGGGGTTCTACTTAAGGTGGCCCCTGAAATATTTCTGAATCTGTGATTGCTTTGTCGTGAAAGCCTCGTTGGGTTTTGATTTGGTTTTTCCGAGGTTGATCAGTGTGTGTTGCTATTGGTGCACCCGCCGGTAAAACTTTCAAAGCCGTGTCCGCGGTTATGGACGACTTGGAGCACGATTCTCGACCATAGACAAGCATAACTAAAGTTTATTGCTATAAATTTGACTTTATAATGACTAGTAATCAGCTTCACTATAATGGAATGGCTAAATAAAACCGCCAACAATTGCTTGCTTGGGTGTCGCTTGGCTGACCATTGTATCGACTAGTAAGTATTGCAACTTCAACGGAATGGCTGAATAAAAGTACCAACAACCGCTGGGTTTTGGGGTTATCTCATGCTAATTGTATCGGACTAGTAAGTGTTGCCACTATAACGGAATGGTTAACTAAAGTGCTTACCGCTTACTTTACCGTGATGATTATCTAAACGACTAGTAAAGTGCCGCAACTATAATCGGATAATTAAAGCGCCAACGTGTGAGTTCCTCGGTTGACTTCCTCGATTGGTCTCGAGGAAACACCAGATGGGTTTGTTTGATGGTAGAATCAGGTTGGATCCGAATAGGTCTTTCTTACCCCTCTCGATTGCCGCTTGTATCGAGTCTCTATAGGTTGATTAGTGCATCTCGCCATGCCGCTTGATCCACCATACCTATGTAGGCGAGGACCGCCAATTCTAGTCTCGCTGCATCGGCCTCGATCGACGCCCTCTTTTTCCTTTGCCCTTTGTCGGCACCCTTTGTTTAAGCAGGTTTTGAGATCGGCGTCGTTAGTGGTTACCCTTCCGGCTTGGCACAGGGGTTATGGACGCCATTGGTTATTCTTCAGGGCTCTTAGCCCCATTTGCATTTTGTCCGTAGCTGGACGCTGTATCGTTTTCAAGGTGATTTGGATCTTTGTATATTATATCTGTATTCTTGACTCATCGAGTCGCCGTTGTATATATATATGTTCTGTGGGTCCCATCGAGGACTGTTGTGTAATGTTATTACTTCGTTTTCCACCCGCACGAAAGTGCCTGGTGGGCACCTTTGAATCGTTTCTATGCGGGTTTGGCGGGAAGCGCTAAAACTTGCATAGGTCCGATTTTGAGGGTGTTACAGGTTTTCCCTAGGGACGGTGGCGGCTATGGAGGCGGCGGCGGCTTGGTACTAGGGTTTAGAGGTAGGAACTTGTGTGTCTAGGAGGGGAGCCCTGCCCCTCCTTTTATAGGTGGAGGGGGCCGGCCAAGGGGAGGGGAGTCCCTCCCCAACTCGGCTTGGTGGTGCGCCGGCGGTGGGGAGGAGGGACTCCTCCCCAACTCGGTTTCCTCCTCCTTTTCCACTTCCCAAAAATAGCCGTTTGACTTTCAAACTTGGCGTTTGACTTTTTAAACAAGGATTTGATTTAATCCTCTATTTTGTTCAGCGATGACACTTAGTACATGATGCAATCATACCAACTTGATATAACACATTCATGTACCCTTCCCCTCCAGAGTGCCTGATATTCCGAAAACTTCTAGAACATTCCCGATGAAAACACCGGAACCATTCTCCAACTCCGAAACGGGACTTTCCTTATATGAATCTTATTCTCCGGACCATTTCGGATCTCCTCGTGATATCCCGAATCCCATTCGAGACTCCGAACAACATTCAGTCTCTTTCTCATCATTCCATAACTACTCAAACAACGTCGAATTCTTAAGTGTGTCTCCCTACGGTTCATGAATTATGCGGACATGATCGAGACACTTCTCCGAACAATAACCAATAGAGGAATCTAGAAATTCATATGGCTCCCACATATTTCTACGATTACTTTGCGATCGAATGAACCACTTACATATGATACCAATTTCCCTTTGTCTCACGATAGTTTACTTATCCAAGGTTATGATCGTCGGTATCTCTGCATACCTAGTTCAACCTCGTTACGATAAGTACTCTTTTCTCGTTTCCGTGATATGTGATCCCTTGTGAGCTAGTCACATGCTTGCAAGCTAATTGGATGACATTTCACCGAGAGGGCCCAGAGTATATCTATCCGTCATATGGATGGACAAATCCCACTCTTGATCCATGTGTTTCAACCAATACTTTCCGAACACTCAATGCCACCTTTATAGCCACCCTGTTACAGTGTGGTGTTTGATGTCATCAAAGCATCCATCCAGTAAAGGTGATATGCATGATCTCATGGTCGAAGGAATTAGGTTACTATGTATCAGAAAACATATAGCAATTGAACTATTAAAATGACTTGATCTTTATGCTATGCTTATCTATAGGAGTATGTCCATCATATCATTCTCCTAACGATATGATCTTGTTGTTAATAACATCTCAATGTTCATGATAGAAAAACCACAATCATCTATTAACCAACAAGCTAGTATTATAAAGAGGCTTTACTAGGGACTCTTATTTTAGTTTACAAATCACACAAGTATTAATGTTTCCTTGTTAATACTATTATAGCATGAATGTAAACATTTATCATAAACACAAAGATATAATAATAACTACATTTATTATTGCCTCTAGGGCATATCTCCAACAAACCCAGTCTAATCTCCCGCACTGCAGCACATCGATCCACCAAAATGATCCTGATCATCGTAGAGCATGGCATATGGTTATTCATCCAAAGAGATCGAACCACGACATCGGTGTGTGTCCCATCTCGTGTCAGGACGTAGAAATATGTTGCCCATCTCTGGTGAGCAGGTCAGGGGCGGTGGAGGGGTCACAGGTGGGTCGGCCATGAACGGGACGGTCGCTAGGGTATCGAACATCTTCTGCTTGAATTTTCATGGAAAAACTCTTTTAGAGGGCTGGCAACTATGCATCTTGTGAAGACATGTACAACCGCCCAGAACAAGGCCTTATATGGGACAGAATTACACGGGTACATGATTTGGTCCAATCAAGTTAGTTCGTGCACTCCCGAACCTCATATCAGCCCCCCACACATCCCTGGCCAACAGGCCGCTCTAGCACGACACCGGCCCGACACAGGCTTCACGTGCTTGGCCCGACACGACGACACGTGGCGTCCCATCAAACTCGCGTGTCGAGCCGTGTCGGCACTTGTGCCCCGTCCGTGGCCTGGGCATGACACGGACGCTTAGCGGGCTGGCCCGTGGCACGTGAAGCACGCGAGCCTGGTAGTAGTTTTCTGCTGGTCCGTAAAATTATTCTATAATAAGAATCGAATACCTACTATTTCACTAAAGTTTGCTTGGTTTGCTAGTCATGCGAAGAAAGCGAGATACACATGTCGCGAGTTCAACTCCTTAAACTTCCTTTTTTTACATATATTGCTTAATTTTTCGCTGGTTACAGGCTTGACGCCGGGCGATCGGCATGTAGACACGATCCCGCTCCTTCGGCACACTTCTTCATGGACCGGCATGAGCCCAGCACGCCACGGGCCAGGCCGAGCCAGGCTGATGCCGTACACGGGTGGGCCCACCAAAACCCGGCCGGATGGCCAGGTTTTCTCCCATATCGATCCCACCCTCTCTAATAAATTTCTCCACCCCTGACTTCCTTGCTTGAACGCCGCGCCTAATTTTTCGCTGGTTATAGGCTTGACGCCAGCCGATCGGCACGTAGACACGATCCCGCTCCTTCGACACACTTCTTCACGGACCGGCATGAGCCCAGCACACCACGGGCCAGGCCGAGCCAGGCTGATGCCGTGCACGGGTGGGCCCACCAAAACCTGGTCGTTTCTCCCATATCGATCCCACCCTCTCTAATAAATTTCTCCACACCTGACTTCCTTGCTTGAACGCCGCGCCTAAAGAAACCCTAACCCTAGAGCACCAGAAGGCCGCGCCGCCACCCCGGTCCCTCCCCACCCTCAGGTGGTCGCAGCCATGGCGGTCGGTAAGAACAAGCGCATCTCCAAAGGTCGGAAGGGAAGCAAGAAGAAGACGTAAGCTGGGCGCCGCCCTTGATCTCATCTTTACAGAGTTGTTTCCAGTTCTCGGAGGGGGATTCTGAAATGTCTTTCTTTGTGTGTTCGTCTGTGCCTACGCAGCGTGGATCCCTTCACCAAGAAAGATTGGTACGACATCAAGGCGCCGACGTCGTTCAGCACCCGCAACATCGGCAAGACCCTCGTCTCCAGGACCCAGGGTACCAAGGTTCGTTTGCTGTGTGCCCAACTTCTTCATCTTTCTAGGCCGACACTTCGTGATTTCTTGTTTCGACCTGTGATTCTCAAGATTTTTATGTAGTTGCGGAGGCTGGTTTTGTTCACTCGTACCACTACATGTTAGGCTGTAATTGGTCTCCAAGCCATGACATTCGATCAAACTTTGATGTGGAATCGGTGTACTGTTGTTTCATGCTTTATCTTTTAAAGTTGTAGTACATGTAAATTTTTTTTGTTATTCGAACTAGATCTTTCGCGAGTTGATACAACCTTTTGTTGTGTACTCCCTCCGTTTCAAAATATAAGATGTTTTAGGTTTGTGAAGAAAATGTATCTAGACTTCTTTTAGTGTGTAGATTCGTTCCAAACTTGAGTGAACCTAGATACTAAAAGTAGTCTAGATACATTTGCTTCACAAAGCTAAAACATTTTTTATTTTGAAACGGATAGAGTATATTACTCTAGGGTGAATAATGTTGAAATGGTCAATCTATAACTTCTGTTGTTTTCTCAAAAAAAAAAAACTTCTGTTGTTTACTGCCTTTTTTGCCCAGTTGTTTAGATTATTTCATGAATTCCTCAAATTGACTAATCAAAATGCAAAATCTAAGACTACTGATAAAATAAGAAAAAAATTTGAAGTATTAAATTACACCCATAGAGTCAGTTTAAGGCTAAGATTTCTATTCAACTATAAGACTTACCTATCGGCCAGGATTTATTTGAAACCCATTTTTATGGGGCTGCACTTACAGAGTCTGTGGTCCAGAGACTAATTTTGACATTTGTTTAGATATTGAATCAAACATTATTTTGCATCCTTGACCTCTCATTTTTTTTGAAGACACTATCTCTCTTTGTCTATTATAATTATTGTTGCCCAGTTTGGTTTAAACTTTATTAGTCCTTTTTGTTTGATTATCGTGGGCTAACTGTAACTAGTTTTAATCATTTCATTTCATTTCATTTCAGCTTGCTCTGTACTAGTTTTAATCATTTCATTTCATTGTTTAATCCTTTTGCTGGTTGATATTAGTTTGTGATTCCTGTATCTTGATTAGTTCTCATTATTTGTCTTCAGATTGCATCTGAGGGTCTCAAGCACAGAGTTTTTGAGGTTTCCTTGGCAGACCTCCAAGGTGACGAGGACCAGGCTTTCAGGAAGGTCAGACTTCGTGCAGAGGATGTGCAAGGAAAGAATGTGCTCACAAACTTTTGGGTAATAATTACTACTGATTTATATTCCTCCGATGTGTGTTATGTCTTGTGTTCTCTGACTAGTTTCTATTGTAGGGGATGGATTTCACCACTGACAAGCTTAGGTCACTTGTAAAAAAGTGGCAGACGCTAATTGAGGCCCATGTTGATGTTAAGACCACTGACAATTACATGCTTCGGCTGTTCTGCATTGGCTTCACTAAGAGACGTCCAAACCAGGTGAAGCGTACTTGCTATGCTCAGGCCAGCCAGACCAGACAGGTATTTGAATTCCCCTGTGTTGCCATATTCTTGAGCTTGTTGCTTTGTCAACCTTTGCTTACTTCATTTGCACCTTGTATTATTAGATTCGCCGGAAGATGGTTGAGATTATGGCCAGCCACGCTTCAACCTGTGACTTGAAGGAGCTGGTTGCAAAATTCATCCCTGAGGTCATTGGAAAGGATATTGAGAAGGCAACATCAAGCATTTTCCCGCTCCAGAATGTGTATGTCCGCAAGGCCAAGATCCTGAAGGCACCGAAGTTTGATATTGGGAAGTTGATGGAGGTAATGATCCTGAAGGCCAATTTCAATCTGTGTATGAATTTTGCTTTGCTGTTGTGTATATCATTTAATGCCATTCGTGGTTCACAGGTACACGGCGACTACAACAAGGAGGATGCCGGTGTTAAGTTGGATAGGCCGACTGAGGGAGATGAGGCGATGACAACAGAAGAGGTTGCAGCTGCAGCTGAGTAGAGTTGGTGTTACTTCCTTAATTCAGGAGATGCGTGTCCTCTGTTCAGAAATTGATAGTGTCGGCTTGATTCAGTTTTGGTACCTGCTTTCTATCATCTATCTGTTTGAGTTATAGTTTCTCAGAACTAAACAACTTGTCGAATCGGTGATTTCTCTACTTGTTCTGTTTGAATCCATCTTTATTTTAGTATATCTACTTGCTTTTCTTTTATGTGTATTAGAACTATTGTCAATTCGTGCACCCATCCTTGTTGGCTCATTGTTTTGCTCAGCGTTTGATTTCTTAATTCATTAATTTTTGAATAGTATTGGAAGCATTGCATATAGAGTTAAATTCATGGTTAGTCATTGAACTTGCTTAGCAAGTTTAATACAATCACTGTACAACGGTAATAAGTTCAGGTCATCGAAGTTGCATCGGAGCGTCACTCGTGGTCACCGCTCGAGTTGCAAAACCATCGTCCTCTTGCCGTTCCTTGATCCCTGTGCTCAATCCCCACCGAGTTCCTTGATCCATGTGCTCAATCCCCACCAAGACATGTGCAAAAAAAATCCGGCGGAGCCAATGGATCCTACAATCGCCTTGACACACTGTTGTGCTGCGCCGTAGCCCCTCGCTGGTTGGATTACTAAGGGTGTGTTTGGTAGGTCGGGTCACCTAACATGTGTTTCCCACCTCATATATGCCCATCTTAGATATGCTGAGTTGAGATTATATGTTAAATATGCCCAGTTGAGATGTTGTTTGGTAGGTTGTATGAGTGGAGATGGTGCTGAGTCTAAAGTTTTACACAAAGGTCCCTTAACAGAAAAAGGAAAAAGCAATCGGGTCCTTGTTCATCCGACCACAACATCAATGAGCAACTCTGGCAATGGCGCAACGCGTGGTGGCAACTCGTGGAGGCGGGCGTACGGGCGGGCTGTGGCGGCTATAGCTGTGTGTTCTGGCGATGGAGGAGCTGGGCTGGTCCATGGGGCGAGTTGGGCGGCGCCATGGGATGAGTTAGGCCAGACGGTGAGAGTGGCGGTGCCATGGGGAGCTTCTGTGCGTGGTCGGAGAAGGAAGAGGAGCTCGGGACGGAGAGGCCACGGTTGAGGACGGGGATGGAGAGGCCTTCCTGTCCACCATGCTCGGGGATGTCGGAGGGCGGGATTGGGGACGGGAGTGCTGGCTCGAGGTGAGGAGGAGTCGAGGGTGAGGGGAGGCAAGGGACGAAGGTGCTAAGGTGGGAAGATCGATTTGATGCGAGTTCGCGGTCTGAGTCTGGCTTCGATTCCGCTTGTCCGGCCGAGGCCGAGAGCTTTTTTTATGAGGTGGGCAGTGCCCAAAGGCCACAACCGAGCTAACAAACATCTAAAACTGGGTTGGGATGAGAATTTCTGCGTGGAGCCGAGCTACCAAACGCGCCCTAAGTGTGACCGGCCATGGAGTCGGTGGTCGGCCAGACAGACCAAAGCAGCTTCAGGAGGTGCTACACCTTGCGCGTGGCGCGCTCCGAGCTCCGAGCAGCCGCCCTGCACAGCAGCTGGCTCATGGCACCCACCCGCACGGCATACATCAGCTGGCTCATGGCACCCACCCGCACGGCATACACCTGCAGCGCTCCGACCCGCCCACCACGACCATCAGTGTGTCCGTGGCGTGCTCCATCCGGCACGCTCCATTGCCACTGGCGCATGATGCGGCAGCGCTTTCCGCCCTCGCGACTTCGCCGGCGAAGCGCCGTGGTCTTGCGGCCGTGGCCGAAACGGCTCGTAGCCGGTTCTCCTTGGCCAGGCACAATGCGCAGAGGCCTCGGATCTCGACGCACACCGCGCGAGCGTTATTGGCCTTCTCCTCCAGCAGCTCGACCAGGCCCTCGATGACGCCCTCCATTGTGCCGAGCACCGGCCGCCTCCACGCCGCCGCCCGTGTTAACCTTGGCCTCTAGCATCGTCCCCTGGCTGCCGAGCCTGGTCACCCGCTCTTCCCTCCCTACCACCTCCGCGACTTCCGCCTCCCCCATGCCGATTAGGGCCAACACCGCCATGGCCTCTTCGTGAGCCTCCTCGTAGCCGTCGGCCCCGTACACCATCTCAACGAGCGCCGCCCTGGTCTCGTGCGTGGCCATGACGAGCCTGTTCTTGTCGGACTCCCTGGCGAGCGCCATGAGCCTCCTAAGCGAGGGGTGGCTAGGGCCCTGGGCGATCAGGGAGCGGATGAGGTCCGAGTCGGCCGGTTGCTTCGGCGTGGGGATGCGCTCCACGCCCAGGGACCGGTGCAGCGCCAGCATTGGGCAGCGCATAGTTCCGGCGAAGGAGAGCGGGCGGATGGGGTGGGAATTTTGGAAGAGCTGAGAGAGTTGGTGGTGGGGCTGACAGTGGGTCCCCTAGGTTGCCTTGTTAAGAAAATAAGATGTAAGGTTCTTTTTGTAAAATGAAACGGAATTAGAGGTTGACGGTGGGTCCTTAGCTCGCCGCGTCGGCAAATACGTCTCTACAACACGAGCGGTGACCGTGAGTGACGCTCCGACATAACTTCGATGACCGTAAACTCGTATTTCCATTGTACAGTGACCGTATTGAATTTGCTAAGCAAGTTTGATGACTAACCATGGATTTAACTCTTGCATAGATGTTCTCGTTTGGGGAGCTAAATACCTTCCCTTGGAAGCAGCCAGTAACGGAAGATCTTTCAGGGTTTACCTTATTGAACAAATGAGATGGAAGATCTTTCAGGGTTTACCTTATTGAACAAATGAGACTGAGATCCGTCACCCATGTTGAGAAGTTTGTCCTGATGGTTTGTGGTTGGAAAAAGAGTTTGTGAAGGCCAGAAATGCATCTATTGGAAACTTCAAATAAGCGTCTGTTAGATTCGTATATGTTTTAGTGTGTAGATTTTTTTTTTAAATGGAGAGTTAGCCCCGGTCAATGCATGTGACCTTTTATTAACTTATTCAAGTTGAAAGTTTGCACAAGATTACATCATGAGTTGCTTAGGTTGAAGCATGTACCAACCATCTAAATAAAAGAAAGAATATGTGGTGGGGGCTCTCTATCAACATATTATTCTAAAATCAAAACGTTGGCTGCAGCAATATCTATAGCCTTGCGCTTCTCCATAAGTAGTGGGAAGGGTCACATACGAATCCAATAAGTAGCACATGGGATAACTTGCATAAAAAAGTATTTTTTGCACTGTTAAAGATATAATCATTCCGTATGTTTCATATGGCTCAAAGGAAAACAGATGCATCCACTCTGATTTATACTTTCTCTTTTTTTCGTATGTTTCTCTTTCTTCGTCTCGTTGAAGTTTTGCAAGTTTGTTATTCGCTTCTCCATTCCTCCCTCTCAGATGAATTAAGAGGAATGGATTCCGCTTTAACATCCAGTGAGTCAATGATGTTTAAAAGTCTTTATTTCCCAATTTTATAGATGCTGCTAAGATTTTCTCCCTAGCCCTAGAGAAAATTTTGGAAATGGCGGATCTTGTTCTGCCAGACCTCCATGACATTCTTTCCATGATAAATTGATGCTTACTCTCGTGCTATCAACTCATGAAAGTCCTCTTGGCGTAGCCATGCTAACTCAAAATAAAAATGTGGTTTATTTCCACGGTGAGCCCAAATCAATAAGAAGAGGTGTGTGACCAGAGCTTTTTCTTGTTAACGCTTTCTGTAATATCTCGGACACTACGTTTGAAGCAACAAGCCAGGACGAACCCAAAGTGCTAAGGTGGTTCTACCATGGAGGCCCAAAGTCCACCCACGTGTAACCCCGTCTAAGCGGAGCAAGGCACGTTACTGACCAACCACCCTATCCACTTCGCAAGAACAACGTATAAAGTGCGAGCGGCGTAGTCGACAGGCATGCGAACAAAACATATACAAGTGTGTATATCAGTGACATACAAGAGTACATCAGAGCCAAACTGAAAGAACATGTGGGCCCCCATGTGTGGTTTTGGTAATTAAAGACAATCTTTATGAACTAATGTGTGTATTAAGTTGAACTTGTAGGTATTGTCTATTGGCATCACTTGGAGCATGTGTTGGCTTCAAGATCGATGAAATGAAGACAAAGATGTGTTTTGCAAGCTCAAAATGCGCCATCTCTAGAAGATCTCATGTGTGATGCTTGCCATCCACGGTGGTCATGGATCGATGAAGAGCAATCAAGAAAGGTGTTCCATCTTGAGAAGGACAAGATCGTCTACATCGAGCTCAAGTGGATTGCTCAAGGCAAAGGTATAATCTTGATAGGTTTTTCCTTTTGCCGGTCTCATGTTGTTGTTGGGAGACCGGGTTTGGATAGATAGCCGTACTATCAAGAGGGGCTTTTGAATGAATAACTCGATCATATCGTTCGGAGAGAGCTCAAACCTTTGCATACTTAGCATCATACTTTCTTGGTTGTTATTTGTATCTTATCCATGTGAGGTTCTAGAGCTTGTTGTAATATTCATAACAAGCTCTAGTTCATCAAAAACGGATTTCATATGCATTCTCTATTGCGTTTTAGATATTGGAGGTTTTACCGGTTTGTCTTTTAGAGATAGGTTAAACCTTCCATTATTTGGTTCTTACTCATGTGAGGATTAATAGCTTGTGCTAATCTCAATGACAAGCTCTAGTTCATCAAAAACAGATTTTATATGCATTTTCTATTATGTTTTTGATGTTGGAGTTTTTACCGGTTCGTATTTTGAGAGGGGTTATACCTTTCGTCATTTGGATCTATCCTCCCTCGCTGTAATATGATGTTTCTTTGCATGATCTGGTAGATCTTATTGTCCTCTTCGAAACGAGCCCAAGATCATCGAAATCGTAGTCCGGATGCAAAATTTATGGCCGTTTTTGTTTTGGGATGACCGATAGTACCGAACCAGAATCCGGTAGTACCGGAGGTCCGGTAGTACTGCCTTTGGTACCGGGGAGCACAGAGAAAATGCGTTTGGTGCCCCAGGAACCCCAGGGAATGTCCGGTAGTGCCAGGAAAGTCCGGTAGTATCGGGAAAAGGTCCGGTAGTACCGGGAATCACGTTTTGTGGGCTGCAACGGTTGGATTTTGAGGGGACCTATTTAAGGGGCCTTCGTCCCCAATGGTTTTCCAACCATTCTTGCAAGTTTTACCCTCCATTGTTGACCTTCTTGAGCTTTCTTTCCCTCAATCCCTCATATGATTCTTGCATATTTTGGAGGGATTTGAAAGAGGAGATCTAGATCTACAATCCCACCAATCAATCTCTCCTCTAAGTGAGGGGAACATATTGGGATCTAGATCTTGGAGTCTTTTGTGGATTTCCTCCATTCTTCTTCCTCTCTTATTTTCCATAAGCTTTTGTAGCTTTGGTGGAATTTGGTAGAGAAGGATTTGAGCACTTCTTGTGTTCTTGTCATTGCATTTGGTTTGAGTTCTAGGCGAGGATTCGATCAGGTGAAAGTTGAGAATCTTTTTACTCTTGGGTTCTTGGAACCCTAGACGGTTTGGTTGTTTTGCAGGTTTATGGATTACTTGGGGCCTCCAATTAAGTTGTGAAGCTTTCCCCAAACTTGTTTGTTGGAAACCTCCAATTGAGTTGTGGAGAAGTTCCCCAACCTTGTGAGAGGTTCCGGATTGCCACCTACAAGTGCACCGATAGTGGAAGTGTGGATTGATCCCATAGGGGTGAGATTCACATGAGAAAAAGGGAGGCCTCTTGTGGCGTTGGTGGTTTGATACCACCCCCTCTCCAAATGTGACGTACTCCATGTTGGGAGGAACTCGGTAAAATATCTTCGTCTCCGCATGCTTCGATTATATCTATATCCGAGCTCTAACTTATGCACCTTACTTTGTGATAGCTTGCGTGCTTGAAATATATATCTTGCTATCACATAGTTGATTGTCTTGCTTAGCATAAGTTGTTGGTGAACATAGGTGAACCCTAGTTGTTCTAGGTTTTGTGCTTGACAAAGTAAATAATATTTTTACTTCGCCTTTGTTCAGTCACACTCGGAAAAGTTTTAAACCACCTATTCACCCCCTCTAGGCGGCATCTGTATCCTTTCAATTGGTATCAGAGCTCAGTCTCTCATTTTAGGCTTCACCGCCTTGAGAGTAAAGATGTCGGCTAGGGGATTAGTGATGACTGCAAGTGCACGAATCATTTGTAGCTAATTTCAAAATAAAGATATCGATCCCACATGGAGCAGTAGGCGAAAGACAAATGCTTTTAACTAAAACTAAACGAAGTACTTAAGGAATATTTCTAAGATGCAAGAAAAGTAGAATTGTTTTTGGGTTTTGGTCGAACGAAATAGTAAAGTAAAGTGAAGTAAAACTTAATGCAGAAAGTAGTAATCATGTGTGTAAGAAAGATTGAAACTGCAATAGGGAAAAACACGTCCTCGAGGAGTGGTGGATACACCGCTAGCAATTTAGACTAAGCGATCAAGATTATTATAACGAATATTCCCATTATATGCATGTATGTGGGAGGAGCTCCATATATGGATGATTAGGCAGCAACCACTGCTCACATCATCCTTCATAACCACATCTGAGAGATAACAACACCAATCGTATTATCCTGCTATTAAGGGATTTCTCCCATGGCATGGACATGGCTTAATGAGTTCTCCTTGCTTCTCTAAGTTAGTATATAAAGGATGACAACAATTTTATAGTCACAGTAAGTGGTACCATCCCTCCAACTACCAACAAGTAATCCCGTTCATCAAGTCCTCGTAAGAGGCAAATATTAAGGAGGTGCACAACTCCCAACATCAAGATGAAGACAATTAACACATACATATAATGATGTATAACATAATAACTCTATTTCATATAAATCATATACTAGGGTTTCTTCATCTCCCTAAGAAATAATGATCTACTCAGACATGGAGGCAAACAACATCATGGCAATGGTAATGGAAACGATTATTGATGAATAGTTCTTATATAAATCCACAACAAGTGCAAGAATTACAACAAGATCTAAATGGGATGGATGGATATGATGGTGGTGATGAAGATACATCGGTTGATGAAGATGGAAATCTATGCCTTGGCCTCCCAGATCTGCTTAGGGCGAAGATGGATCCCTAGGGCAAGTTCCCTCTCTAGATCCCTTCCGGAGGTGAGGTTTTTGGTGATTTCTGGGTGTTCTGTATGTCGTCTCTCCGATCCAGTTGCACGGGGTGAAACTATTTGAGGAGGCGGTGTCGGCGCCAAATATATGGTGGGAACTATACGACCGGAAAAGTTTTCCCGCCGTATAGTTGGTCGTTAACCCTTCTGCATCCTCCAATCGCTTCGGGGTTTCTTCTGGTATTATTGATATTTCCCAAATAAGCGATTTATGTTGTTTTTTGCTTCTTTTCACTCCAATGTAACTGGTCCAAGAATTGTGTCCATCAGATCTGTAACATCCCAAGTTTGTAATATATGTAAATAGTACTTAAGCATTGCATGCATCTGTTTAAATCAATAAAATATTTGCATGTGATCAAGTGTGTGAACCAAAATACAAGTACAAAACCCTAAACCCTAGTTCTTCCCCCTCTCTTTGAAACACATTCAAGTAGTTTTGATATTATGAAAAACCCCAAAAATTGAAGGAGCCCAAATTGGCTCAAGGGCCCATGTATGATTCAATTAATATTTTAAACCTTCTGGTATTTTTGAAATACCCAAAAACAGTTCTCAAATGAATTTACAAAAGAGAGAGTGGAAAACAGAAATAGAAAAGTTTCAGACTAAAAAAAAGCGGCAGCAGCTAACGGGTCGTGGCCCATCTCTCCTCTCCCCTCTCCCTGTCACCGAGCGCAGCAGCCAGTAGCCCAGCTTGGCCCACCTGGGGCCCAGTAGCCGGCCGTACCGCTTCGGCGGCTTTCGTCGTCTTCGTCCCCGACGGCGAGCACCTGCGTGTCGCCACCGGCAACGTCGATCTCCACCACCCGCGCTGTACCGTCCGTCGCTCTCCGAGGGAGGATAAGGTCGCCACGACGTTGCCCTCGCTCTCCCTATCCACTTTCCCCTCCCTTCCTCGCTCTCGCTGGCTCTCTCCCGTGCAAGACCGAAACCCTAACCGCCATGGCCGCCGGCTAGCCGCCGTTCCTGCCCTCCTCGAGCCTCACAACACCGCCACGAGCTTCGCCTGGAAGCGAGCTTCCTCCTTCCCGGAGGAATCGGGCCGGGACGCCCCCAATCGGCCACACCGATCTCTTCTTCCTCAAGCCCGCCGACCTCCGCCGCCCGCGTCCCCGTCGCTCTGGTCAACCCCACGCCTCGTCGTCGACCCCTTCAGCTCCAGGGTGAGCACGCGGTCCTCCTGGGAAACCTCTCCGTCCCTCTCCCCCTCTGTATTCTGCGTGCGCCGTCGATCTGCGAGCACCTCCGCCGCCGCTCGTCGCAGTCCTTGCTTCGGTGACCCTAAAGGGGCGGCGCTGCCTCTGTGTGGTCCGCCTCTTCATGCTCTTTTAAACGCGCCCTTCCGCGCGTGCTGGAATGGCCCATATCATCATCGGCGATCACCGCCTGACGCTCCCCGCTGCCGTGTCCTACGTGGCGCCTGCGTGGCCACTGGGTGGACCCAGCTTGGCTGGGGCCCCCTTGTCAGTGGCTACGGGTAGAACCCCCTGCGGTGTAAAAAGTTTAGGGGTTAGGGTATGCTCACGCCAGCGTGACGTCATTAATCCTTTATTGATGTTTAAAAATGGCAGAATATGATACAAATTTGTAAAATTCATAACTAATTCATATTTAATCAAAAAAATATGAATAATATATCAAAATGTTCAGAAAATTGAGACCTATATGTCTAAAAATCATCATACATTGTTAACCAAATTTCATGACAAGTTTAATGATAAGAATCAATTGAACCCCACAGGTGATTCCGAGGATCCCCTTGTTCTAGGGTTTGGACCTCTCGGACCCCGTTTAAACTAACCAATCATGTTCTAGGGTTCATTTCAACACTACTTAAATTGTCATGCCATACATATTGTTTGCGCATTGCATTATGCCATGTCTTGAATTGTCGCCTTTCTTTCCGGTATTGGTTCTTCGCGATAGGATCCGAGCCCAAGGCTGATGTCAAGAACACCGAAGATCCATACCTGTCTACTGACGTACAAGGCAAGTGTAGCCTCTCATTATGAACCTATGCTTTACAAAGTATTTACTTTCTTGCTATGATGCACATGATTCCAATGTGGTCTTTTGTCAGTAGCTAGTGTTACCTATCTGCTGCACAGTTTCCCTTTTGTAGCCTTATACTCCTGATCCACTGCTCCTAGAATACCTAGGTGTGGCATCTGAGCGTTGCTAGAGATTTTACGACCGACAGCTTAGCCATTCTTAATTGTACCGACTGATACATTCGGATGATGATTCGAAGGTGCCAAAGAATCTAGAAAGGTAGGAGATGGTGACATCATCGAAGGAGTTAATTAAACATGCTAAGTCTTGTATGGGAGGCCACGTTGGGTGTGGTTTTTGTAGTCCAATGCTCGCCACCATTAGGACCTGAGTTCTTTCCTTTGGAACCAAGACGAGCGTACAGCCACACGGGGCCTGGACAACCCCTCAACTGACAAACTTGCCTAGTAGATTCCATGAGTCACATAGTTAGGGCTTTCCATTTGGCATACGCATCAAAAACGTTCTCGAAAGAGGAGGTGATGGAGGTGCATCATAACAGGTAGGGAAGCATGGCCGCGGTTGCTTGGGGTGGATGGAGCCCCTGGTAAACCAACCTCGCCTCACATCTTTAGGGACTGGCTTCGGGACTTGACCCGTTACGACGGAACCATCCCTAGGGCGTGACTCATGGTCTCAGCGAAAGCATGGTAAAGGTCGTGGTCAACCACCCTCTGCCGGCCTTCCAAGGAAGAGGGCTAATAATATTTGGCATTAAGAGTCGGTTGGTACGTGTGGGTAAAGTTGTACACCCCTGCAGGTTAAATCTTTTCGAAAAGCCGTGTTCATGGTTATGAACGCTTGGCGAGGAAACTTAAGATCATCGATAACATTAAACATTATAAAACTTGTTGATCCACGTGTGCTTAAGGATGCTTCCTCTGGGTCAAGGGGGTGATCCCAGATAGAAGGTTCTGATGGAGCTGGTGGTTATCAAGATATGATGAACAAGATGAAGAAGTCGTTATCTTATCCCTTTTAAAAGATTCTGAGTAGACGAGCCTCTTCTCTCTCTTGTTTAAAAATAAAGATTGCTTTACACAAAATTAAATCCAGAGAAAGCCTTTCTAGCCAGAGCATGTAGAATCTAGGTTATCTAAGTCTTGCGGAGTATATTCTCGTACTCAGCCTTGCGCCATTGTTGTTTTTCTACAGATGATCTAGTTGTGACTGAAGGTGGATTCTACATTGACATAGACAAGTAGTTGGGGGTCCCAGGTATCAGCCTGAGGACTATGGGATGGACGTCGCTTCTGTTTAAGGCCTCTTAGGACCTTTGCTAAGTTGTTGTGTAGAACAACATAATTTTCTTTCGTTGTGTGATGTAATGGTGGGTCTATGACCTCTGGTTTGTAATAACTCTAATATCGTACTTTGCTAAGAGTTGAAACTTATGCTGTTGAATCCCTGAGTTCTGTAATGTTACCGAATCATACTATGATCTTCCGTGCTTGGAGTTGAGCTTATCTTAGATGGTGATCTGAGGTTAGTTTAACCCTAATACCGGGGGTTGCTACAGGTTTTGGTATCAGAGCATGACTGTCTGTAGGAAACCCTTTTATTGGTCGATGTTGAGTCTACAAGTTAAAAAAACTATTTGAAAGTTCAAAATTATTTGTAGAAACTCTGACTAGGATTCTTTTTACTCCTCCTCTGGTGTTTCTGGTGCTAGAGTTTTCTTATCCTACTTGGTTTGAAAAGGTTTTCATTTCTTACCTTTTATCTCAAACTTCTAGGATCGTGGTTTCGGGGTTGTTTTTCTAAAGTACTCTGTACCTGGTTGCTACCCCCAGAGTTTCAAGATATCTCAGTTTTGCTTGGTGTGTAACATCTTAGCATTCCATTGTCATGGTTTGTAAGTCAGCTGGTTAGTGTATACATTAGTATGCTTTGATACTACCATGCTTGATAAGATGATACGTTTATATCAAGTACTCGTTGTTCATCTTTTCGTCTTGTTCCTTTGAATCCCTTGTCTAACCCTTTTTATTCTTTCAGGATGGGTGACACCTCCCGTGCCCGTACGCGTGCTCATGCTCGTGGTGCTGCAAATGAGGGTGAATCTTCCAACCTTCCTCCACCACCGTCCATGGTCCAACTCATGGCCATGTACGAAACCAACCGTGTTGACAATATGAGGCTCCTTGAAAGGATTGAGCGCAACACTGCTCAACGCCAGAACAATCAAGTTGGTATCAAGGACTTCACACATCTCACTCCACCAGCTTTCATCTATTCCAATGAGCCACTTGATGCAGACTACTGGCTTCACACTATGGAGCGCAAACTTCAGGTTGGTCATGTTGCTGAAGCTGATTGGGTGACTTTTGCTACCTATCATCTGGAAGGAGTAGCTGGCTCCTGGTGGGAAAATTTCTTGGTTATGCAAGAAGCTCAACATGTTGTTACATGGCAAGAGTTCACTGAAGCTTTCCGAGCTTATCATATTCCGGAGGGTCTGATGGATCAGAAGAGGGAGGAGTTCCTCAAGCTAAAGCAGGGCACTGGTTTCGTGTGTGATTACCAGCGCAACTTCAATCGTCTTGCTTGCTATGATGCTGAAGAGGTCTCCACTGGTGCTAAGAAGCAAGCTCTGTTCCGCAAGGGACTGGATCCTGAGGTTCGCCGTGATATCCACCTCATGGACTTTGGTAACTTCCAAGGTCTTGTTAATAAGGCTATGAAGGCCGAGAGTGGAAAGGTGGAGTTTGAAGAAACCCGTAAGCGTCCTCAGGAGGGGTACAACAAGGCTGGTTCAAGCAATAAGAAGCGCTGTGTCTTCGTGCCTTAAAGTGCCGTGCCACGTGCTCCTTACACCCCACGGTTTTCTGGATATGCTCCTCGTCTGAATGCTACTCCAAAAAATGCTGGTGGATCAAATTATCCTGTTGCTGGTGCTGGATCCGGTACTATTTGCTTCAATTGTCGCCAGCCTGGACACTATGCAAGAGAGTTTCCTTAAAAGAGTGCTATTGAGAAGGCACAACCAGCAAAGAAGAATGATAAGTACCAAGGTGCTGGAAGAGGTCGCCTGAACCATATCTCTGCTAAGGAGGCTCAGGAAGATCCAAGCGTCATTATGGGTACGCTTCTTATCAATCAAATTCCAGCTAAAGTTTTGTTTGATTCTAGAGCATCACATTCATTCCTGTCACAAGCTTTTGCTCAAATGCATGGGACACGTTTTGAGGGGTTGTATGTTCCTATGCTAGTTCAGTCTCCTGGTTCTAGTTGGCGTTCCACCATGGTTAGTCATGGGAATCTAATCAAAGTTGCATTTCAAATTTTCCCAACTTCTTTGATCGCCCTCAAGTCAACTGACATTGACATCATCTTGGGCATGGACTGGTTGATACGCTATCAAGCTATCCTCGATTGTAAAACTAAGTCGGTGACTCTAATTAGTTCTGCTAGCATAAGAGTCAAGTATTGTACCGTAGGGTCACTACCTCCTTCAGCTGTTTCTATTCCCGAAACAGAGTTGTATGCTCTTGAATTTCAAGATGTTTCCGTGGTCTGTGAATTCTCGGATGTCTTTCCTAAGGAGTTGCCTAGCATGCCACCTGATCGAAGTGTGGAGTTTGTTATAGAGTTAGCTCCTGGAACTGCTCTTGTTTCTAAAAGACCCTATCGTATGCCTAATCATGAGCTTGTGGAGTTGAAGAAGCAATAATAGGAGTTAGAAGGAAAAGGATACATTCAGCCCAGCACATCTTCTTGGGGATGTCCTACCATCTTTGTTAAGAAGCGGGATACCAATATACCGCGTTTGGTTATGGATTATCGCCCACTCAATGCTATGACTATAGAGAATAAGTATCCTCTCCCTAGGATCAACGATCTTTTTGATCAGTTAAGTGGTGCCACCGTATTTTCCAAAATGGATTTGAGGTCAGGGTATCACCAGATAAAGATCCGTAAGGAAGATATTCCAAAGACTGCTTTCACTACTCGTTATGGTCTTTACGAGTACACCGTCATGTCCTTCGGTCTTACCAATGCTCTAGCCACTTTTATGCGGCTTATGAACTCTGTCTTCATGGAGTATCTTGACAAGTTCATTGTGGTCTACATCGATGATATTCTGGTCTATTCCAAGACTGAAGAAGAGCACGCTGAACATCTTCGTTTGGTGTTGACAAAACTCCGAGAACATTATCTCTATGCCAAGTTTTCTAAATGTGAGTTTTAGTTACATGAGCTCATATTCCTTGGTCATGTTGTTTCCGCAGAAGGGGTTGCTGTTATTCCAGATAAGGTCCAAACTATCCTCGACTAGGAGTCTCCTAAATCCGTTAAGGATGTCTGAAGTTTTCTCGGGATGGCTGGTCATTATCGTCGATTCATCGAGAACTTCTCCAGGATTACAAAGCCAATGAGTGATCTTCATAAGAAGGATAAGAAGTTCGAATGATCTAATAAGGATGAAGAAAGTTTCTAGATGCTGAAAACCAAGTTAACAACTGCTCCGGTGTTGGTTCTCCCAGACACTAGCAAAGACTTTGTCGTCTTCTGCGATGCTTCTCACCAAGGTCTTGGATGTGTGTTGATGCAAGATGGGCATGTGGTGGCTTATGCTTCCCGTTAGTTGAAACCACATGATAACAACTACCCAACTCATGATCTCGAGCTTGCAACTTTTGTTCATGCTCTTAAGCAATGGCGACATTACCTTCTTGGTAGTCATTGCGAGTTATACTTAGATCATCAGAGTCTGAAGTATCTTTTCACACAACCTGATCTGAATATCAGGCAAAGAAGATGATTGGAACTCATCAATGACTATGATTTGGGTCTCAACTATCAACCTGGCAAAGCCAATGTTGTTGTTGATGCGCTAAGTCGTAAGTATTATTGCAACAACCTGATGATCAAACAATCTCAACCTTCTCTTCATGAGGAAATTGCTCGATTGAATCTTGAAGTAGTTCCTCGTGGATTCCTTTCTACCCTCGAAGTGAAATCTTCTATAGAGGATGAAATCATGATTTCCCAAAAATATGATTCCAAGATTGCTGAGATAAAAAGGAACATTGCTAGTAGAGTTGCTAAATGTTTCTCAATTGATGATCAAGGAGTAGTTTACTTTGGTAATCGTCTGGTAGTACCAAAGAGAACAAAGTTGAGGGATTTAATTCTCCGAGAGGCTCATGAATCACCTCTTTCTATCCACCCTGGAGGTACCAAGATGTATCAGGATCTTTTTCAAAGATTCTGGTGGTCTGGTATGAAGAAGGATATCGCTTGTTTTGTTGCTGAATGTGACGTTTGCCGTCGTGTCAAAGCTGAGCACCAAAGACCCGCTGGTCTCCTGTAACCACATAGAATCCCTGAGTGGAAATGGGATGAATTTGGTATGGATTTCATTACTGGTCTTTCTAAGACTCAAAAGGGAAATGATGCCATCTAGGTTATCGTTGACTATCTGCCCAAGGTTGCTCACTTCCTACCCGTTCGCGAGAGTATAAATGCTAGTTATTTAGCAGATATATATCTCTCTCGAATAATTGTCCTTCATGGGCTTCCAAAGAAAATCATTTCTGACCGAGGGAGTTTGTTCACCACAAGGTTTTGGACAAGTTTCCAAACTGCTATGGGAACTCGTCTCTCCTTCATTACAGCTTATCATCCTAGCACCGGTGGCTAGACCGAAAGAGTGAATCAAATACTTGAAGACATTCTTAGAGCGTGTGTTATATCTTTTTGCAAGAGCTGGGAGACATGTCTACCTTTTTCTGAATTCTCCTACAACAACAATTATCAGTCCAGTATAGAAATGGCACCTTTCCAGTTCTTATATGGAAGAACCTGTCGTACTCCTTTGAACTGGTCAGAAACGGGTGAAAGAAAGTTCTTTGGACCGGATATAATCCAGGAAGCAGAATATCAAGTTCGTATCATAAGAGATCGTTTGAAAACTGCTCAGTCTTGCCAAAAAAGCTATCATGATCGTCACCATCAACATGTTGAATATGAAGTTGGTGATCAAGCTTATCTTCGGGTCACTCCTTTGAAGGGTGTCCATCATTTCGGCATCAAAGGCAAACTGGCTCCTTGCTATGTTGGTCCTTTTTGCGTTCTTTCTAGGCAAGGTAAACTCGCATATCAATTGGCGTTGCTTGCAAACTTCCCTGAGGTGCATGACGTCTTTCATGTGTCTCAACTCAAGCAATGCTTCACAAATCCTGTTCATGGTGTTGATCACCAAACTCTTGATCTCCAGAAGGATCTGACTTATCGTGAGTATCCTGTTTGTATCCTTGATGAAACCGAGCGTAAGACTCGTCGTAAAAACATCAAGTTCCTGAAAGTTCAGTGGTCTCATCACTCTGAGGATGAAGCAACCTGGGAACAAGAAGATTGTCTTCGATCTGAGTACCCTGCCTTCTTTTCTAAAACTTAGGAATCTCAGGGCGAGATTCTTGTAAGGGAGGTAGAGCTGTAACATCCCAAGTTTGTAATATATGTAAATAGTACTTAAGCATTGCATGCATCTGTTTAAATCAATAAAATATTTGCATGTGATCAAGTGTGTGAACCAAAATACAAGTACAAAACCCTAAACCCTAGTTCTTCCCCCTCTCTTTGAAACACATTCAAGTAGTTTTGATATTTTGAAAAACCCCAAAATTTAAGGAGCCCAAATTGGCTCAAGGGCCCCTGTATGTTTCAATTAATATTTTAAACCATTTGGTATTTTTGAAATACCCAAAGACACTTCTCAAATGAATTTACAAAAGAGAGAGTGGAAAACAGAAATAGAATAACTTTATATTAAAAAAATGCAGCAGCAGCTAACGGGCCATGGCCCATCTCTCCTCTCCCCTATCCCTGCCACCGCGTGCAGTAGCCAGTACCCTAGCTTGGCCCACCGGAGCCCAGTAGCCGACCGTACCGCTTCGATGGCTTTCGTCATCTTCGTCCCCGATGGCGAGCACCTGCGTGTCGCCGACGGTGACGTCGATCTCCACCGCCCGCGCTGCACCGTCCGTCGAGCTCCTGGGGTGGATAAGGTCGCCACGATGTTGCCCTCGCTCTCCCTATCCACTTTCCCCTCCCTCGCTCGCTCTCGCTGGCTCTCTCCCGTGCAAGCCCGAAACCCTAACCGCCATGGCCGCCGGCTAGGCCCCGTTGCTGCCCTCCTCGAGCCTCGCAGACACTGCCACGAGCTTCCCCTGGACGTGAGCTTCCTTCTCCCCGGAGGAATCGGGCAGGGACACCCCTAATCGGTCGCACCGATCTCTTCTTCCTCAAGCCAGACAACCTCCGCCGCCCGCGTTCCTGTCGCTCTGGTCCACCCACGCCTCGTCGTCGACCCCTTCAGCTCCAGGGTGAGCACGCGGTCCTCCTGGGCCACCTCTCCGTCCCTCTCCCCCTCTGTATTCCGCACGCGCCGTCGATTTGTGAGCACCGCCACCGCCGCTCATTGCAGGCCTCGCTCCGGTGAGCCTAAAGGGGCGGAGCCGCCTCTGTGTGGTCCGCCTCTTCGCGCTCTTTCGAACTGTAACATCCCAAAAATATAACACAAGGATCATCAAATTCTAATCACGAAAATTAGGGTTAACAAAAACTTTGATTAATTTAAAATCATGTGAATGCATGTGTGAATGAGATGATTCGATAAATGCATGAATGAACTTGTGTGATTAACCTAAATAGAAAGAAATGGTTTAAAGATGAAAATAATATCATATAAAACATTTCCATGCAAAAACAAAACAAGAGAAAATCAAAAACAAATAAAATAAAGCAAATGGTCATTTTTGCCAATCTTGCTCACTAGGTCACTTTGAGTGTTTCTAGTTCAAGACTTCAAACAGAAAATTTTCCATTTCTTTTCACCCCTTGCTAGAACAAGTAAAAGTGAATCAAAGACGACCTTTCAAACTTGCAGAAACATTTGGCAACCTCATTCAAATCACAATTCAAAATTGAATCTTTATCATATGTGAATATCACCCATTTTAAAATCCCAACCAAACCAGTACCCCTTGACTAATCCAACTAACCAGACACTCCCTAGTATGTGCCTAGCAAACCCACCAAGTTTGAATCCAAAATTCAAATTCAAAGTTCTTGCGGCCATTTTCTGCATTCAAACATTTTTCAAAATTCAACCGTAAGAGCTTTTGAGTTGATTCCAACTCACAAAAATCACATTTGATCATACCTTTCAGAATATATAAAGACATATGGGTTTACTTGTAGAAATAATGTTCAAGTAATAAAAGAATGCCACATAAGCATTTCTAGTCACTTTAATTAAATAAAATAAAAAGGTTAAACCTTATTAAATTGTGACACCACTTTAAATCACATTCTCATGAACTGAAATATGTGGTGATTACATGTGTCAACATGATCCCATGTTTGAGTTGGAGAATATTAAATCTTAAGTAGTTTTTCAATGAGTAGAAATTACTTTTCTCAAATAAAAGAAATAATACAAGTGCTTTAATCCTTGTGATAATAGTGATGATGTTAGATCATCTAGTGTGACTTTTTGTGTGATGATTAAAAATAGTTAAGTATTGTTTGGTGATTGTGTACCTCGTATTTATTTATAGACGCTAGTACCGACCAAGGATACGAGGAGGAAGGAGGATACTACGAGGAAGAAGCCGAGGAGAACTTCAACCACCGCTCTACACAAGGCAAGCTAACCCTTGCAACTATGAAAGTTAGAGAACCTATGCATTGCATTAAGCATGCTTGGTTAGATACATTTGATGATGCCCAATCCTAGTTTTACTTGCAAGCTTAAGTACTTTATTTTCTTTATCAAAGCTTTCTCTTAGAGTTTACATGGTGACTTGTAGATTCTAGAAAGATAACTAAAGGTAGCATAAAGAGCATAAAATTTGGCCTAAGTTAGATAATCTTGATGTCGTCCTAAGGCATGAGATTGAACTTAGCAAATCCCCACTTGTTTACCACCCCTCATTAGTATTTACCACCAGGTGTAGATGCTAGTGCTAAGCATAAAACTTGATCAACTTTAGATGAGAATACTTGGTGAAAATGGTTATGAAAACCTTAGAATGATGAGTCATTCTACTGAAATGTTTTGACATGTGTTTCTGAACAACATATGATTTTGATGATGAAAATGTTGAGGCATGAGCTTTAGCCCTTTATAAAGCTGATGGTTGTCTCGATGCTATACCATTCCAATTTTACCGTACAACCACAATACCCGAAATTTGGGTACGGCTTGACTAGAAATTTATATACCTTATTATGGGTTCCCTCGCGGCCAAGGTCTGAGCCGAGCCTACCTTGTGAAGATTGTCCACCTGTGCAGTTCCCAAGATGACAGTTGGTCATGGTTGGGAGGCCAAACTCACAGGAGAGGTGCCTATACTAGGGCGTGTAATTGAAAGGTTAGTATTGATTATCCGCATACTGAGTATGGTGAATTTTGGATTGTTCCTGACGGATGTATCGAATGTTGTGGTGAAAGTGTACAATCTCTACAGAGTGTCAAACTATTCGAATAGCCGCGTCCGCGGTTATGGACAGTTGGAGTGGCCATATTGTTCCCCCGTCAGATGTTTTCAAAATGACTTGTGAAACGATTTTCTACTTTGACTTGACCACAACAGAGTTGTGATATGAAATTCAAATTCCCACTAGGTGTTATAAAATTTTCAACTAGATTCTTTGCTTCTGAACTTGGTAGAGGTAAATATGGATTTTTGCAAAATAACCCTAGAGCTTAGTATCCTACTACAAAACCCCCTTACCTTGTTAGTATTAGTTTGCGAGTACTTAAAGAGTACTCATGGCTTTGTGCCTGGCTATTCCCATAGCCAGACTATGAAGAGGAGTACCAGGATGACAGACCGCAGGAAGGTTATGACAACTAGGATCATCTCCCATCGTCAGCATTGCCTGTGACCCCGAAGATGGAGCTTCGCCTACGCTATCGTTATCTTTACGTTATTCCACTGCTTGAGTTGTATTAAGAACTGGATCATGAGATCCTTATTTGTGTAAGACCTTATGTATGGTTTGTAATGGATGATGTACTGTGATATCCAAATCTGTTATGTCTCGCAAAAATGGTAATCCTGGGATTGCGATGTATGGCATAACATGCATCTGGGATTAAAAATCCGGGTGTTGACACGAACGCGCCCTTCCGCGCGTGCTGGGATGGCCCAGATCGTCACCGGTGATCACCGCCTGATGCTCCATGCCGCCAGGTTCGGCGTGGCCCTAACGTGTCATCGGGTGGACCCAGCTTGGGCCCCTTGTCGATATTTCTGGTAGAACCCCCTACGGTGCAAAAAGTTTAGGGTTAGGGTATGCTGACGCCATCGTGACATCATTAATCCTTTATTGATGTTTAAAAATGGCAAAATATGATACAAATTTGTAAAATTCATAACTAATTCATATTTAATTATAAAAATATTAATAATATATCAAATTTTTTAGAAAATTGAGACCTATCTGTCTAAGCAATCATCATACATTGTTAACAAACTTTAATGACAAGTTTAATTAGAAGAATCAATTGAACCCCATAGGTGATTCTGAGGATCCTCTTGTTCTAGGGTTTGGACCTCTCGGACCCTGTTTAAACTAACTAGTCATGTTCTAGGGTTCATTTTAACACTACTGAACTTGTCATGCCATACATATTGTTTGTGCATTGCATTATTACATATCTTGAATTGTCGCCTTTCTTTCTGGTATTGGTTCTTCGCGATAGGATCCGAGCCCGAGGCTGAAGTTAACAACACCGAAGATCCATACCTGTCTACTGACAGACAAGGCAAGCGTAGCCTCTCATTCTGAACCTATGCTTTAGAAAGTATTTACTTTCTTGCTATGATGAACATGATTCCAATGTGGTCTTTTGTTAGTAGCTAGTGTTACCTATCTGCTCCACAGTTTCCCTTTTGTAGCCTTATACTCCTGATCCAC
Source organism: Avena insularis (assembly GCA_023614405.1). Lineage (NCBI taxonomy): Eukaryota > Viridiplantae > Streptophyta > Magnoliopsida > Poales > Poaceae > Avena > Avena insularis. The sequence goes on along the minus strand of CM042685.1, from coordinate 123,610,624 downwards.
TACTCCCAGCATACCTAGGTGTCGTATCTGAGCATTGCTAGAGATTTTACGACCGACAGCTTAGCCATGCTTAATAGTACCGACTGATACATTCAGATGATGATTTGAAGGTGCCAAAGAATCTAGAAAGGTAGGAGATGGTGACATCATCAAAGGAGTTAATTAAACATGCTAAGGCTTGTATGGGAGGCCACGTTGGGTGTGGTTTTTGTAGTCCCATGCTCGCCACCATTAGGACCTGAGTTCTTGCCTTTGGAACCAAGACGAGCGTACAACCACATGGGGCCTGGACAACCCCTCGACTGACTAACTTGCCTAGTAGATTCCATGAGTCACATAGTTCAGCTTTCCATTTGGCATACACATCGAAAACGTTTTCGAAAGAGGAGGTGATGGAGGTGCATCATAACAGGTAGGGAAGTGTGGCCGCAGTTTCTTGGGGTGGATGGAGCCCCTGGTAAACCAACCTCGCCTCACATCTTTAGGGACCGGCTTTGGGACTTGACCCGTTATGACGGAACCATCCCTAGGGTGTGACTCATGGTCTCGACGAAAGCAAGGTAAAGGTCATGGTCAACCACCCTCTGCCGGCCTTCCAAGGAAGAGGGATAATAATATTTGGCATTAAGAGTCGGTTGGAACGTGTGGGTAAAGTTGTACACACCTGCATGCTTAAATCTTTTCGAAAATAAGTGTTCACAGTTATGAATGCTTGGCGACCGGACTTAAGATCATAGATAACATTAACCACTATAAAACTTGTTGATCCATGTGTGCTTAAGGATGCTTCCTCTGGGTCGAGGGTGTGATCCTAGATAGAAGGTTCTGATGGAGCTGGTGGTTACCAAGATATGATGAATAAGATGAAGAAGTCATTATCTTATCCCTTTTAAAAGATTCTGAGTAGACGAGCCTCTTCTCTCTCCTGTTTACAAATAAAGATTGCTTTACGCAAAATTAAATCCAGAGAAAGCCTTTCTAGCCAGAGCATGTAGAATCTAGGTTATCTAAGTCTTGCGGAGTACATTCTCGTACTCAGCCTTGCGCCATTGTTGTTTTTTTACAGATGATCTAGTTGCGGCTAAAGGTGGCTTCTACGTTGACATCGACGAGTAGTTGGGGGTCCCAGGTAGCAGCCTGAGGACTATGGGATGGACGTCGCTTCTGTTAAAGGCCTCTAAGGCCCTTTTCTAAGTTGTTGTATAGAACAACATAATTTTCTTTCGCTGTGTGATGTAATGTTGGGTCTATGACCTCTAGTTTGTAATAACTCTAATATCGTACTCTGCTAAGAGTTTAAACTTATGCTGTTGAATCCCTGAGTTCTGTAATGTTACCGAATCATACTGTGATCTTCCATGCTTGGAGTTGAGCTTATATTAGATGGTGATATGAGGTTAGTTTAACCCTAATCCCGGGGGTGCTACAAGATCCATCATCTGTCCCGATCCTGGTGAAAATAAACATAAAAGGTGCGTGCGAACGCTGTAAAATACCAAGATCTTATCACCACAATGCCAAATAATAATATAAAACATGATGCAAATATGAACTCATCAACTTCCCCAAGGTTAGACTCTTGCTTGTCTCGAGCAAGTTTAGCTTTAATGGATGTGATCCTCATATTCATGAAGCTAAGTCGATAAAATAATTTTGGCAGTTGCAGCATGTGATTGTAATAAATGATACATATGAATAAGTTCATGAATAGTAACTTACTCGAACCATCCAAATAATATTAGCAGGCTTCCGCACCTTAGTGATCAACAATTGACAAAAGATGAATCTCAATATGATGTAAAGTGTTTCGGTTCGACCGAATGAGTTAACGAGGTAGTCCCAAGTGTTTTGGGATTAATATATTCACTTGCGATTCGAAATCTCAAACGTTTCTTTGTCTTGCTACAAGACAGTGGTGTATGCCTACTTTCTATTTGCACATACGCTCTTTCTCTTCTTTCTCTTTTTATTCTTTTCTTTTATATATATATATGTTCTCACACTTTTGTTTAAGTGCTGTGCAAAGGATCTAGCCATACAATCCACTTCATGTAGGGATGCAAAGTTTAACGATCTCAATTACCAAATTGCAATTGTATATGAAGGATGTTTATGGCTTGAAGACTTTACCTCGACTTGTTCTCACTCTATTTTGATAGCACTTCTATTTCTTTTGTTCAAAATTTCTTTCTAAACTTGACTGATTAGATTATTTTTCTTTTTGTAAATCAAACCATGAACTTACAACATATTGAATAAATTATCTTTCTATGTTCTATTGATACCAAGGGTTTGGAAGACTCCTATTACTATCATCAAGTGCAAGTAAAATTATACTCAAACCATTCTTATATCCAATAAGACAAACTCAAACTCAATAATGCTCCATACATTATGATAGACTCAGAATTTCAAAAATGGGATCGACTATACCTAAAGGGAATTCTAATGACGCAATCTATATTTCTAAACTCGAACTAATGCAAAAATAATAAACTTATAAGATTGATTACAAGGTTTTAGAGATCTCCCCAAGCTTGGAATCAAGCCAAGCGGGATCAAATAACTCCTTGCTGGTACCTATTCCTCCTCTTGGGTAGGAAGAGTATTGCCTTCTTCTCCAGGGTTGCTAACTTTAGCTATGCTTGTGAGGCGGATGTTGAGCTCGGCCATGTCGTTTTGAAGCTTCAAAATTTTCCTCTGAAGGAATTTATTCTCATCTGTCAACTCAAAAAACAGTTTTAATCAAAAAACCAACTCTACCATCAATGTCATTGACCTTTTTCTCAAGGTCTTTGCTCATCATCCAGTAGGAGTCAATTCCTTCTCCAATAGTTTCAACACATGCCTTTAAAGCTTTTTCCAACTGATAGATCTTATCATGAATCTCATCTTGCTGCACCTTCTTTGATCCTAAGATGAGGTTTATAATAAGATCCTATGTTGTGACGGTAAGGGTTAGGGAGATACTCATCCTTGCTCCTTCTTTGATCCGCTTGCCTCATCATCTCCATCCTTTGCGGGAACATGTTCTCCCAATTCGGGAGAGGCTTGATCTTCTAGCTAGAGGAGGATGATGCTTATTTTGGTTCTACCCCCTCGATCCTCTTCACGGGCTTCCCTTCCTTCTTCCTCCAAGTCTTGTTGACATGGAAATGCTACATGGTTTTGCTGCACGGATGTTGTTAGAAGGGGCTTGTATGGAGATGGCGATGGTTTTTCGAGGCTGGAGGCTGTAGCTCTACAAAAACTTAATGAAAAAGGTTAGATGTGACCAGCTTTAAAAGGGGAGGTCAAAAACCCTAGCCGACTTTCGTAACGAGAAACTATACATGCGTGACCCGTATAGATCTTGCCGTATAGTTATTAACTGACTATAGATTTTTTATCTACGGAGGTATCAACTATACGGCTGCAACTATACGGCCGGGAAATTTCTTCCCTCCGTATAGTTGGTCCTTAAACCTTCTGTATATTGGCATACAAATTTGGGGATGCGATGAATAACTATACAACTGCAATTATACGGCTGGAAATTTAATTCCCGCTGTATAGTTGGTTGTTAAGGCTACTATACACATCAAAATTTATCTATTTCTTTGGGAATTCTTTATTAATCTGGAACTTAATGAAATACCAAGTTTTGACAGAAAAATGACAGCTTAAATTTTCGACCAACATTAACATTCATTGAACGACCAGATTAACCAAATTTCTTTTATTTCACAAGAGCTTCAAGTGTTCCTTTATTCAATCTCAAACTTAACTAAAACTTACTTGAAAATTTAAAAATTACTCGTCCCTTTATTTCACATGGGTTGCCTCCCATGAAGCGCTCTTTTATGGTCTATTTCTTGACCATAGTGTTGCACACTTCGTCTCGGTCTTATCCTTCTTCCAGTTACCATTCCTTCCATACTTTTTCTCAATCAATTCTTCTGGGGTAATTACTCGTAAGGTGAATACACTTATATCTTCTTTTGCTTGATAATGCTTCAAGCGTTGTCCATTCACCACCCATGAAAGAGAGTGTGTTTTCCCCTGGAGATTCACTTCTCCCGATGCATAAGCTTGTTCAACTATATAGGGGCCTTCCCACTTTGATCTGAGCTTTCCTGGAAACAACTTAAGACGGGAATTATAAAGCAAAACCTTATCTCCACTTTTAAAGACCTTATTCTCTATTTTCCTATCATGCCATCTTTTTACTTTTTCCTTAAACAATCTAGCATTTTCATAAGCATCACTCCTAAACTCATCTAAAGCATGTATGTCTAATAAACGTTTTTCTCCCACTGCTTTAGGATCATAGTTTAAGTTCTTGATTGCCCAAAAGGATTTTTAAATGCAGTTCGGTATGCCCAAAGTGTGTCATTTATCTTGTATGACTAAGCTTTTCTTGATTTATCCACAATCGTCTCGAGTATGGTCTTCAGTTCTCTATTAGAGAGTTCCACTTGACCACTCGTTTGAGGACAATATGGTGAAGCAACATGGTGAGTTACTTCATATTTGCAGAGGATATTCCTGAAAGTTCCTTTCATAAAATGAGAACCACCGTCAGTAATTAAAAATCTAGGAACTCCAAACCTGGGAAATATGACATCCTTGATCATCTTCATCGAAGTAGCTGCATCTGCATGGTTAGTTGGAATAGCTTCAACCCACTTAGTAACATAATCGACAATAACAAGAATATGAGTGTAGCCATTTGATTCTATAAAGGGTCCCATGTAATCCATTCCCCACACATCAAATGGTTGAATTATAAGACTATAATTCATTGCCATCTCTTGTCTCTTCCTATATTACCTCTTTTCTAGCAAGCATCACAATATTCTACATACCTATGTGCATCCTTGAACAAGGTGGGCCAATAGAATCCGGATTGAAGTACTTTTTCTACAGTTTGCTTGCCTGCATGATGTCCTCCATACGAGCTGTCATGACAAGCTTGCAAAATTGCATTCATTTCATGATTAGGAACACAATCTTCGAACCATTCCATTAGGTCCATGACGATAAACAAATGGATCATCCCAAAAGTAATATTTGATATCATTAAAGAATTTCATTATTTTATTTCTTGTCATACCAGGAGGTACAAATTTTCCTGCATGATAATTAGCATAATCTGTAAACGAAGGATCAACAACTTCAACATTTTCTAATTATTCTCCCAGAAATGACTCATTTATAGGTACGGGGTCGGTAATTATTCCCTCCATCCTAGAGATATGATCTGCTACTGGATTATCCTTACCCCTCCTATCTACTATTTCCAAATCATATTCTTGTAGTAATAACACCCACCTAATCAACCTGGGTTTTGCATCCTTTTTCACAACAAGGTGACGCAAAGCTTGGTGTTCCATATGAATTATTACTTAGAATTAATAATGTAAGATTTAAATTTTTCACAGGTAAAAATTATAGCCAGGAACTCTTTCTCTGTAGTAGCATAATTTTTCTGAATCTTATTAAGAGTTCTACTAGCGTAATGAATAACATTTAAATTCTTCCCGTCTTGCTGTACTAATATAGCTCCTAAAGCATAGTCACTAGCATCACACATGATTTCAAAAGGTTCATCCCATTTTTTTAATATTGTCAAAATCTACAATGCAGTCATGGTCTAGGTAGAACAAAGTTTCTTTATCACGAAGGTTAGTGAGAGGCATAGCTATTTAAGAAAAATCCTGTATAAAACGCTTGTAAAAACCTGCATGTCCTAGAAACATTTTTAAGTTTTTAATGTCTTGAGGTATGGGAAGATATTCTATAGCACTTATATTGGTCTTATCTATTTCTATACCTTTTTCTGAAACCTTATGTCCAAAAACTTTACCTTCTCTTCCCATGAATCGACATTCCTCCCAATTCAAAACTAAATTTCATTGCCTGCATCTCTCCAAAACCTTGGTTAAATTGTAAAGACAATCATCAAATGTTGTTCCACAAACAATAAAATCATTTGTTAGAACTTCCATAGTCTTCTCAACAAGATCATCAAAAAAATTTAAAACACATTCTTGAAAGGTTGCAGCTGCATTACATAAGCCAAACATGATTAATCTATAAGCATAAGTACCATAAGGACATGTGAAAGTTGTTTTCTCTTGATCTTCAGGTTGTATAGCAATTTTAGAATAACCGGAATAACCATCAAGAAAACAAAAATAAGAATTATTGCTTAGTCTTTCTAAAATTCTATCCATGAACGGTATATGTTTATGATTTTTCTATGTCTCATGTTTTAGTTTTCTAAAATCGATGCACATGCGATACCCAACAATAGGTCTTATAGGGACTAGCTCACCATCCTCATTCATAGAAGCATCAAGACCCCCATGTCTTGGTATGGAATGAGCTGTGCTAACCCATTTACTATTAGAAATAGGATATATTATGCCGGCATCTAATAAGCATATAACTTATTTTCTTACTACTTCTTTCATTTTCGGATTAAGCCTTCTCTATGTGTCAACTACAGTTATAGCATCTTCAAGCATGGTAATCTTATGTGTTACAGTGGATGGATTTATTCCTTTAATATCACTTAGAGTATACCCAAATGCTTCACAATGTTTGATCAAAACCGAAATAAGTTTATTTTTTTCATTTTATGATAAACTTTTACTAATAATAACAGGACATTTATTTTCATTATCTAAAATTCATACCTCATATTGTCTGGTAGTTGTTTCAATTCAATTGGTGGCTGTTATTCGTCTCCTTTTCTTACTAGTTTTTCATAGTCATGTGGGTTTTGTGCTTCCGGAATGGAGTCAAGGTAATCATCCATGTATTCTCTTTCCTCATCATCTAGTGCCTCTTCCCAATTAACTAAGCTCCTTTCTAATTCATCTTGGGGAGTGCTGAAATGAATTGCGGCTAGTTCGGCAATTGTTTTCTCTTCCTTGATATCTTCCACTTCATATGGACTCTTCTTTAGTTTGGCGAAGTGGAATGTCATTTCCTCTTCTCCAAACATCATTGAAATAGTCTCCTTCTTATTATCAATTCAAGTTTTGGTTATAGAGACAAAAGGCCTTCCTAAAAGAATAGGACAAAAAGTATCTTGAGGCATATCAACAATATGAAAATCAAGAGGGTACATGAGTGATCCAATAAAGACATAGACATTTTGAATAACACCTTACGGTTTTATATTAGCTCTATTAGACAATTTAATAGTAGTGTCTACCGGTTCCACATCTGGATTATTTAAATTGTAGCAAAGTTCCTCATAAAGTGATGAGGCATAATATTTATAGTGGAAATCGGCTCACAAATTCCTTATAAGAAAGTTTCTCCACAATATATAGGGGTCATAGGTTTAGAATTTTCTCTACCTCGTATATTACCCGTGGTGAAGTCTGAAGTTTAAAAGTCTAGCATAACCACTTCATTCTCCATGATTCGTGCTTCCATAAGATCCTTAAATATAACAATATTTGCATTGGTAGCACCAGGGTTCTTCTTTGGTTTCTTTGATCTTCTCCTTATGTCTTCTTCCTCCCTGCACTTCTTAATATTCTCTTGAATAGGTATAGAGGAAATTTTTACCAATGTCGCGTTCTCTCTTGCTCGTTTCTTTTCTTCAAGGGGTTTATAAGGTTCCCATTCCATAGGTACCTGTAGATGCCCTGCATAATTCTCAATAATTTTCTTTACTGAATAAGAATCAATACCAAGGGTTTTAATCATCGCACAAGTCCTTTCATATGCAAGAAAGTCGTTAACACAAGCATATTCAGAAGAACTATTCATATTGCTCTCCTCATTTTTAAGACTTTCCGTTGTCTCCTTCATTTTCATTATTAATTTCCAGGCTTCATCATAGGTATAAGATAGAAAACTACCATTAGAAGCGGTATCTAGGCTCGTTATATTTTTTTATTAAGCCCTCCATAGAAAGTATGAGTTATTAACCAATCAGGCAAACGGTGATGGGGAAATTGTATAGATAGCTTTTATAACTTAGATAGACTTCATATAAACTCTCATTAGGATTATTTTCGAAACTGATAATAATACCTCTCATCCTGTGAGCTTTGCTCTCTGAATAATATTTTGATAGGAAATTGGTTGTCAAATCCGTCCACGTCCTTGATGCTTTTGCACAAAAGGATCTATACCAGTTGCAAACATTATTGGAGAGAGTTTTTAGAAAAATGGATTTTAACTTTATCAAGGTAACAATCATCAAATATAAAGTAACCAAAAACATTTTCAAAGAATTATAAGTGTCCATATGGACTCTCTTCGTTGGATCCTGCAAACTTCTTAGAGTTAAGTAATTCAAATAATAAGGGATGGATCTCAATACCATCGGGGTTTATGCTTTTATTGACAGTTATAAAAGCGTCCATGGGCGAATCCATATTCCTTACTGCCTCAAGCTGGATTAAATGCTGAGTGTTATCCATTGTTATGGTCCTGCAACTTAAATAAAAAATTAGTACAATGAAAGTAAATAATTAAAGTAAAGTGACTTATAGCGCTAAGTTCCCCGGCAATGGCGCTAGAAAATAGCTTGATGGCTGCAAGTGCATAGATCGTTTGTAGCTAGTTTTGAAATAAATATATCGATCCCACAGGGAGCAATAGGATAAAGACTAAAATGATTTTAACTAAAACTAAACGAAGTACTAAGGAATTGCAAGAAAAGTAGAATTTTTATGGGTTTTTGGTTGAGCGAAATAGTAAAGTAAAGTGACGTAAAACTTAATGCAGAAAGTAGTAATCAGGTGTGTAAGAAAGATTGAAACTGCAATAGGGAAAAAGGCATCCCCGGGGAGTGATGGATACAACGCTAGCAATTTAGACTAAGCGGTCAAGATTATTATAATGAATATTATCATGATATGCATGTATGTGGGAGGAGCTCCATATATGGACGATTAGGCAGCAACCACTGCTCACATCATCCTTCATAACCACAATGGATAGATAACCGAGATCAATCGTATTATCCCGCTATTAAGGGATTTCTCCCGTGTCATGGACATGGATTAATGAGTTCTCCTTGCTTCCCCAAGTTAGTACATAAAGGATGACAATGAATTTATAGTCACAACAAGTGCTACCATCCCTCTGTCTATCAACAAGTAATCCCCTTCATCAAGTCCCGTAAGAGGCAAATATTAAGGAGGTGCACAACTCCCAACATCAAGACGAAGACAATTAACACATACATATAATGATGTATACCATAATAATCTCTATTTCATCTCAATCATATACTAGGGTTTCTCCATCTCCTTAAGAACTAATGATCTACTCATACATGGAGGCAAACAACATCATGGCAATGGTAATGGAAAAGATTATTGATGAATAGTTCTTGTATAAATCCACAACAAGTGCAAGAATTACAACAAGATATAGATGGGGTGGATGGATATGATGGTGGTGGTGATGAAGATGCAGCGGTTGATGATGATGGAGATCGCTTCCTTGGCCTCCCAGATCTGCTTAGGGCGAAGATGGATCCCTAGGGAAAGTTCCCCCTCAAGATCCCTTTTGGAGGTGAGGTTCTCGGCGATTTCTGGGTGTTCTGTATGTCGTCTCTCTGATCCAGTTGCATGAGGTGAAACTATTTGAGGAGGCGGTGTTGGCGCCAACTATACGGCGGGAACTATACTACCGGAAAAGTTTTCCCGCCGTATAGTTGGTCGTTAACCCTTCTACATCCTCCAATCACTTCGGGGTTTCTTCTAGTATTATTGATATTTCCTAAATAATCGATTCATGTTGTTTTTGGCTCCTTTTAACTCCAATATAACTGGTCCAAGAATTATGTCCATCGGATCCATCATCTGTCCTAATCCCGGTGAAAATAAACATAAAAGGTGCGTGCGAACACCGTAAAATACCAAGATCCTACCACTACAATGCAAAATAATAATATAAAAGATGATGCAAATATGCACTCATCAATTAGTGCACAGTGAAATATTCATACTCGATGGTACAAATTATGATATATGGAAAACTCATATGCTTATTCATTTTTGGGACATGGACCAAATTTGGAGCATATTGTAGATATAGGTTTTTCTCCTCCTATGGATTTTGAAAATCTATCTTGTGAGGATAAGAAAAACTTATATCTCGATGCTCAAGGTTCTAATGTGTTTGTTAATGCTTTGATATATGTAGTTACATCTTAAATTATTCCTTTTTGGAGCGCTCATGAGTTATGGACAAAACTTCACGATAAATATGTTGTGTCCAATATTTTGAGGATGATTGTGTTGCTTCCACTTCCGGTCGATATGAGTTCTCATCTTCTACCACTTCACCAACATGTGATTTTTCACAAGGTAATGATACAGTGAGTGGTGATAGAAATTGCAATGTGGATTGTGTGCTTACCATTTTTAATCCCCCATCTCTATCTAGTTGTAGTGATCTAACTTCGGACTTTAACACTTATAGCACTACAAACTCCTTACATACTTGTGTTGATAGTCCTTGCATATCATGTAAGAATGGCTTGAATAAATATCATAATGATATGCTTGTGTTGTCTTGTTGCCATGATAAAAGTGCTTCTATTTTCTCTAGTGCTTATGTTGCTAACCATGTAGAGGAAACCGAAGATTCTATGGGCCAAGACAAGGTTTTTGATGGAGCTACAAATGCTATTGCATCTTCACCTTCTTCCAGTACTTATCTATTTCTTATGGCAGGGATTCAAAGGTATCTCCTACTTTAGAACCCAATATGTCACATCCCAAAATTTTCCAAATTTTGAAATGTGAAAAATAAATAAATGAAAGAAACAATTGTTGAAATTTGGGTGAAAAGAAACTTTTTTGCTTCTAAATGGAAACATCAAAACCCTTCTTGAACAAAATTTGAAAGAAAAGGGAATCCAACAAAATTTCAATCAAGTGAAATGCATTCATCAATGAATATATCTTGAAATTTAAACTTGGGAAAATAAACCAAAACCCTAAAACCCTAATGGAAGAAAATCATCTCCAAGATCTCTCTAAGACTATGGATTTGTTCCATATAAAATTCAGCAACAAACATTTATAAATGATGAGGAATGATAAATAAAAATATTATAAAACCATAGAAATTGGTTTCATTTAATTTGGAGCCATGGTTAAAAACTTATGAATTTAATAAGATAAGAGGAAATAATTTCCAAGGCTAATAAAGCTCCTAACTAAGATCCATACCAAATCTTGAGAAAAATAATCCTAAAGGATTTAAAAACATAAACAAATATTAAATAAAATTATACAAGTTGGAATCACCAATTTTGGATCTATAAATAAAAAGATATGGATTTTATAAGACAAGAAATAAATAAATAAATAAAGAATATTTAAAATCCAAATTAAATCTTGGCCAAACCCATAAAGAAATGAAAGTTATTGAATAATAAAAAGTAGAAAAATATTATTTAAATAAAATCATAAGGATTGAACAATATCCAATTTTATTTAAATAAAGACAAATTGCCTAAACTAAATAATAAACCCCAGGAAAAATTATTTAGAAGACAATTTAAAACTTGATATAAATACATAAGTAAATGGACTAAAGATAATCCAAATAAAATAAAGGAATAAAAGAATTATTTGAATAAAATTAATATGGGTTTAAAACCATATTTGATTTTATTTTAATAAAGACAAATGCCCAATTTAAATGAATATTAAATCATATTAAAATATTTTAAATAATTCAAAATAAATTATTTAACACACTAATGGATAAATAAAAACTACTGAAAAAAGTTTGGCAAAAATTGGAATTCAAAAGAAGTTTGAAAACATATTTAAACCTTATTTAAATAAAGACAAAATGTGTATTTTAAATAAATAATAAACCATAAAGAGAATAAAAGAAATATTCTAAAATGGACTTTAGAATATATTAATAAATAGTATTAAAACCTATTGAAAGTTGGGAAAAAGAATTGAAAAGAAATTTGAATTCAAATGAGGTTTGAATTCAAAACAGAAAAATCAGAAAAGAAAAAGAACCAGGAAAAAAAATATGGAAAAACAGACCCAGCCCATCTAACCCTAGCCCAACAGGCCCAACACAGACCACTCTCTCCCCTCCCCTAATCGTTTTTCTTACCCGCGATCTAACCCCCTCAGCCGCTGACGACCTGACCCCACATGTAACCCTCCACCTCGCTGACAACGGACCCCACTGCCGCGCTGGCATCTTCTTCCTCGCGCTGATCCTGCCCCCTCTTTCCTCTGGCCGTTTCTTCCATTGATTGATTTGATCAATTCGCGTTGAAAGTAGCAGTGATTCTCGCCCACGACCATGGGTACATAAGCACCTGCCTATTATCTCTCTTTCCCCTCACTCACCGTACCCCCTCCGCCCTAGGGCTGCCCAAATTTCTCGCTGCAACCTCCACTGCTCCGACGAGCTTCTGCGCCGATTTTGACAAAACCAGCCACCCCCACTGCCCTTGGTTTCCTCGAGATTGCTCGCCAGCGTCTCCTGCACCTGCCAGTAGTCTCTATACGTTCGCACGCGGCCCACAGACTCGCCTTCGTCAACGACTGAGCGTCGATGGCGTCTGCCTCAACCCCGGCGAGCAAGTAGCTGACGAATCAGCGCGCCCCTTACTCTCTGGTGGGTATACTTGGAATCCTCGAACTCTTGCGTATCTTCTTGACTGATTCCCTTGACTTATTACGCCACAGGAACTCGCCCCCGTCGACGACCGTGCGAGCCCGAGCTAGTAGACAACTCCAACGAGCAATTGTCTTCATGCGCTCCATGCTCTCCGACGACCACGTTGAGCATCAGAAACGCGTTGCGAACCTGGTGAGAACCTTCTCCTTCTCCCTCGCTTCCTGTAGTCACGGCAACACCATAGCCAGTGCGTCGCCGCCGTCGTCGTCGAGCGCCGCCAGAACTTGGTCGATATGCTTTAGTCCGTTGGATCCAGATCGTAGGGCCACGTTAGATTCATTAAATGAAACGGTACAGAATGATCTGAACATGTGTTGCCCTTTAGATCCTACAGCCAGAACTGCTCGATCCGAACGAATCGGTATTGGCCAATGAGAACAGGACACGTAGCCCAGCCTGTGTTTTAAAAACAGAAACTTTCCTATTAGTTGTTTGAATTTGTAAATTCCATAACTTTTGATCCACATATCCAAAATTTGCAAATTTTATATCAATGGATTCACAAAAATTCAAAATATGCAACCATGCCCTTAGTTTAGAATTTTGCTTCTGGAAAATTGGTTGTTTTTACAAAAACATTTCTAGGCTTATTTTGAGTATAAAATTTATTCTAGAAATGATTTTTGAGTAAATTTTTTATCAAATGGTTTTGATTTAAACTCTATGACCCTAAACACTAAGTTTTGGATTTAAAAGTGTATTTATTAACCCTAGAAAGTGATTACTTTGATTAAAGGAATTTCTAGTAAAATAAAATGTTGCCTTGTTTTAAAAATGGTTTTTGAGTGAAACCTTTTGAAAATGGATTTGTTTTAAAAACTTTGACCATAAACACTAACATTTGTGTTTAAAAATATATTTGGCTAACTCTACAAAATATTACTTTGATTTAAATCATTCTAGCAATACAAAAATGATTTACATGGCCATTTTCACTAACTTGATTTTAAATGGTTTTGCCACTTTTATAAATGACCAATAGGTGTTTTAAAATAGTTACAGCCTAATAAAAACCACATTTCCAAGTAAAACAATCTTTTGCATGCATGCTTGCATGCATTGTTTTGTTTTCTTTATTTTATGTGATGAATTATTGAATGCTAGTTTGAATATTTGCTTACTTGATTGAATTGTAGTGAACTTTGAAGAGTGTGACCATTGCAAGATCAAGGAGTGAACTTAGTTTCTCTACCAAAAGGCAAGTGGTGCTTCATACATTTTGTCCTATTATTTTCACTATGCATTAGTGATATTTCTAAGTAGGACTTGCATGGAATTTTTACTAAGAATGCTATGCCATGGGAAATTATAGTAGATGATGCCTTAGTAGAATTCTACCTAAGTTAATATTATTGCTACTATTATGCTTAGACTAGCTAGCAGAAAACAAGGGTGGATTATATTCATGCTATGAAATATTTCTAAGTCTATGACTTGTGTTTTGTTTAATAAAACAACTATGTGAATGAATCACCTGGATGGAATGGAATGAAAGGATTGTGTTGAGTGGTTACACAAGTCCAGTATATTGGGGAAAACTTGTGTATCACAAGTCCAGTATACTGGGGAAAACTTGGTATCACACTTGTGGAAATCCACCCAGGAACAAAGAGATTTGAGATGTCAAATGCTGAGAAGCTTCAAGTGCAAACACATGGTATATGGGCTCTGCCAGGATCATATAGGTTGCAATAACTTAGCCAGATGGACAGAAGGTGGTAGGGGGTGATAGGTTTGGAACACGTCCATTTGGTCTAAGGGAAGGCTTCTGAAAGATCTTGTCTCGATGCATGTCGAGTCTTGTGGGGAAAGTGCACCACCTCTCGAGAGAGTAAAATCTAAGTACTTAGCCATGTCCCCAACAATGGACAATTTGAGCATCAAGACATGGAAGCTATCAAGGATCTCCTCATCCCAATTTCTAAGTTAAAAGCTTGTGGTTGAACAAGGGTAAAGGTTAAACAATTCCTATTGGTTGTTCCTTGGGTGATTTTGACAAAGAAAAACTTAGTGTTTTCAAATGATAAGGAAAATCTATTTTGAGCAAAGCAAGCCTAAGATCCACTTAGCCAAATGCATATAGATGATAGATACCTCTATTCTACCATAGTATCACTTGCCAATACAACTCAAATGTATTGACCCTTGTGGCTGTAACTTATTATGTTGAAGGTTTGTTTGATGTTAGTGAAGTGTGTTGAATAGGATTACAAGTCTACAACCAACATGATTGCCTGTGGCACTTTGAAGATGAAGGACTCGATGCTATATAGTTATTTCTGCTACATTGTAATGAGATAGCCAAATGAGCTATGTATGATGTAATGAATTATTTTATTCCTGGTTATAAAGTTGTATTATGACCTTTGTTTATTGATATTACATCTTAAACTGTGTATGCTAGCTATTGATCCAGGGACTAGCATTGCAACCACAGGGGCCTTTACCTTTATGAAGGTGGGGTCTTACACAATATCTCTTGTGATGATGAGGATGTGGATAATGAGGAAGAAGAGCTTGATGTTGATGCTTTATATGAAAAGGGTGAGATTGTTTATCGTGCCCTTGTTAAGAATAATATTTCTTGCTCTACTTCGTTGAAATTTTGGACTTTGCTATTAAGAGCAAAGAACATACTGATAAGTTAGAAACACAAATTGTGGTGCATGATAACAACTTTGATAAAATGGGTAGTCTTGAGCGTGAGTATGCTAATATAATTCCAAACCTAAATAAATCTCTTGAAGAGGAACAAACCACTAAGGAATCTCTTGAGGAGAACTTTGGTCTAGAGCTGTCTAGAGTGAAGGAATCTCATGATAGAGATCTTGAGGTGGAAAGTGATCTCAAAAGTAAAAATGATGAGATTCATGTTGCTTATTCTAAAACCCTTGAGGATTTTTAGCACCTCAAAAATGGCTCTAGGGTCATCAAGGGTGAGCTCATAAAACTCATCGATTCACATGAGCAACTTAAAGCCTCTTACTCAAAAGAGCTTTCGAAGTTGCCCTCACCTCTTTCAATTAATTTTGATTCTTGTGATACTAACTCTATTTCTTGTGAAGCATCTATTTTGAAGGAGAGTGTTGAGCTAAGGGCTCAACTTGAGTTGCTAACTAGCAACTATGGGAAATTAGAAGAAAGTCATGTTAATCTCTCAAGCTCGCATGAGGATCTTCTAGTATCCCATAGTAGGCTAAAGTTAGATCATGAGGCCATTATGTCAAAGGTAACATCTAATGAGCCTCATGTGGACATTAGCACTACTTCTACTCCTAATGTGATTTTTCCATGTGCTAGTACTTGTAATTCATCCACTCATGACATTGCTACATCTTGTGATGAATTATTTTCTATGCCTTGTTGCTCTAACAATGAAGCATCTATTTCCTCTAGTACTTTTGTTGACACTAACCATGTAGAGGAAATCAAAGAGCTCAAGGCTCAAGTCACTTCTTTGAAGAATGACTTGAAAGAGTGTCATAAAGGGAAGGCCACACTCGACAACATCTTGAGTGTGCAAAAATCCCCCAATGACAAGTGTGGGCTTGGATTCAACTCCAATGTCAAGAAAAAGTCCACTATCATGTTGAAGCACAAGGACAACAAGAAGAATGGCCAAGATAAATTCAAGAATACATCAAACATTGTTTTCTTCAAGTGCAAGGAAGAAGGGAATCATGTCAAGTCTTTCCCATTAAAGAAGAAGCCCCTTGGAAAGAAGCAACAAGGGAAGCGGCCTCAAGCTCTACCTCTTGTTATAAAGGGTCCTCCTCCCAATAAGACTCAAGGTCTTCCTCAAGTTGTTGCTTCACCCAACAAGAAATATGGCAAGAGAATAACTTGCTACATTTGCTGCGAGAAAGGGCACATTTTCTTCCTCATGCACTATTGGTAAATCCTCATCCAACCCTATCATGATTGATGATTCTTATTCTCTTTGTAAGGATGAGGTTGGCAATGTGTTTGCCAATTTTTTTGGTGCCAAATGTGGTGTCAAGAAAAAAACCATCTGGGTTTCCAAGCCTATTGTGACTAACCTCTTAGGACCCAACTTGGTTGGGGACCAACAAGCCAAAACTTGATCAATAGGTGTGTTTGGAGAGCATTGGAGACTTGGTTACATTATGAAGAATTGGGGGATCTTCATCAATTATTTTTGTCAAGACAAGCCATTTGGATTATATTTTCTCTATCATATTTCCAATGTTCCTCCTTGCGGTAACATATGCTTAACTCATTACATTGAAAGTTACTCGCCCCCTTGCGCATGTGTTAGTTTTGTACTGTGCATGCTTGTATACATGTTGTGCCTTCCACATAATTATCTTGAGTCATCAAGTATAGTTGTGTATGACGGGTGGCATACCATGTATGTGTGTTTCTTGTGTTGGAGCCTTTCTTGATTTTATTAGGTATCTTATTTGGCTCTTGTGAGAGAATAGTGGACTATCCTATTTTGGGGGAGTGTTATGCTCGGGCATTCCACAATCCTAAAAATGTGTGTACATGAGGAATACCACCTAGTATTGATATTGCAATATTATCTATTCTCTATGGGGTATGTTTATCATGAGAAATTAAAGTTCTATAATGTCCATTAATTATCTCCATTTGGATCTTTTTGCCTCATGTTGAGATTTATGGTTTATCACATTATGGGGGAGTCATATGCTTAGTGCATATTAGAAGCCTAGAAAATGTGAAAATTCGAGGTTGTGTCACTTAGAATTGATATTGATAATTATCTAGATCCTATGTGACACATTTGCTCAAACAAGTTCAAATTTGCTTGAGTGCCTTTATTGCTCATCTTTTGGATCTTGTTTGTGAGAGTGTTTCTTGGTATGTGTTTCCTCATATTTGGAGCTCGATATGCTCATGGAAACCATTAGCTTCAAGTTACTCCAATCACTAGTGATTGTGTGACTATAGGAAGTTACCAAGAATCTCTTTCGGAGCATCAAGCTTAATTCTTATACTTTGTTATATGCTTCTTTGTGTGAATATGATCTTGGATATCCATGTGAACTACCTCGGGAAGATTATTCCCAATACTTCTAGTCCTTGGACAATTAGTACTAGATTTATGGTAGAGTTTATTGACCATATTCACTTTGGCCTTTGCTTAATTTTGCACTATCTCTCGCCAAGAAAATGTTTTGTGTTGTCTCCCAAGATTTCCTTGCCTCTTATGGATCTTCTTATTTTATTGGTATCCTATTGTGTTTTATTTAATGTAGGTACTAGTGATGATCCCATTTGTGTGCATTTTGCATTTAAAAAGAAAATCCTACATAATGCAATATCCATGGGGGAGCTCTCCTATATTATTTAGAACACTCATATTCATGCTTCTTGTTTTGTTCCATATCATGATTTATGTGCTTGGAAGTATGATCTTTTCGTTTTGGTCTTTTGTGCCATCATGAAAAGTGTGGAGAGTTTGGTTTATTGTTGGAAACTTGCTCTTTTTGGGAGTTGGTTTTGTCTCATTCCTTGTATCTTGATTTGACCTTTTTGAATGAGATAAATCCTTGACCATTTGTTTTTCTATCTATCTTTTGCTCTTTGGCTTTAGCCAAGTTCATTTGTTGAAGTTGTGATCTTTCATGTGTTGAATTGGTTCTTTGATACAATTTGAACACCCTTTGTCATGTCACACTCTTGTGTGTGCCATCTCAGTGTACTTGGTGTTTTTGTTCAAATTGTATCTACATTTTGGTTCTTAAAAGCCTTGTGCATGCATATTTACTATGAGTGTGGATTTGCTGCCAAGGGGGATAGCTGCCCCCCATGTGTTTGTCGTACGATGTGCCTAGAGATCTGTGCTTGGTCCAAGAAATGTTCAGTATGAAAGGTAATGACATCAATCCTAATCAACAATTAGAGGTGTTGTTTGCCTGCCATTATTGTGCCATAGCCAGCGTCTGTTATTATGTGTCATCAGAGAGATTATTTGTCTGGCATTATATGTCAGGTGTAATGTTTGCCTCGTTTAGTGCTATTGCGCTAGTAACGCCTAGCTGTCATAGTGTGTCTGTGTTGGCAGATGTGCCGAGAAAGCAGTAAGGCAAATGCTTTTAGTTTGAAAAAAGACTATATACAAACTTGTACTCTAGCATGGTGCTAACAAAACATTCTGGCCAATGGCCTCCAGCAAGACGCCTTGTGATGACATAATTGCATGCAAATAAAGCCTGGTGTGGAGGCTCTGGCCACTTCCACGAGTGAACAGTATAAGCATGTAGATCCTTTGGTAGCTACTCTAACGTGCATGTATGCACTATGCACTATGCACGACCATGCATATCATGTCTAGCTAGGCGTTACTAGTAGTGGTTTGTGAGTTGTCTAGCTAACCAACTAGTAGTGGTTTATGAGTTGTGACTAAAGTGAAGATAAGAAAGTTATGATTTGTGAAGAAATGACTTGGTCAAGTTGTTACTAGATACATATAGGTGTAATTGCATGGAGAATACATCTGCAAGTTTTCGACAGTACTAGTCTGTGAGACTACAGTAGCTGAGATTGGCTGATGTGTACCAAAGCTGCTCTGATATACAACACGGTATATGGTATTGGGTTGCACCTGCAACATGGTGCGGAACCGCAACACTAAACGTCGATATAGGTAAAAGACGTGTGGGCAGGCAGTAGTTTGTCCATATTCTTTCTCACACTTCTCTTGTCACTGACATCATGTTAGTCGTCAGCTTTATTGAAGAGAGATTAATCGTGTATCGATGTGTGGAGCAAAGCTAATTAGATTTGGTACATATCTCCATGCCGGTGATCGGATGACAAATGGAAGGGGGCAGCTATCCTCCTTGGCAGGAGACTATTAACCATTTGTGTATAGAGGGATTGCCTTAGCTAAGTGCTCAATCAGCCCGCATATGCGCCTTGTTGCCTAAAATAAAAGTGAGAATCATATGTTTGCTTCTTTAAAGATATTTGTCAATATTATTTCCTCAAATATTCCCCAATATAGTTCTTGTGATCTTGCCACCCAAGATATTTAACCATATAGTTAAGTGATGTTAACGTTATATAAGAAATAAAAATTGTAATATTTACATTACTTTAGGTTAAGGAATTTTATATCGTAGATGTAAGTCGGCTCATGCTTTCCTTCTTTTCATAATCTTTGTATCATTTGTTTCATTTTTCTAGGCAAACCAATCACATATGCACGGAAAGAAGATTAATTAACATGGAAGAGTTACAATCCCCATTTATTAATGTTTAACCATTAACCTACTCTCTATGATAAAAATATTAGCAAATTTGAGGTAGTAGTCCATAAAAATTTAAACTAAAGTAGTAGTCCCAAATAATACCTTCTTTTTATTTGTCAATATCCTTATTCCTTAATTACTTGTTCAACTTATGGATGTATGTTGGGGAATTGATAAACAAAATTTGATCGACCAATCACCGAATACGTGCTTGTATAGGATCTGATCTATCATTTGATTGGCATGCAGACTACGCGCTGTTGTCCTCTCTTTTGCTCAAGTTTATTTTTGTTTAGTAGCAGGAATTCAGTGTTGATGATGGATTGACCGAGATGTACAGGGGAAAATGTAGATCGACGCCGCCGAGTAGACATAAATAAACGATCCTGTATGTAGATATTTGTCATGACCACTTGATTAATCAGTTAACATGTGAGCATGTCACCGGTGGAAGAGTGTAACACTACATTACTGAAAATACTGTAGCTTCTATGCAACTTTCCAATTCCTGGATCGGTTCATTGGCTTACATAGAACTTAGATGAATAACAAAGTAAAATATCCGTGTATCATAAATAACGAAGATCCAGAGTATACATTTATTACAATAAAGCTTAGCTCGAAGGCTAGCTCAAACTTATTCAAGTATCAAACATAAATAAATAACTCCTTCAATCTCCAAATTTCCCACAAGCGAACAAGTGCAGAGTGAAGTATCGCGACCTAGCAGATCAATCAGAGTCGGAATATCCTGCAACATAAAACGTAGCAGCCCCGAAGGGTCAATACAAGGAATGTATATCAAGTAGCACTAAATAGGGAGACAATAGACTTAGCAACTACATGCTTATTTGGCTGGTGGAGCTGTGGCTAGCTTGCATTTTTCGAATTCTTTATCCTACTTTATTAAACCAATTTGATTCACAACAACCCTTTAAGTTCACCCATCAAGTTTTAGAAATCAAGAAATAAGGATGAGCGAGAATATGTCATAGCATCAATATCAAGCAACTCATTTGTCCATAACCGGGGACACGGCTAAGCACTTAGTTTATACACACTGCAGGGGTTTGTACACTTTACCCATGTGACTTGGTCAACCCAACTCGTACAACCACACTCATATTGTGTGACGATAGGGAGAAGCCCAAGAAGAGACCGTTCGGGAAGTAGATCCCCAAACTCCATTGCGCATCGGTCCCAACCTACCATTCACTACATCTCTGGCTACGCTGGGTTCAGGTCACCACGACCTACTGAGTCCAACCAGCCATCCATTCTCACTGGCATATGGTTGCACACGTAAGCTACTAGAATAAAGACAACTAATCCTTCTCAGTACCCTGGGTGGCATTCCCCACCATTATTCACACTCCGATGACTAATCCAGCCACTCCGCCCAGGTAGTTTATTGACATTATGTTGTTTTAGTAGAACAAAACCTTTACTTTACCAAGGCATGATACCTTCCTCGTATCTACAGCAATGCTAAGCGCATCTATCATACGGGAGCTCTCCCTACCACAATACATAGGACATAGCATAGCATAGTAATACCTACACATGTAGCTACAAAAATACACTACAAATGCACAAGGGAAAATAGTAGGACAAATTCATGATCAAAATATCAACTACTTGCCTTGACGGTAGGAGTCGAGAGTACAGTCCTCACAGAAGCAAGCGTTGCACTCGTCACAATCTACAGGATACACAATTGCAACACATAAACAATCATATAGAAACATAACAATGCAAGATGCATGCATGACAAGTTGAACAATGATACAGTAGCTTTCTATAACCTTGTTCAGTATACCTACTGTATGCATGCATGGAAAACATTTTAAAAGCATTGAAAACAAAGCATGCAATTTTAAATGGCCAAATAATGGAGCTCTAGTCCAATTATTAAACCACTGTTGTCAACTAGTTTGTAAAATCATGGAAAAATATCTACTGTAGGCAACCTAAAATAGAACCAGTACCAACTGGAATCACTCAAAAAGGAGTCACAGAACTTTTTATACAATTAAAATACTCCAGAAAGCATTTTAATTGTTTCTGCAACTTCCAGTATAGTAAGGTTACCCTTTTAATTCACAAACAGAATATACTTGTTCTACTGATTGTAATACCCCACCTTTATAAAGGTAAAGGTCCTTGTGATTGCAATGCTAGTCCCTGGATCAATAGCTAGCATCTACAGTTTAAGATAAAGTACACAGAAACAAAGGTCATTATTACATCGTCATTCCAGAGATAACATAGTCTTTTACAACTCCATAGCCATAGGCTAGTACAAGAGTTTAACTTAACAATATAAATAAAAGTCTTCATCTTCATGTGCCACAGGCAAGCATGTTGAGTGTAGACTCATAACCCTAATCCTCATCAGAGTAACCTGCAACATCACAAGTTACAGCCACAGTGGGTCAATACATTGGAATAGTATTAACAAGTAATACCTTAGTAGAATAATATTATCTAGCTTCTACATGAATTTGGATAAGTGTAGCTTAGGCTTGCTTTGCTCAAAATAAGTTTTACCTATCAGTTGAAAACACTAAGTTTTTGTTTGGCAAAAACTCCCAAGGAACCACCAATAGACATTGGTGTACCTTCACCCTTGTTCAACCACAAATTTTAACTTAGAAATTGGGATGAGGAGATTCTTGATAGCGTCCATGTCTTGATGCTCAAATTGTCCATTTCCGGGGACACGGCTAAGTACTTAGATTCTTCCTTCTACAGAGGTGGTGCACTTTCCCCACAAGACTTGATTTTCACCAAGACAGGACCTTTCAGAAGCCTTCCCTTAGACCAAAATGGACGCGCTCCAAACCTATCACCCTCTACCACCAACTATCCATTTGTCTAAGTTATTGCAACCTATATGATCCAGGCAGAGCCCATAATGCCATGTGGCTGCACTAGAAGCTTCTTAACATATGGCATCTCAAATCCCTTTGTTCCTGGGTGGCATTCCACAAGTGAGATACACAGGGTAGACCATTGGACAATGGACCCAGATAACCACTCAACCAAAATCCATCCATGCAATTACCATTCCACCCAGGTGTTTCATTCACTTAGTTGTTTTATTAAGAAAAAACACAAGTCAAAGACTTAGCAATATTTTCCATAACATGTGTATATAAACCACCCTTGGTTGCTACTAGCTAGGCTAAGCATGGTAATAGCAAGTATCTTAACTTAGAGAAAATTATAACAATTCTACAACTACTAGGATTTCCCAAGCATAGCATATTAATACTTAAGAAAAATTATCATGCAAGCCCTATACAAAATATTTCTAATGCATAGTCAAAATATTGGGACAAAAGTATGAAGCACCACTTGCCTTGGTAGTTGGGGGAGTAACAACAATCCTCACAGTCACAATCACCACTAGCACCAAAATCTAAACATAAAATGATGGCACCAAATTCACATTTTAAATAATCAAACAAAAATATATGAATGCATGCAAATGCCATGTGATGATTTATCTAAACCAACCAAGACAAGCAAAACAGTACTGACCAATAAACTAAACATTTATTCATCAAATAAACTTTATTTGGTCTTTAAAACATTTTCTAATTAATTTTTATACACAAAATAAGCCTACAAATGTCTCTGCATAAAATTCTATTTTAACAAAAACAAAATACAAAACTAATCCCATAGATGTGTAGGATTTATTTTTGTGATTCCAATGGTATATTATTTGTATTTTTGGATAAACAGAACAAAATTTATTGAATTTACAAATTTGAATATCTAATAGATGAAATTCCAGATTTTAAATCTAAAACCTAGCCACGCGGCGCTTCCTGATTGGATGGTACCGCTTCGCGCGGATCACGCACGCGCACCGTCAGATCTAAATGAGATCCAGCTCGATTCTGCCTGCATTCTTCGGTGGCATCTAATCTAGACCACTGTATCTAGATCCAGTGGATCTAATCGACTTTACCCTAAACCGGCGATGCAAATGGCCAGAGCGGCGGCGACGCGTCTGCTGGTGAAGGTCCGGCGATTCTAGCGAGGTATGGGGGCAATTGTGATGCTTACCGGTGTCGCAAGGCTGCGAGGAAGCTCAAGATGCTGCTGGCATGGACAGGGGCAAGCTGCTGTGGCCGTGGAGCTCGTCGGAGTCGAGGACAACATCGGGCTCGGGTGGACGGCGACGTTGGCGACAATCTGGACCACCCTAACACAAGGAAAGGGCATCAACGCGTGCACAGTGATCAGGCGAACATGGCAGGGTCAGGGTGAAGACAAGGGGCGGTCAGACTTTACCTAAATCGCTCGCCGGAGTTGAGCGACGGTTCTGTCGTTCACAGAGGTGGACGGGGGCGACGACTTGGGTCACACACAGGCAAACCAGAGGTGTCAGAAGTTGCACAAGATCACAAGGACCACGCTTGAATGGACCAGAAGGACAGGGGCGGTCGGGCTCACCGGAATTTAGTCATCGGAGACGCTCGGTACCGTGGCGGTGCAAATGAAATTGCAGGCAGCCTGGTGGTAGAGAAGGGGTGCTGAGTGAGGGGAAATGGTCGCAGAGGGGTGGAGATTAAGTAGCCGGAGTGGGGGCGAGAGTCTCGTGAGCAATCAACGCTAATTAAGCGCATTTGCGTCAGGGAGGAAACGACCGCGGCGAGCTGTTCTTCGGGCGAGATTGACGATGCTGAGCTGTCGCTGTGGTGGGGTCCACGAGGCAGCGAGTGGGTGTGGTCGCGCGAGGTGAGAAACAAAGAGAGGAGGGGTTTTTCCCGGGTGGCCTTGCTGGGCTGGCTACTGGGCCGCGGGTGGGTTGGGTTAGTTAGGTCACTGGATTTATTTTTTCTTCTTTTCTCTTTTTCTTTTTCTGTTTTGATTTCTGATTTGAATTTGAATAAGTGTTTCAAATCTGTTTCAATTCAAATTTCTTCCTAATTTTATTCTGTATTTCTTCTATCCTAGGATGTGTAAAACATCTATTTACACTCAAAATCATTTTAGGTTTGAAAATAAAGTTTAAAACTATGCCTTTAACTAAATAATTATAATAGGCATATGAATGGTTTTAAATTTGAGTTGTTTTGAAACTTTTGTGTGGCCTTGTATTTACTTTCCAATAAACACTGATCAAATACTAATCACATATAGAAAATAAAACATAAACCTTGCCTCACTTGAATAAGTAATAGGCATAAATATGGTTTCTTATGTTTGTAATTTATTTAAAAAGGTCAAATGCTTATGAATGCATGAATGCAATCCAAGCTTTACAAATTATGATTTTTGGGATGTTACAAATCTAACCCCCTTAAGGTGAATCTTGCCCTCGAGATTCGGATTGGCTAGCAAATAGGTGAGGGTGGTCTTTCCGAAGATCATCTTCTCTTTCCCATGTTGCTTCTGCTTCGGAATGATGGTTCCACTAAACTTTGCAGAATTTGATAGTCTTTGTCCGTGTAACTCTTTCTGCAGTCTCAAGAATCTTGATAGGTTTTTCCTCATAAGTGAGATCACTTTCCAATTGGACCTCTTCCAAAGGTATAGTAAGTCTCTTCCATATCCGGGTGGCATTTCTTTAGCTGACTCACATGAAACACATTGTGAATGGTAGACAATGATTCAGGCAATTCAATCTCATATGCTACTTTTCCTTTACGGCTCAGAATCTTGAATGGTCCAACATATCTTGGGGCCAATTTTCATTTGACTCCAAACCTCTTCACTCCACGAAGTGGTGATACTCTAAGATAAGCTCTATCACCCACTTCATAGGTGACTTCCCTATGCTTGGGATCTGCGTAGCTCTTTTGTCGGGACTGTGCTATCTTCAATCTGTCATTTACCAACTTGAATTTCTCTTCAGCTTCCTTGATTAGTTCTGGCCCGAACAAGTTTCTTTCTCCAACACCATTCCATAGCAATGGTGTAGTACACTTTCTCCCATAGAGAAATTCAAACGGTGCCATCTCAATACTGGCTTGATAGCTGTTGTTGTAAGAGAATTCTGCGTAAGGGAGACTTTCATCCCAACTAGCTCCATAATCTAGGGCACATGCCCTCAACATATCCTCTAGAATCTGGTTGGTCCTTTCATGCATCCATCGATCTGGGATGAAAGCAAGATTGAATTCCAATCTCGTTCCCAATGACTCATGCAGTTGCCTCCAAAAATGGGAAGTGAATTGAGTTCCCTTATTAGACATAATACTCTTGGGTACTCCATGCAGACACACAATCCTATTCATATAGATCTTGGCTAACTTAGCACTTGTATAGGTTGTCTTCACGGGTATGAAATGATCCACTTTAGTTAGGCGATACACTACGACCCAAATAGAATCATATCCCGATCTAGTCCTTGGCAGTCCAGTGATGAAATCCATGCCAATCTTGTCCCACTTCCAATCAGGAATAGGTAGTGGTTGTAACAATCCCGCTGGTTTCTGATGTTCCGCTTTCACTCTGCTACATAAATCACACAAAGAAATATGTTCGGCGATGTCCTTCTTGAGATTATTCCACCAAAATCTTTCCTTCACATCCATGTACATTTTGGTGTTACCCGGATGAATGGAATATGGTGAGTTGTGTGCTTCCTGTAAAATCAGTTTCCGAAGCTCTGGATCTTGCGGAATACAGATACGTTTTCTATACCATAAAGTACCCTGTTCGTCTTCATGGAATCCTTTGGCTTTTCCCTTGCCAATATTTTCCTTAATATCTTCAATTTCCTTGTCTATCTTTAGGGCTTCTTTGATTTTGTCCAACAAGGTGGGTTGAACATCCAATGACATGAGATGTCCTTCAGGCACAATCTCCAATCTGAGATCTTTGAATTGGGCACACAGATCATCTGGCAATTCTCCTTTAGTAAGGCCATTCACATAAACCTTACGGCGTAATGCATCCGCTACAACATTTGCTTTACCGGGGTGGTATTGCAAACTCAAGTCATAGTCCTTGATGAGTTCTAGCCATCTTCTTTGTCTCATGTTGATTTCTTTCTGGGTGAAGATATACTTCAAACTTTTGTGATCTGTCAACACTTCACATCGCTTTCCTAAAAGATAATGTCTCCATGTTTTGAGTGTGTGGACAACAGAGGATAACTCCAAATCATGAGTAGGATAATTCACTTCATGAGTTTTGAGTTGTCTCGAGGCATAAGCCACAACTTTCCCTTCTTGCATTAGAACTGCACCTAATCCTTCGTGAGATGCATCACAATACACCTGAAAATCCTTCTCCAAGTCTGGCAGACATAAGACTGGTGCTGTCACTAGTCTCTTCCTCAACTCTTGAAAACTGAGTTCACATCCTTCAGTCCAATCAAATTTCTTGTCTTTCTTAAGTAACTCCGTAATTGTCTTAGCTACCTTTTAGAAATTCTCAATGAACCTTCTGTAGTATCCCGCCAAGACAAGGAAACTACGAACTTCTTTCACTGACTTAGGAGATTCCCATTCCGTTATAGCTGCCACTTTTGCGGGATCAACCGCTACACCATCTCCTGAAACAATGTGTCCAAGAAATCCAACTTCATTCAACCAGAATTCACACTTGCTGAATTTGGCATACAGTTTATGCTCTCTAAGCTTCTCAAGTATCAACCGTAAATGTTCCTCGTGCTCTTTATTGCTCTTGGAGTAGATCAAAATGTCATCGATGAAAACGACAACGAACTTGTCAATAAATTCCATGAACACCGT